>OX276447.1:72500-2472500 GCA_946251915.1 Abrostola triplasia | reverse complement strand
TCCTAATGTATATAAGTGCCCCAATTGGGTGCCACAAAATGTATCAACAACCTACAAACTCTTCGTTTTGGATAGATTACTTGTTCAAGCTTGGCGAGCTAATTGCAAATAATAATAAAAATCCAAATAAATCAGTGTTCCTATTTACTAAAATACATTGAAAAAGTCATGTTGATACAGCCAGGTTTTAAATAATTATATGAATAATTACATTAATTAGTTAAAATAATTTAATTACAAATCCAATAAATATATTTGTAGACCTTGTAATACTATACTAGCCTGTAAAGCTAAAATTCTCAATTTCCAGAATATATTAACATCCTTCGAGACAGAAAATTGGCGCGATTATTGCGCAAATAAAATAATTTGTACCAAAAATATGGAGGGCGATTTCTCTTGAGAATAATATTATACAAAACGTTAGAAATACTAAGGAAGTTGATAAATTGATAGATAAATAATCATTAAACTGTCTTACCTGATAAAGTTACGACAATAATCCCAGGAATAATAAAAACACTGTTAGAAAATGCATGTTCCAAGGGGCCTTCAGATCCACCGCTAAGATCCACCATTTTCGTATAATACTGAGATATTCCCTCCTAATACTGCGATATATCAATTGATTCACTAATTCAAACCATGAATAATACCATTTTCATCCACACTAGATAAGTTTTTTTGATAAATTCATCAAAATCTTTGACCCGAAAAATGGGAACCGCAATTCGCAAACGACAACAAGTTTTAATGTTTTCCCTCGTCTTTGAATACTAGTCTTTTGATATGACAGTATTGGAAATATTTTACTTGTGCCAAAACACAAGTTACTGTTATTAAAATTTTGTTAAAAATACTATCACGAATTCACGATACATGTTTCATGGACATACACAATATACTGTATAATACACTGTCTCTAAACATACATTGCGCATACTTTATTTGTTAATGTTAATGGTAGCCCCCTCTATAATGCTGGTTACCTTAAATATTGACTGATATTTAAGGCGCCAGATTCTCAAGTATTATATAATTGATTAAACTGGGAGCAGCAGTATATTTTCAGTCGGCCAAGCATATTTTTGGACGCCTAAAGTACACCTTCATTATATAATTATATTATATCCGTATTCTTCATTGATGGTATTCATTTTTGGGTTTGTCGCCTCACAGAATTACCTTTCTCGGCAACAAAATGTAAATGTGCGTTTTCAGTACTTACTCTGTACCTCCTTTTGTTTTATTGTTTTTTTTTTACAACGTTGCCCCACACTAAGAATTTCTCCTATGTCGTGAGTGCGTTTTATAAATATGAAATATCACATTGGTACACAAATACCTAGACTCGGGACAAAGATTCGCACAAAATTTTGCTCCATGCGGGAATCACACTAGTAAGTGAAAGTCACTCCTTATGGATATTGGTAGCAAATTCGTTCTATCCAAAAAATCCGGACTCGATTTTATAAATCTGGCAAGAATGAGCGGATATCCGGATTGCATTCCTTACCTCTAATTATACTATGAAAACTTCGTGACTCCACAAAAAATTGGTGTATGTATGCAAGAGAGGTATGAGGTGCGGTTGGTAGATAAAGCATATAAACAAACATTCACATCTGGGAAGCGAACCCCCACTTTATCGCTAATGGAATGTCATCATGTAATTAATGCTTATGAAGTCCTCAAAGGCAAAGCACGCACTACGAAATAGTTGGGCAGATAGTCCACACACTTATTCGCGTTTATTTTATTTGATATAGGTATAGTCTTATAAGATTTAATTTCGCATTAAAAAACGCATCAAATAAATTTTGTAGCGCGCGCTTCACTGTCTCCCTTTCTAGGGTGTAGATGTAGCTCCTGGTCGGTCCTGCTGCCTTTTCTCTCAGTACATGTCTATTTGTCGTCCTACCGGACTACTCAGTAGACATTCAGGAGAGGGGTTTGAACTTCAGGGTTTCAAATAAGTTTATAATGACAAAAACACAGGTTACAGAAAGAATGCTTTTATTTTCCATTAAGAACTATATATACAATATTATTGGAAGCATTCCTCCCGACGTTTTTCTAAAAAAATAATCCAGAGCATACATCTTTGGAAAAAAAAACTAAACTTCAATAATAATCGCGGTTTTAAATAAAAACTTGTTAGTCTGGGGTATATCAGACTCTTAGTTTAAAAAAAAATATTTAAAATCATACCTATAGGTCAGAGACCCGATCAATATCAAACAAAAATTGAAATGCATACTGCTGAGTTATATTTTGTAAATTCAAATCGTTGTAAATAAACTCCGTAATTTCTATATTTTCTCCTACATTTTATTGCAACAGTAAATTTGACATCGCGTCTTATTGCCGTATTTTCCAAAAAAATATTCGCTAACTGGTTAAAATGTTTTTCGACAAACGCTACGAAAATTGGGCGCACGAAACTGCGTATTCATGCTTACGAAACAGCGTAGTGTTGTCGAAACGGCGTGTTACTTGAAGACGACGCCGTCGTATTCCCAAGTAATTTTGTATGATGTTCATAAATTAATTCATTCGTCTATTATCCCATTTTAGTGCTTGTAAGTTGTTTTTAGGATTCCAAACATCTATAATGGGCTAGGAACGTGGGCATCTCAACGCCACAAGATTTTTTTTTTAAATTTAGCTTCGTATATTCCAGAACACAATAATACTAAAACCAGGTTTACCTAATGTCGGCAAATTCAGGGAAACTTGGGTACCTTTGCAATATTGTGTCAGATACGAAGCTCCAATTTCAAGAACACAGTAGTTCTGTAAACAATAATTAATTAAATAATATCTTAGAGTGATTACAATTGGGTTTTTGTTAATAGTAGTTTAGAGGACAAAATGTCCACCCACAAAATTAACGCTAACTATAAAAATGTTTTGGTAAATGTAATTTCATTGTCTAAGTTAAGAATAACGAAAATAATTTTCGGGAGGGAGGCAGATTTAAATCTTAATACGTCTTACGCTAAAAGGTGAAGAAAAATAAGAAAATGATTATAAAGTTTCTTCCTAAGAAATATTAAAGGAATTATGAAAATTAGAAGTTTTAAGGTGCAGTCAAAATTATGACAACACAAGGGCCTATAGCATTTATATGAATGCCTTTGCCTTTAAATATTAAGAACGCAGCTAGATCTCAGTACTAAGCGACAATCGTCTCACGTCGGTAACCCAGATCATTAATAAGATCAGCTGCATGCTATAGGCTTCCCATATCAAATGAACGACCAACCAAATCCCTTGTCAAAAAGGTTTTAAATGTACACTATGAAGTAAAAAAAAATTGCAGCCAATAATTTATTTTATATAAAATACTAGATCTTTCCGGCGACTCAGTATATTGAAATTTGTCTATCTACTATAACTTTAAAGTTTGTGCAAGCTTCAAAGTTAAACATTACAGGGAGTCGGCAAGAGAAACTCTTGCGCCGTTGTTTAGGGGGTAATCGATATTTCGGCGCGTGAGCATCTTACTTTTACGTTGATAAATAGTATCAGTTTCCTGATCATAGTCTTATTTATCATCCTTTTCTGTGTAATGTAATTTTTAATGGTCATATTGTTTTTCTATCTATATATGAAATGGAAGCCTAGTTTTACATTATATTTTGACCTATTTACATTTTTTTCTTATAAAAATACCCGAGGGAGTCGCCGGAAATAATCTAATATTTTTAATACTTAACTACGAGGAAAATTTCACCCACTTTACAAGATATTGTTTCATAAATATGTTTTAGTAATATTTTGGATATTATTTTTTTAACTTGAATATATTGAAAATTCGAAGTCTTAAGTTTGCTTACGAATATATATATATATATATTTATATAAATGGCTAATCCGAGCTTGGGTGAACTCATTTTTAAAATAATTTGTATACTAATAAACCCGTATTTTAAAAATTGTAGAGATGTCATCTACACTCAGTTAAAACTATGATTCAAAAACTATTTTAAGTTTTTATGTCATGAGCATTTCAAATATATTAACATAAGTATGTTTCCTTCTTTGTATGAGAAGAGGCCTTTGCCCTCCTGCGGGACAGATAAAGCCTGGTGTTAAGAATATAATTAGAGGGCTCAAAATATAGATAAAACAAAATAAATATTTCGCGAAAGGATTTAATTCAAAGTATTCCAGTCGCGTAAAATTAAAAGACATTTTTATTATCACATTTACAATACATTTCTTGACGATTTCCCGACAGAATATTTTAATATCTTCGTTTTTCATTATTGGACCAATACAGGTGCATGATTTAAAATATGGCAGTAATATATCAAGCCATTTTGATGAATGGATAGCATTGGCAACAATTCCAAGCTAAATTTCTAGTACAATTACGCTGGCAGCACTGTAAGCCATATTATGAACTACAGCCCAACTTCCGAAGCCCATACGTTTGTGTTATTTTTCACAATAAATATCACGAGTTCACCCAAAAACTCTTGCTAATCAAAATTGTCAACTATACGACCAGCAGTTTGAAAAGTAAATTTGTTTTCCGCAAAACCGTTTGAGTATTGCCATTAAATTTATATAAATAATCTTTTTGAAAGCTGGCAGCTGTAGCTTTTGAAAATTTAGCCTTTAAATAAATCTAGCATTCTTATTTTTCTATATTTATATGTAAGAAGTTTGTAATCTACTTCTTAAATGTATTTTATATTAGTTTTGTTGCCGTTAGATCACTGCCGACTGCATAGTCGCCTAGAAAACGCATTTCAAAAGCTAGTGTTAAAATTTACGAATGCTAAATTTACAAATCAGCTACAGTTATTAACTATGTAGAAAGCTTTCTACATTAATGTTTGGGTAAGTCTTGCGTTTAAACAATGTTTAGTCCAGTTTCAGTTTGAGTTCACCAAGTGAGGGTAGTTTCACACGTATTCGGTAAAACCTGATTCTACTCTACACTACGGATACGGGTACACTACGGATGTTTGTATTGTTAAAGATATTTATTGGCTAAGGCGCAAATAATCAAGTTGGTCATTCGAACAGACACGTAGATCTATCAGTATTACGCTCTCAATCAAAGATTTCTCTCTTCTATTGATTTTTTTAAATTAAACATTATAGTTCATAACTAATTGGAACACACTCCGTTAGAATTCGTTCAGAACTTTATATTGACTTCAATATGGAAAGAGGCTTCTAGGGTTTTGAAACGCCGCGACATAGGGTTTTTTTTTAAGGTTTACTAAAACTGGACTAAAAACTATTATTTTCGTAATAAAATCAACTTACGTATAGACAATACAACAATATATAAGTTTACAACCATTATTTACCTGAATCGAAACATTACTATATCACATTTTTCACATATTAAGAAACCTGGCCGATTCTTCGCTAATATGTTTAATCTTTATACAAAATTACCATTTTTTTTTTCATAAATACATTGACTAATTTGGAGCGTGTTCAGACAGTGGGACGACTGTGGCGCAACTGTTGGGCAACTATGGCGCAACGTTTAAATTTTATCAATAATTGAGGTATACGGATAATTTTGATTATTCCTAGCGCATACTTACTATTAAAACAAACAAATAATAATCAATACTTATTAGTTGACTGAAGAAATATATCAATAATTACCTAGCTTCGTTTTTACTACTATCATAACCGCACGTAAGGGTATGCTCACACTAGCGCACCCGTGCGACACGACTCGTGGAAGGCTCACGAGTTGGTCGCAAGTAAACGTAGGCTCGTGTGGACACACCCTAATTTCTACAGCCCACGAAATCATAATCTAACCAATCTGAACACACTCTTTGTTCGAACAGCGGTACATTTTGAAACATACTCGTGAGTTTCAAAACGAAATAGGTGCGAAGGCTAGCACATTCCAACTACACAAATTATGTACACTTATCATACCTAGCCTTAGGAAAGAAATAAACAATATTTTTTATTAACAAATAGCTAACGTCTAACTAAATAAAAAAAAAGGAGTTGTTACATGTTGGACGACATTTCGCGTTAAGACCAAACGCAGTACGCAGAGTCGTGTAATTTAAAATGATTTAAAGTAAAATCGGTACGTAGAATTAAAATTAAAAAATAGGTAATAAAATGACCTCACTAGTTGTTCAAGAAATAATATCCATTAACAATTACATTTATTCACCATTTTTATCATACTTATCGTATGTAGTAAGTACTTCATGGAAATCGATTTTTTACGCATTAAGGCGCAACTAAGGAGGTATGCTTAGTAGCGAGCTGTCATCGCCGCTTTTCTGTATAATTTAATGATACTTGAATATGATCAATGTTTTTAAGCAAGGTATATTTTTTTATAAACATTTTTAAGTGTGTATTCCTATATATACCACAATATTAAATAGTATTGATTCCTGCTACTAGCAATTTTTGTTTTTGAAGCACCACAACGAGGCGTTTATTATGATGTTCAAAAACATTTTATACACACATTAAAATATTCAATATTGATTAGTCCTTTTACACTGTTCGTGTATGGACATCTTTATTATTTAAAATACAAGCGGCAGTAACAGGTATATTATTAATTTAATAATTTATTATTGCATTTTTATAAGAGGGATGATTGCTTAGAAATATTAAAAAATTTAAATATCAATATATTAAAAACGACGTTGACAGCCCGCTACCGAACAACCGCTACAATAGTGGATGCAATTAGTTGACGTGGTGATTGAACCAACGACAACTATGCCCCATAATTAACTCCTAAGCATTTTGAATGAAGTCTAGTCATCATCTTGGCCATTCAAAAACGAACACAATCAATTCTCAATTAGTTATCAACACAACATTTTAAAGTCATGTGTCAAGTACCTATATAGTATTAACGATTATTTTGGAGGGATAGGGAACCGAATACACGATAAATATGCTTTCTCTTACAAAATGTATTTCTCCTTATATTCCACACTAAATGCGACAACACAAACTTATGACTATTCGTTGAATTTACAATTTATCCATACATTTGACGGTAACCTAAAAGTCGCAGTGACAAGTCGCAGCGACTAGTCGCCAGCGTGCAACAACCCTAAATGATACTATTTTTTAAATTCACAATTGTCTACCTAACGACATCTTACACTAACTTTCGATATCTATACATCGTATTTTGCTTTTAATTAAATATTTATTTTTGCAATTCATTCGTCCAATCACTCATCGCTACGTCATAATATTTTTTGTTTTGTATTTTTTAATTTATTTTTAACACCTAATCAGAATTATTCATAAGAATCGTCATATACATAAAGTAAGCTTTTTATCGTAGAGTATCGATATCGATAGAATAATTTTATCGACACTATCGATACGAGCCGCAGTGAGATTGGTGTACGTCGTGTATAATGACGTCACTTATTGCTTCGGAAATGTTCGGCTCTACGAAGTTCACCGATGTCACTGCGTCCGAATCGCACGATAAGTCTTGGGCCAGCCAGAAATAGGAAAAAAAATACTATAAAAATCTAGACAGGCCCTAATACCTACAAAATATACACTTATATATAAATTATTTTTAAAAATCTCACCATTTTACAAACAACAGTCACTATCGCTAGCCAACCGGACAGTTAGAATTTTTGTCATTATTATATTTAAGATTTTTTTATTTTAATAACCTCCGGTTTGCTATCGATTTATGTTGAAATAAAATAATATATCAGTGTCCTTTAAATTCCAAAAAATATTTACGATAGAAGTTAGCACGAAAAAAATATTTACATTTTGTATTTATATTGACAACTGCAATCATGTAAGGCAAAACAGATGAAAAAATTATGTCTATTTTGCAGTTGTTAACTCAAAACGAATACCTTTAAGTGTGAATTTTGTGAGTTTGGCTGTATCTGAAGGACAATACCAGGAACCACACCTATTTGAAAAATCCTATCAACATTTAAACGGTAAATTATTTCAGATGGATATGCCCAAATATGATGTATATACATTTCAATAGTCAAAATTTTTGTATATAAACGAGACACTGATATATTTATTTAATTTCTTGCCCATTTCGTCCCTGCAGGGTGGGTGGCGGCGTCAGTGGCCGTTTTATTAGTATAGCTAGCATCCCCGCACCTAATTCCCGCCATTTATTAAATCCGCGGCACGATTTTGGCTTGAAATTAATCAGTCCGTAAAACTCATTACGCAACAACCGCAATTTATTTACATGTGCTGTAACCAAAGATATTTTACACTATAGTGACAATAATCTTGATGCGGCAGTGACGTCACAAGTGTGTATGATATTAAAATACAAAAATCTCCGTTCAAGAGGAAAACAAGCCAAAACCGAGCCGCACTAAAAAATAAAAATGAGAAGGAAAAAAAAACAGTTAAACAGTGAAAAAAAAACTTATTAACCGTAGTTACACTACACTATTGAGGTCCGATAGTTGTTGCTTGAGGAACGTCGACACACGCAGCGCTACCGCGGGAGGGGTGGTGACGTCACTTGGCCACGTGACCGTTCCCCAGCGCCTGCTCGACGACCTGCAAACCGTTCGACGTGGTAAGCGCACAGCCGTGTGTCGTCGTTCCTAATGAGGCTGCAAGGGTTACGCACAGCAATGGGACACTAATTAAAAACCAATTAATCTCGAGAACTGTCCACGTCGAATTTTAAGTTAATATTATTGTAATTAACAAAAAATAAGATTATAAAGTCGATTCTAAACAGGATCTCGGACAAACAGACAATATATCCCACCGCTGTGTGTGTACATACACATATACATCTCGGATCGTTCTAGAAACGTCTAACGAGTCCGAAGTGTCATGCGCCTCCCGCCACCAGGGTATTATAAAGCGAGGGGTACCCAGCAAATAATGTGCGTTTTGCAACCCAAAATGGACTTTTCCAAAGATGTTTGGTTTGAAAAAGTCCTAGCCCCAGGAGGTCACGATATACACAGCTGCGCGCAAGCTATCATTTAGCTGTTACATTTAAACATTTAATAATTTTGGACCAAGTTTTTGATTTACGATAACGAAATAAGCATATTTAATTAAATCTTCAAAATAAGTAGGAATAAAGAAATGACTGAATAGTATAAAAACGAAACATGACGAGTCCATTTTTTTTGTAATTTTGGACACCATCATTCTAAAACTTTACTTGTTAATGATTAAAGAATATATTGATATTTTTACATTTAACTTATTTCATTACCGTGACCAATATATTAGTCCAAAACTAAGTAAAATTGCCGTCAGACATTGTCAAGTATTGTTCAGTCTTCCGGCTGAAAAAAAAAAATAGACAGCAACCACAGTAATATTGCCAGCTATAAAAAGGATTCACAAGACATTTCCTATACATAATAAAAATGTACACAAAATGTCATTTTATTACAAGTCTCCAATTTCAAACAGAAAGAAAACATAAATAATTGAATATTCGATAAAATGACAAATAAATTCACATTAACATTTTATCGAAATTAAAAAAAGCTAATAATAGAACGGGTAATTAAAGAAATCAGAGACAATCCATCTATTTAGAAAAAAAGCAGTAAACATCTTTTTTTATTAACAAAAAATCTGCAAACTTAAGTATAACAGCTAAATAATAGTGAAAAAATAAGTGTGCAATTAGACAGACCAGTGTAATGAACCATGTCTAAGCAACATAACATGCAATTTAAAACAATATGTTAATTTAGAATTAAGAATAAAAAATCCATCATCGATATTTCGTCGTCCCTGATATAAGGCTTTGGTAAACATATTGTGGCTCGTGTATATTTAAAATAGATTTTAACTAGTATGAACGATATAAAAAGTGAACAGAATTCACATTTTTGATGTAAAATAAATATTTACAAAAGCCTGTTAATCGTTTTTTAATTAGATGCCTAATTATGGTAATTTATAATTAAAACAGAAAATATGATTTTATAAAATAAAATGCAAAACTCGTCAAATTACGAAATCATAGTTTTTAATTAAATAAAATCGCTTTCAAAACATAATAAATTCGATAGATTCAACTTATGAAAAAACAATTTATGCTTATTTAAATAATTATGAAATTCGTTATGGTAATCTCAGTTTTTTTTAATTTATAGACATAGTCGGACACTACAAATATAGTTATAGCACGAAAATAATCTTTAATATATACATTAACAATGTAAAATGTAGTAAATTCTTGTGACAAGGCTTTATAGTTAAATTTAAAGATTGGATTGCGAGCTGGCAAAGACGATTTTTTGTGGTAATTATTTATATTTGAATGAAACTAGTCAATGACTCCAAGCAACTATAGCTATCGTAAATGTCTATGACGTACAAATGGATATTTATATCATATTTTCGGGTTTAAGAACCAACATTTTCAAAAACGCAAACATTACCGAATACGCTTAGAAATGTTTTTCTATTATAGATATTTAGAAAAATTTACCTATTTATACAATCTCTTTCAAATATCTCGATTTTTTTTATAGAAAAACCGTGATTGACAGCTCGCCACCAAATAAACGCTAAAAATATAATTATATAACTATGGATATAGTGTCAAAATATGTCTTAAACTATTCTGTTATTATATTTAACAGAATCACAATAGGTACTTAAAGTTAAAAATGCGTCACACTATCAATATGTACTGTCAATATTATTTGACATTCTCGTCAAGTAGTACCCAAGAAAGTCATCATTCATCATCATCAATGTTACAGACAAACATATTATGTACTTTATATATTGTCAATAACCATTGACATTGCCACGCTTAACGAACCAAATGATTATTCAAGATTACGTCAATTTCTCTAGAAAATACCATGTTATACTAATTAGCCTCTAAAAACTTATAATTAATGATAGAAAATGAGGTTTTTATTATTACTTTTCTAGAAAACTCGACTGTAACCTCGAATAATAACAACACAATTATTTATTACAAATCCAACTAATATTTTTTTTCATAAAACTACAATAACTATAAACATAAAAAACATTAAATTATTTTCTTGTCATTAATTGGCTATGAACAAGCATTAAGTACTTTTATATTGGAAAATATATCAAAAATATAACTTTTATAATATCTTATACTACAGTAAAATGGTAACAACAATGGCACCATATTCAGATGTTAAGTTTCTTTATATACACAATTTACAAAATATTTAAATTATATACAATTGTTTTCATAGGTATAAATGAAAATTATTTAACAAAAAATGCATTTTTTTTATTTTAAAGACTATTTTTGTGATTTATACTTTTTTTTTGTTTCTTTTTTATAATTGATGTTTGTCAAGATTTATTTTGTTGTGATTTCTTAGTAATCTACGAAAACATTTGTATAATAACGAGTCAGTTACTTGAATTCTGCTTTCAATTCAAAGCTTACATTCTAAGGAACTTGTAATGATAAACCCTGTAATTTTTTTTTTTTACTTTTTGATCATTTTTGAGCAAGCATTTTTATTTACAAATTTTATAACTTAATCGGAATAATTATTTAACAAGTCAACTTTTATACATAAGGGAAAATTATTTTTATTAAAAATTAAATTAAAGCTGAAATGGTAATGTTCAGATAGTTGCCTGAAATTTTTATATAGCAACTTTTAAATAATTTGATAAATAAAATATATTGAAATAGACGTTTAAAGAACCACAAATAAATAGAGAAAGGGTACAACATTAAATAATGTCGTACATAAAAATATAAAATATTTAAACATAAATTAAATCCTTTTTGGAATGCTATTAAAATGGAAAAATCTTTCAAAATATACGATTACTTGAAGAATGGTATAAACCGGCTTTATTCTAACATATTTTCTATAATAAAATCAATTCCACCAGTATTCAAACAACTTTCTATTATTGTTTTTTATAACTATTAAGGTACTTTGTTTAGCTATTATAATATTTTAACCTACAATAGCTGTAGCATTTAAATAAATATGGAAGCTTTTGGATAACACACCTACACACACATTTATATATATATAATTATTAGACTTACAACTAAATAAAGATATCACATATAATGTGATGTTAACTACGATTTGAAATGTAAATATATCTTTCTAACGTATATAGTATATGTATAATTTAATATATAATAGTATATAGGCAGTGAGGCGACACATAATATAGCAAAAGCTATGTTCTACTACAATATATTTACATTATATAAAGTTATGTAAATGTTTTACCAGATATATGTAAAGGAAGGATATTATATAAGAATTTTGGAATGTTTATTTTGTTGAATAACTATGATAGATTGAAAACGACTCAAATAACCCCCACAAATTAGTACCACAAAATTTGGCCAACAATTGGACCTATTTGATAGCTTATAGAGGCTAATAATATAGTAATTGTAGACTAAATGACCTCCTGAGAGAAATTCGGTAACAACGGCCTAATTCAGCTGAGTCTAATTAACAACGTAGTGGATATTAGTGTGGTTATGATGCATACTTTCGCAGTCTCTTAGTCCGGGGCGGTAAACCGACACGACATAAGATTGAACGCTGAACCGATGGCTTAACTTGCTCTCCGAGTAAGGGTGACATTAAAACGGTCACCCCTCTTCAGATTGGCCTTATCATAACTTAACATCACGCCTGTATTTCCCGCAGGGGTAGGCAGAGGTGACTGTAAAGTTCACCCAAATTTCGTCAGTTATGTTTATAGGTCCTAATGTATTTACCAAGCTTAGCTTAACCTTGTAGATTGATTAATCTGCTAGTAAGCTATTTAGTTACAAGCTACGTACCTAAGACCATAATTTAAATAAATTTTTAATTTAAATAAATATACTTTATGCCTTCCTTTAAATATAAATGGTATTAATATAAAATATATGTATTTAAGCCCTGTATATGTGATGCACTTCTAAATCATTTGTACATAAGGTTTTTAGAGGTTTTTAATATTGTATACATAGGTAATTGAATAGTATATTGAAGTGTAAATAGATACCATAAAAGGGTAGCTGTGTTAGCATATATAACTTAACAAATTATTACGGCCACGGCTATAATATCCACGATTGTATATCGCTCAAAGTCTATCCGCTAGAGGCTATATATTATTCACAGTTCTGAATTTTATAAAATATATTTGTTTAATTGTAAATATATACAATTATTTTGAGAGTATACTCTACAGTATTTATTCTTACTAATTAAGGTATTAGGTTATTTTTGTATCAATTGATTATTATAAATATGTAATGTATGTATGTAACCGAGAGGAATGGAGGAAGGAAAGGGAGGCCTTTGCCCTGCAGTGGGACGATCATGGCTGAAATAATAATAATAATAATGTAATGTATAAATTTAAATTTTCTTATTTTGATTCTAGCCATGGCCATAATAGGTTCACGCTTTTTATCATGATTATACCTTAATATAGCACAAAATAAATTTTTTTTTTGAAAAATAGAATTTTCTCGAAAATAAATATCTCTATAGCTCCATATTTCTGCAGTCGACTTATTATGTTGTTTACGATTAATAAATAAAATTATTTGACAGATTTCTTAAATCTACCAATTCCCGTACTTAGTCAAAAATTGCACAATCATCTTTTCCATAAACAATGGAATATACAAAAAATACAAATAGACGTTTCTATCTATAGCTTGAACGCAAGTGGAGATCTATCGTTAGATATGTCTCTCGATTTTTTAATCTACAAATAACTAGAAGATTTCAAATAAGGGTTGACAAGAATTGACTAAATATTTACTTCTCAAAGATGACTAAACCTTTGGACTTGCTTCAGTTTTACTTAGATTAGTGGTTTACTAAAAGCACCAGACTCTTTTGATACTGAATGATCAATAATAGGATGTCTCTAAATTACATCTTAATCTAGCAATGAGTTGATTCAACATCCAGTCTACCAGATGACATTATGCAATATTTTACAGATTTAATATTAACAATAGATCACCACCGTTCAGCTTTACGTACTGAAAACAGTTCAAAAATTGTAACTAGCGATTAGATAAACAATCTACTAATGTCCTAACTAAGATAATGAGTGAGCCGGGACTACTCGGGCGGCGGCGGCGGCACGGGCGGCGGCGGCATGGCCGGCAGCGGCGGCTGCGGCTGCGGGGCCGGCGGCGCGGGGTACATGTAGTCCATCCCAAAGTAGTAGCGCTCCAGGCCCATGCCGTAGTACAGCGGCGGCGGCGGCTGCACCATGAAGTAGGGCAGCGGTCGGCTGTAAGGGGGGGGGACGTTCCAGTGGCCTACCTTGGGGTGGTGCGCTCCGTTGGGGCGCGCCAGCTTGTGGGGCGGGCCGGGCTCGGGCGGCGCGGGCCGCTTGCGCGCGCCGTCCAGCACGTCGCGGGAGATCTTGATCTTGAGGCTGGACGTCTGCGGCGGCGGCGGCGGCGCGGCCAGCCGCTCCTTGGGGATCTTGATCTTCAGGCCGGGGCTCGGGGACAGCTTCTCCTTGGGGATCGTGATCCGCAGCGCGCCGTCCGGCTGCGGCGGCGCAGGCTCGGCCGGCGGGGGAGGCGGAGGGGCTTCCTTCTTCTTATCTTTGTCCTTTTTGTGTTTCTTCCTCTCCTCCTTAGATTTGTCGCGGTCTTTGTGTTTATGTTTGTCCTTTTTCTTCTTTTCCTTCTTGTGTTTATGGCCGGCTGTCGCCAGCCCGGGCTGCAGCCCCGAGGGCTCCCCGTGCGAAGCGCGCTTACCTTCGTGCGGCTTGCGCTCCATCGCGACAGTGATGGGCGACGGCTTCGCTAAGCTTTCCTTCAGTAAATTTGATACTAGGGTGGGATCCGTTTCGATCCCGTTGACGGGCCTCATGGGCGGGTCCGGCTTTCTTTCCGGGGCCCTCGTTTTGATCGCGGCACCGCGCTGCGAGTCGCGAATCACATTCTCGTATCCCGGAGTTTCATCTAATTTCTTCACTACCGGTATAAGTTCTGGCTCGGAATTGGACTGATGCCTCTGTCTAGGCTGCTTCGGCATTTCCTTGGAGGGAGGCGACGAGAAGGGGGACAGAATGGCGGGGGGCTGCATCTCCCTGATGGCGGCCGTGGGGTCCGGCCTCTTGCGGTGCGGGCTGGGCGGCCTCTGCTCCTGCGTGAGGGCTGGCGGCTGCGGCGCGGGCGGTGCGACCGGCGGGGCGGGCCGCGGCTCGGGCTTGGGCCGGTGCGGCTGCGGCTGCGGCGCGGGCTGCTGCGGCCGGCGCGGGGCCGCGGCCGCGGCGGCGGTGGGGGTGGTGGCGTTCTCCGGGGAGAACAGGGAGGGCGGGCGCGTGCGCTGCGGCGGGGCCTGCGGCGGGGCGTCGGGCGGCGCGGGCGGCGGCGCGTGCGCAGGCGCGGGCGCGGCGGGCGGCGCGGCGATGGCGGCGGGCGGCGCGGCGGGCGCGGGCCCGGGCGGGCGGTGGTGGCGGTGCTCGTGCGGCGGCTTGGCGTGGTGCGGCTTGTGCGGCGGCCAGGGGTGGTGCGGCTTGTGGTGGTGCGCGGCGGGGCGCGGGTGGTGGGGCGGCGCGGGCGCGGCGGGGCGCGGCGCGGGCTGCGCGGGGCGGGGCGGCAGGGCCTGCTGGCGCCGCTCGCGCTCCTCGCGCCGCTCGCGCTCCTCCCGCTCCCTCTTCTCGCGGTACAGGTTGTAGTCTATCTTCTGCGGCGGCGGCTGCGGCGGGGCAGCGGCGGTGGTGGCTGGCACGTACCCGCCGGGCACGGGCTGTCTTCGCCGCTCGCGTTCATACTCTGTAAATGTAAAATTCATTCATGACAGAAAAGGTACAAAAGAAATATGGAAAATTTATGTTGTTTAGTTATTTTTGCACAATTAAAATTTTATTAGTTTCATCGCAGTTAGCAGGGGTAACTCTTATATAAGACAGTGTTCCCAGACAGCGATGAAACTTGTTTTTATTTTTTTTTATATTAATTTTTTTCATAGCCTATATTATGTAAGGATTCTAACGGCACCCCATACATCAAAATCGGTTCAGGCATTCAGGAGTTATGGTGGAATGAAGAAACATACATACATGAACCCTGAAAACATTACCCTCCTTCTACGGGCAGCCTGGGCAGTACATACCTTTATCAAAGGACTTGTCAATCTCGTCGACACAGGACGGCGCATGTTTCTTGTCGAACGGAGAGTTAGCCGAGCCTGATCCCGAAGCGTTGGCCAACGAGTGCGGAGAACTGCCGTCGGCTGGTAATTAATACAACTAATTAATAATATGTATGACGTGTAGGTACGCCGCAACAAGAATAGAGATCGTAGTTCTCCTCCGTGTTTCTTTATTTATTATTTATTTATTTATAATTATTAAGTACAGAAAAATATTAGACTTATGTTAATACATTGGTCCACAAATTGTACTTATGTGGTCATTTGAAGCCTTTAAAACCATTTATTTTGCCAAACATAATATAGAAAAACAGGCAACAGAACAAACAATAACTCAATAATTGGTACATATGTGTGGTAAGGGATCCAGATAAGTATACGCTGTGCGAAAGGGCTACAGTACTGATTTTCAGCTGGTCCCTGCTATTAAAGCAACAAATACAATTGACTATATGAGTTAGACTAGGTAGGTGGCGCTGTTGTCGACACTATATTTCTTTGACCCCAGCACCTAATTATTTTTTAATCTAAATCGCCAAAAAATGGCGAAACGGATTTCACAGAGCTCTGTAAACTGGGCCGCCCTCGCCGAGAGGGTCCCGGCCCCGGCCGAGCAGAAGGTCAGCCTTGCGGCTTTCAAAATTAAGTCCGAAACTTACCTCCGAAGGTTAGTTTTTGTGGATGGGTTACATAATTTCTTGTCCGAACATTTTGGTTATTTGAGCCTCGTCTACTCATGTATATGGATAAAACCATACTTTTATACAAACATACAAAATATTCCGCAGAAACAATAAACAGTATAATATCCCCACTCACCAGCCTTGTTGACGTTCATCATTTTCCTCTTGAGCCTCGAGGGGCACTTCTCGAAGATAAGCAGGAACTCGCCCGTGAGTTTCTCCAACAGATCCGTCGTGACTGATCGGTCGACGTACGAAAACCAGTGGCGACCCTCGTTCGACTGAGGTATCTGTTTGTTATATGGATATTAGGGTACAGCACTCATAGCTGAGTGGTATGACCGTTGGACTGCCAAGACCAATGTCTTTTCGAATTCATGGAGTATTATAAATTAGTTAACAGTTGCTAAAAACGGTGGAGGAAAATATCATAAAACCAGCAACCCTGAGAGATTGTTTACCAGTGTGTAAAGCCATGTCAGAGGCCTACAGGCGGTTTAAACTCAGACACCAGGTTGTTTATCAACCAGACGATAAGAAGAAGATGGATAATTTAATTCCCTAGTAAGGCACCCAAACAAGGATCTAGGATACCGAAAGTTTTCGTTGTGGGAGCGAGACGCCGCTCTACACTGAATGTAGCGGACTCTCGCTTTCACAAATGAATCTGTCCTGCAATGGAAGCCCATAGCAAGGCACCTGCGCGGTTTTGTATTCGTTAACATCAGAAGGCTCATTCAATGTCTCAACTACTATATATGTTTATATATAATAATTATGTATATGTATGTTAGAACATTATTTTTAAGCTTTTAATAAAGAACTTACCGCCCAATTGCTCCATTTTGAGGCCAAATGTATGCAGAAACATGCTACAACCGTCGGCCTATACTGCAGGCACATAGTCGTCAAGTGCAGACTGTTGGAGGCCATGAAATACGACGTCTGAGCCAGGTCCTTCGGCGCTGCGGATGAAGATATCGCTGATGATAATCAAAGTGGGACTATGTTTTATGATTATGGATTTTGTGAGGGTATATAGCAGTTTATATGCTTAATTATAGCTATAGTTTTGACATCAATTTGACTTAACTCATAAAATTTATGATATAAAAAAATAAAATATTTTATTTTATTTTTATTTTATTTTATTTAAAGTAATTTTAAAAGAAAAATAATTTTAATTGTGTATAGATTAAGTTGAAATCAATCTAAATAATATGTGTGCAGAATTTATCACACCTGTAACATAACATGACGCCTGTATTCCCCGAAGGGGTAGGCACATACAGCACACCCATATTTCGCCAGTTATGTTTTAGGTCCCAATGTAATAGGGGGCGAGCCTATTGCCATCAACCGGGCACAAATCCAGACTCCGTGCTGCTACTGAGAATTACCTAATGGAAAAACCCAGTAACACTACCCGGCCCGGGATTCAAACCCAGGACCTCGTGCTCAGCAGTCGGGCTTAGCAACCACTAGACCAACGAGGCAGTCACATCTGTATTGTTTTATAATATTTATAAGCAGTTTCTATTTATCAATATAATCTTTGGTATGACTGTCATTTAATTTAAAATCTATTATGTGAACTATGTAAATACTATTGTGCAATATTTTGATGTCAAAACTATAGTAAATTTAACGCTAAGCTATTAAATGAGTTTGTATGTGTAAGCTGGTTTAATAGTGTTTAATTTTATTTCGGATACCTATTTAAAATGTAAAATAATAAGAGCTAAGTTCACTTAAGTTTTTACTTTTATTTTATAGATGGTAATACCAGCGTTAGTGTTGCCAACGTGGAGATGCGCGACAGCAATATTACGCTTTCTAGACTAAACAAGAACTAGTGAATTTCATTAATTACATTTAACTGTGTAGTAGCTATTTCATTATGTAGAATGGAAAGTTGTGGCTAATTACGTTGCTTAATTAAAACATTTTTGATGATGTAACTCATTTAGCCACCATTATAATTAGATGAGAATTTTTATAATACTATTAATAAGCTAAAACTAGCTCAGAGTAGGTTTACCATTGCTTATAAAGAAGGTTTTTATAACCAAGATTTAATTAACCTTTTTTAATCGTTTTTTTTGTGGTATTTTTTGAAAATAGAATTTTAAGTGTAAAAAAGATAACGCGGGTGCATTGCATATGACAGGGTATCCAATATGCGGCGATTATGGACATGAGTGGGGTGACACACAAGATTCATAGATAAATAACATACCTTTTATATATTTTCTTATGGAGTATGTATACATTGCCTGTTGAACGGCTTTTTTAATGCCACCGGTCAAGTTCGGAACGGCTATCGGAGTTGGTGACGGTTTTGTTTAGCAACGTATGGCTTCCATACTATGTAGGGACTTGTCAAATTTATGTATAGTTTTTAATTATTAATGAATTGATTTGAAGAGATTTCATTGATTGAGAAGAAGAAATAATAATTCTAATACGGAGAAAAAGAATGATCTCTAGAGAAATCGTTAGGGAATGATATTAGGAATAATAATTGACTATAGATTCTTGGTCAATTTAAGGGATAAGTGTTAGAAAAATGTGCAAAACAGTAGGGAAAATTAATAGTTATATAATTTTTCCTGAAAAAATCTTTTATTTTCATTTTTTACAATATTTTATCGTCAACAATACAATTTACAAATCCTCAAAGAATGAAAGCCAAACGCTGCATCGGTAAACAAATCAAATCGATACATCATACAAACAAATCGATATTTAACGAAAATTCGCTAAGCTAAACATAAAAAAAAATCGTAAATTACACAACGTAGCGCGACCTAAGGATACCAACGTCACAATACTGTAACGTAACCTAGACAGAACCGTCCCATTCCGAGCCACAGCCGCAAATAAAACCGAACTGGCCGATGTCCATGCGCCGGCGCAACCCGCGTGACGTCATCTGACTGGACACAATGTTAGGACGCTTGTCTCACCTTTGACAAGGTGACACGTGCGCACAACGTGCGTGTGGGGGTGGTCGATCGCAACATCGAACCCTAACGTCTGTAGAAGTACGTTCTCGTTGAATACCAGGTCCTGCGCCTAGAACAATTAATGCAATGTTAGGTATTATCTATTTAATAAAAATACATACTACACAAATGTACATAAGACTTTATACGCCTGTAATTCCCGAAAGAATAACTTAAGGTGTACTTGACTATCAGAGATAAATAGAAAAAAAAAAATACTAGCTCCTGCGCACCATAAATGACCAGCGCAAGAGAAAGGTAAAAGATTAAGCATGTTTAACCATTGTCGTTATTTTTTTCTGTCGGATAAAATAAATATTGCTGAAGCTTAAAATATTGTTCTGCTTAACAAACTTTAACAAGATACTAATAATAAAGTTAAAGAAACCAGTAAAAATTTAATAGAATAGAATATTTATTTGCAAATATGGGTAAAACATGAGTAGATAGTAATAGGTATACATCAGAGTTCTGTAGTATTTCACCATTCGGCATGCAAACATTTTCATTATGTAAAATTTTTGTTAAAATTTAAATTCTCATTAAAACATTAATTTAATATAACTAAATTTAAAAATTAAATAAGCTTCAAACGGAGCCTCTTTCTAACCGTTACAGTAACATAATATGGGTAGGTAACATAACACCTCGCTTGATAAGTACCATATGACATGAACATTCAATACGTGTACCATACGCTTGTATAGAAACTTTAGTACATGCAATTTACCTATAGACCCACATCATATTTCCTGGTTTATCGTTGCATGACTGAACGTCAGTAAAACTCTTGAAAAATCGATCTAGTATTCACGCATTGTCCATTCTACCTATAGTAAAGACAGCAACATAAGCTTAACAACGAGCAAGCAGCGACATGATCGCTTAGTTGGTTACAGCTACGCCACAGTACGGCAAGAGTGGCTGGTTAAGTACCACTTGTGTCCATCATTTTTCAAATTACCTTTATCAATTTAGATAAGCTTAACCAGTTAACAAACTTAATGCAATTAATTCCAAAAAATATCTATAAGATTTTACTATGCAACAAATTGTTCTTCAATTAAAGGTATATTTACGGTCGGTCCTTTTGCTGTTGACTGTACTATCGTACAAAATCAAAGCCTGCAATTATTTTATAAATAAAAAGAACAGATATTAGCGTGATCTGCAGATAAGTTGCCTGGAGGCTTGTCTGTTAAACCCACGCGAGACAGGAGAAAATCCCAGTGGGCACAATTTAAAGTAAACCTTTGTCTATTTGAATTTATTTATTTATAACTACACACTATTACCACATCTCTTAACAAAGTCATTGAAGGCTATTGTCATCATATTCGCAGCGGAGACGCTCAACGAATAATTTCACGTAACTAAACAGATATTATTAAGTCAAAATAATTAAATCAATTAGTCTCACCTGTTCTTGGTATTGTTCGGGCGTCAGGCCGTTAACACTCTCACCTCGATGGAGGCATACGTGGGCTACTTTTATTACATATTCTAATTTTCTTGGTTGTTCCTCGACCTGCAAAATAAATTAAATTTATGGTTACTTGAGAAAGAATTTAAGGACCACTCATCATCATTATCATCAGCCGGAAGATGTCCACTATTGAACAAAGGAGTGGGTCAAAGTGATGGGCACTAAGATAATTGGGTTACAATAGAGCCTATTCTACCTATCTAAATTGACTCCTGCCAAAACTTGTCTCACATTAGTACAGCCCAGAACTGATGACTGAACTAGATTGCGTCCCTTTGCTGCCTGTATAGTCGTAGGGCAATTGATAATAAGGTTAAAGATAAAATGTGCTTACTCTCGCAGTCTAAGATATTGTACAAGTGTGGGCCTATTTCCTGAAACTCGTGCCAACCGATGGGACGGTAAACCGACAAGCCAGCGCAGTGGTTCTTCTAATACTTCCAATCGACATATTTCATGTAAGCTCGAATAGTTATCTGCCATAATCGGAGCACGTGTCGAAATCTGGCACTTGGCCATTTTTAACGGTTTTATTTACTTTATAGAATTATTACAAGTCAATGAGGCACTACTGGGTTGTTTTATAAGATAAATAGTTGATCGGCGCAACTTCGTCTGCTCCGCTCCTATTTGTCTTAGCGTGATGATATATAGCCTATAGCGTTCCTCGATGAAATGGGCAATATAACACTGAAATAATTTTTCAAATCGGACCTAGTTCCTGAGGTTAGGGCGTTCAAGAAAACAAACTCCTCAGCTTTATATATGAAGTAATAATATAGATAAATTGAACAATCCTTTCCAGGGCCTCTTCAAAGAATTTTATTTATTTTTATTAATGTTACTTCTCAGAAGAATTTCGCCAAAACGTTTCCCACACATCTGCGAGTTTGATAAACATCAGATATAGAAATAGGTCGTCTGCCCCGCCAGACGTCCGTGTCGCGTCAAGGTCGCTATCGGCAGCGATTAACATACAATATAATATAAAGTGCACGTTGTTTGTATTTAGTGTATCAACAAAGTCACGTGGTAGCGTAACAATTCGTTACAAAACGTAGAAACAACAGGACATAGCTTTTGTATTTTATATGTATTGGCCTGTACTGCATTTGCATTTTGTTATAGCCGAGAAACAGCTGAACTACCTAGAAAGACTGATATCTGGAAGAATTATTTTTAAGGCATTAAAGTATATAATTTTATTTACCACAATGAATTCGTTCTTAATTTTTCTGACTTATTCATTGAAAGCCATAGATATATTGAGCGAAGAACTATTTCTATATTGCTTTCAGGGTCTGTGGTTATTACTATAGGTTACATCATTGACACTATTTTATAATAATAATCCAATCGACTAAATTCCCGCATCTTGTCAAACACAACGGAGTTTCCGAGACGGTTTAAAGCTATTAATAGTAGATACGAGCCATTACCACTCCCGCATAACAGTGCCAAAATTTTCCAGACGACAAAAAACTTAACATGAATTAAACTATTTTGGAAACTTTACGTAATGGATCAGAAAAAAAACTTAGCTGCTCAAAAGTACTGTAGAATTTTGGTTGGCTTAACCATAGGCAGATGTCAAAGACTATATCACAATGCTTGATTATGAAAGGAAAAAGTTTTATGAAAATTGGTCCAAAAGGGCGTTCAAAATAGGGGCGTCAGCCTATACATATAGACGTTCCAGCTAAACTGACGGACAGGCTAATGGTACTACGTAATACGGACGCAATGGGTCTTCTAGTTAGTTTAATTTTTGATTCATTATACCAAGCGTTTATACTAATTAGTGCCAGTGTGTTGTCCAAATTACGTCCAGCGTGCTCGATCGTCCCATGTCCTTTCACAGGCACACTGGACAGCCTAAACAACGCCTCTGACGCTACTATCGACATAGTCTAAATTATTGGGCAAGGAAAGTAGGACCGTCATTTTAAAAATAATGATTTATACTGTACACCTACCCTTTTACCGGTTTTGGCTTATAAGACTAGTCTATACTTCTTTGTTACTTAAGCTACGATAGAAAGAGATAGAAATAGTTTTGTCTGCTTACCTTTGCGGCGAGGAACAACGCTGCAGCAGCTATAGCATTTCTGTGGAACTGTGTGAAGGAATGAAACGCGTAGAATCTGTGCATGTACACTATCGCCGTGTTGATACATAGTTGAGAGCTGTAGGTTGGTGGTCAAGGAAATCTTTGTTGACGAAACACTTAAACATTAATATGACAAAATATGGTCAGAATTCAATTATTCTTTTATTTTTAGTATAAACGTCCAGTCGTACACAGGCACAATTTTCGTGACTATTCTCAATCATACATCATCATCAGCCGGAAGACGTCCTGTTGAGCAAAGGCCTTTCCCTTAGAACGCCACAATCATACATACATCACGTTAAGCTAAAACATAACCATCGATTTGCTAGTTCTACATAAGGGCACATCAATTTTTCAAAAAACCACAGCAATGCGATCATCTTAACAGTCTCCTTTCATCTCATTCACTATCATTCCTTGTACGTGGTTGGAGATTTAGAAAACTTAATTTAATTTAAAAAAAAACCAGGCATTACAAATAAAACTGAATATATAAAGCCCTATTACATATTATTGTTGTGTTTATGTAGAGTGCATGCGTACTTGTATTAATTACGCATGCACTCAACATAATTATACATATTAATCCGCTAGATGTCGCTACTGTTACTAAAGTGTGTTGTGACGTCATGAATATATCGAGAAGGGATGTGGAGTTCCTCCACCGAAAAGATCTTTAAACCAGGCGGTGGTATGCCTGGTGGGCTGCGGCGCTAGCGCGATTCAGGATTTACAATCTTAGTTTAACCTTCGTCGTGTAGATGTCGCTACATACATTCAATTCTAACGACTTTGTACTAAGAATGTCCGTATTATAATAATATATGACTAAACAGCTCGCTAAATATACAGAGTGTATTGCATTTCATTGATAACATTCCTTGCATACCTATTGCACAATAATTCTTACTATCAGCAAGTTTGCGCGGCGTCGCCATTTGGTTATTCTATGCTACAGAATTGTTATTCGTATTTTTATGTCTTTTATCACATACATTAAAGAATAGTATTTAACAACTTTCTTATTATTATTGATGCGATGGTAACTATCTGATATATAGATGTGTGTATTTGATACCTTGGCTTATTTCGCTTATATGAAAAAAATACTAGCTGCGCCCGGCGGTGTTACCCGCTACATTATTTCGGGATAAAAAGTACATACTTAAAGCAGGACATTTTCCGTTGTGGAAGCGGGACGCTGCAGTACACGGCATGTAGTGTCTCGCTTCCACAAGAGACAGGAAAGAGAATAATATATACGGTCGTTGCTAAGACGATGGTATTGACGGGACATCGGCGACCTTCCCTTCGATTGTCCGTGTAATTAGAGGCCGTGAGAACCGACACTTAATTAAAGGAACTGGGTAAGTAGGCAAAGAAACTAGAAAAAAGTGTAGCTGGTGGTGTCCAAACTATATTTTAACAATTAATTCGCAAAAATAAAAGTACCTAGGTTATCAAACTAATATTATAAGGGCGAAAGTTTGTGAGAACGTTTGTATGTTTGTTACCTCTTCACGCTCAAACGCCTAGACCGATTTTGATGAGCTAGTAATTAATAAAAATGAAAAGTTCAAGTTCCTGTTTGTTGTAGTAGTAAATCAGATAAAAGGCCATAATAATAATGGTTCTGATTAACAATTCAAAATTGGTACATAACAGATGTTTATTTTAACCCTATACACCAGTAAAACGACATTCTATTACTATTCACCCGGCGCAATTGCAAACCACAACAAAGAAACTTAATAAAAAGAACGATGATCGAACCTGCAGCCTTACGCTCGAATACCCTATCTAAGTGCTTACTAATCAAACTAACAAGCTATGTTTTTATAATTCTTGAATACAAAAATATAAATAAATAAATTGTAATAGGCCCTCGCGCCCACATTGGGACCTAAAAAACATAACTGGCAAATTGTACAATATGTGCACCTCTGCCTACCCCTTCCGGGAATACAGGCGTGGTGTTATGTTACAATAATAAACAATGTTTTTAATTTAAATTTGTAATCGAGCAAAGTTAAATATTTATTCGTCTGTCTAGCCGCCAGATATGAATGAAGCTTGAATGTCAAGGCGCTGGATCGCGACCTCTGCAAGACAATGACCTCTTTACTGTATTATATGAATAATAATTCGTATTTTAAAGCAAATAGTACCTATGGAAACTTTTTAAAACCTTAATTTTCTTTCATATAATATGTAGTAGCGCGTAGAAAATACAGCTGCCATACGAGTGATAATAGTCTCCATGCACTATGGCTATTACATTAGAACTTATTAACATAACTGGCGAAATTTGTTTACTAGGTATTCACCTCTGGCCTACCCCTTCTATATCCCAGTTAGGAGTATTTTTTAGGTCCGTTCACCACTAAAGAGGAGACATGGTGACATGTTAGTAACCAATAGAATTTTCATGTCACGTCTGCGTTCAGTTTCAGAGGAAACTGTTGAGCAAAGTGGAGAAAATAATATTTGCGAAGTTTCCGTATGAAATATGTACGTCGCACTAGCGGGAAATGGGTGACAAGAAAACCCGCACAATACATTCTAGCTCTGCTCCGCTTTAGTGAAAATAACCTGCCCGCTATGCCGCTCGTCTCCGCACATCTCGATTCCTCTCCGCTATGGAGGAAAACGGACCCTTATCCTGGCTAATATAGGCTACTTTTTATCGGACGAGACAACCATTCCGCGCGGAAGTCGCCAACTAAAGTTGGTATTTTTTGTACCAGGAACTTCAACATTACTGTAAAACTTTAAACAACAAACATATATTTATAGAACGCAGAAAATATCCTTGTTAGGTCGCATCGAGTACTTGATCTGTGACTCACTAATGTATAGCATGAACTTAACGGTTACGCCTATACAAGTGAAGGCAAGGCTACGACATACTGTTATACAGCCTCTAACGTTGTGAACGGTACTAGATCCTACGTAATTACTTTATTAAAGTGCACTGAGAATTACTGGCATTGATTTTATTCCCGTGTGAAGAATATAGACATAAAAGATATAGATACCAGCCTATTATAACTGTCCAGTACACGGCAAAGGCCTCTTCTCATACAGAGGTAAAATTAATCACCACGCTTGCTTGAGACTATAATCAATCCAGGTTTTATTCCTGAAAATAATGAAATATATACCTAATAATTATGCTATTTAATCACAATACAGTTTGAAACCTCCGGCAACGACATAGACAACATAATGAAGAATTGGCGGCAAAATGTTCCACAAAGACGTTGGCAATTTAACTCGCCAAAATTAATTGAGGTTATCTTTACTTTACAGAATAAAGAAATTACTTTAGGTATGACAAGTAAAGTTAATCACAGCTAGGCCTAATGAGGCAGTTAGGAACTATATCAAAGCTTTAGAAGCTTCTAGAAATGGGCTATTGTAGAAATATTAGGCATGGGAACTTTCACTTCCTAGTGAAAGTTAGATCAAACTAGCTAACTTTCTAAATGGGTACAGTTTGGTGCTATCTATGGTGATCTATTTCAAAAAGGTAGGGGCTAATCGGACTCTTATGACACGTGTTCAACACGATGATATAACACGTGTATTTAATGGCTTTCGATGCAGCGACAGCGCTCAAAAATAAAAAAAGATAGTTTTATCTAGGCCATAAACAAAACTCTTAAAAAACTATACTTTTACATGGCAATGTAAAAGTATATGACGGATCAAATACATACAAAATATGCATAACAATTTCATCTTTAGTTTTGCCATATCGGTGTGAAAGCAAAAAATGGAGCAACGATTTAAAACACCAAATAAATGACAATCACCAAGTACTTTTAAGCAATACAGCTCGTTAAGCTCCCTGTGAACTGAAAAAGTAGTAGGTATGACGTTTCTTTCGATATAACTAGGTAACTAGGTCAGGTAGAGTGGGTCAAGTCATTTTGACTGTTAAGTCTCTTGAATTACAATCGAAATCGAGTTTAAATGTTTGGTGATACGTTGGTTTTTTTTGCACACCTACTTTTTGCCGGATACGGTATACCGGCCTATATAATAGCAGGTAGGTAGGTACCTATTGTCATGAACAACACCGTTTGTATTGTTATTACTTTATTCAATTCTGAACCTGCTTCTAAGACTGACTTCACTGAACATACATTACAGGTTTAGGACGCAGGGGTAAACAGAGACCATTTGAACTGTTTTTTTTATTGAAATAAATATTGTCCGTTGGTTGCCACCTTTTACATAGGACATATTGTAGTAGCGAAATGTGTCGAGTTCTCTCTCGTGCGGTAACGCGGGTTGATCATTTGGAAACGTTGTTCGGTTTTTGGTGGTACGCGAGAGATGACTGATACCTGTTAAACTGTGAGGGTTGACGAATCGTAATTGCAAGTCTCAATCTGGGATATCAGGCGTGATGACATGTAGGTATTAGGGGTCGTAGACTGGGATCCAAAATACCGAAAATTGCGGTATTTGCCTGGTATTTTGGTGACTATAACCCAATATTTCGGTATTCCGGTTCCCCTAGTACCTAGTATCGTAGTTATTATGTCAGTTTGTTAAAATTTGCCATAAACACGGCTATTTATGATAATATAATTAAAAAGCAATAAAGCCACCTGACAACACGCTAGTCTCACCAGCTATATATTTTAATTAATTGCTCAACAAGGAAAACTACAGCTTATAGTGTAAGATTTATTATAGGCATTCTGCATAAGCGTGGCCGCAAAGCAGGAAGAATTTAGCACAGTGACCCTGCATCAGTTGTCTCCATCACACACACAACTAATTATAGTGTTGTCACACTCGCACGGATGCGGAGATCGTCACTCGTTTTTTTATTTCTTGGTATTTCCCCTGTACCCGTGGGTGCGTTATACGAACATGAAACCTCCACATGCATGATGCATCTGCCAGACTCGGATCACAAAAATATTTACTTGTCACGGGCCAGAATAAAACCTGCAACCCAGCATTACAGTCAATTAAATGGGCCAATGGGGTAGCCAAAAGACGCGAAGTGCTTTTATAAATACAGATTGCAAGTATTTGCTTCTGAGTATATAACACTTATATTTTGCATGTTTTTTCTCTACACTTTTTTGTACGCGAAAACTGATAGAATATACTATATTCCGACAAATAAATTATTTCTTTCTATAATTTATCTTAAAATGTTTTGGGTCATTGCCAGCAGGCACAAGGTCATTGTACTTTTTTCTTTGTGCTAAGCCACTGCACTTGAACCAAGCATTTAGGTTTGCGAAATGCATTTAACAGAACCAAAATACCTACATGACAAAAAATTCTGACTAGATTCGTTAAAATCAAAAAGATATATTGAAATTATGGGATGCAACCCTTCAGTCGCTAAGAAATAGTATAGATGTTCCCCCATAATTATAATAAAAAATTGTCAGCAAATGGTAATAAATAAATAAAGTTGCTAAATGCTGACCATGAACTATGATCCATAGAAAATAACAAGGAAATTGTAACCCTCCTTATCAGCATTGTTGCAATTGCTGATTGAGTCTATGAGTCACACATTTTTCCAAGTACACTAATGTTTGTCACAATAAAAATACAATAGCAAAATATGTTTGTCACAAATGTAAAATGATTCATACTTAAATACATGTTTGCACAGTTAACCACATTTTATAGTGGATTTATTATTACTTATAGATCACTTTATTTTAAGTATCATGTTCTTAGCATGTGACTATAATGTGTTTGGTAATTAAAAATATATTACATCATTTTATAATATAAAACTTTTGTCTTGTATTTTTATAGTTATAACAATGTTCATAAAAAAAATTGTGGTGCTCCTGGACAAGATTGGCACAGGACCGCGTCAAATGGCATTGTTTAAGGGAGGCTTATACCCAGCAGTGGGATATTGAAGGCTGTGGATGATGATGATAACATTGTTCACCCAAATATTTAGGTGATTTGAGCATCTAAGATTCGGTGCAAGTATAGAAACCTTCACAAATGCTGAAACCTAATGTCTGATGCAGTCTAGTCAGTCAATCTTCCTACCATCTAATATAATAATTTAGTATCTATACCTGCTCAAGCTGATACTTAGAAGTGTCTAGTACACTAACCATACCAATGACTATGATAACTAATTTTAAATTATGTAGTGTACATAATATCAAGAAATAAGCAAATAATGACTTCATTATTCCCAACAAGCATCATTAATGATATTATTGACTGTACAAGGAATCATTACAGGTCACTCACCTTTCTATCATGATTATTTACATTTAATCTCAACTGACGTAGCTATGTATCAGTCACATGTATTTGTTTGTATTTCGCTTTGATTATGTAAAATTATCTTAGTTACCTAGGTGTTTGGGGTGAAAATGACTTGTAACATGATCAACATTTTTAATTCACTCAGTGCAGTAAACAAATATTTTGTATAATGCTAATAGGGTTTGTATGACAAGATTTTGCTCTGCATTTTTAATCAATTAATCTGTAATTATTGGGTAATATTAGACTTTTTTGAAAATTCTGACAGCTAGACTTAGGTCTAGATGTCAGAATTTTTGATTTCAGCCTGACAGAATATATTCTCTGATTAGTCACCAACTGCTCTCATAGATTAAATGGTAGCAACATGAGGTGATTATTTTATCATACTTTTACATATTGTATCAATTTGAGGGTTTTATCAATTTGGAACATCTTTTAACAATTTATTTATCAGTAAAGTTGTCTACTGGCGGCTCCTAATACATAGATTTTGCAACTAAAACTGTGAATGATGGTGGTACTTAAAATTTGGTTATAAAATATGAATACTGCCCAGTAGTTTATAATGCCATGGATATATAATGCAATACCTTGGTATTGGCATGAATAACATGGATTGAAGTAGTCTTTCTATCCTACTATTTTATTTTGCTGTCTCTTTCATAACTATCATCATCCTATCTCAGTCCACGGGTAGACATAGGCCTCTCCTGTCTCTTTTAATGTACACATGTCACATTATAACAGATATATGGTTTTATTAAGTCCATCTATTTACTATTATGGAATGCAATAAAGTAATGAGTATGAGTATTTTGTTTATAAGAGCTTAATTATGTGTTTATTTTGAATATCAAGGCATAAGTTAATCTAAAAAAATGATGATGAAATTATGTTGACATATTGAACAATGTGTTCTGTATATAGGTAGTGTCAGATAGATCAAAAATGAACTGAAACCATTCTAAAATGTATACATATAGTATTTAAACCTAAAACTACTCATTATAACGATAATGCATGTATTAATTCATAATTATAACTGTAAATTACATTGAAGGCCTGCAAATATAACTATAAATAGTTATACATCATTAAAATGCCTTATTAACATGAAAAATGGTTAGTTCTCAATTAAAAGTTATTTGGAAGGTCAGTTATTTAATCTGTGAGGGTCACGGCTGCCTTGGCGTTCATAATGCAAGGTTTTCTGAACAATTAAAACATGTACAGATTACAAGCTCTGATTTGATAATCTTACTGTATTTACTTGCCTTATTTCTGTAGAGCCAATGGTTCACATGGTAACATCTTTCTTTTAAATGTAATTCCTTTGGATGCGAGTGTGTTGGCATTGATCAGGCACAGTAAAGAACCTGAGACTATCCAGAAGCATGTGGTGTAGCTATATGTTGGTGTGAACTATTCTTAACATAAGAATAAGGAAGAATCTCAAACTTTCCAGAATGTTCTCATTTTTTAATGAATTTTATAAATGAAAAAGTTAATAGAGATTTGATGTCCCAAAAAGGTTTTATGAGATAAAAAAGAAGGACAAGTACTGATTTCCCTTCGTCTGGTTTTTTGTGACACAGGAAGTATTTATGGCTTATGAATCACCATGCATTTTTAGAGTGTTATATTATCAATTAAATTAAAGCCCAAAACAGTAATAATATACACAGTTGGGAATCCTCTTTTTGTTATGTTAGATAACAACTGGGTTTCTCCGTGCCAAGTTTAACAGGAAAAACAAACATTAAATATGTTTTGATACCTTTAAGTATAATTATAACTTATAGGTAATGCAAGTTGCCTGGATTTTCCTTATAGCTTATAGCAGAAATTTGTGGTGCTATTGAGGGCATCAAAACAATGTCTTCTTGTTAATGTTGGATGATCAGATAGTGCATTTACGTCAATTTTCGAACAAAAGTAAATGAAGTTACGCGTGTTATCTATGTTTATAACATGCCAGTACCAGGAAAACATGATAAGGTGAAGATCACGAACAATTTACGTAGAAATGCGCGCGTCGCGCGTGTTCAATGAAAAATCGTTTGTATTGAGTAAATTTAGCTCGGGCATGCAGGTCGATCACTCGCTCTCGTAGCCCTACGTCACTCGCGCAAGCGTCCCGTCGATTCACAGCTGTAAGATCAGTGACCTCGAGAAAAAACCACGCTATCATGCATGACCCTAACCTAAATACAAACATTTCATAGATTTTAGGTCCTTCCATACATATTTTAACTGTCTTACCTGTAGAAAACGGGCCGTTACTCACTGTCAGGCGGGAAATCCCACATTACCGAGCGAAAGTGGCCGCAATGACGCCGCGGGCCACTGTCGAAGTTTCGTCATCATTTCACTATATTTCACTGTCACAACACACTTTATATACTACTTTATGCATTTTAACGCATGCTAACGATAATTACATAAATAAAAACACATTTCGTTAGCGTGTTTTACGCACTATAAGCACATGACTCGACAAAAACATTGAACTGAAAACACCACATTTTGAAAAAGGATACACTTGAAGCCTCTGTCCCATATCCTGTATTAAATTCGCGGCCTGCTGCCGATATGCTAATTCTTTATCTGCATCTAAACCGCATTTTCTGCTTGGAGAACTCAGTAATTGTTCTTTTGTAAAATACCATTTTTCTTGCCCTCCAGCCATTGAACGGATGTTCCGACTGCGCGCGAGAAAGCACGACGGAGAGCAGAGCTCCGTCTAAGTGCGTGAGTGGGAAAGGGATAGCGCTATGACAGCGGCGACCGGACGTAGACCACGTTAACATTTGAGAGATTTAAGCCTAATCATTTAACATTTTGAATGTACAACACTGATATTTATCACTAAATATAAACTAAAAATTATCTAAGATTTTTTAAAACAACAAATCAATTATATAACGTTTGACAAAATTTCGTCCCAACTTAAATTCTTGATAGGTATTCTCAATCGGACGCCATTGTAAAACTTGGTGGTTAACGTAGTGAGGTCTCCGGTGACAGATTGTTGATCTGCAACAATCACAGGTATGTTTCACTTTATCACTATGCTTAAATCTGTAGTGTAGACATTTCTCTTTCATTTGTGCATATTTTTGTAGTGATTCATTTACTTTTTAACGGTATTATACAACTTTAAAATTACGGACCTAAATACTCTGTCACACCGTGCAAATGGCCGACCCACCACTGTTTACAATACACTTTCCTATTTCTTTGGTGGAATAACATAACTTTATGACTGAAGTTATTGGTAATTATCCCATAATTAATTAATTATTTTTCTAAATTATGTAGTGCCATTAGAATTCTCGAAATGCGAGAGTTATATTAATGAGAATGAATATTGACAATGTTTTAGTACGTCGAAGTGAAAATTTTCGCGGCTACGTGGAATTGCGCGATTGCTACTAAACCGAAAAACATTGTTTGTTACTAATTACGTAATCGTACACAGATTCGTTTTTTATTGTCAGCGTATTGTTGTGCTGTAAATATTAGTTTACAAATTGTTTAAACCTTTCCTCCAAAACATGTATTCGTTTAGAAGTGAAAACTCTAACCAGTTACACGCGCATAATATCAGGATTTCCGAACGTAAGTCAGTTATTGATCGTAAATTTATTCTAGTCATCCTCATCTCACTGTGAAGGTAGGTACTGTGCATATTTCCTACGCCTATTTAAATGTAATTTATGAGCTTTCTCGGTTAAGAATTGAACCTAAACAAATCTATTACGTTCATTCTGTAATCTGATTTCAATTTCGTAAACAATCCGTTCCGTTTATGCAAAGTTCAACTGCGCACTTACATTTTTTTATTGATTCCTTCCCGTTTTGTGAATAATTGACTTCGCAACAAAGAAATAAACTGAAACCACGGTCAAAACCATTATTTTTACTTACTTACTATTATTTTTCTAGTTCATCCATCAACTTCCGCCATGGCTCAGCCTCCGCGGAAAGTAATCCACCTTCCGAAAGTGAGGATGCTCAGTCGCGGAGGCCGCATATCATCTAGCATCCGCATCACCAACGTCAAGTCCATTAGACCTCCTGACCCTGACATCATCAAGAAGCAGGAAGAAGATAAGCTGAGAGCTCAGGTATGTGGATAAGATTATCGTTTTTAGCAGCTGTTTCGTCTATTTCGAGGATTTACAGCAGTTTCGAGGGTTGAAAAGAAGAGTACATCTTTCCCTAGGAATTTAAATATCATCATCAGCAGGAAGACGTCCACTGTTGAACAAAGGCCTCCCTCTTAGTACGCTACAATGAACAGATATAATATAACACCACACCTGTATTCCCCGAAGGGGTAGGCAGAAGTGCACATATAGTACACCCACATTACGCCAGTTATGTTTTTAAGTCCCAATGTAATAAGGGGCGAGCCTATTGCAATCAACCGGGTACAAATCCAGACTCTGTGCTGCTACTGAGAATTACCTATTGGAAGAACCCAGTAACACGACCACTTGACCAACGAGGCAGATATAATATATAATTCTATTTTAATTAGGTCAACAGATATGCCATGAATAAGTAACAAAGACTAGTTACAAATAAGTCTAATTATTTATTCTTGATTCAACACAAATATAATAGATAAAAATAAAAGTAAAATAATAATAAAAGCTAATTTTAAAAATGCTTTTATAACAATAAAAAATAGCAAGGGGGTGTGGCTCAAAAATATAGTAAGAATTAGTATATTTTGGCAACAATATAAAACAAGAGGCAATTCCTTAATAAATAATAGGTAACTCTTTGTTTTATTTACTATAAATGTGTTACCATCATCATAAATGTAAAGAGGCTGTTTAGCCTCTTTACATTAATAAAATATAGGTGTAGTCGTCAATAGGTTGGCAACACGTATTATGAGTATTACACACCTCTTTGTTCAACTAAAAAGGTTCTACCATCAGAATGAAACTTAGTATTATAGAGTGAAAATTGTAAAAAACAATCAACATAATTGCTCATATCTTTTGATTGCGTTGACTTAGAAGTTTAATTTTTTCACTGTTTCAAGGGACAGGTAACTCAAGTATTTGATATTAAATTTCAACTTCATACCTTTACATGTCTTAAGAAATAGGGGTTGAGACAGACCAACGGATAACGGAGTGATCCTATATAGGCTCCTTTTTAGGTATAGATCCCTAAAAACATGGTTTCGTGTGGCTTCGTTATTTATCTCACTGTAAAAGAAATAAAATAAAAATACAACAGTTAAGCAGAGCGAGGCTGGAATTTGGATGGGCTGAAGTTAAAGATAATTTTATTTTGCAAATATGGGTAACAGTGAAAGATGACCGAAGAATACAGGTTCAGCCATATTTTACCATGCAGGCATGCAAAAGACAATTTTTTTTTTTTAATTATGTTAGTTATGTTACACAGAGCGAGGTCAAGGTTTGGATGAGTTGAGGTTAGAATTTGGATGGGTTAAAGTTAGGTTACACAGAGCGAGGTCGGGGTTTGGATGGGTTGAGGTTACGTTACATAAGACGAGGTTAGAATTTGGATGGGTTAAAGTTGGGTAACACAGCGAGGTTAAAATTTGTATGGGTTGAGGTTAAGTAACTCTGAGTGAGGTTAGAATTTCGCTGAGTTGAAGTTAAGTTACACAGAGCGAGGTTAGGATTAGGATGGGTTGAGATTAAGTTACACAGAGCGAGGTTAGGATTTGGATGGGCTGAACTTAAGTAACTCTGAGTGAGATTAGAATTTCGCTGAGTTGAAGTTAAGTTACACAGAGCGAGGTTAGGATTTGGATGGGCTGAACTTAAGTTACACAGAGCGAGGTTAGGATTTGGATGGGTTGAAGTTAAGTTACACAGAGCGAGGTTACGATATGGGTTGAAGTTAAGTTACACAGAGCGAGGTTAGGATAAGGATGGGTTGAAGTTAAGTAACTCTGAGTGAGGTTAGAATTTCGATGGGTTGAAGTTAAGTTACATAGTGCGAGGTTAGGATTTGGATGGGTTGAAGTTAAGTTACACAGAGCGAGGTTAGGATTTGGATGGGTTAAGGTTAGTAACACTGAGTGAGATTAGAATTTCGATGGGTTGAAGTTAAGTTACACAGAGCGAGGTTAGAATTTGGATGGGTTAAGGTTAGTAACACTGAGTGAGATTAGAATTTCGATGGGTTGAAGTTAAGTTACACAGAGCGAGGTTAGAATTTCGATGGGTTGAACTTAAGTAACACTGAGTGAGGTTAGAATTTCGATGGGTTGAACTTAAGTTACACAGTGCGAGGTTGGAATTTGGATGGGCTGAGGTTAAACAGAGCGAGGCCGGGATTTGGATGGGTTGAAGTTAAGTTACACAGAGCGAGGTTAGGATTTGTATGGGTTGAAGTTAAGTTACACAGAGCGAGGTTAGGATTTGGATGGGTTGAGGTTAGTAACACTAAGTGAGGTTAGAATTTTGATGGGTTGAAGTTAAGTTACACAGTGCGAGGTTAGGCTTTGGATGGGTTGAGTTAGTAACACTAAGTGAGGTTAGAATTTCGATGGGTTGAACTTAAGTTACGCAGAGCGAAGTTAGGATAAGGATGGGTTGAACTTAAGTAACACTGAGTGAGGTAAGAATTTCGATAGTTAAGTTTAAGGCGCGATGTTATGTTATGTATGTTTACTAGTTACCGACATAGCTCGAAGAATTTATGCAAGTTGAAGTGTCAATGGGCAGGCCATATCGCTCGAAGAACCGATAACAGCTGGGGAAGAAAGGTTCACGAGTGGCGACCACGAACCGGAAGACGCAGCGTTGGCACGCCTCCCACTAGGTGGACCGACGATATCGTCAGAGTTGGGGGCAACCGGTGGGTGCAATTGGCAAGCTGTCGTTCATTGTGGCGTTCTAAGGGGGAGGCCTTTGATCAACAGTGGATGTCTTCCAGCTGATGATGATGATAAGAATATATAGAAAGAGAAGGATTATTTTATTTACTAAAAGTTTTATTCCCAGCTTCAAAAGGAGATCGTGTCCCGTTCCCGCGCCTGCGCATACAAGAGCTACGAGTGCCCCCTCCCAGTGGTGTCGGGGCGCCAGTATTGCTTCAGGCACATCACGCGGGACCCTACGGCGCCGTACAAGCAGTGCGCCTACACCTACACCAACGGGGAACGATGTCAAATGCCTGCACCTGATGACAACAGGGACCATAGAGATTTGGGGTGAGAATTTGTTCTCATAAATACTAATATACTATAGTTCCCTTCACCGATTAACGGAAAAACCTAATTAACACTGCCTGACCCAAGAATCAAACCTGAGCTAGTCCATATTATACGTTAGCTATTAAGTGGCCTTATGCCTTAAAATATAACTTCATTGTAATGATGTACTGATATGTATATACTGATAAAGTACATAAATTTATGATAAATGATTTCGTTTATGCAAATAGGTTTACAAGAACTCTTCAACACATCATTCTTTTGTAAAGAATAGATAGAGTCGGCATTTCCTAACTGACTACCTCTGAGAAGAAATGCCGAAATAAACTCACGGGTCAAGTTCTCTTTTAATGTCCAGAAAAGTCTAAGAGAAATGTGCAGGTGGTCTGAGATGTGGTATTTTGAGGAAAGAACCACAGCGAGCTTGAGTCGACCTGCCTTGACTGTTCTCCTGTATGGTGTAATATGTCCCCCCGGTGCAGGCTGTGCTTCGAGCACGCGAGCGCGGCGCTGCAGGCGCGGCAGCGGGCCGCGGCGCCGCCCCCGCCCGTCGGCACCACCGAGACGCTGCTCAACCAGCTGCAGCACTATGTCAAGTATGTATATACTACCAAACTTGCTAATATTACATAACATCACGCCTGTATTCCACGAAGGGGTAGGCAGAGGTGCACATACAGTACACCCACATTTAGCCAGTTATGTATGTTATGCTAATATTAAACATACTACTATACGTTAATCCAGTTTATAAACTGTCTGCGTGCCTATTTCATTCAAATCAAGGATGGATAGATTATTTCTTTCTCAGTTAATGACTGGTATCAATTAATGTCAAAAGAAAACTCAATTCTGAAGCCTTTGCTGCCAAAATCGCGGGAAGATGCAAGTATTATGTAATACTCGTAAATTTTACGCACAATTATGTATTTCAAAAAGCGCTATAGGTTGGCATTATTACAAGAACCACCTTACCGAAGTAATCCACCCAAAATAGCATCATTTAATGAAGTCATTTATGAGAAAAATGTGTATACTTAGTGAATTTTTCTGGTGTATGTATGTATGGACACACACACTTGAAAATTTCCCCAAGTAAACATGCATAAAATATACATTTCTTATGGAACCTATAACTTGTGAATGTCTCCTGCACCACTAATGCCACCTATCATATTCCAGACCGGAGCGCCCCCGCACCACGTCGTGCGCGTCCTCCGTGTCGGTGGTCAGTGACCCAGCGGAGCAAGAGCCCCTTACCCCCCAGGCCGTCGATCCCTTCAGTAAGTACCCTTATAACTCTATCCCATACTTACAACAGTATAATAAAAACAAAATTAAAAAACATAACATAACATCACGCCTGTATTCCCCTAAGGATTAGGCAGAGGTGCACATTTAGTACACCCACATTTCGCCAGTTATGTTTTAGGTCCCAATATAATAGGGGGCGAGCCTATTGCCATCAACCGGGCACAAATACAGACTCCGTGCTACTACTGAAAAATTACCTAATGGAAAAACCCAGTAACACTTTGCCCGACTAGGGATTCGAACCCAGGTCCTCGTGCTCAGCAGTCGCGCTTAGCGACCACTAGACCAACGAGGCAGTCAAAATTAAAAATCTTGAAAAAACCTACTACGGTTATAAACGTTTTTGTGGAAAAATATTGTCATGAATGATAGCTAAGTACCATCTCTCCTAATTTATTGCGTACTACTCTAAAGTTACGAAAATTGTCTTTCTTGTTTGTATAATACCTATATAACTTAATAAATAAAAGAGGAGTTAAGCGATATAAAAAAAAAACAATTTATATCATCAATTATTGCGATCTAACAAATCTTACTTAGTACTTTAAGTTGTAATACGTAATGTTTAGCTAAGTTTAAGATGGTCGCTAAGTTTTTTTTTTAAGTGTTTTATATACCTATAATTGGCATCTATACTAGTTCCCTACGCGTTAATATTTATAAATTACAAAGAGTTGGTGGACCTGTTGAAAATAAATAAACACTTTGTCCTCCAGAACAAATGGATGCGACGGCCATCAACATCCAGTTCCACACCTCCATGATGGAGTACGCCAGCTGCAGCGACAGCGACGGGGAGAGCGTGAGCCTCGGGCCGGGCGGGGACTGCCGGCCCGCGGACCACGAGGACCTGTCCGACGCCGAGGACGCGCCCTGCGAGGAGCTGCCGCTGTGGTGGGTGGCAGGAGACTTACTCTATACTAACTTTAGATACCGGAAACATGGTCCTTCTTATTCATAAACGACGTTCATACCAGCATTATACTCTATTGACATCTTTATTCTTTGACATGCAAACGTCAATAAACATAACATCAAGCCTGTATACCCCGAAGGGGTAGACAGAGGTGCACATATAGTACACCCACATTTCACCAGTTATGTTTTTTGGGTCCCAATGTAATAGCCCGCATTACATTGGAACCCGAAAAACATAACTGGTGAGCCTATTGCCATCAACCGTGCACAAATCCGGACTCCGTGCTTCTACTGAGAATAACCTAATGAAAAATCCCAGTAACACTATGCCCGACCCGGGATTCGAACCCAGGACCTCGTGTTCAGCAGTTGGTGTGTGTGGAGCCATGTTTTAATTGGCCTTTTTTAAATAAAGTAAATAAAGTGTAGATTTAATCTCAGAGGATAGCCTGGTGATCTGTAACACAGGTTCTATTCATTTATTCTTCATACAAAAATGTATAAGGCGGACTTAATGTCTTAGGTATTTTCTACCAGTCAAACCTTTGGGTAATGCAGACAGTTCACGGTAGATGTACGGTTGATAAACCTACATACATACTACTGATTATATATAAACTCCGTATTTTAATATCCGCGGAACTCTGTTTTCGAAACGAAAGGTAGACTATGTTACTCTACTAAAATATCAGCTATCTGCCAGTGATATTCCCGTCATAATCGGTCAAGCCGTTTTGAAGATTACCCGAAACAAAGTAACAAAAAATTAATTTTAATATTTTTTTTTGTAGGAAAGCCGGTGTCTACACTGCCGAGGAAGCAGTCAGCGAGGCGAAGACCTGCCTCCGGTTGCTGCAGTCCGCATACCTTCGGCAGATGGACCGGCTGCGCGTGCTACTGCAAACTGCGAGGCTGCAGCATGTCAGGAACATGAAGGCTGAGAAGGAGCAGTATTGTAAGTGATGTGTGATATATATAGCCTTCAATATGGTCCTTGTGGATTTTTATCCAGGTTGTCTCCAGGATTATTCCACTGCCTATGTCCATCCTGAATATTGGTGACATAATTATGACAATCTGATGGATACTTACCAAGATTACTCCTAATATACAAAAAAAAATCTTTATTATTTTAGTAGATTATCGAGTATCGACCCCTAGAAAAATTTTTCTATGCCAAATCTCACTAGAGCTCAGATTTCTATTCTGTTATTTATATATACCTTACGTGTGTTCGCAGGCAGCATCAGCGTGCAGGTGCGCAGCGGTCCGGTGTCCCTCCGCGAGCGGCGCCAGCTCCGCAAGCTGCGCGCCTACGCCAGCTACCACCGCAAGCTGGGGCAGCACGCCGTGCTGGCCCGCAAGCTGCACCACAAGAGGGCCAGTGTAAGGAATCAATATAATAATTACTCTATATTTAGGAAATAGTTCAGTACTACCCAGAACTTACGCGATTGGTGGAACTGACAGATATAGTCTAGGTACTAGTCTAAAATTCGCATAAGTTGTCATCATCATCATCAGCTGTAAGACGTCCACTGTTGAACAAATGTCTCCCCTTTGGCAAGGGGGAGGGGTTTGCTATAATCCCCACGCTTGGCAAGCGGCTTGGGGATCGCAGTGTTGGTGGTGAAGTTACAGAGGATGCTGCTGCCCATCTTCTGGATTTTCCCTTAGTAGCCTCTTACGTCACCCACGGGAAGAAAGGGTGATGTATATTATAAGTATATACCTAACAAAAATTAATTATGGCTAGGTCTCGAATCCTCACAACACGTGCGAATATGTACTCATTAGTTGAACATGACATAGTTAGTGTGGGAGTGTGCGTCTGTGTATGTAATCTGTCGAGCTCTCCATTAAAAGTCGAATCACAGAAATGATAAAGGTTAATTCTTTGATAAGTAAGTCGAGGTATTACTGTATATGAAAATTTGCACATTAACGATTGAGCTGGTGCCTGCCTTACCATGTGCTAGCTTTGCAGGACATTTCCCGTTGTGAAAGCGAGACGCAGCTACATGTAGTGTAGTGCTCTCGCTCCCACCCGCTCATACCAACGTTGTAATGTAGATGTATAATGTTCCCCGCAGCTGTCGGGCCCGCGCCCCCCGCGGCCCTCCCCCGGGCGCTGCACCTTCACGGAGGGCGGCGTGCGCTGCGAGAGCAGCGTGCTGCCCGCTGCCAAGCACTGCCTCAAGCACATCCTGCACGACTCGCACCAGGTAACTGCTCACCCCCTGGGGCTCACAGGCATTATAGTCTGGTGGACGGTACAGCAGAGGATTTTAATTATATCAACTGAATGTAATACTAGGGACTTGAGACGATACTCAAAAGGACGACCTGATTGAAGTGATTGGACTGCTGCGCTAAAGGTTGTGGGTCCGATTCCCGCACAGGGCAAAAAATGTGCAAACCACAGATAATTGTCCCGAGTCTGGGTGTTTGTGTATGTGATGTGCACCTCTGCCTACCCCTTCGGGGAATACAGGCGTGATGTTATGTATGTATGTTTTATGTTTGTGAAACGCACCCACGATACAGGAGAAACTCCAAAAAAAAAACATAACTGGCGAAATGTGGGTGTACTATATGTGCACCTCTGCCTACCACTTCGGGGAATACAGGCGTGATGTTATGTATGTATGTTTTATGTTTATGAAACGCATCCACGATACAGGAGAAACTCCAAAAAAAAACATAACTGGCGAAATGTGGGTGTACTATATGTGCACCTCTGCCTACCCCTTCGGGGAATACAGGCGTGATGTTATGTATGTATGTTCCTAGGTGTTGTTCAACCCGTGCGGTGACATGCGCGGCGTGGCAACGTGCCGGGAACCCATCCCGAAGCTGCCGCTGCCGTCGTCGTCCTGCCGGTACCACACCGACACGCCAGCCATCACCGTGTTCACAGTCAAGGTACAATCTACCCGGATATCCGGTCGTGTCTTACTGACTCGACGGGCTATGAGTGTGAAGGAATATAGTACACCAGTTTGACGTACACGTATTGTTTCGAAAATGGCTCGTAAATAGCTACCTAGCAGATTAGTCTAGTAAAGTTAAGCAGTGCTTGTCGTGGTGAGGCTTGTGATGGGTGACCGTCTTTTACTTGGTGAGACCTCTCCGTACCTCGGAAGGTACTTTAATCCTGCGCATCAATCAATTGACATACTTTTTATACTATATAGACCATAGATTCTGTATGTCAATAGGTAGCTGTGATGTCACTAATTTGCCAACTCAATTGACTTACTATTTATAGTTAGAAGCAAATAAAAATCGAGGTATAGGGCTTTTAACATCATCCTAGGTATGATTGCGATGAGGCTAGATTGTCCTTACCTGGTTCACTACTGTGCCATTTCACATGGAATGAAGCGGCAGTGAGCTAGGTATCGACCAGTATTATTATATTATAGTGTACTAACATAGATATTACGTATTACTAACAAAATGAGTCATGGTCACTTGAATAAATAAAAAAAAATTAGGGCTACAAATGATACAATAAAGCAATTTATTTATTATTTAGAGAAGTAATATCTTGGAATTATCAGTAAATGGTGTCAACTACCCTATATTATCTCCATCTGAATAACTGTTCTTTCTGTTAAAAGTATGTGACAGAAGTATACAGGTAAGTGATACTTGTTTATTGTGTATTATAATATTAATTTACTCTTGTTAGTCCTGGGTTCGAGATCCGGCAGCTCCATTGTATCTTTGTGGAGAGGATGGAGAAACTTGTATGGCCAGCACTTCTTACTGACTTGTGTGTGATAATATATTTAAAATACTGTCCATGGTAAAGCTGTCTGTAAGCATACGACTAGCTATCTGCATAAGTCTAGATTATCTGTGTGACTGCCTCGTTGGTCTAGTAGTTGCTAAGCGCGACTGCTGAGCACGAGGTCCTGGGTTCCTTTGGGACCGAAAACTAACTGGCGAAATGTGGGTGTACTATATGTATGTGCATCTCTGTCTAACCCTTCGGGGATACAGCCGTGATATTATCGCGTTATCTCGCCAAAAAAGTCCGGTAAACCAGAAAATACCCCCACTGGGGTTGTCGGCGGCAGAACATTTTCAAAAAAACCACAACAGCAATTTTAAATTGATGTCATTTCACAGAAAGACGATACGGACAGCGAGTCGGATTCCCACTCAACCTCAGACGAGTCTCATGTCGAGGAAGTGGTGGAGGAGCCTGTGTCGCCCGTCCCTGACACCGGCGTCATCACACAGCCGGTGGAAGCTGTATCCGCCTGACAGTTACCCACTATGATGCAGCAAATGTCTGATGGACGCTACTTCGACGGCTTCGAAGATTTCCCCTATGAACTGGTGGTGCCCATCGACGTTGTTGTGTAAGACTCAGACAGCGAATGACTGAACATAGCTTTAAAACAAGTGAGATTATATTAAGTTAGATAGTCAACATACAATTGCTCCAAGTGAAGTGTACCATTTTCCAGTTTTTCAAATTTTTCCAACTATTCCTTCTTGTGTAGTGTAAGGAACAGTGATAGCAACTTTTGAAGACTATAAGTGCTAATGACTCTCGGATATTTAGAGAGAAATAAACTTCAAGTGAAGTGAGAAATTCAGACGCTTTAAAGGTGATAAAAACTATAAAAGAGTGAATTTGGTTTGACGGACAAACTTAAACTTGTGACGATATAAAGTGATTTTCTACCTGAAAACGGACAGGCATACTAACTGTATCTTACGCGTTTATGAATGCGTGAGAATCTATAAAAAGTGAACATTAAAAAACAATTGGAACTTATATCCTTGTGATGGTAAAAGTGATCTCAAAGTGATAAAACTGTGAGTTATTCGAACTATGTAAAGCGAACACTGTAATGACATTCTGACGGAAAATATGGTTGGGAATAAACATTACATAGTGGTGTTCTATGTTTCAGTGACTCTTGATGAGCTAAAATAAAGATGAACTTCTAAAACATTGTGTGAAGTCTGTGTGGAAATCTAAAAAACAGTTGTTTAGATGTGCAAGGTACATTACAATGTATGTTTCAGTGGTCAGAGACTCTGTATGAGCTCAAGCGAAATTATACAATTGTGTAATGATCTAAAAAACTTTCTGAGTGAACTTAGCTTGGTGTAAGACTTGAAAGTTGTCTTCTATCTTTTAGGGAAGATAAACTGTGAGTTTAGACATAATAAAGTGTTTGTCAAGACTTGTAATGGTGTGCCAAGCCATGTCAGAGGCCTACGAGCGGTTTTACCTCTGACACCAGGTTGTTCATCAACCATTCAATAAGAAGACAATTTGAAAGTGAGCAGGACTCAAATTGAGCTTAGCTCTAATAAAGAGCTCAAAAATCTAAAAAACATTGTGAGTGAAAACAATAATGTGAACACTTATTTAGATTCTGAGTGAGTTTGAAGTCTTAACACAAATGAACAAGTAATCTATTATCATTAATACACAGAGTGCTGTGTGTGCAGTCTGTGAGCTAAAATGATATTGTGCAATAGTGAACCCAAACACCTGGTTTAAAAACATCTAGTGTACAGACTCTCATTGAGCTAGAAACAGACTCGGAATGAGCTAAAACATAATGGAGTGTAATATCTGAAACTGAATTGTAAAATTGTGTGAACACTTATTAACATTATAAGTGTGTGTTGTACTATTGATGAGTAAAGACTAAATGAGCTTACATAACTATAATAAAGTGTTAAAATCTAATGTGAGACTCATATACACATGTAATGACTATAAACTGATTTAGTTTTAAAATGAGACTATAAGTGAGCTTAGAAGTAATAAAGTGAAAAATTCTGAGTGAGCTTGAAGATTTTGAATGAAGTAAGAATGTAATCTACCATCTATCGGACTCCAATTGAGCTTTGAAATGATGTGTTAATATCTAAGAAAACTGTATTCGACTTGTGGCTACTGGTAAAGGTTCAAAAGTGACCATCTATCTTTTAATGATCAGACTTTCTTAGTCTTATCACGAGCCTTTTATCAACAAGAACTATGTGTACTGTTTGCTAGGATATTGTTCTGAATTGCGATCACGGCGGCCTGTCTCAGCTGAGACTAGCCAACCTCGCAGGGGATATTATAGTGCACAAGTGGACTCGAAATTAGGTGCACCAGACAGATCTTTGTTTAGTTTTAAGATTGGCTATCTTTTGAAAGTGAGAATGGACTCTAATTGAGCTAAAAATAAATTGAGTGCAAGTGTACAGGCATTGGATTTTGGCCGGGCTGAAGTTGGTGCAGATGGCTGCGCAGTATTTCGTGACTGTATCTGCGCAGAACTTTGTCTATACCTAACTTTAACCCGGTCAAGAACCTGCTGTATTGTAAAGTGAAGTAGTAGTGTAAGGGACTATATTAACAACGGAATAGTGAACTACTACAGAAAGTAAATTGTGAGTGATTTAGTCATGGTTTGGCCTGCTAATACATATAAAATTGGTATTGTAACAGCATATTACATCTAAGAGAACACTAGTGCACTAAATTTAAGTGGTTGTAAGCAACATCTGGTTTGGATTCGAATCTCAGTGGGAGACGAGTGTTTAGTGTGGACAAAATTACCATTGAGTACAAATATCATGAGGGTAGATGTTACTGAACTGATATGTGTGGACAATATTAAAGTGTAGTGGTAACATCTTGAATTGTGACACGAGAATCTTAGGAATGATATAACTAAAAGGTTTCGGTATAGATAAAACATCAGACGGTTTGAGCGAGTAATCCTTGTATTGAGTGACAACCCTAATACCTAGTTACAGGTTTGAGTGTCACTTAATATACTACCCTCAGAAGAAATTATAATAGATATTTGATTGTGTAGCTTGATGTGATTTTTGTTGTGTTAATGTATTTTAAATACGCGTAATTTCAAAAATAGCTCTCGTCCTCGTTTCTTGTCTCGAAAGTCAAATTATGAAAAATGCTCTTTCAAAAATTGACTTTTTGGATGTTTAGACTGTCGAGACTAAACTTTAAATTACGGGGACTTACTTTCAGACAGAATTAGAAAAGTTATTTTGGTATGAAGTGTCTAAAGCAAAGAATTCACTACGCTGACATGCCTACCGACAGTTCGACCAGGCACGTCCGTCGCGACTACACATAGACTCATCGTTTGTGTTATAATGTTGAGGTGGTCTACAACTCCGGAGGGTGATTCTCGTTATTTCAAAATCTAGTTTTGTTATAGTCTTATGACCGGAAGGTCAACTTTTAAAAATTGCCAGTTTAGAAGTTGACGTTTTTTGATACAATTAGACTCTGATGAAACTATCTTTTGGATGACAGAAATTGACTTTTTGATAGATTGTGATTTGGAAATGTGGAGACAAGAAAATCGTAAAGAATGAAAAGTGTAGATGTTATTTGTAATATTATGTGTATTTATTATAATATTATATTTTCCATCTTTATACATCTTAGACAATTAATAATGTTGGACGAAATGCTTCTTGTTTCTCGTAATCTCAAAATCTAGTTTAGTTCTAGCCTCTAGACCTAAACGTCAAATTTTGAAAATTGCCAGTTCAAAGATTGACGTTTTTGACCATGTAAGCTCGGATGAAACTATATTTTGGATTTTACATTAAGTTCAACAAAATCATTCAAGAATTATTTCTTCTCTTTTGTATACTTTTGAGCATACATTTCGTGCTTCTCAACACCACTTTTGACATTGGCAGAATTGTCGACATCGGCATTATTGCCATATACAAAAATAGAATTGAATATATTTTGGATGACAGAAACTGACTTTTGCCAGAAATAATTTGGAAATGTATGAAAACTATAGAATTTTTTTTCATATGTGTATTTATTATTAAATAAGATATAATTAAGGTATAATGTAGAGGAGAGTTGACAACATCTTTGATGCGGGATTTTTGTTATATCAAAATATGGTATTGGTGTAGTCTTTTTGAAAATTTCAAACTACATGTTTTTAAATTTCATTAAGGCTCCATCGAAACTTTCTTTTGGATTACAGAAAAAGACTTTCTGACAGAAATTGATTTGAAAATATCAAAAAGGGCATGTGAGTTATAAATTGGATGTTTAAAATTAATATTATATGTTTATTCATCATAAAATTGGTGTAATACAATTTATATGTTAGAAATCAATTGACGCATGTAGAGATGATATGGAACGATGGTTTAACATCTTTGAGGTGGGACTCGCGTAATTTCAAAATATGGTATCGCTGTCTCTAGACCCAAAGGTCAAATTTTGAAAATTGCCAGTTCAAAAATTGACGTTTGACGATTTTGACTTGATAGAAACTGTCTTTTGAATTACGGAGAATACTTTCTGACGGAAAATATTGTAAAATGTTTAAGAAGACATGGAAGCTTAGCAACGATATGAAAGGAATTTGCATTAGAGTGTATTTTTGAGAAGATTGTGTAACATTTCAAGGCAGAATGTACTGCTGGGATCGTAGCTGATGGACATCCGTGGTCTCTGCCTACCCCTCTGGGAACCAGGCGAGACTAAGTATAGCTAAAGATAGAATGGTAAGAGGTTGACTGATAAATAATCTAGAAAAGATGGTTTAACAAAGTGTGACTGCAACGACATTTTGTCAGTACTTGTGAAGATTATTGTAATGGGCCATGAAAAGTGATGCAAATAATCTAAAGAAATCTGTGAATTGAGAAAAGACATTAGAATGTTATTGAAAGTGATATTATTTTGAAGCGAACGTTATCCTTTTGCCTTTTTAAGGCTTTTTAGACTGTATAATTTTATCGTAGTAGGTGTCTGTATTGTAGTGTTACGGACTTTTAAATCAAGCCTCAGAACTTGTTAGAAAAAGACATACCACCTAATAGATAGGATTTTAAAATGCATAGACTGCCAATTAAAGGAAATTAAGATAAGATTGCAGTCTGAGACTTGATTTAAAATATCCTGTTTTAAATCTCATAGTTTTTAAGTTAATTTGTGATGATAAAATCCAAAGCTGTTCCTTCGAGAACATTAGTAGGTAAGAATTTCAAAATATGCATTTAATAGAACTGCTTTTTGTGGTAGGGTAGTGAAGTCAAGTAATTTTGAAACTACAATTTCGGTTCAATTTGTGCTATCATCATCAGTCTCTCTCATTCCACTGTTATACATAGTCTAAAATTTGTGTGATCTGCAGATGTTTGTCCCGAAGGTGGGTTCAAATTCATGTTAGTGAAGTGGGTGCATTTCAGAAACATGAATTAGAACACTATACGGGAGAAGATAATTGGTGGGACACATTAAAAAAAATATACATTATTGCCATAAAACGTGATTACAGTATGAAATTTGATGTACAAGAGCGAGCTTCTAACAATTGAGTTATCTTAGAGCAAACCTTTGAGTCATTGAGAGATTTTGGTGAGAATAGAAAAAGTGTACAACCTAAACTAAATCGTTGAGATTATATCGAAACTGTGTTTTAAAAGTACGAGACTTCAAATGCTATATTTGTCATTTTATGTGTCTGAATAAACATCCCCTTACTTGTGAAAGTATTTAAGTTCGGGTCATAACATCTAGATGAATCCAAAAGCCGTTTTATGGATTTAAAATTGAGCAACCATGTAATGTACGCGACAGGTCGGCATTGCAATCGGGGTATGAGGTGTCGCGCGGGGAGGCCACACTTACTCTTTGTCGCCAAATAAAAAATATGAATATAAACTACCTGGTACGTGATACCATATCACTAGAAAATTGCCATGCTGACCTGTCGCGTACAATATATAATAATAATAACAGCTTATAACTGTCCCACTGCAGGGCCAAGGCCTCTTCTCGTGTAGAGGATTGAGCATTGATCACCACGCTAGCTCACTGCGGGTTGGCGACTTCAGATATATATATAAATACAATATAATCCACACAATGTAACCTTTAAATATTTTTATAAGTAAGGGGTTCTTAGCAATGCATTAAAATGTAGTTTGAAACAGTATTATGTAACCTAGAATCTTTTATCTATGGATGTACCTATGTGACAATTTTATCGATCTGAATGTTTCAAAATAATCACCAAATAAATATATATCCAGATTTTCTTTGTTTGATTTTAAATGGACCCTGAACGACTGGCTACTGTATCGTTGGTTCAGTGGTCGCTGAGCAAGGGTCCTGGGTTTGATTCCCGGGTCAGTCAAAATATTGGGCTTTCCATAAGGTAATTTTCAGTAGCAGCACGGTGACTGGAATTTGTGCTGGGTTGATGGCAATAAGTTCGCTCCAAGATATAAATGAAACCCTTGTAAGATTACCCCAACAACCTACAAGGGTAGGTTAAGGGTCGATCTCCAGAGGCATTTTTTTTCGTGTTGGGCTGGATAAACACGTTTTAGAATCGATAAAACGTTTTCAAAATATTTTTTATATAAAGTTCGATGATTAATCTACGTGATACAAGGCTAATATTATGAATAAGTTTATTATAAATACTTAAAAAAAAATCTTAAACCCTAAAATCCTGATTGCTCTGGGTTGACCCAACGCCCGATTGAATGAAAAAAGTATTTTTTAAATTTTTAATGCGAAGGTCCATATGAAACAACTTATTTAGATTACGCAACAAATAGTTATTCTTCATAGTAATACAATATTTTTACTTATATTAATAATACTTTTGCCACAATTTGAATTTAAAATCGTGACCGGGCATTTTATCTCATCGCTCTGCGCTGAGGCAAAACATCGCGCTCATCCCTAGTTACGCGTTATGGACACTCTATTCCCTTTCCGCGGGGCAACGCCTGTAGTGGCCTAACCGCCGAGCAGGATACCTGTGTGCCACGTCCCCCCCCTCCAACATTACAAAGGTAAGTTTATGATTGATCTGGATTTGGTTCTCGAATTTTATGATTGCTATGGCACGTTATTAAAATTAAATAGTAAGCTTGTGAGTGTGTTTATTATGTAAATTAAGTGATTGCTATGATGTTTTTTATGAGACGTTATCACAACTCTCTACTGCTTTTAAATTCGGTTATATTTATGATTTTGTGACTTTTTCTGATCGCTATGGCTGTGATTGCTCTGTCCAAAAAGACCAGAGTGATGATATTTTGCATTCATTGAACGTTATAAATCTATTTTAAGTAGTAGTACCGGACAGTAACAATGACAAATGATGAACTATGCATATAACCTTTAATTTATAACATTTCCTGGGTTTCTTTGGGTAACTTAACTCCATAAACAGATTTTGACGTATTTTACCTGATGATATTATTATATTGGCATTTAGCTAACTACAACCCTTTCTTCTCTAAAATTTAATGGCAACTATTCTTGCAGATTGAAATCATGCCTCGAAATAAATTATCTATTAAAGAAAAACGTCTTAGGAAGAAATTGGCTGAGCGTAGTAGAATGGCCAAAATAAAAAATGATCCAGATCTATACGCACAATGTATATATCGTTAGTTACAAACTTACAAATACAATAAAATATCGTTAGTTACAAAAAACCTCTCCATGGAAAGCCTTATTAAGAAAGATGAAATATAGAGCTAATAGAGAATTAAAACTAAAAGATCAAAATTTCAAGAGTTGAAGATAAGTAATGAACGTATTAGAAGACAGTTGAACAGGTTAAAAAATCAAAGTGTTACACGTACACTGAATATGACTGAAAACGACTAAATAAATAATATTGATAAAATATTTGTTTCACTGATTTCACCATTTATGATCGCTCTGTCACCAATTATGATTGCTCTGGCAGCGAAATTTTTTGAACTTAAAAATTTCCATTACTGTTTGTGTAAATTGAAGGCCAATAGTAAAAATGTTCTATTTGAATAGCACTCTTTTTCATGAGATACATAATTACCCTTAAATATCAATATCTGAAAAGCACCAGAGCGATCACACGAATACGCCCGTTTTGGAGATTGATCCTTAACCGCATGTGTGTAATAAGTACCAGGATAACAGAAGTCTAATGGAGTTTACTGAAATGCAAATTAAACGCAGGTGAAAATAAAACGCGGGGCGCAGCTATAAAAATGCATCTAAGTTTCCCTTGGTCACACCATCTGAAAGCTGGCTTGCGGTGAAGAATGAATAGAAGACATTTGATTCCACGAATTATGAATCTGAATGACATGCCATTCGAGTTTAACGGGTATCTCCAGTGCGGCTTGCATTTGCAATGCCGATAAATGCATCATCTTTTTATTTTTATAAACATCGTAGGGCGACTCATTAAGTACATGTGGTATCAATCTTGGAAATCCATATTTTGCACATGGCCAATTGTATGTCACCTATTCCAATGTCGGAAAACCATTATTTATTTAGGCACCAGAAAAAGGAACTAACAATGTTGTATCTAAAAGCATTACAATAATCAATATGTATTGTTTCTGATATACTTGTGAGTTATTTCAGTTCAAATTAAATAATCTTATGTAACACAACGTCTGTCGGGTCAGCTAATCTTATACATAAATCGTTGTTCGTTAGTCTCGCCACAACTCTAGAACGGCTAAGCCGATTTGGCTAATTTTGGTCTTGAAATATTCATGAGTCCAGGGTAGGTTTAAATGGCGGTACGAATTTCACCGGGTCTGCTATAAATAAATAAGGATTTGACTTGTGTGTCTCCTTACTGGTAGACCTCCCAACACGTGGTGGACCAACGATATCGTACGAGTTGCAACCGGTGGATGAAAATGGCAAGTTGTCGTACATTGTGGCGTTTCCAGCTCATGATGATCTCCTTACTATTAATATCCCAGTTGGGACATGGCCTCGGCTTGAAAATTGTCTTTATAATATTAGTTTCGATTACTCAAATAATAGTTCTATTTCGTTTGAAGTAGGAAAAAGGTAAGGAAGGGAGGAAAGGAACTATGCGCTTGCGCACATCACACACAAATAAAATAACCACACATGAAACAGAATCGTCGCTTTATTCAGCAATTTCCGGTTGAAAAAAATAATCAACAAAACTACACTGAAATTGTGAACATGACTATTTTTACAAACATTTTTACAGCGATATTGTATAATTGCGTCGCGTGGGTTGTGGGCGCTCGCGTGCAAGCCTGCATGCTCAATGCTGAAGTGGGCGGGGCTCGAGTGGCGAGCCGCGGCGCACTCAACGATACAAAATAATAATATTTACAACAAATGTACGTCTGCATTGCCAGCCAAGCAAACAAAGCCGAGGGAAATGATAATGTTCGTGGAGCGAGCGGCCACAACGCGCGCGCCGCCTAAACTAGAATTCAGAAACTTATGAGGTACATCATCCTATCCACTTTACTAAGCGTATATTACCGGCCCCAACGACAACATGAGGCCAATCTTTTTTTTTACATTTTTTCCCAAATTTGCAGCCTTTTGTACAGTATATGATACTTACTAATTATATATGTATAGACATAGTTAAAACCGTTACATTTTTTTTTGTTGCGAGCTCTTTTCCCTGACAGACCATTTGTGTAATGAGCTGACATGGAAAACAATCTCGCAATTTTTTTTATAATGGTTGAGACAACAGGACGCTTGCGTAACACGACTCGATATAATTTTCGCATAGCTAGATTAAACCCCAATGTTTTAGTTTACATTAAAATACACGAAAATTTTTAACATTTTTTTTTGCTTTTTTTTCTGCAAAAGTTCTAATAAGAAGTGAGTCGAATGGACAATATGTATTTAATTATATTTGTATACCGAAAAAGAAACTACACTTTTAACACTGAGAATGCAAATCTGTTAACGATTGTGATTTGGGAGCGCTGCACCGACCATGCCTTATAGCTTATGGATATTCTACTCTATGCAGATGGTAATAACGCGCATTATTCAGCCACAGCGACCACAAACCACAACTCACTATATTTCGTTCCACATTAAAAATTAACAAAAACAAAGTATTAATTGTTTTATTTCTATCTACCTACATTGTGTCTCTACACGTTTATTTCTAATAATTTGAATGGACACACTCTCCCTAATAATCTACAATTATCATACCAATTACGTTTACAGATATCATAAATCGTGTTTCAATGTTTGTTTATATTACTAAAGAAATATTGGTTTCATTTGAAAATCACTTGACTGGAAAAACTGCGTGTAGTGGTCCAAATAAGTGATGATTGTGGACTAATCCAAGATTTTCACATACAGAAATCTCTGTCAAATGGTATTTATAAAACTAATGAGTTAAATCTAGAACCTTCAGTCAGACATGTATCACCTAATTATATAGTATTCATATGTCACAGTGTCTCCAGTCAAGTGTTATACTGATCAACGATTATGAGGCGAACGCAATACAAAATGTATCTAAAAATACGCACTAATATTACAATATTATAGTTTCGGAATCTCACTTCAGTGTCATTTTCAACAACATTTCTCTCGCCGCTGTTGTCAAACCAATATTACAAGCAAACTGAACATTTCGGTGGTATTACTAGGTACAGGCCGCCACAGATGTATAGTGGAACTAGCATTGTTTTAGATAATAATAATAATAAATTCATTTATTTTCATTCACAATCGTTTTACAGAGATGTATGGATAACACATAACTATGTGAAAGACTGATTGAAGATAGTTCTATTAAGACAGTGGCTCCTCCATTACATTCATACACATCTGTGTCGCACTGTATCATTTGTTGACTCGAGCATGCACTAATAAATAAAGGCTTGACAAATTATGACGTCATAATTAGATGAATAAATGGAATTAGCCTTGTAGTAGTGCCTTATGACGTCACAGGTTACTAAAGCCTTGTTTTATTAACGTCAAGCTCGAGTATGTCAAAAATCTTCTACTTAACATTACCGCATCTATCTCGTAGTTTTAGTCTAATGTGTCATTTGTCATGTTTCATACCAGCTTGACAACGCGATATCGGCGTATAGTTTAAAATACAATTACAATGTTTGATATAAGCGGTCAATGTGGGTCCCTTATAATAACGAGACACCAAACGCCGCTATGTTTATTACAACGCATAGATACTACATTTGAAATAACATTACAAATTAATGCCAACCATATTACAGTCCGTTCAAGCAATTCTGACTTCTATTGCTTTAATAACAAGACAAATGACAATTGCAGTAAATTGGTATTTTAAATACGTACAAAAACGGTTGAATAAACTGTGAACAGGTTGCTTTAAATTGTAATGTCTGAACAAACAGCGTTTAAAGTACACATACAGGTATACCACGTTAATAAGTTACAACGATGTACCTAATAGTTAATATTTTGTCACGCAAGCATTGTACCCAATCATATTACAAGTGAAAGTGGTACATATGTTATATTATGATCTAAACTTTGCATGGTAAAGGTACTCCAGCCCCCTATACAGGTGGCGAAATGCATGTCGAATAGTAATCGAAATAGAATGTTAAATATATGGGGATGACATAATTATTATCTCGACTATCTTATCGATGACATGTCTCTCATATATAGTTCATACTATTCGATTTCTATTCGTAAAGCGATCTGCCAGTTGTCAAAGTCCCGAGAACACTCATCTCTTTCTCTTTCCCGATAATTACGACATGCCGTCTTACTTCCACGTAGAGACAAACATTGTGAGTTCAAACATAGAGATTTCGGTTTAGTGTGACAATAAAATATTGAAGATCAAAATGTTGCTTATAACATACATAACTCTTTACACTTGTAACATCATTGATATTACCCAATCATAAAGCGTGACGCGTCAATGCGATCCGTTTGCACATGCGCCAAGATACCAATATATCGCACCTCAATTTTAAACTTAAAGTCTTTGAGTTAAGGTCCATAATTCTTTGATATTTACAATCGTTTCAACTAATTCGACCAATTTTCGGTTTAACTGTATCTACTTAAAATGACGCATCTCATGTGTATTAGGGAGCGTCCATTGGGTCGTTGACACCGCTAACCAATAACTACAAGACACTACTAGAAAAATCCCGATTAATTATTCACCTGAAAAAAAATAAGTTTGTTTAAAATGAATAGCGAATTCAGTTGACTAAATAATGAAGTCATAATTGTATATAACCATACAAGAACTATCGTTTGGTTAGGTGATAAAAAGTAAATCAATTGATTGGTGGTGTCACACACCCAACTCTCGCCTGTACAGTCGTTTTAATAAATACAATTGCTAATATACATTATAATTACACAGTTAAAAATCAAACGTCATACAGAGGGTCGCAGGTCGACGAAATGACGTGAGAATGGTCACACCAACACAAGCGCTATCAATAATCCGCTACACAAAGTGTGTTATTCTTTACAACAAGACAAATTGATATTCACATTAAAATTGTTTATATTTCCAACTAAAACGTATGACGCAGTCTTCGGGCGTGTCCTGTATAATAACAAGTAGATTGGAGTTAATTTGTCAGGCTCTAATTTGTATCATTTGGTTACTGATAATATTCTGCTACCCTGAGAGACCAGTTGTGAAGATAAATATACATATTGTTTGGTGCATCATATATAAACACTACGTAAGACTATTATGGTATCCAGTGAGAGTATAATAAAATAATTCGGGATAGACAAAGATATGATACAGCCAATTATTAATACATAAGAGCTTGTGTGTACACGATGGCTTATGCTGGCGATACCTAACCATCCATGGAAAGATTACAATCTACTTTGGTAAGCAAGAAATACATTATTTTGGATGTTCGAGAGCGCCTACTAAACCACAGTGTACCAAGCCAATATACCCGCATTTACAAAACATGAATTGCATACAATTTTTACTTACTACGCCTTCTAAGGAAGGCAAATATTAAGCCGCGTCGATTATTCCTTTAACTATAGTAGTATTTTTTTAATATAGCAACACTGCCCGCAGTATCGTTGTGTTGCCATAAACACGCACGATAATGCGAGTAGTGTTGCCAGTTATCGTCGTAGACATATAGATCACATCAAGTTATATATATCATTTTCGATTTTACACATATTTTACAAGAAAAATAGATCTTACTATGTGCTATGGCCACGTAACACTCGTATATTTACTGTTCGGACACAAGATCATATCTTATAGACACATACTTAAATGTTATTTCGATTGACAACACACATATAAATTTAATTATTTAGTGGGATTTATTACTTGTATTCTGGCAATATCGTGCTTCAATAACAGAATATGGGGGTAAATAGTTATGAATTTTGACTGCTACGTTAAGGGCTCAGTCTCCACTAAAGACTGAAGCCGGAGTTCAGGGAAAATTGACTTATTGTATGATATATTTTGAGCTGTATTTTAAATTATTTTCCTAGCTTTCTTAGCAGTTCAGTTTCTCTCATGGCAATTGAGAGGAATTACAAAACGAATCTGCAATGTTAGTATTGATTTAGGTGGAACTATTTTTGTTTACATTGATTTCTGACAGTTTTATTTTTAGAATGACACACATCTGACGTTTACACGGCGGTTACGTCAAAATGTGACATTTGGGAGGGAGTGAGATTGTCAGAATTGCGGGCAACCGGTGGATGGCATTGGCAAGCTGTCGTTCTTTGTGGCGTTCTAAGGGGGAAGCCTTTGTTCAGCAGTGGACGTCTTCCGGCTGATGATGATCATGAGATTGAGTGTCTGACAGTAACTCATTTTAAACGTTGAAAAACAATTGTTTATCTATTTTCTGTATAAAATTATGATAAGTTTGTTTCAGGTATCTGGTGAATCTCATAAAAAATCATTTTTGAGGTAGATTCCATATAGTAATTGGGTATATTAATTACTATGATGGTGTATTGTGAATTAGCGTTGGGTTGTATTGTCAATTAACAAATTCTGGGCATCCCGAATCGTGTAAGGTACCGCGTACGGTATCACGTGACCATTTGACAACTATTTATTTCCTCCGTTCATCCCACATCCAAGCACTGGTCCGGCCAGTGAACGAAATAATTAAGTAAATATTTTCATTATTTATAATACACATAAAACTATATGATACACAGTAATGCGGTTATTATTTTACACATTTTTTATTATTTTTATTTCATTTTTTATGCTCATACACATTTAAATATACACTCGACGTACTTACGCGCGCTTTTATCTAATTAAATGAAAAACAAAACTAACGAATGTTTCCTTTGCTAAAAAAAAACTAGGGAGGGCACGCCGGCCGCGTAGAAAATAATATAAATGAACATACATAGAGGCTCGTCGTGCGCGGGCGGGGCGCGGGCGGGGGCGGGGCGGCGACTATTTCACAGCCTTGAACAGGTGCAGCAGCAGGCGCGGGCGTCGTCACGTGACCTCCATGGGCAGCGTGTCGGGCGCGCGGCGGCGCGGCGCGGGCTCGGGCGGCGCGGGCGCCGGGGCCGCGGGCGCGGACGGGCCGGGCTCGGGCGCGCGCGGGCCGGCGGGGCGCCGCTTGAGCTGCGCGGGCGCGGCGAAGGCGATGGCCTGCACGCCGGCGCCGGGCAGCACCTTGTGCGCGGGCACGGCCTTGTGCAGCAGGTTGGCCACGAGCGGCGGGCGCGCCTTGAGCTGGATCTGGTGGCGCACGGGCAGCGCGGCGCGCACCAGCTGGCGCCCGTCCAGGCTGAGGTTGACGCGGCGCTTGTCGTCGCGCGGCGGCGGCGGGCGCAGCACGTTGACGAGGTGCGGGCCCTTGCCGAGCGCGCCGCCCTTGATCTCGAACAGCTGCGCCACGGAGCCCGGCGCGGCCTTGAGCAGCGCGGCGGGCGCCTTGCCGTCCAGCGCGGCCAGCGACACGACGGCGGGCAGGCCGGCCAGCGCGCGGTTCTGGGCCAGCAGCGCGGTGCGCTGGCCCTGGGTGAGCGGGTGCGCGTGCAGCACCTTGAGCTTGCTGGGCGCCAGCGGGTGCGCCACGACCAGCGGCGCGTGCGGCGAGCCGGGCGGCGCGTGCGCATGCTTGTGCAGCGCGGCGCCGCCCAGCGACACGAGCGGCGCGGGCAGGCGGCGCGCGCCCACGCTGGCCGCCGTCACCACGCGCGTGCTGCCCGCGCCGCCCACGCCGCTCACGCTGGCCACCGTCACCGTGCCTGGGGGGGACACGAGCGTTAAGACAATGGCATAACAGAAATGTATCATATACTATGATACAAAGAGCACATGCACTATATACACTATTACATAACACAATAATCACCTGATCCGTCCCTGGCCTGCACGGGCATGACGGCCACGGGTGGGAACGGCCCGTTCTGCACCAGCACGCCCGACTGTGTCGACAGCAAGTGGTTCTGCAGTCGAACCTACGACAATAAACATACATTTAGGTACATCATCCAAACGAATTATCACAATTTATTTCCATCGTAATAATTTATTTCCCAAAAATTCACCCCTTATCAGTCTAAGTTTCACACCTACAGGAATACAATTATGACATACCTTCAAACTATCAGACACGGCGACAGTCACAATCTGCGGCTGCGAGGTAGGCTGCGAGGATTGCGGGTCCGACGCGACCGACGTCACTATGGTGACGTCACTGGCCCGCCTGTGTCCGGCCGACGTGATAATATGCTTCTTGAGCGGCGAGTGCTTCGTCTGCACCGTCTTCAGCTGCACCCCGTGCGGCAGCTGCACCTCCTCGATGGTGTCCTCCTTGCGTTTCTTCTCTATTTTGATGTGCGGCACTTCGTTGACCTCTTCCACGATGATCTTGGATGTGGGGACCGGGGCGGGCGTGTCGGTGACCTTCTCCTCCTTGATGGGCTTGGGCGTTTCGATTTTGATGGGCGGCGGAGGCTCGCGTTTCAATATGTCCACGTATATGGGATCCTTATCCGCGGATGTTACGTTCACGACGGTCGAACCGAACGTGTCCGCCTGTCGACAATGAGTACATTCAATAAGTTCATCAATGTATCTTAAAATAAACAATATTATATACAAAAAGGTTTTCGACATAATACACACTCTGTAAATTAATAATTTTCAGTTTAATCTCGGATTGCTCACAATATTATTTTCTTGTTAGTTTCTGACTTAAACTTTTAAGGTACTTTATCCTAAAATATTTCTTGTATTCAATAAATGAACTAGTGTACGTGCGTATATAAAACGGACACTGGCCCTCGTACAGACTGATTATTTATTTAATTATTTACTAAACGGTGTACACCAATAACATAATTAAAGATAATTGAAAATAATTAAATAATAATACAATAATAAATGATAATATAAAGCCTTTCTTAACCTAATACCTCCAAGTCTATTGGCATCTCTATTCTTTGTCATACAAACGACAGTGACAAGTATAATTTGATTTGTTCACCATAGTTACATTATTCATAGTCATTTTGATCTGTAAGGGGTCTTGTACAGCCATAGACAGTATGCATACCTTTCTCTTCCTCGGGCCAGAGTCGGCACGCCCGTCCGAGCTCTGGCCGTGCAATAAAAAAGAATCCTTAGCGTCGACGGTGTTGACGAGCTCGTCCAGTATGTCGTCCGTGATCGCGATCTTCTTGTCGTCCTCGTCGGCCAACGCCTTCAGGTCCGTCTCTGATAGGATGCTTTCTACTTGGGCTTCTGTGAGACCTGTGGAAGATATTGTGTTCATTATCAAGTTACTTAAGACTGGTTAGACATTTTTTTTTTTTCGGGATGGATTTATGTCGACGACCCCGAGAGGGGTCTTGTTGGACGTAACCGGACAAAGGCGAGACTGCATGAGCCTCCAGCCAGGGACTGGTTAGACCAGAGTATTTTTTATCTATGAGACACTTTGTCAGAGGCAGAGGCATATGGTAATAACCATAGGAAGGCTTACAAGCCCAGCTAGTCAAACGCGCCTTGAACGAAAAAAGAATTGACCGACAAACTGTTATATGTTTCGTCATATACAATATTAGACACTGCCGGATGGTATCTGTAACTTCACCATCAATACTGCAATCTCCAAGCCGCTCGCCAAGCGTGGGGATTATGGCAAATCCCCTTCCCACTCCACGGGGGAGGTATTTGTTCTACAGTTGACGTGTTCCGGCTGATGATGATGATATTAGACAAATTATTGTGTTTATAATATTATAATTAAGTTTCTCACCCGTGAAATTCTCAGTGAGCAAATCATCCCCACTGATGTCCAAACTGCTCCCACTGTTGTCCACTTCATGGTTCAGGTCCGGGTACAGCTCTCCGAGGGTGAACTCCGAGGTGGTGAAGGTGTCTAGAGTGTCGGAGGGCCTCTCGGCCACTCTCAGCTCTACGGAGATCGGCGTGTCCAGGGCGACGGGGAACTGGTCGTCGTGCTTGTCCTCGCGCGGCGGCGATGGAGGCGGTGTTTTCGGTCGGAAATGTAACCTGGAAAGGTAATTGGTCGTATAGTAACTAAGTTACCTATAACTTACACTATATTTTGAGACTAAAGAGTTTAAAAATTTTAAGGTTTTTACTTTGCGTTTTCAATGTTTATTCTCAGTTTTCTAAACTTGGGTACTAAAAAGAGGAAACTTGTGTCTGTCTTTCGCGTTAGATCGCATAAGAACCGCAGTTTTAGCAACCACATACTTTCACATACTGCTATTTTCGATGATATATATTTATATATATATTTTTATGTGAGTACATACATATAATCATTTTATTCCTAAAGGGTTAGTAAATCTGCGCTCTTTTGAAGAGATACACACATTTCTAAGACTAATCAACAACTAAGCCACTGCATGTATAACTTAGACACTAGACATTCTCCAATATTGTAGTGTAACACATAGTATCTCGCACTCACCATTTCTTGTTGACCTCATTGATGAACTTCTCGAACTCCTTCTCGACGGGCTGCAGACTCTCGTCGGAGTCGTAGCTGCTGTCGGAGCAGCCGCTCCAGGCCCTCTTGCGCATGACCCGCTCCAGGTTGCCGCGCACCACCCCGTCTATAGTCCTCGCACTAAATCTAATATCACTTTTAACACTGTCTTGGATGACGTCGGGCAGCGGGCGGCCGACGTCGGGCGCGTCGGGCGGCTCGGGCTTGACGCTGACGTCGCCGGGGCCGACGTCGGTGACGTCAGCGGGCTCGGTCCACAGCTGCGGGTGGCGCGCGAGGTGCCGGCGGAAGGCGTGCCGCCACGGGTACTTGCCGCTCGTGTGGTAATCCCGGGACATTTCTTTCGGCGTTCTGTGCGCTTTCGTCTCGAGCTCAACCTGGAATGGAGGTGGTGGATTGTTTTAGTACATGTGTAATATATACGTTTTGTATATACATATTATAAATGTTTAATTATATGTCTATAAATTCAATGTAAATCAGATATCTTGCCAATAGGAATGCTTATTAAATTTTTTTGCAATTTGCCTGCCTAGAACCAGCATGAAATAAAGACAGAAGACTTTGGCAAGAAGAAATATCAGTAATTCCATAAAATGAGCCGGCCAGCTTACCTCCTCGTGCACGTCCCGGCGGTGCTGCGCGGAGTGCGGGAACACGTAGGGCAGCGCGGTGAGCAGCTCGTGCAGCGGCGTGCGCACGCGGTCCAGGGCCACGCGCCCGCCCCGCGTGCTGCGGCGCCGCGCGAAGCCCACGCAGCCGCCGCCGCGGACCGACGCCAGCGTGAACCTGCAACACACGACATGCGTTAGGCGACTAGCTTTACAGTTCTAACCCCCCCCTTTCCCCCACCGATATTGGTCTGTACGCGATCCGCTCTGGTTAGTCGGACAAGGTTCCTTGCAACCGTATCATAACAAAATCTCGCTTCAGAGCACTATGGGCACTACCAGGTCTCACAGACGGTTGTGAAATGCAGCCATAGTAAAAAAGTATACGACTATCTAATATAGTTTTAGGGTTTTCCTGTATTATGTGTTTCTTGATATGCAATAAAGAATATTTTCTATTTCTGTATACCTACATAAAAGAGTCATGTTATAAACGACAGGCTGAAATATTACAACTTAAAAGGAAATAATAATCAATGTAGGATAACTTACCTATACCTCTCATCCAGTTCGTGCTCGAACATGCCCTCTTTGGAGGGGTCTTCCGGGTCCAAGGGGTCGCCGTACAGCGTAGACGTGGGCTGCACACAAAGTCAAAGTCAGTTACTCACGTCCTATCAAATGCGTTTCGACCACTAGTGTATATTACAGTGGTCAAATTAAATGTCAATCGATTTTGGACCTTAATTTGGAAGCTGTATTTGCGGTTCAGAATATAATGACGTGGCAAATTATTGCTACAAAGGTGATGTGACGTCATCCTAAGGGAATAACATGCCGTCCCCTATAGCGATAAGGGAAACACTGTATACCGCGGTTAGTTTAGTGGGTAAGGCCCGTCGTTCAGTCCCATGTACCCACAGACCCCCACTCCTTTGGCGCGGTGGGATAATATAAAAATAATAATTTCTATAAAAAAAAAGCTGCAAATAATTGCTATTATAGAGCATATACAGTTGACTAATAAATATACGATTAACGAATCATTGTCTTTGTTACCGGAGGACAGTCCAGGCACAATTTTTGTTTTGCTAGTATGTTAGGATATAATAGACGACTAGCCGATACGGCAGACGGCAACTCCTGCCCGGAAAAGCAGCGCAACCTACCGGGTCTAATTGTTTTTGAAGTATCCATGATCCCATTGAAATATACACACAAAGCATCCAATTCGGTCCAGCCTATTAGGAGTTAGGTGAAAAAATAACTAGAAAAACAAGTAAATAAATACATACCATTTCGTAGTAGCAGCCGGGCTTCCGTCGGAAGGCGAAGGGCCCGTCGTCGGGCGGCGAGGCGGCCTCCGCGCGTGCGCTGCCCTCCTCCTCCGACGACGTGTACACGCCCGAGTCTGTAACGGGCGGGGGGTGAGCCGGCGGCCCGGTACAGTTACCGCAAGGAGACGGTTTACATCGCAGGGGCAATATCAGGTACGGGACATAATTATCTACTAGTTGGTAGGTACTGATTTTTATAAGCGTAAGGACTCTTATACAAAGAATTTTGGTTTAGAAAAAAAAAACTGGTTTTTCGCTAGGCTGTCTCGTTTTGTTTTAGAAAAAATAAAACAGAATTTCCGCTAGGTCTAAGTCCAGTAGTCAGTTGTATGTCTCTCTAGTCTAAATAGCGGTCTTAATAGTGTAAACATCGCGCGTTTGCACTAATTATACAAATCGTAAGTGTATTTTTGTTTAGCCAAACAGGCCACGCCCCTTTATATTGAAGAAGCATGCTTATGGCAATTTTTTAACAAATTATGTTCTAATAAGGTGGTATAAGATGGTATTATATTGGACTAGCTGACCCAGCGAACTACGTACCTTTCTCATCATTTAAATCTTCTCTGGAATTCCACAAATATTTCATAACCAAAATTAGCTAAATCGGTCCAGCCCTTCTCGAATTTTAGATTTCGACTTAGACTTTATATTTATAGATATATAAAGATTTGTTTTCTAAATCCGCATTTGCTGTCCTACCACATAAAGTCCACGTACCTTATATTTGAAGCGACATAAAACCTGATCTTGTGGTAACTATACACAGGTATGTTTTAAGAAGAGTATAACGAGATTCTAGATCTAACAGTTCTGGTAGGCAACGTAAGAAGCGCCCAAGAGATAATATCAGGAGGAAATGACGCAGTGTCCACTTGTACAGTCGTGACCAAAAATAAGTATTTATTCGTTCAATGTACTCGATACAACGTCATCATAATGGAACTATTGTAAATATTACATAATTAGCATATACACACGCTTATAATAGTATCTGCAAAAGTACAAGAGAACTATTCACGACTATAAAATATAGTCTACATCAAATATTTGTGAAAAGATTTGCTCAAAACTGTACAATTTCATAAATACATATTTTATCTTGGAGTACACAAAATATTAATTGTACAAAGAATGGCAGACACAACGCCATGCTAAAGACATTTGAATACACATAAGCACGCCTAGTGACGTCACTTGCCATGCTTTCTAGCGCAGGTTTAACAGTCAAGCGTTCTACAGTCCATTGCTATTGCGCTCGCGCATTAGACATAAACGAAACGCTTGCTGTTCTCAGCTCTAACATAAATAAACCACGTAGCAACCGATATAATGTAGCATTATTTATAAAGTATATATCGTGATAACAAAATAAAATATAATTTTTATCAGCCAATAATTGATTAAGCGATTTACGCAAGTACAACACGTAATAGATACTTTTCTATTGCAATTCTTACTGTCACTCTCGAAGCATTGACTTAACCGTATGCTAAGAAAGTGACTTAATTCGCAAGATGTATTTAAACCCAAGAAACATTGAACAAGTTTGTCATAGTGCTTACCTAGGCTATACGGTAGTTTGGAAGGGCATTCTATATTAGTCCTATGTATTTGATTGGCCTTTCAAAATGGATGGAATTCATAAAAAAAGGTATAGGATTTACTACTCCAATAAATGGTAAAACAATAATTTGTATAAATAACTGGAACTGATGTATTGCCATACACACATCACATTATTGATCGAACTTATCATTAATTTCAAAAGTTACATTTAAATATAGCAACATTTGTCCCAATTGTCAGTAAGGAAATGCCGACGCCATCTAGTTTTAATATTTATTATTTTTTGAAATTTGACGTGTACAAAGTGTTTGTGCAAACCTATATTAATCTTACAAATGTTGCTATACTAAAAAAATATAAATCCTAATTTTTGCAATAGATGCAGAAAAGGGGAGTTCAAAGGGCACTCCAAAATGCACGTAATTAGCTACAAAGGAGTTATATAACATAGAAAAAAACCCATGTCCAATCTCGTCCAATGTCCCGGGAGCCCTAGTCCCGCGGCGCGCGGCGTGTATAGAATGGTACGTACCTCTGAGCCCCTGCACCGAGCCGCCGGCGGGGTGCCTGTGTTTCCGTCTCTTGTACGGACGCTTCTCACGCTGGAAGGCAACACACCATCATGATATCGTACTCGCTTGTGTTTAGTGTAAAATCATTTTGTTTTTATATATTTATACACTTTCTTTTTGGAGTTCGCGAGTTTGGCTGTGGTAATGGTGATTGTGGTTCTTGTATATTTAGGCTCGTTTGAGATTTAATTTTGACAACCTGTATCATTGCTGCTTCATGTAAAATACATATGATACAATAAAAGAAGTGCTAAGTTTAGAATTTAATTTGTAGGTATTCATATATTAAATCCTCGATTTTATATAAGTATATACTACTTTACCGTATTTTTTTTTCAATAACAAAACCGGTCATACTGTATTTTATTGTTGTCCCTGAATTTAAGGTACCCCGGTTTAAGTTAAGGTTAGGTAACTATGACTTCCAATTTTTCATGGATCAAGTTCTTTACTCTATAATCAATCCGCATATATAACTTAACATTATTTTCTCTTACTCCTTCATTAATTAATCAGTCTAATTGAGCAAATTTGATAGATTTTATTTTCAGATACTATAGAGCCAACGTATACAAGAAACAAAATACCATTTCTGTCATCTCATAATATTATAATTACGAGTCGTGTAACAAACAAACATTGCATACATAAATTTTTCCTAAACAATAGGGTGGCCTGATATTTCGATGCCCGAAATTCCTAAGCGTTAATATAATCTGATCGATGTCCGGTTAGATTTAACGCATCCTACGTTTACCACCATCGCTGATTGTGGTAGATTGGTTGGCAATTGTAAATCTTAAAGTAATTAGCCTTCGTCTTAACTGTGTTGCGATCAGGTTAAGGAGATGCGTCTGAATATCAGTGTTTCACACGGAGTGGCTTATCCGAAGAACAATTTTCGTAATTTCAAACATAATCCAGACAATCTAGTTTTAAAGGATCACTGTCAAAATCATGACAACAGACTAGACCGAAACTATATTAGGACCGTTTTAAAATCACGAGAATTGCACTACAGATCTCCGCAACCCAGTAACTGGGGAACACAGATATTCTGCGGTTACACAGGCTGTTCATAACGATTGTTGATAGAATTCATACGAAAATTGTGACGCAAAATTATGTATTAAATTTTTTTAATACCCTCTGACTGATTTAACTTATTTTTTTGTACACCACGGAGAGTTATGAAAAATAACTCTTCTAGTGAGAAATCCCAACATATTTACAGTAGGTGATTTCCAAAGTCATTTGGACATTTTTTTTAAGAGCTTGTATGAAGTTGATACGTTCACAATAGTCATAGGAACAGCCATAACAGTAGGCGAGTGTGGCATGTGGGTGGCAGCGTGTGGCGGGTGTAGGTACCTGTCGCGGCTGGTCCACGGGCGTGGGGGGGGCGCGCGGCGGGTAGTGCGGCAGCGGGTAGGGCTCGCGCCGGAAGTTGCTGGACGGCGTCGGCACCGCCGTGTAGGTAGGCCTGTAGGTGCGAAGGTTTCATTATAACTATGTTTTAATTTAATATGTCAGTCTAACCTAAAGATTATGAAGTTAAAACTAAATCCTCCATCGATCATCCTGAGATGACCCTGCGAAATCTATAAATTGAAATTGTGACGTATTTTTTTTTTTTTTTTTTAAAAACGTCGCCCCACACTAGGAATTTCTCCTGTATCGTGGGTGCGTTTCACAAACATGAAATATCATAAACACAAACACCCAGACTCGGGACAAACATCTGTGGTACGCACAAAGTTTTGCCCCGTGCGGGAATCGAACCCGCAACCCTTAGCGCAGCAGTCCAATCGCTTAACCACTGCGCTAATCAGGTCGTCATCACGTTATAGCAGCATCCTGGCGTAATCCAGTTGTTGAGTTGCATGTCAATCATCGTTGAGATGCAAGTAAGACCATAATTTTAACCTTCTAATGGTATAACATCTCAACTGCCTTTTAGACACAAGATTGCTTTAGAACATTTCATACTTGATTTTTATAAAAAAATCCTGACATAATTGTGTCAGAACGAAGAAGAATCATCAACCTAAAAACCCTGAAAACTCTGGACAATAGATAAAGAAACCCAAGGTCTTCTTCTTTTTCGTATCGGCATGAGCCAATAGCCACACGGAAATGGGCCATGCTGTGGTGTAGGGAACCGTTAATGTACCTGGGAGGTGGGTCAGGCAGCAGCTGGTTGGCGAAGTCCCCGGCGGCGTAGCGTCGCTCGGCGATGAGCGCGGTGAGGCGCACCAGCTCGCGCTTGGCGCTCTCCCGGCGCGCCACCAGCTCCAGCAGCGTGAGGGCCCGCGCCAGGTCCCGCCGGAGCTTCAGCATCTTCTCGTATGAGCTCTCGTCGTTTTTCCTGGAATGTACGAAATATATGGATTAAAATCGTGTATTGAACAGGATCGCGTCACACCTGGTGAAGGTAAGATATAGTGTATAATATCACTGATATTTTATATATGTATAGTAGTTAGGCCCGAGAGGTCACCGGAGACTATGTGAGCAAAATCAATCCACGTGGCCAATTCTCGTATTTTTTCTACATAATTACATCCAAGTCTAGTCACAACGCTTTAAAGACAATTTGCATTTAGGAACACCTTTGAAAATTAGTAAAATAAAGACACTAAGTACGCGAAGACAACTAAAACCGTGCTAAATTACACTAAGTGTCCATGTCTTTTAACAGGCCAAAAACTTTTAACAATACTGTTCCCAGTAGTCAAAGAAGTCCTAGAATATCCAAAACTAGAATGTTTTACCTACTTTTGACTACCACATATGGAAGTTCTGACTCAAAATTATGTCCTAATAATATAATTATTTACTACTTATAACCTACAAAAACATAACACTATGTTACCTGTTTTTTCTGGTCTGCATCTTCTCCGTTCGCCGTCTGAACGCTAAGTAGGGATTGTTTGACGACTGGCCCGGCCTGTTCTCAGTCTTTACGGACAGGATCAGCGGGTGTTGCTGTTGACGAAACGTTTCCTTTAAAGAACAAGGTTGTGAAGAGCTGTATACACGAGAAGAAAGATTGACAAAGTAGGTGAGATGGGGTGAGATGACATACGCGAGAATATACTGACGAATGTTCAGGATGAGGACGAGGAATGAAGTACATATCTTAGATTGTTAAGCATGTATGAGAAATGTGATGAGAAAAAAGGAGGTATGTCAGAATGGTAAGAAATAAAATTACGTAATATGTACAATGTACATCTCTCCGCTTTTTGCTGTGCCCGACAGGGTCCATACAGATCTGTACTATTATAAGTCCATCTATGTACTATTATATAATCCAATACAGTATTGAGTATACTCAGTAGACAAGACTTAATGGATCTGTTTACACCATAATACAGGATCTTCGTCAAAGACCCCTGTCAACAGGGCTTTGATCGAAAAGGATATATGTCCAAGAGATTGAAAGGTATTTTAACTAAGCGAGACACCTTATCGGTGTCCCTAAGAATATGCCTTACAGGCAACGTACAAGATGGTTCCGGAGTTGATATTGAACTTAAGAGGATCTAGCATCTCCCCTATTTGTACCATCCGATTAATTCTAGAGCCGTCGTACCCACAACCCAGTGTATTTATGTAAATCCGAGTGCCATTCGAAGGTTCCCGGTAAACAAATAAATAACTATCTTCTTTAGAAGGTGGTAGATATTGAAACTTACTGTATTAAGCCGCTTATTGAGCCAGTAGTCATACACAGCGATGACGAGGTCGTCGTTCCTCTCCAGAAGCAGTTTCGCCTCGTTGAGGGTTACCACCGTCTGGCCCGAGCTCTTCTCTAGCTTGTCCATCATCTGTTCGAACTTTAGCTCTGGAAATGAAAGGAAACATTGTCTTGTACCGGAAAGTTAGGAAAAACGCAAAGAAGAGATATTAAAAGGACCCTTTATAGATGAATTGAAATATAAAGTAGCTAACTTTTTAATCCATTACAAAACTTAGATCGTTATGGTGGACGAGGATAAGACTATAAATTACAAATTTTGGATAAGACGCTGAATTGATTTTCGGTGTCAAATTGAATGCCACCACAAAAGGGTTCTATCTAGCTCTGAAATCGCTTTAACAGAACATCTTTTGAAGACGAAAGTTTGACAGTCGTCTTAAGCATGATGTGGATGCCAAGTACACAAGTAAAAGTAAATAAAATTATCAATAAAATAAACTAAAAAACATATCGAACACTGCGAAATTCGAACCGCAGTGTTTGGTGAATTTTTGAGGTTCTGTCTTGCAATTCCCAAAGGATGGACTCCTTTTTAGAGTCCCAAAGTGTGGTACATAGTTTTAAACTAAGATAATAGAAGTGACTAGTATTAAAAGTTTTCACATACTCGTGTGTGGTTATACCTGTGAGCTCGGGATGCCTCTGCTGTTTCAGCCACCGTTCGTCCTCCGTGTCGATGTCGTATTCGGGCGCCTCTTGCTCTTCCCATAGCGCTGTAACAAATAAACACTATTATTAACAATATGCTAATGATTCCTCATGTTCTTAAATCATCATCATTCGTTAAATCTTTTTTCTGTACGTGTGTTTTTACCTAACTTCTCCTAAACGGTTGGACCGATTTAGATGACATTTTGTGTCTATATTTCAATGAGTTTCTGGATGGTTTAAAAACACAATTGGACCCGGTAGGTGGCGCTGCTTTCCCGGGTCACACGACGTGTGCCGAGTCTGTTAGTATATTATGTATATACTTCTAATATGTATGTACTAGATTCCGTCCGTGATTACATACACGTGGAAGAATTTACAGAATCTTTCCCAGGATAAATACTATGTAAATTCCTATAATTAAAATAAAATTTAATCTCCCAATTCCAAAGAAACAAAGGAGTTAACTCTTAGAAGTAAAGGTACTGAGTAAATCAAATTAAGTATGTCTTATGATCCCGTTATAATAAATAAGGGATTTCTGATGAAAATAGCTTAAGTAGAGTACTAGAAAAAATATTGTTCTTACAAATTTACTTTCCAGTGATTGTAAGTTACTGAAAATGATAGAAAGCAGTCTACGGTCTATAATTGTGCCTACTGAGTCGCATTCGATCGTATAAAGCAGCAAAATAAAAAATATAAATACATTTTCTCAAAACTCATTATAATATTCCTGATAAAAATACAACATTAATATAATCTAAATCATCGTCAGAAAAGTGTGGTATTATTTTATCTTCAGCAAAAAATACAAGCAGAACAACTCAAGTTATTTTATATTAAATTTTATTGAATACACGCCGTATAATCTCTATGGGCTGATGAAATCACGTTTCAGAGAAACAATTGGCGTCAACATTTAATTTAATGACATTTTCCTTATTCCTTGTTTTATGCTGTGGCGCTTTTAATTTTATCCTATGAAATAACCTTGGTCTGGAATTAATAAACAGGGTTTTGTACGTTTGGATGGGCTAAGACTTTATTAGCACTATTTACCGGTTTGTTGCCTCTCAACGCCATATTATTCGATGTCCTTTGCGTAGGTACTAGCTATAGATTTGACGTGGTAGTGTTTCAACGATTTATTCTTTTATCCAACTTATTATGTTAGTAGTAGTGAAGTAGGTTCAAAATTATTTAAAATATGGTTTATTTACTTTACAATGTTTATGATTAGGTTACTATCATTGTGTTAAGAATTTTATACAATAAATGCATCTTTGATATAATTATGACACAATTTTTATTAAACTCGGATTAAATATTTGCCAGTAGGGTGCAAGTACCAGTAGGGATAGGTATAAATAGTTCAATACTTAATTATGCATTATTATTCAGTAATTAGAAACTATGGTAGATCTATTCCATAACAAATAAACAATTGCAATATACAAAACCTAAGCAAAAAAACCATAAGACAACAAAATAAATCTAACGCTAAATATTCGCAAATAGGAATACAAATCAAATCGTATAATTATAGTCAGTGATATCGTTGCACACGTCCGCTCCCACCGATGTCCGTCATCGTTCTGCGAAGGCCGAGTCAGTCCGAGCCGAGAGCCCACAGCTGACGGCGCCGACTAACGAGTAACGTAATCGAATCACCAGACGCGTGCGTAGACCGAGGGGGACGCACACGCGGTTATACATCGCGGGGTATATCTATACACGAGCGTCCGCCCGCGACTTCGTCTGTGTAAAAAAGTCGTTTTTCCCGGAAGTAAAGTAGCGTATGTCCACTCTGAAGGTTCATTCGAAATTAGTCTACTGAAATATTAGTTAAAGAATTTTAGCAATCGGATGGATAGTTCCGGAGATTACCACCTACATACAAATAAATTTAACCTCTTTATAATATAACTAGCTGCGCTCCGCAGTGTTACCCGCTACACTTATTGGGGATAAAAAGTAGCCTGTTTTACTGTGTAGTAATAAAAAGTGTCCAGGCGTTTGAGCGTGAAAAAGTGACAAATATGCAAACACACTCAAAAACTGTCGCCTTTATAATACTATTGTGATAAGTATAGATGTGTAGGTAGATCTCACGCATTTATTCATCGCGGAATATGTATGTATATCTATATATTATCATTCTGTGTTGTCTGAAAGGGGGAGCTAATGCAATGCATAGGCCGCAGGTTACTATCAACGCGGTATTAAATTTTGTTGGTTTAACTTGCTTTGTAGTTTGGCTAGTAGATGTATTTTTAAGAGTATTATTGAGAGTCATCAAACTAGATATTTTGGCATTACAAGTACAGAGTAAACGGAATTTTCACTAACATGAGAGTCATAAATAAAAATATTATACTGAAGAATAATCCCTATCCATACTAATATTATAAATGTGAAAGTAACTCTGGCTATCTGTCTCTCTGTTACGTGTTTACCTGTTACTTAAAAAGCTTTTAAAAATACTTTTCCACGCGAACAAAGTCGCGGCCTAAAGCTAGCCTTCAATAATCTTCTTATACTATAATAAACCTCGTTACCCTTAATCCTTTACTTTGATAATACCTAGAAATCCTGCTAACAGAACAATACGCTAATCCAGAGCCGGGTAAACAATTTAATTTATTAACCTTCAGTCTATTTCGAACGTTACCCCTCACGGGCCAATTAGGGAGGATAAGCTCTATAAGCTAGACAGTCAAATCAACACGTGAACTATATCTACGTAAATACATGTAGTCACTGAAGGGTGGTTAATTAATCTGATATACGGGCTATTATGCTATGTCATTTGATATCACGCTATTTAGTCTACGAAATTCTAGTGTAGACCAATTATAATTTAGAACTGACTTCAAGAAAAAAAGTAACGTATTCGGGTGTGTATTATACTTGATATTGGCGGACCCAGCAGATGTCGTTTTGCGCGGTCCAGCAATCTCAGTTCTCGAGTTATAACGCTTCTAACAAACCCTACCTTTTTTATATATTTGATATGTCTCCTCCTTAATTATAAACGATGATTTAACATCAGCTGATAAGTTTCAGAAAACTTTATATACCACTTGTGGTAAAATGAATGATCTAAAAAACTTCTTTTTAATTTACCACAAATAAAAATACAAAAGATATACTTTAGCAATATTACAGTTTCTAACAGTAAAAACATTTTAATCAATACTTAAACTTATATAGCCGAAAGTTGATATTAAATTCCCAAGACATCTATTCTCGTCAGACGGATCGTCAGAAATGTCATCACGTGTGCGACTCGACTTACACACACATAAATAATAACGTTCATATACGCTGAGCTTACAGACACAAAGTGGTTTTGCTTGGTTCCAAGAGTAATTTATCTATCGTTTGCAATTGGTTGCTACAGACGAATGGGGCATTATTGTTTAGTAAGTGCCTTGGTAATCTTGTCCTGGACGTTTTTGTGCTTTGACAGAGCAAAATAGTATGTAAATAATTGCATTCTGTGATGTTTTATCATCATCGTCATTCGGAAGACGTCAACTGTTAAACAAAGGCCTTCTTGATTTGTTTAATTAGTAAGCAATAGCTAATATTTAATAACGACTTTTTAATGTAAAAGGTTGTATTTCAAAAGGGAATCGTTTGAGTATGAATCTATGCAGTCAGTGTTTAGATAGACGAAGACCTTGAAATGATTTAAATGTTAAAGAAAAAGCAAATACTTCATAGATAACGTAATTAAAAACCTAATATTAGCAGTACATTGAACAAAAATGTACACAACAGCAGTAATATTGATATAAAGAATTAAAACATTCTGGACACAGGACAGCATAATAAACAATGCCAGGTCAAAATGCAATGCATTAACGTTACAATTAATTATACAATTACAACTGAAATACAATGCTTAATAAATACGGCCGTAACACATAATTTATTAATTAACATTATTCACGTGTTGTTCAATCAATTAATTTATAATGCACTAAAGGTGCATGTATGCTGGCTAAACCAAGTGTTTACTGACATAATATTTAGTCTTTTATTAACTATTATTAATTGTAATTATAAATATACTAGCTGCGCCCCGCGGTGTTACCCGCTACATTTTTTCGGGTTAAAAAGTAACAAACATCCACCCATACTTCCAAACTTTCGCGTTTATAATATACAATTAAAGTTCATATAGTCACGCCAGATATCGCGGATGGGGAAGGACGTAAGTGTCCTGCAATATTAGGAGTCTGTCCATTTATCACCGCTCATCAAAATATGCAACTAGCAATCATATAATTCACTAGATAAAAACTAATTGCTAAGGCATTTAAACACCCTTCAAAAATTTGATACGGTATAAGTACAATAGCTTTTTTAAATTAAAAACAAAGTCGCACCTATTTCCCAGAGCGGCAGGCAGAGATCACGGACTTCCATTTGCTACGATCCTGACATATGTACATTTATATATTTGTTTTATTAATAGACTGAGAATGCAGTTATTTCCTACAATGTCTGTCAGCACAAAATAATGAAGAATACACGTATACCGTTCGTCAGACATCTCTATAGCACTTGTCGGATGAGTATTAAAGAATACAATGCGGCTGTTAGTCATATACGATTCTAGTTCACCTGTACACTGCACAGTGCTGTCTGAGAGACAATCTCTGTAATGTAACGTGTTATTCTGTATTCACTATGATTCATACATGGACACTGTTGCGAGGAATCTAATTTTTGTACATTTTACAGCTAATCATAAAAACCTGCATTATAGAAAAGCTTCTATAAAACGATATAATGTATCAGTACATACTTTAGCGGAACTAGGTAATATTAAGTTTTAAAAGCACCTTTAAAATAAAAAATAGACTGTATTGAACCTTTTTTAAAGCGATCAACCCCCTTTACCACAAACTCTTAAAGCAAGACCGTTTACGTTGTTAAAGCGAGACGCCGCATTACACTATACGTAGCGGCGTCTTGCTTCCACAACGTAAACTGTCCTGCTTTAAGAGTTCATCGTAAGAGGGCAGTAGCTACCTATGTGTACATTTGACATACCCTTAGCAGCCAGCACCGTTACGATCTTGGTGAATGGCTTTCTAAACCACGACATGAGCTAAATCTACGTATCTCTACAGCTCATGCGAACAAGAAAACGAAAGATCTAAATAAGTTATATACGCCTCTGTTGTTTTATTACTGAATAACTTAGATTTGCTTCATTAAATATCAACAGGCTTGCCTTCCGTGAGACTGTTTGCCGAGGTGGGCGTGCTGTTCACTTATACCCAGGAATAAAGACTTTAATAATAAATACAAAATGTAGACGCTTAACAGAAATAGACGCGTCCATATTAAAAAGATAAAATACCGTTCCCGTTTCAACGTAACTCTTTATATTAAAGGTATATACGAAATAAGTTCTCGTGAAAATATTACTTGCGTAATAAAAGCCTTTTAGCTCACAAACTACTTGTATTATAAAAAGGCGGGTGGTTATTTTATTTATTAGCGACAAAAAATAGTTGTAGTAGTTTGTAGTTGTAGTTTTTTAAAAAACGTCGCCCCACACTAGGAATTTCTCCTGTGTCGTGGGTGCGTTTCACAAACATGAAATATCACATACACAAACACCCAGACTCGGGACAAACATCTGTGGTTCGCACAAAGTTTTGCCCCGTGCGGGAATCGAACCCGCAACCCTTAGCGCAACAGTCCAATCGCTTAGCCACTGCGCTAATCAGGTCGTCAAGTTATACGTTACTATGTAAAAACTAGCTTAGAAATAATATATAATAGTAAAAGTAAAAAAGTATATAAATATAATAGTAAAAGAACGCATAATCCACACTATTGTCCACGGAATGATAGAGACTTTAAGAGAAATAAGGTAACAGACGTGTTATAACGATACATTTAAGTCGGATAGAATAAAACCCCTGATGGGGTCCGCTCGCCGCTCAGAATCAGTTGGTTATTGATAACTTTAATGTATTTCACATCATAAAATATAAATAGTATATGCATGAGTCAAAGTTTTTCGTTGTAAATATTCTGACTAATGTTAATGATCATAAAAACGTTTCGATATGGATAAGCGTTCGATACGTAGAATGTGAAATATGTGAATTTATCAGGTGTTTGTCCGTACGTCCTCGTAAAATATTAACGGAGGGTTGTATTACCCGTACTATGTAATTTTAGTATTGTATATCAGACACAGCCGCGCGGTTGAACAATATGGGGTGGCTGAACGAGTTATTTCTTTTGTAAATATTCAATTTGTTATGTATTGCTTTAGCGTGCTATGGTTTTGAGTTCGACACGATGTTTTAATATAAAAAAAATGATGTGTAATATGAGAATTATGTCCAAATACGAGACTGAACCGCAACTGTGGTTCCTACAAAGCGTCCATCAAGTATTAAGCAAAGTATCTTTCAGGAAATCATGATAGATATTTAACAACACTGTAAGGATTTGAGGATTCCGACCAAGCAGTCATTAATCTCCAAGACTTACACGAGGGACCAAGTTGGTATCTTCGTTACTAGATACCCTATGTTTTTAAACTGTCTAAATCTAACCCCATAGCTATATTTTCAGTCAGCTATACAGCATTATATGTATGTGTACGAATCTCGGAGGCGCCTACAGTCCCCTCACGGTTTGTTTTAATTATTTTTTCGAGCCCACCATTGTCCTTTTTTGGACTCGCCGTTTAAAGGAAGGTACTGAGTAAAATTACAAATTTGCCTCTCTTTTAGATATTACAAGTGTTGTTCAATTTGCATATCTAAAGTCACGCCTGTTTCTATTTTCTACGATCCTGGCATACGCTTAGAATAATTATGCCCGTCGGTTTGTTTCAAACTAAACATGTGTATGAATTTATTCAACATAATTTGACTTCAGTATTAATTTTAGCCATAAGCATAGAAATTATTGATGAATACAATCCCTAAATTACAAGCCGCGTGAGTTAATTCTATAGACAAAAACTCAACACTGTATAATCAAGTCTCGCAACCATACCCTCACATATGAGGTACCCTTCCCTTTCACAATTACTCGCAAACCTATTGAAAGGTCTGGAAATCCAAACATTTACAGACATATCAAGTTCAGACGCGTCTATCAACAGTATTTAACAGGTAGCTACCGCGCAGCGAGGGTTGAAAATCCATCCCCCAACTAATAAATTACACTTGATCTCTTTGAACAATGGAGCCCTAAAATAAAAAAAGCAACATCACAAAGGGTTCGCTGCGTACGGTTTAGGTATCAATTTTCATATCCGGGGGGTGATACGACGTGTTTATTGGAATCCGGACCTTATGGGCAAGTAAAACGGTCGTTAATTGAATGGTGCAGGTGATTATGTGAGTGGGTGGTCAGACGAAACAGATGGTTGGATGTTTTTGCAGATAAATATAAGCAGGCTTAGGCTTATAGTGAAATGATTGGCTTCCATTAGCAAGAGTTTGGTTGATATTTTCTGTTACTAAGAGGCCGCAACTGTATAACATTATATTGCTATTTAGGAAAAAAATCTCATACCTACTTGTATTGTTTTCAGAGACATCTTAATCTAAGTAAACAATTCAGTAAACCCTTAATGCCAGGGGCTGAGTGTGGAGCGTTTTATTATTTACCTACATAGAGTTCGTTGAACCTCGAATATCATAAATAGACTACCCCAAACCTTCTTGCGTGTTTAGAGCCTACCGACAGATCATCGACCTACCTGAGTGTGTATTTGGAACCCAAATGTGCGCCTGCCCGTGATGGGGTCGCGAATTACATTGGAATGTTTACCTTATTCGTACCTGGCGATATTTTTTTAAGAATGTGCTATATTTGTATGCTTTCCTGACATGATACTCGCATGTTCCAACGAAATATGAGGTAATGGACTTACGAATATGTGGAAGGTTAGGGAATCTGGTTCATGCAACTTGAGTATTGCTATGATGGTATAATATTCAGGAAACTTTATAGTTAAGTATTGACGTTTTACAAAAGCCTGTAATTTAAATAAATTTAAACAAATACATTAGATTGGCGACCTTTATTGTAGAGCTTAGTTATAATGTCGCATCAGGAGGTCAAAATCGTAATGGCAATCCTCTTTGAGACTTCCCAAAGGCGCTTGTCGCTCCGAAAAGAATAAAAATTTTCAATTAAATAAAGGAGCAGAACTGGAGTGAGTGAGATAAATTCCAGTAATACATAATTGGGTAATTGATAACAGCTACACTAACAGGATGTTGTCAATAATTAAAGAGCATAAACATGTCAAATTCAACCACAGAAGCAGGGCTTATCATCATTATAATATCATCCTGTAGAATTACACTGCGAAATATGATTACTATAATGAATGGTTGTTAGAATATAATACCATAATTAGCACGCTCGGTAAATGATCGTTGTTACTCTTTGTAAGAAAACATGGAGGACAATACTTGTAATACTCTTGACCTATAAATATATAACAGAGCTAAGGCAAAAGAATAATTAAAATGCTTTCTTATTTTTTAATCAGAGCTTCGTTCGGCCTTGAAGTGACGATACAAAAAGAACACAAGCAGGTAATTTTTCCTTTTGCTATATAAATTGAATATTGGAGCAACAACCAATTAACAGGCTTTCTATATAAGATCATCATCATCAGCCGGAAGACGTCCACTGTTATAGTCTTAGGTTATCCTTGTGACCAGAAACCAGCACTCATATATCTAGGTAATGTCTAAAACTATAATTATACCTCTGACTCATAATAACTGTGAACTTTAATCTTAAGGTAAAAAGGCCGTATTTGTAATATTTTCCTATAGGTAGTATTTATTATTGGGTAATAGACATACTTCTTATTACACGGGATTTGCTGCCTGCCGAAAAGTGGGTGTGTATTCATTGTAGCTACACACGCTTTTACGCCTAAGGCTGCAGTAAATATAGGGAATGACTCACAACTTCTCAGTAAGAACATAATAAAAACCCACTGACTACCTCACTGCAGGGGAAAGGCTCCTTCTGATACAGAAAATGAACCAAAATTGAACAACACGTTTGCTCCTAGCGGGTAACTATTTCAGATCAATAAATCCAACCTAGATTTACTGAACCCGAAGATATTTTCTTTCTACTTTCTATGTGTATTCTAACCCTCCTCAACCACAACTAAAATCATGTTAGTCTCCAAACACGTCAACAATCACTAGCTTTTAAACTATCGCGTTGCATGATTATAATAGAAAATAACAACACGGGAATTAGTCGAGTCTGTTTGTGACCACGGCCGGTGTAACTCGGTCGAAACGTCAAGCCAAAAATTAATAAAGTTGTGTTCGCGTTAAGTCCCGTGTTGTTATTTTCTATTACGTCAGCAATGATTTAAACAATTTTGCGAATCAATTAACTTTCAAGGCACATTCTTTTCGGCCTTGCAGTTTAGCCAACAGCCGGAGACAATGAATTGGTGTCAAACGATACGTCAAATTGGTGTCAAATCAATGCGTCCATCATAATATGAGACCGTCCGGTCCTCCCCTCGACAATAGAAGATCCACTTGACCGATTTCTAGAATGAATGGTCTTATTTTAACATTTAGTGGCATTCATGGTTTAAGTATTATAACTTCACTCACAGTTCATCAGCTACTATCTACTTATAGATTGTTGTTTTTTATGGTAATCTGCGGAAAATGTAGTGGGTAGTATATTTTTAAAGGTTAGTTATAAAAACACTATGTTTATTCATAATATACTATTTCTTTCCCTGATGTGTTCAATAAATAAACAAGTGTATATAAGCTATGAGCATCTATCTATATTATGTCCAATTACCTATTTATGGAGTTTCAATACAAGACATTTGGAGATACCGTGAGCAATTTTGAATTTCTAAGGCACAGTGATAACTAAGCCACAATTTAGTATTAGTGGCTTATTAGTATATTCACATTAATTGTATAAACCAAAACCGTTTGACAAATTTCTGGTGATTGACTGTACTTTGTTGTGTGACTTTCTAGGTAGGGTAACGTTGCTTTAAAAGCTACGTTACCAGGGCATTACTAGGTGTAGTTGATGTCTGAACAATTTCTAGCCTCCTATAATGTTCAAGTTTAAGTATTTTATGCAAAGCACTCCATGCTATTTATATACGTCTTATTCGCAACAGTTTCATGTACTAAAGAGTGACGTGTTGCGAGGGGATACGACAAATCGGTGTCAAATCTATCATTGGAGTACGTCCTCACTTGAACAGAAGATGTACTTGACCGATTTCTAGTCGTTCATGTGTGTTTGTTCACGATTGGCGACTAGTCTCAGAGGTAGGTACTACATAGAAGCGAATGTGCCCAGTTATATTAAATATTCCATGGTGATTACGTGCAAAACTATATCAAGTAGAAATTCATATGAATATCCATATAACAAACACATAATACACACATAATGGTTACAAGATCCTTTAATTTTAAAAACCTTTTAGAAATAAATACCTTTCAAATATGGACAAGTTGAAAAGTGCACCAGGCTACGCGTAACGATAATCTCTTTGAAATTTGTATTTTTAAAGGAATAGGCAAATCACCTATATTTCAACAGACAGTATTCGACGGGCCTATTCAAAAAGAGCACTTGGGCATTTTCACCATGATCAAAACCGCAATGGTGTGAAACGCCTAATGACCGTAAATGACCCAAATGTCTTTATTACCGCCTCTCATTCCTTCATTTTCAATCGCATTTGACACAGAAAATAAACTTAACAGATTTCTAGTTTATTATTGGAAATAGAAACGTCGATGACTTTGTGGTTAAAGATATCGGATACGAGTGTTGTTAAAAGTCAATTCACATTGCGTTGGTGATGCTAATTTCTAAACTAGGATTCTGATACGAATATTACATATGTACATAATGAAAAGACATAGACAGAGCAAACAGAATACGCTAAGGCTGTATTCAGAGAATCAGTCTAGCAAAAGTCGAAGGAGAATGCATGGACATTCAGTATAGCGGGCCTGCCTCAGCTTACGACGCCAGTACATGAACCATGTTGCGGTATAAAGGCTTACTGTATTTCCCCTTGACTGTAAGGCGGGTGTTCACAATAATATATACAACATCGTTCAATGGACGTGTGCCGATAACGTGCTTGACAATCTAACGGTTGCTACAATCTTTGATTAAAACCTCCCTGAGGATTTCTGTAGTAGGAAACAGAAGGGACGGTACCTAGTACTGTATTTAAAGCAGTTCCCATAAAGTTCATAACATATTTGCTCATCTCTTGGTAGCAAATATGTTGTTGTATATAAGGAATATTCCAGGCTATTAATATTATTATTAATAGCCTGGAATGTCCCACTGCTAGGCAAAGGCCTCCCCACTCTTTCCACATTTCCCTGTTACCAGCTGCCAACAACCAGTCTTGCACAAGTCGAGTTCGTCCCGCCATCTCCGTTTGGGTCTTTCTCGCTGTCGTCTCCCTTGTTGAGGGGTCCAGTCCAGTCATATATATTATACAACTGCAATATTGTTATCTTGTAAAAACACTTTGTCACAACTCTACCAGAACAAAAGGACAAACTCTGAGGCTTAACTCTTGCCAAATTTTCATTATATTAATTTAGCAAAACTTAGTCTGTTTGGTTAACCAATAAAAAAAGCTAAGAAAACCTTTGAGTTTCTACCTGAAACCTAATATTTAAGGCTAGGGATGCCACAAATTGTGGGTTATTATGTAATTAATGGGTCCAAGGGCTAAGCGATCAAGGTTAAGATATGTTCCGTAGTCTGTCCATAAATTGCACAGACTTTAATATAAAAGCCTGAAAATCTGACAAACAGTCTTACCAGGAGGAACCGTATACTCTGGATCGTGGAGGTTACAATATTCTGTATTCTACACCATCGGGTTACAATAGCAGCAAGCCAAATATAATTGTGGAAAGGTTAGGTTTAATTAACAGACAATAATCAAACATGGAATCCTGTGTTCGGATACTATGTCATGCTGAGATATCTGTTCTTTAATCTCTTCCGCCGTCACGGGCAAGGATCGTGACTCAGTCAGTCCATTGTCTTGCTGTAGATTATCGTTTATACAGTATATAACCTTAGTACAGACTGAAGAGATACACAATCGGTATTCTAAGTTAAAACCAAGTTTCGTAACATTTCAATTAATTAATACCAATCAATTGGAATGTCCATAATTGCTTATGGCTTAAATTCGACTAAAACGCTTTAATTATATACTAGTGGTTTCTGTATAAATTCTGAAGTAAATAAACTGAAATTATTTTCAAGAGTCACGCATTAAACATTTTATTCTTGAATACTTGCAAAAAATAAGCAGCACACACTAGATAAGGGATAAAACACGTAAGCCGAATCTTGTTACGTGCAGGGGCCGGGCGGGAGAAATCCGATAGAAAATCAAACATTGTAACAACCGCTTTGAAACCATACCGTACTCCGCCAGACGTCTGAACGTCGCGTAGTTATAGCGAATGTATAAAAAAGTAACGTATAGGTAAGTCTTTAGGGAATAATACTAGGCTGAAAGGTTCCGTAGAAGGATTAGATACGAATTGCGTCGCCTTCCTACTACAATAGTTTGCCATCTGTTGGATATTATTATGAAAATTATGATAAACGATGAAACGTAGGTCATGTTACTTAATCAAGTAGAAATCCTTCGCCTTTCCTTTCGGGATTTACAGGCGTAATGCCCAAAGGGAAAGGCGACATCCGAAATAAATGCTATTCTATTCTAACATAATGTAAGTAGGAGTGTAAGTTGATAAAATTCATACATAATAACCAAGCAGGTATTATTTATTCCTGCTTTTTATATAGTCTTGCCTATTACCACCATCATAGTCTAAAACATGTTTTCTGCCTAAATACATTTGTTGGTAAGCCTATAAAATCCAGCTTCAAAATTTGTCCCGCAAAACCTGGCTACATGGTCAAACTACGAACGACCTAAAATGCCAACAAAGATTCGCCATCTAATTAGAATTCTGTACCGAAAAGGGTAACGGAGGAATCCCTGTTAAGATCCGTAAAGCGTCGGCCCTACACAAACATTATTTAAACCTGTTTGTACGTTGCTGATATAAAACAGGTATTATGTAACACCCTTACTTAAAAAAAAATTTAGTGTTCAACAATTGGGTAAGTATACCTGTCAGTGTCGTTTACATATCAAAGAATAGAGATATTAATAGACAAGTAGTTATCTTAAAACACATGTTGACATCGTTTATAGTAAGGGGGTAAGTGTCTAAATTAAAACCCTAGATTACGCCCCGTTATCTACTTCCTAGAAATAGGGATTTTCAGGATAATAAGAGTAGCCTAATCCATAAACAAATTCTATGCAACAATGTACGTTCGGCTTCTCCCTTGATTCTTGAATTAAGGTTAAACAAAACTCGCACTTGGTTCATAATAAAGTATTGTAGGAAGGAAGCAGTATAATATTAAAATAAAAAAGTTATACAATCAACGATAAAAATCATTACGCAAGTACTTTTTGGACAAATTGAACTTGCAAACTTGTGCTATTGAATCGTAAAAGAATAGGAACCGACGTCACGCGACACAAACTCGCACTTGACCGGTTTTGTTTCCATTAGGAGCGAGCACGACGGTTTTAATTGATTTAATTTGAAGACCCTTTGTGTGCAATATTAAAAAATAAGTGGATATGTGCAGTGATTTCATTACTGGCGAATGGTGTAGAATTTTGCATTATTAAAACAGTGTCTGACGTCAGTCTGTTAGTTCTGTTGCGAATGTGAAAAATAGAATGAAGTCTGGATTTGGAACGTACATCGCAGTTGATTAATGCCATTGTCGGGGAACTGACAATGATCTGCCCCCTTACCATGAACTCTTAAAGCAAGACAATGTACGTTGTGGAAGAGAGACGCTGCAGTACAGTAAACTGTCCTGCTTTAAGAGTTCATGGTAAAGAGGCTGATAGTAATAAAACTGCTTAGGTACACAGTTGTTGTAGCGAAATTGAGATACCTGGAAGTTTAGGAAAACACACCAACGTATTGCTTTAGTCTTGGAAAGTAATTACCTAATTATTTCGATAAATATTCCAAGCGGTCGCAGGGCAAAAGCTAGTAAGAGTAACATAAATGCAAAACGCAGCTGGCATCTACATATTAAAGTCTGTATGATTCATGTCACATGCAATATGATAAGTAAACACTAATTATACCACAAATACGTACTTTAAAAGGTAACTGCGACACAAGGGCTATTCAAAATTACCATGTGTTCGCTCGCTATATGAATGCCAAACATATCTCTGAGCATCTGAATGCCGACGAATGAGTAATGGAGGTCGAGAAATGTATAAAAACTTGAACTTGCATTAAATATGTGGGTTTTCATCGCGATGTTCACATAGTAGAGACATAACATAACGACTGCATTCCTCGAAGAAGTAGGTAGAGGTGTAAAGTGCACTTGTCACTATACATGTATAAGTTCCAAGTAATAGGGGGCGAGCCTATTGCTATTAACCAGGCGCAAATCCAGACTCTGTACTATTACTGAGAATTACTTAATACATACCCAATGACACTTTCCCTAAACCTAGGAACCTAGGGCCTCGCTCTCAGTAGTCGCGCTTTAAGACTACTACACCAACGAGACATACATAACATCAGAATGCCGACGAATGACTAATGGAGACGAAGAAATACATAAAAACTTGTACTTTTATAAAATACACGCGGTTTTCATCGCGATGGTTGATGCATGTAAAAAGTTGATTTATCTATTTCTATACTATTAAACGTATAGGAGTAAAAGAACTGGCTGGTGCAGTGGAGTAACTGCATGACTTTCTGCTTTGATAGTCGCTGGTTCAATAAGCAGGGTGTATATTGATTACCTTACTTATAAAAATGTACACTGTTGAACAATTGATTAAACTATACGTGCCACACTGTCGTTTGCATGTCGAAGAATTGAGATGTTAATACATTTAAAGTGGTTTATTTAAAACACATTTTGGCTTCGTTTATAAGTAAGAAAGGTTATGTTGTCCCAAATCCCTTGCATAATCATACATCTATAATAAAACTGCCCACTGAAACCTATCAGATCGTAAATCATTTTCAAAGCCCACGTGTATTAAAACAGACAAGGACCGTGTTGGACAAAATCGATCGTGTCTGGGAGCTTGAATCCCAGACTAATTAAACGACTCGCGCTCGGATCGGCTTCACATCCACACTAGGAACCTCAATACTAAGATAATAGGATAACCTACGAGTAGTTTCGTGATAGGACTGGTTTTAATTAAATATATGCACATTATAATTAAGCCTATATTCCCCATAGAGTGACCCTCTCATTCTATGGAGATTATCAAACGTCAACTTAACACCTCAATACTCAATCATTTATTGCATTCCATATGTTACAGAGATGGTAGAAAAAAAATTATAAAAGATCAATATGGACCCTGTTGACCCTCTCTAGTCTATTGTCATTTTTATGATTAGACATGCAAACGACAGTGAGAGGTATAATTTAATAAATGGTTAAACATTGTTAAATTTTATAAGCAAGGAGTGTTTAGAGTATTTAGAGTGGATGCAGTAAGCAATCTGTCGTTCATTGTGGCGTTCTAAGGGGGAGGCCTTTGGTTAACAGTGGACGTCTTCCTGCTGATGATGATGATGAGTGTTCATAGGTAAGAAGTAGTGTTTTCCTAAATTAATGTAATGTTCTCGTGACCGAATTTCAGTCACGTCGGCTTAACTCATCTGAGACTAGCCAACTACACAGGAGATATTATAGTGCACAAGTATGCGCGCAAACACAGGTACACTCCCTATTCCCCCTCTCTCCTAAATTAGACCTCTGTTCAAGTATACACCTACCACTAAGACATTCCAAAATAGATGACGAGCCTATTATCATTATCGGACCCAAACCGGGTTCGCCACCTCTTATTACGCTATAACGATAAAAGGGTGTTCTAAAGGTTCCTTTAACGGATAACTAAAGTAAGTTATGTACCTTATGTCTTTTTAATTAGTTAGGTTACCGTCTAGGTCTGTTTTTATGATACAGACCGTTTTTTTATAAAGACGGCGCCGTCGTTTCTCGATTGATTACTTCTGAGAATAAACGTATAAACAAATTATGTTAAGCAACGGCCGGACTGCTCTCTGAGGAGAATTAACAGATTAGCTTTGACTTGTCTCTGTTAAACAGCTTTAGGATTCATGTTTAGGCAATGAGATAAAAAGCTTAAAGCGAATTTGACATTAGATACATAAGCTGAAAGAAGAACTTAACGAAAGTCTAAGTCGTTTTCTACCATTCTATACTCTAAAAAGTAAGATATTATTCTGTATAAAGATAAAAGTCCTTTATTCAAAATAGATACGCCTACCCGTCACCACTTTCTAGTGCTATAGCTGGATAGAAGAATCGGCGCCACAAACAACCCAGCAGCACAATCATCAATGTCTCATCAAGACTTTAGTACATGCATTACTTTCTTATGCAGCTCTTACTTGTATGTACCTAAATTAACGTCACAAAGCCTGAACTGTTTACACTAAAGGAAAGTTTTTTTATTAAATAACAAGTGCACAGACACGCTCTTAAGAAGTCAATGAACACATGGAACACTGTAAAAGGTTATACGCGAGTTCCCTTATCATGTGTAAAAGTGGGAAGTGTGTTTATATACAGATATAGACATACGACTTTACTTTGACATTCAGCAAGGTTGTTAGAAATCTTCCACTCTCTGAAAGATATCTATTTACTGGTACTACCGTTGTTTGCGCCGCTTTAGGAAATAAGGTGTTCCGAACCAATGAAAATTTTAAAACTGTAGCTAAAGTATATATTTATGGATAAGGCAAACCTGTGTGTACCGTATGTTTGGACACATTAAATTCGAAATATTATGAGTCTTTCAGTGTGTAAGAAGGATTTCTTTGTTAGAAGTCTAGACAACCCTTTAACTATTGTGTACCTACTTCTAAAATCCCACGTGATAACTAAGCTTTTATTGGCGAGTCTTTTGTATTCATCGGATCCATTCCTTTCATCTCATCTCGTCAACTTATCGGGGTCCACTGTTGGACATAGGCCTCTCCCAAGTCGCTAGCACAAGACCCGGGCCTTACTTAGTATTTGATAATTTTTAAAAAAGGTGTTTAACAATTATCATCATCAGTAAGGACAAAGAGAGCTTAGAAATGCGAGCATAAATGACTAATGCTAAGTGCGTACGTTTCACAATTCCCATGGTTGCGGGCGTGTTCTGTCGGGTTCAATACTCCGAATTTTACGGTGCATTAAACGCTGCTAAACGCTTGCGAATCCATTAGATCTATATAAGTACTGTTTATGTATCGCATTACATCTTTAGCAGATTAATCTTTTGAATAAGTATTGGGAAGTCGCTTATTGCGTTAAAGTTTTATAACAGAACAACAAGCCTGTATTAAGGTTAGGCAAAGATGTAAATAACACCCACAATTCACCAGTTTTGGGTTCATATAATAGGGGGCGAGACCAGGCACAAATTTAGACTCCGTGCTACCACTGAGAACTTTTCTAACAGAAAAACTCAATCTTAATGTTTCGTAGTTGCGCTTTACAACCACTAGGCTAGACTAATGAGGCAGTCATTTCCACAAATATGCTTTTCAAAAGCTTTTGCATAGACCGGCTTTAGCTAAAAACTTAAAGCTTATTAAAAAAAAACAGGAGCAGTGGTATTTGTTTGTCATAAAGAGGCACAGAATGTCAACTCGAGTGACGATATAAAGGCAAAGTCCGGGGCACCATTGACAGGCCTCTTAACGAACTTGCTGATTGGCCGATATTTTCACTGCAACAAGACAGACAGCTCATTTCGACATGTCAAACGATTGTGGTACTAATAGCCGAGTCCATTTGAATGACAAGACTTATAGGTAGCCATTATACTGTCCAAATGGATTTGATTTTTATTGCATTGGTGAAACGACAGCAGGAATAAAGCTTATTGCTGCTTGTCAATTGTCATGTCGTATTTTTGCAATACCATCAGTTTCAATAAATTGTTGGTATTTGCGTTTAATGCTATGTTCATAGGTAAAAAAGAATTCAACGTCGGTCGATTTTTGTTAACTGTAAATAGGTTCATTCGTTCGTCTTTTATAGGTCCGGCGGCGGCCTAACTCATCGGAGACTAGCCAACTGCGCCGGATATATTATAGTGCACAAGTATGCGCGCAAACACAGGTGCACTCCCTATTCCCTCACTCCCATAGTCCGATGGTACGGTAGACCGACACGGCCGGAAAGAGATCAGGCGCAGTACCAACGGCTTAACGTTCCTTCTACAGCACGGAAGGGCTGGACATGAGAAAATGGTCACCCATCACAAGAATGACCACGGCGAGCACGGCTTAACCTAGCAGATCGACTGATCTGCGCGGCAGCAACGTAGGTAAAATCCCATCAACACAACCACACAAATTAAGTGTAAATGTGTTATTAATTATATATAATTAATGAAAGACCGTCATATTAATGTTCTATCACTGGAGATGTCTAGTTTATCTTAATTTAATTAATTTATGCATATAATTAAATAAGTTTATATTCATAACACAGTATAATAAATGAAAACTTCTGCACAATGGAAACTATAGAGTTTCCAACTTTACTGTAGTACTTACGACTCAGGTAACGTTTACCAAACTTTATTTCGTGAACATTAAAGTTTATAGCTATCGTGACCGCGTTGAAGTTCCATTTAAGTGTTTGTTAACTTTATGCAGCATAGTATACTATCATTACCATTATAAATGTGAATGTTTATATATTTGTTATCTCGTTACTTTACGTTAACGGACTTCCTCGTAGGTCTAGTGGTTGCTAAGCGCGACTGCTGAGCACGAGGTCCCGGGTCGGGCAGTGTTACTGGGTTTTTCCATTAGGTAATTCTCAATAGCAGCACGGAGTCTGGATTTGAGACCGGTTGCTGGCAATAGGCTCGCCCCCTATTACATGGGACCTAAAACATAATTGGCGAAATGTGGGTGTACTATATGTGCACCTCTTCCTACTCCTTCGGGAAATACAGGCGTGATGTTATGTTATGTTTCATTACTTCAAAACTGATTGTAAGTAAATTTCTTAAGGAGACAGTTTAATCTTTTGTGGACATTTAGGTAAATTAAAAGAGGCGAATATTTTTTGCACGTGGATCAAGATACGGCTAGAAACTAGTATACATCAAATACTGTTTAGTCTATTTCAATCTCGTACAGTCAGGCACAACAAACAAACGATAACATCAACAATAGTCAATGAGGATGAATCAATCAAGTGTAATTCACTAGACTTGATACCATCAGTATTGTTTATGTATAGTAGCACTATATTGTTTGTAGAATGTATGAATTGTGAGCATAGACATTGTCTAAATGGAGAAGCTTTGCTTTATAACCTATAATTATGTTGAAAAGTGGGTAATAATTTAGTGTTATGCGAAAAATAATACGGGCAACCGGTGGATGCAAATGGTATGTTGTCGTTTATTGCGGCGTTCTAAGGGGAAGGCCTTTGTTCAACAGTGGACGTCTTTCGGCTGATGATGATGCGTGAAATAATGTTACTTCTAAAGAAGTGTGCCAGAATCGTAGCAAAAGGAAACGAATGAAGGTGTGACTTCATGAGTTACATATAAGTCTGTTGTTGCGCGTAATTATGTAATCAAAACAGCCCCTCTGCTATAAACCCTTAAAACAGGACCTTTTACGATGTGGAAGCGAGACGCCGTTACGTGCAGTGTAAAGAAACGTCTCGCTTCCACAACGTAAACTGTCCTGTTTTAAGAGATCATGGTAAAGAGGCAGTGAGCCAAGAAGTCAGTGGTAATTCAGAAAAAATCTACAACTACAAAGAGATAAATTATTATGTTTAACAAAACAATTTAATATCATGGAAAACCAATGAAATGTTCTTGGTAATAACCGCGCTGGCTTTCATCCTGTCAAGATTATATAATAACTGCCTCAATATGGGTATTTTCCTGTATCGTGGGTGAGAATACAGATATGAATCATACAACCACACATGACGAGACTTCAAACAAATATCTATAAGTGGTATAAAAGATAGGTACTAGCTACCGGTGGTAATAATCGATACGTCATGTGGCACGAATACTAGACGAACAGAATATAATGTAAGGGGTTGACAGTCATCCGTCGGTCGATTAATTAGTTGTATTGTAATGTAATGTATAGCGGGCACAACCTTTACTGATTATATACATACATAAAATCACGCCTGTTTCCCTGAGGGGTAGGCAGAGACCACGGATTTCCATTTGCTACGATCCGGGCATACTTCTTTTGCTTCATTCACACGCATCACATTCCTCAGACACTTATTGTATAGGTTTGGTAGATATCGACTGCTGTCCGACTTTCAACCTTCTGGTACTCAAAGTGACCAACTATGCTGATATACCAGTTTTAACAGAATTATGATGAGCGCCTAAATGTGATACAGGAGAAAACATTTCTGCTTTTGTGCGTCCCTAATCCGAGATTTGTGAAATACGACCTGATTGGTGGCGCAGTGGCTAAGCGATTGGATTGCTGCGCTAGGTGTTGCGAGTACGATTCCCATACGGGACATAAATTCGAATGATCCGCAGATGTTTGTCCCGAGTCTGGGTGTTTGAGTATGTGATATTCCATGTTTGTGAACGCACCCAAGTTACAGGAGTAATTCCCAGTGTGGGACGACGTTATCTTTTTTAAAGGAACGAAAAAATAATAATAGTCCTATGAAAGAACCGATTCAATGTTCATAAAACTTCCCCTACTGATATAGTATTGCACGTGTATGTTATTTTTATGTAAAATACGTATAAAACTAGAATCCAGGAAAATATAAAACAGTATTTTAGTCAAATAAACAATTCACACTTCCCAGTACGTATGTTTGTTTGATTACGAGAGTCATGTATGTTCACAAATTGTACGGATATGGACAAAGCGTTATATCGAATGCACAGTCGTACATACAAAAGCTTTTTACCAGCATATTCAGGTGGGACAGTTAGCAACTTCGCCTTTCACTGCTACCGAATAAAAAGGTTCCAGGAATTGAGCCTGTATTTTCAGAGCATGCAGCTAAAATCCGATCAAAATCTGTTTTCATTTCGAGATACTGGTATTTTTTAATTTGTTTTTTGCCAACCCGTTTTCACTCTTGTATATGAGGAATTGGTTTTTTAATAAAGATTTTCAATCATAACTTTAATCCTTTGTAGGGGTAACCAAACAACAAGGTAGGTAGGTATGTACATTTAAGATTAAATTCTGGCTCAAAGTTATTTATTTACAGTTACGTTAGGAGGAGGGGGAGGAGTTAGGTACGAGCTATCTGTACAACGCGACAGACAAAAAATTATAAGTCAAGCGCCCCATGGGCACTCAGCTCAGTAAATATCTTATTGACTGCTGAATCTCGTAAAGTTATTATCAGTATTAGAATTATCATTGTGAGAAAATTGTACACACGCGAAGAAAAAATTAATTGTTTGTTCCCTAATATTACTAAATTACATTATATCTACTTTAAACACTTAAATAGTAATATTAAGTGATCATTATTATATGAACAAACTGCAATACACAGGTACATTCACACACACACAAAAAACAAATCGCTACAATGTCTCAACAGGGAAACTGGTAAGTATGCACGACGCAATACCATAGTTCTGTTTATATCGACGCAGCCGTTTCCGAGTAACGAGCGGTACAAACGGACAGATGGGGCGTAGCATATGCGTTCAATTGCGCCGAGAACGTCCGGTGGTGATGAAGGTTTCTTTAATAAATGTTTTTATGCGATTTAATAGCAGTTTGGGTGCTGCAGTGAAAGTGGACAGCCAGGTTGAACTGCCTGTCAGTCAGGCTAAAAGAACAGGTCTTCTCAACAAGTTTTAACAGACATTTTAGTTTTTTTTTTTTACCTTCCTCCTCAAACGAATTTCTCCGTAATGGTGTATAAATGAGCCCAAAAATTAATTGTTGTGCAATTAGAACACCCGTGCATACACAATTTCAAATAAAAGTTGGGTTTCAAATAAGATTCAGATGACAGTAATTATTTTCATTCAAAATCAGAAGTCCTAGTATTTTTCTAAACAAACAATATTAAACTTTCAAAGGAAAACAATTTAGCAGCGCTGTAAATTCTTGTCGAAATATTCCATCGAAACAAAATGATTCGGACGTATATTACACTAGCGTTATATCGTGCAATTCGATTCCCTGTAGTATTTTGCAGCTCAATGCACACAATTGCACAAATATCGATATTGTGGTACTGTGAGCATGAATTTGTATATATATATACAAAATTGGCACAATACGTATTAGGAATATGTTCAATATAGTCGTGTTAACTGGAGTATTGTTTGGTGGAATATTCATTGTCGCTGATATGTTGCGCGAATGTTTGTGAAAGATAGCTTATATGTTTTGGGAATACAGATTGTATTAAGATGATCTGAAATTAGACCAGCATTCCAGTAGATTGTGATATTATTTCTACCATAATTATAACGTCGAAAAAGTAAGCTGTATTCTGTATCTTTGTCTATAAGCACAATTTGTAGCCAAAACAATTTGAATGCCATCCCTAGTATTGCACTTCTATACCTAGATAAAAGTATCCAAGTGCGAACAACAGTCCATGTTCAAAAGTGGATATTTGTTATAGAATATACAACAATACATAGCGACTTATATACCTGTATTCCTTCTAAGCTAACAAAATTTATACACAGTAATAAGGAGAGTTTACTACAGGTCATCTGTACGAGAAGGGTGGTAGAGGTCACTACCCCGGCGATCCAGGGTTGTAGTTACGGGTACACCCCAGGACACCCCTTTTAGAAGAGACTAAAAGTTTTAAGTAAAAGGCAAAGTTAGATATAACAACTCGACTACAACGTTGGTCTGGTGGTTGCAAAGCGAGCTACTGAGCGTGAGGTCTTGACTTCAAATTCTAGGTCGGGCAGAGTGTTATTCAGTTTTTCCATTCGGTGATTCTTAATAGCAGCGGGAAGTCTGAATTTGTGCAAGTCACGCTTATTTACCAGAGGGGTAGGCAGAGACCACGGATTCCCATTAACATATCATAGCTAGCGAAAAGTTTGTGTATGGAGATAATAAACAAGTCGTCTCTGCCTACCACTTTGAGGAAGTTTGGTGATGTAAATAAAAAGAGAGCGGTATTTTTCAATACTTAACAAGTCAAGTGCTTTATAGAAATATGATCTCTTCAACTGTAGATTGTAGGTATATGCCTAAGTAAAGGAATACTCAAACGAACGCAGGGGTCAACGTCTCGCATTCATTTCTCATGATGCTAAATTATGCAAACACAATATAGGGCGATGTCTTGGGTTTGAAAGGGCTTTCAACTAACTGTCATCCATTGCTACGGAGTTATTTTTTTATAGTAAAAATAGTATGTGGTAAACAGATGTGTGAATATTATGAAACTGATTCATTTGCACAAGATAACGAATTCAAACTCTGGTAAGTATTATACCAATATCAATAGGAAATTTTCGCCTTGTATTTTTATTTTTACCCGACTACGGTAAAAAAACCAGAGAAGTGTGTTATGTGTTCAATAATCCTTCTTAAAAACACCATAAATTCAAAAGTGTGCCCGTTATATATTCTTCGTCCTGATACTGACAATTACTTAATGGAAAAATCTAAATAACTCATTGCTTCATTCAGGAATTAAACCCTGGACCTCACCTAGCTATACCGACAGAGCAGTTTAGCTTACAGGCTTTGAATGAATAGCTAAAATACTAATCATTTCGCCATTAACAAACGTAACTTAAACAATACATAACGGAACCACTCTAAGCATCTAACAAACAAAGCGAACCGTCATTATTAAAGAATAAAACCGACGCAAAAGGTCATAATCCTTTCTAATAAACCTTACCAATCAATGTCAACTGTTATCTACGATGATTGTGTACTTCTTAAGTGGTAATTTAGACTTTATATTACTAGCAATAAAGAGTATGTAAGGTGTATTTGTTGGTGCTAGTTTGACGGCGCTTGATCATTAGATGACAGATGTCTAGTAACTAGATGGAGCAGCAACTTGCGTGTATCACGAAGAAGGATATATTACTCATATTAATTAATTTCGTAAGACATTGTGCACATTAAAAAAAACTCGTAGCTGCTACCGACATACAATCGGGTCTGGAATCGCCAAAGGAATATTCATGGAAGTTCTCCTTTATCATCGTCATACGGAAGATGTCCACCGTTGAACAAAGGCCTTCTCAAGACAGTGAATGTTATTGTGAGACAGTGGTTATAAAGTTAATGTTTGGTTATTTTAGTGTGCATTTGTTGCCTGCTCCACCATATTAATTCAAATAGACATTAAAATTGAAATAGAGCTATAATACCTCGTTATAAGGTTTCCTATAGAAGTCGATACCTAATATGTACTTACAATAATATTTCACCGCTAATGCCATTTACTGGGCTCGTATATCTTTTATATAGTGCATATTATGTAATATTTTAGTAGCCAAATCAGGTCCTCAGGGTTTATTTGTCATTTTTTTTATGTAGCCTGTTCGGTGTCCCACTGCTGGGCAAAGGACTCCCCATTTTTCCTCCACAAAACCCTGTCCAATGCCATTTCAGGCCATGTCATTTCCGCAAAGTTGTTCACTTGACATTTATGGTATCCAAATGAAATTAACTTTGAAAAATAGAGAAATGCCAGACTATTCGCGGACTTTGACCTGTCAAGCTGAGCTGAGTCATAAACAAATCGCTATACCAATTTGTTATACTTATATAAGTATAAGACTGTTATTTTATTAGCTAAACTAGTCTGATAGGCAAAATAACACTTTTATTAGTCACATCTAGTCCACAACTATCTGGTGATAAAACAGCTTCGCCACCGCATGGTAACACGAAATTCACGACATTGACTTTTACGATGCCAACACAAATATTGCGCAAAGTGTTTGATTATGATATTCTGTTTACTTTACACGTTCATTTTTAGGGCTAGCACTTACCAAACTGACGAAATAAACACATTGCAGATTTTTTTTATTAACTATTAAATTCCCTAAGATGTGAATCGTTCATTTTTAGGGCTAGCACTTACCAAACTGACGAAATAAACACATTGCAGATTTTTTTTATTAACTATTAAATTCCCTAAGATGTGAATAAATGGATTCGTGACCTGTTGGTGGAATTTAAGCCCCTAAGTTTAACAGAACTATGTAACTAGTATTACCCTGCGACGTTGTCTGCGAAGAAAACTTTACTAAAGTTGTCTTGATATGAATATACGTATGAGTACGTTTTACCTTAAGGTTTGATGCTACCATCATACAAGCACTTTCAAGCAGTATTAGTAGGGATTTGATCTTGAGAAATACCTCTTCAAGTAGCTTCAAATGTGGTATTTTTTAACAAAGCCTCGGAAATTAAACAATAAAGATTTAGCATTGGAAACTTATCCTTGATTTCCGCCGGCCTCGACAATATTAATCAACATACAATCAATTGTAATTACAAACTTTTTGCGGACAGCATATAGGTATACGATAGAGTAGGTACAACATACACGTATGACTTATTTCAAAGTATTTATCATCGATCGCTGTTGGAAAGTCCTTGACCCAGTTTAAGTTGGACATATTGCACATTGATTCCTTGAAATGTTGTTCACAGAATTCACTGCATAGTGCAGAAACTGAAGCTGGGATTATTGACAACCCTATATCAATATGAGATATATTACGAAGGCAAATATATTTCGGTGGAAAATGCTTGAAATGTTCCGAGAAAAGCAACCGATATCTAGGCACTATTCAGAACTAAATAACAACAAAATATGGATATGAAATACGAATCTGCTGTTTTCTCCGATTGGAAAACAAATAAATGGTAGGTATACTGTTTTATTTACTGTATATTCCGGTTACACTCACGGGTGTATTCGGGAATGCCGAACTAGACTAAACTAGTCACTAGTAACTCACGAAAGTTATTATATTGAAAAAGGTATATTGTTACATAATATAAGCTTTTCATCAATAGATAGTGGTATGGCGAAGTTCGAGAATCAAAAGAGTGTTATATTATTTACTTCTTCCAAGAAACTTCAAGCGCCCGAATGCCACAACAAGGCATCATTGTAGGTCGATATTGGAACGATAGTTGTCTGTGATCTATCGTTGTCTTAGCAGAATACCAGCGCTGCTTTATGTCATTGAAACAGCAAAATGCGGAACAAACATCAGTTTTTGCATCTCTAGTGTACACTTGCAGAAAATAAACCATTTCCTTGCCTTTCCCGTCATATTTGGCAAGCGTTTATAAGAGGCATCGGTCCTTACAAATCACGGTCGTTTGCCTCAGACTTCAAAAAACTTCAAGTAAGCACGATAAAATCAGGTAAAAGTATAATAAGAACACGTCACAGCGTCGGGTAAAACAACTTATTCAAGGCCGGGCCTCAAGGCACCAATATAATATCATCGCGTTTATTTCCCATGGGATACTAGCAGATATATTGAGACGGTAATCAATAGATAATCTTAACACCTGTATACAAAGAGCAGTCTTCTCCCAGTTATAAAGGGTAAAAATAAAAAGGTTTATCATCAGTCGACCGGCGAGGTTAAGTAGGGTTCGCTGCGGTCAATCCTGGGCTGGGTAAGAGTTTAACCTTCTTTGATGGTGTCGGTTACCTACACCTATGTTTGCACACTCATCATCATCAGCCGGAAGACGTCCACTGTTGAACAAAGCCCCCCCCCCCCCTAAAACGCTACAATCAATGACAACATGCCATTGCATCCACTAGTTGTCGTGGGTCCACCTGGTTGGAGGCCTGCCAACGCTGCGTCTTCCATTTCGTGGTCGCCACTAGAGAACTTTTCTTCCCCAGCGGTTATCGGTTCTTCGAGCGATATGGCCTGTTTTTCCCTGCATTTTCACACTAGTGCAAGGTAATACCTAGCTATCTTCTGCATAGACAACGTTTCTATAAGTTCGGATCCGAGGAAATTATTATAACAACTCTCTAAAAGAAAATTGGTATAGAGTTGCTACAAAAGCGGTTCTATTCTAATACTCGTAACGTGCTTGTTGTAACGTAGGTAAGTAGGTATACGTCAATAGTACAATGATCGATATCTAAACCATTAGATATGGCCAATTGCATGTCTACACACACAGATAGTCGGTAACTATATAAGACTGGAATATCAAGTTAGTTCAGCTGTATAGTATGCGCATCACATAAATGGCTACTGGATCGTAAGCCAAGCCAATTATGAGGAAATCCTTGTATAATTAATCAGCTTTTGAGGGTTAAATTGCGACAAAATAATCTCTTTTTAATTGTATTATGTAGTTAGGACTGTTTATTCTTCTTCTAAGATTTTAATAACGTAGAAGGTGGGGCTTCTTTTTAATAATGTTTGATGTACAGAAATACGTTTCTTTGGAAAAAGCAATTATTTTTTACGCGAATCGCACCCTTGACTTTCTAAAAGGAACTTTTGATCTTTAGTCAACAACTCTTCAGTTATTATTGTACAACATAAGCTTCTTACGACGATACTCAATAAATGCGAGAAGAAAATAATATCTAAACAACGTTTTATACACGCTTATGTTTGAAGCTAGTCTGGCTTATTTGCTATACAAAATAACTTGATTTTTTTTAGTGTTATATCAAAATATAAAACCTTATTTGCATATTGATTACCTGGAATTTTGCCTAACTAGACTTGATATTTTGAATCAACGTTAGCAACTAGCTAGCAACAAAATATCTAGTTTATTTAATGGTGCAACAAAATCTCACATTGAATTAGACATTTCAGAATTTACAAGACTAGAACTGACGAAGAAACACGGTAAATAGTCTAAAATAACGGCTACTAATAAAAATATCCCAACGTAACGTTGGCAATAAATAATAAAGAGGCAAAACCCAATAACACATAAACATTTCCCAAGTATTATTAAAGGTTATTCTATAAGTAACAATGTTTAGATGTCCGTATCACAAACAAGCCATAATTAGGTACATTGTTTTTACCAATATAAGGGTCATAGCACACATATCAACTTGGAAAGGGATCGTCACCGTACCGCCTTTCACCTCGCCGTCAAACAGGCGTCAACCTTACGTAAGCACGTAACCAAAGCGGATCAGCTGCTCCGACACGTCGACTCGACTACGGCGAAGAGATGCCGCGCTTACGGCTCGCCGGTCCCGAGGCGAGGCGATTACGTTACGAAACCGATTACAGAGCTTTGTAGTAGTTTCATACACAGAATACTCCACGGTTCGAGTTGATACGGTTACGATCCCTTTCCGGGTTGATTTGTGCTACGACCTTAATACGTGAGCTTGTATTAGGAAAGAAATTGGCACATCCCGAAAAACAAACAAGTTACACGTGGCTGCCGTGGGCACATAAAGGTACATATATGTATAAGCTGTAGGTATAGTTACGTTAAGCAATGGCCATCCTTGTTGTCGTTGTGTCGTAAGCTTGGCTTTATAGATTTAGATCATTTGATAGCCACATGTTGTGCGCCATTAGTCGAATGACAATGAAGTTAGATTCTAGTGCCGTAAGAGACTGGAGTGCTTGTTAAGATCTGATTGTAATTAACCCAACAGACGCTGTATATCCAAAATGCTGCAGTACGTTTAGGAAACTGTCAGAAAAAGTCTGACCTTCAAGGATTCTTATGATACCTACAGAAATAAACGACGGCTTAGATACGCTAGACTAAACTATAACAGAATATATTGTGTCCCCATCGCTACCTACGAGATTAGAACAAACTCGGTGTCTTAGTGGAGCGTACACACTCGTTAGCTTAGCAAATATATTTTGGCAACTCAAACAGGGGCACGTAAAACTTAGAAACATTAAGTTAAACCGAAAATACACGGTCGTAAAAAAACTTGTCTTAATCAGTAAAGCGACATCGAAAACGTCTGCATAATATCACGCGCCAAAAAAACGTGTGTAAAGCAGCAAAATTGTGTGGTTCGACTTACGCTGCATATGTATGTGCTGCTTGGGCATTTTGTAATCGGGCGGGTAACATCGCTCGTAGAACTCTAGGTCGCTGACCTGGCATACCTCAGGCGTTGGTATTATCAGACCAGTGCCTGATATTGCCCTCTGGAGATGGTGTTCCTGTGAACAAGAAAGAAATGGTTAAAATTCGTTGAGATTACTTTCAGCATTGAACAGGTTAATCAATAATCATCATCAGCCAGAAGGCGTCCACTGTTGAACAAAGGCCTCCAGTTGCATCCACCGGTTGTTCGCAACTTTGACAATATCGTCAATCCATCTGGAGGGAGGCCGGCCAACGCTGCGTCTTCCGGTAATCAATAAATAAGAGTAAAAACACGCTTCGATACGACTTGCTTTTCTTTGGCAACAAAACACTTGTATTTCCTATAACATAGAAGTTATGGCAAACCTCCTAAGTGCCCGTTTACCGTAGCAGTAGATGTAGAGACAAACAGAAACGTACCGTAATTGTATGTAATTTCATATATTTTTATCAACTTGAATAATGTTTACATTATGTATAATAAAAGCATTACTTTATTCAGTACGACGGAAATATTAAAAGTAATTACTTCGCAAAGGTTAGGAACAATTTCAGAATGGTCCAGTTCACATAATTTATTATCTTAATTAGCGTTTCCATGACCTGTAGGTATAACGTGACACTCAATTGTCTGTTACTTATCTTTTATATGAAAAATAACGAATATATAGGTAGGTATTCACACTGTGGATTGAAATAACTTACCGTCCTATGAACACACATATATGAATATAAAATGTAGTTATTACATATAAAACAGCTTTGCATTTGAAGTATAAGTTGTTTGCTTTCAAAAGATATTGAATCAGTCTCCCTAGACACTGAACCTACCTATAAGGTATGATTTTATAAGTAAAAAAACAAATCTATTAACAAGTATTATTGAGTTGAAGTACCTACTTAAATAGTTTTCAAAAGAAAGCAGAGATTTTCTTCAAAGCCTGTTCTTTATGTGAATATTTAAGAAACATTAATAAAGAATAAATAGAAAGAAGTTTATTCCAAAGCCTATCGAACAAAGACTACAAAAGACGGGCAGAGCAAACGTTCCAACTTCCAACACTGGCCCAACATTTGCGGTAAATATTTGTGTCCAACTATATTGGACCACGTCGAAGATTTGAATATTAATAAGTCAAAACTTATTGAACTGGTTCACAGCCAATGAAGCATGTAGCTTGAACAAAAATATGTTACATTTTCCACTCTCAAGTCAATATTTAATACCAATTTCGATGTGGAGTGCTTTTAAAGAGCCTCTACAATAGTCGATATAAAATTAATCGTCGAGCGGTCTGTAATTTAAGTTGTAGAGAAATAATCAATAAAATGCGATTAACCAAGGGTATTTATAGCGCAGACATAAGTGGAACTCCACGCCCTAAAAAAACTTGCACGAATGTTTCTTGTCATTCAAAAAGGTCGCTTGCATACAAGATGTACTGTTGTTACTCGTTATTGTTCATAAAGTAGCATGATATACCTACAGTACTTTGTAGAAGACGTACCTATTGTAAAACAAATGGAGATTTCAAAAATGATTAAGAAAGATTACAGTACAGTCCGCCATTCAACGAAAAAAGGACCAAACAACTTACACGTGACCTACGAAGTCAAGATTCGAGGCGGACGACAAAAAACAGAAGACATTTCTTTCAACAACAAGACAAAATATTTACTTAATTTGTATTGAAGTCGAGGACATCTAAGCAATCAAGTAACATTAAGGATGTGGATTCAAGCTCATGTCCTTTCAACCGTCATTCTGACGCCTAACCCGCTGAGCGATTTCCACTGATTACGTCATGAAATGCATAAAGTGTTACACAATAAGAACATTAATATGAGTGAGTCACCGTGGCGCATTGGCACATCGCTTCGAGTGAAATGGTGAAAGAATACAAATTAGTATTGGTCGGAAAGGCATCAGTCTGAATAACTTTTCTCAGACGAATAGCAAACACCTAGCGTTGATATTTTGTAGTTGTTTTTTTATTTACATTCGTTAAAACAAATACCTCTGAATTTCTAGGTGTTTTGTAGAGTATTTTGTTGTAAACTGAAGGGCAGATAACGAATTATATACCGCACTATTAAAGATTAAAAATCGATACTTAATCGGAATAAGATCTAATTTTAGTATCACATAGGTAAATCATGCAAGATACCAATTTCTATGCAAGATTCATAGCAGACGCACTCATGGCGTGGGTAACTTAACTAATATTGTCAATAAAGAGCGAGTGGGTACTCGCTCTTTATTGACAATATTAGTGTTATATTTTTTTTATATTTTTAGTTTTATATTTTTTTATTAGAGAAAACTTTTTAATTTGAACAACGCCAACATGTTTATAGTAAATACAGAGAAGAACAATAAAAACTATTCGCAATGCAGTAATCCTATTACAGAAGCTTAATCAAACAGACTCAACGTCACAAAGAGAAAACAAACAATTCGCAGTTCTTAATTAAAATAAATTATCATGTACATTAAGATGAAATGTTTTTATACTCCGTAACTACGTTACAGGTAAGCTTTTGTCGAGCTTGACGGGAATTAAATACTAATAGGAGGGAAAACTTCCACGAACAATGGACAAAGGATTTCACTGAAATTCATTATTAAGAAGGTAAGCTTGTTTATCTAAAGGGACAGTTGAAAGCAATGTAATATAAATGCAATTAGTTAGTTTTTTTTTTCTGGAAATATGCATTTTCCGATGTCATCGACTTAAGTGGTCAGGTGGATAAGTAACGACTGTTGTCCAGAGGGATAGACTGGGGATATTAACATGGTTAGGATCTTGATTTGATTTAGGAGCGGATGTCTCTGGTATGAGACAGAGAAGTGGCAATAGTACCTAAAGGGAGGGGAACAAAGTTTTTATTATTATTATTTACCCAGTGGGCTATTCACAGCTGATGAACATCCAACATTCTTGGAACATCCCCTTTCGCATCATTCACTTATAGATATGTAGAAAATCTTTACACTCAAGTGTGTCCCCAGGAGAAATACGTATTTTCCCAAATTTTAAAAGCATGTATTAGACTAGCTAACTTGAATTTAACACTTTCCACTACATCGGTAATATGACTTCGAAACTTCCATCGTCTAGGGACATTAGTGAATTCTGAAACTTAGCGTAACATTTCAAGGCAAACTGTACCCTAATTTTATGATAAAGGTGAAGTTGATGTCAAGCAAAGGCAATGGTTTAAGTAAAATAATATAACATTTAGACGCAATACTTCTATTTCAAGAATATAAACGCTACAAAATAGTGCAAACGCGTTTCGCCAATTAAATTAGAAGATTGAATTCGCTTGATATAAGTTGGGATTTTTAACTAAACATTAATGTAACCTATAACTACAGCCCACTTACCATGAACTCTCAAAGCAGGGCAGTTAACGTTGTGGAAGCGAGACGCTACATTAGACTATACATAGCGGCGTCTCGCTTCCTCATCTTAAACTGGTGGTTTCATGGTAAAGGGACAGTAGGTATTTAAAGCTCTGTTCAGTGAAGACTTCTCAAATATAAATTATAATTCAACCTTGTCACAGACAGAGTTCTAAGCAGTGAAACTTTATATACTAGTTCTTTCTAATGTTTTTAAATTAGAAGAGACCAGTTGTGTATTTTTTTTTTATGTTGCCTGTGGGACACCGATCCCACTGCTGGGCAAAGGCCTTCCCATTATTCCTGCACAATACCATTTCAGACCTTGTCTTTCCCGCAATATATATAATACTAGCTGACCCGGGGTATGAAAAATAGATGTTGGCCGATTCTCAGACCTACTCAATACGCTCACAAAATTTTATGAGAATCGGTCTAGCCGTTTCGGAGGAGTATGGGAACGAAAACTGTGACACGAAAATTTTATATATAGATTAATTAGAATTAATGAAGGTTCTTATGTAGGTATTAGTCCGTTAAGTATTTTATGTTATCAACTTGGAATCGTTCCCACAAGTACAGCATCTCAAATCCGCAGTGTGCGTCACTGACGACAAACAAATGACAATGCTGCGACATTTTATCGATAGAGCATCGTAAACTTTGGGTTTGTCGATTATCGATAAGATTGATGAAACGGATGAAAATGTTTTCCTTATCAAAGTTTGGAGTGTGATAAGGAAATGATGAATTATTTCAGTTTGCTAGCTTCCTTTAGTTTCCGCATAAGTTGGTCCTCCACTCGTAAATGATATTAATGATGTCGTTTATCAACATTATTAGCGATTCCTTGGAGGTTTTCCTTATATTCCTATAAATTACGTGCGTCTGAGTGTTGATATGAAAATAAGTTTCATAATCACTTAAAAAGATTTATTTCAATTTGTGTTATTTTCAAAGGAATATTATCACAATTCTAGCACTAGCAAGTCTACCAACTGAGTAATACAATACAACAATCAACGTTAAACGCATTTACGAGTATGTTCGTGCTTCCAATTTGAATATGAAGCTAACAAAGTGCTTATAAAATCTGTCAATGAACGCTAAATTATGGTCATTATGTTTTATTACTGTACCATTATCTCGGCAGTATACGTAAAGATCTAGATATAATTTGAGATAACACGTAAATGTCAAATATGAGAACTGTTATTCTAGCATTAAATTAACTTACTGATTTTGCATTCAGATTTCAGACTAGCGTAAGAAAGATACAAGAAGGCATTTTAAGAAGAAAATTAAAAAAATGTCAGTAGCACTGAATAGTAGTCCAGGTTTTGGAATGATGCCAAGTAGATGGCAAATGGCTCGCTACCTACATAAGACTTATTACCGTCACTGGCAAACCATAAATCTTCAACTGCGCCTACTAATCTACCTACCTCTTAAAACTACCTAGACTAACACTGTTTTTAGAATTTTTTCAACGGTGTGTGAGAGTCATGCCAGAGGCGGTTTAAATTGACATCAGGTTGTTCATCAACCATACGATAAGGAGAAGAAGAAAAGAATTACTATGGATGTTCTTGCCGGTTGGTGTCCATAGAAATGACACTTTTGAACGCGGCTAGAGACATAAAATGAATACCGACAATGTGAAATTACGAAAGCTGAAACAGGTTTTCTTTCATACCAACTCTGCATAAAACTATCACTATAAATCTTGTCCCCAATATTTCTATATAAATCTAAACACGGAGCGGTATAGTCTATATTTTAATCAAGTCTATACAGTTTCTAGCTGAAATAACTGACCGAAACTCCTAGGAGTCACGCGATGCACTACGGACAAAGTTAATCGAAGGTGACCTAGCGTTTTGTCGGAATAAACTGGTTACGACGCGCCACCCAATGGCTTCAACCTTTACAGGTAAAATATAACGAGTATGGGAAGGAATATACCCTAGCATGTTCAAATAGTTATGATAGCCCGGAAGACCTACGGGAATTGGTAGTGAATTACGGAATATCAAGTATAAGTACCTACTTTCATTCCTTATAAAATCTGGCTTCAGAACTAAAAGTACATCGTAAGAGAAACTTGAATCTGATAATATAAGAATACTGAGTGATCTAATACACATTATTTCTCTTAGAAACTTTGCTTGCAGACAATTACATTCTGACATTGTCATGATATATCATAGGAGCTCAAACACACTCATCAATTATTCTTCTAGCCTTAACGGAAACTTTCATGATTGAACGGAGAACTGTTAAAACAAATCTGTAATATTCGTAATCCACACGCATATAAAACCAAGCTTGTATTAGCAACTTAAAAACGAAGTTATTAAATCAAACCTAATGAATTGTTTGTTTCCACCCACACTAAGTAACAGGCAATCAAAACAAATCTATCACATAATCACAATTGGCAAATTCCAAATTCAGTCTACCGTTTTATCAATGAAAATTAATGTTCCCCATAAACCATGGGAGTGAAGGCAATCCCCTTAAACTAACCCTCAGCAGATAAATTTGTGGCCGAACATTATTTACCCTTCTGAATTATTGAATTTATCATTTAGATTTCAGTTGTTTATTTCATGTTTTTCCTGCTCATTTGATGAACAAAGTGATGGAATATATGTATAGACAGTGTGGTATACGGTACGTTGAACATTGAGTAAATATTGATATTACATACCAACGAAATCTCTTAATAGGTACAAGTTTACCTTATCAAGTTTTTCATCCACAATGAACACATCATCATTATAATTGTTATACAAAGATGGTGAGTATATTGCTATTTAAGGGGACTAAGTATAAAGTGAAAAGATGTTTGAATATAAACATTCTCATCATCGTATCAGAAAAACTACGAATTTTGCACAAACATTCGGGTTATATTTCCGCACGGGGCAAAACTTTGTGCGAACCACAGATGTTTGTCCCGAGCCTGGGTTTTTGTGTGTGATATTTCATGTTTGTGAAACATACCCACGACACAAGTGAAATTAATAGTGTGGAGCAACGTTTTAAAAAAAAGTACATTTTAAGAAAAGAGAAAACTTATTTTTCACCCAAATAAAAAGCTACGGAAGGTTACATCGAAATCCTTTGTAGCAGACTTGCTGTCTGTAGATGACAAGATCAAAGAGTACGTTGAATCCTCATCAAAATATATCGTCGAGAAGCATACGTTAACGATGTTACCAAATTCTGACGCCAACAGACTCTTTAACACATAAATACTAAACATATTTCGTGCGTATACGACAATCTTATCCGAACTTGACCCCAATGGTTTGCGAAAGACAATCATGTAACACATAAAATAATATTATTCACAGATGTAGGTACATATTTACTATCAAAACAGTGTAGTGGAGAGATAAGAGCCGCATGAATGGAGCACACACTTGAATTGTATCCTACGCACTAGTCAATTAACTTTAACGGCTACTAGGTCACATGCGATAGGCTTACCTTACTTACCTATCTTTAGGCCGAGGCTTACACTACGGTTAAACTGCCGCGATTATTAACTTTTTGATTTTGTGACTCAAGGAAACTATCGAAAACGGCTATGCTTGCGGTTTTTCCGCGCCGCCGTTTGTAGTTTTCTTGTTACGCGGTTTAAAACCGCGGCTGTTTAACCGCAGTACAGCCTCAGACTTATTTAATAACAATATGCTGTCTAATCTATAGTTAAAGTTTATATAAAGCTATAAAGACTCATGAACAACCAGAACCTAAGTAGAAAATATTGTCTTCATCAAATATTTAATGTTAAAGAATATTTCTAATATTTAACATCTGTTTGCAAGTATTTACAATTATGATTATTAGGTTTATAAGAATAGTAGTATTTGAGTGTTTGTTGGTTATCCTTCTTCCTTGAAGCAAGGGACTAACAGATAGGATTGTTATTTTCCATGAAGATTGTTTGTAGACCAGAGTGACATGGGCATTTATCTCAAATAAATGTATTGCTCCTGTGAAAAACGACTGGATAGACATAGACAGGAAATATAGAAATGTTTGTAGATATAATTATAAAGAACAGCAAATAACAACGCCTAATTAATATTGTAGAAACCGGTATACATTTCGATGATTAAACATTATGTAAATTATTTGTTTACACATCGTCTGGTTAATGATATTGAGTTTAACATTGTAGTATTGACATAGCATCGTAATATTTACACTGTGCAGTGTAGGTAGCTCCTAATATGTCATAAAGGTCATCACAACACATTTCAGTCTGGTTTTGTGGTAGGTATTTAATAAAGAACTTCAAATAGTTAATCAACAGTTAATAAGCGACGTGTTAACATTGTTGAAACCAACGCTTAATCAACAACACTACAAAAAATTCAATTTATTTTCCTGCGAATACAATTTTAAGGACTATTATTATATAAGAAAATACTACGTTGTGTTTCGTGTTCTAACAACGTGTCATCATTATTGTCGCACCACTGAGTTCAGTCCCTTTTTACCCGATTGCGTTAAAGCCAAAAAGGAGGTCTATTACTCAATAAATAGACTCCTGATTCCAATCTCACATATTACATACATAAAGTCACGTCTGTTTCCCAGAGGAGTAGGCAGAAACCACTGATTTCCGTTTGCTACGATCCTGGCATTCTTCTTTCTTCCTTTGTTATTGAGTTAATATCAACAAACCGAGCTGTCTAAAAAGTAATCTAGTTATAATTAAAACGTGATGAAACGTAAACAATAAAAAACCGTACAATCGAGGAAAAAACAAGACGCGACCGGTCCAATAAGTGAAGGGTGCATACTCGAAGTCTCACAACTCCGTTCACTCCGCTGGGAAGACGTCGTAAGTATAATAAATAATAACATAGCTGTAGTGAGTCTCTCGAAGCGTCTCAAGAGTCTGTCCGATGTGCTCGTAATTGAAACAGCCAGACTGTACGGTCCAACGCATACAGTCGCTAAGAATAACAAGATGGGATTTGTTTTGTGAGATTACTGGATGAAAATATATGTAGATTCGTTATGTTTAAATTAAATGGATTGTATAAAACTAGGGAGATAAGAAGGACCCCGTTTTCTAACCCTGATTATTATTAACACAATATGTTATCTTATGTTCTCAAATCGGTGGGATTGCCCTCTGCTGCGCTGCGCCACTGGGCAAGAATCCACATCAGTTAAATTTTGTATGTTTATTAATACTCACTAGTCAATAAGTTATTTTGTTATACTAACATTGGACTACTTGTCTACCAATATAACTTTACAATCACTTGAGAAACGATAACGGAATACATCGTGATAGAAGTTATTCATAATAGTCTGAAATCGCCAACACGCAATGAGTAGATATAGAAAGCCGTGACTTATCAGTGCATCTACCACTGTTCAACTCTGCATCATCCTAGGGTTGACTGGTAAAAAATGCCTAATGGCATTAAGTCCGCCTTTGTACAAATGTGCATTATGTATAAATAAATCAATGCTCGTTCCTTTTGTCTGAAGCCTTTTCCTATTTATTGGCTGGTATATTTTCAGACAACACAATCTATAATATTTTCTTCGCTCATGCACTATTCTCAGCACGCTTTCGGAGCAAGCCACACTGCTCGTTCTTTGTCTGTATAAATAATGCCTTTGATTTACAGTGAGATAAATACAATACGGGCTGTTATTAATAAAGAACTAAATCAAAACTTCTACAGTACGTATTTCGTGACAACGCGGCAACGTTTAATTAATAACTTTTGGCAGATGTCGTATTCCTATGAATATAATGGTAGCAGGTAGACATTACGCTCCAACGCATCGTCGCCTTCGCTACACAACGCAATGAGCTTAGTTTGGGCTCTCATGCGATTACTGGACGGAAATGAGAGTTGTACCTTGTTAGTGTAAGAATACTTGGGCTTACAGGAATTGAGTTGAAGCCCTCGTTAACCAACAAACATATATAGAATCACGCCTATAATCTCTGAAGAGGTAGGCGAAGGTATTCTATATATTTTCACGAGCCTATGCACTCACAGTCCTATCTATAAGAGGCGAGTCTATCGCCATTCGCTTACTTACTTTGCCGGCGATGGAGGAGTATTTTAATTTTATTCTTAACAAGTAGCACTAGTAGCTTTCTAATGTTCTCCTTCTGAATTCGATCACGGCAGCCCGTCTCATTTGAGACAAGCCAACTCCGCAGAAGATAGTATAGTGCACAAGTATGCGCGGAAATACAGGTGCACTCCCTATTCCCCTTACTGTCATAATCCGATGGAACGTTAGGCCGACACGACCAGAGAGAGAGATTAGGCGCAGAACCAACGGCTGAAGTAGCATTCTACGACTCGTAATACAGATGAAAATCTGTTTAACCCTTCAGGGACTACAGACGTGTTTTTATAACTAAGTAAATAAAAATAGAAATGTTTTTCAAATCTAAAAGGGTTTTTAATAAACAACAAAATATTCTTTCTCAATGAATTACTAACTAGGTTAGCGCAACCATTAATAGAAGTTAAATTTTTCCTTTTAATTCTAAAAGAGAAAATATATTGAACAGAAAATTATCTCTTTTATTGGAAACGTTTCAATTAAATTTACCTAGTAACGCAACAAAAAAGTCTCGATTGAAATGGAAATGAAAAATCTGAAGTGAAACCATATTAATGAAAATTGATAGGAATAATAACGGACTGGGAAACATTTAGTTAGAAATCAGAAATCATTTATTTTTCAAACACAGGTTGTTTGGTTTTATATGGTTAACAAGAATGAGTGCGCTGTGTTTTGCCTTCATTACACACACAAACAAAATTTTACATACGTATTAGCTGAATAAATAATCACAGTAATTATTTAAAAGAGGAATTAAATTGTTACTATAAAGAAATAGTTAAGAGAATAAGTCTTTGTCATGCAATGAAATGCTAAACGAACGACAGATATTTATATGAACATACAACAACAGTACAATTTGCCAGCCAATTAGAAACCCTTATTGTTAACAACTAACCAGAATAGTTGTAAACCAAATAATACGCTTCGTTGCACAGTGAATAGACAATTCAAACTACTATTCAACAATATTCCAATGCCTGGCGTCCATCAAATAGAAAGTGCATTGAGCAGTCCTTCACAATGTCATCGACCTACGTCATCGAAGTGTAAACCACAGAATAAGGATGCAGGGCGGGGCTTCATGCTCCGCTACATCTCTCCTGAACATATTAAGTTACATCTATCTAGCTTTTCTTGAGGGAATGTTAGTGTAGGATAGGTTTTAAATTGAATTGTTGTGTGTTCAACGATCTTGCCGTTTGTGCATACAGATGTTTCTACATACTTGGGAATTTAATTATAATTGTCGTACGCCTGCCTGCCTGCATTTCGCTAAGATTTTTTATTTTAATTCCACCTACATGCTTTCTATTGTCTTGTGTGTTTGCACACGAAATTGCCAGCACAGTGCATGTGCGCTACTGCATAAATCATTTGTATTAGACATAACGACCAATGTTTGAGGGTAGTGAAAACAACCACTCGTGTTTGTTCAACGTTTTTAAAACTTTGTATTTCTGTATAGAGCCCGTATATTGTTTTGGCGCTAAATGTGCTTAGTTAGTGCCTGTCCAAGCCACATTACTGTTAGGTAGGTTAAGCTACAAGCTGTTAGGCTAGCTGAAAGCCGGCTTTTAACAAATTTGGAAAAGCTTAAAGCTTGGTCAAGGACGCTCTTTTCATGAGTTGGGTAGTAGTATATTTTATAAGAGGGTTATTAGAGTAACCTAACTGACGATATTATACTATAGAACCGAGACCATATTTGCATATAAACTATATTAAAATCTAGAGTTTGGTTATTACAAATGTATGACTGGCTCTTTGACTCTGGTCTAAAATCATCACGCAAAACTTTCATAAACACAATATAGGTACATTTCATCCAATAATACACAGGACTTTATACACTGACGAACACATCAATCAGTATAACTTAAAAATCTTTTTCAAAGCAATCTTTCACTAGTTTCTAGCTTTAGTACAGTTTACGTTTTATCTAGACTTAACTGCGACAAAGTCTAAAACTCTAAACGAACCAACACATTTATTTTCACGTAGACTAACACACAACACTACGGAGAATTGTATTAGTGTGGTTTGTGGAACAAAAACAAAAAAATAACCCACTTTTTATACTCGACGGGATAAGAGAAAATTGTGTTGTTGCAACAAAGAAATAACACAGAGGCGATATTGCGAAACTTTATGGCGTGGGCTTTCTGTAATCAAATGCTATAGCCAATTTATAGAATATAGCTTTAGCAGGTTGGTTGTTCAGAATCAATATTTAATAGCCATGTATTACTAGATTGGAAAACGGTTAAAGAACGATAAAAATCCGTGGGGAGACCAAAAATACTGTTGCTTTCCAATGCACGCCAAGAGAGGCATAAGAGATGAGGAATTCCGTATGAGCCCGATAAATGATAAGAGGTTCGCTAAACAATCACCTATAAAATGGGACTTATGATAAAAACAACAAAAAATTAAGTCTGAGTGTGCAGACTACACTACACTTCTTCTTCGTATCGCTCTTGTTAGAGCGGTCGTGGTCGCTATTCAGAAGTGGCTCGCTTCACCAGGCGCCTGCATCCAGGCGTGTACATTGTGTGCAGGGATAGGTCTATGGCAGACTTGATTTGATCCGTCCACCGCATGGAGGAACTACCTCTGGGTCTGATGCCATCCGTTTTGCCCTGGACAACTAGGCGTTCTATGGACTCTTCATTGCGCCGTGATATATGACCGAAGAACGCTACGCTACCGTACTTTTAATGCAGTAGGTAAACACCTCAAACCTTAATTTTAGCTTAAGGCTCAAAGAAAAAGGCCCTACAATCAGATGAATATGTAATATTTAACTAGTTGCACCAACCAAAAGTTGTATGTGCAAAGTTTACTGTAACATTTTCTGTACTCACAAGTCCGTAACGTAATATCAAGCGCAACTAACTTTATTCGACTCGAACTTCTTGTTACTTATGTACGAGTAACTTCGTACACATTTGCGTTACGACTTTCATACCGTAGTTTATTTGTACAGGATTAATTCAGACCTGCATTAGGCGCAAGACTGCCTCGTTGGTCTAGTGGTCGCTAAGCGCGACTGCTGAGCACGAGGTCCTGGGTTCGAATCCCGGGTCGGGCAAAGTGTTACTGGGTTTTTCCATTAGGTAATTCTCAGTGGCAGCACGGAGTCTGGATTTGTGCCCGGTTGATGGCAATAGGCTCGCCCCCTATTACATTGGGACCTAAAAACATAACTGGCGAAATGTGGGTGTACTATATGTGCACCTCTGCCTACCCCTTCGGGGAATACAGGCGTGATGTTATGTTTATGTTTATGCATTAGGCGCTGTATCATTTATATCTATACTAGCAGGCCCGACTTACGTTGTACTGCCCCGAAAATGTAATGAAGACCAATTGCAACTCCACTTACTGTCCAATCCTGAATTTAAACCATCCAGGACCCACTTAACATGAGAAAAATCATCTAAATTGGTCCGTGTCAGCGATATAGGAGTTAGTGACATACACAGTTACACACGTATAGAAGAAGTTATAATAGTGAGCAACTGTTTCGGCCGATTAAAAATCAGAAAGTGAATAGATAATTATTATTAAAATTTATGTTTATTTTTATTGTAATAATGAGAGAAACACTCAAGACTGAATTGACATTGAGGTTTAAAAATTCAGGAATTGCCCTGATTTGGTGAAGCAGAATATTATCTTGGATTTCTGTTACAAAATATCAGCAATAGCTCGCTCTGCAGTACCAAGGGACATATACTGCACTTGATTTAATATTCTTGTGTTAAAAGGACAGCACACCAGTTGACCAGTCTTCTTCGCATAACATTTTCCGTTGTGGATGCGAGACGCCGCACTACACTGCCCGTTGCGACCTCCCGTTTTCACAACTAGAAATATCCTGCTTCACGAGTTCATGGTACGGGGGCTGGCGTATATAAATGTATCATTTAGCTCGAAACACAGGTATAATATAATCTGTTTATAATATATGCTGCCTATATATCGTACTAACTATTACGCCTGTTAGCACCACCGAGCATACAATACCAAAGATCAAGGCTGCCCTGAGGTGAGTCAACATTATTCCTGACTTTGAGAGTCTAAATCCGCGTGATTGTCAGCACGTGTCAACTGCAGCGATAAATAAAGGATGTTTACGTCAGATATAGCTGATTGTGATACTAAAATGTTATGCTTTGCGGGTTATACACGGTTGAATCGCCTTTATAACCCCTGAGAAAGGTGAATCGTGGCTTTTGTACGTGGGGATCGGATTAAGAATACAATTCTCTTCACCGCTAAGGAAATAAATCGTAAAGGCAAGTAAACCGGTGAGGGCCAGATGAATGGCAATAGGCTTTCCACGTAGGATACTGGACTGAACTCGTACTATCCCTTATAAGTGAATATTTGTGCCTAGGTATATTTGAGAAGCGAAAAATAAAGACCAGCGCGGCGGTTAGCTATATATAAGTTACTTTAGTTAGCTATATTTCGGTTAAAAGACGGTACAACTACCAAAGATCCATCTCTTTCTTTGAGTTTACGACACACATAGCAAATCAAGAAAATTGCGGTGCAAGTAGGGTGCCTCCACATACGATATACCTTCGATAACTTTGTTGACTGGTCAATCTCTACACTATGGCATGAGCATGACCTGCCTTCTTACCATAAACTCTTAAAGCAGGACAGTTTACGATGTGGAAGCGAGACGCAGCATTACACTGCATGCAGCGTCTCGCTTCCTCATCGTTAAGTGTCTCTCAAAGAGTTTATGGTAAGGCGGCTTTTACACATAGCACGTCGATACGAAGAAGATCGAAGAAACGAGGCGAATTATATTTAGTAGAGTTTTGTCAACTTAACTAGACATTTTGAGATACCTAACAAGCTGGCTATAGCCAAGGATAAACTACAAGATACATGATAAAAAATATATAAGTACCTTTACGTAAATAAAAGAAATAATAGCGCTTCGTCTGCCTCCATCACGTCCTTGACAGACTCGTCTTTTTTTTTTTTTTTTTTTTTGAGACAAGCCCACCACTCATGCCCATCATTGCAACTCCTGTAAGCCAGGATCTACAATGATAACCGTTGAGAACCATCGAGGCAATGAAGCTCGAGGCGTCCCAGAGAAATGACTCGACTGTCTTGGAACCCGCAACGAAATTAATCATAAAAGAATATATAGGAGGAGTAGGAATATAAATTTAGTCCGACTTCCCTCCATAGCAAGCGGGAGACACAAAGATTAATATGCCAAAAGCATAATAAATATGGGATCCACAACTGAGATAAGCCCAGTCGCTAAGCACCACGGGTATAAAAGTTAAAAACTACTGGGTCCTAATTGTTATTTTGATTCCAATAGTAGGTATGGCAAAAACGTCTGAAAGCACGGAAATTTGATCTGGTCGCAACAAGGTCCTCATAATAAATTACACCGGATGTAACATATATGCTGTCTAACAAGGTATTACGTTCATTCTGCCATAGACCACACTCCCACAGGATATGATGTGCTGTTTGCTCGTATTCACAATCTGGCGTTGAGCAGTGGCACAGAGGTGAAGCAACAAGCTTGAAAGAGAAGAGCTTACCCTTAAAGTTACCATGACCCGTCAAGAACTGAGCCACGCAATGATCCACCTCCAACCAAGTCCTTTCCTATAAATACTGGAAAATACTGGTAAAGGTGGCGGCCCTTGATAGATGTATCCCACCTAGATTGCCATTCGTCCAATAGCTCGTTATACACCTCGATTTGGGATTTAAATAACCTGATAATTTTAACGCGGTCCCGTTGTGTTAGAAATTCGGTGTTCATACCCTCTCGAGTGGAGAAGTACATCGCGGCACGTCTTTGTATTTCGAGATCGACAGGTAGCACGCCCGCTAGTACCGGCAGAGCTTCAGTACTGACCGTCCGATAGGCTTTACATAAGAATATCAACGCTAACCGTTGACTTTGAAGCAACTTACGCCGCGCCGCGCCTATTGTGGCTCTATCAGCCCAAACTGGTGAACCGTAGCATATGCATCCTAAGTAAGTTGCCCCGTAGATGGTTTTTAGAGTGTTAAACGAGAGACCCCAAGTTGACGTTGATATTCGTGTTAAGGCATAAAAGTTCTTTTTTGCTTTTTCACCGACGGTTTTAATATGTTCGATAAAAGTAAAATTTCTCTCTAGCACAAGACCAAGATAACACACGGATTCCCTTTTTTTAACAGTTACGTTATTAAACTTAATAGAGGGTGACGATTTGAGATTTCCTTTTAAAAGTAATTGAAAGGTTTTATGTGGAGCAAAATTAAGACGATTCCGCTCACCCCATTGAGAAACTAATCGTAAACACGTATCGGCTAGATTTTCAAGTCCGGCTCTTGTATTAGATTGTATGAGCAGAAGGCCATCGTCCGCATAGCCTGTAAGTGAACAGCCGCAAGGAAGTGGTATCGCGAGAAAGTCATCAAATCCTATATTCCATAAATATGGACCTAGAACTGATCCCTGAGGACAGACTCGTCTGACTAACCAATCCATAAGCCAGTAACTTAAAGCTTTCCTTTTGTGTTGTAATCTTTTTAGCCAAAACAAAGTCTCCAATTACTAAACGAATTAGGTGTAATGAAAAGCAAATGAGAATTCTTAGAAGTGTTTTAATTATTCGTGTATTTTTGGTCATAGAGCCTTGAGGCGAGAAAATTATGTATATTTAGTAGCTTTGCCCGCGCCTTATTCAGCATGAAAAGTATCTTGTTTTTTAGATTAAATGTAGGTACTTTGTATAAATCTTGATAAACAGCAAACATTCAACATACCTACTATAAATATAGTTTAATTAAATTCAATGTTATTTCTACTCCAAGTTAAGCCCTAACAAAAGTTACTTTTAAGTAATGATAAGCACTATTTAACTGTCATGTTTTCAAATGTAATCCTTTGACAAAAATATAAAAACACTTAACATCACGCTTGTATTCCTCAAAGGGGTAGGGAGAGGGACACATATTGTACCTACACCCACATTGCGCAAGTTACTCGTATGTTAAAGGCCCCAATGCCCCAACGGGCGTACGTAATACGGGGGACGAGTCTTTTCATTAAACGGACACAAATCCATTCCGTACTGAGAATTACCTAATGGAATTATATAGTATCACTTTGCTTTACCCTGGATTCTAAATTCGATCCCAGGTCCTCATACTCAGCAGTCGCGCTTATCGACCATTAGACCAACGAGAGGCAGACAAAAATATTGATTGGTACAAAGGTACACTAGATTGTGTAGGTATCTGTTTGTACTAAAAGCCATACCAACTACTAAGGTAATATTAGAGGGGTTTCGTTTTAACAACGTTAACAATAGTGTAACTAAAGTACTAATAACCTCACCTTGAAGTGGGTACTCGTGACATAAATAAAACTAACCTCAGCCTTTACTGTTTAATTGTATTGCTTCGTGCTGCCTCGTTGGTCTAGTGGTTGCTAAGCGCGACTGCTGAGCACGAGGTCCTGGGTTCGAATCCCGGGTCGGGCAAAGTGTTACTGGGTTTTTCCATTAGGTAATTCTCAGTAACAGCACGGAGTCTGGATTTGTGCCCGGTGGATGGCAATAGGCTCGCCCCCTATTACATTGGGACCTAAAAAACATAACTGGCGAAATGTGGGTGTACTATATGTGCACCTCTGCCTACCCCTTCGGGGAATACAGGCGTGATGTTATGTTTTTTTTATGTTATGTTATGTTATGTATTGCTTCGTTTCGAGTCCTTTACAGCCGTCGTGATCGGGTATTACAAAGATTGGAAAATGTGGATAAGAATACGCTAGTAAGCCGATTTCATTCAGCCGGTATACATACAACAATGTGTCTATTCTACTTAATACATATTATAGACAGAGGTAATTAAAATAATAAATTAAAAAGTTTTCAATACATAACTTTAAAATACGAATGAACGCTAGAACGATGAAAGATGTTCTATTTCTTCTTATCGATTGGCTGGTGTCACAATCTAAACTGTCTGTAAGCCTCTGACATGACTTTACACACCGTTCAAAAATCTCTCAGGTGTGCCGGTTTCTAACAAAGACTATAAAATAAAATCACGTTTTCGAGTATCTAATATTATACAATACGAAGCTAGTTTCCAATCGAACCGAAAAGGATGTCTATCAACTGAATGGGTGTAATCAACAAAAAAAACCACTTCGACGGTATTGCCATACCCGCCATTATCTATTCCAAACCACTGGTTTTTATGTTTTGGTCGCTTGAGCTCTGGCGAATTAGAGAGATTTATAGACTCAAGTCCTTCTGCATTTAATATCCTGTTCTTGAAGACCATTGCTTTAAGAAACACCATTAAAACAACGTAGCTTGCTAAGATCAAGGATATTATCCTAAACTAAAAATACTATATTTATCCTCCCAAACATTTTGTGGAAACACTGCTAAATGAGATTTTCGTCTCGTTATTTCGTTCGTACTAACTCAAGGTAATTCTAAGAATCTTTTGATCGACTTACATCGATACTCATGTAAAAAACATACGCTTTGATGAATAGATTATTGTGTTTTCGTTCTCGGCCCAATCAATTATCGTATCTGGAGTATAAATATACATATTTCAATACATACGACCTACAAGTCTCTCAAAGCGGCAACAGCAAACACGTGTACATTTAATGGGGAACTCAAATCGATTTCGTTTGACATTTCAAAAGGGAAAACCGTCAAACAAAGTTGATCCCCATTACTGGTGGCGCGAAAGGCGCTTTATTTCCGTTGTTATACTGTAGAAAATGTTTGTTTTAACATCACGTTCCTTTAATAAGTAGGACCCGGATTGTTGTTTTTACAAAAGTTATACAAAAGTCAGCAACATACGTATACAACTCCCAGTACCTACTAATTTGTGACGGATATTTGTACAAATCTTGGACTACCACTGACATTTTTAGAATATTATAATTCGCGCCCATTCCTGCCGGAGAAACCGACTGTCACACTGTCAAACACATCTTACTACATTACTAATACCTATATTAACCTGCCAGATGAGAATAGACCAATTAAAATGAATATAAAAGGTAAAACAATGTTTGGAAAATGACTTATCTACCTTCTTCATCTTATCTTAAGGTTGATAATCCTGATGTTAGATTTTAAACCACCTGTTCACATCTGACATGTCTTTACACACCGTTAAAAAGTCGAAATGACATTAGTGCGTGCCGGCGTTGAAACTTGCGACCTTTGGCTTGGTAGTCCAACGGTCATACCACTCGGCTATCAGTGCTCACTCATACCGAAAAAGCAGCACGCGAATGTAAATTATGAATTCTCACATAAATACTTCCCCGAAACACAAGAATTTTTAATGTCTAACAACATTTACCCCGAACATTATACCCCATTATTCTTTGTGAATAATCGCTTTCACCCCCAAATATATCACACTGGAATTATGAGAGTCAACATAACACGGATTAGTACAGAACCGTACTTTAGGATTTAAATGTGGGGAGTAGTGACAAATATGTAAGCTTACGTCTATCCGTTGAAGTCTGAAATGCAATAAATCTTGAAGTCTTCTAGCCTGTAAGATTACAACAATTAATTAAGGAACTAAATATCTAGCTTAGTTGTCGAGTTGGATATTGAAGTTGTGGTAGGATTAAAAGTATAGTAGATGGATGAGTCTGCTCGTACGGTTTCTACTAATAGTTCCATTTTGCGTCAGCTTTGACAGTACTTTGTGAATTGTATTTGAATACCGGGATAAATAATTCTACTTGTACGGGTTCCACTATAGGAGTCCCATCTTGCGTCAGCTTACGCAGTACTTTATGAATTGTAATAGAGCTCCGTTTGATGTAATACACAAATATTTTTACTACAGGCAAACATCAACACAAGTGTCATCCAATGATATTAAAGTAAAAAAAGGTAAATAAGTTATACGCGCTTCGAAATTGGCAAAGTAAAATAAAGTTCATTAGCCTGAACTCAGCTTATCCGTTTTTCAGCCCCGATAATGACGTCATGCATCGAATGTAGTGCGACATAACAATATTCTGTGCACTTTTGGACGATCGTAGGTAACAAATCCAACTCTTTTTTTACTTATATCATAATCGGTGTGATGATTGTACCTCTCGTGTATAACAACGGCTCGTAGGTACAAAGTACCTTCTGTAAGGCTTTGTAATAAGAATAAGAATAAGAAGAATAAGAATAAGAACTTTATTTGCCTGAAACATGGTTTACAAAGATGTTCATAATATCACGGAGTGCTGCATGTTTCACCGTTAAACCGGCATGCAAAATTTTTGTATTCAATTAAAATACAATATTATATTTAACTACCTATATACTATTACATTAGTTTTACATTATAACATACCTATACATTAACTTTTACATGACATATATTCTGGAACTGTGTAAAAACATTTGTCAATAAGCCATTTTTTAAGTTTTACTTTAAATTGAGTAAGTGGCAGTTCTCTAATAGGCTGAGGTAATTTGTTAAAGATTTGGATTGTCGAGCAGCTGCAATTTTTTTTAAACAAAGTGGTTAAAATTTTTGGAAGAACTAATTTACTGGGGTCTCTAGATGGGTACTTTTTATTTTCACTAACTTTTTCGAATAATTCGTCATGTTTTTTAACAAATACACCAATTTCAAAAATGTACATACTCGTAAGGGTCAACACTCTCAGTCTGTTGAAAAGAGGCCTACAGGAGTCAATAGGACCGGCACCACATATTGCCCGGATACATTTTTTTTGCGATATAAAGGCCCTTCCTATATCCGTCGAATTACCCCATAGTATAAGTCCGTATCTTAATACAGATCCTACGTATCCATGATACGTAGGATCTGTAATCAACATAACACGTACTTACGGCTGTCCGTTGGACTCGAGGCCAGGCAAACTATTACGGCGCTTACACTGACGCCTCGGTAAGCCGTGTTGTCGGGGACAAGGACAGACTGATAGGGCAGACATTTTTGCTTTTAACGAAACTAGAAAACTTTCCTATTTTCATACACACATCTGCATTACCGATAGGCAAGTGGTGCGCTGTCGCCTTGTCGTCATTTCACCAAATTGTATTATTTCCTCATAATAAAAGACAAACCCCTATTGCATCGTAAATAATTATGTATAATCGGTTTGTGAGCGAAAACTAAGTATAGGTATAGCGAAGCGCATTTAAAAATTTCTAAGGCTTGTAGTTAGAAACCTTGTGCCTGATTCCAATAAGAAACTAACCTTTAAGAAAGGTATCCACCAAATTAGACTTTATCGTAGCCTACCAACACCCCTTGCACTTATAAAGTAACAAAAATTTATGTTATGTAAAGCCAACCTTGTCGCCAGTGAGCCCGGTGCCCGAGCTTTACCTATTTGCATCCTCAAATAGAGCCCTCTTTGTTTCCCTTGAATATTTTGCACTTGTTAATTTCATGATGCTAATTAGTAATTACCATGGCTATGTTAAGAAAAGCTGTGTTTAAGCCATGAAATAGGGTCGACTTTCGTTTAGGAGAGTGTAATAGATTTCTATTGCAATCAAGATTTTAATAACGTGAAAAAGGTTCACACCTATATCGTCTACTAACCAGACAAAAATCCAGTCAGAAAAATAGACAAATATTTAATTTTGTTCCCTGTGGGACGAACATTTTACCGCCGCACTCAGAGACATTATTGATTACTTAAGTAAAGATTTCACAAAGAAACCCTTTACTTAGTGATAGTTTAAATTAACCCCTTACTTATAAAAATTGTCAGTATTGAACAATCGATCAAATTATACCTGTCACTGTCGTTTGCATGTCAAAGGATAAAGATGTCAATAGACTTAACAAGTAGTTATCTTAAAACACAATCAAAATCATGTTAGCATCGCGTCGTTTATAAGGGGGTAAATATCTCTGAGTTCGGCGGTTAATGACGTAATTTTGCTGTAGGTACATTTGGAAATACCTATCGGAATTTTCAATCCACTTTCACTTCACTGAAAATGTTGATATTGTTGATGCTTCATAAATGTTCCAATCCACTTTTGAAAATCGTCTGAAATGTTAAAAATCTGGCTGCTGCTCCGAAACGTAACTGTTAATGATCGTATGAATTAAGCCAATTCCGTGAAAACTGCTATCACAGCTATTTGTACATATGCGAATCACGATCCGTAAGTTCGTCTGATTTTACACAAAGCTACGGATTTATTTGGTTTCTGAAAAATTGAAAATAAAACAGACATTCTGTTTTTCCTGGAGTAAGAAAATGTGGATAGTACACTCAAATTACGTCTGCTATGTTAACTCTCATGCAAAAAGAGACAAGCCTATAGCCATTAATAATTATACAAACAGGACCAACGAGGTAGCTTCACTGTTGGTCTTCAACTAAATTAATATAATGTGTACCTTAGAAAACTGATATCGGAATGCTAAGGTCACGGAAAATATAGAGCTGGCCTACGTTAGTAACCGAAATAGGGTACCACACTTGCATATACTATACACATACACACTTCTAGCAGTATTTCTTTATCACAGGTAATAAAGGTACTTTGTAATTCAACAGGCTCCTAACTCTGAACACCCTAGGTGATCTTTAAACCATGGCAATAACTCACGCACTCCCACGGCATGGCACACATTACAATATTATAATAGCCAATGAAATATATTCATACGGCGTCTTTTCCTCGCTACGAATCCTTAAATTCGGGTGTTACGTAACTCGGGGTCAACGATCTGAGGCCCGGCCGAACCGCGTGGCTTGTCGTAGCTAAAGCTTAGCGCGGATCGCGCAAATAATATTCGCATAACATTTTATGTTGGTTTTGGTAATGTTTTACTTTGGCTGGGTTTCTGATTGCTATTATTAGCTCGTGGGAATAGGGTAATACAACAAATGTTATTATCTTAGATTTAAAAAAATAATTGCCCGCAGTTCCGCCTTGTAATGTTCTGTTTTCCGGTTTATAAATAAATAGGTATATTAAATACCCTATCTCCGAAATACATTTTCAACTCTGTCCTAAATTACATCTGAATGTCCAAAACAAACAAATCATTGTCATGTTTAATTTCCAAGATCCTAACCTCAAAATTTTCATAATTCAATTATAATTTTAGTTTCGATTCAGTTCCGATTCCAGCTCCCAAGCTTAGAGAGTGCTTTCCTTGCAGAGCTATGGTAATTATAAACTCCAATAAACCAACCATATGCTTAAAACAAAGCTTCTAAAATGCCACTGCCCCAATAAATGGTAATCTCGAACTTGGAAACTATGAGTAGCAAAACAAGAGTTTACAGACAGCAACTTACAAGATAAAAGAGAACAACTCAGCCTACTTCTTCTGGTATAGACTTCATTACTATGTATTAAAAATATGCTAAAGACTTGTTTTTACTTAGCTTTCGCAACGTAGCCTTTGCGTAACACTCATTCATAACAATGCTTTAATAAAACACAAGCTTATTGTTTTTATAAAACACCTGGAAAGGCTTATTAACATTGAAATCGAACACTTTTTTCCGTCAACACAATTAAGTAACCGATAATTCCTTTGTCGTGTCCACACAAAACAAATGTTATGCAAACCAGCTGACACTGAACAGCTTTCCAGTGGCATGCGTGTCCTTCAAGACGGAACTCTTTGTGATGGATACGATACCTTTCTCTTATGTACTAGATAACAACATTAAATAATATAACAAAGAAGTTGTGTAACAATTATTGTCAATAAATCATATGCAGACCGGGCTCTGTGTCTGTGTCTATAAACATTGGAATGAATTTGACGTCCCTATTGGTGTTGTGGCTAAGTGATCATGATTGGATAGATTAGCCAAGTTATACCGAATTCCCGCCTGAAACCAATAATTGTGTGATCCTGATATTCTTTCGAGGTACGAATGTTTGTGTATGTGATATTTTACGTTGGCAAAATACACCAGCGATACAGGAGAAATTCCTAGTATAAACTACGTTTAAAAAAGGGATACCTACAAGCTGTTTGTTTTTATTCCAGTTACATATATGTTTTGAAAGCATTTGGATTCCTAGAAAAGCTTCGATTGCAATACAGATGTTTTTTCGAAAAACAGCATACAATAATCAGTTTTCTACCATACGAATAGATAGTATAATTTGCATTGAACTGTAATAATAATTCACGTCTGAAAGTGCACAAATTTAAGCATAATTCAGTAGTAGTTTAGCTACGAAAAACCTTTAGGTACTAAACACAGTTTTTATTGAGACGACCTATTAATATAAAAACCAACTACATTGATTTCAAGGAATTAGCAATAACAAACACCAATCTTATCAGGCCAAGCTACTTATTTGAATTGTATTATGTTATGCGCATATCGCGAACATTCACACGATAGTGATCGAACAAGTTTAACGTTTATATTAATATACGTAATTAGTGACGAGGTAAGAGTATTACTTGATTAGCTGGAAGTGGAAGACCTTGGCAAAGAGTTTTCACTTGATTGGCGATGTTCTGAATAAAGCCCAGGTTCGGAATACCCTAAACCGACGAGCTTCTATGAATGCTATGTCGTCGTCATTTCAGCCGATAAACATCCACTGCTAGACATGACCTCCAGACTTGATCATGGGAGGAGGAGGGAAAACGACACCCGTAGTCACTTGCTTGCCTCTAGGAAACAGATATGACCAAATATACAAACAAAAATAATGTGCAAAACGTAATTACTGAACTAAAAATCAGTATTATCTCGGCAGAAGACAGGAGCTTTCGCGAGTGACGTTAATAAATGAATCCCATGACTCAGCAAAATGTCGGACGAGCCGCGGTAATAGTAGATTGCGTTACCGCGGACTAGCTGTTAAATGCTGCCACTACTATGTTTTAACGGCCTGCCGATTTGTACTCTGGTTAGATGTTAAGCCTCCTGACTGCGCGTGGGTTCCTGCTTAGAACAAACGTTTGTTACACGCAGTTTGTTTCGTGCAGTTGAGATTTATGGTTGTAAAGGCACAGGAAATACTCGCTATGCAACGTATACGACTAAAACTAACTGGGATTTCAAAGTGAAAACTAACCAGCGCATAAATAACACCTACCATTCGATAAATACAAGCAAGATGGTATACTTTCAAACCAGCACACAAATATAGATACTTACAAGTTACAACGAAAGTAACTAGTAACAAATGAAATATTAGCAGATTCCCAGCCGTGGCAAAAAGTTATGGTATAAAATTTTCATATAAGGAAATAATTCGCTAATACCAACCCTCTCGTCATAGGACGTTATACCGTAATTAACCTAGGTACGCATACTCAGGAACCTAAGATACCTAATAATTCACAATTTCGTGTTATTCAATATTCAGTCAATCCCCAGTGCAAAACAAAAACCCCAAACGCTGCTAAATACTGGCCTCTCTTATCGACATCTATAGAAATTAATATTACAAACACCCAGCTTAGTTCGCGCTTGGCGGGCTGTTAATAAAAGTATAACACATACACACCTACTACTACTATCTGTTGTCAAGCCATTATAGTCCTTTTAATACCACCCACACTATTTATAAACCAATCATATTTTTGACCTTAACTTACATCCTTTACCTGGTTGTCACATAAAGCAATAGAAGCAGTTGCCATCATATTCTTAATAACAAATTTATACCGGTCTTAATTTCTTTATCAACGTTAGGTGAATTTGCATCTTAATTATTACTATTACCTACTGAGGAAGTACGATGCCTGCCTGCCCGTGCAATTTTTACGTGATCTTTGCATAACAGTCTATCACTATTGAAAACCAAATTAATATCATTTGAATAGTATATTTAGGTAACTGTTTCCCGTATCAAAACCATAGATAAGGTAAAGGTCAATAATTTCACACATCACAGGCACATCGATTCAACTTATACATTTTTTTTTGCACGGCGATTGTAGCGAAACTGGTTTTTATTTGACTCCATAAGAGTGATTGTGTAACGTAATATTGGATGTAAGCAAGCCGACCTTGAAAAAGTACATAGTAAATCGTGGTCTTGTACAAGCATGAGTAATTTATTTTACAATGCGTTAGCAACGTGTAATATGTAATCTATAATTAACTGTAAATCGTTCGTTTTATCCGTTGTCAATTGTGTCATTATTTATACATATATATATTTTAAATACCTATCTGTATATGTATAATCGCGCCTCTTTCCTATCAAACATTGCAACTACGGATTTCCACTTTCAACAAAATAATTAACGTGTTTTAAAAAAGATAGACGCCGTGACAGGGCGGCACTCACGTGTATGAAAACCATGCAAACATTTGCCAACTAAAATGTACCTAAAGTACTTGATAACTATTCACGAGTCCGCTTAGAAAACCTTCGAAGGGACGTCGTGCGTCATCAAGGTAAACCACTGCAAATAATAAATCTAAGTATAGTCGGTGCTCCTCGGGCACGACAACCCATTCCTTTATGTGACTAACACCTGCTTTTGGCATCACCACCTGCCAAAAGTCATCGACCCCACTTTTAAAATGATTGCAACTCAAGATGAGATCTGATTCGTAGTCACCCTTATTATTAAGATTGTGTTAACACTTATCTTCAATATTATATATGTTTTTAAATTTATCCAGGGGTATGTATTTTAATTAATCACCATCATCAGCCGAAAGTCTATTGAACAAAGGTCTCAAACTGAGAACGCAACTATAAACTACAACTTGCCATTTGCATCCACCGATTGCCCGCAAATTAATCAACAAATACTTCAAATTTGTACTTAGCTGCATACTCGGAAATCAGAACTTGCGTAACAAAACCTAAATACACTCGGCAGCCCTATACATAAGCTTACGCAGCGCCAATTAGCATGTATTCCCAGCAACACATTAATAATATTAAACATCTATTCAACCTACCTTATGCAACGAAATAACATCCTTTCATAATTATACCTATTCAAAACCTATAACATATTCTATATTGGATTCACCGCAAGTTACCCCATAAGGTATAATACAAAAAAATATATATTTTTCCTCATAAAACAGAATTTATCAGGAGGAAAACAGCGGGGTGTGTTGTTGGAGCCGTATCTTTATAAAAGGAAAATGCAATCCAGAAACGTATGTGTTCAATACTTATAAAAATGTAGACACGTGTAAACAAAGTTATTTCGAAGCGGTTATATTTTCCTATTATTTTTGAAGTTAGAAATTATTACTTGTTATTCTTACTGTAGGTACATTAAAAGACCTGGATGCAGACCACAAAAAAGGAAACAATAGCGTCAAAGAGAGGCTTATTCCCAGCAGTGGGTCAAATAAAAGCTGAAAGCTGATGACTGTACCAAAGGATAGTTTTATATCGTAATCCACAAGGTGTTATCATTTTTGTATACGGGCAGAGAGTCGTAAGAGGTGATGAAACGAGTGTGGACTTGATGGAAAGCAATATCCTTGCCGCTATATAATTGCCGTCTGATAAAGGGGCTCACCTAGGTACACACGTCCTTCGGGAGTTACAGGCATGATTCAATTAGCATGCTTAAAACGTCAAAACAGGATTATAATGGTGATAATGATCTTATATGATAACTTAGAATACTAGCTTCACTCATAAATAGAAAAACCAAAATGATATCCAAAAGTTAAAGCTCTGACAATCATACTGAAATGGTGGGCGACATTACATAAGCTCAATAGGATTACCCACAGCGCCACTAGAATTATAGCTTCCTAATATAATTTATCTATGAATTGCACTGAAAACAATGTACATACAAAAACAAAACTTAATATCGTATTACTAAGTGCTATTATCGTTAAAATCCCTGTCTGCATCTCGTAAATAGCTTTCACGTACAATTTGCCATGTTTATGGCAAACTACAAACGGGAACGACTTTGTTTTATTGTTTTTAAACAGAATACTGGGATACGGAAAACGTTTTACCATTTTACAAACTTTTAACCTTACAAAATTGTAGTTCAATTACACTTTAATGTGGTTAAAGAATGATCTTTTTGTTTCAGGCTTTGTTTGTAGTAAAGTAAAAGGAAAAACCAACAATTATAGCATATCTTGTTAAACATAGATTCACTGCAGATTGGCGATTTCACGCCATTATCCTTTTAACATTAATCTGTCATGGTCATATTAAATCAAAGAATATTTTATTATTAATAGTCGCTTGGACACTTGCCTGGGTCTGAATCTGTTCCCTTGTATTAATGCAAAAGGAAACCCAGCCCAGATCTGACCGCCTCAGTAAGTTTGTTATATTATCATGCTAAACTTGTTACCTAAATATAATTTAATTTGGTATGATTAATTTATCCTTGAGGAGGATAAATAAATAGTAAACATTCCACCCCGGGAAAACCATAGTGATATTGTCCACGCGGACGAAGTTACCGGTAAAAATAATTGCCTATTAAATAAATTGAGCCTGTTATACGAGAAATATGAAGTGGATAATGTAATAATCATATTATTTAAACTCTAACACCCTCTCGTAATATGATACTTACTCACGTATTTGGCATTTTTAATTAGTGTTTCATAAAAAGATTTTTTAAATAATAATTTATAAATTTTAGTGTCATTATCGGTCAACAAACCGAACTCTTAACAAAATTGTGAAAAGAGCTTATTATATTAAATTAAATACCTCCTTTATTCGACATGAATTAGTGTTTTAAAGTTTTTCAATTTAATATATTCATAATTCACTATAAGAAGAAAAAGTATTTTGCAATTTGAATACAAAAAAACTTGTACACCACCATCACGATTAAACCTTAAAGAAAAGGTAATATGTATAATATAAAGCCACGTTGATGTGCCACAGACTTACGAAATAGCCGCATTAATAGGAAAGGTACCATGAATTGAAAGCTGAGTCCTAATCGATGGCCTGGCCCTGACAGCAGACCCTACATACGTAGGTACATACGTATTGGCATATACACTAACCTATACAAGTAACATAGCCGATGTCACGTTTCGCAAACATATTGCAAACGGGTCGGGATCGTTCATTATGGCTGTCTACGTGGGAGTTAGGTTTAACTATAAGTACCGACGTGTTTTTTAACATAATTTATCGTTCATACAACGGTACAGTAATTACATTTTCGTGAGGTTGTACGGTATGGCTAGTTCCTGTTGTTTGAGTGTCAGGCTGATAATGATGATCATCATCATCATTGACAGCCTTCAATAACCCATTGCTGGGTATAAGCCTCCCTTAAACAATGCCATCCGCCGCGGTCCTGTGCCAATCTTGTCCAGGTGCGCCCCGCAATCTTTATTATAATAATGTCAGCCTATAACTGTCCCACTGCAAAGGACTCTTCTCGTATAGAGAACGATTGAGCCTTGATCACCACGCCAGCTCACTGCGGGTTGGTGATTTCACATAATTAAATATAGGTTTACTCGCGACATTTTCCGTTACTATTAGTCAGTGGTGGTCTAAGAATGTCTAAGAAAGTAGGTTTGAACCGGCAGCCTTGTGCATACAAATCCGGTATGTCAATCACCACCACACCATTGTTAGGCTGTTACAGGTTTTAATAGTGTCAGATATCTACCAATCGATAGAGTATCTGTGCTCATATGACACTGAGGAACGTACCTCTGACACTAAATTTACTATAAAAACTTCTATGAAGTAAATATCTATATCAAACGAAACTATCCCTTTAATATACATAAAGGCTATCCTTCATGTATAACAGAGAACGATTTACACGTCCCGTCCTTTCCTTCCGCACCTCTCAATTGAAAAGGTGTTAGGTTATGCATAGGAAAATTTTATACCCATCTGTATACCTGTATTCTGAAGGGAACGACAGAGGTGTGTTACTGTCCATTTCGATAGACTGTATTAATACAGTCAGGTGAAACAGGGAAGACCTTTTATCAGGCACGATGATTAATACTGTAGTGTTTTAGAAAATCTCAAGGTACAGACATTCATAAAGTCGCATTAGATTTTATTCCACAAATGACTGTATACGAAACTAGTTAGCAAAGATCAGAAATCCAAACTATACCAGAATAAGTCGACAAACAGTCTCTCGCAGAACCAATAAAACAGTAATAATATTGAACGGTTACATTTCTGTTGTCAACCTACATTTAATCCCATCAAATGTATAATAACAGTCATTGTATCGTACATAAAAGGCACACATACTACGAAATAATTGAAAACAACTGCCGCAAAGGAGACAAGATTGCCGACAGCCAACAGTGCATGTGTAATCGTCGAAAACACGGAAATGAGACGTTTTAGTTCCGTAGAACTGGTTTTGAGAACTGTCTACTGTCTGGTTAAACACAGCGTTGCTGTTCGCCCTCTCACAACTAAACCACTTAGGCTTTCAACTAATTTTAGGGAATTATTGTGATGGAATTGAGAATATGTTGAGAATGGATGCTTATTTTCTGTTCTTTGAACACTTGGGTAAGCTGTTGATATTCTTAAAATATTGTAGGTAAGTTAGTTACTGTGATAAGTAAGTTTTCAGCGCTTTATGACGACAAACTTTGTAAGTAAACTAGAAACGGGAAGAGAGACGAAACTTTTCCTTTTTATAGAAATAAGTAAAAAATGTTGGGTTTTTATTTCAGCGTTGGAAACAATTTATTTAATCACATTTTTACTTTTAACGTAGTCAGTAAATTTAATGGAATTTACCTGTATACCTTTTTAATTATGAAGAATTAAACGAAACCATAAAGTACTTATTTATCCTGTCCTAAATAACCCCATAATCTATCTGTCAACTAAACATCAAAATCCGTATCCATACCTCGCAAAATTCAACATTTTTATACACGAATAATAAATTTAAGACTATTTAGTATCAAAACAAAATCCCACATTCAAAGTTCAATGCCGTTTCAAGAGACGGCAGTAGATAATGATTCCGATATCGATTATAACCTGTATCATAAATCAAGTTCTACAGACAAAAATTCGCGGATATACAAGTTTAAAAATGCAAGTTTATAACCGTTATCTGTTACTACGATGTTGTTCTGGCTTGATATATCACATTAACATGCAATTCATATAAATCCAGTATGCCAAAACAGAGTTATATTGCCTTTTATGGAGCAGAATTTAAACCCGAGCAAAAACACCAATTCAAACATTTTCCATAAACAAAACACTTGTGTAATTAACTAAAACCTTTCATGAAATTAATTAAACAAACCGTACTTAACGTTAAAAACAGTAACTATCAAATAAATCTTTCATAATCACCCCGTGGGTCAGCTGTTCACGAAATACAATTTATTACAAACCAAATATGATTTGGCACGACTGAATGCGGATCGGCGCATTAACGTAGATTTAATCGTACGCTATCGTAATTCTCTTTATCAACACAAATAGGATGCAGGGTTCTACGTATTAATAAAAAATGTTTCCGACTGCTGATACGTAGGTACTTATCGTATGTTCTGCTGACCGAATTTCAGTCACAACGGCCAAACAGAACAGAGACTAGCTAACTACGTCAGTAAGCATCAAGCCTGAGGCCCTCTCTACTTTCAAAGTTTAATGCGGTAAACAGACTGGAGAAAGATCAGGGGCAGGTAGCAACGTCTTAACGTGCTTTCCAAGGCAAGATAGAGTCTCGATCACCCCTCCAAGGAGTATGAGGCAAGGACTGCTAAACCTAGATCGACTGTCTGCGAGGTAGCTACAGCGCTCTCATTTGAACAAACCTTATAAGTAAGTATCGAATAATATAGTGCCCATAGAAGAAGATATTATATGTTAACTTCAGAACATCACGTCTCATAGTTGCATACTTAATGTGCTTAAACATTCACGCATCTAATAAGTTATTATTAAGTAACACAGGTGCGCGTGACTTACACTGTGTTAATAACTCATAAGTTTGCAACTTATTACGTAGAGATAAAGGGAATAAGTTAATAGAAAGCAAAAGTTCACTTCCCACAAGTAGAAGGTAATTCGCGACCCTTGCGGAAAAGTAAAAGGGTTATAGCCACAACCTTTTCTCTGCGACAATTCCTTTTGATTTATAGACATAAAAGATAGGATAAATTCTTGGATATCTTTCCTTTTACCATACTTTAAGAAAGTACACGCGCAACTTTTATACTTTACTAGCTGACCCGGGGAACCTGGTACCGCTTTTTCCCCATTTAAACCTTCCCTGGATTACTACAAGTAATTCAAAACCAAAATTAGCCAAATCGGTCCAGTCATTCTCAAGTGTGGCGTGATCAAAAGAAACGGATATATTATTACATTCCTCTATAATTGATGAAACAATTACCTTTGCATTCTGCGAAGAGTAGAATAAGAATTAATAGGGTATTCAGACTATGTACTACTGTCTGACTACATTTCGCCGACGGAGGTTTCAAGACTTAACTTACTGTTTTCATTCATTTAATTTATAAATCTGCCCATGACCTCCCGTACATAAGTGGCGTTGCGACCAACAAACAGTTCTATTAAAATAATATTATTTATTGGTCGTTATCACTGGTTACCCTTACATCCTATGAGTCCTGATCTGTGTATGAAATTGAATCAGAATCTGTTCAGGCATATAGCGTCAGATATAAACAAACAAATTGAACGTTTTTACGTTTAATACCTGTAGAAATTACTCCAGAAATGAATGCATCAAATTAAAACTACGAGTATTTAAAATACGGATACAAAAATCATTTTCAGTTTTTGGTCGTAATAATTTTGTACTAAAAACTATGTGTTGAACATTTTTTATAATAAAAAGGTTTAAAACAACGCTGTAGTTGATTCACTATTTGTTTTTCCCGTGCTTGGCGTCGAAAGCTGAAAACTAACAGGGTGTTTTATAGTATGGGTGGGGGCAGAAAACAGGGAATACCAGATCGATGTCTAGAAAACACGTCGGCGTGGGTTTTCCATGGCATTTTCGCTCTATCATTACGTTATCACGTAATTTCCCGGTAAAGTATGTCGACAAGTTGCTGTGTTTAAAGAAATTTCTTTTTAACTTCGCTTAGATAGTGATAGGTTGATGTTATTATTTTATATGCACTGGTTTTTAAGCAATTATTAATTTAATTTAGAAGGTAATATAATTTGACGTATTAGTAATTAACCAAAATATTAAAAATAAAGAACCCCAGTGCACGTTTTGGACTTCAATAAAGTTTTTTCATTTAAAAATATATGTTCCTCTCGACGCAATGTACTCGATATTTTCTATAAAATACATTTATATCCCCCTGTACATTTGCGGTTAGAATGTACTCTGCAGCAACGGTAAACTCGAGCGTGTTTCTATTAAAAGTCTAAGTGAAATGTTTTTTGCATCAAAAGCGCAAACGGACGGGCGGTGATATTTTAAAAATGTTTGCACCAACCACTACGGAATTGCTTTTCCCATTATATGCACGTTTCATTTCGTATATACAAACTAGGGAACTCGTGGAAAGAGGATAGTTATTAAAAACATAAATTACTTACTCTTAAAACCAATACGCAGCGTTATATAAAATACAGTTCTGGTACTTACCTGTAAATAAAGAAAGACTATTAAGAATCGATTTAAGTTGTAAATAGTTGTAAAATAGTTATAATAATCCATGGAATCAATAAATATTGCTATAGAATCGATTTTGAAGTTATATAATTTCGTTAATACGCTGTAATCCTACTATTAACAACACATATCTAAGTTACATTTATCATTACGTTATCACAACATTATCTTCTTTACATATCATTTTATCTGCTACGTCTAACGATTATATAACGTGAATGAGTCTCATAATTTTCCCACGATCTTCGACCGGTGCCAACGATAATTCTTATCTCACACAAATTGCGTCCCTCGTTGATAGGAGGTTGGTTGACAAAATAACTTGAGAGGGACGCGTTAAACTTAAATCTCCTGAGATACAGCTAATTAATGGTGAAACTTTATCAAAATGTAAGTATCTGTTGAGAGGTACTTTGCCAGTTAATGTTTTTAATACAAAAGGTGGAGTTAAGAGCGGTTATTTATAAACTCCAAATGAAGTCTAAATCTGTCCAGGATTGGCCCCGACAATTAAAATAAACATTAAACTAAAAGTTAGTAGTAAGATGTAAAATGTATCAATAATTTTCGTACTTTTCACAGCCAAGGAATATTTAGATCAAACGCCTAAACTAAGAACGACTTTGCCGATTACACATACATTTATAAGCCCAGTGTGGCAGTTGAAGTCTCATTCAAAATCGTGCTAACAAAAATGAAGCACGGATGCGGGGCGAAGACCACTCAAAGTATTCTATATAAAATATCCAGAAGGTTTGATTAAGAGACTGATAACGAATGATGACCTAATATCAAGTTATTGTAAACAATGTAGAATCAAAATACTAATCATCGTTGCTAAAGAAACGGACGCAGCCTAGCGTTTACGGTATTCGGAAGCGTCCTGTTTACTATGATTTAACTAATACGTTTATTAGTAACCATTAATTCTAATTAGTAATTGCCCCATTGAACTTTATACTGGCTGTATATACGCGACTTCTCTTTGCCAAGAGGGAATTGCTAATTTGTGGAGTTGAGTCGAGAATTAGTATTAGCTTAGGTACTATACATATAATAGTCCCTTTGACATAACATTAGACGGAGATAGATACAAACCTAATTACAGGTTATTCAATCGATTTGTTTTCTATTCTGTCGGAATAAGGATAGTATTGAAAGCAAAAGTTTATTTACAATAATAACCAAATGTCTGAAATGTTACTCGAATTAAAGTTTAATAGTAGCATAGAACTCTGCCGTTACTTCAGTTTCAAGATCGAGACTAACAAAGATATCACGTGGCAATATAAATAAATAACTTAACCTGTGTTGCAATAAGAAATTACCGAACCAACCAAATCAAAGCTAACTCTATCTCTCCTAACAAATTCACCGATACTAAATTAACTACCACGCTAGACTACACTAGACAACATAAATACAAATTCCCTGTACATACAAATACACAAATTCTGCTATAGGTAGGTACCTACAGTACCTGTCTACCCACTATACGATCAATGTATACTGTTATGATGGGGTACGAGGGGATTGTCGCCATGACAACCAGACAGACTGCCTGACTAATGTATAGATACAACGAATGAAATTCAAAGGTATTTTGAGGCGGGCTAGGCGGAACGAATGAGTGAATGTATTTTCGTTTAGTAAAGGTTGCTAATTTGAGAATAAATAATCGATTAACAAAAGGGGAAGATTAAGAGTCGTAGTTTCTATCACATAGACCATTATAATGATGTGTCATGTCTGTTTGATAGTCACGTCGCAACGACAAATCGATTTGTATAAAAACTAAGGTTATTAGTATAACAGTGCGTTTGTGTGTTCGCGATGTTTTCATAAACTACTGAACGTATTTCCATGTGCCGTTACCATTAACTACAACTGTATACTCTTTTGTGACGAATTTTGTACGGCATAGGACGAGTAATTTCATTTGATCTTGCCCGGCTGCCTGCATAGCGAGCACAGGTAAAAAAACTATACACTACAGGCCCCTTACCAATGACTCTTAAAGCAGGACAATGAACGAGTTAGAAGCGAGACGCAGCATTACACTGCAGGTAGCGGCGTCTCACTTCTACATCGTAAACTGTCATGCTTTAAGAGTTCATGGTACGGGGGCTGGTCTGACCCCACACACACCCCTGTCTACTTGTGCAGGCAGACATGCGCAGACCTCTCCGACAAACCTGAGCAAGCGTGGGGCTAATTTTATTTCTGGATTGGACAACACAATAGTTGATTAATCGGTGGAAATAGCTGGTCGATAGTGGAATTAGAGTCGTTAACCAAATCCATGACTAATAACTGGACTAAATCTACTTATCCAGTCACACAATGATTAGGTACACCTCATCAGACCTCATAGAGAACCCAAAGTAACAGCTTCAAATGATTCATGACCCTTATTCGAGTCTTAAGAAATATTGTGGCGGTTTCAAAAGTATTTCTTAAACAAAACTTGGCACGCTACGTTCTGGGTCTAGGTCTTAATTAAGTTGGTAGATGAGCCAAATCGATTCACATTACTTTCAGAACAAACGCCTTTGTACACCCATCTCATTATACCGAGCCAAACGAGCCTTGTAATTTGAATCTGACGATGATAGCGCTGCAGTAAATGTTAGATTCTAGAGAACACAACTCAAGACAGCACGCTTAAAACACTTAGTTATATAGTAAAGAATAAAGGACACTTACTATTTCAATCTTTCATGATTTCCAAGAATTGACATAATATTGCATTATTTCAGACATAATAAAGAGTCACCAGCTCATTAATAAGGGCTCCGTTTGTGGACTTAGCGGTCGAAACTAGCCGGGTAATTCCGAATGATTATTACGTGATTACGTACGACCGGTAAACAATAAAGAATTAAAAAGGAGATACCTAACCACCAATTCAAAGATTCATTGTTTTAAAGCATTTTTTGTTCAAATGATTAAACCTAGTGGTTATTTACGTTAGAATTATCACTGCTAAGCTATCATTATCTAGAATACCGACCACAATGACGTCATTGCACTAGTATTAATAGAACAGTGCGTGTCATGAGGTCAACGGAACCTACCTTTCCGACTGGCCTGCCTTTACCTTTGTGCTGTAGAGAATTATGTTCCCACATCAGTGCCTACTGTTATATAAAACCGATTGTATTATACTGAAACTTTTATAGAACGCATACATAGGATACGCTTACCTAATTATAATTTTACACAGAAAATTAAGAAAACAAGACATTGAATCAGGTACAGACTTTTAGCACGCCAGCCTTCATCGTCATCATCAGCTTTTAAGTAACCCACTGCTGGACAAAAGCCTCCTCCCCTAAACGCCACACACTTGCTCGCTCCTATTAAGTGAAAAGCACCGTAAAATTATAACATATCGTTTAAAAACCTTGTACCTATGTTACTAACATAAGTCAAGCCAATACAAATTTCAAAGGGGTATATTTTTAGGCGCGTACACCTAACAACAGATCCGGGCCAGCCGGTCCGCTTCAAGCAGTCGTTTTTGTCAAAAAAAAACTAATTTGTAAAAGAATCGAGGGCGGACTCGATAGATGAAACTCGCTTTGAGTGTTTTCGAAAGGCTATTAGTTTTAGCCGTAAAGATGCTTGCTAGGGGTGAAATTGACTTCCTCCCTCTTTTATACACAGTGAATAAAACTTTTTACTGTCAATTCACACTTGAGTGCGGATATCTGCCTATTAAATACGTTGACGTTCGTAAGTCAACTTTTTAAAACTTCTTTTGTTTTTATTAGCCGAGCCTTGTAACAAACTTATAGTATAAAATACGCAAAAAAAATAACGCTTGTTAAATAGAGGATTACATAAATATACCCACTAATTATCAAACTTTTTTTACATGTTTCAGTCGATATAAATTCCAAATTAATAACTACTCAGCCTAATTACTTAATAATCCCAAGGAAACGCAGTGCAACCAGACTTTCACTGTATCAACCTTATTAAAACCATCGAACGAACCGCATAAACATTCAATCAAAAACTGAAATTAAGTTAAAACGCTGCCTGGGACTCCGTTAATAAATTCTGCAGCTTTCATATACCGGCTGATTCAATTAAATTAATTGGATTAATCACTGGTAGTGGCACGTGTCTGGCAGTGTGCACGGAAAACTGGCGCCCAAAGTTGGCCATTTCACCATTTTGAACCGGTGACATTTTACTCGCACGTAATAAAAAGTTGAATCAATGTAGCTTTGTTTTAAGATTAGATACGTAACATAATATCCCTGTTATTCATAAACGAGGATGATACCTGTATTAACTTAAACCCTTCTGAAGTCTATTGGAATCTTTATTCTTTCATGTGAAAATGATAACTAGTGACAGATATAATACAGGTATAATCCACGGTTTTTATTTGTAATTTTTTTATAAATGCGGTATAGGTTTATATAGATATATATCACATTTGTATTCCGTACGACCTACGACCTCATGCTCAGCAGTCGCGCTTAGCAACCACTTGACCAACAAGGCAGATTAGGTCGATAGAATATGGTTTATTGTAGAGGTACACAATAATCATTATTTTTTTACTATTATAGACCATAATAATTGTTACACAAGGTGTGTACAAGATTAAGTGCGATATAAGTGACTCGTAATTACACCTACTGTTTAATCAAAGCTTTAAATAAATATTTAATGATAGCTGTGATTACCTATCAACAGCATATAAAATAGGGGGTCTGCGAATGACGATACTTAATTAATTGTCCGCGTCCGCGTGCTCCGTTGCAACAGCTGACCCCGCTACCAACCTGCCGGCGGGTTTTTAGGGTTCCATACCCAAAGGGTAAAACGGGACCTTAATAGACTCGGCTGTCCGTCCGTCAGACACCAGGCTGTATCTCGTGAACCGTGATAGTTATAGATGATGTATTTCTGTTGCCGCTCAAACAACGGGTCGGTCAATAAATATTTAAGGGCTCCTATACAACAAACGTGATTTTTTTGCTGTTTTTACAGATAAGGGTACGGAACCATTCGTGCGCGAGTCCGACTCGCACCTAGCCGGTTTTATTCTTTTTCCACTGCCTGAGTTTTTTATTGGACGCACAGTTCAATCGCCACGATAGGAGGAAACTACTGTAATTTATATCCAAATACATCATCTTTGGCCTTTGTGTCTACTACAGACGACTTAAACAGTCATGTGGGGTAGGCACTTTTTCAGATACATACACAGCTCTTAAACTATAATTAATAGTAGTTAATATTATTAATTAGCATCTCCTAATCTAGCGCCGCGAATACGACATAGATAAATGAATTATACATATACGTCCCACGCCTATCTTGTTAGATAACGTCACCCAGTCGCGTCATGGATTCATAGTGTATAGATAGAGATGACAGCCTGTTTGTTCTGTTTTAATAGCAGTCAGCACTACTCGGCGATTTGATATCGATTATTTGATTTAAGTAGTTCTTGGACTTATCTGGAACGCTGCGAGTGTTTGCATTACTATAAGTAGGTTGTATAATGAACCCCTTACTAATAAATGATTTAAAATGCTTGTATGGTTACACAACGCTTTGTCTTATTATTGCAAATGTGTAATTACAAAGATAGAAAGAGACAATACGATGGGTAATTATTTGCCCACTAAACTAACGTAAGAATTTGGTACGATATTAAAGAAGAAATTAAAAATTATATTCAAAACTGTGCCAAAGGTTTACGAAATAATTTGAAACCTTAAAATAAAGCTACGTTTTGAATTTACAATCGATTACGCCCGTATCCTGTTATCTATCTTAGATTAAACAAAGCCTTAAATAACGCTTTTGAAGCTTTTTCAACCCTATAAGCGACACAATAAAGTGTCCTCGGTTAAACTTTACGCGAACTAAATCGGCGGCACAGTTAGTAGGCATAGGTACACCGGAATGTCGACATAAAACCTACGCTATCGGAAAACCAGGAGATTTACGTAAACGTAAAAACCTAACGAGGTATATTAAATTAAAATGTTAAATCAAGTGAAAAAATAAAATATGCATATCGGGATAAGGTTACATCATGATAAATGATATAAATTACATACATCGTACGTAAAGTCACGCCTTTTTCCCAGAGGTGTAAGCAGCGACCACGGATTTCCATTACATACATACTGCGAAGGATAGAGTGATTTGGAAGAAGAAAGGGGAGGCCTTTCTCCGGTAGTGGGAAAGAAATTAGACTAAAAAAAACCCTGGCATATTTTATGCCATGAATTTGTGTGGAAATTATGTCATAATGTGGCATTTAAGTCACCGAGTCTCAAGTAAAAATTATAAAGTTACAAGTTTTTTTATTGATACTATTAAGTTATAATAGTATCTTTGACTTTTGCGTCCAATACAGGCGATTTATGCAGTGTCATGATGGTAGGCACATTTTTGTGGCAAAATAACCCAATTCTCGAGCTACGAGCTTGTCCGTACGCAGGTAAGTATAGCGGTAGACGAGTTCCTGTGTAGCCGTTACAAGTATGTATACGCTAATACGTCTCTATTTAATGCAAGAAAACCACTACGTCAATAATGTAGAGATAGTTCATCACCGATATAGGTAGATAAATGTTGAAACACGCCAAATATGTCGCAAGGGTAAGGGAAATAACGCAGACATCGAGTGAAGCGAGTATAATATGAACCAGATATAACCCATTACCTCTCGCGAATGTAGGACGACCGGGCGATCCGTTTGCATCATACTGTGTAGAGCTGCAGATGTAGAATCGCTTGGCTGTGATATAAAGGGCTGGCTACAAAATAATATTTTTGAAGCTATTTACAAGAAATAAGCAGTATAATAAAGACTTTTTGATGTATTTTGTTTAATGTGTAATATAATACACTTGTAGATAGCTGGATAATACACTAAATACGCGTTTAAAATATCGCTACATTTCACAACTTAGTCTTGACCTCTCAGAAAACTTAATTAAGTATTGAGTATTCTAAGAATGAAGTATTTACGTAGCGTCTACCACATTGTACCAACTTTCTGGGAAGTAATATTTTCTCATCTATTTAATTCATAGATCTGAGAATTAAACAAGGTCATTGTAACATTCTAAAGTAACCGCCCTAGTTTAAAATAACATAAAAAAGAATTTGTTTAATTTACTAAATCAAACTTAACTATAAAATTCCTTTGTGCAACCTTGTTCAAATGTACCGAATATGGTTTATTTTGCCAAAAATATACACACAACAAGTCTCGACTAAGTAAACATGAGAACAGCTGACTAAATACGCTTGCACGTCGCGTCCGCTGTGCATGTGTGAGTAGATGAATATGGTAAATCAAAATCAGTGCCTATTGTAGATCCATTACAGTGGTAGTCCGTTCCCACCCCGACTGCGCATAATTGGTTGTATGCAGCTGAAATGTACCTTTGTATATGGTGATTGTTAAAACGAGACATTATAAATACGTCCGTAATCTCCTAAGGGCGAGGACAAAAGTTTTATCCTGTATGAGGAATCTATTATTATAGGTTCATTGTAACTGGTATTTTTCGATGATGTCTCTCGCAGGTAGCTCTAGGAACTCTGCCTGCGTAACCGGTCTATTGGCGAGACCTAAAACATACCTCCTGTCATCATTGTAATAGGTTGCGAACCTATTGCCGTTTATAGGGATCACGCAAGGTTCTTCATACCTTCATCCCACAGCAACCCACTTTTCTGCGAGTAATAAGTATAGGTACGTTTAAAATGCATTTAATAATAATATTTATTTAAAGAAAACAGTACAATTTTCATTGAACATGTTTACAGTTATAAATCTCGATATTACCATAACAAATGAATGTACAGCGTCGCCACGAATCATAAAAATGCGCAGTTAACAAAGGGCATACAATCGCTGTACTCGCTCAAATCACTATACTAAGAACAGTGAGTACACAGGCAGGTTTACGTGCACGGGGTCGAAAGTACAATACACAAATGGAAGCCAAACCGCTCGCTTGAATGATAACAGCGAGTACTAGTATTTAGACATACGAAGATTATTTAATATGATATTTTGTGATAACCTTAGCAAGCTGCAAAATAATAGGTAAACCTAGAAAACCCTTAGATTCATTACGCACTGTCGACTGGTCTCCGGCGACTTGGTCCCTCAACGAACAAAATATAGGCGGGTGACTGGGGACCAAGTGCGTAAACACCTATCTAAAGTACAGTAAGTCATAGTCGCCGTCGACCGAGTCGCCAGCGACCAGTCGACAGTGCGTAATAGCTCTTATTGCCAAAATCTCACTGAAATTAGATCTAAAGCATAAAGGCCACCAATTGTATATTCTGTTTGTCATTGAATTTCACCGCAACGTATTCAGATAGCCAATACTTATAATAATCATAATAGAGTGCTTTCATCATAAATATTTACGCAAACGAAGCCGCGACGCGCGAGTACGACTAGCAAATAGATTAAATAAATAAATATCGGCTCAACGGGTGCCAAACGTTAAAGCCTCACAAACCGGTCGTTACGTCATGCGTTGCATTACATCTTGTCTCAGTTGATCGCATTGACCTAGAGGTAATGCTGTCCAGTTGCAATAGGTTGTGAGTTAGAATCTCAAGTGTAATGCCTTTCTATTATATATTATTTCTTAACGTAACCATATTATCTCTACAGCAACGTTAAAAATAAAGGACTATGTAACCTACGTACATACATACATAAATTCACGCCTGTTTCCCTGAGGGGTAGGCAGAGACCACGGATTTCCATTTGCTACGATAACCTACGTAACTTTCCGATAATAGAACTAATCTCTCTGCAAAATCACGTAGGTACTTTTGTGATGTGGAGAAGAAGGGCAAACCAAAATATCACGATTTTTAGGATTAAATTCCAGTACCGAAAATCTTTTTCTTTAAATTATTTATAATACAGCTAATCTTTGAAACGACCTTGTCTTTATCATGTATTTTTTAGAATCGTACGTTTCTAGAATCTTACCATTATAAAACTGCCAGTCATTATGAATTAAAAAACACAGTTTAAGTTTCATCAATATTGAATTGCAAGTATTTAATATTATCCATCCGAAACCAATCATCATTGCACAATGAAATCTGTCTAAATCCAAAACCAATAGCTTTCATTTGCAGAGACAGGCGGGTATAATAGAGAAATTAATTGGATTTAATTTATACAATGAAATCCGTTATGAAAATCAATCAATAAGCGGGATTACAAATAAGTTTGCCGATCACTGCAGAGTGGCTTAATACTTTCAGCTTTAGGATTGCTAGCTATAAATTGAGTTGATAAAAACGGTGAAGGAAAACATCGTGAGTAAACCAGAAAACCTGAGATTTTTCAACGGTGTGTTAACCATGTCAGAGGCCTACACGAGGTTGTTTATCAAGCGCAAGATAAGAAGCGTTAGGAAAGACGGGATGGTATTCGATGTCTACACAAGGTTAGAACTCTTATCCTTGACTGGAAACAGAAGATAGAGGTAGCTGGAAACAGAAACGAATAAACAGTATACAAAAAAGAAACTGAAGATTCACAGGGACTACATTTAGTTGTCATTTGTGTAATCAATAATGCACGGGTTCTTTCGCATCTGAGCTCGCGACATCGCCGCACCTATAAACATATTCATGATTAGCATATAGCAGGTAGGTACCTACAAACATTTTTCACCTTTGAAACCTAAGATCTACGCAGGTGGTATCAAGGGCATATAATGTATAATAGATATTCTTCGGGCGAATCTAGTCGGAAATCTATTCAATAATACATGGTGATTTATCAATGACTATTTTACAATACGTTGCGTATATCGATAAACCTGGCTACCAAGAAACCGGCATAGACTTTACTATGATAAAAGAGTCTAGCAATAAACGCAAATTGTATACAGTATTGTACTTAGAAACACGTGTTACAAATTAAAATGTATCGTAACGGCCTAAAGTTGAGTTATGAGAAAACTCTGCACCAGTTGTAATGAATTCTAACCACGTTTTACCGCCCTGAGAATAGCTACATATAAACTAATAGCTGGATACCGGTTTAGGAGTTTTCTAAAGCTTCCCGGTTGCGATTCCGTACAGGGTGAGAAAAGCTCTTCTTGATTCACTAAATATTTCTGGCACGGTGCCTGTTTGGTTTGTTTGGAATAATACATCTTACTGTTTAAAGAAACAAAGGCACTTTCTAGGTTTCCTGTGTTGTGAATTTAGTTGGAAACATTTCTAGCAGGCACAAAGACTTGATACGTCACTAATAGTTGGAGACTACAAACAGAATGGAAAGACATGGAGTACGACTGTGACCATGTGGTGTCCAATTTATTTTATTTTTTTTATTTATTTTATTTATTTATTTGATTCAGGCAACAAAGGCCCATATTAAAAATACAATAATACTATACAAAAATAACAAAATATAAAATACTATACATAAACAATTAAACTATATAAAAACTATATAAACCAATCACAGCGTCGGCGTCGTATATCACGCGGTATCAGGTATCCGGCCACGAAATCGCCGGAAAATAACGCCTTTCGGCCAAAATTCCGGAGAAGTGAATTTTGAAAGATGCTCAGTAGGCACTCTCACCACAAAAGAATTAAAATTCACGTTGTGACGAGATTCCAACCTCACAACCCTCAAAATCCAATTCGTCTTAATCTTGATGTACTCTACAATCTCTTCGGCCTTTGTAGAGTACTGCAGCCTGGACACGTACAGCGGCGTCACTGGTACAGCGGGACGCAGCAAATGATTCGGTCCGGTCGGTGCAGTGCCACACTTGTTTTGGGTCGGCTTCTTTTTCTTCTTCTGTACCACGATGAAGCCATCCTTGTCGGCCTGCTCCGTCGGCTGTATCCTGTTATCCTTATGATAGGCGGATATACAGCGTTTCTGCTTGGCCCCCTTTTCAAGTGGTCGCTTTATCTGCAATGCAGCTGTTTTCTCAGCGACAATATCGGCGTAGGCTCGTGCAGGGGTCATCGTACCTACGTGTGGCGTCACAGCGGCCGGTGCAGAGGCGCGGGCGACGGCGGCGGCGAGCGTAGCTTCGTCAGCGGTATCGGCAGCTAGCGACTTGCTAGTGTTCGCCGACTCAAAACTGCCGATTGAGGTATTTTGTGCTCCGCGACGAGTGTTCACCTTTGAGGCCTCAGGTGACCTAATTACTGAGCCAACGTTGCGCAATGATGTAACTTCAGCACGCAGCTCAGCAATGACGTTGTCTGAAGCCTCCATTCTGGACCGCATTATGGTCATCTCGGCTTTCAACGATGTGATGTCCTTCAGCAGTCTCGTTACATCGACGTGATCGAACGTGACGGGGGGCAGTTTACTTAGCTCCTTTGCCACGAAGTCGGGAACGTCGTCTGGATCGGTCTTCTTCAACATATCAATAATATCTTGAAGACTCTTTTCGGTGCCATCTCTGCGGCGAGACGGCATCTGGTCCAGTTTTCCAAGAGACTGGAACAGTAGCAGCTTGGCACTGCTGACATCTTCCTCCTTGAAATTAGATCGGCATATTTGCAGTATACTCACCTCATCCATGTAGTCAATTGCATGGACAAGGAACGCCAACAATTCGTTTACTATAAGTTTTTTGGAACTCATAGTGTGACCGTGCAGCGGCTATGGCCGCGCAAAACGCGAATAAAATAATTCGTGCCGTGTACAATGGAGACGCGTCCGTAGTCGAGCGCGCATCGCACTGCACTGAATGGAAGGAAAAGTTTTGTGTCGAGATAAGCAGACATGATTGTTACCCTCGCGGGTAGAGCATGATTAAAGCTGATAAAGAGTCTGACGAACTGGCACTAGCAAAAAGAAGTATAGTCCAACAATGGACGATATGAATGCCGATAATACAATTAGACAAAATTGAAGCGTATATCCAGTAGTGTGTGAAGAAGGTATGTGGGAAGACCTCGACGCCGTTCATCTATTAACTAAGAAATGTAGACCCATTTATTCGTCATTTAATAACAAAACACATGAATGAAATCCGAGTTGAAACTGGACTGAATAAATTTATGCATTGGAATTTCAACGAGTAGAAATGTTGATACTGACATTATTAGATCACGTAACGTTTCTGAGGCTATATAAATCCGATACAATTGTATAACTTACGTAGGTTACCGATTGCACGAGTCATTCAGTCTTCTACGTCATATTAAATATTTAAAATGAAATAATACCTAATATAGATTTAGTTCTAGTAATATTTCACTGTTCCAGTAGAACTTACACGAACACAGATTTTCATCTTGATCTTTACCCACTGCTAAGTAGGTATAGGCCTTTGGTACCTAGATGTCATCTATCATACTTCTCAGTTGAGTATTGTCAGATTAACAAACCACCACTACCTACAGGCTACCAAAAGGTAGTCCTTATTCCTTGGGATTATCTTGTTCTAAATTAGCTTTACTTCATCGTCAATCTCAGCGTCTAGTCAATATAATAAAAAATAAAAGCACCTAAGCTGTTTTATCTAAAGCCAGGCAAATTCTGCTATGATTACGAGGGGAGCCTGTACCCTACAGGCACAGACATAATAATATCTGCCTTTATTTCAACAAGCACGGCGTTCACTCCGGGTAAACGTGCACATTCCTCCCTTTTAATAACAGCAATAATGGGCCTGGATCCGATCCAATAGTTCGGAGCATAACAGTAACAGCCGCCGTGTATTGAGCCCTTGATAGCCGTCTAAACGTCTACACTGTATAGCTTCGGCGAAATCGGCGAGTTACAATACTGTCAGCGGCAGATCTGACGCGCATTGTGATTGGCTGGTTCGTTTGCTATTATTTTAACGTGGTGTTTGTTTATTATATTTGACACTTCTAACTACATAATCAACAATCATTTATGTTAATAAGTGTAGAAAAAAAAACAAAATAGCCACAATATATGATAAACGATATTATTGATGATACAAAATTATCATTTGCACCTACCCTATGTATTTTACAATTGGTTTATAAAAAGAGCACTCTTACCTCATTAATTAAAATACATATCACGCCTATATTCCCCGAAGGGGTGGGTAGGCAGAGGTGTACCTAGTACGCCTACATTTCACAATGTAATAGGGGGCGAGCCTATTTGCTATCAACCGGGCTCAAATCCAGACTCCGTGCTGCTACTGAGATTTACCTAATGGAAATGGAACACTTTGCTTGACCCGGGACTCGAACCCAGGACCAGAACTCAATACCTCGTGCTCAGCTGTCGTGCGATGTGCGCTTAGCGACCACTAGACCAACGAGGCAGTCTTAAAAATACCATGTTACAAAACTGTCTAAATACTCGGAATTTTTGAGTCATATAAATATTTTTGTCCAATTTGCTAACCTAGCATGAGCAGCCCAGTACATTAATCATAGAAAAATCCAATAGAAAATGCCGTTTGTCATCATACGCAATTGCCAATCGCAGCTCGCTCGGGGTAGGTCCGTAGGCGATGTCTGGCAACTAATCACTGCTTGTGTACTATTGAACCCGACACGTTCCGCCCGTAATACTCGCTTGCCAACTATTTAAATATTACACGTTCCACGTACAATATTGTAATGCGCTTCCCTCGTTCCCTTTCAATTTTAAAGTGGATAAATTATATATTCATAATCTAATTTAGTATCCCTCTTATTAATAAACGAGGATCATACCGGCAGTAACTAAACCCCGTTTAAAGTCTATTGACAATTTGACATCTCTAATCTTTGACATGCAAACGACAGTGATGGGTATAATTTAGTCCATGATTTAAATAGACATAGTTTTATGAATAAGGAGGTAGACTTTTAGCATTTAGGCACAGTGAAGTTGCACAAAAAAGGGAAAATAAATTTGAAAAAAAAAATTGTGTTAGTTTCAAAGAATCCAAAGGCAAATAAAAATCTTTTTACATTTTCTGTTACTGACTATACGTTTATTTGATTAAATCCTTATACTATCCACTTTATTAAGATAGAAAGGAATATTTCGGATGAATAACATACTATGTTAAAGCGGACTAGAATAATTAAATATTGTAAATTCAAATTTCCTCTACCCTTTGTTAATTAAGGTTAAGCCCGAAAACTATTGGGCTTGTTTTAGAGTGGCTTCCATTAGTTACAGTGAATCGAATTTATTTCCAATAGTTTGATGCTATGTTCAATATTGAAGCCTAACAAACTAGTTTTAGAGCTAAATTTTCAGAACCTGTCAATATATAGGGGTGATCGCATAAATCCGGTCGCCCCACACTGTTTGAAATCCGGTTGCTTATTGCTGACTATCAAGCCTTTTACGTGGCAAGGTTTTTAAGATTTCCAACTATGCAGGTACTATTTTATTTGGTTTTAATCTACGTCGAATACACCAGTTCATTATCATCATCAACCTCTCTCCGTGCACCGCTGAACATAGGCCTCCCCTATGACACGCTACTGGGCTCGAACTTCGGCCTTCCGCTTCCAACCGGTCACAGCCACTTTGCGTATATCGTAACCTCACCTAGCAGGAGGACGTCATACACTATGTTAGCCGAGCCATGGACTCCACTGCAGTAGGTACACGTTTTTCCTAACGGTTGTCGGTTCTACAAGTTATCAACGCACAACATCATAATGACGATTAAAATTGCGTTGAAACTTCGAATTGGAAACTTTATCTAATTAATTATTATGAATAGAATACAAGGACTTATGAAATAAACGAAATTTGAAATTTGAAAGAAATAAATAGATAATTACACTTTGCCAGACTAAGGTCTAGACAGGCTGGGTATATTATTATAACAGTCCGACCAAAGGTTTAATTTTTCCCTTATACGGCCGGACTAAATGTTAATGAGCCCTAAGATAACACGTGCCAATGTTATACCAATGTCAAACGAAACTGATCACGATTCAAATAGTATGCCTATCGTGGTCAGGTATTAACATTTTGACACGCATCAGATCATTGAGATCATGCCGCCTGTCTCTGTTTGAATAATTTATCTCGATCACAGAGTTGTCTCTGTTGGGAAAAGCTCGTGTCAAAATATTTAAACTAAAATACTGTGCACAAGTGTATACCTGTATTACCTAACACTTCAACTATAAATATAATAATCTTGACTTTTTTAAAGTCTGCATGATGATAAGATGGATTCAATTAGATTTAGAAGGTACGGCGCCAACTGGAGATTCTATTTTATACGTAAGTATTAGCTAAACATTTTTATTTATACTACCTATTAAAAGGTACCTATGTTAAGTATGATGAATTCACCAATAAATACCATGATTATTATTCAACGCGCTAAAATAAATAAGTCAGGTATCGTTTCACATTGTAAGCACATGAAACCTCACTACAATATCATTTAAGCAATTATAAAATGACAAGTACCCTCATTTAAAACAATATCAAGGCTGTGGAGCTTACATTTGTAAAACCTGTACCTACCTGTAAGTTATACACGACACAACAACACAAAATATAATTACACGTGAAACCAACATTTTTGTAGGAAAATATTTTACTTTCAGCACACCACGATCACATAAACAAGTTTGTACATTCAAATGCCTATCGCTGCGAACATCGCTCATCTAGTCTACGTCTCCCCTTTGTTTTTGAAAACAATTTGCTTGTCCCTGAATTCAAAAGCGCATTCCACGGATAAGGGTATCCGAGTAAAAGGTTGGAAAACAAAGTTAGACCGGGTGGTTACTTTTTGGAAATTTTCCTGTGGAAATATTGACATTGTTTTTTGGACAAGAATTTATGAATCTTTTTTTATCTTTGAAGCTATAAAATGTTTTGGGTGAGCTGTTTTCATTGAGTTTGCATGATTCACGTCATTCATATTGAACCATACAATTTGAATTAGGTACAGAATACAGATGAACGACACGAATGTACATTGTATTGTTCGTAAATTTACATTTATGCACAACGTATGTAAGTTATGAGAAAATAACTGACAGGATACCCAATGCGGTTACTAGTTATGACAAAACATAAATTCAAATTCAATTTATAATAGATATAATAAATTGACGAAGTAATACATACCTATTCTACCTACAGGCTACATACAGCACATTATGTATCGTACCGTAAAAAAGAACCCTGTATCTCGCTTACGGCTACTCTAGATAAAATCTAAAGTATCTCACCTACAAATTCTTAGGTATTAGACTTCTAAACGCATAACTTCGGCGTAGAATCGAGACATTCTAGTAATTGATTTAAGTATAATATTATTACTTAAATGGTACTATTACGCTTGGCCTTTGACATTTCTTATGTCTAACCGGACGCATATATTATCGCATAATACTTTTATACCTGTTTGATACATTTTTCTATAGTAGTAGCTCAGGAAATTTATGTTAATACGAGCTAATAGGATTCGTTTTGTAATTTGATTCCAAGTATAAATCTCTGATATGCTTAATGTTGTCAGTATCCATATAGAGTAAATCGATACATTCTTATATGGTAAGACTAGCGTTGCCTCGCAGCTGTACTTAAGTCGTACCTATATGATAAAAATAAAAGCATTAAAGTCTGTCTAATTGTCCAATAAGTTTACTTTGTATTAAAATACTACTTAATTTCTGTCAAATTTGGAACATTGATATTATCAATTTATTTAAGTACAATGATAGTACATTGTCTGAGTTGTAAAAGGAACTTGGCTTGTCGCCTACTACGATCTATTGTTAAAAATAATTATAGTATCTTATCAAAATGTACTTAATAAGTTCGTTAGAGGAAAATTTTCTTTGTGAAATCATCTCTGTTAATATTTACACACCTAAAGTAATGTAGAACCGGCAGAATGATCATCATGTTTTAAAACTGCAATCAGAGTGGACAACTACTTAAGTTCCATAAAATTCGTCATGTAACATAATAGTATCTACCTACTTGGGTACTTTATAAGTCAACCTACTACTTGCACACGTCGTATGAATCTTATAAAACAAGTTGGGGCAGTTTTTATAACATTGATAAATTCTCACACAGTTGCCGAAAGTCGGGACTATGAATGATTCATTTTCTGTAAGTAGGTTTTCATGTACTCTTGGTCTTACGAGTTTTTATAGCTACATGACGAAATGGCTATATTATCTTTTAAAATTGAAAATTTTACTTATTAATAATAAATTAAAGTAGGTAAAATTCCTAATCATATCATTATCAGCCGGAAGACGTCCACTGTTGAACAAAGGCCTCCTCTTAGAACGCCACAATGGATTCAATCATATACTAGTCAATTATTTTTTTAGCATGGCACCGTCCGCCGAAACTAATTCAAGGGTCAATCGATCTTTCGAAGCTCGGACGACCGCGACGCCGAGAGCCAACTATATCTAAAGGCATTTTCAATTTCCAACGTTGACAACAAACGATTGCTGGCGTCTGAAACGACTCCACATAACCGGTTTGGGCTAGCCTAGACTGGCTTGCAGCCAGAACTCCAGTAGGTACATGTAGAAGTAATATTTCATAACTGCCCAATGCTCTTTCAGTGGTTATAATTCGTATTAATTCAGTTTTACTGTGTTCGCCGAAGTTTTAGTTGGTTGTCAGGAAATAAAGATTTACAATAGTGAAGTTACTGCACTTTCTTCTTACTTATAAGCGATGGTAAAAATTAAATTGTCTGTAAGAGATTGCCTAGTGCGATAGGACTGCCCATTATACATTATCCTTATACTGAATGTTTATTTTTGGTGTACAATAAAAGAAAATCTATTCATCTATAAAACGTATTTCTAACTTAAACACCTGTTTTCTTTGACATGCTAACGACGGTGACAGGTATCTATAATTTAATAAGAATTAATACTGTACATTTTTATAGGGGTTTATTATGTAGTCCTCCTTGTCGATTTCGACAACGGCGACTCCTGAAATTACTTTCTTTGATGAGCCCTGATGTGGCTCGCTAGACCGACACCGTGGGGATTTATTATGCCTGCATTCAATGGCATACATAATATCTAAAGAGGTATATTATGAGATGACTTTATACAAGGGGAGCTTCTTAAAATATTCCATCCAGGAGCCTAACATAATATTCTCAGTAGCTTTTATATAAACATACGGGCTCTCTAGTGGAACGCACTGGTGTGTGCCGCGCCTACACTCGTCTCACGGGAAATGATCCCGATACCTTAGTAGTAGCTATCCCATTTTATACCCAATGATCTTTGCAGGCAACCTGTGTATTTTTTATAAATAACCAACACAGAAACCTATGTACTTACTTACTTTTAGAGGTACCTAAATTAATTTGGTAATATAAAATACATCATCACGCCTGTATTCGAGGATAGCAATAAAAAACTCTAAGTACTGAGTATAAGTACTAACTTGCTGCAGCAAGCGCGTTAATGTCATGCAAAAAGTTAATAACTGCATTTCGTCGCGTTATATTTTATAACTAGCAATAAAAAATACTATAATATTGTACTGTGGTAATAAACGGCATACATAAACGTGGTCGCGTAATAATATCATTTAATAATCCCTACTAATATTATAAACGCGAAAGTTTGTAAGTATGGATGGATGTTTGTTACTCTTATACGTAAAAAATACAGAATGGATTTTAATGACATTTCCTATGGAGGTAGTTGACACACTGGATTAACACATAGGCTACTTTTTATCCCGAAAAAATGTAGCGGTAACACCGCGGGGCGCAGCTAGTAACGTTATAAAATTTTCCATACTACGCTATAATGGTGTAAATATAGAGAAGATCCATTTAATAATAAATCCTGTCTACAAACTTCCTTCAATAGAAACGGAATAACATAATAGTATTATATGTATACGTTCTATACATGCCGATCATATGCTGTCAATCTGCCAAAAAGGTAATAAAATTGGATATCTGGTTGAAAGGGTGAATGCCTTAACATATTTAAAACATTGGGTCAATATAATCGAAGTTGGAAATATTCTTGCTTTTAAGCCGACTTTGAAAAAGAAAGGGTTTTCAATACGTTTTCTAAATACGTTACGCAATTTGACTGCTATTAGGAAATGTGTCTAAAAATATGATTGCATTGACAATTCATCAGTTTCCTATAAAACTGGTCATGGAGATTTCATTATGGACTTCAAAAATATTTAATGTACATCAAAATTAATAACAACATACCTAAGTATAGAGACCTCTGCCAAGAATAGGCAGCGCAAAAAGAAAATACTAGGTATTTAAAGTCTTCTTTTCAAGTTTAATTATTATAAAGCGAAAGGTCGAAAAAAGATTTCGGAAAAGAAATCTAGAGCTACAAAGAATAGGTGAAATATTTCTTAAAAGCCAATAACAATAGAACCATATTAGCGTATTCTGTAACAATAAAGAAACTTCATTGTTGTACTTCGCAACATTCGAGCAGTTCGCGTCAGCATGGGGCTGGGCAAAACACGTATTGTGTGCGCCTGAGGCGACGAGAACGACTTACGAAATATAGATTATTTTGCAGACTTGACTATAATATTAAAGTTCAGAAATTTTCTTTCGTATAAAAAGATGTATATAATCAAAATACATGTGTTATCGTCAATTTTTCTATTTTGAATGACAGATACGAAATAGGTATTTAGAATGACTCACGTGGCTTTTGAGTCATCATAACAGTCTGTTAATCAGGTACCTACCTAGGATTTTACACAGAACTTTTTATACAAGTATGCAACGAATACATGTTTGTCTTATCTCTCCACTTACAATACGGCTGGTTTATCTTGGCGAACTTGAAGTTAGTCGATTAGCTGTGCAGTAGACAATTTCGTTCCTAAAAGTTTCATTGCGCAGCTAATAGGCTAACTTCAGGTTCGCCAAGAAACGTCGCCGTATTGTACTCAACACAGATTTTTTTAAATGTTTCTCTGCTTATCTTTCAATTAATTCCTCTGACACAAAAAGTGTTCTGGTTTCAACCGGACACTTTTTGAAAACCCGGACGGTCTCCAAACTAGAACAAATCCGGGGAAACCCTTCCTATACGGAACTCCGTAAATAACCATATTTCCCTATTTAACCGCACGATGTGATTATTTAAAGAATCGTTACCAAGAACAACAATGACATCACAAACAATCAACCAGTCAAAAGTTGTTTGCTCCGGAATGCTTAATTGTGTTATCAATTAACAATAAAACTAGAAGTATAATTAAATAATACAATCTCGAAATAATAATGAAACCCATTAACTGTTGACTTGACGACTAATCTCATGTGACATTTTAATTGATCAACAACTTAATTCTTTGTCAATCTTTTTAATGGCCGTTCATTTCTCAGAAAACGTAATTATGTTGAAAAAAATGTGTAATCACGACCACGAAGAAAGATTAATTTCCAATGTTCTTTTGACTCTCGACATTTTAAGGTTTCCGTATTCATTCATCCATATTATTTCTAAGTACCTTTTAGAAATAAAAAATCACATTATACACTAACCGGTATATTACCAGCAATTTTAATTAAACAACCTGTAAGGACAGGTCGACTCAAACTCGCCGTGGTTCTTTCCTAAAAAGAACACTTCTCAGACCACCTACACTGTTCTCATATAAAATATTGAGCTTGTCTGGACTTTAAAAGAGACCTTGACCCCTGAGATTTTTTCGGTATTTCTTCTCAGAGGTAGTCAGTTAGGAAATGCCGATGCCATTGAGTTTAAAAAAAAAAGACGAGTAAAAGTGTTTTTTTAAAACCTATTTGCAAAAATAAAATCATTTATCATATAGATAGGTACTTACTAAATAATTTCAGAACTTTTCGAAACCCCAAAACGTAAGGCCAGATAACCTACAGTTTACACGCAGTGTCCACTCGGCATGCTATTATTAATCTTTGATGCGTCTACACGCTTCGCACCACGTGACTGTCTGACTCACATTCATTCAACGATAAACAGTTGTGTCAGCTGTCTTCGTACACACTCGGGATTCTGTGATAGTTTCCTTATCGCAGGCGCGGGGTTATCGTTGGGGGGAAAAGAATTGAAGAATTTACGTGTTGGTTGTTTTGATGAAAAAAACATTGGATTGTTCAGGCATGAATAAAGGTGTTATTCTTTGTAACGCTTCGCTTGGGGTAGCAAGAAAGATCCGCTCTGTGCGACCCTTTTGAATGCTATCTTTTATTGTTGGCATTTAAAGTTTTTTTTATCTTTTTGGGGTCGACTTACTGGGCTTTCAAATTCACTAGATGGTATGTAACTATCTGAATGTGCTTGCATCCGTTAAAATTAGTGCAATCAAAACAATACAACAGTGAATAATAAAGGTTGTTTTTTTTATTAATTATTACATACTGTTAATTAAAGTATTCTCTGGCGTGATTTTCTATGAGTGTTGCCTTCAATCAATGATTAGCCTGATTGTAAGTACATTATAACTTAATATTATATAACTACAATGACATGGAAAATATAACAAAAACAGAAGGTATGAAAACAATGTCATCTCATCACGAGACTTGTGTTATAGATACTTATTATCACAACTACCTACATATCTGTCGCGTGTAATGCAGCGACTATGTTGTATGTATTTTTTGAACAAACGTTAATGAATAAACAGGCCATTAACGAAGTAGCTTACAGCATGTTATGTAGATTCGTAGTTCTAAAACTAGAAATAATTCTGCACGATGAATGACAATAGGGTAGTTTAGAAACAAGACCACAATAATTTGAAGTTAAATAATCTGGCGAAATTTGAGTTTGTATCCGCACACATCTGCTTGCCCCTTGGTAGGAAATAGGCGGGAGTATAAAATAATAATTATACTGTGGGGTAAGTCACTGAGAGCTAATATTATAATGATTAATAATAATATGCACAGTGCGCAGTTTTAAACCCACTTCTAAAAATGGGTATTTCAAACAGCATAAAGAATAGAAATAGGTAGGTACTTAAGGTGTACTTCTTATGCAAAACTAACACAACCACTTAAAATTATTTCTTATCACGTAAAAACTTCAAGATAGATGAAGTGGACTATTTTGGATCTTATCAGTTGTATACACACAAACCGAATACCAAGAGCCCGGTGCACTTGAGTGGCAGTTGAATTTTTTATTGAAGCAATTTTAAAAAGTCCAATCATATGTTTCCCTGCACACAAAAAGTATTGGGTAGGTACGTAGGTAATTTATAATATATTGCTCCAGTTTGTCAGATACATAGTTGGTTTGGATGTAATTGTTCGCGATAAATGGTAATAGGCTCGCACCCCATAACATGGGACTGAGTAGGGACCATTGGTGAAACGAGGGTGAGAACACCTTTAGAGATTACCCTTCAGAGAATATAGGTACAGGAGTAATGGAACACATTTTAACGACGAAACGTGGGGTGCATTCGATCCTTCACGAGTTACCTAAGTACGTGGGTATCTCTTGATAGGAAGATGATCGTCGAAATCGATTCTAGCTAGAGGCAAGGGCTTTTCTGGGTACGGGTTATACATACATTGAAACGCTAAATAAGTACATCAAATAGTCGACCAAATCCAGCGAAAACTGGTAATAAAACGCTACAATCGTTTGTACTACGTTCTTATCGATTACTTATTCAAGACTGACGTGCATATTGTTGAGTGTTTATACCATTTGGTACGCTAAACAAATAACATAATGGACATGTTTCTAGAAAGAGCGACGTTTATGTGTCGTTTACATAGAAAGTTAAACTACATCTATTTATAATACAACTCATTCATGCTTACAACACGTGGCGAAACAGCAGGGGATTCGGATTATAATACTAAAATAAAAATAGATTAATTACAGACTAAAGTCTAGAGAGTTACGTTTACGACAGAGATTAAAATTAAAACTTTTCTTGAAGGATGGATGGAATTAAGATCTAATTAAGATCCATTAAAATGTGCATGGATGGTTATTTAGTACTTACAAGGTTTTAGTTTTATTATTTTTGTCTTTATTTAATTATCTCAGAAGTGTCTTGTCAAGTTAGATTAAAATCTTTTCTGTAACCATAACAATTTCTTTTCGAGGAGGGCTTAGAACTGTATTTTTAAACAGGAATTAAAGTACAAGATGTAGTTATCCCTTTGCCTAAATTGTTTCTAGAAAATAATCTATATTCTAACAATACGATTCCAACCAGTTTCTTTTGGAACATGGTAACTTAGCAGTGTGTAGTTTTGTCTTATTTAATTTCAGAAGCATTCCTTCACTCTTCGCCAGATGGTGACGTATTTAATCTTATCAACACGTGCTCAATGTAATCTGTTACAATTATATAACGTAAAAGATACATCTTCGACCTAAATTGTGTAAGAACGAACTCAGAAGGTTAATCGAATTTATTCAACACAGAAAGCTTTTACAAATCAATGCCAAAAGTAACAAAAACATAATTGTGAACGCAATTAACGACAAAGCTTATTTGAAGATGGCAGATTTCAATTTAGATATTATTTTAACCTCTTTTCATAGTAAACTAAATTAATAATAAGAATTATTAGTCTATATCGTGAGTTCATTAAAGTTGACTCAACTACTGCATTTTTGTTACACTTCCCTTCATCATCATTATCCGCAGCCCAACTCCACCCCCTACTCAGCCTAGACCACAATGTATTCTATTGTTCCTGCCAAAAAAGGAGTACCTACCTACCTTACAGCTTCGGCCTAGATAATAAAGAGGCATTTTTAGGATAAAATCAGATAACATTAATCATCTTACTGGGGGCTCAGTTCTTTGATGCAATACCTATGTATCTGTCGCACTAGCTATAAGCTAAAGCGTATTACTACATCATTTCCATGTACTCTAAAAGCTTCCCTTCTGAGAATTCCTTCAAGCCGCAGCGTCAGTGACAGTTGGCGTAATACGTATATTCCGGTCCGTCGGTTTCTATCCAAGCCCCCGACGCAGTAATTCCAGTGAATCCTTTCTTTAATTAAGGATTTACCTGCTTTGGTAAAGGTTCGCGGGATTTAAGTGGAATTTATATAAGAGGTGGAATTAATAGCGTTTATTTATGTTTGTATTACAAAGAACAAACTAAACAACAGTAGGAACTTGTACAGTGAAGCGGAAGGGATATGCCGGAATCGCAGCAAATTAAAATTCGTGGTCACTGCTGTGTTTGTATAATGTTACTTTAACAAGTTGCATTTATGCTAATTAGCCGTTATTTTTATTATTTCAAACTTGCAAGCTTGTTATATTATAATAAACACATTAGGTACAGATGAAGTAGACATTTATCAGCATTACTAAAGCCGTTTTTTTTCCAGTAACACTCATAATCCTGCGACCAGTTTTCTATACAAAAAATAATATGCGCGTGGGATTTAGCGAACAATAAAAAAATAATTAAAAACTTTATTTAAAGCAATAGGTATTTAGTGTTGCTTTCTTTACAAAACGAATACAATTACCATCATTAGTGGACTGTGGGTGTATTGTCCACTTCTGCCTACACGTTTGTAGATAATTGGTGTTACGTACGGTTTATGTTGAGTATGGAGTATGTTACGCAAGAGACTGGGAGCGTGGCAGAAACAAAGAGAGGGATATAACCGACTGTGCGCTATTCACGGCTGATGATAAAAGATTTATATAATCTTAGAAGCACTAAGCGGATTAATTTGTTGCAATTTTTACTGTAATCAATCTTAATTTTCCAGTCTATCAATACGAGCATTGCTCAAAGGGCAATATAAAGCACCAGACCGGAATTGACAACTTTCAGGTAGTACAGTTTAAAGGGGCCATAGGAATTATTATTTGCAAATAAAACATGAGAATTGTCGGGCCTGTGAAGTAAAATTGAAAGATAACAAAACCGTCTAAAAGATATTCTAATAACAGGGTTAGGCAAGTTTGCGCAACAGATTGACCGATAAAAAAGATAGGCATTATCGCCGCCTAATACTATGCGCATAAAATTTACTTTAAAGGTTATATAAAATAAACGTATTAGATAAAACGTAGATTAATTTAGCAGTAGATGTTTCGTAATAATGACAAATACCCCTGAAATGCAATAAGCTTCTGAAATATATAATTAAAATAGTACTACACTTTTAAGTGTGCGTATAAAATTAGGTACGTCAAATAATCACGTGCTAGCATCATTCCAAAATGATTCTACGTTATATTGATTAATCTTAAATACTATACATTAAGTGTTTGAGTAACAAGGAATATATATAAATATATTATACCAGGTTGCATTTGTAGTATTCGTTACATAAAGTTACCCCAGCAACTCCCGAATTTTCCGTCTGCCGGGCACATTTCCAATCTCAAACAGTAACCGAGTTATAGTTACAGAGAAATGTAATAATACTTTCTGTCCCGGGAATCAAACAAGGAACAAAGTCCGCGAGTCTGCCGCTAGACAGATTATACTAATGAGATGGTATTATTAAACTCAAGGTTATTCATGTTACGAGTTTCAGACCCATGATTCAACAGAACCGAGTTATAAACTAGTTTTATATAATTTAGGATGCAAACAGGTATGCAGATCTAGATAGTAAGGGATTAGCCGCTAAAGAACATTAATTACAATACCTAGAAGTCATAATTGTTATCTTTAAGCTATTTTTGAGCCCTAAACGTTAAATTCCGATAAGCAACTGTGGGGGTTGTAAGTATACCTTTAAATACTGTATTTCATGTATATTTATTCGTCTACTACACACGAACTATTTATATATTAGCCCTACAAAACCCATGCCAGACATCGGGCACTCACACTTCACTATTGCATTTTTACGCCGTTTTCATAATTAACCTACGGAACTAGTTGGCGTAGCAACCCAAATATTAATACTAAAAACTAGAGACGACTAGACACGCGACGCGGACACAAGTGCCAAGAATTATCACAGTGACTGAATAGTTCCAATCTGTATATGCCTCAATGAAAAGTGTTTGAGATTTAAACATGGGTAAAATGCTTTTAATTTTGTTGTAGTTGTCAATCACCAGAACGGAGGAGGACATAATATATAATTACGATGAACTATATTTTTATACTGGGAGCACTGAAAGAAGTGCAATGGCTACCACAGGGATAAAATAATGCATAAAAAATGATTTTTCGTTTTTTACAATATCGTGCTACACGCAATTTCTGTTTTATAGTTAAGGAACAGCCTCCCCTAGGAAATTAGAACCTTACTTGATGTGATCAGCGTACAAAGGTGCGATCATTCCCCTATAAGATTACAATCTGCGAAATACAAAACGCCGCGCGCCGGTGTAGTATTCTGAATTGACATTAACCGTAAAATGGTCATGTAATCCGTGGATATCTGTACAATTTATTTAATTTTTTATACCTTGGATAAACTCCACCTATCGTCCCATTTTCTCTACCGGGTCAAGGGTTAAGTTCTGCCTGGCTCGCTCTGATAAACCTTGAATTGCTTTCACCTATAACCGTAATATAGCAGTAGAATCTAGTGACACGCCCCTGGGAAACATTAAGCATGAGTGATAGGAATAAGGTGATGTATCAAATTATTTAATGTTTTTATAAAAAATAAGTGATGGTGGCTGACGACATAACCTTCTGCGCTAAAAATTAAACATTGCAAGAAACGTATGCTTGGAAATATTCAGTGTTTTCATGTCTGTACACAATATTCACGATGTGAGAGATTTAGAGATCTTGAAAAAAATATGTATATAAGAGACGTATCTTAACACAATGAATAACCTTTCATTCACCTTCAGTGTGCCTGTAACTGTAAAAGCTACACAAACTACCGACCTACTATGCACATATCAAAATTCACTTTAATTACGCCTTTGTGTGAACAACAAACTTTTTCCTCATTAATTTGCGAACGCCTTTTGGCGTCGAGCTCGCCATAAAATTAATGTTGCCAACATAAAAAATGTTTTAATAAAATCTCCTTGTAGGTACACACTAAACGTCGTAAAATATTTTTTAACGAGCTGAAGTATTGCTATAAAGAACTGGTTTAGTGTTGTAACGTAATCTAAAGGTATCTGAAGAAATATCAGATAAGTTTGTTAAAGATTGCGACATCATATTGCGGTAGATACGCTGATGAATATCATAGAATTAATGGGCTATATAATCATAGTTATGTGGATTAAAAAATAGGCAATCATTATGCGAATAATAAGGGAAACGGGGTAGCGGTAACCTGCAAAAAGAAAAGGTCTTTTCCATATTAGTTCTATAGTTACTCTTTACAAACAATCTATATATTGAAAGCAAAGTTTAAGTAACACAATAGCACCGAACCTACAATAAAAGCAGAAATCCAATTCACGAACATGTACAATGCATGTATTACATTATGTAACAAAGTAGATAGAACGTAGGGAGCCCTGCTCAAAGCATACTTGCTTTAATCACGCCAGACACAAAACGATCGAGAAAACACGAGACATTTTTTCATATTGGGGTTTCTATCGATCGTCTAAATTGAACTCGAGTTTTATGCTTTCCACATAAATTAAAGAGGTAAAAAACTTCAGGCTTACAAAAGATTACCTCTTGTGTTATATATTCTTATCGTATGGTTGATGAACAATCCGGTGTCAGAGTTTAAACCGCCTGTACTCCTCTGTCATGGTTTTACACACGGTTGAAAAACCTCTAAAGTATACCAGTTTCCTCACGATGTTTTCCTTCACCGTTTCTGGCAACTGATAACAATTTATAATACGCAAATGAATTCAAAAAGATATTGGTGCGTGCCGGGGTGAACTTGCGAGCTTTGACTTAGCAGTTCAACGGTCATACCAATCGGCAATCAGTGCTAGTTACAGTAAATATAATTATAATAATACAAAAACACATAGTACGTTTAGAAGACTTAAGAGACAATACATAGGCTCACATATTACGTAATACCTTCTTAGAATATAGGTTTATATCCAGAAAAAACAGAACATCTTTCGGAGTATGAAGTTGTGATTGTAAGCATATATAATACACATGTAAGCGTGTATATTATATTTTATCTTCATACACAGCATCTACTGTGAAGCCGTATCGTCGCGGAAGTATGCACCGTCGCACTTTTCCTTTTGCAGTCTGAATGTAACTCCCAACGGTATCAGAACTAAGTGCAACGTTCTGATCTGAAAGGAGTTGCTTGTTGCTGGTGTTAAAATATTTTATAAATGCGTGTAGGTACTATAAAACGGTAGGTTACACATACAGGTATAATGCGATTTAAATTTCCTGTTATTCTCAACGGAACCAACAAAGGTAATTATCTTCAGTAATAATTAAAGAGGACCCTTTAGGTAGACTGGGGATTCGACTTTACAGACGCGTTTTAAAATTTAAATTCTGTGTATGATCGTGTGCGACGTAAATTGGAAATGTGTCCAATATTATGTAGCTACACTTTAAAACTTTCTAAGCTAACGAAATAGGTAGGTATAGATTCTTATTGATTAAACGATAATTTTATATTCTTTCTCTTCTTTGAATCTCAGCCAAATGTTGCATTAACTTTACTCTTATACAATTTTTATGTTTTTTTACCAACAGCTACCTTACAAAAAAGCAAAACCGCAGATCCATTCATTGAAAAGTTAATTTAAAAAAACCACTTTCAAAAGATCGACTAACGACAGAGAAAACCAATATTAGGGTAGAACCTACTCGTTTCAACATTAACAAACGTGTGTATTAAACTTAAGCGTATTTAACTAAATTGGAAGGAAACCATAAAGGTGATTAAAGCTGACGAAATGAGGGTAAAATGTATGCCGGAGGCTAGATAAAGGAGTCCCAATTTAACTAATAACTTGCGGTACATTTTTCAGTATATTATTTTGATTCCTTATTCAATATAAAACTTAATTACCAACAGTAATACCTTAATTGTCAATCTTAATTGAATTGATTCATTCGAATCTTAAGAAATAAGCTTGAACCAAAACCAGTTTTCTTGAATACCTGAAGCATGAATCAACATCTGAATATCGTATCTTTAACAAGACTTAAACACGACTTAAAATAGAAGTGGAACAATTATAATTATTATCTATTTAAATAAAACTGTTTTCTGTTACTATTATGGTAAATACAGGTACCTATCAATGGCTCACTACGCCGCACCTCGCGCTGACGTATATTTTTTAAAGTCACCATCTCAGCAGTTGCTGTGTGTACTCGTGTACCACCTATAAAAATTATCTTGATCGAATACAAACGATAATGGTTTATTAAACGAAAAGTTATCGACAAAAACGTCCTACTAAACAATCTAGTAGAAATAAAGTTCTCTCACCTAATGGTATACTTAGGTACCACTCAAAATGAAACGGAGACAGTAATCTACTTCTTGTTTCGACATAGTGAAACAAAACCCAGGGCAGAACATTCAACCAAGAAAAATTAGGGCGCATCTACAATTACGCGATAAGATAAGAGTCAGATAACATCGTATGTTTTTATTTTACGTAGCCAGAAAAACAGACGCGGAAAATTTTCGCATGAAATTTACATTTGATGTGATCGCAGTACCGACTACGTAAGTAGTTACATTTTGCAAGTAAAGTGTATATTTTAATACTTGCAAAAATGTATTAAAACGATAAACATTTTAAAATATAAAGCATAGATTTACCATCCGTTCATTTGAAAAGAAACTGTCGTATATGTACCTAAAATATTAGATCCATAAATAGAACAAGCCTACGAATGGCCTAGATTAAGAAAGATCTAAGTCTAGCAGTAGGGTATCAAAGGCTGTGGACTTGTGGAGTATGATGGTGAAGCCCAGGATTTATAACAAAATAGATACCGAGTAATAAAAATGTTAATATCGGTACTAATCGTTATGAAATGTTGCAGAGAAGAGCATACGTATAATACCTAACTATGTATATGTACATATGCAATATTCGTGTAGCTGCCACGACAAGATTGAATATCAAACGTTCCATATCAGCTTTCGATCAACCCAATTTCCTTGCAGGATATTTACTGTAAAGGACTATAAGCGTTTTTATAAAGGGTTCGCGAAGGTCTGGAAATAATGGCGGCCGCATCGTTGGCAGGCGGGTTGACTAGACAGAAACGACAACTTATTTAATATTAAAATTACCCTTTATATAAAATAATTGTTACTGGGAGACAATAATGTCAATTACAAGCATAATAATTAAATATTTAATCTGATACGATGAATAATGATCACATAAAAAGCGCAGGTGCGATTTGCACGTAATCGACACACAAGCGGCACAATGCACATTTATAAAATAGCTTTTTAAAAACACGTTGCTTGTGTAGATGAATGAAAACGTGTTTATTATAGTAAACTGTAGAGCGTTTGGTACCCTTCATAGTAGGTGACGATACTACCAGGGTAACACGCAAGCTCAAGCAATTCTTATTTACTCACGGTTTGTGGATTCCAAGGACCGTTCGCATGAGAAACGATGAAGCAAAACATGTGTTTACTTATTATTATAGTATCAAAATAATAACAGCATGCCTCACAACCTATACTGAGTACTTGATGACGTCAGCGGCCGTCACGTAAATATACAGTACCTAGTACATACATATTTAATTGAGTAGTCTATAAATAGATTACAGAAATGCTATAGAATACTCACTAACGTTAAGGTTAAGTTTCATAACGTTTAGAGACTCATGTATACGTTCAAATATGTTTATTTAATCATTTACACCATAAAGTCAGTAAGTAGTTCGAAAGAATCTACACTGAGTTTTCCGCAAGATATTCAATGTTATTTCTTAGAAAACACTTCAATAACACTTTGTGAGGGTTTTGTTTTGACAGCTGCTGTCAAAGCCAGGCGTCCAAGTGCCGCTCGAACTTATAGTTTGTACCTACTTTATAGAAAATCTCATTAGATAAACTTACTAATTTGCTACATTTTCGCTAAACCAGACATAAAATGGAGTATTGATAATTTAATATTAATTATGTACCTCGCCAGTTTTTATTAAGTATATTATAATCCACGTCGTATTACGTCAATTAATGTTAAATAAACATTGCGTATAATTGTAAAGTAATACTGAACAAGAAACACCATCTAATACGGCTTATCATGAGCTAATATAGGCAACTCAATGAGCATGCGTTAACAAATTTGACCCTTATAACTGCCGGTCACAGAACCCGCTCCCATGGGCGCCGTAAGGGGCGATTATGGGCTAATGTTAGCTAGATGAGCAGCCGTATCCAGCTATGAACGGTTATTAACATACTTTGTTAGCTGATAGATTTCTGTTAATTGTATACAAAATACAAGCATAAATACAGTCTAAGAATAATGTACAATGGGCGGTCTTATCCCACTAAGCAATCTCTTACAGACAACCTTAAGATGGACAGAGTTGTATGTACAAAAAGGCAAGGGTAGTGTGTAAGAGATGTCTACATCCTTGTTTGTTAATTAGGAATCGACCTAAGTTTTCGAACATTATTTGGAGCTAAGTAAAAACGATTTCATCTCAATATTTCCCGTTGTACGGTGCTACCTAAACATGCACAATGTTATACGTAATATTTATTACCAATCTAATAGTAATAGGGCTGGTCAAGTGTACCGCATGGTAGACAAACAATGGGTTAAATGTACATCCCAATGTTCCCTCAACAAGGTAGACGTCAGCAAGGCAGATCCAAACGGAGGCGAGATGAACGGGACTCCTCTACGGAGGACTGGAAAGCGACAGCTCTTCACAGAAACTTATGGAAAGATAATATCGTCACAGACTTATGGGAGGCCTTTGCCCTGCAGTGAGAAAGTAAAGGCTCATAATAATAAGAACAGGAAAAATAACATCCGTTATAAAACTAGGCACCTAAGTTCATAGAATTTGCAGTTCAGTGCCTCAAAATCCTTAACTTCTATAAAAAATTCACGAGGCGTACAAGGAAAAACCAATAACAGGTTTGTTAAGTCCAAGTGCAAACACAAGCTTAGTCTTAAAACCAAGTTTCAATATTCCTATCAAGGCGAGACGGAGAATTAGTATTCCCAATACTTTAAATCTATTAGCACTTCTTTTTTTATGAGTTGAACAAAAAGTAGAAGATTTTATAACGGTTTATATACAGTAGGTATAGGAATAAATAGGTAATAATATAATATCACGCCTGTATTCCTCTAAGTGATAGGTGTATTGTACACCCACATTTCACCAGTTATCTTTTAAGTCTTAATGTAGGTAATAGGGGGCGAGCCTATTGCCATTAACTGATCACAAATACAGACACCGTGCTGCTACTGAGAATTGCCTAATTTAGTGACCACTGAGGTGACATGAAAATAGTAATGTACAAAATAGATATTATACTTAATATATTTAAGAGGTAAAACTCATAACTTTAAAGAGGTCTTACAAAATATAAGTACCTAGTTATGATGAGCGGTAAAATAAGCTGTATAAACTCTTCACAAAGGAGTTTTACCAAACGCTGCCTCAGTTTTCAAGAACAAAATATTATATGAGATAATATTGGGTTTCAAGGGGAGTATTCTCAGAATTTTTGCTTTAAGTACAAAGAGCAGAACTATCAAAGTTGATTCACAAACAAGAATAGATTTTTCCTGTTTCCCACTAGATACTAAAATTATTTGCCTTCTAGCTTGTGGTAGACCGCAACTAAATTTTTAATTAACTTATGAAGGTTGCACGTTGCACGTCCAAACAAGGTTAGCTTTTTAAAATGAAATAATGAAAAATTTCAACAGGAATATACCTCTTGGACTCGGTTATAAAGTTCTGGTAAAAATACCGAATACAATTAAGTATTTTCTACCATCACGGAGAAAAATATTTTAGATTCACGTAACTAAGGAATTTCAAGTATATCCCTGCTTAAAGAAATATTAAAGGCGAAAATTTTTAGCCAAAAGGTATCGCCCTCGTTACTCGAACAGACTCGAGTCTGAGTTGCTAAAATGTTCCAGACTTGGTTAAACTTATAATTGAATCCATTCTCTTTCGGAAATGGTTATATTCTTCTGAGAGCTTTTTCATTAGTACTTTTATTGCCTCAGATTCAAACAATCGGTGCCCTACATTCAAATATGTACGTATTACCCGCACGAAATACTTTTAGGACAAAGTACGAAACCTTTTTCATTTATAAAAGGGCTTCATACAAACCAATACATCGTAAATCATGATTCAAAAGGATGTCAAGTTATTCGTTACAAAGAAACCTCATATTACAAAGGAGCGGTATCCAATCAAGAGAATGAGTACAATGTTCTTATAATAATGGTATTTTTGAAATACATGTTACATTTTAATGAAACATAGAATTACATTTTAGAACCTACCTACCATTGGTAAAGACATTTAATCTTTATTAGCTTCGATCTTCGACTTTAAGCGCGTGGAAAATTCTTTGTATAAAAAAACCATCTTAAGTCTTCCGTATGGTATAAAGGGTACACTATCGTCATACCAAAGTTCAGCGGCTTAGTCGTGAATCGTGATGACGTAAATAATGTCAGACGTGACTTTATCAAGGTATAAGAATATTAAAACTTGGTAAAAGCCTTCTTCTTTTTCCTCTCCAATCGCTGGAGGTCGGATACCAGCCTTGATAATTTCTCTTTGTCCCTGATGAAGTAAAACAATTTCGCGGCGCTTGTAAATCTGGCCCACTCTCGAAATATTTCGAAGCCAGAAATTTTTCTGTCGACCAACCCCACGTTTTCCGGTAATTTGCCCATCATTTTTAGTGAGTAAATCAAATCTCTTGTGTCTAAGAACATGACCGGAGTAAGTATACTTTCTTGTCTTAATAGTCTGCATTAACTTGCAGTTTTGGCAAAAGCCTATATGCACGACATTGCGTATTAAAACTAATATGTTTAGCTATACCCCAAGGCGTGTATATCCGGAGAACGGACAGCAGAATCCAACTTGCTAATAACATTACTCAACTATCATCAATCTACCTGCCAAGCATTATGGCAATATCCATCAACATTACCGCAATATCCTCTCAGAATTGTTCGTTACAGGTCTACATCGGACGCCTATTTAGCAACGGATATTTATACTAACCTCCTATTATCAAAGTTCAGAGGGTTCTATAGGTGCTTTGTCTCTTGCTTTAAAATGAAGAAATACTGATGACAGAAAGAGAGAACTCGGTGTGAAACTATTTACTCTTACTATGCTATGTTTATTAGTAACACCGTTACGACACAAACGGAATTCCAATTCTAACGTTGATTAAGTTAAATATTAGTTACATTATTTATTCCAACATTATTTTTGGTAATGTAGTAAATCTCTCATCTTAACAACGTTGTATTATAGGCAATGATTCCATATTCCATCACTGCTATAACCCATGTCAAATATATGCCAAACTGCGGACAAAAAGTTCAATAAAATACAACAATGTTGATACATTATTCTCCATTAACGCAGGCATAAAACATTTCTGTACCGCTATTAATTTATATAAAATTCTTCGAACTTTTTAAATATCGATACGTAGGTAGGTACTTACTGTGAATTCAATCATTAAGTATTTTAATAAGTTTTATGTTGCTGTTCTATTCGAAAATATTGCATAATCCACACAAGTTATTATATCATCTGCTAGACATTCCTAGAAGTGGTATACACAGTTGTTCTCTCATAGATAATAGTATCAATTCACATTACAGTATACAGTTTAAATTGATATTTGCCGAGCATAATTAATTCCCATTGAAACCTAAGTATCACCGTCTGGCCTAGAAATGTGACCTAGGACTTTGGCAGCTGTGTGCAACTGCATTGGTGTAGTAAGTATAATATTACAAAGTTGTTGCCAAGAACCGATGCTTAACGCTACTTTATATGTTCTCGTGTGGTGAACAGAATTCCAAGTTCCAAGCGGTATTTGTAATGTTGTGTGGTTCATTAGAGGTAACTGGAGGCACGTAGGTATGTATTAGCAATTACGTATCGTTTCTATGTACACTGCAATAGTACGTCGCAGGATTGTAGATCAGTTACAAGAACAAGCAATGATATAACGGCATCTACCGACATTCTTATGTTCAGGATAATTCTTGTAGATTGTAGTTACCCTTGGGTTTAGAAAAAAATATTACCAAGGCACTGGATAGAAATAAGTTGATATAATGCCAACAACGCGCCGGGCGGGGTACAAGTAAAGAGCCTTCATGAGTGGCGATACCAAACCGGAGCACCCTTGAAACTAAAACTTTGCCACCAAATCTTGTTGACTCAATCTCTACACCAAAGCATAATGTGTTTTCATATGACATTACTCTACACCGATGCATTACAACCAACAGGGCCAATCATAGGCCTTAGGGATCGCATACCGGGATCCTGGATACCGAAAAAAGCTGAATAGCGAGTCAAAATCGTCAATCCAAAATTAAGTTTAAAAAGTATCGATAATCTTGAAAATACCGAAGATTCCGGGATTCCGGTTTGAAATAACCTTGATACCTAAAATCCCGGTATTGATAATGAACCCGGTGTTGCGATCCCTAATACTTACCTAAGGAGGCAGGCAAAAAAATCTCAACAAAGAATCTTCAAGTTTTTTATTTCTAAAACAATGACTCAAAAGTCAAATATCCGTGTAAAAGTCTTACGACACCCAAACTTGAACAATGTTCCAACTGTGCCCTTTACCCGGTGTAAACGAGATTTTATAACACATTGTTTCCGTTAAGCGGTCCCTTTTGAGCCCTTTACGCGATGCTTACGTCATCGCTACTGTAACTCGCTCTAGACGCAAGCAATTTCATTTCATTACAGACGACCAACCCTCTGCTATTTAACTGTATAGGATAAGCTTCGAAATGGTACAGTGAAAATGATTATTTACGTCAACAAATAAAAGCTGTGGCTTTATTCTTTTTTCTGTCTGAGGACCCAAAGCCCAATTTAACTGAACTACGTTATACTGACTGAAGAAATGTACTTCAATACATTTTCTTGAATATAATTGTCAAATAGGAAATGAGCGGATGATAAATTGATCAAACGCCTGAACAGACCTCCATAAATGATAGCTAACAACCATCTCAATCACGTCAGCTTTCAAACGAAAAAAAAAGGCCGTATCATAATCGGTCCATTCGTTTAGGAGCTATGCCACAGACAGATACACAAACAGACATGTCAAACTTAATAACACCGTCGGGGGTTAAAAACTTACGATACTTAATCAATTTAAATTAAGTTTAGAAATTTAAAAACTCTTATAAATGTATGGTCCGTTTAACCAATATTACAGTTCCTATTGCATGAGTGATACGAAAAATGTCAGCCGCAGTATACTGGTATGGTAAAAACTTTTTGTAAAGGCATTCTTATATCAACGAAATAGGGTACAAATTCGGTCAAATTAAAATAAAACTCCCGGACTCGTTTTTTTTGTCCTACTTAGATAGTAGGAAACAATCAGTGGAGTTTTAACAGCAATATTAAGAGGACCTCATTGTAAAGTTAGAAACACCACTTAAAGCGTTCTCTGGATAAACATAAGGGGCCAGAAATTAATTATTTATGTACATGTTATAAGCTAGTTCGGGTCGGGCCCGCTACAAGGATCGGAAGGGTTATTTTATTTGTGCTAATAAATTTGTTCCGGGCAAACAATTTTGTTCCTGATATTGAATTTCATATTGATAAAGCAATTCATTTTCAAATACAAACAACAGTTATAGCCACCATATCTGTCAATTTTGAAAGCCAATCGAAATGCAATATTCAATTTCTGTTTAGACCGCAAATATCAGGAATAGATGCAATATTGAAACAGCTAGTTATATTTTGAGAGCGTCAGTAAAATTCATTGATTAAAAACATGCTTGCCTGCTTTGATATTTTATTACTTTTAATAAAACAGAATTTTAACATATTTTATTTCAAGTCTTTTGATTAACAATATGGACGATTTTATTGGAACCAAGTACTTAAATAAAACAATAACGTGCAAGCTTTAAATAACTTCCTCGTTATCAAGAGCCGGTGAAGTGTCTACATTTCTAACCAACGACATAATATCTGACCAAAATCAATCGCGCTCATGACCGAAATATAAACGAGTGTTTTATAAAATTACGAATACAACTAAATCTGAGTGTAGCCTCAGGCGTTTAATTAAAACCGAAACCAACCACTTTTTTTCTTGGTTTTTTCCTATGTCCTGTATATAAATTTCCTGTCATACAAATGTTGGAAGCTCGGATGAGATTTTTATTTGCACGACTTGAAACTTTGAAAGAATATTACTATACAACACTATTGCGTGTCTACAGAATATTGTATACAATTAAGTTGCAGGTAAATTCCATGGAGAAACGTTTTCCATGGAATATAGGTATAGTTCATTAGTTCTTCAAGCCACCGCATCGGTGAAGAAAATCATCGCCATGACACCTGTATTGCATAGTCAGAAATCACAACCCGCAGCTCTCAACCCTGGAGATCAAACCTCGCCTTCTCTGAATGAATGACTAAGAGAATATACATCTTGGTTTCTACACATCACAGTCAATAAATAACAATGTAGCTAAAAGTGTGTATGGGTGTGTGTATTTTATGTGCATTTTGTAATGTCTTCAATTTAACGTAATTGATGTAATACCGTTGTAATTTAAATAAATTAAATAGAAACGTGTCACCGACTAGATTAAAAACGATGAGACTCAACTCAATAAAACCTTCATGGTACTTCCTAAAAACGTGATTACGTCACTCAAGTTCCTTTAGCCAACCAGTTTTTGTGCGCTCATAGCAGTCGTGTACAATACGAATAACATTATGATCCATCTATAGCATTTCTATCCGGTGAGGTAAACAGGTTATTCACTGAATACAAATTGAAAATTTTATATTGTTTTTTATGTAAACGTGTGTCGAAATTGGAAGCTCATATTGTAGCCTGCCTGAATGAGATTAATTTTTAAAAGCTGCTTTTATTCCGCCTTTGTGCTTGATTAACGGAATGCTTTTTAAATATTTTGATTTTCACGAGTGGATCGCCATGTTGTCGAACCTTTATTAAATAAATAACTTTAAAATGTTGCTTAATTTAATAAAAGCAATGTTTTAATACGCTTTATTTTTATTCAGGTCATGTCTCGAAACCAAATAACAAACAAAATATAATTTCAAGGCAAGTTTCGAACTACCCACCCTAAAAGTATAATGTTAAAAGTTACCCTATATTTCACACTCAGCCTTTATTTTCCTACTCAATACTTTATACGGTAGCGTAATGGTAGGTAGGTATATAAAAAACAATGTTACCTCCGAGGTGAGTAATAACACTATAAAAGTATAACGGTTATACGTTTGCTATAGAAAGACACGCTTTATACATTATCTAACTTCAATAAGGCCTACCACACATTGAGCGTGCGCGTTCAACCTTTGCGAACGCCGCGTGCGAGCCGGTCTTGTTCTAGCCGAGCGGCTCACACGCGGCGTTCACACGCTCGAGGAACGCGCACGCCGAATGTGGGGTAGGCCAAAAACAACTCAGTGTGACATCAGCTCTACTCGCGTCAAGTTTAAAAGTTTTAGATTTTTGCACGGAAATTAATGTCTCAAGTGACGTATCTTGAGAAAATTTGGTTTACTGTGGAGATTCAACTTTGTTTTGAAACTGACAAAAATTAAGCAATTTTGTCTGTGCCGTATTTCATCTTGTAAATAACAAGAGACTAACTTGATTTAGCAACCCCTTGAGTGATTTTTTCTCCTGATTATAAAGGTAGCAGTACGAAATCTTAGCTGATACTATGAATTACCCCTTCATAAGAATAAATATCACTAAACGAATTAGGTTAGGCACTTCATAGGTAGGAATTAGGTATTTCACTAATGACTAGCGACTCTAGCTTACGAACACACATTTTCCTCACTTATTATCGGTTAAAAACATTACTCCACTGCGTTACCGGTCAAGATTTTTCCACTAATAGAAGCGACACTAATGTAAGGTATTTTGAGTCGTATTATACCGTGTAAATATACGCAATTACGTTCACATGCTGCAGAACTGCGTCGAATGTGAGAATACTAAACCGTCCGTCGAGAGTAGTTATTCATTAGCAAAATATACTATACTATACATTCTCCTGCATAAAGACATTAGACACGGGATCGTAAAAAACCAAGAACCAAACCAAATCGAAAACAATACACAGTTCAAGCACGTACTGCCTCCTTACCATGAACTCTTAAAGCTGGACAGTTCACGTTGTGGAAGCGAGACGTCGAATTACACTTCACATAGCGGCGTCTCGCTTCCACATCGTATACTGACTGCTAAGAGTTCGTGATAAGGGAGTAGGACTAACTTTACGATATTTTCCATAGACGTACGTTCGATAGTATAGTATAGTTCTTTAATTAAACCGTTCTTAGCTAATTAACATAATTACACACGCTAATTATACGACTCAATAAGAACAACAATAGACATTATTTTGCATTACCTACTAGCAAAGAGTTTCGTATGTATGACCAGAAATATTAGAGCAGAAAGAAAATAAAGTACAGGTATACTCGTTAATGTATCAGATAAATAGGGCTGTTTGCATTCATTAGAGTAACGCCTAATGGCACCATTTATTATATTAATTATTGTATAGGATCGCACGTAATTAGGACTCTTGGTTAATATCATACAAAGTACTAGGACTACAGATTGCTGTAGCGATATACCGGTGTGTAAGCTCACACACGTTCTCATTTAGATCGTAATATTAGATACAACTATACAGCCGACTATCTCTATGTAGTTATGGAGAAAATACATAACATATGTGATCCAAACTTTGCGTTATATTATTTTTCTTCAATATACCTTCATGAATAGGTATATCATTATAATATACCTACCTAGTTTGAACTCGACTTACGACGTCCTTATCTGATAAAAATCAGTAACTATTCTTTAAGTAGGTATCTAGCATGTTGAGGCCGAATGCTTTGTAGATTCTAGTAATAGGTTCTGAAAAGATAAAGACATTCTAATTTGGGAACTCAACGAAAGCAGTAAAGTTCAAGTCAAACGGAAAAAAACGGAGTGTAATTGGCTTTTTATTTAGACTGAAAACTAGCTAAGAAACTAATTTTAAAGCAAATTTGCGACCAACCACGTATAACAGTTCCTATAGACAGTTCCTTGGAACTTGGAAGCTACAAGGACAATAATAATATGGTTTTCAATCATACTTACGCCACTGTCATCCTGCATAACCTATTGGAATTCAAAAGTGTACAATTATGTGTGTGTGTGTGGTGTGTGTGTGTGCGACAATGTTTACGCACGCGTCTAGTAATGGAAAAATGCTATCAGCTGTTTATTACGTTATAAATATGACTGTATGAGTCAGTAGAAATATCATACGATTTCAACCTGCGGGACATGATTGATCTTATAAAGACAGTGTACATTAATGTTTAACTAATACAGGCTTATATAATTCATATTTTTAAGTAGGATGGAGGTACAAGATAAATGTTTAGTATTAGATTTTTAAGTGACCAAACCAACCAAATAGGGTTTTAATTTAGCCCGGTAATTCGCTCCATTGTCTATCTCACAGGAAGCGTGCTTGCAGTATTTACTTAGTCTTTGTCCATAATCTATATCTGCAAAAAATCACGCCCTGGTCTCTTGCTGTTTGACAAAAGGATAACCATACTCCTTTTTAGAATTTATATTAGTTCTAGAACATAATTAAATGACGTCTGTATATTGAAGGGTGTAGAGAACGCTCATCACATTTTAATACGGTCTACATAATAGTTCTAATATCCAGGCCAGTATACGATGTAGAAGTGAGACGCCGCTACTTGCCGTGAAATTCGGCGTCTCGCTTCTACGACGTAAACTGTCCTGCTTTAAGAGTTCATGGTAAGGGCGCAGTTTATGAAATAGAACTGTTCTCTCTACTTCTAAAAGTGTTGAGACTAATTAATACAATAAATAAATTCCATTTGAGAAGTGCTATTTAACGTTTAATATTGAGTAGCAGTCGTGACTATTCGTTAGCAGTTGTAAATAGTTGGAAAAACCTTTCAGACTAAGAGGATTACAATCTGCGGTCGCCAACCTCCAGCTTAGCGCTATGACTAAAACATTACAGTTATAAACTAATTTGAGTAATGTTTATGTCCATTAGTGGACTGGAAATAGACTATAATTAATGCCGAAATAGGTACGTATTTGTAATTAGAAATACCGTACCTAAATACTTGATATAACCGAGACCATAATATCTACATTTAAAACAAATGATAGTAAAGTACCTAGTTACCTATTTATTTAGCAGTTATATTTTAGTAACATTTAAGAATATACCTCTACCTACACCAAAACTTTCGTCTCATATTTCAAACTGCAAATAAACAACTTATTTTAAACTTTGTTTATTTTGACTCGAGTTGACACTAAATGTATCGATTGTCCGCCCCTTACTCGTAAAACTCAATATGAAAAATGTCGATGTCTAATTAATTAAATAAAGTGAGACGGACAAACAATATTGCCAACAATAATTTACTAAAAGCTACATTCAAAATAAAAAATAAACGATACCACGAGCGAGAATCGAACCCGCAGCAAAACCGCTGTACCAAACGAACATCAAACGAAAAAGGGGTAGAAAAAGCATATCAGGACTCGCTCGACTCGTTAGAGGGATGAAAACGTCCGTCAGTAATTCCTGAGGGGATTTTTTAGATACAACAGGCCGCCAATGACGGCCAGATAAAACGTGACAAGGGATGAACGTAATTTACTGGGAGGTGTTTCGACCCAAGCTCTAACTAACTTTTTATTAAGAGTATATCTATGTGAGTGGAATAATAATTACATCATCCTAGCTTTAAAGGCCCCACATACAATAAAATCCGTCGCATCAGACCGATCCTAACGACAGATCGCAGCAACTTCATGGTAGACGATATCGCACATCGCAACAAAATCAGCAATCTTGAATACACATCTCTTTTATTCGTTCCAAACATAGATACACAGGACAGATCATACCGATCGATTGTGTGTGAGCGGGCCATGTTAAAACGACCGATAGTCTCGATACATCGCTTCGTACACCTACATGGCGATATACCGTGCTACAGAAGTCACGTTCAGCCGCTGGTCCTGCGCCTGATCTCTCCGGTCGTGTAAGTCTACCGTCCCATCGGACTATGAGAGTGAGGGAATAGGGAACGCACCTGAGTTTGCGCGCATGCTTGTGCACTATAATATTATCTGCGTAGTCGGCTAGTCTCAGCTGAGACAGGCCACCGTAACCGACATTCGGTCAGAACATTATTATGGGGCCATATAAAGCTGGTTAACTCATTGTTTTTATTGATTACGGCTTAAATATAGGTACTTCCGTATGTTAACTGATAACGAATAACAATAGGAATTTCCTTGTATTCTCAGTGGAAGATTGAAGGAAAACGAACTTCCTAACCAGTTTATTTCCTCGCTATTACGCGAAACATCTAGCTTGCAGCACTTTTCAGTCGTGCCCATTAATACGCTAAATTCCGATATGTATAAAAACTAGGTTTGTGCATTAGTGTCATTGTAAATATTGTCAATACACACACAACAACAAATCGTGAGAGTGTGAGCATTTAACTGCATGAGTCAATGGGGACATATCAGACAAACGTTAGTGCATATCTCATTGAGTTGTCGACGAACTCCGGTCAGGCGATCGGGGAAAATGTTCGATACTATTGTGTTACTATCGAAATCGAAAATATAATAAACGTTAACATTGTCGAGTCATTTGCTCATAAAAACAAGTACAAACTATGAAAATACCACATTCCATGGCAATCTCATAGACACGAAACTATATACAGTTCTATCTCATCCGCCTTTCACCCAAACAGCTCCTAATAAGCTCAAACCTGATACAAATAGCTTTTTTTTTTTTTAAAAAAAAGCTATATAAACACCTTAACTTTCTGTCCTTCTAAACTTTACTATGAAGCTTAGTAATGTTTTAAAACCTTACAAGGTCGCAATTAATTGTATTGTAACGCTAAATGACAAGAATAAATGAAAAACTCAGTAAGGTACTACATTTGGCAGTCATGGTGCTGATTGTAACAAAAAGATACAGTACAATATGGTGTTAACTAGATGAGGTCACTATAACAAAATTATCACATAAATAACCTTGAATTTAGTGGGTATTTATGGTATTTGTTCCAGACCATGGCTGCCAGTATTAATGTTGATATAAATCTAAAATATTTAAAAGAGTAACTTTATTTCTACCTCATAGAAGAAAACAAGTAACTAATATAGTTATCATACTTATATCCTTATTTAGCATATCAGTGTAAGTTTTTTAAACTACATAACATCACACCCACATTTAGCCAGTTATATTTTAGGTCCCAATGTAATAGCGAGCCTATTGCAAAGTTTTCTATACTGTGTACACTAAAAGAAGCGCTATGTTGAATTCAACTTAATATAGGTACAGACCATCTTTAATATTGACTACCAAATATGGCTGGAAGATAGCCACACTAGCATATCTCTCTGTTTATAATTTTAGACTAGGATTATGACTTTTTATTTAAATAACTGATGGAATAAACCAAATAGCAATTAAATTAATCCATTATAAAATAAAAAAGGTATTAGGCATGATTTGCAAATAGGAACGTCCCTTATATGATGGATCAGAACCAGTTTCAATTGAGATGTGAAGATGTAACATAATCTGTTAGTATTTTATTTGATGTGCTATAACTATATAATAATAATGGCAGCAGATTATTATTAATTAACTTGTAAAATATTTTAGAAATTAAATAAAAAAAAAATACAGTAATCATATAAAAAAACATACCTATTTGTTAGTTAGATATGTTATTTAAAAATAACACTGATAACATAGAAAATCTTCAAAACAGTCAAAATTATTCTTCATGTCAAGTTTATTGTAATAAAACTCAAAATAAATAAATAAACAATTCGCAAATAATTCCCTCATTCTATTTGAAAGTAATTGTAGTTTAAATTTGTGTTAAGATTTAAGACGTCGATAATAAATTAATAAATGTTACGCGGCTTGCCGGCATCCATTGTTTGTAAACAAATAACATATGAGCCGGCGACTGGTTTACCATCATTTTCACACTACAAATTCTGCATAATTTCGCCAAAAACATACAAAAAAATCCAGATAATTCCATCTCCAAATAGCAGAGAAAACTATAATTCTAGTAACGTAGTCCCAACACATTAAAATCACCATGTGGTCGATTATCGCGCCAAAATTTGACAATAACTTTCGCAAATAAGTTTCCGACGATGTATTTGTTGTTATTTAAATCTAACCTTAGAAACCGAATTATTATAAATCTTGCCTGTGGGTAGAACCTAAATAATAAATAATATCCGAAAATATTTAATATCCACAGAAATAATACCGCCCCTAGCGGTGAGAATAAGAAACATAACGTAATGGCCGACACACAGTAGTTTCCGATGACTTAACATCTAAATGCGCAAAATACTTACGCTTTCCTCCTCTTTTTCCATTCCAGAAGGCATTTGAGGTACTGCACGGTTAATCGCCGAGTAGTCCGGTAAATCCGGAAGCTCCTCGGCGAGATATATGGGCATTGGTTTCGACGCATCCAGGGCCCTCGCCCTAAACGAGAGCTTCGACATTTTGTTGACAGAACAAAACACGCTAGCGTCGACACAAAAATGCACTTATAAAACACTTTATAGCTCCACTAGGAGGTCCCAAGGGACCGTAAACTGAACTTTGCACACTCTAGTTCGTTCCCATGATTAATTTTTGCACGCACTCAGTCACAATTAATGAAAAACAATAACGAAACTTTACATATTGAGCGTACTTTACAGAAAGCCATCATGGCGGCTTTCCGTTTGGCGGACGACCATGACCAACTTCCACCTAGTACGACGTGCGCGGGAAGGAAACACGCGGGAGCAATTCTCACATTTTTTGTACTCTTAAAATATTCAATAATATTACTTCGTAAAATGGAATAAAAACATAAAATAAAATTAATTAATAATTAATCACGATAAAATATACACAAAATAATATTTTTTAAGTATAAATATTGTAAAAGTACAGAAATGACGCTGGAGGTTACTTGTCAAATCATAGACTAAACACCTCTATGTGATGCGTTCCGTTGTATGCAAAATTAAATTGTCTATGAACCCGAGATTATTTAATATTTTATTGATGTTATTTTTTAATTTATATGTCAATAAGTAATGATTTATTAAAATATACTATTTATGTAAAGAGTAAAAGAATCAAAATAAATTATTTACTTGTTTGTAATAAATCACCATAGACTATAAAGCATAATCTAAGCATAGAGTATAACATATTTAGTAGCAAAGGAATATTTAAATAAAATTTCAGATAAATAAAATGCACGTTTTATTAGATTAACTTATTTCCTTTACCAATTTACATTATAAATATATGTTACATTTTCTTACACTAACTAAAAAATATATATATATATCTTGTTATATACAAATATTTTTTTAAAAAATGATTCTTCGTAGATGAAAATTAAATTATATTATGTAATTAGCGCTAGGAAATAAGTTGTTGTTTCATTAAATTATCAACAAATTACCTTCCTAGTAATGGTGCATTCATGGTCGCTAACCGTGTCAAGTTAAGGAGCATGGTGAGTTCAATCTTCCTTTCTTTTTAAATCACTTCACTAAATCGGCTGTTGAGTGGGCTGATTCTATTTTTCAGTCGTTGGATCAGACAAGTCCTGGAGCGAAACCCACGGTCTCCAGTTAGATTGACCAACCAGTTTCGTAGGATTACTTTGGGTGGATTCGTCAACGGCTTAGGCTGGGAACACACGCCGATTTTTTCATCCGATTGTCTGTTCCAGCTATAGGTAGGCGTTGGAGCCATTATATTGTTCGAAAAGCATGTCCGATCAGGTTATAGGATCGGACGACCGAGTCAGAGACTGGCACAAGGCGTTTACAATTTATTGTCGGTCTGATTGTCTGGAAGCACTCTTTGAATACTGGATGTCTTATTTCTCCCTCGATTTGCCAGTTGATTCTGACGTTGACACTGTACGGACACTATAGATAAACGAACACTTTCCCCGATCCGGAAATCCAACCCAGGACTTCAACCATAACCCCAGACGATAAATTTATTAACACCCTATTTTTCAGTTTCCTTATACTCACGCACGTAACCCATAGTTTACGAAATGCGTTTTAAAGTTCTTTTTTTTATTAAAAAAAACGTCATCCACACGCAAGTTGTCTTGTATTGTAGGTGTGTTTCATATACACAAAATACCATATTAACAAACTCTCAGACTCGGGACAATATAAGCCACCAGATACGTAGATTGAACAAATTTCTGTCCCGTACGGAAATCGAACCCGAAACCCTTAGCGCAGCAGTCCAATGGCTTAGAAACTCGCCAATTAGTACGTCAAAATTAAAAGTTCATTGTATTGTTTTATTTCATTCTGCGATGTCTGCAATGTGGCTCTGGTTACCCTAACACCTGACGCAGCATGGATGCAATGACCGCACAGATGTGTGTCACTGCTTGCCTCGTGTGTCCTAGTTGTGAATGTTGCGTCAAACTACTTCCATACAAGACTATTATGATTTTCCAAATACAGTTTCATTTTATATGCCTTTTTTACTTTCAGCGATCTTATCTGTGAAAAATGATGGCCACATGCGGGATTCGAACCCCCATCTTTGCCTAATCGTGGCGCGTATCATTAAGATTTTTCTTTATTAATGAAAAGTCGTTAGAAATGGAACCTAGAGTTTTGGTTATGATTTGGTTAGTAACTTTCTAAAAATGGTACTTTTTTTGAAAAAAGAAACTTCTTTATAATGTAAGGGCATCGCTTATGAATTCGCCACTAGAGGCGCTAGTGTAGCACGAGGACTCCGTGCATTTGTGTAAACTCCATTAGACTTCTGATATCCTAGTACCCAACGTTCAAAAATACGACCGCTGCGAGCAATTTTATTAAGATTTCCTTTTACACTTCTGAAATCCTGGTACTCAAGACGCGAGCTGTCAAAATATGTTAATTGTGGAAAATGGCGGGGTAACAAACCTAATTTATTTAATGTGGATTAATAAAGGTTAGGCTGTGCTTGCTGCGGTCAGTCATCCTGATGGGTAACCATTCATTGGAACCAAGTTCCTTATCGCGCGTTGCGAGAGGGGGCTAGACGGAAAAAATGAAGACGAAAAGTTGTAACGACACTTTTTGCAGTAAGCGTGTACTTATGTCGTTGGTACCAGGATAACAGTAGTGTATGGAATTTGTTTTGGTTCACAATGTTTCTTTCGCCCTGTGCGAAAACTGTCCGCAGTAGTCGTGTTTATGAACGTTGGGTACTAGGATATCAGAAACCTAATGGAGATTACTGAAATGCAAATCAACGCAGTTGAAAATAAAACTCGGAGCGCAGTTATGAAAATGCATCTAACTTTCCCTTGCTCACACCATCTTCTGTAAGCTGGCTTGCGGTGAAGACTTTAATGAAAAACGTAATTTTGAAAGGAAAGTACAAAAATCAAATGTTTCACATTTGATTCCACGAATTTCTATGAATCTGAATGACATGCCCAATTCCAGTTTAAACGGGTCCATTACCCGTGCGGCTTGCATATGCAATGCGATAAATAAATCGCAGGGGCAGTCATTAAATATTTGTGGTTGATACCACTTAATCAATCTTGGAAATCCATATTTTTCACATGGCCAATTGATATCACCTATTACAATGTCGGAATAATATTTTTCCGACACTGTAACATTATTTATTGCACCAGAAAAAAGAACTAACAATGTTGTTTATCAAAAAGCATTACAATAATCAATATGTGGGTTTAAATGTTTCCGATGTATTTATTAACGAGTTATTTCAGTTCAAATTAAATAATGATCCTTATGTAACACAGAACGTCTGTCGGGTCAGCTAGTTTTAAGTTTAGTTTGACAACTGTCCGGGAGACCCGTACGCCGTGTGTACGGACCCGTACGGGTAGCGCCCGCAGTGCTCTGAAACGAGGGTTCAGTGTGATACGGTTGCTAGGACTCGGGTAGCGGTGCGGGCTCTACCCGGAGCGCGTCGCGTTCGGGCCCATCCGCGTCGCTATGAAACAACGTCTTAACGGCTCACGTGTGTCTCCGTTCCGGGTCTCATGGACCGCTGTGAAACCAGCCTAACAATACATTTTGAAGGGGTACCTACGTAGCAACGTATGTACAATGCTTGCAAATGACAGTAGTTAGATGGGTGCCCGTTCCCGCCTCGTATGGCTCAGTTAGGTTATAAAAAAAACATTATTTAACCAATGTCATGATCTTTATTGTATAAATTATATTACAGCTGATAATTTAACATTAATAAATACATGCGAGTTTATTACTATATGAAATTATTTCGTAAATATATTATCTAGTGATTCCTATTTCGCCAAAAGTTTGTACAGACAAAATTGCACTGTAACATTACATATATATTTATTTGAAGCTAGATTTTTAAAATAGTGGATAGATCTATACAAAAGCTCGTAATTATCGCAATAAATGGTTTTAATAATGCCTATAATTCTTGTAAAGGCATTTTTGCTAAGCCTGACTACTATTTTGAATAAAACATTTGTAATTATAAAAGTAGAAGTTTTTTGAGGGGGAGGGGGGATGCCATGGGGTCTAAATACTAGTTTTGTAAATGTCTTATTTCAGGGCAACACCTAAGCTCATTATAAATAAATAATTGTGTGTTGTAAGATATCTCAGTATAATTTTAGCTCATATGTCATTTAATATCGTATCGTTATTAAAAATTAAAGAATCTTACAACGCAATTCCATCGGTCAACATCGAAAGAAAACAAAACATATTACTTTAAATTCAGTGCAATATAGTTACATACTTAAAATTTTAGTAAATTCGCTTTACATGTGTTCATATTTTTAATTATTTGTTCAATTAATAAAAGTAATAAATTAAAATCGAAACAATCATTTTAAAAGCCGTTATATTTTATTTTAATAAAACATATATTATACGACATTTTTAAGCATGGCAACTAGCTACAATTTCTTTTCTATCCTAAACATTTATCTAATTTACATTTTCCTTTTGCTTATTTAATTTTTAATAATACGTGATATATTGGAAAAAAGAAATATAAATACATAATAAAATACCTTAATTTTGTAATATTGCAATACCATAAATGCGTGTTGCCATGATAACATAATAATATAATACAAGTAAAAAAAAACCGTAGATTTTGTACAAATTAATTCAATTAGGTATCTTAACTAGTAATATGCATAATTCAGAGATGCTATGCGAGCAAAGGTTACTATTTCCAAGCGGTATCATACAGAACTAGGATTCATCTTCCCAGCAATATTCCAAAAATTGTCGTTCCGGAATCTTCTCTATTTTACTTAAAATAAGTCTGATTAACGTTAACACAGCTAAATAACTATTATAAATCTCACATAGCATCGTCTACATTACTATACACCATTTTAAATAACATCGGAAGTCTAGGAGTCCCTTATTACAATCAGTTCAATCAATTTTGAATTCTATTACACCAGTCGTCGCTCGAAGAACCGACAACCGTTGGGGAAGAAAGGTTTCTCGAGTGGCGACCACGAACCGGAAGACGCTGCGTTGGCAGGCCCCCCACCAGGTGGACCGACGATATCGTCAGAGTTGCTGCAACCGGTGGATGCAATTGGCAAGCTGTCGTTCATTGTGGTGTTATAAGGGGGAGGCCTTTGTTCAACAGTGGACGTCTACCGGCTGATGATGATGACCGCCCTAGTGATATGACTCACAGATGCAAAAACCGTAAGCATTGCAAATACGTAATTACTATCCTTATGCCTTCAGAATAGAGTTCATAATCGATTGAATAGACTAAACAGGTTTGTTGATCTAATGTTATAACAATGGTGTTTAAATTATCTCAATATCCACAAATTAACAAATCAACCACACTAACGTACAACGTAACAAACTTTGAGATAACATTATTCATATTCCACCAATCAGTTCTCTTCATTTCTTTTAACCCTTTTAGCGCCGCTGTCTTGTATAGAAGACAACCCTTCCGCGCCCTTCCCGCCATAACTATACCAGGAGACAATATCAAATCGGAACATATATGTAATGTAACAAACAATAGTTATAATAAATGTTAAAATTAGGTTTTGTCTTCTAATACAATCGTGGACGACACGAAAACGTTTGTCTTCTATAGAAGACTGGCACTCAAAAGTTTAATTACTTACACTCGTTGCTAAATGTAAAAACTTCTTTGATATGTGCAAAAAAATGTAGATACACCTTTTTAAGAATAATGCACGCACGGAGAAGAGAGTTGGTAATAATTGTAGTTTATATGAAAGAGTGCAGCCCCCTTACCATGCCCTCTTAAAGCAGGACATTTTACACTTCCAAAACGTACACTGTCCTGCTTTAAGAGTTCACGGTATGGGCGCTAAACGCCAAAATGCATAATTACAGTAAAATTTTGACTATTAGCCATCAATAATTCTGACAATCACAGTTGCCTTCTTAGTTTACTATTAGAAGGTTTCCCGAAGGGGTGGACAGAGTTATATAGTATATATTCCAGTTATTGGTCGTAAATATGTTATTAGGTAGAGAGAGAGATTTCCATACAGCAAATAATGTAAGCAATTCACTTATAATACTGACACAGTCTCTCATTTTCATAAGATATATGCCAAAAATTATTTAGGCTCGAAAGACACGTTTCTCTTGCAATTTTTTTATGTAAATACATACTCAAAATAGGCATATTCACTCAATTTATCCGATTATAAAAATTATCTTGCGTTACCATTATATATATTATTTTTTAGTATCCGTGAGCATTATTAGCCAAAGGCAGATTATCATTCAGTAGAATTATATATTTTTTTCCATACGCTTAGATTTTGATCCGTGTTTCTTTGTATATACTCGGCTATATTGACTCGACTAAAAACCATGGGCTATGCTGTCTCATACTTTTATTTTGTCTATTAGAAATACATTTCAGAACAAACAATTTTAAATGTTTATTTAGATTTTTTGCGTAATTTCTTTAACGAAGCGATATAAGAGATATTCTAAGAAGTATATATATATATATAATATTATATTGAGTAATATAAATATATATTTTATATACGAAACATTAAATTGCAACGGTTATCAAGCCTTATGACTCGAATGAGGAATTTCGATAAAATTAATCAAACAAAATATACACTTTTACTTTTTAAACTCACTCAGCATACAGTTTATGTCTATTGAGCAGTGATATTAGTTCGTAGCCATCTAGAACATTATATTTCGATACACCATTTATTATTATGCTAAAAGAGCGTGTTTTCTTTTTTAGCGTGCCAGCTATAGGACTAAGGTCCTCAGTGTGGTATTACGGGCGAAATTGAACCTTATGTCGACGGTATAAGACTCAACGCAAAGTGCTATATCAAAATCGTGAGGAAAACTGCGAAGTATTGTATAACTATATAATTTATTTCATAATTCGGTTAAAAGTAGAAATTGTATCAAGATTTTTTATTTCATTACAAACTGAAATGTTATTAGAACTTAATTTGTTTAACTTAATACATGTTAAGATCACATACACCCTCAAAGCCACAAAACTCATAATAGATATACATAAACTTTACTGAAAAAAGGCAAAATAAAAAAAAAATCTTGACACAACTTTCACTTAAGCTAATTTTGATACACTTCCATAATTTTACATTGGACAGTACATACAGAAACACCAGCCAGAAATAATACACATCGTACTTTAGAAAGAGACAGCGAACACCGTTACTTCGCATTCGTATAGCGCTGTCTCTGTCTTTAGCGACTGGAGTCCTCATAGTGTGCGACAAAGACAGCGCTATACAAAACCGACGCTAGACGGAATTAGCCGATATTTCTAATTACCGATGTATATTATTTTTAACAGGGACAAACGCCTATATTTACAAGTATTAGCGAAATGCGACAATTATTGTAAGAACATGATTTTAATAAGTATTTTAGAGGAATGTGTAATATCGTATTTATTTCAATTTTATTCTGCAAGTAATTTAAAGGCTGCCTTTTCATATATTTTGTAATAATTTAAATCAAAATAAAAACATTTAGAAATTATTTTTGTATAGGATATAAAAGGGTAATTTATGTACATTTAAAACAAGTATTTTTTGACATAAAATGTCAAAAGTGACATATTTATAAAATTATGTCAAATATGACAGTTAACACGGGAAAATAACATTACCATTAAATATACACGAATTACCCTCATATTATCACATGAATAAATTCATAAAAAAATCGATAATTTCCTTTTTTTAGTCTTTCGTGTGTACACTTGAAGCAATATTTCATTTTATTATCATTTACAATTTTAATCGATATGTTTATTAATTTATCGTTAAATAAAAGGAAAAAATAATGTTACATAATTTATTCGGATTCACTTCATATTTCGTTGAAGCTAAAATATTTTTACAATTCTTTACAAACTTCAATCAAAACTGTAAACAGGTAAAATGGGAAAAATAAAATGAAAAAAACAAAAACCATTGTCTATGATACACAAAACTACACGATTCCATATTCCTACAGAGCTTGAGTATCATTATTTCATTATTTTTATACATACATGCATGCGAACTTACGTCATCCACGCATTAACTAAATTACCTACTAAACATATCGAGTTTCAACATACCATGAACAGTTATAATAAAAACAACAAATTTGTAAACAATTTAAATAGATATTGAACAATGTTTTATTTAAATGCGTTATGCGTAAAATAACTCAGCCACAGAGTGAGGGACAAAACTTTTCATAGAAGATTTTACATACATACATACATAAAGTCACGCCTGTTTCCCTGAGGGGTAGGCAGAGACCACGGATTTCCATTTGCTACGATCCTGGCATACTTCTAGAAGATTTTATTTGTAAAGAATGTAGGTATAATACAATAAGATGTTTGAGAGCCTTGTATATTCTAACTATTGGCATACAAACATTTATAAGCAAACCTCTCTGTGATTCGTTATTATATGGTACCATTTTACACCTCACTAACTCATTGCAACCCTACGGAAAACTCACAGATTTGCCCAAATATCAACAATTACATGTATATGTATGGTATTGGGGTATAGTATACGAAGCGTTATAATGATGAAACCTAAGTGCGTCCGGCGCACCCTGAACGGTCAACCTCGCTACCATCCTTGTTGATACCAATCTCTACATGACATGATTTGTTTCCATGTAGCAATTAGCTTACTTGCTAACTTAATGAATTGGAATATTATTCAACTGAATTGTAGAAGAAATTATGCCAAAATATGTCATGAGACCACCGAAATTGAGTTTTAAAATAATGTGTATAGGGCTAGTTTCAGAGTGGCAAAGTTATTTTACGCGTTTGTCAAATTGGCTACGGCTAACTGGTATAGACTTAACAATGATTATTTTCATGTATTTCGTAGGTACAAAAGTCTTGATCGTTTCAATGAAATAAATAATGAGTGTGAACAAATTAATTCATAAAACTAGACTGAGTAAAAGATAAATTGTGTTGCAATCAAACAAAAAAAAACGATTTTATAATTAATTTAATAATTTAATTACCACATTACTAATATTACTATATTCTATTGTCTTTAAAACTCAAGTTTTATACAAAATTACATTAATATTTAAAAAAACATTTAGAAATAGGCAAAAGTTACATTTCGATCACAAACTCAAAGTAAATTCACAATAATTTACTGTCAAAAATGACATAACCTAACGTCACATTTTGACATAATTTGAATTTTAGAAAATTGAAATAATGTCAAAATTTGACGTTAGACACGCTGAAACTGAATCAATACTGATTTTAGACTTAGCCAACCTAAAAACTCAACATGCAATTGCGATCAAGACATCTTGTACATACATAAAATACAACTAACAATTTGAGATAGCATGATAACAGTTTACAATGTGCCAAAAGCCATTATTACAAGCGTTTTTTTTTAAGGAATCTTTCAGACGAGCCGGTCAATCGTTCATTCAATCATTCGTTCATATATTCCCTGGCCGTTTTGGACACGTCAACTCGGTAGATACTACGCAAAACTGCGCATGGCAAACTGTAATTCGCTGCGTAACCGCTAGAGGCGCTGTATAGTTGACCATACAAGTATATCACGGTGGAACTTGACCATTTCGTCTGATAATCCTTACCCCTTTACTTATGAAAATTGACACTGTTTAATTAAATATACCTGTCACTAGACGACGATAAAGAGTCTCAATTTAAAAAAGTATTCTAATCCATAAACAAACGACAATTTTAAACTATGGATTATAATAATATTATACTTGTAACTGTTATATGCATGACTTCAGCCTCATACCATGAACTCTGAAAGCAGGACAGTTAACGTTGTGGAAGCGAGACACCGCATCACTTCACGTAGCGGCGTCCCGCTTCCACATATTTACTGTCCTGCTTTAAAAGTTCATGGTAAGGGGGCAAAAACGTTTTATATTAAGCCAGATATGATTATTGTTTATGAATAAGAGAGCTCATGTTTAAGTTGAGAAGTTTTGTGGGTAAGTTAGGTTAATTGTGAAGCGGCCTGTAGATATAGTTTAGTAGATATTTTGGTTGTGCCTCACAGAGTTAGATCAACTCTCTTCTGCAATGGAGTCTTCTGACCGCTCGGCGCTCATGCAGTCTCCCTTTGGCGCCACTTTTGACGGCTTCGCTGTTTTACCGACGAATATCTCTACCTCCTGTAAAATAAATTTGAATTAAGTATTATTTTCTGATTTTTGAGATTATTATTTTGCCGAGTGGTATCCGGCCTAGAATTTACCACTCTCTTTCCTCCCGTGGGCATCGTAAGAGGCAACTAAGGGAAAATCCTGAAGAGCCTGAATTCTGCAGCGTCTTCTGTAACTTCACCATCAATATTGCGATCCTTAAGCCGCTAACAAAAATTTATAACCGTCGTGGGTTTAATCAATTTTTAAATTTAGTTTTTTTTATTAGTGTTTTAAGAGAACGGTATTGGTACATATACATACATTCTTTATTTGGGACAAGTCCACCACTCGTTCCCATCATTGCGACTCTGTAAGCCAGGATCTACAATGATAACCGTTGATAACCATCGAGGCAATAAAGCTCGACGCGTCCCAGAGAAATGACTCGACTGTCTTGGAACCCGCAACGAAATTAATCATAAAAGAATATGCTTTCTATTTTGCAGTTGCGGTTTTTGTAAAATCGAATCCGCATCTATTTGGCCGGTTAAATGATTTAGTAATAAGAAACCGACGTGACAATGATAGGTTATGTGTTAAGTTTTCAAATACCGCCCTGCTATTTGCATGGCACCCATTTTACATAACAAGATTCAAAGTCTATAAAACAACTAGATATTAGCCTTTTTAAGCGAAAACTTAAATGTTATTATCAGAAAAATATTTTTATAATGTATCGGAGTTCCTAATAGAAAAAAAAATGTAATAAATATTTATATTTTAAGTTTGTACTTACTACCTACACTCTGTGGATATGTTACAGTGATACAAATTTTTTGTGTTTTGAACCATCTGAATGTTATATTTTCTTTAGGTGTGACCAACAATAAACATAATTCTAATATATAGGAGGAGTAGGTCCTCCGTGTGTACAGTGGCGAGTGTTAGTACCTGGCTGCCTTCGATGCCCATGTCCCGGGTGAGCTCGCGGCTGGTGCCGGGAGCGGCCGCGCGCGCCGCCAGCTGCCGCTCGCGGGCCACGCGTCTGGAACACACAGTTATCTTTGAATAACATTTCATCGCCGACGACCCCTAAAGGGATCTTATTGGGGGTCACCGGACAGAAAGACGAGACCTTTTAAGCTCTAGAAACTTAAAAAACCAGTTCCATCCCGTGATCATGAGCTATTTTGTATCACTAGACGCAAACATCTCTCTTATTAAGTTGAACGTGTGTATGTCTGTGTCATCTCATCTCGAAAACTGATGGACCGATTTTGATATTTTATTATGAAATGTGTTTAGTTCGCTCACCTTCTATGCTCCAGCATCGCCTTCCGGTCAGCCTCTCTCTTCTCAGCAGCCAGCCTGGCCTTCTCGTTCTTCACCTGAGGAGTAGTCCTGGTTCTGCGAGGCGGGGAGGCGACCGGCGTGGACGGGATTGGCTTCTCCGGTACTGCAATCTGGAATTGTAAGGCTCTTGTTGTTTTACTGTATACATAACATAACATCACGCCTGTATTTCCCGAAGGGGTAGGCGGAGGTGAACATATAGTACACCCATATTTCGCCAGTTATGTTATAGGTTCCAATGTAATAGGGGGAGAGTCTATAGCCACAGGCTATATTCACCAGGCACAAATCCACACAATAACACTTTGCCCGACCTGAGAGTCGAACCCAGGACTTATGTTGTATAATAAAATTTTAAACTTTTGATTTCTAAGTAACTAGCTTTTACCCGCGGCTTTGCCCGCGTTAAGCCTATGTCCTTCCCCGGGTCTTAAGCTGTCTACATGCCAAATTTCATCGAAATCCGTCCAGCGGTTTAGTCGTGAAGGCGTCACAGACAGAGTTACTTTCACCTTTATAATATTAGTATGGATTGGTCTCACCTCTTGCCAATTATTGGCTTTGAGTTCAGCGATCTGTTGGTACAAGGCATCCACGTTGTTGACTTGCAGACACACCATGTCCCAGAAGCCCTGTAGGTCCTCCACCGTCGTGGGGAACGGCTCGTCCAGCCGCTCGTTGATGTTGTTGTAGCAGAGGCCTGGAAGATGATGGGTGGATGGTTAGTACTTGACATGTCAACATGCGATACATTCTGATTGTACTTGTAATTAGATGTTAATGGGAATTGCAGAATCGATTGACGCAGTGGCTTAGTGATTAGATTTCTGAGCTAAGTTGCGGGTTCAATCGCGTGACAATTAATGTGATCTGGCAGATAATGGTTAGTGGCTTCATCCGTAATTGCTGCTTACCCTCTATGTGTAATTTTATGAATAATAATAATAATTTATTTCCAGAAAAATAATACAAGGTTTGTCGTAATTATTAGCTAGTAGATAACAATGGTTCAAATATATATAATAGCATCCGCTGCCGAACTAGGTTAGGACCTGTATTTCAGCAAACGGCGCCACTCCCCGAATATATGACAATTATAAATGGTAAAACAGGTGGGTTACTTGCTTGGCAGTGGACCATGAAACTAGGCTCATTAGGGCACATAAACTTAGCTATGTATTTTACCCCCCCCCCCCCCCCCCCCAATAATTACGACATACCGTCCACATGTCATCTAATGTAGTAATGTAACATTACAATGTTGTGTGGCTTTGTTGACGATTGAATGCTTTGTAGGTAATATGTTATACACCTCTTTTTACATAATAAAACATAACATCACGCCTGTATTCCCCGAAGGGGACGGCAGAGGTGCACATATAGTACACCCACATTTCGCCAGTTATGTTTTAGGTCCCAATGTAATAGGGGGCGAGCCTATTGCCATCAACCGGGCACAAATCCAGACTCCGTGCTGCTTCTGAGAATTACCTAATGGAAAAACCCAGTAACACTTTGCCCGACCCGGGATTCGAACCCAGGACCTCGTGCTCGTGCAGTCGCCCTTAGCAACCACTAGACCAATGAGGCAGTCTTTTTACATAATAATCATCACATTAGCCTAATGCAGTCCACTGCTGGACGTAGGCCTCCCCTAAAGTACGCCACAAGTATTCTCTCCCGTTGTCCTCCCACCCTCCTACCAGTTACCTGGAACAGTAGGGTAGCCGGGAACTGGGGGCTGTTTTCTTTCGCTACTCTTCATGGGGGTTTTTGCCTATACTCACCACGTTGGGCAAGCGGGTTAGCAACCGCAGTATGGTGAACGAAAATAGTATTATACTATACATATTTATACCTTCAAACTGCTGCATCTTCTGCGTAGCCAAGAGCCTCGCCTTGCCTGATGCTGAGCGCAAGAAACCCAAGACCTCCTCACTGATATCCTCACGATTCTGGAATTGGTAAGCAGCTAATATAAATATCATAATATTTTAATGTGATTATTATGTCTTATTATTATAATTATGGTGTGTTCTAAGGGGGAGGCCGTTGTTCAACAGTGGACGTATCCGATGACTGTCTTTGCTCTATGGTGGGATAATTATTGCTTATGGCTAAACTTTAAAATAAATCATGTGTGATTCATAAGGTTTCTTGACAGTGCATCAGCTTTTCTTGACGCAAATCCTATAACGTGGCTAGATTTAATTAAAAACTGGTTTTTGGATAGTGATCTCTAAGTCAAAAAGTTAAAACTGTTTATTCAGTATATTCTCAGTTGCAGCATCTACTCTAGAATAGGGGGACTATTATATGGGACTGTTTTTGATGGCATGTGAGGGTATACATGTACATGAAATAATTATACGTAAAGTCACGCCTGTTTCCCAGAGGGGTAGGCAGAGACAGCAGATTTCAATTTGCTATGATACTGGCATAGTCTTGTCACCTCAGTCACACGCAATAATCATAATATTATAGCTACCGTATATATAATGTTATCGACTTCACTGTTATAAAACAACCATCATAGAGACCGAACACACCTGTTCAAATATCTGTAGTTTTACATGGATGACACATAATTTATATCAATACCTAAATATTATAATTAAGTATTACAAATTGAATGTGATAGAAGGTCATCACGCTATCCTCGTTAACTATTTATGTCATCAATGTCAAATTTATAAACATGTCATATTCAAAATAGTTTAACAAAATAAGGAAAAATGTTACTTATTATTATTGTATCATAATATTCTATCTCATTAGCTGGACAATGCTACCTCATGTTCTACATCTCTCTATCATATGGTTGATGAACAACCTGGTGTCAGAGTTTAAACTGCCTGCAGGCCTCTGTCATGGCTTTACAGAACATTGAAAAATCTCTCAGGTGTGCTGGTTTTCTTACAAGTCTTCCTTTACCGTTTTTAAACATCTGATTATTAATTTATAGCTCGCATGTTAATTCGAAAAGATATTGGTGCGTGCCGGGGTTTGAGTTTGCAACCATTGACTTGACAGGCCAACAGTCATACCACTCGGCTATCAGTGTTGTACCTAATAGTACTAAGCTAATGGCAAAGTATTTAATAGATAAGTACTGCCTTATTGAGTTAGTGGTCGCTATAGCTTAGCATGGTATTAGGGTTCAAATTCCAAGTGTTATTGTTAGTGTTTCCAAGAGTACCCTCAACCAACGAGCGCGTATGGGGAATGTGATGCGTGTGAATGAAGCAAAAGAAGTATGTCAGGATCGTAGCAAATGGAAATCCCTGGTCTCTGCCTCTTCCTCAAGGAAACAGACGTGACTTTATGTAATTATGTTATTGGGTTTTAACATCAGGTAATTCTTACTACATAGTCTGGATTTGCGGCTATGAGCGACTCACCTTAAGTATATTGGGATCTAGAACATAACTGGCGAAATATGAGTGTACTAAAAAAAACTATGACCCTCTTATCGAACATCGATAAACGTGGATCATACCGGCATTAACTAAACCCCGTATTAAGTCTATTGACATCTCTATTCTTTGATATGCAAACGCCAGTGACAGGTATAACTTAATCCTTGGTTTAAAATTTAATAAGGGGATTGAATGAGAGTTTTAGACATTAGAATATCATAACCTGCTGGTTCCCCACGAAATAAATGAGTATTGAACAAGCATCCATATGTTTCAGAAGACTATATGGGACCAGTACTTCAGTATATCTCCATAGAAATAAAGACAAGCCGTCATGGTAGATTTAACTAATATAATAGCATAGCATAGATTCCTCAGCCAAACATCCTATGTTTATAGCTTATAGAACGAATTATTTTATTAGGGTTGGCAGTTTTGAATTTAAAGATATTACATATTATGTATTGTAGGCTAACAGTCTCTTCTCTTTAGGAGAAGGGTCAACAATTTACTACCTCACCACAAGGGTAGGCGATTTAGAAAATTAATACAAGATACATATTTTACTATTATAATTATGTATTGAGCTCATTGATCTAGTGGTTGCTAAGCGCGCCTATTGGGTCCTGGGTCCTAATCCCGGGTCGGGCAATATCATTGTTTTTCCATTACGTATTTTTTTGTTACAACATAGAGTCTCAATTTACGCCCGGTTAATGGCAATAGGCTCGCCCCCCCATCACATTGGGAACTGTAACATAACTGGCAAAATGTGGGTATTAAATACTCTTCTACTACTTCTACCCCTTCTGGAAATACAGGAGTGATGTTATGTTTTGATAAATAGACAACCCTAGACATCTTAATTTGGCACACAAAATTAAATTGTAGAAACAAACCAAATCAATTGGATGCGCCTTATACGAACAAGGACAAATCAATTATATTGTAAAGGTCATTTTGGGAGCCAAGGTGAGACCTTGAGCTTTTTGGGTACAGTCTCAATTATGGGCCGTAAAAGGATTATTATTCTATTTAAAAGCAATTTAAAAACGAGACTAGGAAATAACAAGAATTGTCAAACATCTTGGACAGGAGGCAAATAGTCCTAAATTACTGAAAATGGTGTCATATAAGGATCAAAAGTAGAGAGCGGACACATAACATCACGTCTGTATTCCCGAATGGGTAGGCAGAGGTGCACATGTAGTACACCCACTTTGGTCGGTTACGTTTTAGGTCCCAATGTAATAGGAGGCGAGCTTATTGTCATCAACCGTGCACAAATCCAGACTTCGTGCTGCTACTAAAAATTATGTAATGGAAAAACACAGTAACATTTTTCGCGACCCGGGGTTCGAAATGATTTCAATGAAAATTTCTATGAGTCAAAAATTTGTTTCCATAATTTCTGGAAGCTCCCATAATATTGAATAATTAAGTATACACCTTGAACAGGCATTCTAGAATACTCTACCCTCATAAATAAGACCATAAACAAAATGGCTACTCTATTGGCGACAACACGCCAGAAATTGTAGTAATAGCAATACATACTCCGATATATAAAATATTACCCCCCTTACCATGAACTGCCTCAAATTCCTAACGCAGGACAGTTTACGTTGTGGAAGCGAGACGTCGCATTACACAGCACGTAGCGGCCTCTCGCTACCACATCGTAAACTGCTGTTATTCTAAGAGTTCATGGTAAGAGGGCTGATGATGATAAATTTGGTATATTACCTGTAAGTCTTCCAGTTCCTTCTCAGCGGTAGCAGCCAGCGCCAGCAACCTCTCCGTCTCCTTCTTCTCCAAATCGAGGAAGTAATGCGCATCCTTCACTGCTTCCTTAACACCATTAACACTACATATCACCGGCTGATCACCATCCAATTCACCGTCAATTTTTATCACAGATATACCGTTAGTCACCGACACTGCACTACAATCCACATTCTCTTTCATCTCAGTCTTTTCCACCTTAGGAATGTCTTCTTCAATTTTTTGCGGAGACAGGTCACTTTTCACACACTTCTTTGGCGATAGGATAGGCAACTGGGCCCGGAACTCCGGCCTTAGGTGCCTGAGGACAGGGAGGGACACACTGGAGTCGATGTCTCCATTGGGACTGGTGCACACATTCTCCAACTCTTCCACCTTCCGGGGTAGACGCTCAGGAGTGTTTAAGGACTTCTCTGTCAACACTTTTGGGTCTTCGTCTTCGCTGGAACTCTTGAGCTTATGGCGCTTTTGGTTAAAGAACCCTTGGGCTAACGCTCCTGGACCGTACAGCCTCTCAACCCGCTGTTGTATAAAACTCTTCATAGGACTGGTGAGTTTCTCCCCATTCTCTTTAGTAATCTCTACTCGTTTTGACACCCCGTTGGAGGAGATCGTGTACGATTCAGACGTGAATCTGCTGTCTTTGCCATTAGAAGTGACAGTCTTTCTGAAATTCGTTTCCGAGTAACTAGATTTGAAAGTAATTTCTTTAGCATTGTCGACCTCATCGGTCTTATGGAGCATCGAAGTCGCGAAGTTCTTGCTCTCGCTCGATATGTAGGGACGGCTGGTCGTAGTCATGTTGCCTAAGAAATCGTTCTTTAACTGCTTATTTTCGGCAGCCATGTATACATTAAACGGAGACGTGGCCAGATATGGATCGGTGTGCGCCTTGGTAGGCGCTTTCTGTGTCAAATCGGCGCGCGTATCATGAGGCCCGAATGTCGGCACGAGCAGTTTGTTGGCGCTGACGGGTACAGGGACGAGGAGAGAGTTATTTTCACTTCTGTATTGATAAGTGTGTGTGATCGGCCTTATAGGAGACGCTTCTCTACTTTTATTGATGTCTTGCCTTAATTTGGAGTCATAAGTAGTTAGGTTGGTGTATCCGTTGACGGAGCAAGCAAGGTTTAGGTAGCTTGGCTTTTTGTGGGGGATATCGTCTCTCTTTTTGTGGTGTCCCCTTGATCTGTGGCTTGAGGAGTCTACATGGACTTTGGGGGGTGGTTTAAGGAGATTCTCGTAGGGTTTCCTGGGGGTAGGGGTGCTGTCCTCAGGTGTCCTGACCGGGGTGGCCACGGGGGTGGGGCTGGCTAGGTAGTTGGGCTGTAGGTTGGAGGCCGCTCGTTCTTGGAGACGCGATGTGAAGTCTCTGATCCTACTGGTGGTGGACGATGGTGTGAGGAGATTCAAGCTTCCAGAAGTGGTATCTGGAATGAAGATGAATGTTTTGTTAATAATATTATTTATTGACAATCATAATTTTACATTAAATGCAGTATTAGATACCCTTATGAATTTATATTATACAGAACAGAGACTGAAATCATTGAAGTTTGATGTAGACAGATGACTGCTACAATATACTATCACGTAGGTCTATATTACAACTAATATGGTCGGGAATAACTGGAATATAGTCAAGTTAAAATAAGTTTTTCAGCCCTGGATAACAAGCAACAATATTTATTAAATCTAGATCATAATGACTAGCATTACCAGACACAAGTATACTCTGAATAACAATGGAAATGTCCAAAAAATAAAATTACTATTTCACCAATACACCATTCTGCATCATTATTTTGGTGGGAAGTTATTATTATGGTAGGAAGTTAGGAACTTGATATCAGTTTAATTTACCCAATTTATAAATAAGACATACTATCCAACATCCTATCATTAAAATAATAACAAACACGAGTAAAAAACCACACAACACAATATCCACTAAACATAATCCATAGATTAAAGATATCCCACACTTATCATTCACAAACTTCACCAAAAAGGTTGACACAAAAAAGGTAAATACTACTTTCAAGTTTACTCACTACAGTTAAAAAAGAGGTAATAATCACACATTCTAAAAAAAAACACTAGATATATTTTGAAATTGTGAGAAAAAATGTGTAAAATTACCAGCCAGCATGTTTGGTATCTAATCTCCTTGATAACAGATAAGAATACTGGGTACTATGTAATTGTATGATGTAATATATAAGCCGTGTATCTATGTTATCATAACACTGGTATTCCGCAAAGGGGTTGTCAGAGATTAAATAGATAATCAGGGATGGTTGAATTAAGGACATTGTAGCAATCTCAGGTCTTGCAATTACCCTTTAAGTCATTTATTTATTAATAGTGGATAGTGGAGGCAAATGGCAAGTTGTCGTTCATTGTGGCATTCTAGGGGGGAGGACTTTGTTCAACAGTCGACGTCTTCCAGATGATGATGAGTAAAGTAGCTAATTGCTTACTTAACTGCCGATTACTTAAACTAATTTAAGTAAAGATATTCTTTTAAAAATTTTTACTTAGCGTTGGTTTAAATAATTTAGGAGGAAGGGATGTGGAGTTCCTCCAGCGAAGAGGGGAAGATCTTCCAACTAGGCGGTGGTATGCCTGGTGTGCCGGGGCATCCCACTGTTGTTTATCAACCATAAGATAAGAAGTAATTGATATACATCGGTTAATGGTTAGTGATCTGGGAACAGGGGGCCCCCATCGTTCGTGGGGCCAAAGGCAAATAATAATAACAGCCTATAATTGTCCCAATGCAGGGCAAAGGGCTATTCACGTATAGAGACGGATTGAGCATTGATCACCACGCTAGCTCACTGCGGGTTGACAATTTCAGATAATTAATTCCAGGTTTCCTCACAATCTTTTCCGTCACAGTTATTCAGTTGTGTCTAAGAATAACTAAGAAAGTATGGTATAACATTGAAAAAGTCACAGATACTTGCCCGGTATTCACCTGCAACTTTGTGCATACAAATCCGGTATGTTAACCACTAAGCCAGCACAACCTTCTAGGCAAATGCCCAGTGGCAAAGCGGGGCTTGTGTACCTCTTCAGAGAGTATAGGCATGATGTTATGTTGCAAGTACAAATACTAAATAAGAATGTGGTCAGTGCGAGTTCAGCCCACCTACGTGTGACTCACACCACCTACCAGCCTATGTATGCAAACAATTTCTTTGTGTTTGTTTATTTCTCAATGTGTTGCTAAAACATTTCCAGTCGGTGTCATGTAATATTTATATTGGTGTTTTGTGAATGTCAATCACTAAATGTAAACGTTGTCAGCCTCTATTAGTGAATGAGTTTTATAACAGAACTTTTTTGGGGGTTTAGCAGTAATAACTGGCTAAATATAGGTGTACTTCTTTTTATCGGCTGGTTGTTAAGCAACATGGTGACAGAGCTTAAACTGCCTGTAGGTCTCTGACATGGCTTTGCACACTTAAAAAATCTGTCAGGCGTGTCGGTTTTGTCATGATATTTTCCTTCACCATTTGTAGGAACTGATAACTAATTTATAGTACAAACAAATTCGAAAATACATTGGATCATGGGTTTGAACTTCCAACCTTTGACTTGGCTATCACTGCCGTTGCACTTATAAACTTAACATGTAGAAATAATAAGGACTGTAACTAGGTCATTTTATAGTAAGGCATTGTGTATATAGTAACTTAGAATAATTAACATGAACTAGGTAATAAGAAAGTACTAATAACGTAAAATTCAAATTGGGTCTGTCCCGGGTTCAAACCTGCTATCTTGTGCCTAGAAATCCAGTTGGTAAACAACAGAACCACTACATCATTATCCGCAGTCAACTTCACCCACTGCTGGTTATACCCTCCCTTTTAGTTTACCATTGAACCATTAATACATTATATATTGCAAATGTAATAACAACCCTCTCACAATTTTTGCCACTTCTAAAATTAAATACATAAAACATAACATCAAGGGGTAGGCAGAGGTGCACATATAGTACACCCATATTTTGCCAGTTATGTTCTTAGGTCCCAATGTAATAGGGGGCGAGCCTATTGCCATCAACCAGGCACAAATCCAGACTCCGTGCTGCTACTGGAAATTACCTAATGGAAAAACCCAGTAACACTTTGACCGACCCGGGATTCGAACCTAGTACCTCGTGCTCAGCAGTCACGTTTAGCAACCGCTAGACCAACAAGGCAGTCGTAACATTATTTATTGCCAGTGTAAAAACAACCGTCACACAATCTTTGCCACTTCTAAAATTAAATTTTGAACATGACACATGGTATACGCGATCAACGGGCCCGAATCCTCAAATGCCCAGCATCACTACCGGAGGCTTGTAGCAACCTGAAAAGGCTGCTCGCTTTCTGGGATGATCTGGGATGGTTGGAATAAAAGGAAAAACCCATCACGCACAATGGCCCACTAAAGAGGCTAAGTGCGGAAAATGCCCAGCAATACCATACCATGGTATACAAAGCCATTTGTCAAATATGACTTTGAAAAGCAAACGGTGTGAAAAAGTAAAAGTAACAAATACAAGTATGTTACATGAAAAATAAGTGGGCAATAACTATTGACATAGTTTTTGTAACTTGTCATACTCTTGCACAATAGTTGAAACTATACATCAATGTTGAGACACTGCCTACCCCTGACACGATTTAAATTGTCTGTAATAGACACAAAAACTGAAGATTATGATGAGATGATGCATGGTATGGTATTGCTGGGCATTTTCCGCACTTAGCCTCTTTAGTGGGCCATTGTGCGTTAAGAGATGATGCATAAAAATAAAGCAAAAGAAGTATGCCAGGATTTTGGCAAATGGAAAGCCGTAGTCTCTACCTACCCCACTGGAACACAAGCTTAATTAATTACACTAATATTATAAAGGTGAAAGGTTGTGAGTGTGGTTGTATGTTTGTTACCTCTTCACACTCAAACGGCTAGACCGATTTTGATGAAATTTCATCTGGAGGTAGCTGACACCCTGGGTTAACACATAGGCTTTTATCCTAAAAAAATGTAGCAGGTAACACAGCAGGGCACAGATAGTATAAAACAGACTTGTTTTAGCTTGGCTACATGTACTATTTCTTCACCTGGGACACATATTAATCCTCTGAATGCTACACAGGGCCTATTTGACCAGCAAACAATAAAAAAATAATTGTGTCTGTGGCATGGCAGTGATAGTGTTAAGGACTATTGGGTGACCTCTTTCACACATAATTATGTTTGTCTTCATCTGTCTTAGGTAACATAACTAACAATAAAGAGAGATAACTTAGTGTATTGTTAGTCTGAAATTACCCTGAATTTTTTTTACAGATATGACATGATGTTTACCTAGATAAATCTATGAAAAAAATTTAGTTTAATTAAATATTGGTATATAATAAGTCACTATTATTGAATAGGTTTTTTAGTATCTTTCCTGCATTGTTTTGAACCAATAGGTTAAGATATTACTCATTTTGAGACGACAACTACCTATGTTTTTTTTAAAGCAAACTACAAAACTATTCAGCTTCTGGAATTTAATTGGCTGTGTTGTAACCTTTTAAAGTAAATAATTATATAGCTTCTACATTAATATAATCTTTATACTTTTATCTATGCAAAGTGCAATAACAAAATGATAACATTACATACATGTAATCACTTACATATGCAATACTTATTTATAATCTAGATATTTAACTAGAAAAGTTACAATAAGGTTTGAACAGATTTTAACAAAGACTAAATAGATATCTTAAACACTTAAATTAAAAAAAATACCCAAATTGTCTGTGAATAAAACAACTTCTATTTATTTTCTCCAGGGTTTTTGAAACTTTTAAATATTATTTAAACATACTTAATCAATACTAAATTAAATTTGTAAACGATTAAAAAGAAGCAAGTGAAATAATAAACAGTTATTAAATAATAAAACAAAAATAAGATCATGCAGTGAAAAATAGAAACATGATTCGTTTTACTGTGAACTATTAAAAATAATCGTCTTAGTCATCTACGGACAAGCAATTGTGTAAAAAACTTCGTCGTGTAGAATATCAATACAGTTTTAAGGAATAATACATTTTGAAATATAAATTTAACTCTGTCAAGAAGTACGGTAAAAGTATTTCTTTTAAAATCCTTTTTGACATTGAAAACCGGCTTAAAAACTTACCGATCGCTTTTTGCACACATAAACTGTACACACAATATTTAGAACGTTTAAATAACCAACTTTTAACAATAATATTAAATACACCTCGAATAATTTTTCACTAAACTATTTTATGACATCAGTTCACAAAGAAATGTCAACGTTTTTATTTTTTTTCCTCCAGTCGACGACGCACACCCGTTTGCGGCCAGTCCGCACCGTTTCGTTTCACGGTCGGCGAGTTACGGATTTAGTAATTCACCAACTGCTTATGGATAGCGAGTTGTTAATTTTGCGAAATAATTTTTCTCAGGTGTGTTTAGGTGCGTATTCATAAGCAATATGACGGCAATGACCGAGCTATAAGTCGTGCGTGGGTAGAAACGAGGTCGATACATAGATTATCCATATGAGCACGGCTATCCGATTGTCTTTTTGTTTGTGAGTTGCATTTTGCAATCAGCATTGTTTGCGATTTCTATGCACGACCTAGATTTATGGTATTTTATAAACAGGCAAGGTGTTTTATTCTTGTTTATATCAATTAAAGGGTCATTCAGCCTGTTATAGTACTAGTTAAAATATTTATAACTTCCGCTTGGAATGACTAATGTTTATACGATTGAGATCAATTAACCTTGGTATTTACTGTGTTCTTACATATTGTAGTAGTATTACGTTTAAAAACTTTAAACCCACAGTTGTTCTTGGATTTGGACATTTATTTTGATTATTTTGATAAAAAAATTGTTCCCGCTCTTTACGTTCGGTTACACACTATGAATTATGACCATACCAAGACTTTTAACACAACATTTACACTTTTTGTGAAAATACGAAACCAAAGCTTGTGATGCTAAAAATAAAGACGTTCTTCACGAAGATTTATGAGCTAAAGCGACTACACAGAAAGTAATCCTGAGAAATGTCGTGCTGGAGCGTAAACAGACGTTAATTTAAACACATTTTTTTTTTCAGTAATAATGGTGATTTATATCGAATTTGACAACGATAATACTTATTTTATCTCCTATAATTATATAGTAACATTTAACTACTGAAACGACAATTTTAATTGATGACTTCATGCACTGAAAATAAGAATTTGTAAAAAATATAATCGATCATTCATTTTTATAAAATACAACAAACAATAGTAGCATACAAGATGAAAAAAAACAAACACTCCACAAAAAAGGAAAAAAGAAAACACAGACGACAGATAACAATAAAAATATTTATTTAGTATGAAATAATAGAAGATAGTAAGTTTTGATAAATGAGTTTATTCTCAAAGTGAAACCCAACTTTTACGCATTAAAAAAAAAATGGATTGAAATTCTAATCAAAATTAGGACAAATAAAAAGAAGGAGTGATTTGATGAATAAACTCATTTTACAAAGATTTAAAAGTAAGATAAATAGAACAGAAAATTACAACAATCTCATGCCAGTGTATATTCAGAATGTTTGACATGCTTGATGATAAAGACCAACAACACTTTTAACTTTCGCAATGTCTAAAGATTGAAAAGAATCATTTGAAATGAATTCATGAAACAACTTTCGTGGATGACAATTAAAATTTCAAGTCTTCCACATTAACAATACATGTCCTTTCTCATTACTAAGTTAATTGATGAGCGCATGAATGAAGTTTCCGAACATATACGAGCAAACACGAATCAAGCACGAGTATACACGAGCATAAAGCCGAACACTCAACTACCACAATATAAAAGCCAAAAATCTACAACACTCAGTTACCTGAAAAGTCTGTACTAGCGTCGACATCTAGAGAGCAGCTACCAATAGAATCCACGGATTTATCCATCACTTTGACAGTCAGCTCCTTAGCTACCTTAACGAGATCAGATTCTTTGACTTCAATTTCGTAAGCTCCTATACTATCGAAGTCATCGGCGTTTGATTTTGGGGAAACGGTCGAACTAGGCAGCCTTATGTCCGTTTCATCAGTGTTTATAGTCAAAATGGAGTCGGGTTTTCGCTCTTCAGAAGTATTTTTGTCCAAAATTAAGGTGCTTTGGCTGGTGAAAGTGCTGCGAATAGGTTCTATGTATTCTACGTCCTCATCGAAGAATAGATGGTTGGTATGGCCGCTCGTGCTTTGAACGTTAGTCGCGTCTTTAGGGACCGCGTCTATAACCGTCTGTGTCTTATGAATATTCTTATAATAATGATTTTCTAACTTTTCCAACTGTCTCCTGGTGTCCGATTGCTTTTTCCTAACTGAATCTATTATAACAGGCAGGTTTAGAAGATCTGGAGTCTTAACTTCGTTGTTATCTCTTTTAAAGAGAGGAGAATCATCGCTTTCGAGCTCAAAACGCTTGTATTTTGAAGAACAATAATCATCAATCGATGATGTGTCAGACTTTTTAGAGTCAAAGAAAGTGTCGAGTGAGAAAAATGATTTGCGTTTTTTCTTTGGTTGAGATGCTTTGTTAAAATTTGCGGCTACAAATGGGTCTCCCGATTTGTATTGGACACAAATATTGCTAGTGTTCACTAAAGATTTTGGTCTGGGTTCCTTTGGTAGGCTTAGGGGTACGCGATTAGTCTCGACCTTTCTAGAATCTAAGCTTAACGTCTTCCGGAACCGTTCGTTAAGGTTGGCTAGTAAGAAATGTCTTCTTTCTGTTGATTTCGGAGTGACATTGTAACTCTGTTTGCTGCTCGAAGGCTGCGAGTGAGGAATGTGTTCTGTGTATTTAAATTCGATGTCGTTCTCCGAAAAGTCTTTTGGTTCGGGTTCGTAGTGCTGTGTGCCGGGTTCGGGCCTTTGGAAAGAGAAAGAACCCCTAGTTGAGCTTTTCTTCCTGTCACAAATGCAGTTGCCCACACAGTTGAGTTTTGAGCATCTTTCTTCAGGCTCTAAGGATACCTCATGGTCAATCGGAATGTATGTATCTGGCTTACTTTTATGAACTAACAAGTCCTGTCGGATTTTCTCCAGCCGTTCGTCATCATGGAGTCCCCTAGTGTACTTCGACTTTAGAGGCCTAAAAAACCGTATGGACCCTGAAGAGTGTGGTTCTATTGATCTTCTCCGGATGAATGATGGTGAGTCTGATATCTTGTTGACGCCTAGGAGTAGGACAGGCGATTTCTTGTCCTCCTCGTCCGGTAGGTCGCTGTAAAGAAATAGTGCAGGTCAAATAGTGTTCTGTGGTTCTTCAACTATACGGTTTATGCGACAAATGCTCCAAAGGACTTCAAACATGGAATCATAACCTCAAAAAATAGTTACAAAGCTTTGGAACAGTTGTCGTGATATGAGAAAGCAGAATTTTGACATTTTAAAGGATGCGTTGGGTGTTATTGGGTGTTACTCTGTGCGCAAATGCTTGTGGACTTTAAACAGGCAAGTAAGATTAGGAGTGTTTTCGCAGTGCGGTTAAACGCCTGTTTGAATCATAAAGTTTCATCCACCATTTAGTCAACATTTGAAAAATCTAAGAACTCTCTTCAGTCTTTAATGCTAAGAGATTCTAAATAATGATTAGCTAAATCTTTAATAGTAATCAATAAAGACGCTCTTTTGAGCTTGATATAGTCTCAAATCAATACCAATAATAAGTAACATGATTAATTGGTTTCTGTTCTAATTCTATTAGAGCAGGTAGAATGAATTTGAAGATTTAAGAATCTGATTAAATCACGCAAATGTTGACTATTGCTAGACAAAAAAAGCCCCCTTACCATGAACTCTTAAAGGATGTTTCCGATGTGATAACGGCGTCTCGTTTTTACAACGGAAAAGGTCCTGCTTTAAGAATTCATGGTAAGGAGGCTGTATATAAATATTATATAGATAAGTTAGTAAAAACAAAACGAAAAGCAAGCACATAAAACACAAATTTACTTACCTACGTAAATGAAAAGAAATAGGTACTAGTTTGGTAGGTATATAAATAAATATAGAGAAGAATATGGGATAGTTGATTTAGTCTGTCAAAAAGAAATATCGGTAAATTTTTCAAGGTGCCCAACCTTTGCTGTGCTCAAACTTATGTTGCTTGAAGAAGTTGAAGAATAAAATGATAATCGAGAAATTCAGTTGAGTATAATTTGGCTAATATTAGCTTATTTCCGGTGGTGGTGATGTCATTGACGACTTTATTAAATTGTCAAGGCAAATACGAAGATTTATTATTTTTCTTAAAAAAATAATTAGGAATTTACTGCGTTCTAAATCGTAATTAGCGCAGTGGCTGAGCAATTAGACTGCTGTGCTAAGGGTTGCATTCCTGCACGGGACAAAACTTTCGTCTGGGTGTTTGAGTGAGAAATTCCTAACGTGGTATTAGGTTTTTTCCAAAAAAATAAAAGCCAAGCTGGCGGTGATTTTAACAAATATTTGCTTATTTGTCTTCATAATTTTAGTTCTTATAAAAAGCATAATAAAGGTAAGTTGGATCTCTTTTATTAACCATTGAACTTTCCTCTAACATTCAACATAACAGCAATTAAACGAGTTTTGTAGAAAGCCCAAACTATATTTATAAAATCGCACTTTTTCCGATAACATTGAACGATATCTCTGGTAATAGGCACGGCCTGACACGCCCTGATATCATGCGAACCCTTCAATGGAAACCGCACGCGACTTTTATAGAATTATTTTGCAATGCATTAGTATAGACACTACGATTTCTCTTATAAATTCGGACTTGTCTAGTTACTTCAATTCGAGAAAAATAAGAATTTTTTGAATAAGGCAACTCTGAATTGAGTAGTTGATACTACAACACACACATATTTGTGACGCTAGAAGATCCTGTTTCCGTACAAAATAGTAATCACAAAATCTATAGAAGAAAAGCGTTTTCCTCATAAAAAGTATATCAATTGATAGGTGGTGCCAACTACCCAATTTAGAGTTATCATAATTTCTGTCAAACGGAATTTAAGAAACTAAACAAGACCGGATTTATAAGAAATATCATAGTGTATATTTATATAATATTTCCTAGTATATTTTTTAAATGGTTGTAATATTCAATACGTGCAGCCATAAGTACGATGAAGATAATTATCGAATATCTAAGCCGTCAATAACTAATAGGACTTTAAAATATTCTTTTGGACACGTTACCAATTGACATTGATGGGATACAAATATATATTTGTTTGTAATTTGTTTTAGATAACGACTGCCTCGTTGGTCTAGTGGTTGCTAAACGCGATTACTGAACACGAGGTCCTGGGTTAGAATTCCGAGTCGGGCAGTATTACTGGGTTTTTCCATTAGGAAAATTCTCAGTGGCAGCACGGAGTCTGGATTTGTGCTCGGATGATGGCAATAGGCTCGCCCCCTATTACATTGGGACCGAAAAACATAACTGGCGAAATGTGGGTGTACTATATGTGCATCTCTGCCTACCGCTTCGGGGAATACAGGCTTAATGTTATGTATATGTTGTAGGTTAGGATTTATTATTTTCTATAATATTTCTAACGGTGTACATAAAGTTAAACAATACTAGTAACTTGGACACAAGAAGTTAACCGTTGGTAATCAGCTTGTGCGTGCTGTAGAGCAATTTGTGATGTGACCGTCCAACGGGATGGCTAGTGATGTGACTGTAATAGGATCGATATCGATAGTAGACTAGGTTTGGTTGATTCTTAGCATAATTGTAGCGTAAAATCATGTTATAATAAACATACTATATAACTTTGGAAGGCATGTTAAGCCGTTGGTAACTTCATCTCGCTTAGCCGCCATCATTGTTGCCTAGAAAGTTAGTTAGCTAGTTTTTTTTTATATATAACCCCACTCTAGAAGTTTCTATGTCGTGGGTGCGTTTCACTAACATGAAATATCACATACAAAAACACCGAGACTCAGGACAAACATCTGCGTTTCGCACAAATTTTTGCCCCGGGAACCGAACCTGCATCCCTTAGCGCAGCGATCGCTTAGTCACTGCGGCAATTAGGTTGTCAAATATAACATACGTTTGAAAAGAATTACGGAGTTATAAAATATCGATACTATCGATATATATCGGTACCGTGTCCCCTCACTATCGTGTCGGCAGCTCATCGGACAGCACGCTCCATCAGCGTTACTGTTATCCGAGCCAGTGTTACCTGTGCTGCACCAGATTGTCTAGACAGACACGGAAACCATTCTTACAGTAACTTTAAATAATAACAGCCTATAACTGTCCCACTGCTGGCAAAAGCCTCTTCACGTATAGAGAAGATGAGCATTGATCACCACGCTAGCTCACTGCGGGCGATTTCAGAGAATAAAATCCAGGTTTCTTCACAATGTTTTCCGTCACCGTTAGTCAGTGGTGTCTTAGAATAACTTAGAAAGTATTTATAACATAGAAAAAGTCACATTGATACTTGCCCGGGTTTGAACCTGCAACCTTGCATACAAATCCGGTATGTTAACCACTAGGCCACCACGACAGTAGTAACTTGTGTTTAATCAGTAACAAAAATTAACAGTTAAAAAGCATCAAAGTATTCATCCCTATCGATGTCAACCGGTAACGTGCCCAAAACACTGGCAGCATTGCCACGTTGAATGGCAATACTGACTCTTTGGCCAAAAAATGAACCAGCCCTTTGTTCACGTATGGAGTCGACTAATTTCGCTAAATGACTAGATCATTAAACAAAGCGCGAGCGCTCGGATCCCATGAATGACTATGAATAACTTAAATGTTTTTCAAAATCATCATCATCATCAGCCGGAAGACGTCCACTGTTGAACAAAGGCCATCCCCTTAGAACGCCACAATGAACGACAGCTTGCCAATTCCATCCACCGGTTACCCGCAATTCTGTTTTTGGAAATATAGGGCGGTAATTCGGTATCGATAAGCGTCGATGAACTCTTCCTCGCTGTCAACTGCGACCGTCAAAAGAACTGTCAAATTATTGTGTGTCACAGATAATTAATAACAGAAGCATTACCATAGCTTATTAATAAAACTGTCAATTTCATCCGGCTTCGTACATGAGCTACATATAAGGAGCGCGTGGAAGAATGCAGCCAACTGTGATTGTTATAAGCTTGATTGACTTTACTGTTATGAACGGCTCGATTAATGGTTATAGACTATCTACTGGGTGCTGCTATACTTTGCTAAGTCTTAATGATAGTATTCCGCGAGGGGTTAGGCAGAGAAATGCTTTTATGCGTGTCATTGTGAGGTCATTTTTATTACACGCTTTTTTAAATTTATAATGTAGATCGTTTGGACTTACAGCAATATATTTATGGTTAAGGCTGGCCCACATTGGCTTAGTAGCTAAGTAATTGGATAGCTGCGAAGGGTCGTAGGGTATGTTTACTCGCATAGCACAAATATTGAAATAAAAAAAGAAATCAGTTATTTGTCAGAATTTAGTACAACTTTAGATGACTTTTTTATCTTTTTTTAATGTTGCCATGCTAGGTATAAATTTTTAAATTTAACAATATTAGATGTTTATAACAGTTGTAATTATAGTAATTCTGGTGTATAAATTAAATTCTACTGGTGTGATTGCCTCGTTGGTCTAGTGGTTGCTAAGTGCGACTGCTGAGCACGATGTCCTGGTTTCGAATCCCGGGTAGGGCAAAGTGTTACTGGGTTTTTCCAATAAGTAATTCTCAGTAGCAGCACGAAATTTCTTATACACAAAGTTGCTAATGTTAAAAAAACCCATTAAAATAGGTATTGCCATAAGGATACAAACTTTTATATTTCACTAAGTAATCATGAAACCTGCGCATGAGTTGACGTTTAAATCTGAAGAGTGAAGCTATATAATCTGTGGTCATCGATCTATTGGGAACAGAATACGGATACAATCGTATTGTAGTTAAGACTTAACTATTATTTCATAGCGGTTGCTATCTAACTGTAGTTAGGAACGATGTCAATACTAAAGTGATTGTCTATGACTGAAACATGACTGGCTTTTATTAGATTCATAATTGCAAATTTTTAAACTGTCACGTTTCATAATTAAAATAGTTAATTAATAAAATAGTTAATAATTATATTATAACACAGGAATTAACGCGAACATAATTTTGGCTTGACGTTTCAACCGAGTTGCACCGGCTGAAACGTCACAAGCTGTCAGCTTGTGACCACACCCGGTGTAAATCGGTCAAAACTTCACCAAAAATTAAAAAAAGTTGTGTTCGCGTTAATTCCCATGATGTAATTTCCAATATAATTAGATTTTGAGAACATAGTCGATGCACCTATTCTTTTGCATAGTTATCAAAAGGCGTGCCCAGAAAAGACTGGCAACATTGCCACGTTGAATGTCAGCTGTCACTGTATTCTTTTGACAGTTCGTTGTCATGTATTTAATGGATATAACAGCAAGTAATTCAACACACTTGCGCAATCGGAAGTAACTTAAACTGGATTACGCAATCCATATCGATTCCTCATTGCCTTCCATCATAGACCGATTGTTCTAATAACCATTCGATTTTTATGGCTGCTTTCTACTTCTTTATTTAAGTGTAACACGATTTATAAAGAAATTTGCATGTTAATACGTACTCTAGGAGTTGTCGGAAGAGAAAAAAATTACTGATGTAGGCATAGTGTATTGTACACCCACATTTCGACAGTTATGTTATAGGTCACAATGTAATAGAGGGCGAGCCTATTGCTTCTGACCCGGCCTAAATCTAGCCTCAGTGCTGCTAGTGAAAATTCCAAATAAAAATAAATTGTCTCTCTATTTGTTACGGCAAATCTCCGAAACTGCTGGACCGACTTTCACTGGCAGCTAGCTGATCGTATAAGTAACAATTTCGAAGATACTTTAGGTTCCGCGGGAATAAACAAAAGACCATAAAATTGACAAACCATAATTATTCAAATAGGTACCAAAATCAGTTTAGTGCTGGTGCAAGGGGATAGAGCCGCGGGCATAAGCTAGTAATAAAATAAATCAAGAGATAAGCAAACAGACAAACATTTTATATTGACCCCCAATTATCTTCAATATGGCGTTAATTTAATGTGGCGGCCAATTGTGAAGCGATTAAATCAATTGACTCGGAGTTACAGCAGTTTTATAACAGTAGTATACAGTAAAAATGTTGTTCTGGGTTTGATTCCCATGTTGGGCAGTGTCTCTTTAGGTCTAATTCTCAGTAGCAATAGGACATCATCATCAGCCGGAAGACGTCCACTGTAGAACAAAGGCAACCCTTTTAGAAAAAAAAGTGTGTGTGGCTATGTGATTGAATTGCTGCGCTAAGGGTTGCGGGTCCGATTCCAGCACGGGTCTAAAAAATTTGCGATCCGCAGATGTTTGTCCCGAGTCTGGGTGTTTGTGTATGTGATATTTTATGTTTGTGAAACGCACCCACGATACAGGCGAAATTCCTAAGGTAGGGCGATGTTATCTTTAAAAAATAAAAATACGATCACCTATACTTACCCCTTAAAAGATGTGAAGCGTGATGTATGTAATAGTTTTTAGGTAATAAAGTAAAAATGTTACAAAATGAAATTCTTCACCAACTTAAATCTTGAAGCATCCACTAAAAATTAAAAACACGAATACCGTTTTTAGTCTGTGAGCAAAAAAACATATCAACAATCTATGGCCAGTCATTCACCTGAACATTACATGGTTCTATGACCTCCAGCCAGTAATAAAGTTGTTGTAAATCTGCTATTGTTTGTGGTTTTAAAAAGATTCGGTAATCTTTGGTCCGTGGGAAATATAATCTTACTTAATTTATCTGTGGCTTTCAACTTGATGGGTAGAAATAGGAAGTGAACTACATACATAATTATGAAACTACTAGCTTTCGCTCGCGACTCCGTCCGCGTCAGTATCGAATGTTTTATAGCCTCCCTCGATAAATGGGCTGTTTAACACTATTTTTTTTTTCCAAATTGGGCCAGTAGTTCCTGAGATTAGCGCGTTCAAGCAAACAAACAAACTCTTCAGCTTTATAATATTATTATATTAAGTAAAGATTAAGTGTACTGTATATTTAACGCTTCTAATTTGTAATTGCCGACCAGTTCCCTTACCATGACCTCTTAAAGCAGGACTGTTTACGATGTGGAAGCGAGACGCCGCTACATGCAGTTAAGAGGTCATGGTAAGAGAGCTGATTGGTGCAGTGGCTGAGCAATTGGACTGCTAGGCTAGTGGTTGCGGGTTTGATTGCCGCACGGGTAGAAAATTGTGTGATCCGCTGATTTTTGTTCCGAGTCTGAGTGTTTGTGTATGTGATATCCATGTTTGCGAAATGCACCCACGATACGGAAAAAATCCTAGAGTGGGGCGAAGTCTAAAAACAATTAACATCATCAACATAACATCCAAAAAATACGATACGCCTGAAACCCTAAGGGGAAGCCAGAGGTGTACCTATAAGTGCATAGTACCCCCATATTTCGCCACTTATGTTATAGGTCCCAATATTGGGTGCAAGGCTAATGCTAACAACCGGGAACACTTAACCAGGGAATCGATCTCAAGACTACGCTCAACAGTTGCGCACTACGACCACTAGACCGACGCAGTAAATAATAAAACGATGACAAGCAAAGAGAAAAGTGGAAAGTGATGTATCATTCGGATACAGTAGGTAGGCATAATAAAATGTTGACAGACGTCTTACGAGTATTTCCTTAAAAAAACTTGATGGAAAGTCTAAATGCTATCATACAGGCTCACACATTAATTACTATATATTCCGGTTATACTCACGGGTGTATTCGGGAATGCCCGACTAGTTTCGAACTTGACCGGAGCCCTTATTCATGAGCTGGTTACGCGGCAGAGTCGCAAGTCGAACAACCGAAATTAGTGGGGCATTCCCGAATACACCCGTGATTATAACCGGAATATATAGTAAATAATATGGATAACACTCACGAAAGTTATTATAGTAAAACAGGCTCACACAGTTCTGTCGGACTCTCCCTCTTATTTATAAACGAGGATCATACCGGCATTATCTAAACCCCGTATTAAGTCTATTGAAATATCTATTTCTTGACATGTAAATGACAGTGACGGGTATAATTTAGTCTATGGTTTAAATTGACAGTATTTATGTATAAGGGGGGTACAAGTTTACAATGTAAGTCGTAATTTGTACTAGAAGCGCCCCGCGGTGTTACGCGCTACATTTTTTTGGGATAAAAAGTAGCATATGTGTTAATCCAGGGTGTCAGCTACCTCCATACGAAATTACATTAAAATCCATTCAGTAGTTTTTACGTGAAAGAGTAACAAATATTCATCCATACTGACTAACTTTCGCGTTTAGAAGGGATATTTTTCTTGTGCACTTTTTCTGTCCTCACTAATCTTTATTACTCGGAAATTATGAGTTCAGCTCGTCTGTATAGATGACTTTCATGTAAAAATATTCGTGTGTATTTTATGGTGTGTATATATATAATAAACCATATACCAGTGGATGCAATTGGCAAGCTGTCGTTTATTGTGGCGTTTTAAGCACGAGGCTTTTGTTCAACAGTGGAAGTCTTTCGGCTGATGATGATGATACCATGTACGGAAAAGGCAGGCAGTGTAAGTAGTTGTGTATATTGCATACTCCAATTTTGATACCGTAAATAGTTCTAGGAAAATAAAATTGATGAAATCGGAGATGCCCTGGGAAAAGACCAAGTTCGGGGCACCCTAACGTGGTAAATGATAAAAGTAAAGTTATTAGATTGTTTAGATATTACAGAGTATATTTCCATTACATAGCTACAGTTAAAAAATATAAATTGTATCATGTAAAACCGCTTTAACCAACAAAACGTGCAGAGCGAATCTCACAGATTATAAACAAAGAAAAAATAATGAACGTGGGAATAAATGGTCTGAGAAAACTCGATTATTTGTGTTAATATTGAGACAGTGCTTATAAACTCTAAGGTTGTCGGAATAAGGGCTATAATCGCTTGATTTTCTGTTCTAGAAAATATTTTAAAATAAACTTTCACGTGATTATAATATGTTTACTATTGAGTAATGCAGTGAATAGGCGTTGGAATTATATATTGTGTTCTTTATGCATGTCATGGCATTCTCTGGAGGACTGGGTAAAAATGGGAAGGTGGCAGATTCAGACATTTACCCTGACTTTGCAGCAATATGAAATAGTGGGCGAGACTCAGACCGTTTTTCGTATTTTTAAGTAAGAGGTGACTAAGGGAAAATCCAGAAGTAGATGGGCAGCAGCGTCTTCCATAACTTCACCACCATTACTGGGATCCCCAAGCCGCTTGCCAAGCGTGGGGATTATGGCAACTTCCCCCTTGGGGGAGGCCTTTGTTTTACAATGAACGTCTTGCAGCTACTGTTAATGATGATAAATGGATCGAATATTTAGGAATTTAGCTTCAATATATATTTGAATAACCGTTTATATATGCAAAAGGAAAAACAAGATACATAAAAGGCGAATCAAAATATGAAGTCCAAGATTAACATAATTTATCAACAATTTAAATGAATTCGGACGGATTATAAAAACACGTTCTTTGTTCGAACAGGTTTCCTTAATCAGACGTCATGTTTTAATTTATTTGATGTTATATAATTAATATTATACTTAACATGGTAATACAAATTAATAAAAGGTGTAAAGGTCCGGAAGTTCACGAACTGCTCTCTCACCATGAAGTTTTAACGCTGGTCATTTTCCGCTGTGAGAGCGAGACGCCGTACACCTCACGTAGCGGCGTTTCGCTTCCACAATGGTAAATGTCCTGCTTTAAGACTTCATGGTAAGGGAGCTGACGTCATACGTTTTGCTCAACCGTTGCATGAAATAGAGACTATTTGCAGAGAGTTCCAGAGTGATGAGAGTACGTCCGGCGCACCCTGAACGGTCAACCTCTCTACCATGCTTGTTGATACCAATCTCTTCATGACATGACCTGTTCCCGTGTGACAATTGAATATTTTTACATGTGGAAGCTTCTATTGCACTCCTAATGATGTCTGTCACAGCTGTGAGGGCAGTATTAATGTCCTTCTCGACGGGTTTCGGTCACGACAGCCGATAGCTACGAGCCAGCTGGCCATGTCAATTTCTAATATCTTCTGTGCTGTTTCTAGGAGATATTATACCTATATAGTGTACAGGAGTGACAAACAGGTACACTCTCTATTGCCCCACAGTCAGTCCGATACGACGGTAGTTTATGGAGAGAGATAATTTTGCAGAATTATGGTTTGACGTGCTCTCCCTGGTATAAGGTCATAATAAGCCCTTCTTCTTAAATGTAAGAGCTTTGCTCTTGTCGGTGGAGCAAACGCCACGGTTCTCAATTTTCAGTATTCGTTTTAACCGTAGTTCGTCTCATCTCCTAGCTTCTTCTTTACGTATTTTTCTTCTTTCCGTTCCTCTCCAATGACTGGCGGTCAGACATCAGCTTTGAATTGATATTGTTGTTGTTTATAAAGCTCTATTAGTAACACATCTATATAACTTAATTTCAACATACGACTTTGAAACGCAAACGCTAATTGCCTAAAAATTCTCGAACTTTCGGAGTACACATATGAGTGTCGCCGCAATTTGTGTCATCACTTACAGACGCTATTGCTCAAGCCATTAGGACATAGACACAAAACAGATATGCTTGGAAAAGGTTATGTAGGAGTAGAATTGCCTTGAACGGTCTACTGATTTATTAGCGACAATACTTGCATAAAAAGATAGAAACATATTTTCAAAAAAAGATGAAGGAGGTTGATTATCAAAGTCAAGACTGCCTATTTTTTGTACGTCTCAATATCTTCAATTCAGACAATTTTCTTTATTGTTTTTCAATGAATAAATCGAAGGTTTCTGTTATGGAAATGTGTTTTATTCTGACGCGTCTACGTTAAATGGAAAAATGAAACATTGTAATCATTGAAACATAATTACGCTTTTATAACAGAAGATCTAAGCAACGGTGTTCTCCTATAAAGTAAGTCTACACTTATAGTAGTGTAGAGAATCATATTACTTACAAAAGCAATGCAGTTGGTACCTAATTACTTTTTCAATCAGTGCCTTTAGCACGAATATTTTTGACTATCGAATAGTTAACGTTAAAGAATAGTTTATTTGATACGAATACGTGACGCTGGTTCATAATATTCGTGCTAAGGGCACAGTACTATTTTTATGATCATGACGTCGATGACATAATAGATTTATCTTAAACATTTCTATATTTTCACAAGTTAGAAGGAGAGAGTTATTTAAGATAACGTAAGATAATAGACATATCAAAGATAAATATCTTTTTTTACAGATTTAAGCCGGTTAAAGTCGTAAAACAAATCGTAGGTAATGTTATCGTATGTAGTGTGAACAGTGCTATTAAATTCTTATCAAGATGATTGATTAAACCATTAAAATAAACGTGAAATGTCCCATTATTATGAAAAAACGGCGAGTTTTAATCGATTTCGTCAGATAAAAAGTAGACATAATGTTCGAAGCAAAAAACTTAAAAGGCGCACACTTGACCTTAAAAATAAATCTTTAGAACCTTGAACGGTATTAATGAAAGAAATTTCACTAAGTCTACCGAAGCCAATGATTCATCATTATAGAAAACACGCTAAACACAACCGTATACACGAGTGATTAAAGTACAATTCACATTGGAACGTTGAAACGCAGTTTTTTAAATAACATTATAAAGCCTCACAAAAATTCAAACTTAATTTAGTACTTACACATTTCATTCATTTTGTGTGAACATCAAATCATTTCTTACACTCGGTTCTCACTGCAGCTAACACTTAAACCCGTGAGAATCTAATGTCAATTGAGAAAGTGTACCAACGATATGCAATTTCACAAAAAAATAAACCTACAATAAATAATAAACACTCACAAATACCGGATATTACGAAACACAGGTCCTAATTTAGACCCTTGAGGAACTACAAACAATTTCTCTTCGAGTTTACAAGTTGTGTGCGCCAGCGCAACGTCCGCCTATCGTGGGCGTTACGACCGTATGACGCGTATTCGAAATTGAGGTATCAAGCCATGCTCGACCTGTTAAACACAGAGGCAACGTCGATGCGCACAGTATCCAATGCCTGTTTCGAATCAAGCTCGTAATTTTTCTTCAGAAGCGAGCGAGAAATGGTTCTATTCGAGTTGAAAGTTATTGTTAACGTTTTAAATTAGGTGTGAAGTGGTAGTTGAGTTGAAGAGAGGGATCGGAGCCTGACCGGTATGTGTTTATGTTTGATGGTACGCATGGCACGTGCCCCTGTCTATGTGATGACTATCCTGTAACAGATGGTTGGAGAATCTCTTTATTTTAACTTTTATTTTCGTTCGAACTCTGGACTTCTGTTTATATATGTAAATTTTAGTAGTATTGTAGAGATTGTGTTTATTTAAGAGTAGCACGGGATTGTGTATTTTATGTAAATATTCTGCCTTCTTAAATCGAGTCTTGTATTTAAAGGTTTATTAATTTTATAGTATTATGATTGGATTTTAAGTATTGTATGTTTGTTATATAATTTAGTTTATTATGTAGGTTAATTGGACTAAGCTATGTTTTGCGCATATTATACGAAGCAAGTTTAAAAATATATTTCACATAAATTTAGGATTATATTAATGTTACTTATGTGTGTATGTTTTTAATTATGGTTGTAATAATTGCCTGACAATTTTTTTTTTACTTAATTTAAATTTAGTCCTATAATAATAGGGAGGAATTGCTCACTGTTGGTTATAGGCCTGCCCAAGGTATTTTCTTAGTTTTAAAAATGTCGTCACTTTGAATAAAATTATAACTTCATAGCAAACATTAATAGAAAGTTTAATTTAAAAATATGTAGCTATACCTACTGAGTTGTTGTTTGAGTGATTGTAACTTACGCATAAGGATCTAAGTTCGATTGCCGGATTAAGTAAATTATGATTAGTTTTTTTTATTAGCTCTTTTTCAGCAGCATCACGGTTTGTGCCTAGCAATAGGCTCGCCCCCTATTACATTGTACCTAAAACATGGCGATTTGCGACTATACTAAAGGCTACATATGAACCTATTTATACAATTGTATCAAGTATGACACATATAGATCTACAACGCAGATTCCTCAAAAATATATGCACATATTTAACAACAATTACCACGCATTAGCGACGTAGCTGATTTAATAGAATGACGGTCGGCGCAGGAAATCATTCATTTACTTGTTCCATGTGGATAATGAGAGCTAATCCAATGTTAATCTTGGAGTAGCTACTCCGATGTTAGTCTTGGAGTATATATTACACCATTCACCTGCTTACGAATAGGGGCTTCATCAATGTCAGAAACATGTCAGGCATGGCCGAATATTCACGTGGGTAAAATCGTCATACAGAGAAAATGGTATGAGGAATGTGATGCGTGTCATCATTATCAGATCAGCCAGAAGACGTCCACCGTTGAACAAAGCCCCCCCCCCCCCCTTAGAACGCCACAATGAACAACAGCTTGCCAATGTGATGCGTGTGAATGAAGCAAAAGACTGCCAGGATCGTAGCAAATAGAAATCCGTGGTCTCTACCTACCCCTATGGGAAACAGGCGTGATTTTTAGTATAAATGTATGTATATATTACATTATTCCACTTCAAGTTTCGACCCTATCAGCCACGACTCAAAACTCAGGCTTTCCCAAATAAACACGAGCGTAAAAGCCGCCTCTACATAAACAACACCGTTACCATGGCAACATCAGCTCTTGTATTCATAACTTCGTACCGTTATATTAGAAGCAGTTAGGTCGTCAACGAATACGGAAGAAAAAACGGTTGTGATGCGTCACATCCTGTCGGAGCTATTAAGCTGTAAACGCCAATTAGTTATATAGGCCATTTAACGGTTTATTTTTGGAAGGAAGCTCCAGGTTAAGTCGCATTAGGCATGTCTTGAAGGAAGGATTCTGTAGAGCCCCTGGCAGGCCTCCAGCCAGGTCGACTGGGAAAGAAAAGGTCCCAAACAGGAAACAATGGTGCCAGAAGGAGGCTTATGCCCAGTGGGTCACATGACAGCTGATGATGAATAAAAGAAGAATTATCTAAGCCAATACACGGTAAAGGAAAACATCGTGAGGAAGCCGGCACACCTGAGAGATTTCTCAACGGTGTGTAAAGCCATGTCACGCCTACAGGCGGTTTAAACTCTGACACCAGGTTGTTCATGAACCATACGATAAGAAGAAGAAAGTAATATGATTCTACTAAATCGACCTTTTTAATTCCCATTTCCATAGCCACGGGGGCTGTTAGTGTAATTTGTTTATACGTTAGGTTGCAGTGCGTGACGATAGACGATAAAATACCAGCGCAGGACGTCATTATAAATTGCCCGCCCATATTCAAATAGAGTAGGTAAAGATTAATTAACTATTTATATTGTTGTAGGGTTGCCCCTATTCCCTATTTTATTCAATCTTTGAAGATCATGTTGCATCGTGTGTCTGTATAATCTCTAGTCGTGTTAATTTGTCGTCCATTGTACTATGAGTGTGAGGAAATAATGCACCTGCGTTAGCACACACACCAGCCCCCTTACCACGAACCCTTAAAACAGGACAGTTTATTATGTGGAAGTAAAACGCTGCAGCCGTGCACTGTGCGTTGTTGCGTTTCTACAGCGGAAAATGATCTCATAGTAACCCCGCTGTGAACCACAATCTCTCCTGCGTAGTTGGCAAGTCACAGTTGAGATTGGATCTTAATAACATCTATTTCATTGATTAAATCATTTTCTATTTCAGTATTTCCCCAAAAGACATTATGTATCTTAACTCCACAAAATTACTAACGACTTATTTTCAATTGTAGTCAATAAAAACAATTTTAATATTTGACATTACTATTTTTTTTACCCACAACCCTAAAACCGAAATAATACGAATATGTACATCTGAATTGCAGCACAATAGTCAATTAGACGTCTTATGTCATTGTATTGTGTCGCCATCCCGTCGTCCGAGACGATTCAATGGTAATTTGAATATTAGTCGGCATACGAACGGAAGGACGACGCGCAACTCTAAATACCATGAAGGTTCGTCATTGCAGAGTACTTGTCAATGGTTTTCTTTATTTTGACAATTGAGGTGACATTGACATTACTAGACGTCAATAATGTCTGACAGATGTTCCAGTAATTTAAATTCAAAGTATGAATTCAAATATTCTTATAATAATGCAAGTCTCTCCAATTATATCATCATAAAAATGTATTGACTAATGCTGGCACCGACATAAATACACATAACGCAAACCATCAATTAATTAAAAAAGAAAGTCCGATTCGATGGCAAATAATATAATTGGCATCGCGGTGCAAAGGGCCAATTATCGTAGCTTTAAATTGCCCAGGTTGCGGCAGACATAGCAGGTTAATAAGCACCTACACGACCTCTACTCCCTAGATTTTATCTACAGTACATTAAACAACGCGTGACAATAAAAAACTATGTCAGTGCACATCAAATTAAATGTCAGTTTGCGCGCCACAATGACAGGTTGTCAAACCATAGACTAAACCGCACAGAATATAATTTCTAGGTTATACAGAGCCTAACAAATTATGTATTGCCGTGGAAAATTTTCTTCGCTTCCTCGAATAAAAACGAAGCAATTTTCCGCTTCAATTCTCTAATAAATGTTCAGAAAATTACATCGTGGCATACTAATGAAATGGCGTTTACGAATTGTTATGCTAATGTGTGGCCAGCCGTGATGTATGTACGCCTTAACGCCAGTTATTCGACGCAGTAGGAGTTGGTATTGTTGAACACTACACAAGCTAAGTCTTATGTAACCGGGAGCGAGTCTATCGGCACAATTCCAAAACCTAGATGGCTTGAGTTGCTGACCGCACTGACATCATAACATCACGCCAGTATTCCCCGAAGGGGTAGGCAGAGGTGCACATATAGTACACCCACATTTTGCCAGTTATGTTTTAGGTCCCAATGTAATAGGGAGCGAGCCTATTGCTATCAACTGGGCACAAATCCAGACTCCGTGCTGCTACTGAGAATTCTATACACCTCAAAGAAACTATTTCGCTTAATGAAAGCTTGTGCAGCTTAGTTCAACTTGTTAAGAGGTCAACAAGGATATTAATGGTCACAGCAGCATTCCTAACCCATTGACCGGCAGAGGGAATTAGCGCTCAGACCACAGATTAACTATCGTAACTGTGGGGCGACGTTTATAAAAAAAAAAAACTGTCACCAACTGAAATTGTTGCAATGTAAATAAAGCGCAATATCTCGCCTGTATTCCCCGAAGGGGTAGGCAGAGTAGGCACAAAAATAAATAAAAAATAACAAACCCACATTTTGCCTAATGTAATAGGGAGCGAACCTATTGACATCAACCGGGCACAAATCCAGACTCTGTGTTGCTACTGAGAATTATCTATTGAAAAACCCAGTAAAATTTTGCCCAACCCGGGATTCGGACCTGGAACCTGATGCTCAGCAGTCGCGCTTAGCGACCAGTAGACCATCGAGACAATATTGTATATCTAATTATATGACTTAATATAAAATCAAATGTTTTTAAAAACAGGTAACAATTATGTTAGATATCTGGTTCACGTAGGCGACCGGTCTCAGTGGGCCAGATTGCTAAACCGACGGATTTTCGACTACCCACACATCAACGAGTTTTGGATATTTAAGGACATTGACCAGCCATTGTTAGCTTTGTTTTGAAAGTAACAATGTATTTACCAAATATTCAAGAATTTATTATAAAGATTCTTCTTTTTTAAAAACGTCGCCCCACACTAGGAATTTCTCCTGTATCGTGGGTGCGTTTCACAAACATGAAATATCACATACACTAACACCCAGACTCGTGACAAACATCTGTGGTTCGCTCAAAGTAAAAGAAATTCGTTAACTATGCCATGAGAACTAAGTTAATAGTTACTGCGATGTAATGTTCGTATTTCAGCGAATGAACGTTATTTATTATGGTATTGTGACTGTTATTACACAGTTATGGTGTTATAGAGGTTATGTAGAAGATTTTTAATAAACGACCTACTTTTAAAAAAGGATTGTAAGTGTATACCATGTTTCAACATGTCATAACCGAGTGGTATGACCGTTGGACTGTCAAGTCAAAGATCGTAGTTTAAACCCTGACACGCATCAATGTCTTTTCGAATTCATGTGCGTACTATAAATTAGTTATCGGCCTAAAACGGTGAAGAAGACATAGTGAGGAAACCGGCTCCTGAGAGATTTTCAACGGTGTGTAAAGCCATGTCCTACAGGCGGTTTAAACTCTGACACCAGGTTGTTCAACAATCATAGGGTAAGAAGAAGGCATGATTGTTTTTATTTACCCTCTCATTTATATTCGTTAGTAGGAATGAAATCTTATAAAACCCAAGTGATAGTATTTATTTACTATTTACGCCGGTTTTACTCAGGTGTGTATTCGGGAATACCCGACTAGTTTCCAACTCGGTAGTGAGTGTTAGCTTTGCTCTAATCAGTTCTGCAATGAATACCTTTTCTTTTAGACTTTGTGACAGCGCGATAGCTTTATTCATTGTTTCTCTTTATTATTTGCGGGTTTCATGTCCGCCTGAGACAAACATTTATGTGTTCCGAGTCTAGCCGTCTCTGTATGTGATATTGCATGTCCGTAAAACGCAGGTACGATTCCCAAAAATTCACAGCGAGGGCTAAATTTGACAAAAAATAAATATCAAACTAAAGCTACATAAATATAACTTACAATAACTGAAAGTTCAATGGTTTGTTGTGCTTATTATCAGACGATAAGATAGCGGCACTATTTCCGTTGTGTTGAAATAACAATCAATACCTCATTAACACATATAGCACTCCTTTTTTCTTCAAAGTGATAACAACCATGGCACTGGTCACGCCTTGAGTTCTGCTGTATTTTTGTAAATATATAATAAATAGGAAAATGTTTGTTAGCTAGTTAGTTAGAGTAGGCTTTTGTATAACTATATACAAAAGCTTACTCTTCAGGTCTTTACCTATCTATTACCATGTTTAGGGTTCCGTACCCAAAGGGTAAAACGGTCGGGATAAAAAGTAGCCTATGTGTTAATCCAGGGTGTCAGCTACCTCCATATGAAATTTCAGTAAAATCCATTCAGTAGTTTTTACGTGAAGGAGTAACAAACATCCATCCATACTTACAAACTTTTGTGTTTAATATTAGTAGGGATGTAGGCGAATAGTCTGCTGATAAAGGATAACACTTCTGCTTATCCCTGCGAGAGTTACAGGCGTGATACAAGTATAAAGTAGAATAAGACAAGTCATAAGATCATTTTCTGTCTGATAACAAAAGACACACAAAAGTTCTCTGAGACCGATATCCATGGACGCCGGCAGGGAGGTGCAAGGGGGTGCACTTGAACCCCCCTGGCATGTAGGAAAATAACTGGATTTTTTTATTCTTTATTAATTTTGTTTGAAATGCACCTTTAGTCCCCTTCTATCCATCATCTTTTCAAATGTGTTTGATGTAGCCAATGAGTCTAGTCAATTTATTCTACATTTTGTATTAGTTGTGTAGCAGTGTGTATGTAGTTACTAATGCAAATGCACTTTATGCACCCCCTTAAAGAAATCCTGACGACATCCATGCCGATAGCTAAAGCCAGTCTAACGCAAATACTTCTTTAAATGGAATTAGAGCTAAGATGTGGTACAGGCAACGCCATCTATTAGTGATGGTAGGCAACTTGAAATTAAATTTGCTAATTATTTAGGACACCATGTCCAAATAAGGTTTTAATTATGTTCTTATGTAAGATACTTAAATAATGTTGTTATGTTCTAGTCAAACATTTTATATTATTATTTTAATGGTTTTTGTTATGTATCACAAATTTTATTGCATTAACATGCATATTTAAATAATGTCTAGTTTGCCGCCTTTTAAAGTTCATTGCTCTATGGTATTACCTGCCAAAGACATTTTTTTAAATCGTCGATAGACTTTAAAATGGCGCCAAAACTAGCCAATGAGGATGCAACATGAAAACAACAAAGAAAACAAACAGATTTATTGTTAATTAATTTTATTCAAATCATTGTTAATCACACAACAAACCGTCACAATCAAACATATATTACCTTTTTATCCACCTGAAGAAGCGATTCCCTCCTTTTTTCCCGCTATTTTTCTTCTTCTTTCCCATTGTTTACTATAATTATCATACGTCACACGCACTGTCGAACACTGATTTAAAAAGTACAGCACTTAAGTTCTTATTCAACGCACTGGCTTCAAATAACTCACGAATATTGACGAATGTTTCTGACCGATACAGGACTCTCAAAGGCTCTAAAATACAAAATTAACCACTAAAATTAGTACTTATCACAAAAACAGTTATACACAAAAGCGTAAAGATGTTTTATTTACAAATAATACTAGAATTCTTAAATATATTTACCAAGATGCCTGGTGTTCAATCTATGAATTACGATGGAGATTCGGAGCGCGCGTTGGCCCGTGCGCGCACACACTGGCTCGCGGCGTGGACGAAATTAGACGCAAAAAAAAATAGATGCACATCACGAGAAATGCAGCGTTCGTTATTTTGGTCCATCTCTTGTGAGATAGAAATTATAACGACTCTGTAGACTTGCCCTTTAGGTGTGAATTACATGAGATATCGATGCGTTCTCAACTCGATAGTTTTCTCGGAATGTAATTTGAACTGAGATTTATCGATAGGCAGTTTCTCTATCAGATTGATTTGCGTAAGACTAGATACATATTGTATTTAAACTTTAATTCACGCCATTTAAAACAGAAAAGTATTTAGTTTTATTACGATTTTCTGTTTTAGAAGACCGATACTCAATTTAGTCTTTAAAAATACCACTTATGGTTGTGTTTAAGTCGGCCTTAAAACCGAATTACTAGTCACTTTAATTATAGGCAATAATCTTTACACCAAGCATTTACCTTTCAACCTAATAATGCCGTGTATAAATTTAAGAATAACTTTGGACAAGCTTATCCATTTTAATCTATCGTATCCTAAAGTTATCTTCAAATTGGCTACTTACTAGTAAAGATTACAGATTTAGATTAATAAACTATAAATCTAATTATTCGACCTGAATGTCGTTGTATAACTTAAAATATAATAATTAATATGTGTTTAATTTATTAACAATGCAACAGTTAAGATTAGAAGAGTTAAAATTATTTAATTTTACAGATGCTATATTCGACTTTATGCACAGATTATACAAACATAAATACAGATCACAAATGTCGAATAAACCTAAAAAGAAAAGGGCAAGTTGTAATATTTTTAGACGCGATGGTGAGTCACAGGAGTAGTCTAAATGAGGAAACATGTAGACGGTACATGATGTGGTGAAGTATAGTGACGGTACTCGGGATTTGATTGAACGAATGTATCTTACTTAACGCTAACTCGATAATTGTTGGTTGTTGTTGTTTGGTGCAATGAAAGTAAAAAAAATTGTTTTATTTCGGGAGTTTATTGTTTTTTAAATGATTATTTATATTTTTGACATATAATTTTATTTAAATAAGTAAATAAGTATATACGTAGAGGAGTAGAGTTTTTAAGTAAGACTTAAAAGTTAAGAAAAGTTTTTTTATTTAAAATGGACATTGGATAAGTTCCTAAGTCACAAAACCGAAGAAATGTTTACTTAGTTTATGAATGAAAGAAGAATCGACATTACCTCAAACCCAAATTTCTTGGAATAGGACCCTACTCTTCATAAATTAATGTATTACAGGCTACAATAACAGTTAATTTAGCGTGACAGAAACATATTTTATTAAACAAAAAAAAAATGAAAAAGCATGACACACTCCACAAAAATAAACAAAGATTACGTCACTATAGTGCAGCACTATTTGGGAACCGTCCAACTGTCTGTCGCTTATTAGCTTTGATATAAACGGAAAAAAAGTTAGCCAATATTGGTGACACATCCCGCTTTTTTACCAATTACCCAGTAGCCAAGATATAATGACAAGCATGTTTGATTTCACCAAATCGGAGATGTTCTGCAAAAAGAGCAAGTGAGGAGTACCCTCAACCAAAGAGCGTGTATGAGGAATGTGATGCGTGTGAATGAAGCGAAAGAAGTATGCCAGGATCGTAGCAAATGGAAATCCGTGGTCTCTGCCTACCGCTCAGGGAAACAGGCGTGACTTTATGTGTGTATGTTCGATTTCCGCACGGGGCCAACATTTGCGTGATCGTTCAGTCTGGGTGTTCCTGAACGTGATACTTATTCCGTGTGTATGAACCTACGTTACAAGAGAAATTTACTGTCTGGAGGCTCAAGTCTCATCTATTGTCAGGTAAAGTCCATTAAAATCCCTCGGGGTTGTAGCACATAATACCCCGAAAAACTAAGAGAAATATCTAGTGGAGATTTATACCTCCGAGTTAGTATTTATTTGGGGTCAAGCAACCTATCTTTAAGGACATCATAGATCTGTAGGTTTCATCAAACACACATTACATTCATATCTATTATATTCATTTCTACACTACGTTTTCAGAGCCGTGGTCCTCACATCAGAACATGTTCTCTTGAATACACCAACCATAATTGCCTGGGATCGATCCTGCGAATAATGGGCTAAATTGCGTTACCCAATCAAAAAGCTCCATCAAAACAAAAAGCACAAATGTTACAATCTAAGAAAAGTAAACAATAATTGCGTTGCTGTGATGCAACTAGTTTGGGCTGCGTCCAAATCTCCAGCACAGATCAGAATGAGGAAATGACAAAAATAAACGAGTCGCCGGCTACCGCGGATAATTCTAACGTGGTCGTCTATTTGTAAATATACCACGACGATACATTTAGATTTTAGGTTATGTGTATCCAAAAAATGCTAGGTTCTAGGACTCGAGAACGATGGTTATGGATGTAGGTATGTATATAGTCCTCCTTGTCGATTTCGATAACGGCGACCCCCGAAATCACCTTTCTTGATGAGCTCTAATGTGGCTGTAGGTAAATAGTAGCTTATTACGTTGACTGTCTGCGTAGACCAGGGGTATCTAACCTTTACGATCTTGTCAGCCCCCCCCCCCCCCAAATAACTAAAGAAAGTAGTTAACGATATGATTATCCTCATCATCCCAATAAACCGTAATCATCGATAGTTTTAACCGTTACAGGACTGTTATAAATATTTTCTTTCTTACTTTGGCCCTTTCTTCTGTGTCATTTTGTAAACTACTCCTACCTACTCTAAACAGTTTCACCGCAGAATATGTAACTATAATTTGCCTTTTATTAAGATTTTGACGTATCTGTATTATAGTCTGAGGCAACATAGTAACAAGGTAACCACAGATGCTGAAATGCACTATATCATTGGAAAATGTAATACAAATATTCAAGTTTAAAAGGCACCAAGGCACAATTCTGATTTTTTAAGTTCTCAAACAGCAGAAAATAAAAGAAAATCAATTCAGATGGTCGTCTTGAACTTTACCATGACCGAAAATAGTTAAGTATTTATTCTGTACGTAGTTTCGTTAACTATAGTGGGTTCCATAAAGATAAGCCGATCGCCCATGGTCAATCAACTAAATGGGTTCTAGAATTCTTTGTGATATGGCTGTTGAAAAAGCGTAGTTTCGTGGAAAATGGTCGACTAACGAACAAACAGTACGTATTTCTATTAATTACTCTCTCTCGATTTCCTCTGTATGTAAGTGCATAGATACACGTAAACTGTCTTTCAATTGTTGTTTACGATTATTGGTCTCCTGTGTTTGGATTTGTCATGTCTTTGTTATTATAGTAAAATAGTTAAAAATACTGCTTAACGCTTGCTACTCCTAAAGCACCTAGATAGTTATTCTAAAACAACGAGTATTGTATAAAGATTGTGGCAAACGTACCTTACCTATTAATTCAATTCATTTATTCAAAAGTCAACACATGGACCAATTAGTGATAGTAAAATATACAATTTTCACATTATTAACATATTATTTCTACTTTAGCCCGTACATGTAGGTAGTTGTTACAGTAATATCTAAGCTATAGTCAAAGCTCAAGTAAGTCTAGAGTTCTAGACTAAAGCTCCCAAGGGAAAGAGGGCGTAACTTTTAATTAAAATTACGTTTTAATGGTAATATAATTTAGATGTGGTTAAAAACAATAACTGACAAAGTTCACGGTTTTATTATTTAAAGTCACATGTGTAAATATATAAGCCATAGCTCGACAACTAAACGCATTGACATTAGAAAAGGAATAAGGTATAAATATGGCTGCGAAAATTGCAGGTTAATGAACTAATAACTGCTTTTCTTTCATCTCCAAAGAAAATCCTACAAAACTAAACCACAGTTAAGCATTAGCGTCGCAAACTTCTTTAGTCATGCAAGTCTTTGAGTTAAACAAAAATAAATTCACGAGAATGCATCCATTCCGCGTAAATATCAAAGAGTAGGTAACCAATTTAACTAGATCTGGTAACACTTGTTGTTTGAATACGTCAAGAGGTCACGTTATAGTGGTAATGTTTCGCGCGCTCTCAAAATGACAAGTGTTCCATTTTAAAAAAGCTCTCCCGTTCTATTCTGCGTATTCTTTTTTTAATGTTTTGTTGCAGATATAAAGGCAGTTGTTCGTTTTATTATTTTATTTTACTTTGCTTCAATAAAGTTTTAAATATGAGATGGTCGAATGGTTATTATAATCTAATAATAGGCCACGTTTCAGTATGATATGTATGTAGGTATATAATAAAGGCAGGAGAGTTATCGCGAACACACTAACAAGTTTTTAATTTTGGCTTTACGTATCTATAAGATATTAACTTTGTCCTATTTCTTAATATCCAATGAGGCAGCACTGAATAAAATGTTGTAAAACGAATAAAGCTTCACATAGTTCAATTTGGTACGCAAAAAACATAAACAAACAACCAAAATAACAACATAAACAAATCACTAAACACATTTACTTTCTTTCACCACAAAGTTCTACCAAAGATAAAACAAAAACCAAGAACAACGCCACAAAAATAGCATCGGCTATAAATATGGCATCAAATCGAAAATTCGAACGTTTTCAAATTTGAATTTCAATGAACCAATGACCGTGTTTGAATCAAGCTCTTGTCTAGAGTCCTGCAACGTCAGTCGATCGCAACAAGTCCGCGGCAACTGACCTGCGGGTTGTTAGAAAATACGAGCTTTTCGGGGAAGTCATATGTTTAATTATAGTACGCTATGAAATGCTTGATACAGTACACGCGCGGATTGAAGAAGAAATGTAAATATCTATGTTAAAGTAAATTAATTTTGCTTCGTCTTCACTTTTCAGAAAGTTTGTAAAGAAAAAGAAATGTGTGTGAAACTAAAGACATTAGAAACTATTATTAATATGTATACCAAACGAGACCAAACGTTAGTTTGTTTTTTCTATTTCTCATCTGAATAGTTGCTACGTATAAAGTGAAATTTATCTAACGAAGAATATTTTTAAATCGTTTGACACAAACTATTTATGGCACCTGTCAAGTGTCAAAAGTCATGTCAAATGTCACTAATGCTGTATGTCCTGTCTGTAAAACAGGCTCTTTTTATATGTGTTATGTTATTTCAAATTAGAATGACATCATGGGATGCCTGCATTTCCTTTAGAGAATACAGATAGACATCACAACGCTTATAAGACAATAGGTGTATCCTTGGCTACGCGCTTCCGATTGCCATTCAACATTTATTGTGAATTGCCGACCCTGGCCATTAGGCACTGAGATGTACCCAGTTTTGAATAAATGCACTGAATAATGAGCTATTGTTTGCTGTAGTATGTTTTGTTTATAATACCGACTAACTGATTTAAAAAAAATGCGTATTTGATACCATTAATCAATAATTTCAAGACTATATAAAAAACTTAATTTTAGTCTTTCAATTCAGTACATTTTTAATTTATTAGGGGTAACAAACAATAATAGACGACCAATTGGTCACCCATCACCTGAACGACCTTAGTAAACCTTGCTTAACCTAGATAGCTTGTGTAACCATGAGGTCTAGAGACCTATGTGTACTCATACAATCACGCCTAAATACCACGGGGTGGGGAGTAAAGCGAGTTGACAATGTATCTGAATCTTTTGCATATACTACAATAAATCAGTTTGTCGTCGCCACTTTCCGGAGTTTTTGGCAATGGGTGTGAAGTCTGAAGTCTGTTTAATGTGTCAGACACGCGCTTGATGTCTGTATACTGGGAACTAGTTAGTCAGACAAATGGCATGGCGGGATTGGCAGGCCAAGGAAACGAAGAAGACCATAATATGCTTAGTGGGTATAGAAAAGGTTTTCCTTGATGCTGAGACCGGAAAAGATAGGTCTGGTTAATGGTAATAGGCTCGCCAACTATAGCAGATAGTTCAGTCAAAATGCAGGCAGTCCGTATTTCATATTTATAAACCAAATCTGATTTGACACATTGTCTCTCTCCACAAGCCGCCATATTGGAAAGCTTTTTTTTTTTTGGTTATGGCAATTGACGTCTTCTGACAAGAGCCATTGTTGCCAGTGTTATAATTCTTCAATATACTTTCAGAGCCGCCAGCCACAGGCAACCAGCTATTCTGACGCTAACTAGTGTTGATTGGGAAGCTTTACTTCGTCGAAACGCGGTCGAACGATGTGCCAAGTTGCCAACGACTAATCGTATGATCTAAATGGATCAGTTGCACATGATAATATACGACAAAACAGGCCCAAGGTCAGGTGATGTACACAAATAAGCTGGATTTTAATTTATAAATGAAAATTACTGATTTAACATCAGGGCGAGTATTTTAAGAAACAGTATATGATGAAAACCCGTGGTCAGAGTTTAAACCGCCTGTAGGCCTCTGACATGGCTTTAGACACCGTTAAAAAATCTCTCAAGTGTGCCGATTTCCTCACGTTTTCCTTCACCGTTTTTAAAGATTAATAACTAATGTACGCACGTAAATTGGAAAGGACATTAGTGCGTGCTGGGGTTTGGACTAGCTACCTTTGACTTGGCAGTCCAACGGTCATACCACACGGCTATTAGAACATTTCACTCAGAATTCTCCCATATAGCTAACTGCTGTGAAACATTGCTTTGCACTTAATTCCTCTTAACAAAAACAAATACCTATATACACTGAATATATTTCTCTTATGCCGAAATTGCACTTCATCCAGTTATTAAGCCGTCAGATTGTGCGCAATACAATACCTATTGAATGTGTTATTTGCCCTATAAATGGTGATAGTCTTGTTACCGGGTAAAGCGGGGTAAATTGATATTCAAGGGTGAATAAAAACAAAATCTTGGAACTCATTTTATACTAAAAACATGATAAGATTTTTAGTTTCTTTTTTTTAGAAAAACCGTCACTTAACGCTAGGAATTTCTCCTGTATCGTGGGTGCGTTTTACAATCATGAAATATCACATACACAAACACTCAGACTCGAGACAATCATCTGCGTATTGCACAATTTTTTGTCTCCTGCGGAAGTCGAACTCTCAACCCTTCGCGCAGAAATCCAAGCACTTAGCCACTACACCAATAAGTTTGTTACCATTATCTTTAAATGCTGTTGGTTGACTTGTAACTGTAATAATTTAATGTTAAAATCGATTCTAAAGTTTGTTTTCTATTTACACCTTAGAATACAATTCAACCCGTTTTATGGTACCTATTAAATGAGACAACCACTGCTACTGCAACGATTATAGACGTCCGAGTATGTTAAAATAGATGTGGACTAATCTCTGTAACTGTCATTCGAATAATAACAAAGTTAAAATGACATGATGCTTATTAATACTAGGATTAGAACGATATATTTTCGCTTTACTTCACTAAAATGTATAATTTATATTACTATCTTAAACTCACAACAAAATTATGGCGATTGAATTAATGTAGAATATATTTATTTACATACATAAAGCTTAAATAAACGTCAGTAGAACTTTTTTTTCTGCATTTCCCTTCAGTCTATATTGTTTATTCTTGTGCGCCAGGGGTGTTTAATCTGTGGTGCATTGTATTCAACTAGGAATTTGGTTGCTTTTTGCTAAATATGATATTCAAACTGTAATTGGCAATACAGTAGGTATACAAGGCCTAGAATAATCTTAATAAAATAATAGTAATATGTCTATGTAGTACTAAAACAATGACTATATTACAGTCAATCTTTAACATGCTCTTAATAAAGGATCAAGTTCACTGTCTTCACTCAGTAAGCCAAAAATATACGATATCAAGTTACTGTGCGACCAAATGTTTTCAGTCCCTGAGAGACCGCCATCTTTAAATAATACGCTGTCAAAACAAGAATTAAATATTAAATTAATATTGCACTCACTAGAATTTATTACCAGTTTAGTATATTAGCTTCGTTAGATAATTAAATTAGAATAGTAGCGATGTGTCATCATTGTGTTTTAAAATTATGGATGTAATTAACGAGTACAGTGTGTAATAAAACCTTTTTGTAGAGCTTGTGATGAAGTTACGAGTCTTAAAATATTTGTGTTAATTAGTTTCTATAGAATAGAATAGATATCTTTATTTGCATTTAATGTAGGTACAATAATGTGTTACATTTATATATTATGGATCCTTGTACAATTCTAGAAGGGTATTAATAATACTTATACCTAAATGAAATTCTAGTTACCGTTAGTGTATCATTTTATATCCCTAGAATCGGTTCCATGTGATATCTGAGATTTAATAAAACATTGGTGTAATCCGAACTTATTTTTAGCATAGGCATAATAATATATTCCTTGGTCTAATTTTTCGTGTGTGCAGATAATTAATTCTGTCAATCTTAACACAAGAAAATACATATTATATAACGTAGCTATGTATTATGCTTAGAATATAGAACAAACCAGAAGGCGTGACCGCGCAAAATAATGTAAGTATGCCAACTACTCCAAAATGGAGTAGTTGGAAATTTTAACATTTCATTATTAAAAAGCGCGCGCATCGCTAGGACGTTTTATACGCTGCGCATTTAATTCAATTATGCCGACCTGCGTAATGCTAATGACGAAAACTGCAGTCGGAAATATATAAAAATATAATAGGATTACATTTCATGTGTACGTTTCACATAAATACGTCTCTTTATTTAAATGTCGAATATTTTTTATCGTAATTATTTGACAATGAAACTAAGCGTCCATTTTGTCAGTGTTGCAAGTATTTAGGTGAAATATTACCCCGTGATTTGTTAATATTTTTATTTGTAAAAATGCTAAAAGGAGGAAGAATTATGTTTTATATGCGTAAGGTGTGGAGTTTGATTACCGGTCTGGGCAGTATAATTAGGTAGTAACACGGAGTCTATAATTATTTGTGCTTATTCGGTCAATGGCAATAGTATTAGAATTAAAAACTATTACATTATAATATAACATTTGTTAATTAAAAATCTTTTTATACAAATCTTTAATAATCACAACCAAAACATCGCCATTTACCCCAGAAGCGGTATTCCACTTCTAGCCTAGCAACATTAAGCGGGTGTGAAGTGGCGGGAGAGAGGAGCGTACGCCATGTTGATGGACACAGTGTACGCAAAGGAAAAATGGTCGAACGCGGGGCCTGTGGTATTATGTTAATCGTTAAAACAATAATAAGTAAAATTCTTTCCATCGCCCATCGCCGATAATGCCAGTCTTGAGAAGTGACAAATAAATGCATTTGATATGATTTGACGAACCTGATATGGGATCATAATGACAATAGGTTCGCCATCAATCATAATAATATGGGACTTTTATTAATCAGTAAACCTTGGGTACATAAACTCTTGGAAAAGGAGAACACATAAGTCTATCGTTTTAGGGAAAACAAGCATGAAATGTGTATTATAATTAAAAGAAGAGGAAACCATCTTAATTTTTTAATAGTTTTTAAAATATAGTCTCATTGCTCTGTAAACAATAAGCAGAAAACAAAAATATAATTTAAAATTAGAAGGTGCAACATGCCTACAGACAATAATGACGTTTATTGTCTATGGCTAGACTCGCAGTCGCAGTACTCCACAGTTTGCATTCAGTGCATCGCTGGCTTCCCGCCAATTCGGGTGCGTCGACCCGCCCCGTGTATTTCTTTTTTCATGTCTGAGAATTCAAGATAGACACGTAATAGGAGGATAAGTTTATTTATTTAGATTTAAACATAGCTTGATGTATGATGATTGCAGTTCTTTTATTTGTAGGCGGTTTTATATTGCACAAAATTAGAATAATATCAGAGCTAGAGGCAGAATGTCTGTAGTTTCTTTTTGTGTAGTGTAGATGAAGTATTTTTATTATTTCTTTGTATTAGTGAAACGATATATCATTAATGTAAGAGTCAACTAAACCGGTGACGTACTGTCCAAAACCAAGTGAATGGCAATGAGCTCGCCATAGATGACATTAGACTTGAAATACGCGGAATGTAAATGTAATATAGTAAAGGATTCGCTCGTTCGTCTAGTGGTTCCTAAGCGCGACTGCTAAGCATGAGGTCCTGCGTTTCAATCCCTGGTCGGAAAAAGTGTTACTGGGATTGTTCATAAAGTCACTAAGTAGCACGGGGTCTGGATTCGTGTCCGGTTGACAGCAAAACGCTCGGCCCCTATTACATAACTAGCGTAATGCGGGTGTACTTTACAGTATCTTCTGCTATCCTCTTCGGAGAATACAGGCGTGATGTTATGTTTAATGTAAGGAAACTCTACGAGTGGCGATACTCACTGGCTGACGAATAAAACCTGGGCCTTAGTCTGCTATTACAATAGTGTCAGACTGATCGATCATTGATCTCATAATTATCGATTTTGATAAGTTTGGTAATCTGCTAACCTAAAAGCGTCATTGTGACTTTCCAATGGTCGACCACTGACACTCCACTGAAATAAATGACATAGAATGGTAATCTGGTAGAATTACCACCATTCTCTTACGAGACCATTTACTGACCAATGATCGGCCATTATTAATTTAGCAGATTACGAACTATTAACAAAATGACAATGGCATCGTGTTGGAATGACGAATTTAGTAAAATAGCAGACTCGGGGCCCTGGACTCCTGCTAAGATCATCTTTATTTACCCCTTGGAGGATCACAGACTTGTTAAGATTATAATTTCAGTAGCCTAATAATCCCTATATATTATTAAATAATGTTTGACCACAGCACCGCAGGATACGATACGCTGCAGCCACGAGACCGCAGCATTGACAAACCTATCGCTGTTCTAGATTAAATTGTAGTAAATAGTCACTAATGAGCACAAACATAATAAAACTTATGCAATTTTAAAGTTTAGTTTTATATACGGATCGAGGTTTAAGATTATCAAACGCGAGGGAAAGAGTACTTAGAAGTTATAGAAGATGGACAGCGAAAATTGAAGATGAATTGTTTAAAGTTTTTGGTTAACTTTCACTTCCTAGTCCTTTTGATAAGGTCGCAATGATCGTCGTCACGAAATATCCAGCCTGCTATGCCACAGTTCCGAGTCAGTGGAAATGCACACTTCTCGTCCCTGCTCGGCTCCGTCCCGTAGACGTATTTTGTATGGGAGCATCGCACAGTTCTTCTCCACTCTGCTACTGAAGCTGAGAGGAGAAATGTAAACCACGAAATACTATTGGTTGCTTCACACATCTCGTCTCGTCTTCTATTTGATGGAAAACGGCCGTATTAAATGAGTATGGGTACATCTGTGGAATACACTCGTGGTACATGAGCACATGGGCACATAGTGCCTTAACATATAATTTTCTGGTACATTCACATGGGCAGGAAGCCACGGTCGGAGTCACAAGCCTGCGGGGACAAACGTATCGTAATGCTGATCGAATGGATGCGGTGATAGTGGAAATGAATGTTATTTGACGAGGTTTTATAATGTTGGTTTTATGGTATTGTGCGAACATGGTGGAAGTATTGGGAATACTTATACCCAGTTGCCGACAGGTTGCGACCAAATTTTAAATGGCAACCCTACCTTTTTATGTTCTTTTTTCTATTTAAAATTTGGCCATACGTGTTAGCAACCGGGTATAAACAATCAAAGCGTAATTACATAAACTATACATCGACTAAAAGTTATTTTCTTTCAAACTTAATACAGACGCACACGACTTAACTTGTATTGTGTAAATTTGTAAAGATTTACTGAAATAAAAACTTTTTTTTTTAACTATAACATCACGACTGTAACACCAAAGGTGGGGCAGACAGCGACAACTTCGTTGATAGGGGGCGAGTTTATTTTCCGGGCAAAAATTATAAATACTATAGAAAGTTTGGAATCGCGTCGTCTAATAATACGCGTCAAATAAACTTTTTTTAAAGTTAATGAAAAAAAATCCCTCTTATTGTGCAGGTGAACTATTATCCTAATAAATATTATTTTTTTCAAGTAAGGCAGACATTAACATTAGCAACAAACCATAAGTTAGTAACACAGAGCCTTTACTTTTAAATATCGGTCAGAGACAATCAGAACGATAAATGTTCATTAAGAACTTCACTACACTCTGTAACTAACCAAAATAAATCACAAGGCACTTTCCAGTCACGTAAACAGTCAGACACTTAAAATCAAGAACAAGTTCATAAAAATATCGTAAAAACATTAACTTTCACGTACACAAGCAATTACAACCTACATTCGAAAAAACACGAGAATCGAATAGAAAAAAAAATTCGAACGCACCGTCCGCGCGTTCCATTTCGCGTCACTCACTGCACGAAATTATGGCGGGAAACGATGACAAACAGAAATGGTAATGTAATAAATATCGTCAATTAGGATTCATGTTGTGTTCCTCACCAAATAAGATTGTAACGTCGGAAGAATTTATGAAGCGTCGTCGGAAACGGGTCAATGGATAAATAATTGAGTGCTCGATTATGGCAGCTAGCGTTCATTGTAGAGTAAAACACTTCGATCGGATTGGTGAGTTCAGTTGGTTTCTTGTGTGATTTGCGCAAAGAAAAAGAAAAGAAATTAGCTATAGTCTCATTAGCCATTGATGAATGCCGAAGCTTTTTTAAACAGATTTAAAGATTTATAACAGGTACATTTTATTTAAATTCCTAGCTGCCCCCCCGGGGTGTTATAAAAAAGTTATAAAAAGAAGCCTATCCAGGGTGTCGGCTACCTCCATATGAAATTTCATCAAAATCGGTCAAGCCGTTTGAGCGTGAAGAGGTAAAAAACATACATACACACTCACACACTTTCGCCTTTATAATACGTATTAGTGTGATTACAAATTAAATGATAAATTAAAACTTCTCGTCTGTGGCCGGGAAACTGATATGTAAGCTCTTCACCTATTATGCACTCAAATAAAACTTATGCTGAGGGTCAAAAAGTGGCAAAAAAACATAATATGGTTATGGTTGCTTCGTTAGTCTAGTGGTCGTTAAACACGACTGCTGAAGCATGTGATCCTGGGTCGGACAAAGTTATTATTAAATTTTTCCATGTGGTTCTTAACAGTCTGAATTTTAGTCCCGTTTGATGGCAATATGCGCCCCCCATATTACTGGCGAAAAGTGGGTGTACTGTTTACCTGTGCATACCCCTTCGGGGACTACAGGCGTGATGTTATGGTATAAATAGTTCTCATGGCTCAAACGCAGTGAAGCAAAGCCACTGTGGGCGATTGTGAAGACCTAGAACAATCTAACTGTTTACGATATCCAGACAGATTTTATGAACGTAAATAAATTAAATATCCGATTCTTTACTGCAGCGCACCACAGACAATGTTGGCCTCGATGCAATACATTTGTCTGAGGAAATTACTCATTCAGCCTGTTCGCTAATAAAGTTATGAACTTGTCGCCAGGGTCGTCTATCTTACGTTTAAGATTATTTTTATTGTTACCGTTTTGATTGATTGAATGAAATGCACAGTTAAAATTACAAAATATTGTTGCGAGTGCGTAAACAGCTTTCATTGTGGCGTTCTAAGGGGGAGGCCTTTGTCCAACAGTGGACGTCTTCCGGCTGATGATGAAACAGTTTTATTTTTATGAGCTTCCATATTAATTCTCAATAGTTTGAGCCCAGAGCCTTTCAAATTCTAAGATACCACACTTATCGATACAGAATTGGGTATAAGTATAACGGACAGCAAGAACCTTATCCCCTTGCAATAAAAACAAAACAGACATCTTTTCGTTCGTTGACATGTAATTATGAGATATGGAAATATATATTTTTTTTTTGTTTTTTTAGCATACATTTTTGACATTGTAATATTAATAATTAAATTACGAATCGAGAGATGCCAGTGCCATAATCTATTTATAATGTATTCACGATTTGCATGCATAATTATAAGTTGTGTAATATTTCTGCACCAGCAATGGTAGTGTATGTGAAACTGTATTTAATGTAAGACCAATGTACCATATACTGAGAAATAAATTCTATTCCGACTATGCGTCACGACAGCAACGAACCGCATTACTTCTTTCGCCTTTTTATTTCATAGATTTTTAGTTCTATCTGACAGACTACGGATGTCAAAACCAGCTAGTAGACTAGTGATGGGCAAATTATGAAGATGTCATCGAAAAATACGAGAAAAAAATCACTCACTCAAAATCCACCATTGAAACTTACACTACTCGCATCGTGTGGTCACCGTTTTAACCGGACATACGATGACACATCAAAGTACATAACTATAACCTTAGTTTAACGTTAATTGGGTAAACGGTTAGTTATCAGAGGAATCCTCAGATAACCTGCATTCTTATGTTATCTGGAATAGATAATACGGCTTCAGACCTCAATAATTGATCTTTCAATACCTGTGACATCTACCGACCTACTTATTTACTAAAGGAGCAATCTTTGGACTTTTACAAACATCACCGGAGAATATAGCTTTGTCTGACAGTTTGAGTATCCCACACGGCCTACCCAAATGTCCTGCAGATGGTACGAGACGGGGCGTCAGGACAGGTCGACTCAAGCCTGCTGTCGGACGACCTACATGGTTCATACACAAACCTATTATAATATCATTTATTTCATAATCTTTTACGATTATGAAATAAATATTGATTCTTTTAAAACGCAATGATTATAGTTTATAACATCTTTGCGGGACAGACATGGCCCGAAGTGGCATTGGTGGTCGTTTTGTGTCAGAAAAATGGAAGGCCTTTGCCCATCAGTGGGACACTAAACAGGCTACATAAAAACAAACCATTCATTAAATAACAAATCAATTAATCCTGTCCTTAATGTCTTAGCTTTAAATCCTTAAAAAAAAACTACCTACTTTTTATTTTTACCCGATTTTGGTAAGTTACGGTCTAAAATAATATGTAGGTACCTATTTAACATTTTTTAATGTCAATATATCAAAGTATTAAACTTTTATCCGTCAAAGCATCAATCCCGCGACGAAAGTGTCGAAACATCTAAAAGCATTCACCTAATAAGTCGTCATAATTAATTACTTAATCAATTAACAAAACCAGCCCCTTACCACGAACTTAAAGCAGGACAGTTTACTTTGTGGAAGCGAGAGGCCGCTACATGTAGTGTCATTATCCGCATTCGGCGTCTCGCTTCCACATCGTAAACTGTCCTGCTTTAAGAGTTCATGGTAAAGGGGCTGATTATAGTAACTCACAAGCATAACCCTTCGGGAGTTAATCAAGTAATGGTTTTAACAGGTTTTAATTATCGTGGCGCAATTAATAGAATAATTATGCAGGTCGAATTACAATCACTTGCATGAAGGTAGACTAACATAACAGTTGTTATGTATGAACCCACAAACCATAAACAAGATAGTCAAATCATGTAATTTTTTAATTAATGTAATTAGCCGCTTCAGTTGTAGCATGAATTAATTTGTAATTATTCATTGCTTGTATATCAGGATGTACAACTATGCACTAGGTAGTATAGGTACTTATTTGATTTTTAAACAACCTTATTTATAAATGTAAATTTACATTAAAAAAAAAATATGCCAGATTAGAGGGCAATAGTTGCATACATTTAAACCAGTTGGTTGAATCTAATGGTCATGCTGCAATCTGCATAGTCTATGCCTTGCCTTGTTTCCATAAATATAATGTAGATTAAGATTCCAGCGATTATAATGTATTGATGTAACTTATCTGTTATATAAACTATAAAATACTTATAAAAGAATATGTATCTTTGTTTTATATTATACTAGATGCGCCCCGCGCTGTTATCCGCTACATTTTTTCGGGATAAAAAGTAGCCTATGTGTTAATCTTATGTGTCAGCTACCTCCATATAAAATTTCATTAAAATCCATTCAGTACTTTTTACGTGAAAGAGTAACAAACATCCATCCATACTCACAAACTTTCACGTTTATAATATTAGTAGGGATAGAAGTTTTGTTTTTGCTACCTGAATATACCAATCACGGAGTTTAATTAATTATTTAGGCTTTATGCTAGATCAAACGAAGCAAGATGAAGCTTCATTCAAAATTGAATTTAATTATTGTTGTCAAATAACTTGGATGCAAAGAGTATAGTCTGAGGCGATAATATAATATTTTGATTTTAAATCATCAGAATACATCTTCCATCAGAACAATTGGCTGCAATCGCTACTACATAGTAATAGCAATTTGTTATGATGTATTGTATTCTAATATTAAGCTGTACTCATCATTGCAATTGTCTACTTTATGTAGCTGTGTGATCATTATATGAATGATTCTTGACAAGAAGAATATTAAAAATTTTGATGCATCGCTAGTCTACTCTGATATTAAGATTATGAGGCCTAAATGACATTATTGAAACTGAAAGAATGTAGTTTAATGTTGTCCTATTCCATCTTTCAAGCTGTACTGTGCACTTTTTTTATTTGTCTGCTGTGCTTGACTAGCTTATTACTGGAAAAAACAGATTAAACAACAATAACAATAAAAAAATAACTATTTTATGTTTGTTTTTCTCATTGAAGGAGTATATAAGTTTTGTATTCTATTCAGAGTTCAGTAGATGCAATCCTTTTTCAAATTTAAATTCTATTTTCATCTTCTGTAGAGGCCAGTATTAATTACTCTCGTTTTCTGCAGAAATAGAAAAAGGTGTGGGAATTATAGAAATTAAAAAATAATGAATTTAATAGAAAGAAGAAGGTTATTGGCTAAAAGTAATAATATTAAGTTCTTATTGGTACTGCAAATAAAAAATCAATACTTTATACTTACCCTATTTTAAAGATACATAAACAATTTATATTAGGGAAAATAACAAAGTTAATAAATAGGAAAATACATAATATTACACCTGAAATATTATACCATAGTAAAATAAAAGAATTTTCACGAGACACACGCTACAAATAAAAATATCAATAAAAACAAAAGTGACGCGACAAAGTACATAGAACCTTAAAATAATTAAATTAAAACCAGTCATTAAGCTACAAAAATAAGAAATCTAGGTATAAATAGAGGTAATACGAAAATTCAAGTAATACGTTCAGAAAATACGAATTATTACAAAAAACAACATTGCACTCACCCAAACCTTGTTAAATATTTCTCGGTATAAATATAATTTGAAAAACACTAAACACACAAACGAAAAATGGTTCTACTTATTTTCTACAACTGTGGTCCATAATTTCCACAAAAATATTAATTTTTATCTAAAAAAAGTCTTGTTTACGCACTTCATTCACAACACAACACTTCGTGATTGTCCATTGATTTGATTTTGAATCGGAAGGAAGTAAAAAGTTGTCTATTCTTTTTGTTAACTCTGAATTATTTCTATCAGAGGATAATTTAATAACATTTAAGTTTATATATAGACCAATATTACAAAACATTTAAAGGATAAATTAATAAGGAAATCTAAATCTAAAAAATATTTTGCACGTCGCGCAATTCTTGTCTATGTAATTGACCGATTGGCGGTAAAGTTTAAATTTTACTCCGAACTTTTGCACGTTATTTCATATTACCAAATAAATTAAAAATACACGTTTTAATTATGAATATTTAAAGAAATTGAGTTATTTCGGTCCATATTTGCTACAAGTGGTAAGGCGAGTCAATAGTACAAGTCGATAGGAAGTGTTTTTTCAAATTCATATTGAAATCGCAATAAATTTAAAAATCATATCAGTCTCTTGATTCTGGTGCATTATTTATCCAGGTAAACTTCTAAGTAGGATTATTGTGTCTGTTTTCAATTATGTGGAGCTTGGGGCCAACTAACTGTTGCAAGTGTAGATCTGTCGAGGTTAAGCATCACTGGTCGCGGTTAATCCGGTGATGTATGACCATTGAGCCACGACGCATACGCGTCATTTTATTATCAAGAATAATAATCACAACGTGATGTTTGTGCAGGTCAGGTAGGCGCTCTTAGTAAAATGTCTAGGTTGAACCTAGGATTAAGCCTAAGTACATGACTTTGACTAGATTTGTGTGAAACAAAATAATTATGTAGGTGGTTTAAAATCATAAAGTAGGCTGTTTGTTTGTTGATTCTTAGGCAGTCACAAATACAAATTAAAAAACAGTATTTTTTTCATAGTTTTTTTTCCTTTGTATTGTTTGACAAAGGTTGCCAGAAAGCTGTATTTGCTTATTTAAAATAAGATATTAATTTGGGTAAGTAGGAACTGAGTAGGAAGCGTGTTTAAAAAAGGGATCAAGGTTGTTTTAACAATAAAACACAGGTTAATTAAATATAATTTATTTATTGATTGTTCACTAACCTATATTGCGTTTTATACAATCTACATTAATAAGTGACGACGGTTTTAACCGATATTAATGGTTATATCATAAGCAAATCATTTTGTGTATTTGATGATATTTCTATGACAATAAGATTTGGGAGCTCAGAGGCCAGGCCTTTGCCCAGCAGTGGGACACTAGACTACAAAATTCTAAAACAATAATGTAAGTACACCTTGCAGCTTTACATATTGATAGATACGTTGAAACTTGTTAGTACAAAAGAGATTTTCACTTAAAACGTCGCCCCTCACTATGTGTGTCTGTGTCGTGAATGAGTTTCAAAAACATGAAATAAAATATCACATACCTACACACAAACCCTAAACCCGGAACCTTTATCGCAACAGTCCGATCTCTCAGCTACTGTGCATTAAATTTAAGTTACATAAAAATTAATAAGACAATAATTATGAGTTTAAATTGACTTCCAAGATTTGGTTTAATATAGTTAGTAACAAATTAAGTATAATATTAAGTGTATAAAATTCACAAAACAGTAAAAAACATGGAAGAGATATACTGATTTAGAAATTGTAGTAGCACAATAACTGTATTTAAAAATAAATATGAAATTGACATTATAGGCGCTTGCGCACAATACACAAAATGATTTACAAATTACATAAACAGCTAAAATTAAAAATAAATATTTTACACATACAGAAGAAATAATTTATTTAGTATAAAGTCTAGAATCCTTTGCTTTAGTCTGCCTAGGATGAAAAACAAACAAAAATCTTCTACCCTTAAAACATATAATTATGAAATTTGAACACGGTAGTAACACTATATTCGTCTTATATGTAGACATTATTATTATTTTGTGAAGAAATATAGTACAAAATATCTATTTATTATTTTTATTATAGATATAGGGTCTAATCATAGTCCACACGACACAAAGCAGAAAGAATTACCTTCTTACTTTCAGTCACAAACATTTTAAACTATTTTACTATAATAACTTTCGTGAGTGTTATCCATATTATTTACTATATATTCCGGTTATACTCACGGGTGTATTCGGGAATGCCCGACTATTTTAAACTATTATGTAGAATAGTCAAACAATAATATTGATTTACTAGCTGCGCCCCGCGGTGTTACCCGCTACATTTTTTCGGGATAAAAAGTAGCCTGTGTTAATCAAGGGTGTCAGCTACCTCCATATGAAATTTCATCAAATTCGGTCTAGCCCTTTGGGCGTGAAGGTAACATACATACACACACTTTCGCCTTTATAATATTAGTGTGATTAACAGCCATAGACGAAATTCTTTCTGCTTCGCGATTAGACTGCGCAGGCGCGACCGCTAGTTGTACCTACCCACAAATAATTAGAAGTACGTCATACTGTCTTAACGTATTTCTATCTATACGTTACTAATTAATTGTTAATCAATTAATATTAAATTATAAAGAGATCGTTTGCTTAGCGACCATAAAATAAGGAAACTGCGATCTGCGGATTAAAAATAACGTTTATTGGTAATACTTAAGTTAAAAAGCCATTATATTTCATTACATAAGGAGTTTCAGTATATAAAATTCATTTGTACATTAGAAGTTTTTAATAAACCTATTTGCGGTTCAATAAATTCATTTTGAATTCTATTCCGTAGCCATGAGACTTCAAATTAGTTCATACTGAAGCCAGTGTATTTTATATAAAATACTGCTTTCTGATTGGTCAGTATAAACTCTTGGAACGAGCAACGTTTCACTGACAAACAAATATAAACCTTACAAACAATGAAATACAGTAGAAATTACAAAAACGAACATCTACCATAATTACATTAGCATCGCAGCTGACATACTCATGTTTTCTACTTTGGACTGTATTTTAATGTAGATAAGGATGATATCTGCTTGGCACTAAAAGCTACTTAATAAGTAGATGTTTTTATTTTCGACTTTATTACAATGTGTTTAAGGTTGATATTTGTCTAGCACTCGAATCTCGTCGACATTTAGTTTTAATTACCCGACTGCCAAAAACGGGTTGTGTTTTTCATAGTGATGTATTCGTAATACATAATATATATTGTCTAATACAATATAATAATTATATGATTATTATTATGAAGTAACATAGAGATGCAGTCTGTTTTAGATAACTTAAATTCTATAGTTAAGTTACGCTCTCTAGTTTTGACTAAAAGCTGTTAAAATTAGTTAAATATAACTAAAACCCTCATTTAAATATAACTAACATAATATTGTTATACAACAAACTTTGAATGCAGATAAATTATAAAAAATTGCCCGGTTGATGGTGTGCCCGGTTGATGGCAATAGGCTCGCCCCCCCCTTATATTGGGACCTAAAACATAACTGGTGAAATGTGGGTGTACTATATGTGCACCTCTGCCTACCCCTTTGGGGAATACAAATAAATTATAAAAAGCGCATTATTCATAAATTTAAGAAATTTTACATAAATTAAATTATAACCGTTTCACAGTTACCATTGTTGCAGAGGATGTCGGGTGTTAAATTTATTATTCAAATAAAATCCATTTATTTCCCAGAATTCCAGTTTATAATTTGATTCCGATCTTGGGAAAGATTTAGGAAATTCCCCGTGATGGGATTTTTATTGTGTTTCAAAGGGAAGTTGAAGCTTATTAAGAAAAAAATAAGTTAACAGACAGTCAAGTCTAATGTCCTATAAGCTAGGCTTATCTATGTTTTTGGGAATTATCATAAAGAGAAAAGTATAAACAATATTATTTTATATACCATGTATTGATATATGTACGTTTAAAATATATACTAGGTTTTTAGAAAGAAGGATGCCCTCCAATAGCTACATATACATCGTTGGATAGGAGTTTTTATCTGAACAAAAGTGTATGCAAATGCATTTAAATATTACAATGAAGCTTTATTTAGCTCTCCATGCTTCGGAAAGCCGTTGGTCCTGCGCCTGATCTCTCTCCGGTCGTGTCTTACCGTCCTGGACTATGCGAGTGAGGGAATAGGGAGTGCACCTGTGTTTGCGCGCATACTTGTGCACTATAATATCTGCTGCGTAGTTGGCTAGTCTTAACTGAGCCAGTGACCAAAGTTCGGTGAGAACATTATTATTATTACTTGGCTAATTGTAAACTGTCATGTTTGAAGCATAACTCTGAACGGACTAAAATATGGAAATAGCGCTATAGTAACTTTTGGATGTGGCTATTGGAGCTTCTAACCAGAGATCATATAAAACCTGGCATTATCCTTTAAAAAATTTCCATTTATGTAGACCCTACAAAGTTTAAATAATCTTATAGTTGACATACATTAAGGCCATGCAAACATACATACATTGTCTCAAGTTACAGATATTAATTAATTATTATATTTATAATGTCAGTATATCGAAGACACGTCATTTCACGACCTATAATATAAGAGTGTGGTTAAAATTGAGAAACCGTGGTTCAGATTTTGAACTCAAAATAATTTATTTTGTTATTTTAATTAGTCTAGACGCGTTATGCCGTGTGAGATGTCAAAGGTAGACTGGAATTTATTTGAATAAAGTTGGTATATCAATATGATAATTTATATATCATACTTGTTATGCTACGTTCTTACTCTGCATGTCATTTTAAAAGCGTAATAAATTACGCGCCAAATAATACATGGATACGCGTATTTTTTTAGATTAAGCTGCACACCTCTAGAAATTTCTCGTACATCATGGGCGTGTTTAACAAACATGAAATATCCCATACACTCAGACTCAGGGACAAATATCTGTGAATCACACAAATATTAGTCCTGTGCCGGAATCGAACTAGCAAACCTTAATCTAGCATACAAACCATTAACCACTGCGCCAATCTGTTTAATATAACAATTACCGCACAAATATATTAAATTTCTCATTAATTAACTTAAATTATAATCATTTTGAGTTCAAAACCAGCGCTCACACTACAACCAACACATGAAAGTCCGTAACACTAATAGTACACAGTTGTAGCGCGGGGATCAGCAGGCGAGCAGGTCGCCTAGCGCGCGCGCCCCCCCCTCGCTGGCCCAGTACACCCCCCCGCAGGAGCTTACGAGGCTCCATACATAGGGGGTGAAGAACTCCTCAGGTCGTTCTTCTTCCACGTAACGGAATTTTAGGTCAGGGAATTTCTGTAAAGTAAATATTAATCAATATTAATACGTGAACCACAAACTTTCGATGCCTTTTTAGGAATACTGCAGTAACGGCGAAGACTGAGATTGGGCTACTTGAAGTCTATATAGAGAAATGCAGAAAGTAAAAACAAAAATACATTTTGATCTCAAGGCGACTTTTAGGTACAATTAGTTAATTCATTAATAACCGGTACAAGCTATGAGTAAGATTTTAGTTTTAACATGTCACACTTAAGATTCACATTTAGCACCGCTTTTAAATAAAAAAGAGGGGATGTATTGGAGGCGTATCTTTTTTAAGGTATATAAAGCGATTTCTCGGCGATTTTTTGGGCTGTTTTGCGTAATTATTGTTTTATATGGAGGAGTGTACCTTGAGTCTATCGCTGGACCACTGCTCGGCGCCCTTCTTGATGCACTGCAGCACCTCGGTGACGCCCAGGTCTCCGCCCGCGCCCTCCTGCACGCGCTGCAGACGCGTCGAGAAGTAGCCTATTACCTGGATGGTAAAATATGGTCAGTTTTTATCACCCTTTATTATAGACTAGCTTCCGCCCGCGACTCCGTCCGCGTGGATTTCGAATGTTTAGCCTATAGCCTTCCTAGATAAATGGGCTATCTAACACTACAATAATTTTTCAAATCGAACTAGTAGTTCTTGAGATTAGCGCGTTAAAGCACACAAACAAACAAAATCTTTATAATATTAATATATAAGTAATAGATGCAAATGGCAAGTTGCCTTTGTTCAAAAGTAGACGTCTTCCTCTGATTGTATGTGTACTGTGCCTACTTTCTTATGTATTTAGTATTATCATAAATATATATTCAGAATCGTTTATTTGCATATACATAAGATCGGTTACACACTTGATTTGGAGATTGCCGTGCGAGAAAACCCGACCACGTCCCTACAAACCCCAAATAATCAGATCCAGCAGCTCCCCCCCAGTAGTGGTAGCTTCTCCTCCCCCAGCGACGCCCTGAGCCGAGGTCCGAACCCCTCGCGGGGGTGCCCTTAGGCGCTGTCGCTTAGTTTATAGTTTATAAGCCTGGCTGGAGGCCTTTTATTAGGTCTCGCCAAACGACCGGTTAAGCAGTAAGACCTCCTTCAGAGCTAACTGCGAGAAAAGTTCGAAAAAAAAAATTGATTTTGAGATCTCCTGTTACGCTAGAAATAGCTTGTGATAGAAGAATCCGTTCTTCTAAAGTTATATATTACATACCATATCGATGTTCTGCGCGACCGGATGCTGGTGATGATGCTGTTGGAACAGGTGTCTCTTGTGCAGCAGAGCATACACCACGTTCAGGTTGTTTGAGAGCTGGTGAGCGACGCACGAGTTGATGATCTCCAACAACATGCGCAAGACCTCGTCTAGCACGCTTATGTGGTCCATCTGGAATAGTGGGCATAAAGTATGGTTTGTTAGTTAGACTGCCTCGTTGGTCTAGTGGTTGCTAAGCGCGACTGCTGAGCACGAGGTCCTGGGTTCGAATACCGGATCGGGCAGTGTTGTGTCTTTCCATTAATTAATTCTCAGTAGCAGCACGGAGTCTAGATTTGTGCGCGGTTGATGGCAATAGGCTCGCCCCCTATTACATTGGGACCTAAAAACACAACTGGAGAAATGTGGGTGTACTATATGTGCACCTCTGCCTATCCCTTTGGGGAATACAGGCGTGATGTTTAAGTTGGTTTGCTATAATAATACTAGAAGTGTTATATATTACATTTTACTTACAATTTCTTCCGTCTTCTCTTCGGCATGATGAGGTAACTCTAAGTTATTGTCGCTGTCTAAAACACAAAATTTAAATTGATTAAGGGGAACTTGAAAAATGATGGACACGAGCGGGACTCGAACCCGCAACAGTCGCCGTACCGTGGCGCCGCTCTGCCAGCTGAGCCACCGTGTCACCGCTCGCATCCATCAAGTAGTTTCCCTTAATCAATTTAAAATTTAAGCCTAGCATGGCAACATGCATAAAAAATACAAAAAGTCATGTACACAAAACTTAGACTAAACCATAACATATAACATGAAAAATTGGACAAAAAGCCTTCGATATATTGATATATGTATACATAATTATTATCCCACTCTGCGAAGTGGTATCGTATCCGAGTGGTATCCGGCCTAGAATTGACCACCCCCTTTCCTCCCGTGGGTGTCGTAAGAGGCGACTAAGGGAAAATCCGGAAGATGGGCAGCAGCGTCTTCTGTAACTTCACCACTAATACTGCGATCCCCAAGGCGCTTGCCAAGCGTGGGGATTATTGCAACCTCCCCACTACAAGGGGGAGGCCTTTGTTCAGCAGTGGATGTGTTCCGGCTGATGCTCATGATGAATATTACTATAAAGTTTTATAAAACTATATACAATTTTTGTGTGAAGGCATTACACAAACTTTCAAGTTTATAATAAACTAGCTGCGCCCCGCGGTGTTACCCGCTGCATTTTTTCGTGATAAAAAGTAGCCTATGTGTTAATCCAGGGTGTCAGCTAACTCCATATGAAATTTCATTAAAATCCATTCAATAGTTTTTACGTGAAAGAGTAACAAACATCCATCCATACATACAAACTTTCACGTTTATAATATTAGTAGTGATTTAAGATCTTACCCTCTAATTCACTGAATAGTCTCGCTCTCCGTTTGGTTAGAGTTTCAAATAATGATACTAATCTCTGCGCTACGTACGGATGTAGGTTTCTGAATTCACCTGAAATTGAAATACTATGATTTAAACGATGGTTGGATGAAATATGGGTATACGGGCGACCTGATTGGCGCAGTGGCTAGGCGATTCACTGCTACGCTAAAGGTTGCGGGTTGGATTCCCATTTGAGTTTGGGTGTTTGTGTATGTCATATTTCAAGTTTGAGAAACACAGGAGAACTTCATAGTGTTGGTTTCTTTTTATAAAAAAACTAGTTTTTACCCTGGGCTTCGCCCGCGTAAACTAGCCTATGTCCTTTCTCGGTTCTTAAACTTTCCACTTGCTAAATTTCATCAAAATCCGTCCAGCAGTTTAGACGTGAAGGCGTAACAGACAGACAGAGTTACTTTCACATTATTAGTATGGATAAATAAAAAAAATAATTATCTATTTGACAATATCACTGACAGCTCATGTTGGCGATGGCGGCGAGGCAGTTGGTGTGCAGGTACTTGTCGCGCACGCGCACCATGTTGTACTGCAGCGCGCGCAGCACCACCAGCACCACCAGCCCGCCCAGCGAGATCTCCGAGATGGCGCGCTCCGTGTACCACGTGAGGTTCTTCAACATCTGTGTATGTTAAACAACGATAAAATAGGAATCGAAGAAGTATTGTCTGTGCTCCGAGGTATTACCCACTACATTTCTCCATGCATTAATCCAAGCTGTCAGCTACCTCCATACCAAATTTTATTGAAATCGGTCCAGGCGTTTGAGCGTAAAGCGGCAACAAACATACAAACACATTTACAAACTTTCGCCCTTATAAACTATCAATCATGAACTTTCAAAGATCCCTTCATAGACGTTAAAATGAGCGTCGTTTTTATTTTTTATTATATAGTGTACATTACCACGCCTGTATTCCCCGAAGGGGTAGGCAGAGGTGCACATATAGTACACCCACATTTCGCCAGTTATGTTTTTAGGTCCCAATGTAATAGGGGGCGAGCCTATTGCTATCAACCGGGCACAAATCCAGACTCCGTGTTGCTACTGAGAATTACCTAATGGAAAAACCCAGTAACACTTTGGCCGACCCGGGATTCGGACCCAGGACCTCATGCTCAGCAGTCGCGCTTAGCAACCACTAGACCAACGAGGCAGTCAAATATAGTGTATTGTTTATATAGTGTATTTATAGTTTTATGTCAGGCCCCGACTGAAAATCAGCGCTGGAGCTTTCTAGCAGCATTTCGTTGAGTTGCGGACCTGTTCTTGCTTCGTACAGTAACATTTATCTTTTGTTGATTTTTATATTGTTTTGAAACAAGAATAAATAATTTTCTTCTTTCAAATGATAAATGATTTTATTTCTGTAAATAGGTTTCAAAAAAACACTTTTACACGTAATTTTTTTAAAAACTAGATGGCATCGGCATTTTCTAACTGACTACCACTGAGAAGAAATACCGAAACAAACTCAGGGATCAAGGTCTCTTTTAAAGTCCAGACAAGCTCAATATTTTATGCGAGAACAGTGTAGGTGGTCTGAGAAGTGATCTTTTTAGGAAAGAACCACGGCGAGTTTGAGTCGACCTTCATGAACGACTTCATGAAGTCCGTGCGAAGCGAGATACTCACAATTAAATGTACGCTCTTGATGAGTGCGTCGTCTTCCGTGAGGATCAGCAGGACGATGAGAGACATGTATATGTGATGCGAGTTGTTGTCGGGCGCGTTGTACAGCACCTGTAGGATCGGCACTATCTGGAAATACAAGAAAAATAAACCTGGAATAAGATTGCCATCAACCGTGCACAAATCCAGACTCCGTGCTGCTACTGAGAATTACCTAATGGAAAAACCCGGTAACACTTTGCCCGACCCGGGATTCGAACCCAGGACTTCGTGCACAGCAGTCGCGCTTAGCAACCACTAGACCAACGAGGCAGTCGCCCCCCTAAAATATCAAAGTTATATGACTTTTTTGTATTTTTTATGCATGTTGCCATGCTAGGCTTAAATTTTAAATTGAGTTGATTAAGTTTCCCTTGATCAATTTAAATTTTAAGCCTAGCATGGCAACATGCATAAAAATTACAAAAAAGTCATATAAATTTGGGTTGGTATTATCGTTTCAGTGGTTTGTAGCTGTAAAGGTACAACACTGAGTTGGTAATCGTAGATTCCAACAGATAATACCTGACGTCACCCTTAAGACGTAAATACTTAAAGGGAACTTGAAATTTGATGGATGCGAGCAGTGACACGGTGGCTCAGTTGGCAGAGCAGCGCCACGGTACGGCGACTGTCGCGGGTTCGAGTCCCGCTCGTGTCCATTATTTTTCAAGTTTCCCTTGATCAATTTAAAAATATCAAAGTTATATGTCACTTTTGATTTATTTTTGCGGTATAAACTCACCAACTGATCGATCTGGGCCACGTTGCTTATGTGACGTTTGTACGCGTTGCAGGAGTGCAGCATCAGGTACAGCAGCAGCGTGGAGTGCTCGCAGCCGGCGGTGGCGCACAACGCCTTGTGTAGCTGGAGATTACGAATAATATTCATGAGAATCTACCTCATTATCTATATATATAAAATTTTCGTGTCACAGTTTTCGTTCCCGTACTCCTCCGAAACGGCTAGACCGATTCTCATGAAATTTTGTGAGCGTATTGAGTAGGTCTGAGAATCGGCCAACATCTATTTTTCATACCACGAAATTCACGCGGACGAAGTCGCGGGCAACAGCTAGTTTACTATATATTCCGGTTATACTCACGGGTGTATTCGGGAATGCCCGACTAGTAATAATATGGATAACACTCGCGAAAGTTATTATAGTAGAATCTACCTCGTTAACACTGAAGGGGCCCTTTAATTAATACATAACATCACGCCTGTATTCCCCGAAGGGGTAGGCAGAGGTGCGCGTATAGTACACCCGCATTTCGCCAGTTATGTTTTAGGTCCCAGTGTTAGGGGGCGAGCCTATTGCCATCAACCGGGCACATATCCAGACTCCGTGCTGCTACTGAGAATTACCTAATAAAAAACCCAGTAACACTGCCCGACCCGGGACCTCTTTAGTATGTCTAACGCTATTTTGGTGTTTACTATAATCACTTTCGTAAGTGTTATCCATATTATCTACTATATATACCGGTTGTACTCACGTCGATATTCGGGAATGCCCGACTAGTTTCGGACTCTAACGGAGCCCTTATTCATGAGCAGGTGACGCGGTGGGATCGCGAGCCGAACTAGTCGGGCATTCCCGAATATCGACGTGAGTACAACCGGTATATATAGTAGATAATATTTTGGTGTTGGTGTGGGATGGATCAAAAAACTAATTGAAACCGCGACAAAATCCCAAAAATAGTTTTCTATCAATTTATTTTTATATAATTATATAAATATACTCACGGCTGCCATGTCGATCCTTGGTGGGGTCAGTTGTGAGCCACCGTTCGACTCCTTATGTGGTGTGGGTGCCGATGTTTCTATAAAAACAACATAGGTACATATTAGTAAAGAATAACTTATATACTTACATTATGTAAAAAAATAAACCTATGAATTAATATTATATTATCCTACTAAATAATAATGTTTTTTTTTTATTAGTTTTTTTTTCGTTTTGCATCTGTTGCTTTTGCGTCTGCTGTGTTTACAGAGTTTGTTAATATATTTCATCTTAACTCGGAAACTACCAGATCGAACTGATTTTTTTGTGTTGGATAGTTCATCTATCAAGAATAAGCAATAAAACATTCGAAAATACGCGGACAAAAGCTAGTTTATTTAATTAAAAAGCTGTTAAAGGACTGCAGAACAGCCCAGCATCATAAACTCACCGGCTGTATCCTCGCAGCAGAGCAGCGCGTTCCTATACAGGTTGTCGTCGTTCATGCAGTGGTTGGCCAGCGTGAGGAGCAGGAGACATGACTGGTTGGCCAGGGGGTGTTCCTTCTTCACCCTGTCTTGCAGCTCCTGCCGGTCCAGCGGCGGCTGGCTGTAGATCGTGGGCCGGGAGGTCGAGTTGAAGGTTATCATGTTCCATAGGCCAGCTGGAAGGGCAAAATATATATCTATTTTATTTTAATTTAAAAAAAAGGTCACTAAAAATTTCTTCTGTGTCGTGGGTGCGTGTGCCTACCCTCAGGGAAATAGTCGTAACTTTATGTATGTATGTAAAAACAAAACGTCGCCCCAACCCGCAACCCCTAGCGCAGCAGTCCAGCTCCAGTTTCTCCAGTAGCTTAACCACTGCACCAATTAGGTCGTCAAAGCCATCATCAGCCGGAAGACGTCCACTATTGAACAAAGGTCTTAGGTAAGAAGGGGGATGGTTGCCATAATCCCCACGTTTGACAAGCGGCTTGGGGATCACAGTATTGATGGTGAAGTTACAGAAGACGCTGCTGCCCATCTTCAGGATTTTCCCTTAGTTACCTCTTACGACACTTACTGGAGGAAAGGGGGTGGTCAATTCTAGGCCGAATAACACTCGACAATCAAAGTCAAATTTCTTTTTCTAAAAACGTTACTCTTAGTATGTTTTTTTTGCAATTATTTTCTACCTAAAGTTAAAAGCTAAGCCTAAATCAATGAAACTCACAAGCCAGGTTGATAAGCAGACTGCCGCCGCCAGCATGCGCGCCGAACATGCTCGGGGGCGCGGCGAGCATGCTCGACAGGTTGTTCAGGAGTGTTTTGACAAGCAGCGGCGCGTGCATACCGTAGCGACCTTGGAAGAGAGTCCTGGAAATATGGGAGAAGAGAATAGAATAGAAGACTTCTATTTGTAATGAACGCAGGTATATTACAATAAGATGTTCGAAGTTCGGGAGTTGTACATTCTACGTTTCGAATTATTTTATTATTACATTAATATATACATTAATTATAAACGCGAAAGTTTGTGAGTGTGTTTGTATGTTTGTTACTCTTCACGCTCAAACGGCTACACCGATTTTGAGGAAATTTCATATGGAGAGGGAGGTAGCCGACCCGGAACGCATCAGAAGCATTATGCTGAATAGGGGACTTATTGTTGGGTCGCACCTCTTTGTTATTTTCATTTATTTTTTATCATTATGTGGCCTATTTCCCTTATGTAGGTGGCCTATTTCCCCTATGTAGGTGGCCTATTTCCCTTATGTAGGTAGCCTCTTTCCCTTATCTAGGTGGCCTATTTCCCCATGTAGGTAGCCTCTTACCTGTATATTAGTGAGGTGTCCACGAGCCGCGTCTGTCCGTGGACGCCAGCGAACATGTACACCGACATCAGCACCAATATCGTGTTGATGCACTCCAGATGAAGATAGTAGGTGTTATCGCTGTAGACAAAAATATTCATGAAATTTAACATAATCATCATCTTCAGACTGCCTCGTTGGTCTAGTGGTTGCTAAGCGCGACCGCTGAGCACGAGGTCCTGGGTTCGAATCTCGGGTCGGGCAGTGTTACTGGGTTTTTCCATTAGGTAATTCTCAGTAGCAGCACGGAGTCTGAATTTGTGCCCGGTTGATGGCAATAGGCTCGCCCCCTATTACATTGGGACCTAAAACATAACTGGCGAAATGTGGGTGTACTATGTGCACCTCTGCCTACCCCTTCGGGGAATATAGGCGTGATGTTATGTTATGTTTATCATCATCAGCTGGAAGACGTCCATTGTTGAACAAAGGCCTCCCGTAGAACGCGACAATGAACGACAACTTGCCATTTTCATATGCGAGCTTGTAAAATACTTACGTGACAGGGACATCTATGATGAGTCCGATGAGAGCGTCTATTAGCATCTCCACTCGGCTCTCGTTGCCGGTCATTTTGGGGGATGTCGGCACGTCCACCACGTCGGGCATCGACGGGGAGGCTGGGACTGAAGAAGGCGATGGTGGCGTTTCATGTGTACTCTGGAGATGAAAAAGAAAAAATAATAATTAGGTACGCTATAGTTGGCACAGTAATAGGTGAGCCTATTGCCATTAACATTAGAAATACTCCAGCGACTGAGAATTTCCTCAAAGATCATACAATATCACATCTGTATTCCTCGAAGGGGTAGGCAGAGGTGCACATACAGTACATCCACATTTCGCGAGCTATGTTTTTAGGTCCCGGTGTAATAGGGGGCGGCCTATTGTAATATATAGATAAAAAATCATCTATATTCAAAATGGACCAAATTATAGTTTTTTTTAACGACAGAAATATTTTTTTTTCCGTATTTTAAATGCCAATTAAATCAAGAAAGTCCCCAAAACGCCCGCCCGTCACCGCTTCCTAGTGCTATAGCTGGGTAGAAGAAACAGCGCAACAATCTAATCAGCAGCATAATCTGTCTGACAAAATTAGGAAAATATATTATATAATAATATTGAAATAACCCATGATTGGAATAACTCAATAATAACGGATCAGGTTATCCAAGGCTTTACGCTCAAGAGTGCATGCATAGTATTAACTACTATATATACCGGTTATACTCACGTCGATATTCGGGAATGCCCGACCAGTTTCAGACTCTAACGGAGCCCTTATTCATGAGCAGGTGACGCGTTCGGCTCGCGACCCCGCCGCGTCACCTGCTCATGAATAAGGGCTCCGTTAGAGTCCGAAACTAGTCGAGCATTGCCAAATATCGACCTGAGTATAACCGGTATATATAGTAGATAATATGGATAACACTCACGAAAGTTATTATGTATGCATTGTGGCCACTAGATTAACCAGGAAGACACGAAATATAGTTAAAATCGTACATGCTCTTGCATCACTTAGAAACGAATATGCAAAAAGGGCAAGTGAGGAGTCCCCTTAACCGACGAGCGTGTATGAGGAATGTGATGCGTGTGAATGAGGCGAAAGAAATATGCCAGGATCGTAGCAAACTGAAATCCGTGGTCTCTGCCTACCACTCTGGGAATTAGGCGTGACTTTATGTATTACTAATTGCGTTCCGCGGTGTTACCCGCTACATTTTTCAGGATAATAAGTATCTTATGTGTTAATCCAGGGTGTCAGCTACCTCCATATGAAATTTCATCAAAATCGGTACAGCCGTTTGAGCGTGAAGAGGTAACATAAATACAAACACATTCACAAACTTTCGCCTTTATATTATTAGGGGAACAAAAAAGTTGGAAGCGGAAAGCTAAAGATCGAGCCCAGTGGCGTGCCATAGGAGAGGCCTACGTCCATCAGTGGACTGAGATAGTCTGATGAAGATGTACCAGAAAACAATCAGTTAAAAACTCACCGGAGTTTCCAGAACTTCCCTGGTCTCCACCGGCCCGTTGCCCACTCTCCTCTCCGCCTGCACGTCCAGGTGTCGGCACAGCTCGTACTCCGGCACCATTTCTACGAGATACTTGCTGACTGCTCGGATCACGAACAGCGCGTTGAAGGTCTGCCATGCCAGCATCACACTGTAAAGAGACGTTATGTTATCGAAATGTTATGTAAAAGGTTAGGCTTTAAAGGTTGTAAAGATTCCCTTGGAGTATGGACACTTCATAAATCGCTGTCTCTAACTGCTTCGTTGGTCTAGTGGTAGCTAAGCGCGACTGCTGAGCTCGAGGGTTCGAAACCCGGGTCGGGCAAAGTGTTACTGGGTTTTTCTAAAAATGTTTTTTTATAAATGTATGGGAATGACATAATGTTTCGATTATTTTATCCACGTCTTCCGGCTGATGACGACATCATCATAGCAAACGCAAAATTGCTATTTTGTGGCTTACAGCAGTCATCGATATTCAAGTAGTACAAAGTATTTGGTAAAACAACAAAATAGGCAAGGCTATCCGGTAGGATATTAAGCTTTGAGGAAAATGTGTAATAATAATAATGTTATTTTAATATCACATACATATTATAATGTATAATTTTGTGCAAGTACTTGGGCCGGTTCTAAGCAGAGGTTATAAACCCCTGGTACAATCTAACCACAAAAGTTTTGGATGTTTAACATACATACATAAAGTCACGCCTTTCCTGAGGAGTAGGATCCTGGCATACTTCTTTTGCCTCATTCATACGCATCACATTCCCCATACACGCTCGTCGGTAAAGTATAATCTTTACTTGCCCTTTTTGCAGAACATCTCCGATTTGGTCTAGGTATGTTCCCTAGATCTTCCCCTTTCCGATACTCCACTAATACTCGCCTCATATATTCGTTTTGTCATTCTTCTGTCATCCATCCTTTCTACATGCCCAAACCATCTATGCATTTTCTTCCCGATCTTTACACCCACGAATCAATTGACATTTCATGAGCTGTCAAAGCTGTAAAAACCATAGATTTTGTATGGAAATAGGAAGCAGTGACGTCTTTTTTGTTAACTGTCTCAAATAAAAATCAATCAAAAATTTTTAGAGAAGTCTTGGAATTGTCATCTATCCTATTGGTATGCTATTCAACATGGCAATGCTGCCTTAGTCCTGGTATTTTGAGTACGTTACTAACAGTTATAAGGAGATCTTTTCGAACTCATGAGTGTACTATAAATTAGTTATCAGTTGCAAAAAACGGTGAAGGAAAACATCGTGAGGAAACCGGACAGACCTGAGAGATTTTTCAACGGTGTGTAAGGCATATCAGAGGCCTAAAAGCGGTTTAAACTCTGACATTAGGTTGTGTATCAACCATACAATAAGAAGAAGCTATAATTAAGAATATCTTCATGCTTTTCAAAGTCTTGTGAAATGTTTGCATGCATTTTGAATGCGTAATAGGATTTTAATCTGTATATATTGTATGACTGCCTCGTTGATGTAGTGGTTGCTCAGCGTGCCTGCTAAGTATAAGTTCCTGTATTCGAACTCTGGGGCGGGCTAAGTGTCGTTAGGTTTTTCCATTAGATAATTCTCAGTGGCAGCACGGAGTCTGGATTTGTTCCAGGTTGATGGCAATAGGCTCGCCCCCTATTACATTGCGACCTAAAAACATGACTGGCGAAATGTGGGTGTACTATATGTGCACCTCTGCCTACCCCTTCGGGGAATACAGGCGTGATGTTATGTTTTATGATATATTGTATGATCCAGGCACGGAAATTTAGGAAAAACACAGCTGACAGTTTACGTTGTGGAAGCGAGACGCCGCATTACACGGCAGATAGCGGGGTCTCGCTTCCACATCGTAAACTTTCCCTTTTTCATAAGTTCATGCTACGGGGGGTACGGGGGTACTGTGTGTCTAAAATTACAACATATATGGGGTCCAATCGAAAGGTTACGCTCGCCTGACGTGAAGGTGTATACTATAAAAGGAGCTATGAATAATCATTAATTTACATAAACGTTGAGTAATCATCGCATAGCGGACCAAAATGAAGTTACTAGTGAATATATTTATATTATTTGTATTGGCAGCGGTAGCAACGGCGGGAAGATATTACGGTATGTTTTATATGTAGTTACTAGCTCGCTTTTATATGTAGCGCCCCGCGGTGTTACCCGCTTCATTTCTGGATAAAAAGTAGCCTATGTGTTAATCCAGGGTGTCAGCTACATCCATATGAAATTTCATTGAAGTGTCGCTAAATGCGGTTGTAGAGCATAGAGACCCGAGTTCCAATCCTGGGTCGAGGAAACTGTTCACTGTTGTTTTTGCTTTAGCTAAATTCTAAAGTAATGTGTGCCTGGTTGATGGCAATGGGCTTATCCCTTTAACATAATTTGGGTGTCCGGTTCTGCTGACCAAATTTTCGGTCATGATGACGTATCTCAGCTGAGACTAGCCAACTACGCAGCGAGTAGTGCACAAGGACGCGCGTAAACACTGGTGCATATTTTAGGTCCCACACAACTCTTTGTACTCCTAATACAGACGAAATACGATGTTATTTACTGTCTATATTCCGGTTATACTCACGGGTGTATTCGGGAATGCCCGACTAGTTTCGAACTCGAACGGAGCTCTATTCATGAGCTGGTTACGCGGCAGAGTCGCGAGCCGTTCGACTCTGCCGCGTAACCGGAATATACAGTAAATAATATGGATAACTCTCACGAAAAATATTATAGTAAAGTTTGACGACCTGTTTAGCGCAGTGGATAAGCGATTGGACTGCTGCGCTAAGGGTTGCGGGTTCGATTCCCGCACGGGGCAAAACTTTGTGCGAACCACAGATGTTTGTCCTGAGTCTGGGTGTTTGTGTATGTGATATTTCATGTTTGTGAAACGCACCCACGACACAGGAGAAATTCCTAGTGTGGGGCGACGTTTTTTTTTTTTTTAAAAAGAAAGTAATACGATGTTATTATTTCCTTTTCAGAGAACAACAACAACAACAATCCTGGTGAACCTCTGAGCTCATCGCGACCAACGCTACCGTTATCGAAATACATATATTTGTACTACACTCAAATACCATAAGTATACAATAAAATTATATACTGACCTGATGGCTAAGGCTCCACTCACGCGCGCCTTACGTACACTTAATGGGGTATCCGAGAGGATAGATATGTTTTCATGTTCTCTGAATGAATTCACCAAAATTACATTATTACTTTTATGTTACTGAGTGATGTTTTTATACTATGTACTTATTTTATATTTTTGTTAATTATATTCTACAATGTATTGTATTAATAATATATGTACCACGCCTAACGCCTCCTTACAGACTAACCTAATAGCGATGTTGAGAAAACAAATAAATATATCGTACTCAATGATATGTCAAAAAGTATAGATAAGTCATATCCCAACAAAATAAACGAAAAAGTAATCCGAACTCTCAGAACTGTACTAGTCTTATGTCAAATCAGACAACAATTGTACATACTACCCAAGACTACATTTGTCCCCTTTTCGAGTCTTCAAAATAAGCGCTAATAACATATCTGTACTTTTATGTGATATCGCACTATTTATTGTACTATACATCTTATATATAAAATTCTCGTGTCACAATGTTCCCGTACTCCTCCGAAACGGCTTGACCGATTCTCATGAAATTTTGTCAGCATATTGAGTAGGTCTGAGAATCGGCCAACATTTATTTTTCATACCCCTTAGTGATAAGAGTTTTTTACCTGAAATTCACGCGGACAAAGTCGCGGGTAATAATCAAAATAATAAGGTATTAAATGAGTTTTTGTATCTTTTTTTTTTTTACTCTATCCGTGCTATCACATAGCACCGATAGCGATTCAAAATAGCATGTGCTAGGCGTTGAGTATAAATCGCATGTATGTTATGGTGCTATAATAATATGCTATATTAGTCATCACTAGTAGGTATAATATTATTTCCTTATTACATACTATTAATAACTATGGTAACGACGTTAACAGGTACATTCAATCAATTACAAATTATTTATTATTATTATGGTGTTATTACAATTTTAAATTACTATGTTTATTTCACTGGTAGGTAAGCTACAAGGCTTAAGGCTGAGATCTATAAGATGCACTTAGCACTGCCTCGCTGGTCTAGTGGTTGCTAAGCACGGCTGCTGAGTATGAGGTGTTGGGTTGTAACTCGGTCGGGCAAAGTGTCGTTAGGTTTTTCCATTAGGCAATTCTCAGTAGCAGCACCGACCCTGAATTTGTGTCCGCTTGATGGCAATAGGCTCGCCCTCTATTACAATGGGAGCTAAAACATAACTGGCGAAATGTGGGTGTAGATACATTGCACCGTGGGTTTTTGGCCCAATTTGTTATTTTTTTCCCTTCTATCACTAATAGTTTGCTTTGTTGTCGCAAAATGAAACTACATATGTAAATTTACAAATTTGTACCATCTTTCTTTTTAAATGAGTAACCTCTGGAGTTTCTTGCCGGTTCTTCTCCATTGGAATGACATTTTGGAACCGTGCAACTAGCATCCTAACGTTTCATAAGCGCCTGTAATAGGTTTATATGAAATAAAAACATTTTGAATTTGAATACACCTCTGTCTACCCCTCTGTCTACTCTAAATATGTTTAATGCCAGTTTCTTTATATTTCCCTTTACTATGAACTCATAAACCACTACATTTTCCGTTGTGGAAGCGGAATGCCGCATAACACTGCACGTAGCGGCCTCTCACTTCCACAACGGAAAATGGCCTGCTTTTAGAGGAGCTGGTAGCGTACTATAAGTTTCCAATGCAGGACATTTCTTCCTGCAATACATTCTCATAGTAACCTCACTTGTAACTTTTAACCACCGCGTCGCTCACAAGTACAGCCTGCGCACCGGCGCCTGCGCAAATGCGGAAGTAAAATGACCAACAAAGGATGTGCAACGCGCATGTCAGATAGCGTGCAGTTTATAACTACCCACGTGGTAATTACAAGTCTTTGTTGATAAACAATAGTAAGTAAAAAAAGGTTATGAAAAACTATTTATAGTAAGGATATAAAGGTGTTTATTGTTAAGAAGAAGATCTGTTTACCACACAGTGACAAGGTAACTCTTGTGGGATACACGTAGCATCCTTAGCGGCTGTCATCACTAGTTAGTGTTGCTAGTTCAATAAATCATGAAGACTTTATTATTATTGCTTTTTGCTTGTGCTGCCGCCCAAATGCAACCTGGTAAGTAATAACCTGTTATATCTATCTGGCTCTGACAGCCGAGTGGTATATCCGTTGGACGAGTTCAAACCCCGGCACGCACCAATATATTTTCGAATCCATATGCGTATTATAAATTAGTTATCACTTGAAAGAAACGGTGAAGGAAAACATCGTGGGGAAAGAGGCACACCTGAGAGACTTTTCAATGGTGTGTAAAGTCATGTCAGTGGTCTATAGGCGGTTTTAACTCTGACTCCAGGTTGTTCATCAGCCATACGATAAGAAGAAGACTAAATATTTGAATATTATAGAAAGAAGACGTATTTTGCATTTGAGAAGCTATTTATATTAACCTTAGATTTTTTTCTAATTTGCTATCGTGGTCTACGGCAGGTCTGCTAGTAATAAATAAAGAAAAATATTATAGTGAATATTTGTGTTCAAAATCATCATCATCATCAGCCGGTAAACGTCCACTGTTGAACAAATGCTTCTACCTTCAGAACGCCACAATGAACGACAGCTTGCCAATTGCATCTACCGGCCCGCAATTCTGACGATATCGTCGGTCCACCTGGTGGGAGGCCTGTCAACGCTGCATTTTTCGGTTCGTGGTCGCCACTCGAGAACCTTTCTTCCCCAGCGGTTATGGGTTCTTTGAGTTCTTCGAGAGTATTCAAAGTAGATTTCAAATAATGTTTTCTAAACGATACGCATAAGGCCTCAAAAATCTTTGAGCGCTTCGTGATATACCTGGCTGGGAAGAAGAAGGACCAACTAACTCCCTGTAAATATTTATGTTGCTAATAAGGCCTAGAACTGAAAGCTAAGCTAGATATAATTATTCGCTGTGGAGATTCTTGTACAAATAAATAAATTTGAAATATGTTTCAGGAGGTATCCCGTTAGGGTATAGACCATACCCAATAGCTGGATTGAGTTACATGCCAACATCAAGAAACATGCCTTTATATAACTCGCTACCAGATAACGATGGTATTAACAAGATCATTATTTATATATAACTAGCTTTTTCCCGCGGCTTCGCCAGCGTTAAGTAGCCCATGTCCTTTCCCGGGTCTTAAAAATTCAACGTGCCAAATTTCATCAAAATCCGTCCGGCGGTTTAGTCGTGAAGGCGTAACAGACAGACAGAGTTACTGTCACATTTATAATATTAGTATGGATATGGATAATAGAATGTATCCATACTTATCTATAGGAATAATAATAATTCTCCTGACCGAATTCCGGTCACGGCGGCCTGTCTCAGCTGAGACTAAGCTAACTACGCAGGAGATATTATAGTGCACAAGTATGCGCGAAAACAGGTGCACTCTCTATCTCCTCACTCTCATAGTCTAATGGGACGATAGACCGACACGAGCGGAAAGAGATCAAGTGTAGTACAAACGGCTCACGTGCTTTCCAAAGCAGAGAGCTCTCGACATGTGAAAATGGACATGGAGATTAGTATGGAAGTAGTTGGCCCCAAACTAGGCATAGCCTGCATCTCGGTGGCGGAGACACAATAGTATTAGCTGATAAATTACTATCCGATAGCGCCGTTCAGTATTAAGGACTGCGTTCTGCTCGCGGTGGAAACCGGGCTTTAAAATAATATTCCTTAGCGGGAAAGCAAGCGGGAAAAGATGACAATCATGGTCGGAGCCTGTGAGCTCGATGATTGGATGTAAAGCTTTCTATAACGCGCGCGAAACTTTATAAGCTCTCAATCTTCAAATTGTTCACATGTATTTCTTTTCAGGACTTGCAGATTACTATAATTATGGAGCAATGTTCGGCCCCGGGTACATGCCATCGAGGAGCATGCCTCCGTACGACGCTCCACTGAATAATGATGGTAAAAATGTATAATTTGTGGGTATGTAGAAATAGGTACGTTAAGTCAGTGTCAAAGGATAGTTTCAGATGGGGAAACTACTCAACGGTCGACAGTACAGACAATTTTATATGCATCTAATTATGGTAGCCCGTTTAAAACACATGCTGCTAAAACCTAGTCTGGTTCGCAAAGGTATTAGGCATCTATATTCAATTCTATATACTAATTATTTATAACCGATGAAGATTTCCGAACAAAGCTAATAACTTTCATAGTATGACAGTGAAACAAATTGGTATTAGCCATAAATGTGGCATTGGTCGTGATACCGCGATGAGTGTATCATACAAAAAAACAGCTAGTTTTTAGGAAATTTGAGGTAAGTTGCGCAAACATTGTGTGCAAAATGCAAATTTATTTTAAAAATATGTTTTAACGGATTAGATAGATTTTCAGTTTTATTTTACTTGGATTTTTTAAATATTTAATTGGTTAAATATTTTATTTGTGTAACAATACGATTGTGAACGGAATGAAGGAGCCTGGAACTCACGACACAGGGAATCCTAGTGTCAGTTTCAGGAATCAATATTCTTATTTGTTAATGTGTTCGACATAGCGTGCCTTTCGCATCGGACAGGTTGTTCTAAAATGTTGTAGATTAAGGGTCATAGCATACATATCAAATCGGAAAAGGATCGTAACCGGTAAGGCATAAGCAGTGCAGCATTCTTTGTATAAAACTCCCTCCTGCAAAGCACACTAATCGGATTTGAAACGTAAACGCCTCTCCTCGAGCCCGGCGAGCCGTGAGCGCGGCATTTCCGGAGCCGAGTCGTATCGGAGCAGCTGATCCGCTTTGGTTACGTGCTTACTTAAGGTGGACGTGAGGCGAGGGGATACGGAGACAATCCCTTTCCGATATGTGTGCAGTAACCTTAGCAAAACCACAAACTGGCGTCATACCTTTCTCCCATCACAATGGATGTAATACTCTTGTACATTTTTAGGATCTAACAGTTATGACGACAGCTACATACCTAGAAGGGGGTACGGATACATGCCTGTAACAAAAATCGTGGCGTTGTACAGTCTACCCTCAAACAATCTGGGCAAAGCACCGGCATCAAAAAATTAAAGGTAGCTTTTAATAATATTATATAGTGACACTGCCGAGTGGTATCCGTATAAACAGCAAGTGTATTATGACGTATTTTTAACGTCTAGGAACCACAATCCTCTACAAATTGGTAGAGAGTTTGATACGATACTTCATCGCGCTAGAGCTAAATAATAATAATAACAGCCTATAATTGTCCCACTGCAGGGCAAAGGCCTCTTCTCGTATAGAGAAGGATTGAGCATTGATCACCACGCTAGCTCACTGCGGGCGATTTCACGAGGTTGCAGGTTCAAACCCAGGCAAGTGACAATGTGACTTTTTAAAAGTTATAAATACTTTCTTAGTTTTTCTAAGACACCACTGACTAACGGTGACGGAAAACATCGTGAGGAAACTTGGATTTAATAATCTGAAATCCCCAACCCGCAGTGAGTTAGCGTGGTGATCAATGCTCGATCCTTCCCTATATGAGAAGAGGCCTTTGCCCTGCAGTGGGACAGTTATAGTCTGTTAATATTTATTTATTAATATTAAAATCGAAAAAAAAACCGACGTCAAAACAATACTTTACTTTTCACTTTACATAAGCAAAGTTGAAGTTGGCACCAAATCCATAAAGTAAAGCAGTTTTTTTCTTTTGAGTTTGTGTTTTGAAGAGGTTTTTTTAGTTTTTTTTGCTTTAGATAAATTTAAGAAGCAGCAGGACTCTGGTGTTGTCCATTTCATGGCAATAGTACTATAGAACACCTACGATTCGCCAGTTGTGTTATAGGGCCTAGTGTAATAGGGGGCGAGCCACCTTGTCTCTCTCTGCCTAAGCCTTCAGAGAATACAAATGTAATGTTGTGCACTAACAGCCGAGTGGTATGCACGTAGTTCTGCCAAGTCAAAGGTCGCAAGTTAAAACCCCGTCACGCACCAATGTATTTCCGAACTCATCATCATCAGCCGGAAGACGTCCACTGTTGAACAAAGACCTCCCCCTAGAACGCCACAATGAACGACAGCTTGCCAATTAATTCCACCGGTTGTCCGCAATTCTGATTCATGTGCATTATAAATTAGTTATCAGTTGCTAAAAACGGTGAAGGAAAACATCATGAAGAAACCGGCACACCAGACAGATTTTTCAACGGTGTGTAGAGCTATTTCAGAGGACTACAGGCGGTTTAGACTCTGACTACAGGTTGTTCATCAACCATACTATAAGAAGAAGTGGTGATAATAAATTCCACTCTGATCTCGTTTCAGGTCCTGGCAAAAGAATAATAATCAACCGGGGAGGTGGTGCTATTGGGACCAGCGTGCCAGCATCCAAAATATATTCTCTGTACCACACGCCATTAAAAAACGGGTAACTCCTTCAAGACGGTACGATGTAACCAACAATACGGATCGCCCAATATCTATGTAATAAGTAGAATATAGATTGATATTTTATACATTTATCAGAATTAACAGGAAGTTAATTTAGTTATATAAAAGAAGCAAATCTAGTAAGTTATAATTAAATGATAAATAAACTATACTGTATTTTTTTTGGTCTCCTCCGCTTTCTCTGCAGCACGCACAATGGCCCAATTAAGCGACTAAGTCCGGATATTGCCCAGCAAAACTAACCAAGGTGCGGTATGATACGTCTGATAATTTCTGACATCACGCTATAAGACTGCCTCGTTGGTCTAGTGGTCGCCAAGCGCGATTGCTGCGCACGAGGTCCTGGGTTCGAATCACGGGTCGGGCAAAGTGTTACTGGGTTTTTCCATTAGGTAATTCTCAGTAGCAGCACGGAGTCTGGGTTTGTGCCCGGTTGATGGCAATAGACTCGCCCCCACAGATATAGATCTACATAGATAACGCAAGTATCACGATTTGTATTGAAACCAAGCGTGCCGACTTTTTAATACCTATTGTGACGTCACAGCCAAAATTTAGTGACGGGAAATCCAAACCGATTCAAAGACACCGATGCCGCCGATGCCTATCCGCCCAGCACTATTCAAACGATTCAACTGGAGCCGTCCGCTATGATTTTCTCGCTCATACTCATACATTTAGCGGCGACCAACGCTTAGACGGGACGATATATAGACGCTTGGTCGGGGTTCGGACACGCGAAGTACATGCATTTGCGTTATCTATGTAGATCTATATCTGTGCTCGCCCCCTATTACATTGGGACCTAAAAAAAAAACATAACTGGCGAAATGTGGGTGTACTATATGTGCACCTCTGCCTACCCCTTCGGGGAATACTGGCGTGATGTTATGTTATCACGCTATATACCGAACATCAGATGAAACAGTTCAACAAGCCGGTATACAGATGGTGATATAACCGGTTGGTAGTAGACGAATTTTAAGTCGGATTATTATTATGAACCGGTTTTGAAAATAGTGTTGGGACACTAGCAGATTTACGTTAATAATTCTATCGATATTTTTTGGATTAATAAAATCACAATAAAATATTAATACATGCATTTGACATAGTTAAATATTTTGAAAATGAAACTTCTGTAGCCCTTCTGGCGCAGTCGGGTAAGAAGCACTCTTTAAAATAAAAAAACCTTTTCTAACCTAACTTAACTTTATCGATTTTGTCACCCCTATGAAATAACTAGAGAAACTAATTAACCAGGTTTACCCCGCAGGGGCATTACCCCCAGGTTAGGGACCGTGGCCGATGTACAACCATTTCAATGTACAAATATCCATATCCGGAAATATCCATATTTTTATTATTTAGTTTTTTATTAACAGCCTATAACTGTCCCACTGCAGGGCAAAGACCTCTTCTCGTATAGAGAAGGATTAAGCATTGATCACCACGCTAGCTCACTGCGGGTTGGCGATTTCAGATAATTAAATCCAGGTTTCCTCACGATGTTTTCCGTCACCATTAGTCAGTGATGTCTTAGAATAACTAAGAATGTATTTATAACATTGAAAAAGTCACAGTGATACTTGCCCGGGTTTGAACCTGCAACCTTATGCATACAAATCCGGTATGTTAACCACTAGGCCATCCCGACAATTTTATATATACATATTAACAAGCTTTTATTTAGTTTCACCTGTCTTCAACTTTAACGTCTAATGAATTTACAGCAGAAAATACTAATGCCGAAGTTTCTTGTTCGTTTTTGCCTAAAAATCCTCCGGCTGAACACTAGTTTAATACTTAGATGGTCGGCTACTTTTGTTGCTGACTCTACAACACTTGGTACATAAGTTTGTATTTAACTGCGTTGTCTAGACAGGCCATAATAACCGAAGTTATCTTGTAGGCAACACGTTTGAAATAAACATGGTGTTTTTATTAATATTTTTGTTTTGTGCGATCGCAAACTCAGCTGCAGATCCGATACGAATAGGTAAATATCAATGTAATTTTCGTATTAAAATATTCTTCTTATCGTATGGTTGATGAACAACCTGTTGTTAGAGTTTAAACCGCATGTAGGTCTCTGACATGGCTTTACACACCATTGAAAAATCTCTCAGGTGTACCGTTTCCTCACGATGTTTTCCTTCACCGTTTTTAGCAACTGATTACTTATTTATAGTACGCACATGAATTCGAAAAAACGTGAGTGCGTGCCGTGGTTTAAACTTGCGACTTTTGACTTGGCAGTCCAACGGTCATTTCTTTAAACACTTGTTTGATATTTTTCAAGATTCTTTTTTATTTAAAAACCTCATATACGCCTTTGATCTTGTCGGTTTTAGATATTGTTAACTGGTCCATTTTCTAGTGTCTCCGATCTATATTTGTTATGCTTTCCCTTCCAAACTATAAGTTAAGAGTCGCTTTAAATCACAACAAATTAACAATAATAAATTGAGTGCTGCGCTAAGAGTTGCGGATTCGATTCCCGCACGAGATAAAAATTCATATGACCCGTAAATGTTTGTCGAGTCTGGGTGTTTGTGTATGTGATGTTTCGTGTTTGTTAACGCATCCAGCCTCCACATTATAGGAAAAGATTCCTAGGAGCGATTTTTTTTAATAATCCAAGTACAAAGATTTGATTATGATCTTGTTACATACAGAACGCGACTTATTCGATGACTTCTTCCGAAATGATGGCGAAATAGATGATTTTTTCAAAGACGCAGAAGACAATTTCGCAAGAATTAAGACCGGATTTTTTTCTCAACCGAACAAAAATGGTAAATATCAAGTTGCATGGTGTTATTCTGTTAATATTTAAGTTATATGTACAACTAGCTGCGCCCGCGGTGTTACCCGCAACATTTTTTCGGGATTTCGGGAATGAAATTCCATATGGAGGTAGCTGACACCCCGAATTAACACATAGGCAAAACTTTTTATCCCGAATAAATGTAGCGGGTAACACCGCGGGGCGCAGCTAGTACTAATATATTTATAGTTGAGCCTATTAAATCAAACAAAGAAGAACGCCTGCATAAGAGACTTATATAATATCCAAATATCTTATATATTTGGATTTAACTGTACTTAATTTGTGTAATATGATGATTTCATAATTAGTTTTAAGCAGAAATTAACTGTTGTCTCTTTTTATTTTAAATGCTGTGCTTAAATAATTTTGTAAAATTAGATTAGGTGTTTAATATGTGTGCTGTTGGTATACCAATAAATAAATACTTACTGCATTAGAAATCGAAGGGTGGCAGAGGAAAAGGAAGGTCTACACAGCAGTCCCACTGCCGATACCGTTATCTATTTGTCAAGCCTTTTGCCACTTGCCTGCACTTGGCTGTTGTTCTACAACTGACTGTCTCGTTGGTCTAGTGGTCGCTAAGTGCGACTGCTGTGCACGAGGTCCTGGGTTCGAATCCCGGGTCGGGTAAAGTGTTACTGGGATTTTCCATTAGGTAATTCTCAGTAGCAGCTCGGAGTCTGGATTTGTGCCCGGTTGATGGCAATAGGCTCGCCCCGTATTACATTGGGACCTAAAAACATAACTGGCGAAATGTGGGTGTACTATACGTGCACCTCTGCCTACCCCTTCGAGGAATACAGGCGTGATGTTATGTTTATGAAATCTAACACGCTCTTGTGTTTGTCACCGCTTCGCAACTGATTAACGCACACTAAAACAGTGAGCGTGGGACATACTAACTATATAATTGTTATGTTTTTCTAGATGAAGGAGACACACAAACACAGAAATCTAAAGGATATCCAGTCTTCGGGACGGTCTCAAGTATTAAAAACAACTACAACCGAGCTACAGATAATTTAGGTAACTTTATACAGGTTGAATTAAAAATGATATCATCATCATCATCAGCCGGAAGACATCCACTGTTGAACAAAGGCCTAAAATGATATGATGAGCATAATTTACCCATATGCTTATCCTTTTACAAATAATAACCTGATAGGTAATTGTTTTTTTGAGCCGTTTGGGGTTGAAATATTTGGGCACGTTACCGGTTGACATCGATGGGGATGAATTTTTTGATGCTTTTTTACTTTATATTTTTATATATATTGTTTTTATTTGTATTAGATTTAAGTTGTAAATGGTTGTGAAATAGTTATAATAGTAGCTGTAATAATGTAATAGCGTGGTTTATCTATATATGTATATAAAATTTTCGTGTCACAGTTTTCGTTCCCATACTCCTCCGAAACGGCTAGACCTGAGAATCGGCCAACATGTATTTTTCATACCACGAAATTCACGCGGACGAAGTCGCGGGCAACAGCTAGTATGACAATAAAATCGGTATAATTTTAGGTTAAGTCGAAAATTCTCAAAAATTCAGAAAAACCCAATAACTTGGAATCTATGGAATTCGCGGAACATACATGGGGGTAATTTGTATACTCCACAACACCGGGGAGCATTTTTTTTTTCTTAACTTCAATCGTTCGGCTACCCTGTAAAAGCCTTATGTTTACAAACACCTTTCCGTAAACCTTTCCCTTTTGACTGCCTCGTTGGTCTAGTGGTCGCTAAGCGCGACTGCTGAGCACGAGGTCCTGGGATCGAATCCCGGGTCGGGCAAAGTGTTACTGGGTTTTTCCATTAGGTAATTCTTAGTGGCAGCACGGAGTCTGGACATGTACCCGGTTGATGGCAATAGGCTCGCCCCCAATTACATTGGGACCTAGAAACATAACTGGCGAAATGTGGGTGTACTATACGTGCACGTCTGCCTACCCCTTCGGGGAATACAGGCGTGATGTTATGTTAAGTTATGTTTCACCTTTCCCTAAAGTCGTGATGAAAGAACGTTAAGTTACGTAATTTTTGTTCCAGATTCGAATCAGTGGACACAGAACTCACCACATTCGCGAGATGACTCTCCTCAAATTTTCGCAACAGCATCAAGGCTGAGCAACGCCTTAAAAATTCCAACATACTCTAATAACTTGGGTAACACATGGCATGCGATTAAATATGGATTCTATACATAGACTAGGTTTTCCCGCAACATAAACTGCAACATACTTGTTTTTTTTCTGAGGAAATATCTGTTGCGGTAGAGCAGTGATACCTAACCTTTTCGATCTTGTCATCCTTATGAAATAAGTAGAGGAACTAATTTACTCCCCCCCCCCTTCCTCATGTTATCAATGAATATAGTACATTTACCTAAATACAAAGCGACTTAATTGGACAATAGTTGCGCTCCGCTGTGTTACCCGCAACATTTTTCGGTATAAAAAGTAGCCTACGTGTTAATCCAGGGTGTCAGTTACTTCCATATAAAATTTCATCAAAATCGGTCTAGCCGTTTGAGCGTGAAGAGGTAACAAGCAAACTTTCGCCTCTATAATATTAGTGTGTAAGAATTGAACATAACTATTGATTTTATTAGCTTTTCCCCCGCAGAGTATTAATTTTACCTAGGCAGGGGTAATTACCCCACAGGTTAGGAACAGTGGCGCTAGAGGAAAAGATTTTTAAAAAATAAATTAATTTTTTTGGCGAGAATCGGTGTTTTATTTCTTAAAAAAAATAACGATAACGAGTATTTTTGTGATATACAGCTGAAACGCTGGATATCTGTCGTTAAGATGAATAAATGTCACAGTATATATGTTACTGTAAAAGCTGGAACTGTGGGAACACAATAATATTTATCAATCCAATTCTGCCATCGTTCACTTAAGAAAATGTGCTCGGACTTTCTTTTTGAAAGAGTACCGAAAGAGTAGCATTCACTCGGTAAATCTTAGGTTTTACCTTACAGACTTGGTACATATTGAAAAAATAGTAAAGTCTTATTCATCACAGGCGTGTATAGCCGTGACTTAGTAACAAGGTACTTTTGGGGTTATTCTTCTGTCCAGTGTTCATTTCATTCATTCAGTTCATTTCCAGCAATGGTGTCAAGATTGTCCCTCAATTTTAGGGTTGAATACTGATGAAACAAAGTATTTCATTTCGTGCACTGAGCACAATCTACTGTCAAATATTATAGGTTAGGTTAAAACAGCGATCACCGCAACGCACGAGCGGAGAACAGAGCGCGAACCGCGGCAGTAGCCGGAGAATACAAGAAATAAAAAGGTACCATAATACCCATAGATGTATTTTCAACAAACATTTACCGACCCCCTGTCATTCTGATGGTAAAAGTAACATCAACATAACATCACGCCTGTATTCCCGGAAGGGGTAGGCAGAGGTGCACATATAGTACACCCACATTTTGCCAGTTATGTTTTTAGGTCCCAATGTAATAAGGGGCGAGCCTATTTCCATCAACCGGGCACAAATTCGAACTCTGGACCTCGTGCTCAGCTGTCACGCTTAGCAACCAATAGACCAACGAGCCAGTGGTAAAAGTAAGTAAAAAAAATATTAGTAGAACAGCTTTATTTAAATGGGCAAATTTTTTTCTATAGATTCGCGAAATTTTGCTAAAGAGGCATTGTCAGAAGGCTACGTTTTGCGAATGTGACATTTTACGATCAGTAGACAGTTTGCGAAAGCGACGTTTTGCGACTACGCCGTTTAAAAGCTTATACCTATATGTATAAAGGTTTAAAAGACAAGTTTTACTCATAGTTTTATAGTGTCTCACGTTGGGCGCACGTGCGAACAACCATGAAGTTATTATATTTATCATTTACGTTATTAGTGATCACAGCCGCGGCACCAAATCAAACAGGTAACTCTTTAATAAAATATTAACTTAAAGAGGAAATTAACTTTGAATATGTATCAGTGATGTTACTTGATGATAAAATTCTCTCAAGGTACAGAGTCAAATTAGAAGAGATTTTATTACTGACGTTGACATTAAGACGTAAATACTAAAAGGGAAGTTGAGAGAACTGAGTTGGTAATCGTAGATTCCAACAGATATTACCTGACGTCACCCTTAAGACGTAAATACTTAAAGGGAACTTGAAATTTGATGGATGCGAGCAGTGACACGGTGGCTCAGTTGGCAGAGCAGCGCCACGGTACGGCGACTGTCGCGGGTTCGAGTCCCGCTCGTGTCCATCATTTTTCAAGTTTCCCTTAATCAATTAAAAAATAACATACTAAAAGGGAACTTGAAATTCGATGGATGCGAGCAGGAACACGATGGCTCAGTTGGCGGCGGCGCACGGTGGGCTGAAAATCGGCTTTCATGGACTTAGGGATTTGAATTCGCAAGTGCTTGTTTTTATGCCGGATATCGCTTCTATTAGTCATTACTATGTACAAAAATGACACCCGAGTTAATTCTGCCCAAAAACGAAGGAAATATAAGTTTTTTACGAAAAATTTGTATGGAGCTAGTATGAAAAATCGAATTATCTCGTAAACGGCATGTTTAACCGTAATATCCTTGGAGGTGGTCATAGTGCTAATTATTTATGATTTTTTGGTTGCCGATTTGACGAAAAATTTAATGCCGTTTTTTTTTAAAAAATCGACAAAATATTTTTATTTATTTTTCTATGTAAAACGGTCCCTATTAGTGTCCAAGTTAAAAAGTTCGATATGTTATTAACCCAAATATTAAGAACACACAAAACAAGAAAAATAATAATAAAAAAATGCTGTTTTTGACACATTTATATTAATTTAAATAAAAAAAGATTATCAAATTATTATTTAAGTAACATTTATAGTTACATTATATACAAAATAATTTAATTTAAGGAATTAATACTAAGCATTTGTAAAATAAAGTAAAATAATAAAAAAAATAAAAAATATCATTAAATATTCCAAAAAAAACCCAAACACACTTAAATACAAATTTACAAATATGTACATTTATATTTTTTTACAAATTTTTCTTATCACTCTCGTTGTCAGACTCCAATTCTGAGTCAGCATCCAGATTGGATATATCCAAAAACTCGAACTCAGTTTCTTGAAATTGAATTAAGTCGAGAGTTTCAGCAAAAAAGCTCTGCTTCTTCTTGGCATCTAACTTAGGCCTTTGTGCACTTAGCAAAGGATCCGAAGAAACAACAAGCATATTAAAAATGTCTTAATTGGAATCCTGCCTGCTTCTTTTCCGCGAATGATGTTCTCGAAAACATAACATAACGTAACATCACGCCTGTATTCCCCGAAGGGGTAGGCAGAGGTGCACATATAGTACACCCACATTTCGCCAGTTATGTTTTAGGTCCCAATGTAATAGGGGGCGAGCCTATTGCCATCAACCAGGCATAAATCCAGACTCCGTGCTGCTGCTGAGAATTACCTAATAGAAAAACCCAGTAACACTTTGCCCGACCCGGGATTCGAACCCAGGACCTCGTGCTGAGCAGTCGCGCTTAGCAACCACTAGACCAACGAGGCAGGAAGGAAGGAGGAAGTTCTCGAAACCTCCTAAAATCTTTGTTTCGACACTCTGAGGCTTCTTCCGAGAGAGTCCCAATCGGCACAATATTATTTTTCTCGATTATGTCAGCCCCATGCATTAATAGCTTATGAACGGTTGACGACATATAGTACCAGTCGTATAATAATACGTACTTTTCTGCTGTTTTGCGAGCATAATCTCGAAATTTTATTAGGTCGAAAAAAATATAAATGTACATATTTGTAAATTTGTATTTAAGTGTGTTTGGGTTTTTTTTTGGAATATTTAATGATATTTTTTATTATTTTACTTTATTTTACAAATGCTTAGTATTAATTCCTTAAATTAAATTATTTTGTATATAATATAACTATAAATGTTACTTAAATAATAATTTGATAATCTTTATTTAAATTAATATAAATGTGTCAAAAACAGCATTTTTTTATTATTATTTTTCTTGTTTTGTGTGTTCTTAATATTTGGGTTAATAACATATCGAACTTTTTAACTTGGACACTAATAGGGACCGTTTTACATAGAAAAATAAATAAAAATATTTTGTCGATTTTTAAAAAAAAAACGGCATTAAATTTTTCGTCAAATCGGCAACCAAAAAATCATAAATAATTAGCACTATGACCACCTCCAAGGATATTACGGTTAAACATGCCGTTTACGAGATAATTCGATTTTTCATACTAGCTCCATACAAATTTTTCGTAAAAAACTTATATTTCCTTCGTTTTTGGGCAGAATTAACTCGGGTGTCATTTTTGTACATAGTAATGACTAATAGAAGCGATATCCGGCATAAAAACAAGCACTTGCGAATTCAAATCCCTAAGTCCATGAAAGCCGATTTTCAGCCCACCGTGCGGCGCCACGGTATGGCTTAAGTCGTGTCCCGCATTTTTCAAGTTTCCTTACCAATTTAGACATTATTTTTCTTATACATACATACATACATACATAAAGTCACGCCTGTTTCCCTGAGGGGTAAGCAGAGACCACGGACGGATTATTTTTCTTATAGTTTACTAAAATTACCTTTTCAGACAGTCATCTGTAAAATATGCATAATATATATGTGTATAAATCTACAGAAGCAGATAATATCTATATAATAGACCTCTATATAAGGTAAATTGCGACCCAACCACAGTTCAACTGCTAAACCGGTTTTGTGGGAAAATAAGTGTCTTTATAATGTATTATGTAGGTACTGTTTATACTAGTTTGATTAAAACATAACATATCATCACGCCTGTATTCCCCGAAGGGGTAGGCAGAGGCGCACATATAATACACCCACTAGTTTCGAACTCGAACGGAGCCCTTATTCATGAGCTGGTTACGCGGCAGAGTCGCGAGCCGAACTGTCGGGCATTCCCGAATACACCCGTGAGTATAACCGGAATATACAGTAAATAATAATAATAAATAATAATAAATTTCTTTATTCGAGTAACCATGACTCAATAATGTTAGTATTACCTAAAACTATGTTAGTAACATTTTACAACTTAATTTATTGCTGCCTTATCCCATGCGAGACGGCACAACAATGCCTCACGTATGCACAGTCGAGACGCCCAGCTATCATACTCAGGACACTGTTGGAGCTGTCCCGCACCCTGCGCACCAGAGAAGCACACCTCTTTCGCATAGTCGCATAAAAGCAATCTACGTGTGCGTCAGCAAACATCCCCGATGCGCTACAGAAGCGAGGCAGCCCCACCAGTATCCTAAACGCGTTATTGTATTGAACGCGGAGAGCGCTGTATGACCTTTGAGTATATCTGGCCCATAGGCTGCACGTGTAGAAAGAAGTACAGTAAGCCCTGAAAAGTGTGATCTTTACGTGAAGGGAACAACGTGCAAACCTACGGGCCAGCATGTTCGCTCTAATCGACAACGCTCTCCGCTCCCGTTCAATGTCATCATCATCGTGGAGGCTAGGGGTCAATAAGTGGCCCAGATATTTAAACTTATACACTCTTTTTAACGGTATCCCGTTGAGTGCAACAGGTGGTATAACACTAGTGTTTTTACCCCCAGCCTCGAAAACCATGATTTCCGACTTTTTACAATTATACGTCAGTCCATGTTGTTCTGCGTATCCTTCACAATGGGCCACAAGTTTTCTCAACCCACAGACCGACGCACTCAACAGCACCATATCGTCTGCGTAACTAATATTATTGACGCAGACACCATCTACATGGCAACCGACTCTGATGCTGCTAAGCTCCTCAATCAGCTCATTAACATAAAGGTTGAAGAGCGTAGGTGAGCTCAACCCCCCCTGCCTCACCCCGCACTCCAACCTATATGGTTCAGACAGCTCTCCATTCCATCGAACATTGTTGATCTGGCTTCCATACCAATATTTAAAGATGTTAAGGAGTTCTTTTGGCAGGCTAGTGTTTTCCAATTTTTGCCACAACTTATTGTAGGAAACCAGATCAAATGCCCTCGAAAGGTCCAAAAAGCAGGCGTAAACTGGCGTTCCCCTCTGTGTATAATACGTGACAGTATGCTTAAGACCCAGCACTGCAGTCTCCGTCGACAGCCCAGGACGAAATCCGAACTGGTTGTCGTGAAGCCTGATGACAGAGTCCAACTGAGCGTTAAGCATACTGTCAAACACCTTTGACACTACCGTAGCGAGTGAAATTGGCCTATAATTGCTGCTGTCTGCGAGGTCCCCAGTTTTGTTTTTAACAATGGGCACAACAACTGTACGCATCATCTCATCTGGCAGGTAACTATGACTCAAACAAAAGCTATACAACATGGCAAGGACCCTCGGCAAATGTGGACCCGCATATTGAAGGTGTTCAATGCTCAACCCATCGTGGCCAGGGGACTTACCACGCGTCATAGATTTTATAATTTTAGTTATTTCAGCCGCGTGAAATTTAACCTGTAATTCCACTCCGGGTTGAGCATCCAACGCCATACGTGACGGCCCTAGTGGCGATTTTACAGAAAACAGTTCTTTAAAAAGGTTGGCAATTTCTTTTGAATTATTCACACCGTTGACGCTCACAGGCACACCTGCTTTACTCTGCAACCGGTTTGTCTGCTTCCAAAACCCCTTAAAATCATGTTTAGTATGACATGACGCTAAGACATCCATTTTCAGCTGGTCTTTATGATCCTGACACCATTTGACACGCGACTTAAAGATTTTTCTACTTTCACGCATTTCATTAAATAAATTCCCAGAAGTGGGCTTTCCATTCAGAACCCACCGCAAAAATTGCTCCCGAGCGTGCCTGTGAGCGTCGGCAACATGGGTATTCCACCCTACAATTTTTCTAGATGATCTATTACTATCAACCCTTCCAGCTACTGCTGCTTCGCTTAAGGCGCATACAATTTGTAAATAAAAGTTATCGATTACATTCCTGTGACTAGGGTTATTACAAACATAATCACAACACTTACTTAATTCTTGAGGGAAGTCAATTAATCGTAATTTCTCATGACATTCTTTTTGATAGATATTTATTTGACTTGGATTTCTATCCCCCCACAGAATTCTATTCGAGATTGTACTATTCACATTTTTCTTTGGTAAAATTGTATTAAAACAACATTCAATGACTAATGGAAAGTGATCAGACCATAAAACGTCATGAAGTACATACACGTTCCTAACTGATTTCCGGGCTGCTTCCGTTACTAAACAGTGGTCAAGCCACCTTTTAGACCCATAGACCTCACTTAGAAACGTATACGTGCTTGATCCTATTCCTAATATTTCTATATCAATACATTTCCAATTTTGTTCATTACAAAACTGAGACATTTCCTCAAAAAATTGCTCAGACGGATGAGCATTAAAATCTCCAAGGATGTAAACGTTTTCTACACTACAGTTATCAACAATTGCACTCACCGAGCTCAAAATATCCGTGAACTCCGTTAAATTTGCCGCTGAGTCTGTGGGCATGTAAACACTAAAAACTAGAAAACACCTTTCCTGTAGCACAACTTTAATTGCACATACCCGTGGGTTATCGCACTCAATAGTTTCAACATTGTAAAAAATGCTACTCCGCCACAAGAGAGCAACACCACCGTACGGTCGACCGCGTAATATTCCCACTGACGTGTCCACCGCAGATACACCCGTGTAGCTGAACTCATCACTGATGGTGTCAAGAAATGAGATTTCGTCTGGCAACAACCACGTTTCCTGCAGCGCAATCAAATCGTATTGATTACACAAATCACGAATACTCTGAACCGAGCGCTTCACATTTTTACAATTAAATGTTACTAATTTGTAAATATTGTTAGTCATCATTGCGTCTATATTTTTTGCCACTCAAAGTTCCGTTGGATACATTCTCAGTGCTATCACGTTTTTGTTTGTAGTTGTTAAAACGCCGAAATATTATTCCTTGAGGCCATAAGGTATGATCTAAAAACATCTGCAGCTTACTATGTGGCACAAAAAACTTGTATGCACTATGCTCACATTGCCGTTTGATATTTATTTTTTCAAGATTCACCTTATAATAAAAATGTTTTTTTTTTTTTAATCTTCGCCCCACACTGGGAATTTCTCCTGTATCGTAGGTGCGTTTCCGTTGCCTAAATCTATATAAAATTTGCATTGGCCTTGTACTACAATTATTATTATTTTAAGGCTTTCCAAACTACCTTATTATTCATATAAAAAAGGTTGTTTAACTTTTAAGTACTTTATTTTTTTTATCAATTTACAATAAATTAAATTGGAAAGTAAGTACAAATATAAAAAAAAAACACGAAAAAAATTATACAATAAATAATAACAGCCTATAACTGTCCCACTGCAGGGCAAAGGCCTCTTCTCGTATAGAGGAGGATTGAGCGTTGATCACCACGCTAGCTCACTGCGGGTTGGCGCAAAAAAAATGTATACTCCGCCATATTTCATAATTGTCAGCTCACGTCACGCTGCTTTTCCGGACAGGGCGACATCTGCCGGGTCCGCTAGTATTTAAATAACTACTCATTGAATTGATATACGAATCGACTATCTGTTTTGTTTTAGGTACCGGCCAATTGAGCACCACTCCATGGCCAGGAATTGGACGGAAATACCCCCCCACCTTCCCGCCCCTGCCTTACTTGAAAAGCCGTTACGCAACAGCAAATAATTCAGGTTGTTATTATAAATTATAAATAGCTTTTGTCCGCGGTTTCGCCCGCGTTAAGTAGCCTATGTCCTTTCTCGGATCTGAAACTTTATATATGGCAAATTTCATCAAAATCCGTACATCCACATTTCGCCAATTATGTTTTTCGGTCCCAATGTAATAGGGGGCAAGCCTATTGCCATCAACCGGGCACAAATCCAGACTCCGTGCTGCTACTGAGAATTACCTAATGGAAAAACCCAGTAACACTTTGCCCGACCCGGGATTCGAACCCAGGACCTCGTGCTCAGCAGTCGCGCTTATCAACCAATAGACCAACGAGGCAGTCATATGCAATATATAAAGTAATATGCATAATAAATGCTAAAATTGGAAAAATAGTAAAACATTTTCCTGGGCGAAAACTAGTGTCAAATAATATGGTATTTACTTGAGAGACGCCGCATTAGGGACTACGCACACTTATTCAGCTCCTTTCGCGTTTCGCTGAACGATTTTGGTCACACTTATACAGCTCTGCTTCTATCAGCCGCGTACGGCGTCGTAAGAATGAGAAGAGCCGTCATAACGTGCTTTCTCCACTGAAACGGTTACGCATAATAAATCAAATCAATGTAGGAACAATACAGGTCGCAACTTGTCGACAAGGAGTCGCGAACCATCCCTGTAAAGAGCTGTTCCGCCGCGTTCGACGGTGATTGCAGGCTGTACGCGGCGGAACAGCGCCGAAGGCTCTCTATAGCATTCGGATAATAAAAACACATTTATCCTCATTTTATGCTGGTTTGCCGCGAAAGGAGAATGGACGCGGAAAGCTGAATGGACGCGTACACGTCTCCATACAAAATTGTTGTTTTCTATGGACAAAAGCTGAAAGGAGCTGAATAAATGTGCGTAGTCCCTTACACTGCACTTAGCGGCGTCTCGCTTCCACAACTTAAGTTAACTTACTTGCTTCAACGTTCATGGTAAGGGGGCATAAACATTCAAGCTTTTTTTTTTCTAGATATGGACAAAACGACACCAAGTTCTGCAGACGACTCGGCGTCTAAAGTCTTCGAGAAAGCAAACCAACTCACTAATACTTTCAAGATTCCATCGTATGCTAATAATTTAGGTAACACATGGCATTGGAATAAATATCGAATTTACACGTGAACTTGATGTAGGAGGTTACAAAAGCTTTTTGTAGCAAAAAGAGGATACGTCTTCTGTATTTTCAATAAAAAACTTTTGACAATAAACTATGTCAATATACTTGTTTTATTTCTTTAAGAATTATAGATATCATAATAACTTTTGTGAGTGTTATCCATATTATTTACTATATATTCCGGTTATACTCACGGGTGTATTCGGGAATGCCCGACTAGTTTCGGACTCGACCGGAGCCCTTATTCATGAGCTGGTTACGCGGCAGAGTCGCGAGCCGAACTGGAAACTAGTCGGGCATTCCCGAATCCACCCGTGAGTATAACCGGAATATATAGTAAATAATTATCGATACCTTTCCTAAATAAATTCAACATTGTATTTACATACAAAAAATGGGATTTCAACAAAACCCAGTCTACCTCTTTTATTGTATGCGTTTTAGCGTTTTATTATTATGTGTGTGAGTCAATAACGCCTGTATTTTCCCAAAGGAGTAGTCTGTAGACAGAGGTGTATAATACTCTTACATTTTACCTGTTATAACTTATAAGACCCAATTTTATAGGGTATTAAAGCAGTGATAGCCGAGTGGTATGACTGTTGGATTGCCAAGTCAAAGTCGCAGGTTCAAACCCCGGCACGCACCAATGTCTTTTCGAATTCATGTGCGTACTATAAATTAGTTATCAGTTGCTAAAAACGGCGAAGGAAAACATCGTAAGAAAACAGTCACACCTGAAAGATTTTTCAACGGTGTGTAAAGCCATGTCAGAGGCCTATTGGCGGTTTAAACTGTGACACCAGGTTGTTCATCAACCATATGATACGAAGAAGACTTAATACGGGTGAGTGTATTGCCACTAACAAGGCAGACTTCCAGACTACGTGCTGTTACTAAGGCCTAATGGAGAAAGCAAGTAGTATAACTTTGCCTGATCTGGGATCCAGACTGCCTCGTTGGTCTTGTGGTTGCTAAGCATGACTGCTAAGTACGAGGTCCTGGGTTCGAATCCCGGGTCGGGCAGTGTTACTGGATTTTTTCATAAGAAAATTCTCAGTAGCACGGAGTCTAGATTTGTGCCCGGTTGATGGCAATAGGCTCGCCCCTATTACATTGGGACCTAAAAACATAGCTGGCGAAATGTGGGTGTACTATAATGTTCACCTCTGTCTACCCCTTCGGGGAATACAGGCGTGATTTTATGTATGTATCTGGGATCCAATACCCGGCTTTCATAGTTCTCAATCTTAGCAACCTCTATACCAAGGAGGCCTTTCGACGTAACTTGAGCATTTCATTTCCTTGTTGTTGACTAGTCGTTTTTAAAAACGTCATTAACAAACAATCCATCAACCGGTTCTATGTACCGTTTTTTCTTCTAGCCTACAGCCGGTTTGTGTCATTGTACGCAGTATTATTATAATAATTTAAAAATTATACCAGTTATATAATAATAATGATGCGACGTACCAAAATTAGTCGATAGTGACGATGGAACGACTATTTTAGTTTTGTGGAATTGAAAACATTTTTTTTTTTCTGTCTAGATTTCCATCAATAGTTGTAAATGCTATTAGCAATAAGACCGTCACTTGCACTGTTGTAGATTACATAAATGACATAAATAGATGTTTTAAGAACATCTGATGAGTGACGCTCAACTCAAGACAGAGATTGCCAGAGAAAAAAGGAGGCCTATCCACCCAGCAGTGGGTGATACCGGGCTAAAAGATGATGTACATTAAAAATATAAGCAAACAAATGACATATACCTAGGTACTAACAAACTAAGTATTACAGTAAGTTTACTAATTGTTGGTCTAGATAGGTGGGGTAAACTATCGATAAATTATACTTAGCAGCTACTTCACTACAAGTATTTTTTCTCCTACATATTATAAATCTCCGATGTTATCAAAACGTATAATTTCAACCATATATTAACAAGGTATCTCATAAGACGCACGTGTGGAAACATGAAGTTAATATTGTTATTTTGTGTGGTAGCAGGAGCAGTAGCAGCGCCGAAACGAACTGGTAATTTTTACTAATTAGTCACTGCGACTGTCGCGGGTTCTAGTCCCGCTCGTGTCCATCATTTTTCAAGTTTCCCCTTATCAATATAAAATAATTACTCACTAATCAACTTTTCTTATAAATGTAAAAGTCACCTTTTGTGTCTGTCTGTCTGTTACGCCATCGCAACTAAACCCCTGGATGGATGTTGATGAAGGCATGTAGAAAGTTTCAGACCTCAGAAAGGATATAGGCTACTTAACGCGGGCGAAGCCGCGGGCAAAACCTAGTAATACATAAACAACTCTTATATACGACAATAATGTTAATAATAATTATATTCTTTGACAAGCAAACGAAAGTGGCAGGTATAATTAAATCTATATTAAAGTATTGTCTAAAAAATATTCAGACATTTACCTACTGGAAAATCTAGACCGGCTCAAATCTTTTTAATAATGGCTCCCGACCGATAAAGCCGCTATGTTATCTTCCACTATAATTCTAGACTTTTTATACCTGTTTGTATTTAAAATATATTTTTACATGGTTGGTACTTGTAGGCATATTTTTCAATTTCAATTTTATTTATTTATTCGAGTGATCATGACTCATTTTTGCTAGTAGGTAATACTTAATATCTATGTTAGTAACTATAATTTTCCACGAGACTTTTTTTTGGGCAATTTTGATCCCACTACCAATACGTCATTATGTTTGTTCCAGCACGTGACTTATTCGATGATTTTTTTGAGTCTGACGATACCTCACCATATGATTCCGGAGACGTAGAAATCACCATAACACAAAGTAAAACTATTTATAGTTCCCAATTAACTGAAGACGGTAAGTTTGAAGGCTGATCTTATTATTAGACGACCTGTTTAGCGCAGAGGCTAAGCGATTGGACTGCTGTGCTAGGGGTTGCGGGTTCGATTCCCGCACGGGGCAAAACTTTGTGCGAACCACAGATGTTTGTCCCGAGTCTGGGTGTTTGTGTATGTGATATTTCATGTTTGTGAAACGCACCCACGACACAGGAGAAATTCCAAGTGTGGGGCGACGTTTTTAAAATAACAAAAAATATGAACTTGATCGAGTTAATTTTTGTTTTTAAAAGACGTCGCCCCGCACTAGGAATTTCTCCAGTGTAGTGGGGTGCGTTTCACTAACGTGAAATATCCTATACACAAGCCGCAAATGGCCGCTAAATTTTTATTTAATTTCCCTGTTTTCCGTAAAACATAACAAATTAAATTACTGGGATATTAAAAAAATAAGTATAGATGAATTATATTATTTGCCTCATGATTACGTGGCCTCAGTTTGATCATTTAATTTATGATTTTAACTGTTCACTTGTTATGAAAAAAAAAATTACTTAGTTCTGATGCGAATTGAGTTAATAACTTCTGGAGTCAAAACTGATCATGAATATATGGCAGCTGTACTAGTAGTAAATGTTTGGTATAATTTACAATCACATACTTTTGAATCACTTCGACGCTACAGAGTTCTGACGCGAACTCCGTTCATTAGTATTGAATTTCTGATTTTGATCATCTACTTTTGCTGTTGAATGTACCCCGGCTATTGGCGGATGTCGTGGTCAAATCCCGCTCGAGGCTTATATTCTTCAAAGTTTCATTGTAAATTATGTTTTAGATGGAGATCACTCGGATAATGCAGGAGGAACACAATTAAAAGGTAGTCATGGAGGCGGGTTATCACCATCCAAGATCAAGACCTTGTATAGTTCTCCATCCAAACAATACGGTAATTTGGAAGTCAATGTTTATTTCGACATCGATAAAGAGCACTTAGGGTTATCGCAGACTTACGCTGAGATCTGTAAAGCGTGCTAACACTTATCTTAAACTTAGCTTGCGTCAAATTTGGTATTTAATTATACTTATAAGGCTGTTTTTGTATTAATCTGATATTGCACGCGGGCATAAGTCCACTAAATCGATGACTTACCTAACTAAAAAAGCACTGATAGCGGAGTTGTATGACCGTTGGACTGCCAAGTCAATGATCTAAAGTTCAAATCCCAGCACGCAATAACATACTATCGAATTTATGTGCGTACAGTAAATTAGTAATCCGGGATTCGAAACCGGGAACTCATGCTCAGCAGTCGCGCTTAGCGATATAATATGATACTATAACGAATAAACATGTACTTTTTTCTATAATAGAATTAAATTAGAACATAGGAATGAACGCGAACACAACTTTAATATTTTTTTAGAGTGCTTGACCATGGCCGGTGTAACTCGGTCGAAACGTCAAGCCAAAAATTAAAAAAGTGGTGTTCGCGTTAATATCTGTGTTGTATTTTATATCTATAATGATGCTCGAAAAATATGCAAGTTGAAATGGTAATAAGCAGGCCATATCGCTCGAATAACCGATAACCGCCGGGGAAGAAAGGTTCTCGAGTGGCGACCACGAATCGGAAGACGCGCAGCATTGACAGGCCTCCCACCAGGTAGACCGACGATATCGTCAGAATTGCGGGCAACCGGTGGATGCAATTGGCAAGCTGTCGTTCATTGCGGCGTTCTAAGGGGAGGCCTTTGTTCAACAGTGGACGTCTTCCGGCTGATGATGATGATGATAATCATGCAACGCGATAGTTTAATTTGTATTTTTTTTTCTAGATTCAAGGCAAAACGACGATGACTCGGATACCCAACTCTTCGCGACAGCATCAAGACTGAACAAAGATTTCAACATCCCATCCTATTTCAATAATCTAGGCAACACATGGCATTCCAATAAATTCCAGATATACACTTAAACTATGTAGGTAGGTACCAATGTCAAAAGTATAATATAATTATATCAAAAAATATAATATATAATCTAATCTACTAAGGTGTTAGTGTAAGTTGATTAATAAATAAATAAATATATATGTGTTTAATTTCTATTCTATTTCTAAAGATTTCAATAATACAAGTTATTGATTGCTACTCACTCACATTTTTTTTGTAAATTTACAAAAATTATATAAATGTATGAAAAATGATCTCGCTCGTTAATTGGGTGTGTCTCATATTTTACTGTCAATCCAGTTAGCCAAAATAAGGTAGGAAATTAAGGTCTTATCTCCCCATATGACCTTAATTATTATAAAGTATCGACATATTATTTATCATAGCAGATACATCACTAAACGATTTTTTCTTCTAAATCATACATTGTTATTAACCACGCAAAATTTCCGCCATATATTAACGAAGTATCTCGTAGGACAGACGTGTAAAATCATGAAGTTATTATTTTTGATTTGTGTGATCGGTACCGCAGTTGCAGCACCAAAACGAACTGGTAAATTTTACTAATTAGTTTAGTGTTGGTGTGTTTATTGGGTTTGGCAATTAAAAAGCATGGTCTCAGATGAATAATCAACTGGCGTTGTATGTATGTAGGTACATAAAATAACCATAAAGCTACATCATACATTGCCTAATACTAAATATGTATAATAAGCTTATGCACGACCATATTATTAATAGGGATAATGACTAAGATTTTTTTTATATTTAAGTATATTCTAATATTTTTAAATACGGTGTAGAAATAATATAAAGACTGAAAAAAACAAAATAAATACGGCAATAAATTACAAAGTTATAAGCTTTTTAACCCTTTCCCAGTGTAATGACCCACCGATGGGGCATAGCTATCGTGTCTGCTTCACGCAGTCAAAGTGTTAAAGTTACCGTCAGACAGAGATGGTATCTGCTTTGAAATGACGTCACACCTAAGTAATTGCATTGTTAATTTTATATTTAACGTCGTGCAGGAGAGGGTTAGAGAATCCCCTTCTATAAACTTAAAAATGCTGCATTTCCTCCATTTTATCGTGGATTTTATTTATTTCCTGCCCTTTGCTTTTTTAGTTATTACTAAGATTTTTGTAATGTAGTCATCATACCTTATTTATAAGTATGGGAGCACCTGTGTAATACCTTTAAAAAAATACAAACCAATATCTATAGTTGTCAGTGGTTAACTGAAGGTCGAAGCCGGCCGTAAATTTTGTGAACTTCATAAAAACGTACATAGAAATAAACTGGTCCTACGTAAGTTGCGCAACGCATTAAGATATGTGGATGCTCGATTTTGTATAGAAATCGATGCAATCGATAGATATTGCGAGTCATTGCGGCCAGTTTGTTCAGCTATGCCAAGTTTAGTCTTCGTTCGCGCAATATTCATAAAAAGTAAATTTAAAAATAAGATTCCGAAAATAAGCAATTAAAAATCTTCATCTTTTTATTAATAGCCAGACTATTGAAGTCGCTATTTTAATCTTATGGTATTTTATTTTTATAAATTAACTGTTTCTATTTTTTTGTTAAGATTTATGTTGAAAATTCAAGTAAAATTTTTAAGGTTTTCAAAAATAATTACTCTATTAGAATGGATTTTCGGGGTGGAGATAAGCTTGTTGAATGAAAAAAAAAACTGAAAATGAAAAACGCGAATTAATTACCACGCTGAAGTAAAACCTGTATTTGATGTGTAAATATAAAGGATCATTTTGATCCCACTAACATGTAATATTTGTTCCAGCACGTGACATATTTGATGACGTTTTCGGGTCTGATGGTATCTCACAATTCGATTCCGGAAACCGCCAAATCACCATAACACGATCTAGGACTGTTTACAGTTCCCAAAGTTCTGATAATGGTAAGGTTCAAAACTAATCAATTTAATGTTAGGACCACAAAAATCTGGTGGTGAAGGCGAGAGATGAACTCGCACTGAGGGTTCCAAACAGATTTAAAATTATGTTTATATGATAATAACATTGCTCTAACAAAAAGATAAACCGCATTAATGAACAAACTTAACTTTGCCGTTGGAAAACTGTTACCTCAGTACATTGAAGTAGGTAGCGGTTAGTTTACCAACTGCAAATAAGTTATTCTTACTTTTGTGATGATTTTCTTCACTTGTGATATTAGACAATGCATCTTACCAATTTTCATGATTCTAGGACAACGGGAAGTGCCTATGGTTTTAAGTGTAAAAATAATCAACATATTGCTTTTGATTACGTTGACTTAGAAGTTTCATATATTCAAAGGACAGCAGACCCGATAAATTATTAATTTCAACTTTGTATCATTTCGCGTTCTTGAGAAAAAGGGGTTGACAAACAGACAGACGGACAACGGAGTGATCTGATAAGGGTTCTGTGATTTTGGAGGCGGGATATCACCATCCAAGATAAAATAAACCAAAACGGTAATAGGCTCCTAGACTTAAAAAAAAAGGACAAATAAATAGTACCAAAAGTATTTGGCTAACGAAATTAAAATGCACCGATGTTTATTAGTAAAAATATAAGAACTCCAGACAGAAAGCGAACGCATAGGGTTAACGCCCACTTCAACTTCGCTAATGTAAAGTGACGTGAAACAAAAAAAAATCACTTTTGAGTTCGAGTTTTTGTAGTATTTTTTTTCCAAAATCCACAAATTCGACGAACTTAACTTCAAATTTATATATGCAACGTTTAGAGTTTCTTCATTAATGATGATCCCACCAGATGGACCGACGATATCGTCAGAATTGCGGGCAACCGGTGGATGGAATTGGCAAGCTGTCGTTCATTGTGGCGTTCTAAGGGGGAGGCCTTTGTTCAGCAGTGGACGTCTTCCGGCTGATGATGATGATGATACTCAATACTCAATCATTTATTGCATTCCATATGTTACAGAGATGGTAGAATTTTTTTTTGTAAAAAATCAATATGGACCCTGTTGGGAGAGAGGAAGAGGGCTGAATAGCAATTTAGTCAAATTAATATTGTTAAATTAATTATGTTCCAGGAAGAGGCCAGTCGGCAAATAAATACAATAAACCAACGGGAGGTAGCGGAGGCGGCCACATGCCAGCATCAAGCATTAAGTCCTTGTACAACGGTAATGATTTGACGACCTGATCAGCGCAGTGGCTAAGCGATTGGACTGCTGCGCTAAGGGTTGCGGGTTCGATTCCCGCACGGGGCAAAACTTTGTGCGAACCACAGATGTTTGTCCCGAGTTGTGTTTGTGATATTTCATGTTTGTGTTTGTGATATTTCATGTTTGTGACGCACCCACGTAACAGGAGAAATTCCTAGTGTGGGGCGACGTTTTTTTAAAAAAAAAAATGAATATCACTCCTCCTATATATTCTTTCATGATTAATTTCGTTGCGGGTTCCAAGACGGTCGAGTCATATCTCTGGGACGCCTCGAGCTCCATTGCCTCGATGGTTCTCAATGGTTATCATTGTAGATCCTGGCTAACAGGAGTAACAGTGATGGGCGCGAGTGGTGGGCTTGTCCCGAGAAAATAACAACGGTGCTTGACTTATACATTACTCGTATTTATATAATAAAGATCACGCCTGTATTCCCCGAAGGGGTAGGTAGAGGTGCAAATAAATTAAACCCACATTTCGCCAGTTATGTTTTAGGTCCCAATGTAATAGGGGGCGAGCCTATTGCCATCAACCATTTATACTAGCTGCGCCTCTCGGTGTTACCTGCTTCATTCTTTCAGAATAAAAAGTAGCCTAAGAGTTAATCCAGGGTGTTAGCTACCTCCGTATGAAATTTCATCAAAATCGGTATAGCTGTTTGAATGTGAAGAGCTAACAAACATACAAACACACTCACAAACTTTCGCTTTTATAACATTAGTGTGATTGCGAACTAAAATCAAATAACAACTTGCCCGAGCCGGGATTCGAATTCAGCAGTCGCGCGTAGCGACCACTAGACCAACGAGGAATAAACATGTGGTTTTTTTTAGGTTCGAAGCAAAACAGACAGACTGGATCTAAGCCACGCGATGACTCGGCTTCCGAACTCTTCGCGACAGCATCAAGACTGACCAAAGATTTCAACATCCCATCTTATTTCAATAATCTAGGCAACACATGGCATTCTAATAAATTCCACATATACACATAAAATATGTACTAGCCAAAATGTGTTTCATTTCTTCACAAATTCACACAAGTACAAGATATTAATTGCTTAAATTAAATTTTTTTTTTTTTTTTCTTTTAGAAAAAACGTCGCCCCACACTAGGAATTTCTCCTGTGTCGTGGGTGCGTTTCACAAACATGAAATACCACATACACAAACACCCAGACTCGGGACAAACATCTGTGGTTCGCACAAAGTTTTGCCCCTATTGCCAAATTGATATTTCATTACCTGTATATTTTAATTTTGATTAAGAAAATAATTATTATAAATGCTACAAATGAGCGGGAGTTTCAAAGAATGTCGTTAACACGCAATATTAAGCGTCAGATGAATTGTAACAGTTGGAGTGCAAAGTCCTTAGAATGTGAAATACACTTTGGATATCGTAGACTTTGATGTCGCATTCTTCTTCTTATCGTATGGTCTATGAACAACCTGGTGTCAGAGTTTAAACCGCCTGTAGGCCTCTGACATGGCTTTACACACGCAATTTTTGTAATTACTGTAGGTTATCCGAACCACCGTTATTACCTATATAGGTAAACTTACATAAAATATTGGTAGACTGACTGACGGACAACGAACCGCCCACAAGTTAGAGGACTTTAGATTGGGTTCCATAATTTTATTACATGAATTCAAAAAAACTAAATATCTATAATAAAAATATGCTAAAAACGGATTTTTATGTTTGGCAAACAAGTAGCATATAGCTTTTTTTAACACAAATACTTCTTATGCCGGAAAAGACGCGAGACGTCACGAGCTAAAACTAGTTTTGAACAATATGGTAGGTATTTCTTTACGTAACACCCGAACCATCGAAATAAAACTAATATACTTCTACTATTGCGGTTCATAAAACGTTTCTATTAATACCGGTAAGAATTATAACCGGTACAAAATAAAGTATACATAACTACCGGTTTTAAGTATAATATTTCGCTTCACTATTAGGAATCGACTCGGATGTTGACTAAGCGATAGGACTGCTGCGTTAGACCCTTTTTTCCATACAATCGTATTTCCGAGTTTATTCCCTGGATAATGATGCTAGAGTAAAGCTTTTTTACCATAATATAGGACTCTACCTACGCTAGGCTTCTAAGTTTAGTTTTTTAGATATGTACATACATTAATTGTATTAAGAGTAATCAGCACTTTAAAATAGAAAAATCGCCTATTTTCTACTACTGTTTTGAACGTCTTTACAACAAAGACAAAATAAATAATAAAAAGAAAACCTAGAAGCTTTGATAAACTCTATCTTATATTCATCATCATCAGCCGGAAGACGTCCACTGTTGAACGCTTAGAACGCATGAGTGAACGACAACTTCCCAGTTCGGTCGACCAGTCGCCCAGCGACCAACGAGTTCAACATCCCATCTTATTGCAATAATTCAAGCATTCGAATAAATACACATAATAATATGAATTATGTATGTACTAATGTTTTATTTCTTCTCAATTTCTGAAGAATGATGAAGGCGATGCGGCATTGCCACGTAAATCGTGTATTATTCAAATACACGATTTACGTGGCAATGCCGCCAGCCTTTTGGGCACCCTACCAGTTCACAGCGATGAGGAGGAATACTTTGATGCATAATTATTAGTTTTAATTTTTTCTTTCGTATATATTTATTTTTTAATGTAGGTTAGGTGTAAATAAGCTTAAGTACATTGTAAAACATTATTTGAATAAAGAATAAATAACTTTGTTAAAAAAAATACACGATTTTAATTGTAATCACATGTTTTTAGATAAATCTACATCTAGAAGTTATACGAAGATTTGAGAGATGATGATTAATAATAGATGTTTTCGCTCGTGTCTGTTTTGTTCAAAGCCTCCTTCATCATCATCCCATCTCAAAGCTTCATTATAAATAAGAAATAATATTTCTTTCGCGAATTATTTGTTATTTAATCATAAATTAAGGAGGAGGAGGACTGGACATTAACAGCCCTTGACAGGGACAAATCGTCATCATCATCAGTCGGAAGACGTCCCCTGTTGAACAAAGGCCTCCTCGTTAGAACGCCACAGTGTATGATATTATAGTAGATTTCAAGCGCTTTATAACATCAATATTAGTTAAAATATAATAGAGTATAACAACAACAAATAACAATGTGAACGAGATCGATATCGATAAACGCGATCGATGCCGACTCGTGCAGCTCTAAGACTAAGATGGCGCGGGCGATGTGCGGGTATGCGGTGTGTGCCTGCTCCACACCTCATACCGCAACAGAAAAGTCGACAAGTCACATTTTAAACGCAGTTATAATTATGCAAAAAAAAAAACTCGTCTATCGTCGCATATAAACATAACAAGGTTATATTATGGGCGTTCGGGATACATTTTCACCATATATTAACGAAGTATCTATTTGAGCACACGCGTAAACATGAAGTTATTATTTTTATTGTTTTTGTTTTGTGTGATCGCAGTCGTAGTTGCAGAGCCAAAGCGTACTGGTAACTTTTGTATATACATATATTTCTTTTCTATGTATTGTATAATTTTAAGAGAGTTTATATGGTTGCGGTCTGCCAATGTCGCTGTTTGATCGTAAATTAGGAACAGAATTTCTTCACAAAAACTATTGTGTTCGAATTCGATTTCAGATAATAAATATCGAGGTAAACAAAAATAATTAACGTATTTACCTAGATATATTTTTAATTTACCTAAAAATAATAATTATTCTAAAACAATAACATTATAACTCAGATATCGAATGAAATAAAAGTGACGTTGCCAGACCTTTACCTTTGAATTCGACTTAACTACTACAATAAGGCGAAAACAAAATGCCAATGCAATCGTCGCAAATAACGTACATACATACATAAAGTCACGCCTGTTTCCTTGAGGAGTACGCAGAGACCGATTTCCATTTGCTACGACCCTGGCATACTTCTTTTGCTTAATTTACACGCATCACATTCTTCATACACGCTCGTCGGTTGAGGATCTCCCCACTTGCCCTTTTTGCAAAACATCTCCGATTTGGTCTAGGTATGTTCGCCTAGGTCTTCCCCTTTCCGATACTCCACTAACACTCGCCTCATATATTCGTTTTGTCACTCTTCTTTCATCCATCCTTTCTACATGCCCAAACCACCTAAATCAATAATAAAGCATTTTTTTATATTTTCAGGAAGTAAAAACAATAGGAACAGGGGCGGGTCCATGCGAAAATCTGCATCCAAACCTAAAGGTAAAACTGTTGTTATTAACTAGTCTATAGTCGACTTCGCCCGCGCGGATTTCGATTACAAACATGTACGTAGCAAATGTAAGAAGATTTACTTAATTGAATGCGATTTCGTTAAAAAAAAAATGGGTTTTTATGTTTTTCCCGCGGTACCCTATAATATATATAAGTTAAAAGTAGTCACTAATTGGAAATGCCGTCAAATTAAGTAAACACATAATTATAATTATATAGCACAAGAATAAGTATCTAGGGTCTACAGTTTGCCTTATAGTAACGAAGTATACAAGACGAACGGATAATAACAACATGTAGTTGTTCATTGCTTGTTTGCGCACGCGCAGATGCAATCTTAAACTATTATAATAATATGGATATAGTATACTAGACAGTTACAATATTTACATATTAAAAACCCAGGTAATTCCAAAGCAAACTGGTTTGGTATTTTCCAAAATTCTTCAAAACCTAAATGGGAAGTCAGTCAGTTTTCCAGCATAAGAAATGGTTAGAGTAACTGAACGTAATCCTCATAAAGCATAATTTGAATTACAAAATAATCAAATTAGAAAAACGCGGGTTTTTCGCTGGATACAGCTTCTCCGCGACGGATCTAAGGGTTTTAACAGGACTTTCACTGCAGAATTTGCTCTGTGGTGAGTCTACTATACTAGTCTAGTCTACTATATATAGAGCGACATACTTTCACTGGCAAATAGTTGATTATAAGGAGTATCTAAGTTCTAAGGTTTCTTTTACTTTTTAAAAAAACGTCTTCCCACATTAGGAATTTCTCGTGTATTGCGGTTCACAAAAATGAAATATCACATACACAAACACCCAGACTCAGGACAAACATCTGTGGATCGCACAAAATTTGCCCCGTGCGAGAATCGAACCCGCTACCCTTAGCGCAGCAGTGCAATCGCTTAGCCACTTTAAAATCTTAAACGTCTTTTCCGATAATGACGTCACGGAATAAACAACGACCTTGAACTCCTGACCGTGATACTCTGCATCACCCTAAGGTTGACTGGTAGAAAATGCCTAATGGCATTAAGTCCGCCTTTGTACAAATGTGCATTAAGTATAAATAAATAAATAAATACTTGTGTTTCAAAAGTATTTACGCCACGGACCGGCGGAGGTCTTAGGTTGAAATCCCAGTCATGCCTATAAATTTCTAAAGTTTCTTCATATTTTTTTTTCAGGATTAGTCCAGTTGGCTGATGGAAGCACGGTAGAAATTGAAGGCCAACGTCCAGCATCAAGCATTAAGAAATTGTATAATAAAGACGGTAATTTGGATCCTAATAGACTTATATACTACTCGTATGAACGTACATAACATCACGCCTGTATTCCCCGAAGGGGTAGGCAGAGGTGCACATATAGTACACCCACATTTCGCCAGTTATGTTTATTGGTCCCAATGTAATAGGGGGCAAGCCTATTGCCATCAACCGGGCACAAATCCAGACTCCGTGCTGCTACCGAGAATTACCTAATGGAAAAACCCAGTAACACTTTGCCCGACCCGGGATTTAAACCCAGGACCTCATGCTCAGCAGTCGCGCTTAGCAACCACTAGACCAACGAGGCAGTCCACTCGTATGACTCATACTTTAAATGATTTTTACACATCATCATCAACCGGAATAAGTCCACTGTTGAGCAAAGGCCTCCCCCTAAGAAAAGGGGTGGTTGCCATAATCTCCTCGCTTGGCAACCGGTTTGTGGATCGCAGTATTGGTGGTGGAGTTACAGAAGATGCTGGATGTTCCCTTAGTCGCCTCTTACGACAGCCACGGGGGGAAAGGGGGTGGTCAATTCCAAGCCGCATACTACACGGCTCGATTTTTACACATACCTATAAAAAGCTCAATAAAACCTTGGCGGACGCGGGATTCGAACTCAGGAACTAATACTCAGCCATCGCGCATAGCGACTTCTATACCAACGAGGCAGTCTCGTATAATATGACGAATAAACATATATGTCTTTTTTATTCTAGGTGGGGTCACAGACACGGCTTCTAAAGTCTTCGCGACAGCATCAAAACTGGTCAAAGATCTGAACATCCCAACATTTTTCAGTAATTTAGGCAACACATGGCATTCGAGTAAATTCAATTTACACACATAAACTATGTACAGTCGACCAAAAATATTATCTACCACCCTCGTTGATGAGACCTTAAGGTCGATTTTCTTTGCAAGAATATTATGACCTCATGTCATGTGTGAAGCTTAATGTCGCATCTAACAACAAATCACCGCTTTGTCTAAGCATTATTTCAATTAAATTGAACAATTCGAAAATGGCTTAAGTTGGAAAGTGATTTTGATTGTTCTCTATAATTTAGATCTCACAGAAACTTTAGTCAAAACTGGTAGACCGTCTTTTTGGCCGACTGTACCTACTAATGCCAAAAGTGTGATTCTTCTTAATTTCCAAAGAAATTAATACACGATTTTAATTGCTAATCACATTTTTTTAGATGAACCTAGAAAATTTGCGAAGTTTTGAACGATGAAGATTGATGACGATCTGGCTCATGTCTACTTTGTTCAAAGCTTCTTTATAAATAAGAAACAATATTTCTTTCGCGAATAATTACTACCTGGTTTGACTGGTAGAAAATGTCGATGACATTTAAGTTCGCCTTGTATACTTTTGTATGAAAAATAAATAAAGAATTAGTAAATATTATGTATCTACGAGTATTTTTTTAAATCAACCTACTAACTCATTGTGGTGGATTTCAAGAATTATAATCTCTGCACCACCCTAAGGTTGACTGGTAGAGAATGCCCCAGGCATTAAGTCCGCCTATGTATACTACTTTTGGTACATGAAGTTTAAATAAATAAAATAAGAGCTGTTTAATGAAAATATTAATCAAAATTTCCAAGTTAAGTGTGCGGTACACTATTGCGGATGACCGGTGTGTGGCACACTATTTTGAATAATCTTAATTATCTGGGCAAATGTAGACACTTTTTGTTACCGACATGGTACACCGGCCGAGTGGTATCCAGCCTAGAATTGACCACGACTAAGGGAAAATCTAGAAGATGGGCAGCAGCGTTTTCTGTATCTTTAACACCAATACGATCCCCAACCACTTGCCAAGCGTGGGGATTATGGCAATCCCCCCAAAAACCTAAGGCCTTTGTTCAACAGTGGACGTATTCCGGCTGATGATAATGATGACGCCACATCATCACAGAAAACCGTAGTAGCTGTGTCCTATAGCGGCGATTTACGTCTGTGCAGGGAGTGGCTGATTTCATACTGTATAGAAATCAAATATTCGTTGGCAGCTTGTATCCGACACAAGTGTCCACGTAAGCGCAGGACCTTGATATCTAATTATATGCAACATAAAAAGTAATAAATAAATGCTTATAATATGCATGGAAATTGGCAAAATAGTGGAACATTTTCGTGGGCGAAAACTAAATTATAACAGCCTATAATTGTCCCACTGCAGGGCAAAGGCCTCTTCTCGTATATAGAAGGATTGAGCATTGATCACCACGCTTGCTCACTGCGGGCGATTCCAGATAATTAAATCCAGGTTTCCTCACGATGTTTTCCGTCACCGTTAGTCAGTGCTGTCTTAGAATAACTAACTAACGACATTTCGGCCGGGCAAAAACTAGTGTCAAATAATATGGTATTTACCATATCACCAGCCAGGAACGATCTTAATAAAACTATCTATATATGTATATATATTATCGCGGTTCATAAAACGTTTCTACTGATACCTAAACCAGAAATACGAGTTGTTTTTTGTAAACAGCTTAAATCAAAACCGGTACCAAAAAGTTAAAATATACACAGCGATTTGAAAATAATGTTGAGCCACATTATTACCTAGCTAACTTAATTCTTTGTTTTTTCTTTTCTTTATATTTTATGTGAAATCTTAATAACTGTTCGTGCTTCTTCAGTAACATACATATTGCTTGAAGACGGATACACTCTTTTATTAAAACTTTTGAGAACTGCCTCGTTAGTCTAGTGGTTGCTAAGCGCGACTGCTAAGCACGAGGTCCTGAGTTCGAATCCCGGGTCGGGCAGTGTTACTGAGTTTTTCCATTAGGTAATTCTTAGTAGCAGCACGGAGTCTGGATTTGTGCCCGGTTGATGGCAATAGGCTCGTCCCTTATTACATTGGGACCTAAAAACATAACTGGCGAAATGTGGGTGTACTATATCTGCACATCTGCCTACCCTTCGGAGTATACAGGCGTTATGTTTTGTATGTAATTTGAGGACTACAAGCCCGCTTTCCATGACCTTAAAGCAGGACAGTTTACATAAAAAAATATCGATACTAAACTATAGCACAACACTAATTAGGTAGGTATGTAGTAGTACATAAAAAATAACTCGTCCCTCTTCGCATATAAACATAACAAGGTTATATTATGAGCGTTAAGGACATCTCATCACCATATAATAACGAGGCATCTCTTTGAGCGCACGTGTAAAACATGAAGCTATCATTTTTATTGTTTTTGTTTTGTGTGATCGCTGTCGCAGTTGCAGCGCGTACACGTACTGGTAACTATCCTTTATATATATATACTAGCTGTTGCCCGCGACTTCGTCCGCGTGAATTTCGTGGAATGAAAAATAGATGTTGGCCGATTCTCAGACCTACTCAATACACTCACAAAATTTCATGAGAATCGGTCTAGCCGTTTCGGAGGAGAATGGGAACGAAAACTGTGACACGAAAATTTTATATATAGATATATTTTGTATTTATTCCATTATTTTCTAAATACTGTATAATTCTAATTTAACCGACTGCCTCGTTGGTCTAGTGGTTGCTTAGCGCGACTGCTGAGCACGAGGTCCTGGGTTCGAATCCCGGGTCGGGCAAAGTGTTACTGGGTTTTTCCATTAGGTAATTTTCAGTAACAGCACGGAGTCTGGATTTGTGCCCGGTTGATGGCAATAGGCTCGCCCCCTGTTACATTGGGACCAAAAACATAACTGGCGAAGTGTAGGTGTACTATATGCGCACCTCTGCCTACCCCTTCGGGGAATACAGGCGTGATGTTATGTTTTTTTAAAGTTTATATGGTTGCGGTCTGTCAATGCCGCTTTTGATCGTAATTTAGGAACAAAACTTCTTTATCAAAACTATTTTGTGTTCCGATTCGATTTCGGGTAATAAATATCAAATTAGATAAGCAGAAATATTTTTTTATTCATACTGAATTTACTTTAAAAATAATAATTATTATAAAACGATATCGTCAGAATTGCGGGCAACCGGTGAATGCAATTGGCAAGCTGTCGTTCATTGTGGCGTTCTAAGGGGGAGGCCTTTGTTCAACAGTGGACGTCTTCCGGCTGATGATGATGATGAATATCATTAAGACCTTGATTTCGCATCAAATAAAACCGACGTTGCCAGACCTCTACCTTTGAATTCGACTTAACTACTACAGAATCAGAATCGTAGCAAATAAATATTAAGACACTTTTATAATATTTTCAGGAAACTGGGGTGGCACGGGAAAGCTTTCAAACAAATATAAAGGTAAAACTGCTTTGAATAGTATTAAATTACATTACGGGAATTAACGCGACCACTGCCGGCGGGGTTGGCAGTAGAGTGCTTATAGCGATCCCGCCTCCCCGCCATCATAGGCACCAGCAGGCATGTGTGGTTTTTAGTGGGTATATCCCTATAGATGGACCGACGATATCGTCAGAATTGCGGGCAACCGGTGGATGGAATTGGCAAGCTGTCGTTCATTGTGGCGTTCTAAGGGGGAGGCCTTTGTTCAACAGTGGACGTCATCCGGCTGATGATGATGATGACCCCTGTAGATCGGCCTTTTCGGTTCATGGGGGGGGAGTATGCGTAATACATTTCCCACACGTTAAAAAAAAAATTAACGCGACCACAAGCTTATAATCTGTGGCCGTTTCGACCGGGTTGCACCGGCCGCGGTCACAAGATGACTCGTTTACTAATTCCTGTGTTGTAATTAATTTGTAATATAAACATGCGACGTGATAGTTTATTTATGTTAAAACGGCTTTTTAACCTACTTTGAAAAAGGAAGATATGTATTCGGCGTGTATTTTTTTTATATATTAGTTTTCTTTCTTTTATATATTTGACTGCCTCGTTAGTCTGGTGGTTGCTAAGCGCGACTGCTGAGCACGAGGTCCTGGGTTCGAATCCCGGGTCGGGTAAAGTGTTACTGGGTTTTTCAATACTCAATACTCAATAACTTTATTTCCATTAGGTAATTCTCAGTAGCAGCACGGAGTCTGGATTTGTGCCCGGTTGATGGCAATAGGCTCGGCCTCTATTACATTGGAACCTAAAAACATAACTAGCGAAATGTGGGTGTACTATATGTGCACCTCTGCCTACCCCTTCGGGGAATACAGGCGTGACGATCTGTTTTTTAATAATATTCAGTGTGCTAATAAGGCAGTAGAAGAAAAGTACTCGAATCGATTGGCATATGTTATCGATAACATAGTCCCAACATTTCGCCAACCAAGTTGATTCGATTTCTATTTATCGATCGTTTTGCCACTCCAGGGAGCTATGCCCTTACCATGATCTCTTAAAACAGGACAGTTTACCATATGGAAGGGAGATACACTATAGCGACGTCTCGCTTCCACATCGTAAACTATCATGTTTGGACTGTAAAGGATCATTCGAATAAAAAGAACCCTTTGTTTCTCGCAGGTCCGCTTTCGCCACACGGAATGGGACATCTACCAGCATCAAAATACAAGTCTTTATACAGGGGACACACAAATGGGTAACCTCACACGGTATAGTACGCGTCTCCACCAAGCCGAACAGTACCTCAACCATGAGCTAGCGAGTACGTGAAATGTTGTATAGCTAACTGTAAATCTACTCTATCCCAATTATATAAGTCGTAAGTAATAGTCGAGAGACATGACCGTTGGACTGCCAAGTCAAAGTCACACTGTAATACAGGTTTCTATAAAACCTACAATAGGCACTAGCTCTCGCAATGTGTTCTAATTAAGATCTAGAAGTCTTTTTAAATCATGTACTCCATTGTGAGAGAAATAAAGAATCATATATTATTAAAGGTCGAAAGTTCTAACTTTAAAATTAGTTATTAATTGCTAAAAGCGGTGAAGGGAAACATCGTGTGGGAACTGGCATATCTGAGAGATTTATCAACGGTGTATAAAGCCATGTCAGAGCCTACAGGCGGTTTAAACTCTGACACCAGGTTGTTCATCAACCATACGATAAGAAAATGAAACTATTTATTTACCAAATCTCGTGTATCGTCAGCCGCCGACCGCAAGCGAGCGTTAAGCAGTTTATCGTATTTCCATACATGCTTCATGATTCGTTAGGGGAAGACCTTGGCGAACATACCCAGACCAGGTCGGAGATGTTCTGCAAAAAGGGCAAGTAAGGAGCATCCTTAACCGACGAGCGTGTATGAGGAATGTGATGCGTCTGAATGAGGCGAAAGAAGTATGCCAGGATCGTAATAAATGGAAATCCGTGGTACGCCTACCCCTCTGGGAAACAGGCGTGACTTTATGTATGTACCAAACTGACAATACGCTATGATTAGACGTCTCGTTTCACGTTTTTGGGTTCACATTCGGCGGCTGACAATAAGTTTGGTATGAACACGGCCTAAGTTGGCCTAAATTCTTGGCTGTTTCCTTGTATCTCCGAATAAATAAATTTCCCTTCTTAAATCCCTTCGTAACCGCTAGAGGCGCTGTATAGTTTGCCAAACAAATGTTTTATGTGTTCGCCAGAGAACTGACGTCAGAAAACTCATAGTTATAACATCAGTTTCGCAAAAGCATCACCGATAATTAGATGTTGTATAATTAATATTCCAGTAAATCAATGTTTGTATTATTTTTTTATAAAATAAAGAAGTGTATAGAAATATGTTGTTTTATTTCCAATATCCTGCCCCTTCGAATTGGCAAGCTGTCGTTTATTGTGGCGTTCTAAGGGGGAGGCCTTTGTTCAACAGTGGACGTCTTCTGGCTGATGATGATGATGATCCTTTACCATGAACTTTTAAAGCAGAATAGTGCATTACACTGCCATGTAACCAAATCTTCAATTAAAGTTGGGCTCGCGACTCCAAATATATTTAATAGACATTGCTATTCTAACTGAACTAGTAAAACTACATCACGCCTGTACTCCCCGACGGTGTAGGCAGAGGTGTACAATTCACCCATATTTCACAGGTTATGTTAAAAGACCCTATGTAATAGGGGCCGAGTCTACTGCCAACAACCGGGCACAAATCTAGACGCCGTGCTGCGAGTTGCGACTGAGTATTTCCTGGGTAAAACGCAGATACGCATTTCCCGACCCGGTATTCGAATCTAAGACCCTCAGCAGTCGCACTTTGCAAGCACTAGATCAATATTCCCAATAGTTGTGATAATACATATTCACAAACGATATCTCTGTATCCACTGCTTGGTCTATAACAAAAGTCATACTCACTAATTGGGAATGCCGTCCAATTAAGTAAACACATAACTATAATTATATAGCACAAGAATAAGTATCTAGGATTCACAGTTTACCTTATAGTAACGAAGTATACAAGACGAACGGATAATAACAACATGTAGTTGCATTATAGCTTGTTTGCGCACGCGCAGATGCAATCTCAAACTATTATAATATTATGGATATAGTATAAGTATACTATATCCATATATACTAGACAGTTACAATATTTACATATTAAAAACCCAGGTAATTCCAAAGCCAACTGGTTTAGTATTTTCCAAAATTCTTCAAAACCTGAATGGGAAGTCAGAGTCACAACACTTTGACGCTCCTATTGGCATAGTGGCTAGCGATTGGAATGCTGCGCTAAGGGTTGCGGGTTTGATTTCCGCACGGGACAAAATTTTGTGTGATCCGCAGATGTTTGTCCCGAATCTGGGTGTTTGTGCATGTGATATTTAATGTTTGTGAAACCTTTTAAAATTATTATTAATACTTTTTTTTATTTACTGATTTTGTTTTTTGCTCTACAAACATATTAAAGGTAAAACGTAAATTTATATATGGATAAAACCTAATACCATGTATTTCATATTTAATTTGTAACCCAGGGGAATCGACGTTGAGGGCTGAAATACAGGTTACGCCTAGTTCGGCCCCAAATGCTAATACTTTTATGTACTTTATAAGCTTTGATTATAAACTATACTTGTAAGAAAATGTACATATTTATGGGAATAAATTTATTTATAAGTACCTAATTAAATTACATAGTAAATGTATCTTCAATTACAATAAATTATGATCATGTCACATACTTTGCATCACAATAAAATCCTGTTAAACGGCTTTTGATGCGGTATGTAAGTCATAATACTTGCGCCGCAAAAGAATTGCCATCCATAGCCATCTACATAGGTGGACCTATCATTTACGTACGTATGACATCACGTTTATATAAGGTCCAGACTTAAATACACCGTATAGTTACGAAGGAACTCCTTTATAAGATACACGCATTAAAACATGAAGATACTATTTTTTATGTGTCTGGTGGTTGTGTTCGTTGGCGCACAGAGGCGTTCAGGTAGCTATTGATATACATAAGGAAAAAATAATTAAATGGCTGTCATCATCATCATCATCCGGAAGACGAAAGACGTCCACTGTTGAACAAAGGCCTCCCTCTTAGAACACCACTATACACGTCACCTCGCCAATTGCATCCACCGGTTGCCCGCAATTCTAACGATATCGTCGGTCCACCTGGTGGGAGGCCTGCCAACGCTGCGTCTTCCGGTTCGTGGTCGCCACTCGAAAACCTTTCTTCCCCAGGGGATATCGGTTCTTCGTAAACACATAATATTGAAATAATTTGGCGCCAGTGTTAAGTTTGGATGTCCAAAAATTTACAATTCCAATCCAATTTGGTTGGAATTAGATTGGTGGGTTAAGCTCACTGAAAGCTCAGTTGAGATTAGTCGTCCCACCAGTCAGAAGGAAATTATCGTGAATGTTAAACACTTCATTTGTTTGAATGATGTACATGTACATATACGACATGAATATTAAAAACTAATATCTAGCTATCTCTATTTATATAATATAAATGCAATGTTCTTAGACCTACAATGCGATGATTAATGGAGTCAATTGCAATCGAGTCATAAAAAGATATAAACTTTGCCATAATTTTCTGGAAAAAACTGATCAACATGGAACCAAAACTGTAACCCTATTGCTTTCTAGCGAACCAGACTACAACCAGGCGCCACAGACCTCTCTTGGGGTCTCTGTCCAGAATCAAAGACAATTACAAGAAAGCGACAATAATAGGTAACTTGAGGTGTACGTTAAGATAGAGTGGAAAATAAGGTAATAAGAGAGCGGAGTGAATGCGGATGGAATTACAAAAATTGAGAAGAATATGCTTAGATTGTTTGGGCATGTGAAAAAAAGTGAGAAAACGAATATATGAGGCAAATGTTAGTGCTGTATTGGGAAGGGGAAGACCTTGACGAACATACGCAAGGTTCCTCATGAACTGCAAAAGAGTCAAGAAAAGTACCCTTAACCGACGAGCGTGTATGAGGAATGTATGCGTGAACGAAGCGAAAGAAGTATGCCAGGATCGTAGCAAATCGAAATCCGTGGTCTCTGCCCTATTATTCATAAACGAAGATCATACCGGCATTAACTAAACCCCGTGTAAAGTTTATTGACATCTCTATTCTTTGATATGCAAACGACAATTGCAAGTATAATTTGATCCTTGGTTTTAAATTGTATTTTTTATGAATAGTGTTCTAAGGTCTGAAATCGCCAACCCGCATTGAGCTAGCGTGGTGATCAATGCTCAATCCTTCTCTATACGAGAGGAGGCTGTCGCCCTGCAGTGGGACTGTTAAAGGCTGATATTAGTTGTTTCTAAGGTACTTAGATCCCCAAGCCGCTTTTGGCAACCGCTTATTTTACCTAAAGGGGGAGGCCTTTGCTCAACAGTGGACGTATACCGGCTGATGATGATTTAAGGTATTTCGATGCCAATTATCAAAGTTTTTCTTTCTAGGAATGCAAAAGGTCTCGCAGCGTTCTGCACCGCAGCTGTCGTCTGAAGTCTTCGCCACAGCATCAAGACTGAGCAACGAACACAACATCTCATCGTATTCCAATAATTTAGGCAACAAATGGCATATGACTAAATATCGAGTATACACATAAACATAATGGGAAATACTAATATAATTTTGGCAGATATACCTATATTCGCTTAATAAAGTGTTTGTGGGTAATTTTGTTTTATTTTATCATATAATGTACAAATCGTAGATGTTCTGCAAAAGGGTCAAGTGTGGAGTACCTACCGACGAGCGTGTATGACAAATGTGATGCGTGTGAATGAGGCGAAAGAAGTATGCCAGGATCGTAGAAAATGGAAATCTGTGGTCTCTGTCTATCCTGGAAAACAGGCTTGACTTTGTATATTACAAGAGGTTGTTCCAACATGAGCAGTCCGTTGCTCGAGCCGATAGTCGGAAGGATGCGCGCGTCGGTGTTGATCACACGGGTGGACTGCAGTAGAGTTAGTAGGTAACATTCTTTCACATCCTTGGATTGCCCAAGGATGTAAGAAGGCCATAAGAAAATTCCCCAGTAATTAAAGAAACTCCCACCCACCTTTCTTTTTTTAAACGACGTCGCCTCACAATAAGACTTTCTCCTGTATCGTAGGTTTGACAATGGCGGATATAATCACATACACAAACATCCAGACTCGGAACAAATCTGCAGATCGCACAATTTTTCATCCCGTGCGGTATTCGGACCCGCAACCCTTAACGCAGCAGTCCAATCGCTTAGCCACTGCGCCAATTAGATCAAGAATTAGAAGGTGAGATCCTGTTACCTCCTTGAAGAACTGCCCAAGGAAGTAGGCACATGGCAATGTCCCATTACTTCAAGAAAAGCCCACCTGAATCGACTAATAAAATTTTAACCAACAAAGTAGCTTATTATACCGTAGTATACCTGTTTTTTTGAAGGTCGATTATATAAGAAACCAGAGCTCACATGTTTATCTCATAGTAACAAAGTATCTCTAATACGAGGGTCAAACTGAAAGTTCTTAGAAAATCAAAAACTGATTACATTAGCCAGTTATTAGTTTTATTATATCTTTTCAAAATATTGTCCATTCACGTCAATACACCGCTGCATGCGATGGAACCACTGGGAAAAGCACTTTGCCCACTCGTCTTTAGGGTTCTCTTCAATGGCATCGCGATACGCAGCCACCGCTTCTTCAGCATTCATAAACCGCTTTCCTTTAAGTTTTTCTTTAATTTTAGGAAATAAATAAAAATCACAAGGGGCGAGGTCGGGGCTATACGGCGGGTGACCCAGTAATTCAACGTTTGATGTCGCCAAATAGTCGATCGTTCGCTTAGCGGTGTGCGACGAGGCGTTGTCGTGGTGAAGGAGGATCCTACTGCGAGGTCGTTTCTCTCGAACTTTTTCCAAGACAAGTGGCAAACAATTGGTAGTGTACCATTCTGCAGAAACTGTTTTTTGATCCTCTAACACAATTGTTGCGAAATGACCTATCCTTCCAAAGAACGAGGCCACCATTTTTTTTCCCGCACTTCGATCTCTCTTCACTTTAGTTGGCAACCTCTCGAAAGGAAACACCCACTGAGCAGATTGTCTTTTGGTTTCAGGAACATAACAGTAAATCCAGCTTTCGTCATCTGTTAGTATTTCGAACACAGCATTTGAGTCACCTCCGTTAAATCTTTCAATCATTTTACGGCACCAATCCACACGATGGAGTTTTTGAGCCTCAGTCAAATTATGAGGTATCCACCGGGCGCAAAGCTTCCTGACTGCTAAATGTCCGTGGAGGATTTTGTGCACTTGACTCATACCGATGCCTAAGCTTGTCCGAATCTGCTGATAGGTCACTCTTTTGTCAGTCTCTATCATACGCCGCACAACACAGATGTTATCTTCAGTCGTCGCCGTAGAAGGCCGTCCCTCACGTAAATCATCAGTGAGATTAGTGCGACCACGTTTAAACTCATTAAACCAGTTGTAAACTGTCGCACGAGATGGGGCTTCATCGTGAAAGGCCAATCGTAGTCTATCATAACTTTCTTGTTGACTTAAATGACATCGAAAGTCATAAAAAATCATTGCACGAAAATTTTCTCGTGTTAAATTCATGTTGACGTGACACAGTCAATTTTCAATTTGCCGCCAAATTGTAAAACAAATGACAAATTAATGAAATATATACTCAGTAATATTAACAAAGAGTTCTATTTTCAAATTTTAGAATTATTTTTTTATTATATTGTTTATAAGTGGCCAGTTCTAAGAACTTTCAGTTTGACCCTCGTAAGAGAAACGTTTTTTTAAAAAACATGAAAATATTATTTATGGTGTGCCTGACGGTCGTGTTTGCGTGCGCGCAGTGGCGATCCGGTAACTATTTATGTTATTATGTAATAAAACAAGGTTAAGGGCAATTTTAATAACTACTTGACCGGTTTTCTTGACATTCTTCACATCCCCAAGCGGGAAGTTTAACGGCAAATACTATATACTACTTTATGAGAATTGTGGGCGTTCCGCTACGCCCATAAAAACATAAACATAACATCACGCCTGTATTCCCCGAAGGGGTAGGCAGAGGTGAACATATAGTATACCCACATTTCGCCAGTTATGTTTTTTAGGTCCCAATGTAATAAGGGGCGAGCCTATTGCCATCAACCGGGCACAAATCCAGACTCCGTGCTGCTACTGAGAATTACCTAATGGAAAAACCCAGTAACACTTTGCCCGATACGCCCATAATAGTAATATTGCTTCAAAATATTACAGGTAAATTAAGGGCTGATATAAAAAGCACTGATAGGCTAGTTGTACCGTTGGATTGCCAAGTCATAGGTCGCAAGTTAAAACCCCGGCGCGCACCAATGACTTTTCGAATTCATGTGCGTAATATAAATTAGTTATCAGATATTAAAAAAGGTTAAGGAAAATATCGTGAAGAAGGGGCACACCTGAGATTTTGTATCGGTGTGAAAAGCCATGTCCTGGGTTAAGCTCTAACAGCAGGTCAATCATCAACATTCAACTCGTAAAATATTTCACCAGTAACAATTGTTATTAAGTGCTCAAAATATCCCACTGCAGGGCAAAGGCCTTCCTACTCTCTTTCCACTTCTCTCTGTCACTTCACTAGCCAAAATTAAAATAGTATATTATAATGCAGGTGGATGCAACTGGCAAGTTGTGGCGTTCTAAGGGGGAGGCCTTTGTTCAACAGTGGACGTCCTCCGGCTGATGATGATTATAATATTATACTATGCTTTTTTTAGACACCTACAAGATAGTCCACAATGGCGGATCATATCGCTTAATTTCTCGGAATGATAATAATAGTGGTACTAAAAAGGGCGGGTCTGCACCGTACGTACAGCCACTGTCAAGGATCAAAATGATATACAAGAATCCAACGGATACTATTGGTAAATAGTCGTAAATTATTAAAAAATACACATTTTTTACGAGACAGCTCTCACCCAATGGAAAATCCCAGTAATATTCTCACTGCCCCTAACCCACATATATATATAAGTATTTTCATTGTAAGAAACAGGAAGTCGCAGGCAGGCAAGTCTGCACCTCATTCACGCATCTCACAGAAATTCGTGAATCTGAACAACGCTTTCACCATTCCATCGTATTTTATTAATTTAGGAAACACTTGGCATTCGAATAAATTTCGGATATATGTCTAAACTCTCAGAATGCAGAAGAAATCAGAATACACGAACGCAGAAAAGTGAAGCAACACGAATTACTCCAAAACGGAGTAAGTGCCTAATTCGACGATATGATATTTAGCTTACAAAGATCGCGCGCATTGTTGAAGTGTTTTACACGCTGCGCAATTAATTCTATTATGCTGTACTGTGTAATGTTAATGTGCAAAACATGCTAATTGTTAGAATTACATTCAGTTTTACACATTGACTATTTGTGATTTTATTAAAATATTTTTTAAAGAAATATTAATGTAAATATCTCCATATTGCTTAAATAAATTACGTCTGTGTGTAAATTGTGTTTTATTTTACCAAAACTTTTTTTTATGTAGCCTGTTCGGTGTCCCACGGCTGGGCAAAGGCCTCCCCATTATTCCTCCACCAAACCCTGTCCAATGCCATTTTAGGCCACGTCTTTCCCGCAAAGATGTCCAAATTTTACCGAAACTATGAGAACTAATCCAGCGTCATGGGCATTAGAGTTCATATGGGCGTAGGACTAAGAGTAACCATGGGCGTTAGTCATTTTTTGTTTCGATGTGCATTGGATGTTAATATGTCAATAGGTGTTAGTGTCTTAGTGATCTTTGGTGTAAATGTGGGCGGTGTGACTATAGGAATATGGTGTCTCAATGGGCGTTGGATTTTCTATAATTTTAAAGATTCAATGGGTTTTATCTTTGCGTAATTCTCACTAACGTCTGGACTTGTGCCCGGTTTTTGGCTTGGCTACCCGCTAATAATGTAATTGGATTCCGTTACATATCATCATCATCAGCCGGAAGACGTCCACTGTTGAACAAAGGCTTCCCGCTTAGGTGGGGGGGTCCATAATACCCACGCTTGGCAAGCGGCTTGGGGATCGCAGTATTGGTGGTTAAGTTGCAGAAGACGCTGCTGCCCATGTTCTGGATAACAGGTCTATAATTATGTAAAATAATGAAATAAACCCAAACGGAAAAGGTAAATACCAAACATTAACGACGGTAAACGCCTAGTCGAAGAGACAGCGGTCAAGCGGAGAATTCATCAATAAACATAAAATGACATCATTCATGTGTTTATGCATTACCCGTTCGCCCACACACCATGTAATAGGGGGCGAGTGTATAACTAGTCATTAGCCGGACAGAAATCCAGATACCATGCCTCCTTAGATTTTTTTTCATGTAATTGCAGGGTAATCGTTAAACATATATTGTGTAACATCACAGGCTTACGTGTTGTTTTAGTATTTTACCAAAGTTAGAATTACCTAATTAAAAATCCAAGAACACTTTTCCAGATCACGGAACACGAATCTAGGACCTCACGCTTCCCCATCGCATTAAGCGATTTCTAAACCAACTGTTACGTAATAAATATTACGCTATTCTGAGCGGAGATGAATCCAAAAAATCATAAACCATGAAAATCGGTCCAGCGGTTATCAAGTTATAAGTGTTAAAAACCAGACATTGTTTTATTTATTTACTTTTAAATACACGGAGCACACCAATTACATAATAAAACGATTTATAAACCAAATCAATTAAACGATATATACATACATAGATAATTATAATGCGACACACGTCTTAAATATATTATTCAGTAAACTAGCTCCTAGACTACATAAGTATCTGGCGCATAATATATTAAGGTTTTCCCTTTGCAACTGGTCAGTCGGTTTTACTGTGAACTGTCGTGTGTTATTGCTAAAATGAGGATAATTTATATAATACTCCTGTGGGCCGCGATGGCTCTGGCGAAACAGCCTAACAAAGGTATTTATGACTTTTATTTAACAACAATTTCTCAACAGACTGCCTCGTTGGTCTAGTGGTTGCCAAGCGCGACTGCCGAGCACGGGGTCCTGGGTTCGAATCCCGGGCCGGGAAAAGTGTCACTGGGTTTTTCTATTAGGTAATTCTCAGTCGGTTGATGGCAATAGGCTCGCCCCCTATTACATTGGGACCTAAAAAAACATAACAGGCGAAATGTGGGTGTACTGTATGTGCACCTCTGCCTACCCCTTCGGGGAATACAGGCGTGATGTTATGTTATGTGTTATGTAATTTCTCAACAGTCGTGGCGGCCTAGTGGTTACCATACCGGATTTGTATGCACAAGGTTGCAGATTCAAACCCGGGCAACTATCAATGTTATAAATACCTACTTTCTTAGTTATTCTAGTCACCACTAACAGTGACGGAAAACACCGTGAGGAAACCTGGATTTAATTATCTGAAATCTTTATGTAAAATGTCTGAATGTATGTAACTGACTTTTTAAAACGTAATAATCATTAGTCCATTTTGAATAAGTATTTCGTTTTCGTTAACTTTATATTTTTTTTGTGACAATTGTGACGCGTTATTTCATTAATCACGTTTTCTATAAGATTAATTAATCGAAATGTATGGAACCAAAACAGTAAAACATCACACCAATTGTTAAGTCCTTTTTATATTGACTGTGTATGGATAAAGCCGGGAGAATAAATGAAAATCACACTAACTAATATACGAGTCTATTAACAGTTTACAGACACGGTCACAAGTTTACATTACGGCGTAGGGGAAACGACTGGCCTTCCCGCCTGAGCATCGAGAGGCATTCTGCCATATCAGCGTAATTGTTACTTTGTAGTTGCCACACCAATTATAAAAAAATATATATTTAACAATAAATTTCATACCACTCGGCTATCAGTGCTAACTAAGAATTACCTATTGGAAAAACCCAATATAATAACAGCTAGTCTGACCCGGGAATCGGTCACCCTCGCTCAGAAGTCGCTGGCGATAACAGATCAATGACCGCATTTACAAAAATATAACGTACAACATCACGCATGTGTTCCCCGAAGAGGTAGGCAGAGGTGACATTACACATTTAGACCCACGTTTCGCCACTTATGTAATAGGGGGCTAGTCTATTGCCATTATATTAATAGGCTATTGTGTATTTGATCGTATTTTATTATGTACACCGCCATCTGCCCGTTATTTCTTCTATCTAGATTTCCATTAATGGTTATCTGGAAGAAATTGCTATTAGCAATAAGACCGCCACTTGCACTGTTGTTTTAGTTTTAAGGTTTTTCTGTATTACTGATTTTCTGGTGTGCAATAATGTATATTCTAGCTACCTATCTATTTTCTAAATACTATTTTAAGCAAACGCGATTAAAAGTTAGTGCTTTGTAATATAATAATTATATTTCATTTATTTAAGTGACCATAGGCACTACCTAACAGTGCAAATGCCACCACATTTAACAACTATATCTTCGTTTTGATCAATTTTATCATAAATCTAATACATATAATATTTTTTTTTAGTTTTGCAGCCGCATAAGAACGTCGGCCTGCCGTATTCAAAACTTAACATGATATACCACAGTAGACCCGCATTCAGGCCGTAAAACAATGGATAGCCGCTAATAGGTACTTAATATATAATATCTGCATATCATCATCATCAGCCGGAAGACGTCCACTGTTGAACAAAAGCCTCCCCCTTAGAACGCCACAATGAACAACAGCTTGCCAATTGCATCCACCGGTTGCCCGCAATTCTGACGATATCGTCGGTCCACCTAGTGGGAGGCCAACGCTGCGTCTTCCGATTCGTGTTCGCCACTCGAGAACCTTTCTTTCCCAGCGGTTATCGGTTCTTCGAGCGATAAGGCCTGCATTATGCATACATACATATAAACATATCTATGTATGTATACACATATACTATCTCGGACACATCACCTATAGTATAAATTTCATATAGTATATTATAATTTTATACCATATACACTGGTGTATTTACATACATATGGGTGCACAGTGTATTTGTATATTAAACACAGTTATTGTAACCGAATAGAGATGTTTTATAGATAGATTAAGTAAGATGTATCTACTATAATCGAACAACGTATCTTTGACAAGCTATATAATTATAAACTATAGTACTATGCGCAGTATATAAAACATAAATTAATTTGAAAGATGACAAATCATTGTTTATCGACTCAACCTCTAGGTATAAACCATTTAATAGTCTCACTTAAATGTTATAAGTACATAATATAATGATATATTATCATAAATAAATAACTACATATTCCAATCATTTTGTGTGGTTTTATTTAGTTCCTGAGAATCTATATTTATGGAGGTAGCGAGGATGACCAAGGGTGCAAGGAACGTTGGTGGTAGAATGCTGCAGCGATCCCGCCTCCCCGCCATCCAAAGCGCAGAGCAGGCAGGCGAAGTTTTTAGTGGGTAGGCCCCCGGATCTTATTGGGTTTGGGAGAGAGTCCCACACACCCCTATCGTCTCCCAACAAAAAAAAAGGGTAAAAAGGGTAAAAAAAAAGGGTGCAAACAACGTACCAAGTAAACAACTAGGGTATCTATGTATATTGTGATTAAAAACTATATATAAAATTGATTGGAGACAGCTCTACTTTTTAGTGGTTTGCAAAGACAATTGTTGAGTATGCTGCAGTTAAATAAGGGCTAGGATATGATGAATGAATATTTAGTGGCGCTAGTGACAACAACAAAAAAAATTTTCTGTTGGTCTAGTGGTCGCTAAGCGCGACTGCTGAGCACGAGGTCCTGGGTTCGAATCCCGGGTCGGGCAAAGTGTTATTGAGTTTTTCCATTAGGTAATTCTCAGTAGCAGCACGTAGTCTGGATTGTGCCCGGTTGATGGCAATAGGCTCGCCCCCTATTACATTGGGACCTAAAAACATAACTGGCGAAATGTGGGTGTACTATATGTGCACCTCTGCCTACCCCTTCGGGGAATACAGGCGTGATGTTATGTTTATGTAATTTTTAGTTTAATTTTTTTCTTTTGTATATATTTATTTTTAACGAGTGTAAATAAGTGTAAATAAACGTGTAAATAAATATAAATATGTTCTTATAGTTCTAAGAAGATCAAATAAAAGTCAAAGCTTTCATATTTCCTTTTTACAAGCTTTTATTTAACTTGCAATGTTTGTAAGCAAGTGAGTTTGTTTAGGTCAAATCTTGCAATCTAAATTAGAACAACTTCTTGACATCCGATTGAAATGCAACTTTGCATACTTAAATAGGTTTGGTGACAATACAATATTATGGTACTATTGATTTAAAATCTTGTGTTAAAAATATATATTTAACATTAACTTATTATAAAGAAAAAGTCCACGAAATAAAAACACGAAAACATTAATAAAATACTTTATATCTGCTATACTCCGTTTTAGAGTAATTAGTAATGCCTCACTTTTGTGTGCAGACTAGTTTGTTCTGTATTCAGAGGGCAGACTAAACAGCGCATCTAGCGGTTAAGAAGGGATTCATCGTTTGCCATGCAAAGCTGGGCAAAGCATGCATTTCGTCACGTACGCTTGCTATACGAGTGTACGTGAAAAAACTCATGATTGAGGCACAGCTTACGATGATCATACTTAAATATCACTCGTGGACTGTTTGCACTAATATCCATACTAATTGAAAGCAATAAATTAGGTACATAATAAGGATAAAGCGCTAACCACAAAGACATGATTTATCATTATTTTATTGTTTATATATATTTTGTTGTTTATATATATATAAACATAACATAACATCACGCCTGTATTCCCCGAAGGGGTAGGCAGAGGTGCACATATAGTACACCCACATTTCGCCAGTTATGTTTATAGGTCCCAATGTAATAGGGGGCGAGCCTATTGCCATCAACCGGGCACAAATCCAGACTCCGTGCTGCTACTGAGAATTACCTAATGGAAAACCCCATTAACACTTTGCCCGACCCGGGATTCGAACCCAGGACCTCGTGCTCAGCAGTCGCGCTTAGCGACCACTAGACCAACGAGGCAGCAAATATATATATATATATATTTGTGTATATCTGTAGAATGTATATTAAAAAAAAAATACTTCTCACGCAACTGTTTGTGTATACCTACCGTGATCCCTCTCTGCACTACCCAAAGGTTTGACTGGTAGAAAATGCCTAAGGCATTAAGTCCGCCTTGTACATATTTTTTTGTATGAAGAATAAATAAATAAAATAAGTTTTACGAGACTGGCAAATGTAATGGTATCCTTACAAATCCCACTTCGGAGATTGCAAGGATACTATACAGACTCGTTAATGTAGCTATTAAGCGAAGGAATTTGTAAGGTCTTTTTTCTTTTATGTATAATTTTTTTAGTTTAGAAAGGGACGCCTTTGCCCTACAGTGGGATAACACAGGCTGTTAAAAAAAATGTTTAGTTGCCACGATGAGGGTGGTACGAGGGTCAAACTGAAAGTTCTTAGAATTGGCCACTTATAAACAATATAATAAAAAAATAAGTCTAAAATTTGAAAATAGAACTCTTTGCCAATATTACTGAGTATATATTTCATTAATTTGTCATTTGTTTTACGATTTGGCGGCAAATTGAAAATTGTCTGTGTCACGTCAACATGAATTTAACACGAGAAAATTTTCGTGCAATGATTTTTTATGACTTTCGATGTCATTTAAGTCAACAAGAAAGTTATGATAGACTACGATTGGCCTTTCACGATGAAGCCCCATCTCGTGCGACAGTTTACAACTGGTTTAATGAGTTTAAACGTGGTCGCACTAATCTCACTGATGATTTACATGAGGGACGGCCTTCTACGGCGACGACTGAAGATAACATCTGTGTTGTGCGGCGTATGATAGAGACTGACAAAAGAGTGACCTATCAGCAGATTCGGACAAGCTTAGGCATCGGTATGAGTCAAGTGCACAAAATCCTCCACGAACATTTAGCAGTCAGGAAGCTTTGCGCCCGGTGGATACCTCATAATTTGACTGAGGCTCAAAAACTCCATCGTGTGGATTGGTGCCGTAAAATGATTGAAAGATTTAACGGAGGTGACTCAAATGCTGTGTTCGACATACTAACAGGTGACGAAAGCTGGATTTACTGTTATGATCCTGAAACCAAAAGACAATCTGCTCAGTGGGTGTTTCCTTTCGAGAGGTTGCCAACTAAAGTGAAGAGAGATCGAAGTGCGGGAAAAAAAATGGTGGCCTCGTTCTTTGGAAGGATAGGTCATTTCGCAACAATTGTGTTAGAGGATCAAAAAACAGTTTCTGCAGAATGGTACACTACCAATTGTTTGCCACTTGTCTTGGAAAAAGTTCGAGAGAAACGACCTCGCAGTAGGATCCTCCTTCACCACGACAACGCCTCGTCGCACACCGCTAAGCGAACGATCGACTATTTGGCGACATCAAACGTTGAATTACTGGGTCACCCGCCGTATAGCCCCGACCTCGCCCCTTGTGATTTTTATTTATTTCCAAAAATTAAAGAAAAACTTAAAGGAAAGCGGTTTATGAATGCTGAAGAAGCGGTGGCTGCGTATCGCGATGCCATTGAAGAGAACCCTAAAGACGAGTGGGCAAAGTGCTTTTCCCAGTGGTTCCATCGCATGCAGCGGTGTATTGACGTGAATGGACAATATTTTGAAAAGATATAATAAAACTAATAACTGGCTAATGTAATCAGTTTTTGATTTTCTAAGAACTTTCAGTTTGACCCTCGTATACTCTGTTTGGATTTAACCTTCTATAAATAAATATAAAGGATAAAGCGCTCAATAATACGAGCAATTATAGGTATAGTATCGGCGTAGGTGACGGTACATTGTAGATTAATTATACCTAAGTAATTACAAGGGGTAGGCCTTTGTCCAGCAGTGGACGTCTTCCGGCTGATGATGATGATGAATTACAAAAAGTCGCGGTGGCCTAGTGGTTGACATACCGGATTTGTGTGCACAAGGTTGCAGGTTCAAACCTGAGCAACTATCAATGTGATTTTCGGGATAAAAAGTAGCCTATGTGTTAATCCAGGGTGTCAGTTACCTCCATATGAAATTTCATTAAATCCATTCAGTAGTTTTTACGTGAAAGAGTAACAAACATCCATCCATACTCACAAACTTAGGTTAGTAGGGTTTAGTGTGGAGTGTGATGGCTGTTTCAAGTGTAGAGATCACTATGCCAAAGAGGCAGTATTTATCAAATAATATCCTTGTTCTAGAAAAAAAAACACGCTGAATTTATAATTCAATTCTTTTGTTTTACTCACCTAATTGGGTATTGACACCACAGATCAAGTAGCATACATTTTATGAGCTGGCAAAACGCTATTCTGACTTTATAATAATGGGCACATCGTTACCTCAACATGAGAATAACGTAACACCGGAGGGGACAGTAGTATAGCTTTACCAACCCTCGTGATAGAAATAAAAAATATATCACAAGGACTTGTACTAAAAGCACACAAACCGCAGGGCAGTTTGTAGCGAGCTGTTTGTAAGTGGCGACACAACGTGCCTGATACCCCAGAGAGTCGGTCAGGGACTCATCCCCGGTTTGCCCGATATGGGTAGCTGGAGTGGAAACCGAAGAGCGCCCGCAGGACTCTCAGCTCTTTCTTGCCTTAGTTGGCTGGTCAGAGAGGGGTCGCCAGAGCTATATGCTCGGGGGTGGAAGTGTCTAATGGCGTAATAGCGGGGAAACCCGCTCCGAGTCTTCGAGACGCGCGATGGTGAAACCGGGGCCGCACCGCTCTACACCCCTAGCCACTCACATCGGTGTTGCTCCCTGTTGCCTATAGTGGCGACTGTTTAGGGGGCCCATCTAGTGAGTGGCGAGTCACCGTCTGCTAATATACTGCATATTTTATGGTTAAAGGCAGACGCCGTTTTTATTCAGTAACTAAAAGTAACCATTACACGAAACATACACAACACAATAGACCAAATCATTTTAGTATCCATCTTTCTCAATAGTCCCGCACCTTCTGGGGACTTTTCATGGCTGTTCTGTTATAGAGCAGTTGTGTGGTGTCCCTAGCTGGTGTCCCATCCCCTTTTAGATTAAAGTTCTCAACAGGCCTCTGCGTGTTGGACCTGTGTCCCCACGTAAGCCTTTTAAAAGTCCGGGTATCTTCCACATGGTTGATAGCCCGAGTAAATATAATGAGATACAAATAATAATAATAATCGTTTATTTCAGGCAATTAACCCATATTAGTGTTTATAACAAACAACTTAAAAATAATAATGAACATAAAAAAAAAAAAAATTAAAAAGTTTGGCATTCTTATAACTTACTACTAACTATTACAATTTATATATCTAAAGAGGTAAATTGAGCGGAATATATTATATGACGTCACCATTTCAATTCGGCTCGCGACCCCGCCGCGTCACCTGCTCATGAATAAGGGCTCCGTTAGAGTCCGAAACTAGTCGGGCATTCCCGAATATCAACGTGAGTACAACCGGTAAGTAGATAACACCATTTCAATTGTCTATCAAACAACCTCAGTCATTGAACTATTTATTTATTCAAAACAACATAATATAGCAATTACCTAATTGTAATACGGTAATGTCCCAGCTATCTAGGACACTAGTCATAGGACAATCCAACTAACTTCACTGAATCATTGACCCAACCCATTGGTTTTCCTCAACCCGACCCGATGGGCTCAATTCCCGCACGGAAAAAAATTGCGCGATCCGCAGATGTTTGTCTCAAGGGTGTTTGTTTGTTTGTCAAACGCGCCTACAATACAGGAGAAAATCCTAGTGTTGGGCGACGTCGACGGCGATATTCTGACCAAGTAGGTCACATCAATTGCTAAACAGAGTTAAGTTAAAATTGACTATTTACATAATAATCGCACATCACTTGCTAGACAGAGTTTAGTTAAAATTGACTAATTACATAAAAAATAGTTCAGTCTCGGTACAAGAAAATGCGTCAACATACAAGTTCTTATACAGATGGAGAACAGTATGAAAGTAGTGGGCCCTAAACTAGGCATAGCCTGTATTTCGATGGCGGAGACACGATACTGTTAGCTGATAAAAAAACAGCACTTTTCTTGACTTCGAACGCAGGATTTTACGGTCAGCAATCGTTTTTCGACCACTAGACGCAATCACAGTTCTCACAGCTGACTGTTTAAAACTTAATTATAGGTCTCTTTATAGCTGCACCTTACGTTCAGATGCTACAAAACAGAATGACACCATGACTTCCTCTTAAAGTATGGTTGATGAACAACCTGGTGTCAGAGTTTAAACCGCCTGTAGGCCTCTGACATGGCTTTACGCACCGTTGAAATATCTCTAAGATGTGCCGGTTTCCTCACAATATTTTCCTTCAACGTTTTTAACTGATAACTAATTTATAATACGCGAATAAATGCGAAAAGAGATTGGTGCATACCACCATATAGGTAAAAGAAGCCCCCTGTCTCTAGCGTGATCCTCGCTCAATCCACAGTTACATAAGCGACCATTATACAAGAGTAATAGCGCGATTAATCGTTGCAAACAAATCTAAAGTCAGCCGAATGCTCCATTCTCTTACAAGCCTCAGAATCGATACACATTTCATTGTTAAATCCTCTCAGCTGACGTGCGAATGAATGAAGATTGTATCAAATCGCATATAGATATAAGGCAAGCCGTATCGCAAAAGGCAAACCGGTTCCAGTCTTTGTATCTACGCTCAAAACGAACCATTTACAATCAGTATATTTTGTACATACGACGCGTGAGTCACTGTTCTATAATTATTTAAAACAACACTCAAGCGGCACAATTTACTAAGAATTCTTACTGTAGCGACGTGTTTTTCTGTTATAATGAATTTAATATACTTAATATTATTGTTCCTAGTATTCGTATCTGCTAAAAAGCTGAAGGGGCTACCTACAGGTAAGTTTTCAAGGCTATTTATGTCGCGTATAACAAAAACTGCGCGCGCAGGACCATATTTTTGACAGCCACATTCTGACAGCTGTCAGATCTTCTTTGTCTTGTTTTTAAGAAACATCTAGAATAATATTCGCTTTAATTAACAGTAATATGTTGTGCAATTTATTTTAGTTACAAAATTCGGTGACGGATATGATATTTCTCGCAACATTTAACAATAGTTAACCTAGAAACCTGCATTCAAATGTCATCGCCACAGAGTAAAAATTTTACGTATCTTTTTTTGTTCAGGTTTCACGATAGACGACAACTTCGGGTTCTCTTCATCCAAGATCCAGCAGCTCTATAGATTAGGAGAGGAGCCCAAGGCAAACAAAACAAAAAGTGATACTTAACCAGTGATCTACCAAGTGGTTCGAAGACATTGTAAATAAACATTAAAACAATGTAGATTGGTGTTAATTAAAAAATTAAGTCATAAATTATTTCCTCTTGATTTAAAATTAAAAAGAACATTGTTTTGTTGGTGTTAAAGTTATTTTTTTTATTATATGTAAGTATATGTATTGATTATATTATTATTACCGTGACCTAGGTGACACTAGAGATAAACGACTTGGTCTCAAATTGATAAGCGCAATAGCTAGATTATTCAAGCGCTAAAAGCCGCCGGTTCATGCGCTAATATTTGTCCCGAGTCTGGATTTGTGCCTGTGATATTTCATATCTATAAAGGTTAACGCACACCTTTGACAAAGAAGTAATTACTTTAAAAACAATCACTATATACACAAAAAACAATATAAGAATTATACAGGGTTATTTAAAAAAATATATACAATCTGTCAGAGGTTGAGATATACTACTATTATGATTATAAACAACTTTTACTATAGGACCAACAAGGAAATATAAAAATATAATATGCTGTGGAAGCATATAATATGTATTTAATTACCCGTTGAAAATGTATGCAATACCTGTATTTTTATATTTCAGGTTTGGATTTATAATCATAACAGCCTATAACTGTCCCACTGCAGGGCAAAGGCCTCTTCTTTTACAGTACTAGTTCGGCCATGGACAGAATATTATATTAGACAGGGTTGGCGATTTCAGATAATTAAATTCAGGTTTCCTCACGATGTTTGGTTTTATAGTACATGATGAGTATTTTCACCCTTCAGAAAGTTGAAAAATGATTAATTTATATATTAACACTGACTGTGCGTGAAGCAGACACAATAGTAAAACAATATCTATGCCCCTTCGGTGGGTCATTACACTGGAAACGGGTTAATGTTTTACTCAGATGAATCTACTTTATTACTTCTTAGACAGAACGATAGCACGCGGCAGAATCCTCGAGGCGATCGCGTGCTATCGCATTATGCTTTCTGTCTCGGTCTAACAAATGGCAGTTCTAAGCAACAGAAAGAGAAAAGGCAACGGAAAGAGAAAAGGCGACGGAAAGAGAAAAGGCGACGGAAAGAGAAAAGGCGACGAAAAAAGGCGATTCCGTGCTGCCAGATGAGGTCCAACCCTTAGTCAATTTTTTGACATGGCAGACATGTTTTTTAAATATATTTTTTTAATTCAATATATGCGGTTGGAAGCGAAGGGGCCGAAGATAGAACTCAGTGGCGTGCCGTAGGAGAGGACTATGTCCAGCCGTGAACTTAGATAGGCTGATGATGATGATTTAATATATGAACAGGTATTTATATTCCTACTCCTCCTATATATTCTTCTATGATTAATTTCGTTGCGGGTTCCAAGACAGTCGAGTCATTTCTCTGGGACGCCTCGAGCTTCATTGCCTCGATGGTTCTCAACGGTTATCATTGTAGATCCTGGCTTACAGGAGTCGCAATGATGGGCACGAGTGGTGGGATTGTCCCAATAAAAATAAAAAAAAAAATGAACAGGTCTGACTTCTTAAGGTATTGATCGTTGATCTATGAAGTACTCGGTTGTGTTTAAGTTTTGGCGTATATCGACGTTTAAACTTCGTATTATACATACTAGTTTCTTTGATACGTCTGAACCAATGCGATGTAATATATTATGAGAAAGCTAGAACTAGGAAATAATATAGGCTACTTTTTAAGTCGGATATATCGTGGAGTCGCGGGCAGAAACTAGTAATAACAGACAAAGCAAGAACAAAATAGGCAACCTTCGTATATCTAAAAAGGCAAAAAAATGGTTTTGTTCTCATATTTATTGTGATACGATTATTTATATGTAAACATTACTTTTACCATTTAATAATATTTATAATTTATTTATTTCAGAATTGCATCCATATTTAAAATTATTTATAAAAACATAACATCACGCCTGTATTCCCCGAAGAGGTAGGCAGAGGTGCACATATAGTACACCCACATTTCGCCAGTTATGTATATAGGTCCCAATGTAATAGGGGGCGAGTCTATTGCCATCAACCAGGCACAAATCCAGTGTTGCCACTGAGAATTACCCAATGAAAAAACCCAGTAACACTGCCCGACCCGGGATTCGAACCCAGGACCTCGTGCTCAGCAGTCGCGCTTAGCAACCAATGAAGCAGTCCATTGGATAATAACCTGCTCTCTGAAACACTAGCATAATCTCGGGTCATCTTGCTATACGCTAGAGTAAATTCTCACCACGAATTCAGAAGCGCGTTTGTAAGTGGTGTCTTAAGAATAACACGTCTATCATTCGCATGTCAATGACCTAATGAGCGCAGTGGCTAACCGATTGGACTACTGCGCTAAAGCTTGCGGGTTCGATTCCTGAACGGGGCAAAACTTTGTGCGAACCACAGATGTTTGTCCCGAGTCTGGGTGTTTGTATGTGATATTTCATGTTTGCGAAACGCACCCACGATACAAGAGAAATTCCTAGTGCGGGGCGATGTTTAAAAAAAAAAATGATAGAGATACGTATGTTTATGTGGCGTTTCAAAGGGAGGGGCGTAAGTGAGCAGTCCGACTTAATAATAATCTAGAATTTAACTATGTAAGTCATTGGTTTATCAGTAGACGATAATCTTTGAACTCTATAATCGCTTTTATGGCAAGTTGTCGTTCATTGTGATGTTTTAGAGGAGTCCTTCATTCAACAGTGGACGTCTTCCGGCTGATGATGATCATGATGATAATCTCCTTGGTTTATAGTAAAATAATATAAACCAAACACTTTCAAATAGGAGCTTATCTGCCACATAGTTTGTGATACGTCTCCGTGATCTGCGCATGCGAATATGCTAAATAAATTGCAATTACAAATCTTTATTTTCCTTTATCATGAGTCTATATACACACATACTACACACCTATACATATCTATATACACCTCGGTCAAGCTTAGATTAAAAAAAAAATAGAAAAAAAATTAAAGTGTATTTAGTTGACCCACTTATAACCGCTTCAGCCCGCTTACCATGAACTCTTAAAGCAGGACAGTTTAGGCTGTGGAAGCGAGACGCCGAATTACACTGCACGTAATGGCGTCTCGCTTCCACATCATAAACTGTCCTGCTTTAAGAATTCATGGTAGGTACTCCAGGAACTACCAGGAATTACCAGGAACTAATCTTTAAGCCATTTCTGAACAACAATACTACTTGCAATGCACGGTGGCCCAGTTGGCAGAGCGGCGCCACGGTACGGCGACTGTCGCGGGTTCGAGTCCCGCTCGTGACCATCATTTTTCAAGTTTCCCTTTATCAATTTAAAATTTAAACCTAGCATGGCAACATGCATAAAAAATACAAAAAGTCATAACAATGCTAGAATTAAATATGTCTGTAGACTCCCTGCATTCGTTATAAAGCTTTGACATTCTAGTTAACATGTAAAGAATGTGACATCGACGCTAGGTACGAAATGAACTCAAACTAGAACATTTCGTTGCTCATTTACGACCTGATTAGCGCAGTGGCTAAGCGATTGGACTGCTCGATACCCGCACGGGGCCAAACTTTGTGCAAACCACAGATGTTTGTCCCGAGTCTGGGTGTTTGTGTATGTGAATATTTCATGTTTGTGAAACGCACCTACGATACAGGAGAACTCCCTAGTGTGGGGCGACGTTTTTAAAAAAAAAACACAAACACATTTATAGTGCGGCGAGTCTACTGCCCTTTAGGTCAACACCGGTTTTGACGGCTTTATTATTACATGGGTAACGTTTAATAAATGGCTTTTAATTCAATGCACTACTACCTCGTTGGTCTAGTGGTTGCTAAGCGTGACTGCTGAGCACGAGGTCCTGGGTTCGAATCCAGGGTCGGGCAGTGTTACTGGGTTTTTCCATTAGGTAATTCTTAGCAGCACGGAGCCTGGATTTGTGCCCGGTTGATGGCACTAGACTCGCCTCCTATTACATTGGGACCTAAAAAACATAACTGGCGACACCCTGGATTAACACATACGGTTACTTTTTATTACGAAAAAAATCGAAGCGTGTAACACTGCGGGGCGCAGCTAGTATTACATAACTGGCGGAATATCAAGACACAAGTACTACATATTTACCTCCATAAAGCGTTTCCCGTATGATGCACTCTACTCACGACACATAAACGGAGACTATAAAACCATATACTAGTACATACATGGTTATTTACCTACAAACTTGTCTAACAACTGTTTAACATACCAGTTCATTAAGATTTTTTTATGTTTATAAGAATGAGGTTATACCAGTTCTGTTAATTGTACGTAGACTATATCAGAGTGATCACTGTGCCTCATATCTTAGTAAGCAAACACTTCTGTGAATATGAGGATACTGTACCTATTGGTTTTGTTTGTCGCTGTCATAGCGGTGGGCAGTGTTCCACTACCCGCCTCAGGCCGCGTCAGGGGTGAGTAACTTTTTTTTAATATGTAAAAGTTAAAACTGAGTGACGATCTTAGCCGTCACTCTAGACGCGCGGGAGGACATCGCCGTCGAGTTCGACCACGGCGAAGGTGGTGTCTAGGTGACTAGTGTATCTGGCCACATACGCGAGTCGGGTTAATAGTTGCCATGTCTTTGATGAACAAGTTTTATTTAATGTTGAAACGCACCTGGACCGAATCGAGCAGTATTATCTAACGAGTACAAGTGTTATGTAAAAAAGACTTCATCATCAGCCGGAAGACGTCCAATGTTGAACAAAAGCTTCCCCCTTAGAACGCCACAATGAACGACAACTTGCCAATTGCATCCGATTGCCCGCAACTCTGACGATATCGTCGGTCCACCTGGTGGGAGGCTAGCAAACGCAGCGTTTTCCGCAAAAAAAAATTACCCATAAATCAGGTTGCAACTGAGAACTACTTATTAGAAATTTCCATTAATATTTACCTGTAGCTGAGTTAGCAGTAGCACTTTAAAACCTCTAGACTAAGGAAGCAGTCAAAGAATTTTGTAACATTATGTAGATATACGTAACGTATTATACGTAATTTTGTAAAATTATATAGATAGTATACTAACTGAGAATAAGAAGAATTGGCAGCTTAGTCTATTTAAAAACTCATTAACAAAGATATACCTATAATCAATTTTCTGATTGTTACAGATCCGTTGCGCAATGGAGTAGGTCTAAGTCGACAACAACTAGCTCAGATCTACAAAAGAGGTTAAATTATTTATGTAAAACACTTTCAATTAATACCATATAATTAAGTAATACAGGGTATTATTTGCTGTTTATTCCGGTTATACTCACGGGTGTATTCGGGAATGCCCGACTAGTTCTGAACTCGAACGGAGCCCTTATTCAAGAACTGGTTACGCGGCAGAGTCGCGAGCCGAACTTCTAACAACTAGTTAGGCATTTCCGAGTAACAATATTTAACAGATCAAGACCACTCTATGCTTTGGGAAGCAATTACTCAGTTAGAAACACAGGTCTAAACACAGTGCTGATCTACAGCGAAAGCCGGTGATATCCCTTCAGTCATATATTACCAACCCATTGGACTATGAGTGAAAAGAGCAGAGAGCACCGGACTGGCGCACTTAAGTGCACTTTAATGTCTTCTGTACAGCGTTTGTATTAGCTACACAATACTTTGTCTTCCTCTTTCCAATGTAATATTAAAAATGACAGAAGGAGAAAAATGTATGTGAAAAAAAAGATGTTTTAAATTGATTAAGGGAAACTTGAAAAATGATGGACACGAGCGGGACTCGAACCCGCGACAGTCGCCGTACCGTGGCGCCGCGCCGCTCTGCCAACTGAGCCTAGCATAGCAACATGCATAAAAAGTACAAAAAGATGTTTGTTAAAATAATTATATGCGCGTTACTGTATTTGTAAAATCGATATATTAATATTATATAAATATTATATATTATATATTATTACTACTATATTATAGACTAACTGAGATAGGCTGATGATGATGATGATGATATAACTACACTAACCGGAATCAGAGACGCTAATGATTACTGTACTGGCACTAAGTTAAGATTTCACAAAGAACACCTTTGCTTAGTGTTAAATATTGGGAACACAACTGAAACCACTCGTAGCTATTGGCGCACTGACGTGCATTTATTCTAATGACACACAGGACATAAATATATAGATAAAATATACAGTGGGCATTAGGCTGTATGTTGAACATACCTAACATTCCTCCCCTAACATACTCTTATTTAACACATTAAAAACATATTGGTATAGTAAAGAAGACAAAACTAATAAATGCACATATTTACAAAAAACCAAAATAATAATATAACAATGAAATTAAGTGCAGTTAATATTTAACAATTAGTATTTACAAGAAAGGTTTATAATCAACTCTAGGAAGATCACGCCTTGATCTACTTGTGGATGGCGCTGCTGTTTCAGCAGGGGGGTCAGACAATGCGTCAAAGTAGTCTTTGTCCGCCTCTTGGTGAGTTGCAGTTGTTTCTCCAACAGGGCGGCTGGTTGCTAATTCCAATGTGATCTCCTGGTCCTCACTCTCATTATTCTCCATCTCCTCTGCAGATGGTAAAAATTCCGGCGAAAAACTACGGTTTTGTATGTCAAACTTTATGTTTGAGGGCGGAACAGCGGAATCTGTACCTTTAAATTTCACTATTTGGTTTTTATGTTTACTTAAACATTCTGTAGTAATTATGTCTTTTATTAAATACATAACTTTGCCAAGTTTCTTCTGTATGACCCCTCTGCACCATTTAAATTTACCATTGTTTGTGAACTTTTTGTATAATATTTGGTCACCTTGTATAAAAGTTTGGTTGTTATAACCACCATAAGATTTACTCTGCGAACACTGTTTATTATTTACAACATTAGCTAGGGTTGTGGAGGAAAGCGGTGGCGGGTTAGGGTTGATAAGGTCGAGCCTTGTTCTTAGTTTCCGTCCGTAGACCAGCTCAGCAGGCGGAAAACCTGTTGTTGTGTGAACTGAATTTCTATAGTCAAATAAATATTTAAGCAGCTTGTTATAGGAATCCTGAACTCCACGATTATCCAGTAAACTACTTTTAATGCCCTTTTTAACCACTTTGACGTAACTTTCCGCTTGCCCATTGCTAGCTGGGTGATAAGCCGGTGACGTCGCATGCTTAATTCCATTTAATTTTAAAAAATTATCAAATTCTCGCGATGTGAACGACGTACCATTGTCACTAACCAAAGTGTGAGGCAGACCGAACCTTGAGAAAAAATCAAGCATTTTTGTAATTGTGGCAGTAGATGATATCGAGTTTCTCATGTCGTAAACCTCAACCCACTTCGAGTATGCATCTACTACTACTAAATACATGTGGTTATCTATTGGCCCTAAAAAATCGACATGTATTCGGTGAAATGGCTGTGGTGGATGTTTCCATGGCGCAAGGGGCGCGCGCGGCGGCGTTGGTCGCAGTTGCATGCACACGTTGCATGAGCCGATAAGGCGCTCAACTGCCGCATCGACTCCTGGGAACCAGAACTTCGACCGAGCCTCAGCCTTCGTTTTGACTATGCCTAAGTGAGAGTGATGTAACTCAGACATAACCGTTTTTTGTAACCTTTCTGGGATTACTACTTTATGGCCCCTCATAAGACAGCCATTTTCAAAAGACAGCTGTAATCTACATGAATGATATGGCTTTAATCTTTCGTCACTTACTTTTTTAGGCCAACCATTCATAACAAATTTAATTACCTGACCTATTGTTTCATCAGTCCTAGTATGTTCGCGTAATTCGTCCAATGTGACAGGTAAACTTCCCTCTATGACAAAGTTAATATAAGAGGCACGGTCTAAAGTCGCGGCAGTAGCGTCCGCGCAACGCGCTTCCTCCGCGTCCTGCTCACCCCCGCAGTCAGGCAGGCTAGCGCGAGATAAAAAATCTGCACTGTTGTTTGCACTACGAATATATTCAATGTTATAATTATAACCGCTCAAAAACATAGCATATCTCTGAAGTCTGTTTGCCGACACCTCTGGTATACCACGATAAGGGCCAAAAATTGATAACAACGGTTTATGATCAGTGCGTAATGTGAATGGTACAGCCCTACCGTATAAATATTGGTGGTAACGCCTTACACCGAATACTATTGCCGTTGCTTCCTTTTGGATTTGCGAGTATTTTTTCTCAGCAGCATTTAAAGCACGCGACGCAAATGATAGTGGCCGCTCGCACCCTCCGGGTTCTATTTGTGATAAAATAGCACCCAAACCACAAGGCGACGCGTCGACTGTTAATATAATATGAGCATCTGGGTTGAAGTGGGCTAATGTCTGCTCAGATGCCAGACATTGTTTAATTTTTAAAAATGCTCTATCATGTTCACTTGACCACGACCACTTTGTACCCTTTTTTAATAACTCGTACAAAGGACTTAGAATGGTAGACGCAGCTGGGACGAAAGTTCGATAATAATTTACTAATCCTAAGAACGATTGCAGCTTATTAATATCGGTCGGTCCAGGCGCTTCAACAATTGCTTTAACTTTTTGGGGTGATTTTTTTAGACCATTTTTGTTAATAACGTAACCTAAATAATTTATTTCATCTTTAAAAAATTCACACTTTTCATTTTGTAAAGTCAAACCTGCGTCTTGCAATCTCTGTAACACTGAATTAAGTCGCTCTAAATGTTCTCGGTGACTCTTTCCGGTAACGAGCACGTCATCAAGCAGACACAGCGTGCCCGGCAGGCCGGCCAGCACGTTCTCCATTGCGCGCTGGAACACGGCCGGTGCGCTCGACAACCCAAACACCATACGTGTATATTTAAAAAGACCGCGATGTGTATTAATGCATGTTATATTTTGTGACGGGTCATCTAATAAGAATTGATTGTAAGCGTTCGACAGATCTAATTTGCTAAATTGTTGACCGCCGCATAATTTCGCAAACAATTCAGTAACAGTAGGTAAAGGGTACTGTTCAATCAACAGCTGTTTATTTACACCGGTAGAATAATCCGCGCAAATTCTTACCGAACCATTTCGCTTTAAGACCGGCACGATCGGGGACGCGTACAGTGAGTGCTCAATAGGTTTTAAAACACCTAATGATATTAATCTATCTATCTCAGCATCAACTTTGTGACGTAGAGCAAAAGCAATAGGGCGAGCTCTAATAAAAACAGGGTTTACGTTATCTTTTAATCGTAAACAAACTTTGTACTTATTAAACAATCCTAATTTACCCGAAAACACTGCTGGGTATCGACACTGTAATTGTTTAATTATGTTGTTGTTATTTATTTGTTTACAATAACGAACAGGTAACAATTCTAACCTAAAACGTGATATAAAGTCACGGCCTAAGATCGGCGGACCGCCGCACTATGGGACCAAACGGTAGTTTCCATCTCAATAATCGATAACTCTGTAGTTTTGTGATTTTTCTCCTTGATTTTTTTTTTACGTATTTGTGAATATCTAGGCAATAAAAGAAATCCAACACTATCATTTTACAAATTATATATTTATCGTAAAAAAATGAAAATGATAAAGTTATACGAAATTTTATACAAAAAATTATGCAGTTATATTAAAAATATAATTATACAGTTACATTAATAAAAGTTACACTTTTTATGGAAATAAGTTTAAAACTAAACTACAACTAACTAATTGTTAACTTTAAACAAACATTTACATGATAACAAATATATTTTTAGCGCTTATCCTATTCATCACTTTCCATTTTCAACAATTCTTTAGCTTCGTCAAACAATTCTTTGGATATTAGAAAACTTGGTTTATTTAAGCTAGATATATAAGGATCAGATGTATATAACAAAATATGCAGAACGTCTTCGTTTGTTGCTGATCTGGAACACTTCCTAGCGTGATGTAACCTATATTTCTTGTAATCTTTATTTCGGGCTTCCTGCGCATCTTCGGATAATTGTCCTAAGGGCAAAACTGCATAATGCTCTATTATTTTAGCACCATGTATAAGTACTTTATGGACCGAAGATGGCATATAGTACCAGTTATATTTGCTTACATACAATTGCGCAGTAATCAATGTATACTGGCCGAATTTTTCTGCGTTTATAGGGAATCCCGATGACATAGTTTGAAGAATTATATATAATCTCTTGATTAATTCTTCATCAATGCCGGTTATCTCTGCAGAACATTGGTAATTTTGAAAAAATCTCCTTGCCGTATTTCCGTCGTTGCTATTACCGGAACCTTGACGTGGTTTATCAATGTGCAAACCAAGCACTTCTCGAAAACGTTTTTGGACATATTTTTTCTTGTCTTCTTTTAGTTGCTTGTTTTCTGGAGTTGTTGCAGACCACTTCTCAAAACCTAAATTGTAAGAAATATGGAGGATCATTTCCATAAATCTTATCCATGCGTGTAGTGTCGACAAACCGTATTTAAACGCATCTTCATTTTCCACTCTCGTTGTAACTTTTAAAAGATCATTCATTTGTCTGGGAGTTGCTCCACAAACAGTGCAGGTAGCACTGGATGATGTGTTCGTTAACACTTGAGCAACTTTCCCATCAATCATTGTCATAAACAGTTCATGTTTAACTTCAATGACTTTGTCGTCTATTGACACAAGAGTTGGTATTAATTGATTAATTTTGGCTTCAATTTCACTGACAACCGCTGTAGTTTTTTCAGGTGTTTCTTTTGCAAACTCTAATGAAATTGGTCTACAATATCTAACAGATGAACAAGCAGGGTTCTGCCATATAACTGCAGAAGTTTCTTCGTCTACTAGTCGCAGTGGTACAAGGGAAACTATAAACAAATTAGCATCCGATATTTGTTCGTTTTCTTCCGGTAGAGTTTGTTTATACTCACTTTGCCCGGAGGATCCATCACATCCCCATTTAGTAAACAACTTGAGACGATTATAATTTGTCGGTTCAGACTTTATCTTTATAATACGGCAGACTGTAGTGTCTAAGAGATCTTGAAGATTTATTTTTGCGCTTATATTTGTCACCGTTATGCTGGATGCAGGCGGATAGCAAGCCTTTTTTGCTTCATTTAGTATTTGATAAGAAGGCAATACAGAACTTAAATTCTTATCAACGAGCCTTTTTCTTAGGTACGCATATTGGGCTTTGGTTAAATCTGTTTCAATACACATACTCAAGGCCTCCTCTTTTGTAAAGGAAAGTGCATTATCTGGATTGAGTATGTTTTGTAAAATTACTTTTTTCTCTTCTTTTTCCTTACTTCTTATAATACTCACAATCGACGCTTCGTCATTTTCACCCATGGATCGTAAACCTTGCACATAAGCGTTACGGACATGTCCCATTCCATACTCCTGGACCAGTTCCATATTTTTTCGTTTCTTTGTGCTTTCCGAACACTCGTCATATGGTTTTGTTGGTCTACCACGATCACCAGAAGTATCCAAGCCAGAATTTTGAGATGTTGAAGTACTGCAAGAATTCAATGGTACTTTAAACTCACCATTTAACCAATTTGAGTATAGACTCTCGAACCTGTGTGACTTTCTTTGAGCTTTGGTCCATTTCTGGTTGCAACTTGATGTTAGATTTTTTTGGATACTCTGTATTACAGTATTAACGTCAGTTTCCGATAGTTGAAAGTTGTCCACCAAATATTTTTTGAGGTCTGAAGTACTTTTTCCTCTTATTATTTGATCACAAAGATCACGTCGAACACAAACAAATTCACTCATTGTTAGATAATTATATGTTTTTTGTCTGTTAATTGTTATTGAAAAACGTATGTGAACACTTTGATGAATAGTATGCTGAAAACACGAGTATATATAGGACCAATATTTTAGTGCCTTGTGCAAAAACCATGGGACAATTGATTATGGAAGTTCTCACCGAAATAGTGTAATCAGTACTGATTGTAATTAATTACCACGACAGATAACTAGAACTTCCGCAGCAATATAGTTTATCATACTTGTGGTTAAGGTGATTACCGCAAACAAAATTACCATGGGAAGATTCCTTGAATATAATAGTAGTATATTAATTTGTTATTGTATGCTTCTCTATCATAGAAATGAAAAAAAAAAACAAGATAGACATCAAAATATAATATATTATTTTAAAAAACAAATGAACCGTAATTTTCGGGGATTTTTGTATTTTCTCCCGATTGACATTATTGCTTCTAAATCACCACTAGCGCAAAAAAGGCGCAAGTTTTTTTTTTATCCATATATTACTGAATAGGTAAGGTCTCTAATAGAGTAATTTACTTGACACCGGCAGCTTTCGGCAACAAGGAAAACTCCAATTGAATTAAACAAAAACGGAATTTTCTTTACTTCACTAAAAAAATTATTAAAAAAATAAACATAATTTTTTTTTTACAAAAACCTATTTGGTTGTAAAGTGTACATTCTAAGCTATCTAAGAATGTATAACACTAATATGCTTCCTTGGTAAACTTCCGAATAATTTTGTAATGAATTTCCTTAACGGTAATTTAATTGCCATGAAAATATTTATGACCAATGTTTGAGGTTCATTTTATAAGCGTAAAACTAAGTTATTCAATATTTTTTGTAATTAATTCGTAAGTTCCATTCTTTGAGAGTATAAAACCATAAAGAAATCAATGGATTTACGCCTTTCGTCACAACCATTTTCGAGATGGAAAATACTGTTTGGTCCCATAGTGCGCCGTCTCGCACAATGTAAACACAGAGTGAGTGTGTTGTTCCTGCATAATTAACAGGTAATTCAGCTACTCCAAGACATATGATATTATCGCCATTATACGACATCAAACGTTTTTTGGTTAATGACAATGGTACATCGCTAAAGTGTTTTTTATAAGTCAATTCTGAAATAGCAGTAACGGCCGAACCACTATCAATTTCAAATTTTAGTTTAATCCCCGCTAACGTTACAATTTCCGTCATTGGCTCACCACACTTAGAACGGATATTAAAACACTTACCATCGTCATCGCTTTCGTCCACAACACTCGACTCTATGAAATTTATTTTTTTACACATTTTACTCAAATGACCGGTAACTTTACACTTTTTACATTTATATTTCTTAAACCGACACTGTGAGGAATTATGGTTACGATAACCACACACTTGACACTGCACTTTTTCGTTAGCACTTATTGCACCTGTACTCGCGGCGTCCGCTCGAATTTTGAATATTTCCCGCTCCCGCGGCGTCACCGTCGGCGTCGGCATCAACTGCGCAGTCGCGGAATGCGCGGCTGCCGCGCCAATTCGCGCGCTTTTGACGCTCTCGGCTAATTTTACCGCCATAACTAGTGTGAGATTTTTGATGTCTTGAGCGAAAAGTTTATCTTTTTCTGGGCCAGACACCATACCCATGACGAAACGATCTCGTAGAGCCTCTTCAATGTTACTGAAATGGCAATGTGCCGTTAACCCGCGCAATCTTGCCGCCCATTCCCCGTTCGTTTCTGTCGGCTGCTGTACAGCCGAGTAAAAATTGTAACGCTCGGAGAACCCGCAGCGCTTCGGAGTGAAATGTTGGTCTAGCAGCGTCAAAATATCTTCATAGGGGACTTCTTGCAACGGTTTGGGTAACGCGAGGTCAGCCGCTAGTTTGTATGTTCCGTCGCTGAGTGCGCTCAACAGGATAGCTCGCCTTTTAATTCCAATGGAATCACTTTTATGGTCGATATCGTTCGCGATAAACCACTGCGAGATCCGACTTTTATACGAGTCCCAAGTCTGAACGTTATGGTCGAAAGCTGATAATAATCCAAATAATGAACCAGACATGTTGATAGGTATTTGCACAAAATGGGGGGAAAACTCGTCGCCACTGTTAAATATTGGGAACACAACTGAAACCACTCGTAGCTATTGGCGCACTGACGTGCATTTATTCTAATGACACACAGGACATAAATATATAGATAAAATATACAGTGGGCATTAGGCTGTATGTTGAACATACCTAACACTTAGTAATAAAAATAACATAACATCACGCCTGCATTCCCTTAAGAGGTAGGCAGAGGTGCACATATAGTACCTACACCCACATTTCGCTAGTTATGTTTTTCGGTCCTAATGTAATAGGGGGCGATCCTATTGCCATCATCCGGGCACAAATCCAGACTCCATGCTGCTACTGAGAATTACCTTATGGAAAAACCCAGTAACACTGCCCGACCCGGGGTTCGAACCCAGGACCTCGTGCTCAGCAACCACTAGACCAACGAGGCAGTTGCTTAGTAATAGTTTAAGTAAACATTAAATGTCTCTGATTTCGGCAGTAAGCGTTGTTTTATTTACCATGTTATCTATTATTGTAATATTTTTTCAGTTTGTTTATACATATAAATGTTGTATGTAAAAGCCTTAATTATTTTCTCTATAGTTATCCCTTGTAATCCCCAAAGAGATAGGCAGTGAAGTCACAAATAACTTCGCTAATCTTTATTTGTCAGTATCTAGGGGGGGGGGGGGGGTAATTTGGGGGCTAGTAGCGACATTGCTGTCACACAAATCACTCAGATTAAGCAGCGCTTATTGCGGTCTGTTATTGGATGGGTGACCGTTCCTCACATATCAAGACATTATCATGTCTCGGAGAGATACACAGAATTTTATATATTAACTAGCTGCGCCCCGCGGTGTTACCCGCTACATTTTTTCAAGATAAAAAATAGCCTGTGTTAATCCAGGGTGTCGGCTACCTTCATAAGAAATTTCATCAAAATCGGTCTAACCGTTTGAGCGTGAAGAGGTACCAATGATGATGACACAGAGCACCGAATCAATCATAAAAACAGTAAGACGCTAACGGGTAATCCATTATGTAACAATTTGCCACTCAGTTTTCTATATACGGAAAACCCTATACATACACTATGCAAAACATAGATATATGTTTGTCTGTAACAGTGATGTATCTAAATGATAAATAAAGACTATACCATACCATACCATGTCCGTCTGTTTGTTCATAGCTTCAAAATGTTTTTATTTCATGTAAACCAACAGGCACTTATAAAACGTTAGGATGCTAGCTGCACGGTTCCAAAATGTCATTCCAATGGAGCAGAACCGGCAAGAAACTAAAGGTTACTCATTTAAAAAAATGGTATAAAAAGGTAAATTTACAAAGTTTCATTATGCGATAACAAAGTAAACTAATGTGATAGGAGAAAGGAAAAAAAATGAACAAATTGGGCCAAAAACCCACGTAGCTACTGACTATAACTATTAATTACTTTGTGGTCACTTGTACTACAATGTACACTCACTGGCCGAAAATGATAATTGGATACTGGATTAGTTATAAATGGATACCCACCGCCGGCCGCCGACGACCAGGCCGCCCGAGAAGGCGATGGCGAGATAATTTGGACATCTTTGCGGGAAAGACGTGGCCTATAATGGCATTGGACAGGGCTTTGTGGAGGAATAATGGGGAGGCCTTTGCCCAGCAGTGGGACACCGAACAGGCTACATAAAAAAAAATAGTTATAAAGTTTTACAATCACTTGTACTCCCAGAATAGGAGATACCGTTTGTACCGAGTCAGGGTTGTGTATGTGATATTTCATGTTTGTGAAACGCACCCACGATACAGGAGAAATTCCCAGTGGGGCGACGTTTAAAAAACAAAAATTACATTTAACCCGACGAGAAACGAAGCCAGTATTTCACACCAAGCGGTCGCAAAACCAACGAGGAAATCAATATGATAAAACAAATACACAGGCAGAGTCGAGTGTATTGCTACTATTGCTAGTTAAAATAAATGCAGAATATACTTATTAAGAATTCTTAGTATATTGTCATTGTTGAGTCAATGACTCAACCAACTTCTTGCGCGCTCGGGTGTCATCGGCGACGGCCGACGCCTCGACCGCCAGTCGGCTGTAACTAGCAACGACGTACGCCTGCGTTCGTTCGCGCTCCCTAGCACATAGGCCTTACATCCTTGTTTCGTTAAACATTATTTTCTTTTCAATACAGTCCACTCGTCTCTATTATTCACCGACTCAACCAACAGTCATATAGTTTAGATTGACTTCACAGAGTACACGTGTAAAATACACTATGGAATTATTTAAATCTCTGTTTTTATTATTTCTGCTCATTGCGATCGCATCTGCTCCTATGCCGACGAAGAAAAATAGTGAGTGACCTTTTATTAACAAACTAGTTTCTAATTTCGTTAGTTTAACTAGCGTCAGAGTTTAAACCGCCTGTAGGCCTCTGTCATGGCTTTACACACCGTTGAATTATCTCTCGGGTGTGCCGGTTTCCTCACGGTGTTTTCCTTAACCGCCAGGCAGTACCTTAGAGCAACTAAGAATACTATTAAATAATCAGTTTTCCTTATTACTCGATCATACCTTATTTTTGATTTTTTTTAAACACGTCGCCCCACACTACGAATTCCTCCTGTGTCGTGGGTGCGTTTCACAAACATGAAATATCACATACACTAACACCCAGACTCGGGACAAACATCTGTGGTTAGCACAAAGTTTTGCCCCGTGCGGGAATCGAACCCGCAACCCTTAACGCAGCAGTCCAATCGCTTAGCCCTGCGCTAATCACGTCATATTGCACACAACACATTCGATATAGTAAATTGTAGTGTGCCTGGATTTAATTATCTATATCGCCAACGCAGTGAGCGAGGTGATCAATGCTCAATACTTCTCTATACGAGAAGAGGCCTTTGCCCTGCAGTGGGACAGTTATAGGCTTGTGGAGGAAGGGATGTGGAGTTCCTCCAACGAAAAGGGAAGATCTTCCAACCAGGCGGTGGTGTGCCTGGTGGGCCGCGGCGCCCCACTTCTCAACTCGGGGCGGCTGTGTATATTGCTAGCGAATGTGATTACTTCGCTAGCGCGATGCAGGATTAGCTACGTCACTCGTCCTTCGACGTGTAGATGTCGCTACAGGCTGTTCTTATTATTATTTACATAATTAATATGCATTTCGACGACCCGCCAGTTATGTTTTCAGGTCCCAATGTAATAGGGGGCGAGCTTATTGCCATCAACCGGGCACAAATCCAGACTCCGTGCTGCTACTGAGAATTACCTAATGGTAAAACCCAGTACATTTTACAATAAAGAGTTAAGAACTAAAGCAGTTATTCCCCTTTCACAGATCACCCTAAAATAGCAATTGGTGGTAAAGCTGTTTTGACCGAATCTACTTTAGTGAGGTTATATAAGAATGGTACATTCAAAGCTGAAGGATAAGGATATGCAAGAAACATTTGTTCAACTAACTGTATATCCAATTCATGTGCTATATACCTACTATGAGTATATAGCACATGAATTGGATATACATATATACAATGAGCTAGCATTGCAGCTAATTTAATGCGCCGCTACATGCAATTTAATGCGCCGTCTCGCTTATTTAATCGGTAAAACGTAACACCTATGTAAATCCAATAAATGCACGGCAGAGCGCCATTAACATCAAGTCGTTTCATTTGTGTTCCCAATATCTAATTTGAATTGAAATCATGTGTGATGTGACTTTGAGAGATAGAGTGGAAAATAAGGTGATAAGCGGTGCGGAGTGAATGAAGATCTAATTACGAAAATTGAGAAGAATATGCTTAGATGGTTTGGGCATGTCGAAACGATGGATGAAAGAAGAGTGACAAAACGAATATATGAGGCGAGTGTTAGTGGAGTATCTGGAAGGGGAAAACATAACATAACATTACGCCTGTATTCCCCGAAGGGGTAGGCAGAGGTGCACATATAGTACACCCACATTTCGCCAGTTATGTTTTTTTTAGGTCCCAATGTAATAGGGGGCGAGCCTATCAACCGAGCACAAATCCAGACTCCGTGCTGCTACTAAGAATCACCTAATGGTAAAAACTCAGTAACACTTTGCCCGACCCGGGATTCGAACCCAGGACCTCGTGCACAGCAGTCGCGCTTAGCAACCACTAGACCTACGAGGCAGTCAAAGTGGAAAACATCGACGAACATACCTAGACCAAGTCGGAGATGATCCGCATAAGGATCAAGGAAGTACTCTTAACCGACGAGCGTGTAAGAGGAATGTGATGCGAGTGAATGAGGCGAAAGAAGTATTCCAGGATCGTAGCAAAAGGAAATCACGCCGTGGCCTCTGCCTACCCCTCTGGGAAACAGGCGTGACTTTATGTATCAATTAAAATAAACTACTTAGTACCTAGGAGGTTTACAGGAATATTAACAACCACAAAGTATGACTCTATGATACATTTATTTTATTTTTAGAACTACGAGTCAGATGGTTATATAAAAAAAAGTTATTACTGATTATAAAATATTAAAAGCAGAAGTACTAGTCCGTACAGACCTATTCTAGTAAAAAAAGTAGACGTAGTGTTATCAAGAGGAATGTTAGAGGATATTATGTTACCAACGCAATATTAGTTCCCTTAGATAAAAGATAAAATAGCCTAATGATTATTTATTTAACCAACGTATACTATCACAAAATTCGAAAATTCGCCAAAGGACTAGAGTTACCGACATAGCTCGAAGAATATGCAAGTTGAAGTGGCAATGGGCAGGCCATATCGCTCGAAGAACCGATAACCGCTGGGGAAGAAAGGTTCTCGAGTGGCGACCACGAACCGGAAGACGCAGCGTTGGCAGGCCTCCCACCAGATGGACCGACGATATCGTCAGAATTGCGGGCAACCGGTGGATGGAATTGGCAAGCTGTCGTTAATTGTGGCGTTCTAAGGGGGAGGCCTTTGTTCAGCAGTGGACGTCTTCCGGCTGATGATGATGATGATACTAACACAATTGTAAACATATAAGTTCTAGGTTAAGATACAATATATATGAACATATTTATACTAAAGGAAAATACTCAATAATTATTTAAAATATAATAGACAGTCCCCAAATGGAAATCCGTGGTCTCTGCCTACCCCTCAGGGAAACAGGCGTGACTTTCTGTATGTATGTAGACAGTCCCCAGCCCCCCTGTTACATGTCACGAGAAGAATTCAATGAAAAAGATTTTATTGGAATTTAAAAAAAATCTTTTTACAAGCTTTTATTTAACTTGCAATGTTTGTATGTGAGATTGTTTAGGTCAAATCTTGCAATCTAAATTGGAACCACTTCTTGACGTCCTATTGAAATGAAATGTTGCATACATATGTAGGTTCGGTGACAATACAATATTATAGTACTTTTGAGGTGGTCTGACGATGGGGTCGAAGGTGGTGGGGAACACTGTAATGTAATGACACAACCACACCATGTTTGGGCTTGTTTGATTCGTCTTTACAATTACCTTGAGTCTAGCTGATTTGATAGTGATAGCTTGGGTTTAAAAAAAATAGTTTTAATTTAAATTTATATTAACAAAGCACGTTATTAAAAGTTGCGGTAGAAGAAAAATGAAGCAGAGAGCGACGGCGCGGGCGCAGGCCTTTTATACATAATACAGCGCCATCTATCCCTCACTAGACGAATCAAAGTGTGAGTTTGTATCCATTGTATTACGGTATCTTCAGTGGTCGCTACAGATGCCAACAGCGGGCGCTCACACTAGTGCTATAGCTAAATAGAAGAAATGGCACAACCAAACTCTCCAGCAGGACTTCCGTATAAATTTGTTAATGTCTAATTCCTTAAATTGGCATAACTGTTGTCAATAGATAGTCACTGGCATAGCTCGAAGAATATGCAAGTTGAAGTGGCAATGGGCAGGCCATATCGCTCGAAGAACCGATAACCGCTGGGGAAGAAAGGTTCTCGAGTGGCGACCACGAACCGGAAGACTAATAGTACCGTGTGGTATCCCATCTAGAATTGATAACCCCCTTTCCTCCCATGGGTTTCGTAAGAGGCGACTAAGGGAAAATCCAGAAGATGGGCAGCAGCGACTTCTGTAACTTCACCACCAATACTGCGATCCTCAAGCCGCTTGGCAAGCGTGGGAATTATGGCAACCCCTCACTTTACTTAAGGGGGAGGCCTTTGTTCAACTGTGGGGGTCTTCCGACTGAGATGATGATGATGAATTCTAATTAAGTTTTTTTATTAATTTTTTAAACTTTTATTTTTTATTTGTTTTTGTGTGTCTTGTATCTGTGTCAAATAAAACCTTTTTCTTCTTTATATATTATTATCTCAAGTTAACCTTCTGTTATTAATCTACAATAGGACAAATGAGTAATCCAATTATAATGTTCCAGTTATCCCTATTTTAACCACTCTTGCGCAGAATTTCTCGCTATAAACACTTCAAATACATTAACAAGATGAAGCTTTTGTTCATGTTACTATTATTATGTTGTGTCTGCATACAGTTCATTGAAATGAAGAAGGGTAAGTGATTGAAAAGATTTTCTAAACTGTTTAAAAAGTTTATAATAGACTGCCTCGTGGGTCTAGTGGTTGCTTAGCGCGACTGCTGACCACGAGGTCCTGGGTTCGAATCCCGGGTCGGGCAAAGTGTTAATGGGTTCTGCCAATTCTCAGTGGCAGCGAGGAGTCTGGATTTGTGCCCGGTACATTGGGACCTTAAAACATAACTGGCGAAATGTGGGTGTACTATATGTGCACCTCTGCCTACCCCTTCGGGGAATACAGGCGTGATGTTATGTTTTTTTATGTTTAAATAGTTTATAGCAGTGTATTTAAGTATATACAAAATAGCAAACAATATTTATTATATGAATAAATAGTATCCTGTATTTGTAAGGCTGTTTAAAATATATTTAAAGCTGACAAAATGTTATGGACCCCCGGCCATAGGGAGCCCCTTGCCGGAGGGGGGCCCGGTTCAATAAGACCAGACCGGACATAGTGATTTTTTTCTAATCAAGACTATATATTATAGGTAAATAGTATGAAACCGCGCAGTTAACGAAATTCGACCGTATTTCACATAAAAATAAAGGCCAATATTATTTCTCATAAAATTTAATTTTCTACACTTCTCTATGTAAAGTTTTTGTATGTATAATCTCACATGCCTTCGTGCACGTAATAACTTTAAAATGGGAGATTCGAAATGTTCGCTTCATAATAACATCACGCCTGCATCCCCCGAAGGGATATATAGAATTGTGTTTTATCTTCACATATTAAGACATAGTTATTTTTTACAGGTTTAACAAAAACTGTCATGATACCGCGGCATCGCTTACAACATTTATACAGACAGGCAGATCGTAAAAATATATACAAAGTCTAAGCTGAGATCTACAAAGGGAACTCACACATATCTCACTGGAATACTTTACTAATATTATAAATGCGAAAGTAAGTTTGTTTGTTTCCTTTATACTCCTAAACCACTGGACCGATTATCATGAAATTTTGTATATACGTTATCAGGAGTACAGAGATAGATATGGGGTACCTTTTATTAAGAAATGTAATGAAATAAAAAAGTACTGTATAACATTCGAGATCACAATTGCATACGGCCGCTAGATGGCGATACGTGTCAAATTTAAGGCGAGAGAAACCAGCGGGCGCTTCTAGTAAATAATAAGCCAGCAGTAAACGTATCGGTGCCACTTCTACGCTACACTATAAAATGGTCGTCTTTTGTCGGCTTTTGCCGACGGAGGCGTGTTGGGCACGTTTTCATTTGTCGGCTATATCCGACCGTGGCGTTCAAAAGGTTAAGCTCATAAAAGCTTGTAGATTAAGATTGTTGATAGTTGACAATTGTTTTTATTCCTTATACAAAAGGCATGCCGTTGAGCATGACGACAGGGTTATGTGGGACCCCTCTATGGGAGGGGGGAGCATGAACCGAAAAATGTGATTCATAGCGGTATACCCACTAAAAACAATGCCTGCTGGCGCCTATGATGGCGGAGAGACAGGATCGCTATTAGCACTCTACCGCCAAAGGCGCATAAAAATATACCTTAATCACTTGTAATTACAGCTGAAATTCTAATGACAGATTGCTACATAATTATGATTGCGACAATTAATTAATGCACTATTATGTATGTGATATTCAATCCTACGCGCACTGCGATGCGGCTACCCGCAGACCGCTCCGGTCACTCCCAGGGTTGCGGCCCGAAATGTAGTAAATAGCAACAACACTTCTTCCGCGGCCATCTTTGAAATGGCTTGATAAAACCGCAAATCGCAACGGTTCTTCAACCGCATCCTGCGGTCAGCCGCATTGCGGGTACCCGCATAGTGTGTATAAATCCTAACAATACTTGTGCTTTACGTACTGTTAATGAAGTACATAATACAGTAGATGTGTTTACATGTAACAAGAGTGAACTCGCAAAGGTGCTACTGTTCAAATTGTTCTACACTAAATAATGGTTTGTGTAAAAGTTTTATTTCAGTATTACAGGTTGTAATAGTTATGTTTGATTTTGTTTCTTTTTATATGTAATTTTTATATTGTTACTTTTTTTGATAATAATAATAAGTTTATATAATAAGTCATAAGTGCCTAGCTATCGCATTGGGGAGTACTCACCTGTAATGATAGTTTTAAGGTTTCGCTAAATAAATAAATACAAATTGCAAGTTTCTTTTGGCACTTAGAGTACACATTGTTATGATAGGTTTCAGCTGTACCTATCTACGCATACTGTGTCGCATCAATGATAATATAACTATCACTTACTTGTCGCTGTTGGGCGCGGCCAGCAGTTCTGTAGCCCTGGTGATGAACACCTGGACTAGGGAGCCGAGGTTCCCAGTCTGCGGGTTGTTCTGGAGAAACTTCTGCAACATCGACTCCGTGCTGCCGTCGAACATGAGCTGCTCCTCACTGGAATTTATATTAAAATATTAATTAGATTTATTTATTTTTTAGGCGATACCTATGTCAGTATCGTAGCAAATGCAAATCCGAGGTCTCTGCCTACCGCTCTGAGAAATAGGCGTGACTTCATGTAGGTATGTGTAATTATCAACGTGACTTTATATAGTTTCCGTAGGCGATAAGGCAGACGAGTACGATTACGGATTTTATGTTTTTTTTTTGCATGGATATGTACTCTTTTTTCTAAAATAAAAACTTAAGTTACTCCTTACATAAAGTTACTCCTATAAATAAAAACTTAATATCAGCTATCTGGCAGTGAAAGTTCCGTCAAAATCGGTCAAGCCGTTTCTGAGATAAGTCGAAACAAACAGACCGACAAAAAAAAATTGAATTTCTTTTTTGTAATAAGTACCTACTATGATTCTAATTCGGTCAAATCAACATTTAATTGCTTTGTTTGTCTAATGTTACTACAAATGGATTTTAATAGTTTATATTAATTGATAGTAACCAATTAACGATAACAATCCTTTACATGTAGTTACTGCAAAATGATTAATTCCTACATTGATAAGGATAAAAAAAAACAATTTTAACTGAACTATTCCTAATAAGAACCTCACACGAATTGTATATAATGTTCACCTGGTCGAATTTCGGTCAAGGCAGCTTATCTCAGCTGAGCACAAATATGCGCGCAAACACAGGGGCACTCCCTATTGCCTCACTTTCATAGTCCGATGGGACGGTAAACCTACGCAACCAGAGGCATCAGGCGCAGGACCAGCGGCCAACGTGCCTTCCGAAGCACGGAAGGTTATCGACATGTACTGACAACTGCCTCTTTGGTCTAGTGGCTGCTAAGCGCGACTGCTGAGCACGAGGTCCTGGGTTCGAATCCCGGGCCGGGCAAAGTGTTACTGGGTTTTTCCATTAGGTAATTCTCAGTAGCAGCACGGAGTCTGGATTTGTGCCCGGTTGATGGCAATAGGCTCGCCCCCTATTACATTGGGACCTAAAACATAACTGGCGAAATGTGGGTGTACTAATGTGCACCTCTGCCTACCCCTTCGGGGAATACAGGCGTGATGTAATGTTATGTTATGTTATGTACTGACGACTGTTACAACTGTATTTCCCCGAAGCGGTGGGTAGAGGTACATTTCGCCAGTTATATCATGGGTGTCAATGTAATAGGGGGCGAGCCTATTGCCATCAACGGGGACAAATCTAGACTCTGGATAGGACTCTAGGATGTCCGAATGGAAAAACTCAGTAACACTGCCCGACACAGGATTTAAACCCAGGACCGCTTGCTCAGCAGTTGCACAACGAGGCAGTATAATAATTTAATTTGAATAAAAAAATCTTCTTACTATTGAATACTGTGATATCAAATAAAGGAAAAATTATCATGACTTACGAACTCGCCGGTGGATTAATATTGAACGCCAGCAGTTGATTCCAGAACGGGTCGTTGGGACAGATGGCTTCAGACGAACAGAACCTCATCAGAAGCTCATTGGAAGACAGCTCCGAGTATCTGCTTACAGCAACACCCATTTTGTTCTGGAAAATACAGACGGATGAATTAACTATAGGGAATATGCGTGTAAAGATTTATTATTTATATGACAGGTACGTTATATTAATACATAATTGTAATAATACATAAGACATAACTAAGCCTGTTTCCCCGAAGGGTTAGGCAGAGGTGCACATACTACACCCACATTTGACAGTTATGTATTAGGTCCCAATGTAATAGGGGGCGAGCCTATTGCCATCAACCGGGCACAAATCCAGACTCCGTGCTGCCACTGAGAATTACCTAATGGAACAACCCAGTAACACTTTGCCCGACCCGGGATTCAAACCCAGGACCTCGTGCTCAGCAGTCGCGCTTAGCAACCACTAGACCAACGAGGCTGTCGCAAAAATACATCAGCGGCACATAACGAAAATTTATGAAAAAAAATAATCTTAATCACAGATTGTGGTGCTGGGTAGTTTCTTGTGCCATTTCTTCTACCCAGCTATAGCACTAGGAAGTGGTGACGGGCGGACATTTCGGGGACTGTCTTGATGTAATTAGACATATAAAATGTAGATTTTTAGATCTATTTTAAATTAATGATTTTTATCTTAATAATTATTCATTGTATTATAATCTTCTTATCGAGTTAATGGCAATTAAATTTTGTTTTAATCAATACTGTTTATATTTATTTAATTGCCCCTAACACTATGGAGAATAAGTGTTGTAAGAGGTAGTGAAACTTCAATTCTTGCAATGTAAGGGAGGCTTATACCCAGCAGTGGGATACTGAAGGCTGTGGATGATGATGATGAGTGCACTACTTTTATGTGGGCATCATCATCATCATCATTTTTACCCTAGTACCTCCCACTGCTGGGTAAAGGCCTCCCTTTTCTATTGCCATCCCTCTCTGCTTTAAGCATCTCTCATCCAGGTGTTCTTCGGGCATGGCAATTTTTTTTTGTCTTAATAATTATCATTACAGGATTAGACTTAAGATAATATAATCACAACTCAAAAAAGATTGTTAAGAACCTGGATGCAGATTTGTAAATATACATATTTTTTTATCATAAAAAACAATAGATAAGCCAGTTCAGGTAGGGCTGTTCTACCAAATGTCCAAACTCTACGGCGATTGACAATTGAAACTCCAATTACATCAATTTGTTAGAGTGTGGACTGAATGAATAAATTAATTGTTATTAGTTTTGCTGTTGATGACAATAAGAGATAAGAATTGGCATTCTTTATTCGTTCCCAGTATTTTAAAAATGCGAAACGACTTTTCGAATTTTAATTTTTTGAAGAGGTGCATTTTAAATGCGGTATATACATGAATGATGCAAATTAATCACATTATGACTTAAAAATTCATCTGCAATCGATCAAACTTACACTGTATACACTGGTATAGAAAATCTAGGCATGAAAATATAAAGAGACTAATAGTAAGATAACACGCACACAAAAAATATGTTGTAAATCTATAATAAGAAAGACCATAACAATGTCCTTTATACTATAAGCAAGCATGTAACTAAACAATAAATCTATAGAACAACACGATAATAGCTATAAACAGAATCAGTAGTAATGTTTAACTATGTAATGTTACGAAAATCGTCATTTTTACAATATTACATCCGCATTACCACATGAATTTATAACTATTCTATTCTTACCTGTGAATTCTGTACGTGCTAGACTTAATTTAACATTAATTAAGCGATTTAATTAATAATTTAAACCACAATTTGTTTTTGGCCACGAAATCATTGCCGACTTGACATTCACTTGACGTTTCTCGACAGCGACGATGACATTAATAAAATAAATGCGTTCAAATTTAAACATTATTGTTTATATTTTTTTACCGGTATGATCCAAATTCCATCAGGCCATCAAGAATAACTGTGTATTTAATTTAAAGATCATTTTTATCACAAAAGGACAGCAGAGAGGCTTACATAATCACTACCAGGACTTATAGCCATTAGATCAGGTTTTTTTTTTTAAACTGTACACAAAAAAGACTACTGGATCTGTGTTGTTAACTAAAATTTTGATTTATATACGTGCGAGAGCGTACGAGTATCGAAAAATAAATAACGAAGAATAAATAATAAACGGTTTAATTTTGTGAGAATGGATGTTGCGCTGAGGCCGCACTACGATTTAGCTGTACATTGCAGTTTTTTTTAACAATTGTTATCTGTTTTTGGTTTTTATTCACATATTACTGCAGCCTCTTGTATTAGTTTCCTTAACTCACGAATAAAATCTTGTGAAAACTGCGGTGGTTAAACTGTAGTGTGGCCTCAGGCTTAATTTCTTTTCAAGTACAACATCTTACCGAATTTTCTGTAAGTTATCGCTATAATCATCATCATCAGCCTCCCTCAGTCCATTGCTGGACATAGGCCTCTCCAATAGCACGCCACGCCTTTATGTTTTTGTTTTATTAATAAAGGTAGATGGTGCGGAAATAAATGGTTCGAATAACACTCCCTAAAATATACGCATAATTCGTAATCATTAATTACGAAAATAAATATTTTATTTACACGAAAAGTGGAATTATTATTCATAAAAATATATAGGTATAACATATTTTCTTGCTTTTTAATTATTAGTTAGTGGGTGGATGGTAAACACTAAAACTATAACTCGATAAGACGTATGTATGTTGAGTGTATGTTATAATTTAGATGAAAAAATGCTCACATTCATAGCACAATTCCGGCGAGCCATTTACCGACGACGTAATGGAGAAGATGTATGCGTTTATGGTGAAGAACTTTTTTGTTTAAAGATTTCAGAACTCAAACTTTACTACAGATTACAGAACCATAGAATAATAATATTCTGTGCACAGAACTGACAGCCGATATGCCATTGCCGATTGCCTTCCGATCCCGGCGTGTTTTAAAAACTTTATTGTTGCTGACTTTTCTTAAACACTGGCTCTGTTTTAACGTAAAATCTTCCAAAAGTACAATATTTCTGTAACATGGGCTCTGATTGTTATAAAGTGGAAGTGCTCCACTACATAAATCCACATTTGATATGGGTTTTGGTCGAAAAAGCAGAGAAAGAAAGGAGAATTATTTTCGAACAGATAGGAATATATGGGATTTTGCCTCAGAATATAACTTTTGAACAAGACTGCGTGGCTAAAGAAGAGCGTTGTGCGCAGTGGATGCAGGCTGCAGTATTTGTTATGAAGAATTGGTTACTCGACGCAGCAGAAGTTTGGTTTTCACCTACCTACTTGGACAAAAAGTGAGTAGTTTAACTTGACACATTATTTACGCGTCCCCGGATGAATATATATTAACTTTACGTCCACACCCAGACCGCAAAAGCGACACTACTTACTAACTACACTAGATACTTGTAATAAATGTTGAAACTACATAATTTTATAAAGAATGGAGTAATCCACATCCCTTACGTATTTTATCTCTCACAGAAGTTAACACTGCTACAATAAACCAGGTAAAAAACCTTTAATTACATTATAAGAACAACATCATATACTCCTATACATATATACACACAATGTTCAGTCATATTTATATCATTGTTACTTATTGTTACGCATACTGCTACCCATATTCCTAGTGTTAACAATTCTTCTTTATTAAATTTGTGTGTCTACCTGTGGACAGCATTGTGGGTTACATTATGACTACAACATTCAATTGTTAAATTAGCTGTAAGTCTTTATAATGTAACTGTTCGCTGTTCCTCAATTTGAAAAAATGAAATAAGATAAAATCATACCTGTATTCCACCAAGACTGCTATACATGGGCAAAGGCGCACATATAGTACACCTACATTTCACCAGTTATGTGGTAGGTCTCAATGTGGTAGGGCTGAGCCTATAGTCATCATCTGGGCACAAATCCAGACGTTGCTAATAGAAAAACCCAATAACATTGCCCAACCCGGACCGAATGCTCAGCAGTCTCGTTTAGCAACCAACTAGGCAGTAATTACATTATATCATCATCATCCGATACTTGCTGACACTAATGTTGAACAATTTTATCTTCTTGGTGATTACAACCTGCCTGATATTGATTGGATCCCGTGTAGTAGCCAAGTGTCATTGTCAGGGGTAATATGCAGTGGCAACTCCTTTACTTGCGTGCATCTTGGTGCATTCTTGTCATACCTTAATGCTTGTCAATATAACACTATCAAGAATGCGAATGGAAAATTATTAGACCTGGCCATAAGTAATAACGTATCATGTTCTGTTATTCCCACCACTGACTATCTACTGCAGCTGGACAAGTACCACCCACCTTTTTGTGTTTTAGTGCCATACAAATTGCTCCATTCAACTATGATTCGAAAGTCCATCAAAAAATTTAATTTTTGTAAAGCTAATTACGAGAAAATAAATGAGGAATTAAGTAAAATTAATTGGTATGAGCAGATCATGTTGACACAATCTGTAGATGAAGCTGTAAATATATTTTATAATCTAATTTTTGGCTTAATAAAAACCTACGTGCCCCTAGTTAACTCGAAATCCCCGAAATTCCCGGTGTGGTTTTCACCATCTCTGATACATATGTTTAGAAATAAGGCTAAAGCATGGGTAAAATGGAAAGTGTATCACAATATCTCTGACTATGAGCAGTTCTCACTATACAGATCCAGATTTAATGTTGAATGCAAAAACTGCTACAAAAAGTATATAGAGTCTGTTGAGGATAGCATTCGTAGCAATGTAAAATACTTTTGGACCTATGTTGCTAATCGGAAGTCTAATTGTGGAGTCCCATCAAACATGAAATACCGAGACAGTATTTCTGACGACCCTGAAGAAATTTGTAATTTCTTTTCTGCTTTTTTTACACGCTTTATATTAGCTTCACTTGTATGTATGTATGTTTGTTTGTATGTTTGTAACCGACTTCTTTGGGCGCGATTTTGACCCACTTTAAACGGCTAGATTTCGTTCAAACTTTGTAGATTTATCGAGGACCGATGACAATACACTAATTTGATAAAATTATTTAATAATATAATTAATAAAAAGTATTAATTAATAAAAATAGCATAATTACAGCCCGCAACACAAACGCCCTCTGCTAAGCCGCTAGTCGCTACGGTAAAGTTCCGTGGTAGCTAAGCGTCGCGCGCGTGTCCCGACTCCAACGCCCTCTGCTAAGCCGCTAGTCGCTACGGTAAAGTTCCGTGGTAGCTAAGCGTCGCGCGCGTGTCCCGACTCCAACGCCCTCTGCTAAGCCGCTAGTCGCTACGGTAAAGTTCCGTGGTAGCTAAGCGTCGCGCGCGTGTCCCGACTCCAACGCCCTCTGCTAAGCCGCTAGTCGCTACGGTAAAGTTCCGTGGTAGCTAACCGTCGCGGGCGCCGAGACCGGCTCGCGTTAAGGTAAAGCTTCGTGGTAGCTAACCATCTTAATAAAAAATAGAAAATAAATAATAGTTTAAAAAAACTAAAAAACACGCTTTTTATCGAAAACCGAACTAAAAAATAGAAAATAAGTTTTAATCAATTTAAATTAAGAATAGTGTTAAAAATTTCAATAAATATAAATTAATAATAGTGTGAATAAAAACAAAAAATATTTTATTTAAAAAAGCGTGGGGTGCATGGTGTCAATAGTTATAAATATTTTATTGACAGATACGAGTAGAGTGATTATCACTTTGATAATATCTTAAAAAGCACCCCACGCTTTTTTTAAATAAAATATTTTTTGTTTTTATTCACACTATTATTAATTTATATTTATTGAAATTTTTAACACTATTCTTAATTTAAATTGATTAAAACTTATTTTCTATTTTTTAGTTCGGTTTTCGATAAAAAGCGTGTTTTTTAGTTTTTTTAAACTATTATTTATTGAGTCTGTCTACGAAAAACCGTCCTCGATAAATGTGCAGTTTGGCGAGAATTCTTCTCAGCACAATTGCCTATTTAATAAGATAGAGTTGAGCACGACTCAGATATTGAGGGCACTTAAATCTTTAGATGCCACAAAGGGTCCGGGTCCTGATGGTCTCCCAGTTTCCTTTATTAAAGCTACTGCAGAAAATATTTGCGCTCCTATAAGTATTTTATTTAATAGGTCACTGGCACAGGGGGTTTTCCCTGAGATATGGAAGAGTGCGAATATAACACCAATTTATAAATCAGGCTCTAGGCAGGATGTGGAGAACTATCGTCCAATATCCATTATGTCAGCCCTGCCGAAACTATTTGAGAGATTAGTTCACGATACAATATACCCTGTTCTTCATCACAATGTAATACAGCAACAACATGGATTTGTCAAGAAACGATCAACAACCACTAATTTGGTAGCTTTTATGGATTATCTTTTTAATAATATGGACTCACGTATTCAAGTGGACGCTATCTACACTGACTTTCGAAAGGCATTCGACAAGGTTGACCATGAGTTGCTACTGGAAAAAATTTCGTTTAATGGCATACGTGGTGATTTGCTCCGATGGTTCTCGTCATACGTTACAAACAGAACTCAAAGGGTTGTAATTAATGGTTTCAGATCAACTAGTGCAGTAAGCGTAACTTCTGGTGTGCCTCAGGGTTCGATTTTGGGACCCCTTTTATTTATCTTATTTATAAACGACATCAGCACTTGTTTTATAAATTCTAAAATCCTGCTTTATGCTGATGACCTCAAGATTTACAGAGCCATTACAAAACTTGAAGATGGTATATTATTACAGGAAGATTTAGATCGCTTCAGTGAATATTGCAGGCGTAACAAACTACAACTGAGTATTCTTAAGTGTTGCTGTATCAGTTTCACGAAAAACAAGAATGCTATCAGGTACCCATATTCTTTGGACAGAATCATATTGTCAAGGATGTCACTTGTTCGTGATCTCGGGATTCTGCTTGACGATAGACTTCACCTAGACGCCCACATTAATAAAATTGTTAATAACGCATTTCGATTGTACGGCTTCGTGATGAGATCTGCGAAGGAGTTCGTACGACCCTCCACCTATTTATACTTGTATAAGTCTTTAATAAGATCTCAGCTAGAGTATGCAGTGCCGGTGTGGAATCCCTTCTACAATAAATACTCAGAACTTATTGAAACTGTTCAAAGGAAATTTTTAAAGGCTATGCATTATCGTTGTTTTCACACAACAGTGTCTTACGATCAATTACTCCAAAAATATAAATTGCTTGATTTGAAGTCTAGACGCACTCTCCTAGAGACTGTATTTTTGTTTGATTTGTGTAATAATGTTTATGATTGTATTGATGTTCGGAATAAAATTTGTTACATTGTGCCTAGAACGACAGTATGCCGTAAGATTCGTACGAGGCCACCTTTTGCTGTTACCTCTTGTCGAAGTAACGCAGGTTTGCGAGCACCTTTGCGTCGACTTACTGGCAATTACAACAAATACTTCCCGCATGTTGATATGTTTTGTCTGTCAGCTGGTAAATTTAAAAATATTATAAGTCAGTTGGTCAATAGAATGAACAAATGATCATAAATTAGATAATTGTTGTTTTTAGTTTAATATCGCACAGTTAGCAAATAAAAACGTTAAATGTATTTTGTGGAAAATGTTGTTGGTAACACATTTGCTCATGCTTTCTTGTATTTATATTATGTATAAAATGTAATGTGTCACTGTTTTTTTTCCCAAATAAATAAAATAAAATAAAATAAAATCATCAGCCGGAAGATATCCACTGTTGAACAAAGGCCTCCCCCTTAGAATATATTACATCATCTCGTTTACAGATTTATTATGATGATCAGTAAACTATTGGAGTTTTGGTTAATTGTGAGTTATGTTAAGACAGTCACCCATCACAAAACTGACTGGCCAGCATGACTTAACACTTTGACTGTACGTGAAGCAGACACAATAGTAATTCAATAGCTATGCCCAGTCTGTGGGTCTTTACATTGAGAAAGGGTTAACCTCGCTGATCGATTGATCTGTTTCTAAGTCTGTATCAATAAAGTGATAAATATTTATGTTGCAGGGTATCAATATTTGACGACAACACCCACAAATATGGAGAACTGACTATAGTACTTAAAAGTGGTAAAACAGTGAACTTGCTTGAAGAGATCCTCCAGTCTCGGTTCGCTGTTTACGATGAGTGCCTCTTCCACGAAGAACTGAGAGACAACAACCTAAACACTAAGCTGAACTACGTAACAACCCAGGATGTGGTCAAAAAAATAAAGGAGTCATACATTACAAGAAATATTCCTAAGACACTTTGGGTGACAGCCCTGAACAAACAAACATCGGTGCTCCAAGAAGCACGTCAGTTGCAGAGCATATTAACTTCACGTAACCTAGAAATTCAGGACCGTTATAATGTGAATATACTCTTGCAGAATAAATTGAATGATTTGAGGCTTTGTAAGGATGTCGACGAGGATTCTGAAGGAAGAGCCAGTATGAGAAGCTCTAGGCCTGCCAGTCTTCTCAGTGTTAGCATAAAAAAGAAATTAGATCTGTTAAAAACTGTGAAAGGAGATACAACAGACTCTGGACCAGGGTTGACAGCGGTAGCGAAAAATAAAGTTTTTGATAATAACGATTCTGTGACAATTGAAGAAATCGACAAATCTCCAAATATTAATGATGACGCCAATAATAACATGTATAATAAAAAAGGTATGTTATTAAAATAGTTTTATATTTTATGTTCCAACAAATATGACTATCAAATTACTTATTTTAAAAGCAGTGACAGCTTAGTGGTATGACCGTTGGACTGCAAAGTCAAAGACCGGGATTTGAACCCAGGACATCATGCTCAGCAGTCGCGCTTAGCAACTACTAGACCAACGAGGCAGTAATAATACTCTTCTTCTTCTGTCTTCTATATCATCTTCTATATAATTAAAAATGAATGTTGGTATGTTTGTCCTCTATGCGCTCCTGAACGATTGATCAGATTGTGATAAAATTTGGTAGGGTCTTCCGACGACGCCCGAGAGGCATACTTTATCTGACATCCACGCGGACAAAGTCGCGGGCATCAGCTAGTTTTTAATATAAATGTTTAAATTTCAGGTAGAATACCAAAGAAGCCTAACAATACATCCAGTGCTGTGAAACTGGTTGGCTACGGGCCCTCTGGGCTGAACCTTTCAAAATTCTCTTTAAAACCAGCGCAATTACTAGAAGAAGATCGTGCTAAAAACGAAGGATACAAGCCACAGAAGACAGCAACAGAAGATGAAGAACCAAAAGAAAATCAAGAACGAGACGTCTATTCAAAAACTGATTCAGAGGTAAACATAGAAATAACTAACTTGCCAATTTTACAGAAGATAAATTCTATAAACGCATTAATTGATAAGTCTATCGCTAATAAGCGTGAGAGAGATAATGCTAAAGTAGAAAAGTTGAGCGCTATGCAGCGTAAAATTAGATATCTAGAAGAAAAAATCACTAAAATTAATAATAGCATTTCTTCTGCTTCAGACATTGATAGTAGCAAACTTGATGTAGATTCAGATAGTGAAAGTGTTACCGCTTTAGAGATTAAAATACAAAATGACTGTAAACCCAAAAAACCTGTGGATGTACCGCAAACTGTTTCCTTAAAAGATGTTAACACTCATGTAGATCTCAAAACCCATGTCAATCCTTATAAAAACGTTGACGGCACGGTTTCCATATTCGTTGACAAGTTAGTGAGTCCGATTCTAATGGTTCATACTAAGAAACATAATCGAATTCAACCGCTAAGCAGTTTGAGAGACATACCATTTGGGAATGATATTCATGTCACTTTAAAAAATATGGGGGTGACAAAACCCATGAGACCCCAAACTATTTCATGGCCTACCATACTTAGGGGTCACAGTTTCTTTCTCATCGGCCCATACGATAGTGGTAAAACTATGGGATATCTGCCCGCTATTAGTCGCTTAGTCAACGATTACAAAAATTCGTCTGAATACAGCTACGGTCCCAGCTGCATCATAGTCTGTGCTACTTCGCTTTCTGTAGCTGCTGTAGAGAGTGCTAGCAAGGTGTTCCTACACACCGCTAAGATCTTCGCCTGTTACTCTGGTATTGATGATATGACGATAACAACATCTCTTTTGAACGGATGTGATCTTCTAATATGCACGCCCACTCTACTCGTTCGTTTAATTCAAGAAGACTTCTGTGTGGACCTCCGAAATTTATCGACTTTCGTTATCGATGACAGCGAACACATATCAACAATTTACCCAAATGAGCTCAGGTTTTGCCTTATAAAAGTAAGGGATATAGTCAAAAATCGCGTGAATAAGGAATGGAAAATTCAGTATGTTGTTATATCTAGAATTTGGTGTGATTTCATGTCGTCTCTTGCTAGAAAAGCACCGGATTCCGTTGTGTGTATCAGCGCGTTTGAAGAATGTGTGCTGTATTCCAAAGCTAGCACCTCAGTCGAGTTTGCCATAAAAGAGAATAAATTAGATTCAGTTTTAGCATTTTTGAAAGATACCGATAGATCTAAGAAAACTGTGATTGTGTGTCGATCAGATGACGAGGTACAAATCGTAGAAAAAGCTTTGAGTAAACTGAGGTTTGTAGTGTTCTCTTGCAATAGTACTATGACAGTGCAAGATTTATACAATTTAGATAAAACCCTTCGCGATTACGAAGAGCCTGTGACAGGGCCTACGCTGGTCTGCTGTGATGGTAACTTGACACACTTAAACGTAACCGATGCACATTATTTAGTACACTATTCTCTGCCAACTCTATTCTCAATGTTTTGTAAACGATTCGCCGTTTTAAACGATAACTATCCGTCTATATTTAAAACTGAAAATAGTAAGATTAAAATTAAGATATTGCTTGACGATACTAACATAGAGCAACTGCCAAAAATTCTTAATTTCATTAAGAGATGCACTAACGAAGTCCCGGCCGTTTTAGACGAGATAAGTTCCAGCGTATTATCAGAGAAAGATCTGAAGAAAGCTGAAAACTTAGTTCCTATATGCAACAATCTATTAACGCTAGGCAAGTGTCCAGACTTTTGGAATTGCACAGAAAGACATGCTATATTTAAAGACTATGACATTCCAAAAGATTGGGTGCCTACAGAGGGTACAATAGCATTCCAAATACTGCACTATCACTCCGCTGTTAATTATTCTGCTAGAATAACATCTTGTACCACCAAAAGTAGTACAACCAAATACCCACAAGCATACAGTCTGCTGTCTCTCAAAATGGGAATGTATTACAGTAAAGAAGTAAACAGAAAACTCCATGGTGTACCTAAAGTAGGGGATATTTGCGCAGTTTCCTTAAAACAGAACCTTTTTGCTCGGTGTCAAGTAAGAAAAATACTAAAATCGACAGACCGAGGTCATCCTCATGTAGTTCTAATCAAACTTATTGATGAAGAGGTATATGAAACGACGAGAGATATCTTGTTATACCATTTACCTGACGATCTGAAGAATATTGAAACTCATGTAGTCAAAATCATATTAGCCAACATAATGCCACAAGATAGAGACGTCACCTTTTCCAAATTAGCCAAATACCAGTTGAAAAAGATCACGGATGAGAACGAGGATATCTATTTGAGGGGCCAAATTAGTCTGGTTGTTGGCAACTATATATTCGTAGATACGGTAGAAGTCTGTCAGAATTTGACTTCGTTGGAAGAAGTAGTGGTCAAATATGATTTCAAGAAGGAGCTCTTAGATCGCCATGCCTCACCTAACCCTGGTCATATTGATACTTTAAAGAAACTATGCGGAGTTACTGATGTTGAAATCGGTGATGTAAAAGAAGAGGAATTAAGTGTAATACCTCAACCGATCAAAATATTACCTAAAGGTAGATGGGCGCATTTAGAAAGCGATACATTTTCCTCAGTGTTCTTCATGTCTGCTGAGAACCCGTCTAAGTTCTTCGTAAGGCCGGTAAAATTCGAGAAATGTTTGACGACATTGATTACAGATATCAAAAAGTATGTTTCCGAGAACCCTGAACCTTTATCTGATGTAAATAAAGGCGATATTGTCTTAGCCGAGTTTCCCGACGACGGTGTGTATGAGAGAGCGAGAATAGACGAAATAGCTGACAACAAGGTAAGATGCTTCTTTGTAGATCAAGCGGACTGGAGATATATTTCTATTAACAAATTATTGCCTATTACTGAATATTTCATAACAGTGTTACCTTTCCAAGCTATTGAATGTAAACTCATAGGCATGCAGCCTGTAGGAGAAGAATGGACGGATTTCAGTACTAATTTCCTCGCCGACAATTGTTACGACGCAGTAGACAAGCTAAAATATCTATACACGAAATATTTCACTAAAGAAAAAGCTGAATGTACTGAGGGGCACAAATATGGCGTCGTTTTAATCGACACCTATTCTGATACTGATGTTATTATCAATCAGATGATGATTGACAAGAATCTAGCGGAAGAAAACGATGAAATCGAATATTTGAATGATATACAGTTCACAAGAGTATCGTCTGTAACTTCGGATGTAGATTCTGATGTGGAGGAAAATCCTCCGCAAAGTGAATCGGATTCAAGTGATAATCGTAAACAATTTAAAAATATTCCATCAAATAACATACTAAGGTCTGTACCGCTAGTCGATTCAGATGATAGCTTCGATAACTTTGATTTCGTAACTGATACCTCTGGTAAAATCGGCTCAGTACCAATATCTGAAGTGGTAGCAATTAAAGAAATTGCCGAAACTGAGTCTAAACAAATAATAACAATACCGTCTGTCGATTATACTCGTCTACCAGTCGGAGATGTCTTGATAAAACCTGACGCGGTACCATTCAGTAAGCCAAGGTTGCTTTGGCTACAAAATAAGAGTTCTGTGACTATTAAAATAATGTTAATTGTTGATGAATACGACTTGACAATCAAAGAGAGAAATATAAAGTTTTCCGCTAATGCTAATAATACTAAATACGGCTTTGATTTCGAGCTGTACGGCGTAGTTAATCTCAGTAAATCGTCTCATTCGAATAAAGGTCAATATATATTAGTAAAGTTGTGGAAACTTATAGCTACTAATTGGCGATCGTTGACCAGCTCTGGTGCGGTAAATAAATGGATTGTGTATGACGTGGATAGTATAGATGTTTCATCAGATGAGTCGGACGATGAAATGTTGGACGATAAGAAGAATTTTATAAATACGCTGGAGGACAGCGATAGCGACGATAATCTGCAAGATGATATAAGCTTTACTTATAAACGAGAGTAGATATATATATAAACAGCGTAATAATAAGATGTATTTATTTTTAAAATGTCGCCCCACACTCGGAATTCTCTCCTGTATCGTGGATGCGTTTCACAAACATGAAATATCACGTACATAAACAAACTGAAGACAAACATCTACAGAGCACATAATTTTTTGGCTCCGTGCGGAAATCGAACCTGCAACTCTTAGCGCAGGAATCAAACTGCTTAGCACCTGCGCCAATGTTGTGTTAAAATTTTATCGCTTGTATTTTTAGGGTTCTGGACATCAAAAGGAGAAACGGAACCCTTGTACGATGACTTCGTTGTCCGTCTGTCTGTCAACCCGTTTTTCTAAGAAATGCGTAAAGTTGAAATTAATATCCAATACTTAGGTATGTCATCCGTTGGAGCTGTGAAAAAATGAAACTTCTAAGTCAACGCAATCAAAAGATACGAGCGTTTGTGCTGAATATTTTTAGTATTTTGCCTTCATGACCTATAGTGTACTTCCTGATGACCTAAAATCATAGCATTTAGCAAGAAGCATTGACTTAAAGCACACGTAAAGAAAACAATCCGAAAACTGTACATTTTTCAGTTACATCGCATAAAAAAAAAAAACTTATTTGCAGTTGGTAAACTCTCCGCGACCTATATAAGTATACTAGATGCGCCCCGCGGTGTTACCCGCTACATTTTTTCAGGATAAAAACTAGCCTATGTGTTATTCTGATCTATAAGCTATATTATTGTAAAGTTTCATTAAAATCCATTCATTAGTTTTTGCGTGAAAGAGTAACAAACGTCCATCCATACTTACAAACTTTCGCGTTTATAATATTAGTAGGGATGGGTGTAACAGTTTCCCAACGGCAAAGTTAAGTTTGTCTGTCAATCCAGTTTACCTTTTCGTTAGAGCTGTTATTATCATAAATATAATGTATAGTTAGCGTGGAACCCTCGGGGCGCGTCCTACTCGTTTTTGGACGGTATTGTGTGTATGTTTAATTATAAAAATGGTTAATTATCCATTGATTTAATTATACCTGTTGACCTGTCACTATTGTATGCATCACAAAAAACGAAAAACATAATTTAAAATAAAAAAAAAACCCACGACTGTTTAGGGGGCCTATCTAGTGAGTGTCAGCAGAGAATTCAGTAATCTCGGAGTTCTGAGCGAGTTGGCATAAGGTTGGTTACCGTGCGTGATGGTGGAAAGACTGGTGGCTGGTGTGGTGGTACTTGTGGATGTAGACCGTCCCCAGCTAGCTAACTAGGTCGGGCCAATACGATTCACCACGGAGGACCTGACACCCAATAGTAATTAATATCGCACCTTCGTGAATGCCAAAAACCTGTATAATATACAGAATTTAGTTTAGGTGTATAATATACAGCCTCAGAATACAGAATACTTCACGAACCAGAAGACGTGACCGCGCAAAATAGTGTCACTGCACCAACTACTCCAAAATGGAATACTTGGACAATTTGACATTTAGTTCATAAAGAGCGCGCGCATCGCTGGAACGTTTTACACGCTGCGTGTTTAATTCGATTATGCCGTCCAGCGTAATGCCAATGTGCAAAACTACAGACAGAATTATATAAAAGTCATGTGCCCCGCGTTCAACCATTTTTCTTTTGCGTCCACTGTGTCCATCAACGCGAAATACGCTTCCCCTTCCCGCCACTTCAGTGGGAAATGGGGATGTTTTGGGTATGGATATTTTAAGATTTGAATAAAAAGACTTTTTATTAACAAAATATGTTATACATAGCTTTTGCTCGCGACTTCGTCCGCGTGGAGTAATGACTTCCGTCAGAATTTGGGTTTTTCACTTTTTTTTTCAATTTTTTTAAATTTTTTTTTTGGGAATTTCCAAAAATCCTCTCTTAGTGGTAGCCTACTTCTCCCAACAAACACACATGCCAAATTTTAGCTCTTTACGATCAGTAGTTTCGGCTGTGCGTTGTCTGTCAGTCAGTCAGTCATTCAGTAACGGAAGAGTTTTATATATATAGATTACCTATACATATAATGTAATACAAAGTTGACTAACTAACGGTTGGCCTTTTGGAGAGGCTCAGAGTCACTCAACGAGCTATGGAGATAGCTATTGCTCGGGGTTTCTTTGCGCGACAGGATCCGGAATACGGAAATTCGCCAAAGAACTAGAGTCACCGACATAGCTCGAAGAATATGCAAGTTGAAGTGGCAATGGGCAGGCCATATCGCTCGAAGAACCGATAACCGCTGGGGAAGAAAGGTTCTCGAGTGGCGACCACGAACCGGAAGACGCAGCGTTGGCAGGCCTCCCACCAGATGGACCGACGATATCGTCAGAATTGCGGGCAACCGGTGGATGGAATTGGCAAGCTGTTGTTCTTTGTGGCGTTCTAAGGGGGAGGCCTTTGTTCAACAGTGGACGTCTTCCGGCTGATGATGATGAATACAAAGTTGAGTCCCTGCCGCAATTTTAATTGGTTCTTAATTGACTTTTTGTGTGATTTAACATGTAGCCCATGCTAAGCTTGACTCTAAGTTGATAAAAAAATTTGAAAAATGATGGACACGAGGGGGACTAGAACTTCCTTCCTTAATTATTGAAGCTATAAAAGTTTTAGTTTTTTTGCTTCCATTTTTTTTTCTTTTCTTTACTCTGATGTTTCTTTTGCAACCAGGTGCATGCGCCAAGGCAAATTACATCGAAATTGCTCCTCCTCCGACTGCTACTGAGTCGAGAGGTATGTGAAACTTACAATTAATTAAAAAGTTTATAAACTATACTTACCATTTTCGATATAGATTTCGCCTTATTCGCGTTTATTTCGCGAAAGAAAAAAAAAATACCATAAATATACATTTACGAAGTGTTTTACCGCGCAAGCTAATTGTTTAAGTGACACCCAAAGTGGCGTGTATTGACCCCCAGGGGTCGACGACTACCTATTGGGGGTCCATGAGATGTTAACAAAAATTGGGGGTCCAATTAGTAAGATGTTAAGGGGGTCCACGACAGTAGACCTCATTTAAGCAGGTCGCTTAACCTGATTTCGAAAAACATGGTTCTTGGTCTATAAAAAAGCTTGGGGATCTCTGGTGAAATTTAAAGTCAAAAACACAGTAGATTAATATTAACATATTATTATGCTCAACCAAGCAACTAAGTAGCATTTATTCGTTAAGTATTAGTTAAAAACTACATTATTTTTAACCGACTTCAAAAAGGAGGTTATGTATTTTGTTATCCATGGCGATCTAAATGTCAAGGAGCCATTAAATAAATAAATTAAATGACAGGACAAACGTCAATGTCTAGTCTTTTGACAGTAGCTGTCATATCTATGACGTTTTAAAATATATGTATTTTAATTTTCTGTAAGAAAAATATTTATCGTGTGCCAGTTCAAAGGCAAGAATAGATCTTTATTTAGGAAAGACTTGATTTGTGATATTGATAGCTATTATTTTTAAGATTTAGCCCCGTTATGACGGTTTAGAGATATACAATGTATGTAATACTATCAGCCAATCGCCAAAACTACTGTAGGTCATACGTACTTAACGTATTGTAATATTGCTAACTGTTTACAAATTAATTGAACTATCAATTATTAACCACTTAAAACCTTAACTACCTTACTAACTTTTAAACTATCGCGTTGAATGATTATAATAGAAAATAACGACACGGGAATTAGTCGAGTCTGTTTGTGACCACGGCCGGTGTAACTCGGTCGAAACGTCAAGCCAAAAATTAATAAAGTTGTGTTCGCGTTAATTCCCGTGTTGTTATTTTCTACTTAACTACCTTTTTATACAAATCGCATTAGTTTATGAAATGAAGGAACTTTGCTCAAATATTTGACACAGACGAGATACCATTAACTGACTTTAAAAAAGGAGGTGATTTTTGTTCCATTATGTTTTTTCTTTTCTATTAAACTGTATGTGTATTTTGCCCAATTGTGCATGGTACACAAAATATCTGATTTTGCATCCAAACCTTATGATAAATTAAGAGAGACTACTTCAAAAAATGCAGAATAGTTTTAGAATATTAATGTTTATAATATTAAGTTAGCATTTTAAGATTCGAAGCCATTGTGGCAGTTCTTAGATATTAAGAAAATGCACAGTATTTAATACCCGTTAGTGTCAAAAAATATATTATATTTACCCTTTTATTCATAAAAAAAAAATTACTAAGTTTACTATAATAACTTTCGTGAGTGTTATCCATATAAGTACCTACACTCGCTCGCGACTCAGCCGCGTTACCAGCTCATGAATAAGGGCTCCGTTCGAGTTCGAAACTAGTCGGGCATTCCCTAATACACCCGTGAGTATAATCGGAATATACAGTAAATAATATGGATAACACTTACGAAAGTTATTATAGTAAAATACTTTCTTAGTTATTCTAAGACACCACTGACTAACGGTGACGGGAAACATCGTGAGCAAACCTGGATTTAATAATCTAATCTCTATCTCTCTCTCTAATCGCCCGCAGTGAGCTAGCGTGGTGATCAACGCTCAAACTTTCTCTATACGAGAAGAGGCCTTTGCCCCGCAGTGGGACAGTTATAGGCTGTTATTATTATTACCTAATTATCATATCATCTAAAATTTTGTAGTTATTTATGTTGATAGGAGAATACTGTACTGATTTCAAATTTTTCCTATCGGCATGAGCTAATAGCTGTATGGAATAGGTCATGCTGTGGTGTAGATGAAAGAGGAGAGTATCATTATGTATGTTTGTAATATGATACCATTTTAGAATGCTGTCCGTGTTAAGCTTAACACTTTCCCAGTTAACCCACCGATGGGGCATAGCTATTGTTTTACTATTGTGTCTGCTTTACGCACAGTCAGTGTTTAAATCTAATTGATAAAGGAAATTTCAAAAATATGTTGGAAACTGGAGCTTTCTTGTTGCTCTGTTAAAAACGATGCGGATGGGCTAAGATCGGGTGTTCGAATCCTGCTCGTGTCCATCTTTAATCAGTTTTCCTTTATCAATTTGAATTATGTATGTTTTTCATATATTTTTTTGATAACTACTATATCTACTAGCCTTAATTTCCATTGTACTGTTTACCCGACTGCGCGACGCAATGGGTAATGTGTATATTAATTTATTACTTAAACATTGTGTCTCAAATTGAATTCTTTTGTGAAGTCGACATGAGGTGTATAAATAGTAAGTTAAATATCTTACAATTAAAATGATTTTCTTATTAAGCTGTAGATATCACTTAGGGAAGGTTCAACACTCAGCCGATGATACGTTAGTGCGTTAAGCTTGAACGGTCAAGTGTTGTTCTATACATTTGTCTGTTCTGGCGTTACGCGACCGATAATACGCGACGCATGTTCCGTCAGATATGAACCTTCCCTTACTTTTATATTTACGTCGACTGGGTTTCTTTATTTTGTATCTTTTTTACTTTGATAAACATATAAAAGTGTATTTCCTCTATACAAATGCCGAATAAAAGTGTATTCTCTATCAAGTGTTTTATTTACGTTTTGATTTTTAATAATTCATAGGTTTCTATGGAATATTAACCGACTATAAGAAAGAAGTGATTCTCATGTTGACTGTTTTTACTCGACTGCCCAAACAAAAGGCGTGTAATGTATTTTTTTTTCTTTAAAAAAACGTCGCCCCACACTAGGAATTTGTCCTGTGTCGTGGGTGCGTTTCACAAACATGAAATATCACATCCACAAACACCCAGACTCGGGACAAACATCTGTGGTTCGCACAAAGTTTTGCCTCGTGCGGGAATCGAACCCGCAACCCTTAGCGCAGCAGTCCAATTGCTTAGCCACTGCGCTAATCAGGTCGTCGGTTGTCAGGGTTCATGTATTTATATATATATTTTTTAATTAGCCTGTAAAGTGTTCCACTGCTGGGCACCACTGATATGAGAGCAATCCGAGATGATTCGTACTGCGATCTAATAAAGGTGCGTAAGTAAATAGATACAATACTCTGGCCATCCTAAGGTTGTCTGTAAGAGATCGCCTAGTGCGATAAGACCGCCCATTATACATTATCCTTATACTGTACTTATGTTTATTTTTGGTGTACAATAAAGAGAAATCTATCTATCTATCTACAATATACTATTTGTGGGCTATTGCTCACAACCGGGAGGAATGGAAGGAAAGGGAGGCCTGTGCCCTGCAGGACGACCATAGCGATATAATAATAATATAATTGTGTTAAATACATTTATTGAATAACATCGATTACAAGTGTCTTACCAATAAATAATAACAACATCAATGTCTAAATAATACTTCACCATAATTTACAATAATTTCACATTATACTAAAGAAAAATGCAAAATGTCAGCTCAAAACTGATTCAAGCAACATTTGGAATACATTGTTAATAGTTCTTACATAACATCACGCCTGTATTCCCTGAAGGGTTAGGCAAAAGTGCACATATAGTACACCCACATTTCTTCAGTTACGTTATAGGTCCCAATGTAATAGCGGGCGAGCCTATTGCCAACAACCGGGCACAAATACAGACTTCGTGCTGCTACTGAGAATTGCCTAGTGGATAAACCCAATAATACTTTGCCTGACCCGGGATTCGAACCCAGGACCTCATGATCAGCAGTCGCGCCTAGTGACCACTGGACCAACGAGGCAGTCACATTTTATATAACAAATCAAAATATTATGTTATACATGGTGTTATATATTATACTATGTGTATGTTTACGGATCATAACCATCTAAGGAAGTGACGATTAGAGACGTGGTCGAAAATAGCGTAAAGGCCAGGCCTGAACTAGCCTGTCCCAGCTATCTGTATACCGAATTTCATAAAGATTGACACAGCAGTATTGACAGCAGTTTAGCATAAAACATAACAAATATATGTAGGAACAAACAGTAACTTTTGCATTTATAAATATATTATATAATAAGCAAGGAATTAACAATTAAACGCTAACTTATAAAACATTTAAATGTTATAACTAAATAATTAGTATAACTATTACTTCTAGATGTTGGTATAAATAATTGTATGCTATGTTTTATAACAATTCCATGTTAATATGTCGGCTTACTTATACCCCGTTACTTATAAAAATTGACAAACATAACATCACGCCTGTATTCCACGAAGGGGTAGGCAGAGGTGCACATATAGTCCTACACACACACATTTTGCGAATTATGTTTTTCGGTCCAATGTAATAAAGGGCGAGCCTATTGCCATCAACCGGGCACAAATCCTGACTCCGTGCTGCTACTGAGAATTACCTTATGGGAAAACCCAGCAACACTGCCCGACCCGGTATTCGCATCCAGGACCTCGCAGCCAGGATTCGCATTATAGATAAGGGGGATAATGCAATATAAGCAATACAACTAAATAGTAGGTACAATATTTAAAGAAATAATTTATTCATACTTTAAGTTTTATACCATACAAAGTGCAAATGGTTTTGTAATGCTTTATAAATAGATGACTTTTTGTATTTTTTATGCATGTTGCCATGCTAGGCTTACATTTTTAATTGATTAAGGGGAACTTGAAACGCCACGGTACGGCGACTGTCGCGGGTTCGAGTCCCGCTCGTGTTCCATCATTTTTCAAGTTCCCCTTAATCAATTTAAAACTTTATAAATAATTTATCGAGTTTATAGTTCCGAAAGTTAGTATTCTCGACTAATTTCGCAATTAATATCTCTCTATTATAATTAAGTATATAATTAAATAAATAACTAAAGAAAATTAATGACTAAACAAACATTTAAGCTCTTTTCTTTACCGGTGTGATATTTATATGATAATGTACAATAATAGCAAGTCTAATATTAATAATTTATTTATTTATTAAACTATGGAAGACTTACAGCTATATAAAACTAACAATAATAAAAGAGTCATAGCCAACAGAAAGCCAATTAAAAGTCCTCGCTTATAATGATAGCCTATATAGAAATAAAGTGAACACACATCAGTGCACCGTTTTTATCAAACGATAAACCCAGAGAAAGGTAATAAACTAAATTCTAAATTCTAAACCGGGCTACTTGAAGAACTTAAGGCTCAGGGACCTTCTGGCTGATGCCACACTTGTCGAGAACGGATCAAGATCATGCTGCTTACAAATCATATTGAACTGCTTACTCGCACGTACAACGTAACTGTTTTGCCTATAGTTATTGTCAGAATGGGCTACATATATGGGAGGATTAAAACGTAGTAATCTACGCGGCACGTTAAATTTAAATTTTGATAACAGCTCGGGGCTGCTAATATCATTATTCAATATCTTTAACAAAAACAGACAATCGGCAATATCACGTCGGTCTCTGAGTGGCAATAAGTGGTATTCCCTACAGAGTCGGGGATAATCGACTGTATGGTATGTAATCTTTTGACGAAAGCAGAGAAATTTAATGAATCGTTTTTGTATGTTTTCAATGCGGTCAATGTACTTATTGTAGCGCGGGTTCCATATCTGAGATGCGTACTCCAGGTGGCTTCTAACATAAGTGCAGTATAAAATTTTTAATGTTTTGACATTTTTAAAGCCCCCGGAAACGCGCATTATAAATCCAAGCATTTTGTATGCTTTCCTCACCACGGCGTCAATATGAGCCTCAAAAATGAGCTTATTGTCATGGTGGACACCCAGGTCTCGGATAGTATCACACCTAGGTAAAGTTTGACCCGACAAGGTGTAACTTCTGGCTAGTTCAGCCCGTTTCCTAGTGTAAGTAATTACTGAACACTTTGATGGATTCAGGTCTAGTTTATTAGCCCTACAGTACTCTTCGAGACGATATAGGTCAGCCTGAAGTGCTATCCCATCTTCGACCGAAGATATCTTGGCAAAGACCTTCATATCATCAGCAAAACATAATAATTTGGATGATGTTAGGCACAGGTCGATGTCGTTCACATAGATAACAAATAATAAGGGACCAAGCAAAGAGCCCTGAGGCACACCGCTAGGCACAGATACCCAGCTTGACATATAATTATTGAGCACTACCGCTTGTGACCTGTTGTCAATGTAAGATGAAAACCACCTCAGGAGATCTCCACATATTCCCATACAGTCAAGCTTCGTAATGAGGGTTTTGTGGTCAATTCGATCGAATGCCTTGCTATAGTCAGTGTAAATGACATCGACCTGCTTACCTTGGTGCATAGCATCCGTGATAAAGTCATTAAATAAAATGAGATTTGTAGTGGTAGATCGTCCTCTCAAAAAACCATGCTGGAATGTACTAAATGAGTTAGAAAGGGCGGGATATAACTGGTTGTAAATAATTCTCTCAAATATTTTAGCAATTATACACAATTTAGATATAGGTCTATAATTAGTAATTTCTGATTTAGACCCCTTTTTATGAACGGGAGTAATAAATGCAGATTTCCAAACTAATAATATACAGTAGCCAATGATAATATAAGTGAAAAGAGGTAGATACATAACATCACGCCTGTATTCCCCAAAATGGTAGGCAGAGGTGCACATATAGTACACCTACATTTCGCCAGTTATCTTTTTAGGTCGCAATGTAATAGGGGGCGAGCCTATTGCCATCAACCGGGGACAAAACCAGACTCCGTGCTGCTACTAAGAATTACCTAATGGGAAAACCCAGTAACTCTGCCCGACCCGGGATTCGAACCCAGGACCTCATGCTCAGCAGTCGCGCTTAGCAACTACTAGACCAACTAGGCAGTCAGCGGAGGCAGATACATACGCGCTCTTCTTATCGTATGGTTGATGAACAACCTGGTGTCAGAGTTTAAACCGCCTGTAGGCCTCTGACATGACGACACACACCGTTGAAAAATCTCTCAGGTGAGCCGGTTTACTCACGATGGTTTCCTTCACCGTTTTTAGCAACTGATAACTAATTTACAATACGCACAGTTACCAGGCCTCCCACCAGGTGGACCGACGATATCATCAGAGTTGCTGCAACCGGTGGATGCTAATGGCAAGTTGTCGTTCATTGTGGCGTTCTAAGGGGGAGGCCTTTGTTCAACAGTGGACGTCTATCGGCTGATGAGTCTATTACGACATCAGCTATTTTCACGTACCATCTAATGTAGTGTTACATTACAATATTGCGTGGCGTTGAAATGCAAATCTTAGGTAATATCTACCTCTTTTTACTTTTTCTATAACTTTTCATTAACAATAACAATTATCATAGGAGATACATTTTATATTGTCTCAAGTTTCTAAAGACATTTTGAATGATAGACACGAGCGGGCTGTGAACCCTGTAGCAACTGTGGCCTTGGACAAGTGGCAAAACTGCAATGCAATTAATATAAATCGAATAGTATAATAAACGTATTGGAATGACATAAAGAATTGTTTTTTTTCTCTTAACCTCTTGAACGCCAGAGCGTAAACGCATCAGCGCCATTTCTACGTCAAGACACTAGAAAATGGGCGTCTTTTGTCGCCATTAGCCGACGGTGGCGTGTTGGGCTCGTCTTTATTTGTCGGCTATATCCGACCGTGGCGTTCAAAAGGTTAACATCCCTATCATTACACGTTATATATACTTAATACCATAGTCACACCATAACATCTCCCTCAGTACACTGCTGGACGTAGTATATATAGTGCCATAGTTTCTCTTGAATATTTAAAAACATATTTAAAACTAGCTTTTACCCGCGGCTTCAGCCGCGTTAAGTAGCCTATATCCTTTCTCGGGTCTTAAACTCTCTACATGCCAAATTTCATCAAAATCCGTTCAGCGGTTTAGTCGTGAAGGCGTAACAGACAGACGGAGTTACTGTCACATGAATAACATTAGTATCGATTGTTGAATGTTCATTCTATTCGATTTATTATCGTAAGGGTTTTGATACTTGTCTAGATACCAACTGTGCTACCATGTCTATCGATTTCCTTCTAACTACTATATGTTTAGACATTGAACCTAGTCTCGGAGCCGTCGGCCAGCATCAAGGTGACGGTCCTGGAGTTGGTCCACACGAGGCGGGCGAGCCGCGCCGGGTTGAGCCGGGCCACGTCGGCCATGGGCGCCGTGCTGTAGCACTTGACGCAGCGGGTCTGCGCCGCGCCGAGACCGAACATGCCTGGGGAATATCAACGTTATTGCGTAAGAATAAAGTTCATTTTTGTTTAACTGGTACACTTTTTTATTTTTGGTATACCACTCACTTACTTATATCAGGGCTAAGTGTGGGGTCTTTACGTTACAAACGTGGGGTCTTGAGATATCTTACGATACTCTACCAGAACGACAGCCTGGTGTCGCCTGTAGCATGTTACATATGGGGTCCCTAGGTACCATAACGTGGGGTCCCTAGGTACCATAACGTGGGGTCCCTAGGCACCATAACGTGGGGTCCCTAGGTACCATAACGTGGGGTCCCTAGGCACCACAACGTGGGGTCTATAGGACCAAAAAAGGTGGGGTCACTAGCTATCTTACCGGCGGTGCTCTGCCAGAAGGACAGCCTGTTGTCGCTGGTGGCGTAGGACACCAGGTAGCGGCCGTCGGGGCTGAAGGCGCAGGCGGTGACGGGCCCGCTGTGCGCCGCCAGCGACTGGCAGCGGCCCGCGCGCAGCTCGTACATCGCCAGCTGGCCGGTGTGGCTGCCCACTACAATAACATGTGACATTAAAATTATCACACTGATATTATAAAGGCGAAAGTTTGTATGTGTTTTTATACGTTACTTCTTATCGCTGTGACGGCTGGACCAATTTTAATAAAATTTGGTATGGAGATAGCTGACACTAGATGAACGCTAAAATTTTTATCTCATTAATTTTATATTTTTTACATTTATATTTTCACACCAGACAACATATCTGCGGATCACACATTTTTTTCTCCTGTGTGGGAATCGACCCCGCAACCTTTAGCGCAAGCCCCTACACCCATCAGGTCGTCTAACAAGAAGCCTCATACAGTAACTGCCTGGGATTTGAACCTGCAACTGATCTATTACCAAAAAGTGCTACATACCCGCAATGCGCCTGGTAGCGGGGCAGTGGGACACTTGGTTGTAGCGGCAGATGGCTGGGAACACCTCGTTCAGCCCCTTACTCTTCAGGTGCGACTGGTCCACGCAGTGCAGGATAATATCCATCACCTGAGAACAAAGAGAGAAAGAATAGAAGAATTTTGAATAGATCGGCTGGACCGAATTTGATGTTTTGTATGTGTATTCAATGAGTTCCAGAAAACACAATTGGATCCGATGGGTGATGATTTTTCGGGATTGTTGTGGTGTGTATTAGAATTATATTCATCATCGTCGTAAGCCGGAAGTTGTTCACCTCTCCACCCCCCCCCCCCCTTAAGGGGGGGAGGAGTAGTTATAATCACCGTTTGTCAAGCGTCCTCATTACCTAAGGGCAAAAAGTATACAAGTATAAAAGGCTTTTGTTCAACAGTGGACGTCTTCCGGCTGATGATGATTCTATTCTATTCTCCTTGGAGTCCGTACGTACCTCGACCAGCAGCTCGGCGACCTCGTTGTGCATCCTGTCGATGAGCAGCTCGATGCCGCGCAGCACCTCGGCGCGGCCCTTCTGCAGCGCGAGGTAGGCGGGCGACGGCTGCCCGGACTGCGCCGCCGCCGCACAGCGCGCCACCTCGCGCGCCATGGTCGTGATGAAGGCCGCCGGCCTGGTTCACGTGCGTACGATAACATTAAACTAATTAGTTATAACTAGAAACTTTAAAAAAAAGGTTTTTTTTTCTATATATATATTTATATAAAAATTTGCTTTTTGCATTCCTTCTTCATATAAATCTTAATTAACCAAATCTCTCACTTCTCAAAATTAATGTTTGAAATTCAGTTAGACTATAGAGAATAACGGAAATGAATAATACAGAGCAGCGCCACGGTACGGCGAAGGTCGCGGGTTCAAATCCCGCTCGTGTACATCATTTTTCAAATTTCCCTTATTAATTTAGATTAATAATACTTTTTTCTAAGTTCAGGTATTTTCTTTTTTCTTTAGTCGTAAACGAAAAAATTAAGTGTCAAATAAATATGTGTATATGTGTTTACCAAACGTATGGCAGTGTGTTTAATGCTTTTTTATGATTTATTCCATTTCTAATACATATAATATGCATTAGAATATAAAATATTAGCTTTCTGCACCCTTCTTGTATGAAAACTTTTACTGTGCAAAATTCTATATGCCTCCGTCTGCGTAAGCGCAGCTCATGTTACCTGGCCGTGGCGATGAGTGTGAGCGCGTGTCTGGCGGTGCGGCAGGAGTCCGCCTGCGCCGTCAGCGGCAGCCCGTACGTCATGGACGGGACCAGCTTGTCCGCGTCGCAGCACATCTCCAGCAGACCTGCAGGGGGGGGAGGGGGTTATAGTCACCAGTTTTAATCAGTAGAATATTTTTTACATTTTGTCATATTTTACATGCAACAACCGGTAAAATTATTTTTTAGAAGAAGATTAAAAAAGTCGTTACTTATTCAAAAAAACCTAATTCTTGTATGCGAGAATATGCCTGTTAAACCTTCTGGTTTATTCTTACAGCGTAATAAAACGTGCTAAAAAATAGAATAGTATATTGTAGGATTGTATAATATAAAACTTTAACATAACAAAAGCCATAGTAATAGTTTTATAAGTGTTCTGTAACTAACCCATGGACCTCTGTTGTCTGATAAATAAATGAATTAATTAATAATTATTATCAGACGCAAAAAACTATTGGTCCCTAAAAGACTACTAAGTCTACTACGGGACCTATAGGATATAACCTATAGCCAAGTCTACTAGCCCCCTAGCCACGCCAGTCGGCTAATAGGACCTAGGGGCCTATAGCCTGAAATCTCCACAACCCACCTAATAGGACATGGCTAACGTCTAGGTACGGTTCCCAGACGGTGAACCCCCTGCCCAAGAGGTCGACGGCCGCGCGGCGCAGCGGGGTGTGCGCGGGCAGGCGCGGGCAGGGGGACGCTAGAAGAAGATGGGTGAGCGCCAGCGCCGTCAGCCGCGCGAGGTTGTTCGATGAGCTCAGGGTGAAGCCTGGAATAATAAGAATTAAGCTGGAATTTGTAAGATGTAGGTCATTTTTATTATTTCAGCCATGATTGTCCCACTGCAGGGTAAAGGTCTCCCTTTCCTTCCTCCATTCCTCTCGGTTGTGAGCTGCAATAGACCATTTTTCTTTTAAGGATTCTAGCTCGTCCCGCGACGTAATGTACAATCATATAGAATTATAGATCAAACTCTTTCTTGTACTCTACAAATACAGTAAAACAGTTTGCATAGAAACTTAAAGGTGAATATAAACAAAAGTTTGGAACTGATTTGATAGTAATAACAATATACCTATAGATTGTTGCCATTAAGGACCCTATACTTTAAATTATATTATAGGCAACAATATACAGTCATTTTTGACAAATAACTTTAATCACACTAATATTATAAAAGCAAAAGTTTGTGTGTTTGTATGTTTGTTACCTCTTCACGCTCAAACGGCTGGACCGATTTTGAAGAAATTTCATATGAAGCTAGTTGACATCTTGGAATAACACATAGGGTACTTTTTATCTCGAAAAAATGTTGTAGGTGTGGAATTTAATATTATCCAATATTTTGTGTCTGCTCATACTAGTTTCGATTCACCTCGCTTTACCGGTATACGAAAATATATTTATAAATAATGCACAAAGAAGGCAGACACACCGCGATTATTTACAGATCATTTTTTGACAAAGAAAATTCAACCTTGCGTATAGGGTATAAGGCAGAATTTCAAACGCTGCTCTATATTTTTTCGATTACCATACAAACTTTAGTTCGGTTGACAATAATAATGGTTGAAATTTCAACATAGTTTTATATGAATTCTAGCTTTTTCCACTCTTTTCTAGCACATAGAAAGGCCTGCTAAGGCTAGAATTGATGATGACGCGGTTTCTATGTTTATTTATGCTTTACGTATTAATATATACATACAAAGTTATGACTATAATATTAATTACTGGCCAACAATGGTATTTAAATGGCCAGCTATGGTCTAACACCTTACCTTCGACAACGGAGCTCTTGCGGCTATCACCGTCCTTCCTCCTCTTGTTGCCTGCCGCCCCTATAAACACAACAAGCGTAATGATATGCAAACCAACTTCAAGCTAAAAAAGCATTTTTTTTGTATGAAAGTTAGGTTATATGTTTCTGCGTACCTACATAAAAATAGGGCGTAATATAATTGGAACAAATTAATAATGTACCTGCGCAGTAGTACATATTACGCAAAGCGCGCAAGCCTTCCAACCAATCACAAAGCATAACGCATTATAACAACAATACTCCTGTATACCTCGCAGGGGTAGGTAGAAGTATATACCTAGTACACTCACATTTCGCCAGTTACGTTTTAGGTCCCAATGTAATAGGGGGCGAGCCTATGGCCAGCAACCGGGCACCAATCTAATAATATGTACTATATTAATTGGTAACATGAGGGAGAGGGAGGGGGGGGGGATTAGTTTCTCTAGCCAAATCTTAGGGGTGACAAGATCCAAAAGGTTAGGAACCACAGGTCTCATCATCAGCCGGAAGACGTCCACTGTTGAACAAAGGCCTCCCCCTTAGAACGCCACAATGAACGACAGCTTGCCAATTCCATCCACCGGTTGCCAGCAACTCTGACGATGTCGTCGGTCCACCTGGTGGGAGGCCGCTGGTCTATATTGTCTATACTGCGCTCTCACCTTCGCTAGTGATGTCCTGTCCGAACTCCGCTCCGATGACTCCGAGCAGCACGACCGCTGTGGTCTGCTTCCTCTTCAGCTCGGCCAGGGAGGACGGCTTGCGGACCAGCAGCTCCTCCTCCTCTTCAAAATCTTCGTCTTGCTGTAAGAGAAAGAGATTGAGGAGTTTTGTGAGCGCTCGCTTAATGTGAAGATTCTGAAGGTAGCTGTGACCTGCGACTTCGCCTGTGTTTCTCTTTTTTTACGTAATTTCACAAAATATTGTGGCTTTTGGTATTTTGTTAAGGGTTCTGTACACAAAGGGTAAAACGGGACCATATTACTAAAACACCGCTGTCCGTCCGTCTGTCACCAGACTGTATCTCATGAACCGTGATAGTTAGACAACCAATTTTTCACAGATGATGTATTTCTGTCGCCACTATAACAACAAATTTAATAAAAAACAGAATCAAATAATTATTTAAAGCGGCTAAGATCCAACGAACGTGATGTTTTTGCCCTTTTTATAAATACTGGTACGGAACCCTTCAAGCGCGAGCCCCACTCGCACTTGGCCGGTATTTTATTAAAAATTACTTGCTAAATAGTTTCTTTTATTTATAAAAATAAATAAATGTAATCTATATGACTTTTTTTTATCTTTTTTGCATGATCTCTTTATCAATTTAAAAACAATGTAATTTCAAATTATTTAAATATAATAATCTCACATTAACCACTGGCTTCTCTGCAGGCTCCTTCTGCGCCGCGTAAGGGTTGATGCTCTCTGTGTGGGTGTACAGGGGCAGGAATTGGGCCCAGTTGTCTACCAGCACCTTCCGGCCTTTGGGCCCGAGTCTGTTGGGGTCAAATTCATGAATATCAGGGAAATTATAAAGTAGGTAGGCAGTATGCCTGATATTATAAATAAAATATACTTTAAACAATAGGACATCTGATCAAACTAACCTGCCAAGTTCGGCCAGCAGCAGCGCCTGCGCAGCCTCTCGGACCTCCAGACAGTGGTGTTGCCAGCGTCGAGCCAGCATCTCAACTTGCGGACGCTTAAAGCTCTTTGCTCCTAAAGAGTTAAAATAGTAACAAGTTACTCCTTGTAACATCAGCTATCTGCCAGTGTTAATCTCGTCAAAATCGGTCCAGCTGTTTCGGACACAATATCCTGTCCAATGACATTTCAGGCCATGTCTTTTAATTCAACTTACCTCCGTCGGAGTAATTAGATACATGCATACATAAAGTCACGCCTGTTTCCCTGGGGGGTAGGCAGAGTCTATAGTAATAATAATAGTCGGAGTAATTATCGTAAAAGTATAGGTACTCAAACTTTTCGCTTCACATACAGATTTTTTTAAGTAGATAGAAAAAAGGTAGGTATATGATGTTGACCTACCGGCAGCCACGACCTTATCAGGCAGCAGCACGCAGTGCAGCGTGGCCAGCAGCGACCAGCCCTGCTTGATGTGCGCCTGCTGCGCCGCCAGCTGCTCCTCCCGCTCCTCGTCTGCCGCCCAGGAGGAGGAGCTCCTGGTCGAGGGTCTGGGCAAAGGGTGCCGTCACCGTTACACTTGTATAATGGATTTGGTGGACAAAAAGCACTGATAGCCGAGTGGTATGACCGTTGGACCAAGTCAAGTTGCAAGTCAAATTGCTAACTCCGGCACGCACCAAAGACTTTCCGAATTCATGTGTGTACTATAAATTAGTTATCAGTTGGTAAAACGATGAAGGAAAACATCGTGAGGAAACCGGCACACTCAAGAGATATTTCAACGGTGTGTAAAGCCATGCCAGAGGCCTACATGCGGTTTAAACTCTGACACCAGGTTGTTCATAAACCATACGATAAGGAAATCTATTTATTGTATATTTTGTTTGAGCTGTCTTGTGTGCTGTGCCAAATAAATGAATCTATACTAGTTTAGGAGCTAAGGTCCGTCACCTGTGCAGTCTCCTGATGACCTCCTGCTCGGGCACGAAGCTGGCGTTGCTCATGGACATCAGGGTATTGGCGAGCGCCACGATGGACAGCAGGTGGTTGGTGGTGAGCGTGGTGCTCAGCTCCCAGTGCAGCTTGGATGAGAACAGTCTGGGGAAACGAGGGTCTTGAGTTTTGTGGACTATTGGATCTATGGAATTTGCTTGTCGATGGCATTGGAAAACAGAATTATGTGTTATACAAAGAAAAGCACTACCTACAGTAAATATTAGCCACAATATGAAATCATTATGCAAAAACTGGGGTACCTGATGAAAAAAAAAAAAACATCTCTGCGTTGAGACGCATACTGAGGTATAGGTATATTTGCCCTCAAAAATAGTCCTGTCTCCTACTCATGAACTCTTAATGCAGGACATTTTCCGTTGTGGAAGCGAGATACCGTTCTACACCGCACGTAGCAGCGTTTCGCGATCACCGATAACTCAACCGATCAGTCAACGATGTGGAAGTGCTGCTGGAGAGTTTGTTGCTCCGCTTCGTCTTCTCTGCCATATGCATAACGTTCGAAAAGTATCTACAATTGTAAATAGTCTATCTTTAATGTTTCAAGACCTGGTAAGTTTCTCCTGGCGCAGCAGTTCCGGCGGCAGGTCGGACGTGACGAGCAGGGGGTCGTCGGGGGCGGCGGCGCAGGCCTGTGCCCAGCTGCCCAGCCCCGTGGGCAGCTGCACCGACATGTGCCCGTGGCGGGACACCACGCCGAAGCAGACTGGAACCTGGACCGGGGGGGGGGGGGGGGGGTGTAAGCAAGTTAGTGACTGTTGCAGTTCTACATAGATTTAGTTTGAAATTGATCAAAATATTACTTTTTGATATCTTCTAAATAAAGGGTATACTATATATCCTCTATGTAGAACTAAGTTATAGATAATGAGGCAATTAAAGGAATGTGGGTTATACATTCCATACAATACACCTGCATAGGGCAAGGCAGTTTCTCATGAGGAATTACTGTAATTTTTTATCTATGGTTTGCACAGAATAGAACTGATGATCTTCAAACAGCTGAACTGATTTAGGTAAATCATAGCTAATAACCATCTCTAATAAACCACATATATCCATTTCCGAAAACCGCATTAAAATCGGTCAAGCCGTTTCGGAGAAAATTGGCATCAATCATTTGTGCACACACATACAAACAAACAGACAAGGTCCCACCCTAAACGCATACACCTTCTCCTTTTTATCTTAGGTAAAAACTCATACATAACTCAATAATTTTCACTATCACTCACCATAGGTCTCAATAGTCCGAGCTTGGACTCACAGACCCTATCGAGGTCCGGGTCGAGTCCCCACGCGTGGAGCAAGGAGATCAGGATCTGAGCGATCTCCATGGTGTGCGGGGGTTCCGCCAGGGAAATGTCCCGGGGTCTCTGCCGCTTACCCTGGCTCGACTCATCTGTAACAATTGGAAAGAAAGTTTAGACTCGTGAAAGGGAATGACATACATTTCAATTTTCCCACCCCAACATAGTTAATTTTATCATAGGCATCAACATAGGGGGCGATTTTATTACTATGAACCGGGCACAAATCCAGACTCCGTGCTGCTACTAAGAATTACCTTATGAAAAACCCAATAACAGTTTGCCCGACCCGGGATCCGAACCCGGGACTTCGTGCTCAGCAGTCGCGCTTAGCAACCACTAGATCAACGAGGCAGTCTACAAAATAATATGGTTTACAAATGGTTAGGCAACAGTTATCTCCATTATTACATTTTAAACGGATCTTTACCCGACCTTGCATCGAGAAATGAGGAAAATAATTAATCGCTGTATCAATTATCATTGTACCTATATAATTAATGTAATCATCTAAATCGATAAAGGAAACTTGAAAAATGATGGACATGAGCGGGACTCGAACCCGCGACTTTCGCCGTACCGTGGCGCCGCTCTGCCAACTGAGCCATAGTGTCACTTGCGAAAGTCGCGCGTTCGAATCCCGCTCGTGTCCATCATTCATTCAGCATGGGCTACATGCAAAAATGACCCAAAGTCATATAATGTATACCATCATGTTTACTGCTGGAATATAACAGTAATATAATGGTAAGCAGGCTGATGATGACTCTCTTTAAGATATAATTGAAATTACATTTCTTTTTAAATTATGAAATTAATTTAGACTGCCTCGTTGGTCTAGTGGTCGCTAAGCGCGACTGCTGAGCACGAGGTCCTGGGTTCGAATCCCGGGTCGGGCAATGTGTTATTGGTTTTTTCCATTAGGTAATTCTCAGTAGCAGCACGGAGTCTGGATTTGTGCCCAGTTGATGGCAATAGACTCGCCCCCTATTACATTAAACGTAACTGGCGAAATGTGGGTGTACTTATATACTATATGTACACCTCTGCCTACCCTTTCGGGGAATACAGGCGTGATGTCATATTTCTATGTTTATGTAATTGAAATTGTGACTAGCTTTCGTCGAACACAAGTAAACCAGTTCACAATAATGTCAACAGATGGCGTTAGTCACTAAGTTAACTCAGACTTCCGCGGTCCAACTCGCTGGCCTATGTCACAACTGTCTGCCGACACTAGGTAGGTAGTGTAGGTACTAGCCGAGCTGCCTCGCGTGGTTCCTATGTGTCGCAACGTTCCCTCTGTGTCGGCCGGAATGCGACGATTTACTATTTTAACTATACGAATGTTTGTTTGTTTTGTAAGATTACGATTGGCTAGCTAATATTGCTTGGAAATAGTGTAGTAGTTTAGTAAATTATCACATAGCACAGGTTTCAAGGAATACGGGCGTTGTGTCGCGCAAGCGGCTGCTGAAAGAAAGATCTCGAACATACTTGGATCATCATACACGCTCGTCGGTTGAGGGTACTCCTCACTTGCCCTTTTTGCAGAACATCTCCTATTTTTTGGTCCTATGATTTGGTCTAGGTATGTTCGCCTAGGTCTTCCCCTTTCCGATACTCCACTAACTCTCGCCTCATATATTCGTTTTGTCATTCTTCTTTCATGTACAGTATTTTATATAATTATGTACAATTTCAAGATATCTAACCATATTTCACCTCGACAACCGATCGCCCGATTGCGCAGTACTCTAACTCTATTTTAATTAAGTAGCGTATAATTATTAAGGTCCGAATATTTCTGGTTAGTTTATTCATGTTCGTGAATTACCGACAGGCAATTTCCGCTTCCTTATATTTATTAGTTGAAATGTTATCGTAGATATATAAAATAAGACTTCTTATTGGTTAAGTGAGGCAAGTTATTGGTGATTTTGTTATTAAAGGAAACTAGATAATGGTACATATATACATACATACATCGCGACCCCAAGCCGCTTGTCAAGCACGGGGATTATGGCAACCGAACCCTTTCTTAGGGAGGTCTTTGTTCAACAGTGGGCGTCGGCTGATGATGATAAACATAACATAACATCACATCACACCTGTATTCCCCGAAGGGGTAGGCAGAGGTGCACATACAGTTCACTCACATTTCGCTAGTTATGTTTTTAGATCCCAATGTAATAGGGGGCGTGCCTATTGCCATCAACCGGGCACAAATCCAGACTCCGTGCTGCCACTGAGAATTACCTAATGGGAAAACCCAGTAACACATTGCCCGGCCCGGGATTCGAACCCAGGACCTCGTGCACAGCAGTCGCGCTTAGCAACCACTAGACCGACGAGGCAGTCAGATGATGATAAAATTGGGTATCATTATGGTACTTAGAACAGTGTCAACAGCACACCTATGCTTACACGTTTGTGGATATAATACATATTGTATCTCTTTCCTACATTACAATAGAAAGCAGAGAGATAGAGAAAAAGCCTGTCCAACATACCGCTACCACACATTCTTTCCTCCCCTTCTGAAGTCTGGTAACAATCTGGAGTCTTTCCAACCTTTACGAAAAAATGTAGGTAGGTCGAAGACCTGATTAGCGCAGTGGCTAAGCGATTGGACTGCTGCGCTAAGGGTTGCGGGTGCCTTGTGCGAACCACAGATGTTTGTCCCGAGTCTGGGTGTTTGTGTATGTGATATTTCATGTTTGTGAAACGCACCCACGACACAGGAGAAATTCCTAGTGTGGGACGATGTTTTTCAAAAAAAAAACGAAGAAGCCTGCCCAACATACTGCTACCATACATTCTTACCTCCACATTTTTGAAGACTTAACAATATGGAATCTTTCCAACCTTTACGAAAAAACGTACATAATTGGAATTCCTGCAAACAGTCGGCCAGTGTCCGTATCAAATGTATGTATGTATTCGAAGCACGACCTCTGCCGGCCGCACTGGGCCAAGGATAGCGCAACTCAAGCACTTACATAATGAAGTAATTGAGCGAATTATTGTTAGTCTTTGTGCTCAACATAATGGCGGAATGCGAAAGAAAGGAACCAGCTTTTTGTACAGATTCAGGCACTAGACAACTGACAAAACTCTTGAAGAATATAAATCTAATAGAATTAAATAAATGTATGGGGATAACATGTATTGTTTGATTTCTATTGGTCACTTGTTTAAATGGACTGATTCAGAACAGCAGCAAACATTGTCAGAATTATAGAAAAAATCATAAAACATCACATAACATCACGCCTGTATTCCCCGAAGGGGTAGGCAGAGGTGCACATATAGTACACCCACATTCCGCCAGTATGTTTTTCGGTCCCAATGTAATAGGGGGCGAGCCTGTTACCATCAACCGGGTACAAATCCAGACTCCGTGCTGCTACTGAGAATTACCTAACGTATGGTTGATGAACAACCTGGTGTCAGAGTTTAAACCGCCTGTAGGCCTCTGACATGGCTTTACACACCGTTGAAAAATCTCTCAGGTGTGCCGGTTCACAATATTTTTCTTCACCGTTTTTAGCAACTGATAACTACCTAATTTATAATACGCACATAAATTCGAAAAGACATTGGTGCGTGCCTTTGACTAGGCAGTCCAACGGTCATACCACTCGACTATCAGCGCTTTTTAAATTACATAACACGCATATATATATACATACATATATGCGTATGTTACGATGTCTGCCTAGTCATTCGGGAAACTCAAAATTCAAATTCATGTAAACCTATTACAGGCGCTTATGAAACGTTAGGATGCTAGTTGCACGGTTCCAATATATCATTCCAATGGAGAAGAACCGGCAAGAAATTCCATTACTCATTTAAAAATATGGTACACATTGGTAAATTTACAAAGTTTGATGTTATGTTTTATATTTGTTTTACTTTATATCTTCCTTATTGTGTATTAATTACTATCGATATTGTGCGTAGCATTAATTAATGATCTTAAGAATGAATAATATTAACATTATTATTACTTAATTGTTCCGGTTTTTTCGAAGTATATCCGTGTCTTCCTTATTTTATTTACCTATATATAAACTGGTCTATAATTTATTTTAATATAGTAATAATAAGATGAGATAAATAAAATAATATTCAAATTAGATTTATGATGTGTAATTATGAATGTCAAATTATATAAAGACGCCCGCCCGTCACCACTTTCTAGTACTAAAGCTGAGTAGTAATCCCTATTAATATTATAAACGCGAAAGTTTGTGAGTATGGATGGATGTTTGTTACTCTTTCACGAAAAAACTACTGAATGGATTTTAATGACATTTCATATGGAGGTAGTCAGCTACCTCAGCAAAAGTAGCCTATGTGTTAATCCAGGGTGTCAGCACCCTGGATTAACACATAGGCTACTTTTTATCCCGAAAAAATGTAGTAACACCGCGTGGCGCAACTAGTATATAATTAACTAATTTATATTTAACTTAGCTTTACTTTAGTATTTATAATAGCTGAAATTTTCTAGCTAATGTAATAATAATTTTAAAAAAATGTTTATAATTTAAAAAAAAATCTATAGCAGTGTCCCACTGCAAAGTAAATCAATATATTTGAATGGCGAGACTAACTAGTTATTTTAGGCCTACGATTAATACTTTATTATTTTTAATCATTATTGTATAGTTAATAATAATTTCCCACACTCAAGGAAGTATATACCACACTTATATTTCCTAACCTAATAAATCATACAAGATACCAAATACAAAGGTAATGCGTACACCACACCTTGACATTAACGGTGTTATTACGCGCATGCGCTGCGTCACGTCAGCTTAATGCGTGCGCGCAGGCAAGCTTGTATCACCTTAAACAGCGAGCTAGAGGTCTAATGACGTTTTGATAAAGAAATTTGGAGTCTTAGCAAAAATATTATACAGATTCTCACCCCCTATTACATTGGGACCAAAAAACATAACTGGCGAAATTTGTGTGGACTATATGTGCACCTCTGCCTACCCCTTCGGGGAATACAGGCGTGATGTTATGTTTATGTTATGTATTATACAGAAATATTTCTTGGAAAGACTGGGTACGTATATAATAAAAATTATGAAATATATACATTTTAATATCCTGCTTGCAATGTGGACCACTATTATTTATGCCAGTGGAATGCGTTCAGTTGACCGGCAAGTGCCGCGAGAGAAATGACAGGTCACCTTACCGTATGGCGTTCACTAGTGCGGGGACACAGCCCATTGAAATGTTTTCTTTTGTTTGAAACAATATATAGGTGTGTAAGTATGAAACCGGAATTTTTGTACAGAAAAAACACATTTCCCCACCTTTTGTATCTTTCCCATGGCTTTCAACCGAAGGGAGATGGCTTCTCGGGTCACCTTTAACTGATATATTATGGTATACTCCTGAATTGGTCGGTAAAGATTGTCGTGATCTGATAATGTACTTCGGAGATATAGAACGGAACTCCTCATTAGATCATAGCGCAACCTGAACCTTAAGTTTGTTTCGGTATTTCTTCTCAGAGGTAGTTAGGAAATGCCGATGCCATCTAGTTTTAAAAAAGTGACGTGTAAAAGTGTTTTTGTAAAACCAATTTGCAAAAATCAAATCATTTATCGAGCTGTCGTTACAAGCAATACTTCTTTGTTTTTGATTGTAGTTTTAACTTGAAATTAACTACACATGATAATATTTTTTACTAATATCGATAATAATTTTCCCATCATTAACAACCAGTGCAGGGACCTTGCACTTTAGGAAAGTAGTCCCGACCTACACGCCGCACTCGAGCCGAAGCAGGTGACATTGTATATCGATATAATTAATAAGTAATAACCGCCTACCTGCAAGGTGACTCCATATTAAGAATATAGGTACTACCTTTTTGTTAAACTTACCCGATTCTATCTTAAAGAGTTTTCTTGAAATTCTTTCTTACATTTCTTTCAACACAACCAATAATAACATTTAATTGTCTATCTTAGATGATTACCAGGGTTCCCTATTTTTAAGCATAAAATGCATAACTTTATACGCATAATTTTTAAGGCATACTTACTTTAAGCATAACAATTGTCAAGCATAATATTCAAAAGCCTAAATATTAACCTAACCTAACAACTTTATGCAAATCGAAATTAGGGCAAAAAACAATAGCCTAAACTATACATTATGCTTACTGAAATAGTATGCCAAACAACAATTATGTCAAAATATTGTTATGCCAAATACCAATATGCCTAACTCGTTATGCCAAATTAAAATATTACAAAAAAAATTGGCTAAAAAAAAGGGATCCCGATTACCAGATTAATAAGCAGTGATAGCCAAGTGGTATGACTGTTGCACTGCCAAATCAACGGTCGCAAGTTCAAGCCCCGGCACGCACCAATGTCTTATCGAATTCATGTGCGTATTATAATTTAGTTATCTGTTGCTAAACGGTATACGAAAACATCGTGAGTAAACTGGCACACCTGAGAGATTTTTCAACGGTGTAAAGCCACAACAGAGGCCTACAGGCGGTTTAAACTCTGACACCAGGTTGTTCATCAACCATACTATAAGAAGAAGAAGGCTAGATTCATATGAAACTAACTCGAAGGAATATTTTTTAGGAAGGCGAAGATATCACTAAAATAGTTTTATTATGCTTCATCGCATATAAATTGGTTTTAAGAGGTTTAATCTTTCCAGTTGCAGGCGCAGGTTCAAGTGTCGACCTCCGGCAGGCAGGTTACATAAGCCCAATTACACTGCCACTACCAATCACCGCAGAAGGTGACATTATACATAATTAACTGACAGTTAAATACCTAACTGTATATGGAGTTAATGTCACGAAGTTTCAACTTCAATAATAACTACATTCGCCTGCAAAACTAACTATTACACTATTAAAATTGCAATAACTTTTTAATTGAAATAAAACTAGGTTTATGGAGTTTATCACGGTTTTACTTGGCTTTTTGGTCTCGACTTTTCGAATCCTTTACATCATTCATTGTTCAAATTAGACGTATAACACCCCAGTCTGCCCGTGACCATGGATGCTGTAAAGGATTCTAAACGTGGGGACCAAAAACCCAAGTGAAACCGCGATAAAATCCGTAAACCTAGTTTTATTTCAATGTCTAATATTCGCGTGTGATAAGATTGAGATTGAGAAATAATTAAGTGATAGCAATCATAACTTTTTAAGGAAATAAAAACGATGAACAAAAATACACATTTTAAAGTGTAGATCTTACACACAGTTTTTATTATATCTTATATTTTATCTGTACCTAACCTATTGGAGGTAATAGGCGTGATGTATTTGTTCTTGATAATATGCGAAATAACTTTTAACTGTCTGTTTGTTTGTTACATCACCACTGCGAAACGGACGAACCGATTTCATTAAAATTGTGTGGAACAGTGTGGAACAAATTTGTGGTTTTGAATTCAAATATAATATATGCATTTATAGTTACGAGTTACGAGATTATCCCAATAGATACAGTATACCCACACTTCGCCAGTTATGCTATAGGGGGGGCGATCCTACTAACTACTACTACTAACACTAACCGGGAAAATTCCCGGTCTGTGTTGCTACTGAAAAATAAATAGGGAGGAAAACTAAAAAAAAAATTCGCGACCCGAGAATCGTACCCAAGATCTTACACACAGAGACACAAACTAAATTGTGTTTAACAAAAATACTTTTCAGTCAATCATCATCATCAGCCGGAAGACGTCCACTGTTGAACAAAGGCCTCCCCCTTAGAACACCACAATGGATGGCAAGTTGACTGGCATCCAATTGTTGACCGCAGTACCAATATCTAGGTGCAATTTGCACTTGATCAGCTATTTCATTTTCAACGCACCATCGATAAGTGATGTGCCAATTTATCGATATGCAAAGGTTAACAACAGCCTGTCGTAATCGATTCGCTTCGATGTAATTGCCTGGGAACCGAACCCGTATCGCCCACAAGGCTCATACATTTGTTTTATTTCTGTAACGCATTGTTTCTAGATCTGTGTTAACCCTGAGATTGTTTGATGTTTGGGTTTGAACTAGATATCTTAAAAATATACTGCCTCATCGGTTTAGAGGTCGCCAATCGCGACTGCTGAGCTTGAGGTCCTGGGTTCGAATCCCGAGTCGGGCAGTGTTATTGGGATTTTCCATCAGCTCTCAGAAGCAGTACTGAATCAGTATTTATGCCCGGTTGATGGCTAGTCTCTCCTCCTGTTACATTGAGAGCTATAAAATAACTTGCGAAATATGGGTGTATATAGTACCTTCACCTCTGCCTACCTCGGGAAATACAAGCGTGATGTTATGTTAAGTAATTTTCTAAAGTTATTATAAATGTGGTGTAGTCTTACAGATTGCCTATGAGCTATGTGAACTGGTACACCGGCGTCCCACGGTGATGTCAGGGCAATCAATGATAGCTTGAGAATATGCTTCGTTAATTAGTATTTTACTATTAGTAATACTAGACTGCCTAGTCGTGCTTAACGACTACTAGACCGACGAGGCAGTCATTGATATGGTTTAAAAAGGTGCTAGCGAACGCGTTGATGTCTTTTCAATTATGCGATCACGAACTTGCACAATAGTGGACAAATCACATTTACAATAATTTCCAGCTAATAAAAATTCATCTATCCTGCCTACCTATTTGCGAAATAGGCGTGGCTATAAATGGATAAATAAATAAATAATTTATTTCTGTAAATAGGTTTTTACAAACACTTTTACACGTCAATTTTATTTTTGTAAAAAACTAGATGGCATCGGCCTTTCCTAACTGATTACCTCTGAGAAGAAATACCGAAAGAAACTCAGGGGTCAATGCCTCTTTTAAAGTCCGGACAAATGTAAATGTATGTGCGAACAATGCAAGGCTTGAGGCGACATATCCTGCCACACGTCCCGCCTCGTACCATCTGTAGGACACTTGCATAAGACGTGTAAGAAAAAGTCCTCAAACTGCCAGACAATTGTTCTAGAGAAAAACAGTCTAGCAATTATTTTTCTTTTTTTTTTTAATAAAACGTCGCCCCACACTAGGAATGTCTCCTATATCGTGGGTGCGTTTCACAAACACGAAATATCACATACACAAACACCCAGACTGGACAAACATCTGCGCACAAATTTATATCACTTGCGGGAATCCAACCCACAACCCTTAGCGCAGCAGTCCAGCCTCTTAGCCACTGCACCAATCAAGTCATCGCTGTAACTTGACGTCTCTAGACAGTGATGACGTAATATTTCTTAAGCGCTCCCAAATACAGGCAGTAAGTGCTTATAAAGTATGTAGTAAGATAGACATCAGCTGTTACTGATCACCTTAAATGGTTTGTTAAATAACGATATCTACGTGGACGACATGCGAAACTTTTTTAAAGACTTTTCCTCTTTGTTTTATTTTCTAAGACTTTCTGAACCTTCATCATCATCAGCAAGACGACGTCCACTGTTGAACAAAGGCCTCGCCTTTAGAGCGCCACAATGAACGACAGCTTGCCAATTGCATCCACCGGTTGCCCGCAATTCTGACGATATCGTCAGAATTTCTGACCAATAATTGAGATATATTATTATATTAATCCATACTAATATTATAAATGTAAAAGTAGCTCTGTCTGTATGTCTGCTACGCCTTCACGACTAAACCGCTGGACGGATTTTGATGAAATGTGCCATGTTGATAGTTTAAGACCTGAAAAAGGACATAGGCTACCTAACGCGGGCCAATCCGCGGGCAAAAGCTAGTAGTCTCCCCTAATATACGTGAAACAAAAACTATTACTAAGAAAACCTACCAATAGACACCTAAAAGCATAATTATTATCACTCAATTTAGAAGGCACTAGTTTCAACACAAGATCTAGAGCGACAGAGGTTAGGTATGAAGTTGTTAAAAAACTTGCGCCCGCGCACCGAGTGTTGCGTCACACGAACTTGCACTTGAGACTTAAAGCGGTTTAGGGTTGTCAGAAGTAAATATTTTTTTGATTGAATTATTTGTTTTTTTGTGTAACGATAAATATGCGCTTGATTACCTTATGTGGCAAAATATAGTATTAATTATTTTTTTATATAAAAAAGCTTCGTCATAACTATAAATCAGTATTTGAATGAAATTAATATGAAGGATTTAGATAAGAAATAACATTTATGTTTATTATGTTAGTTATGTTTTTATGTTTATGATATTTACAAGATGTTAAAGTGAAAAATGCATCGATACATAAATAAAAAACATTCAAATCTGGGTGAACTATAACTCTTTGTCCGACCTAGATGTCAAACTCTAGGCCATAACATTCGACAAGAGACAAATGCAGTGGGTAATATATTAATTAAAATGAATAATTCTGCTGAAGAACGTAGGTATCTTGAACTTGACATCTTTTCAAACAAATAAATAATATGTATGGCATAAATGGTTTTTTATATTATAACATCACGCCTGTATTCCCCGAAGGAGGCAGAGGTGCAAATATAGTACACCCACATTTCGCCAGTTGTTCTTAAGGTCCCAATGTAATAGGGGCCTATTGCCATCAACCGGGCACAGATCCAGACTCCGTGCTGCTACTGAGAATTAACCCAAAGGGTACTACTGAGAATTAACCCAAACCCAGTAACACTTTGACCGACCCGGGATTACAACCCAGGACCTCGTGCTCAGCAGTCACGCTTAGCAATCACTAGACCAACGAGGCAGTAAGGTTTTTTATTCTTTATAAAAATCGGTCCAGTTTTGGAAGAAGAAAAAGAAGAAAGGGGGGGGGGGTAATGCTCAGATGCGAGGTGATTAAAAAAGGAAGACAATATCTCCAGTAGAATTAATTATACTGTGTAACTGACAGCCCTAGAGAGCAGACTACTGCGCAGGCGTGACGCAACATAGTATATTACCCACTTATTCTTACAGCCTTTTATATCAGCATTGTTTTTCGGCGCGTACGCACACATTAGTTATATGAATAGATATTAAGTTGGTTTTTCGAAATGCTATCTTTGTTAGTTTTGAGTTATGATTGTTTTAATAGTTTTGGCATGTTTCGAAATTTTGGCTAGGTCGTGTAGTTTTTATTTTAAACCTTGCCCCACACTTTGTTACCACCTGTCCTATTTTATGTCCTTGTTAGTATACACATCCCTACTAATATTATAAACGCGAAAGTTTGTAAGTATGGCTGGATGTTTGTTACTCTTTCACGCTCAAACCAACCTGACGACCTGATTAGCGCAGTGGCTAAGCGATTGGACTGCTGCGCTAAGGGTTGCGGGTTCGATTCCCGCACGGGGCAAAACTTTGTGCGAACCACAGATGTTTGTCCCGAGTCTGGGTATTTGTGTTTGTGATATTTCATGTTTGTGAAACGCACCCACGATACAGGAGAAATTCCTAGTGTGGGGCGAAGTTTTTATAAAAAAAAAAAACGGCTCGACCGATTTTGATAAAATTTCATATGGAGGTAGCTGACACCCTGGATTAACACATAGGTTACTTTTTATCCCGAAAAAAATGTAGCGGGTAACACCGCGGGGCGTAGCTAGTACATACATAGTCATGCCTGTTTCTCAGAGAGGTGGCGTAGGCAGAGACAGATTTCCATTTGCTACGATCCTGACATACTTCTTTTGCCTTCTTCATACGCATCATATTCCTTATACACGCTCGTCGGTTAAGGGTACTCTTAACCTGACCATTTTGTAGAACATCTCTGTTATAAATTAATTAAGTTCAGTGCGCGACTTTGCCTGTGTGTCTATTTCAATGGCTAAAATGCGATTGTAATTAATAAATTTCAACTTGTTGTTCTCTTTCTACCTATAAACTTTTAACTATGCGAAATCCCAAACCTCTGAGAGGGATTGAAAGATTTCTCTTTACATACTAATGTTGTCCTGACAGAATTTCGGTCACAGCGGCCTGTTTCATGTGAGACTAGGCAACTACGCAAGAGACATTATACTGCACAAGTATGCGCGACACAGGTGCACTCCCTATTCCCTCACTCTCATAGTCCAATGGACTGGAGACCAAAACGACCGGAGAGAGATCAGGCGCAGGACCAACGGCTTAACGTGCCTTCTAAAGCACGGAGGGGTCTCGACATGTGAAAACGCCCACCTATCACAAGACTGACCGTAGTGAGCTCGGCTTAACCTCGCCGATCGATTGACCTGCGCGGTAGTCCCTCACTAAAACAATATATTATTTATATCAACCAAATATGTACAGTCGACAGTACACCGGATCTTATATCAATCATAGTTCGCCTGCTTCCTTATATATACTTGCATCAAGCCTTATAATTACAAACTTAACAATGCATCCGAAAAAATATCGACCAAACCTTATGACTATAAACATAAAGACGAAATTCCAATGACAAGCTATAAACTAACTGCAAATATCTGTAATCGGAGCACAAATTAAATTACGCACCTCCAAAATTGTAAAATAAATCTTAGTGCCTTAGTTTAAAGGTGAAATTCTAATGTTCTGTGTGTATTAAGGTTGTTTTGTGGAAGCCAGTGTCCTCTACGAGGTCAGTGCTAGGTCCGGCTGACCATGATGAGGAATGTGGGGTGAAAGGCTCTGAAGAGGTGGAGACAGGGGAGTGGGGGAGGAGTGATAATGGTAACGGAAGTTATTGATTATAGGTTTGGTGGACCTTATATGCATGCTCTTAGATATAATTGGTATGAAGGATGAAATCATAGTTCAGGCGAAGTCTTTGTGTAGTATAGTAGATAGTAGCTATGTAAAGTAAGCTAGAAGGCCAGAATACAATAACAAATGAGGGTATGATTCGTTTTGGAGTATAAGAAAGGAGCTTTTGAGTTCTTCTTCATCGAAACACGTCATGTGTAGAGATTGGCTGGTCAATAAAGATGGAAGTGAGATTGACCGTCCAGGCTGCGCCGAGTGCGGGGGGTTGCCATAACCCCCACGCTTGGCAAGCGGCTTGGATATCGCAGTATTGGTGGTGAGGTTACAGAAGACGCTGCTGCCCATCTTCTAGATTTTACTTTAGTCGCCTCTTATGACGCTTAGCTCTCTAGTTTTAACCTTAACCCTTTCCCAGTGTAATGACCCACCGATGGGGCATAGCTATTGTTTTACTATTGTGTCTGCTTGATGCTTCACGCACAGTCAAAGTGTTAAATATAGAAAATACCGTAAACGTTCTAAAACCGTCAAACCGACTTCTGACAAAATACGCCAACACACATCTAGCAAGCGTGGTGATAATGATCGTTTTTTTTTGTGTGAAAAGGAGGTTTTTATCCCGCAGTGAGATCATCGCGAGTCAGTATTTCTTTAAATATCATATAGTATAAGAAAAGTTACTAGCCTACAGTGGGATAGTTGCTTGAAGTCTTACGGATACATATGACACCGCTCTCCTCCATACACTAGATGTGCTTATAAACATAACTAACTTCACGCCTGTATTCCCCGAAGGGGAAGGCAAAGGTGCACATATAGTACACCCACATTTCGCAAGTTATGTTTTAGGTCCCAATGTAATAGGGGGCAAGCCTATTGCCATCAACCGGTCACAAATCCAGACTCCGTGACTGAGAATTACCTAACGGAAAAACCCAGTAACACTTTGCCCAACCCGGGATTCGAACCCAGGACCTCGTGCTCAGCAGTCGCGCTTAGCAACCGCTAGACCAACGAGGAAGTCAAAGATGTGTTTATATGGTGTACTATAAAGCATACTCTCTGTATCTATCTATCCCCCATATCAAAATAGTCAGTGTTGAACTATTGATTAAACTATACCTGTCACTGTCGTTTACATGTCAAAGAAAAGAGATGACAAATTAACAAGTAGTTATCTTAAAACACATGTTAGTATCGTTTATAAGTAAAGGGTATGTGCTTAGCAGCTATTCGGATCATTTGGAGTGAATGGCTTCAGACAAGAGCGGGGCGTGACGCATTCACTACATCACATTAACTGCTACTATTGACTGTAGACTTTATGTAATAACCTTCAATGTAGGCTTTAACTAAGGTTTATAGTTGTAGTGTAACATCACGACTGTTATACCAGAGAGGATAGGCGTAGGTGTAAAGTACACTCACATTACGCCAGTTATGTTATAGGTCCCAATGTAAAAGGCGATGTCATGTCATGCCATCGCCATACATCAAATTAACTAATGGAAAATAAACCAATAACACCTGGTCCGACCCGGGATCCGGACCCAAGACCTCTTGCTCGGCCGTCACTCTTAGCGACCACTAAACCAAGGCAGCATGCTTAAAAAAAACTTAATCAAATTTAAAAATGTATCAGAAAAATAATAATATTCACTTAGTTCACATATAAATATTCATTCATCATTCTAAATAATATAGATATAAAGACTATATAAATCGCTCTGACTAGCTCTGTCCGTACATGTCCTCACTAGTAGCCGAGAGAACGGCAGAGGGCGTGACTGTCTCATACAACACAACCACAGAAGGTTCACTCCATACAAACATTAAAACTAGGGGCCAGCTCGGTAAACTTTTATTTTATTTATTTATTAAGGTTTACCAACAGCTTCTGTGTACAGTAATGCTTATGTATAAATAATCTATGTCTAAGACTTACACAGTCGCCAATTACTGGTTAACCAGCATTCACAAACTTGACGAATAAACAATATTCAAAAAATATATATTATTTGATCCACTGCAAATGGAGACTGGCAAGCAACTGGAAAGACGCAGCGTTGGTAGGCCTCCCAACAGGACTGACGATATCGTCAGAATTGCGGGCAACCGGTGCATGCAATTGGCAAGTTGTCGCTCATTGTGGCGTTCAAGGGGGAGGCCTTTGTTCAACAGTGGACGTCTCCGGGCTGATAAAGATGATGAAACTGGAAAATACGCTTGAGTACTGGTTAGGGTAGAAAGACTTCATAAACGTCTTCTAAGAGATTCATCAAATAAACTTCACGTTTTCAGAGATAGGTTAATTTGAAGAGGTACTATCCTAGAGGTAATATTAACAGCCAGAGTGGTTTTAATCTGAAATTATATCCCTAATATCTACACATGTGAAAATTTCTCCCAGGAACAAAAAGGTAACATATTTCAGACAGGGAAATCAGACATTTCTTATTATTATTAAACTTACAGCATATTACTTTCATATATCTATATAAAAAACCGCATCCAAATCGGTTCACCCGTTTAAGAGCTACGGTGCCACAGACAGACAGACATAGCGGTGAAACTGATCAACACCCTCTTTTTGCCTTCGGAGGGTAAAAATGAATCCCTGATTCTCTTGGTCATGGCATAAGTTGAAAACAACTGGACAGATATGACTAATTTTGTTTTGAAATATTGTGGAAGTGTAGAAGGTTTAAATGGTGAGAAGGTGGTATGATGTCTCCCGGGTCAGCTAGTTACTCAATAGTCTTGGCAAATTTATTTCAAGTGTCACTTCTGTACGCACGTATTCTGTGGCATGACCCACTCACCAGGCTATGTAGACAATGGATGCTAAAGTTATATTGTAATTCGCTAACGATACTATCTTAGAAGTGGGAAGGCGAAGCTTACAGATATGTATCTCTACCAAAAAGGTTGGACTACATGTCTTATTTGACTAAACGAGGAGGGGAGTGCTTCGCAAACCTTGATTTTTCTACTGTTCTTTTATTATGTAATAGAGTGATAAAAAAATCATAACCTTACGCCTGTATTTCTTAGCAGGTGTGTATAGTAATGCCTTCATTTCGCCAGTTATGTATGTCCCAATGTAATAGGGGACGAGCCTATTGCCATCAACTGGGCACAAAAGCTAACTCCGTGCTGATATTGAGAATTACCTAATGAAAAAACTTAGTAACACTTTGTTCAACCCAGTAGACGAACCCAGGACCAATGCCCATGTGCGTATTATAAATTAGTTATCAGTAGCTAAAAACGGTGAACGTGATCATCGTGAGAAAAACAGCACTCCTGAGAGATTTTTCAACGATGTGTAAAGCTATGTCAGAGACCTACAGGCGGTTTAAACTCTGACACCAGGTTGTTCATCAACCATACGATAAGAAGATCCTAGGACATTGCTACGATCCAGACATACTTCTTTCGCCCCATTCTCTCGCATTACATTCCTCACGCTAGTCGGTTAAGGTTTACTCCCAACCTGACCCTTCAGAACATTTCGATTTGGTATATTTACCGAGGTCTTCCCGCTGCCCCACATTAGTGCTAATGATGAAATCAATCAAGTCTGTAATCTAGATCGATCTCATTAATATCAATATAATTATTCTTCTGTGTCAGATTTTTTTTTTTTAATTAATCTTTCTCTGACGCAATCTATAAGTAGGTTAGACTAGTTGTAGTTAGTTCGATGTTCGGGTTATGCAAACGAATGCTTACTTTGTGAACGTTTAACTGTGTTATACTTATATGAATTGTTGTGCCATTTTGGCATGTTGCCCATGCTAAGCTTGAATCTAAATTGACAAAGGAATTTTGAAAAGTTATTGACACGAGCGGGAGCTTTGCCGTATCGTGGCGCTGCTCTAACCAACTTGAGCTTTGCTTAATCAATATTTATAAGTGAGTATAAGTAAAGGAGGTTCAGTAAAAAGTGTATGGTATTTACCGGGACCTACTTACTTGCTAATGTTTTATGTGTAGTAACGGAAACCTCAATTACAACTTAAACACTTAGACCTCTTACAGACGGTATGCTATTTCATGGCATCCTTTGGATTATAGAATTTAGATTATATCCAGTGGCGTGCATCCCATATAGGCAAGTAGGCAGTGCCTACCTCAGATAAATTTAACAATTCAATACATACTAAATATATAAAATAATTCGTCATATCAAGTGATATAAAACAACAATTATACATTAAAATGTAGCTACACAAATAAAAAACTTCTATTATCCATCACAAAAATATGCCTACGATCGTTCATTCACCGCATGACGTCATAGTAGGCACTGGTCGAGCAGCCTACTAAATCCACACACACTATAAAAAATTCCGCGTATTCGTATACGCACACACACTTCTTTAGAATAATACGACCGAAATATAATTCCCCTTTTTCCATACGTATCACACTGACATTTAAACTTCGCAAATTACCAGGCCAAGGTAAGCAAGCCTACCTCAGTCAATTATTGGCTGCACTCATGCTGCAGTCTGTTGCATTAAAGGTCCGAGTCTCTTATTGGCTGTTACTGTCATGGTTCTAAAGCGATCAGAAAGAGAGAAAAGTATTGTTTATACTTTCTTCTCCGTCGAATTGTTAAGCAATGTTGCCAAATATATAGCAATTTCCCGTTTATATGTTTTTTAGACAACATTGGAAACTATTTTTTTTAAAACAAAATATATATTCATTACATTTCGTTATAGAATATTGACTGGTTTTCATTTAAATTAATCGATAAGGTCTATTTATTATATTTCTTATGACAAAAATAATTTTATACAAATTAAAATGCAGATTTAAACAGTTTTACTACGGGTAAAATGTTTTATGAATCTGGCAACTCTGCAGTCGGCTAATGTCATTTACGGGCGCGATTTTTATTCTATTGCAAACAATTTTATCAATTTCTTTAATTAAATTGTGATTTTTTAGAAAGTGTTACATAAATAATTGCCATTTAGGAATATCGATAAATTATAGTGTTTAGTTTGTGGTGAAAATGCAACATGTATTGATAAATTACATGCAAACAACTTTAAAGTTTTCGTTTGTTGGCAAAACAATTAGATGGTTGTAGTGGTAAATAAAAGTTCAAGAGACGAAAAATAAGCCTTGAAATGTCAATAGGAAATTCGTGGAGTTAAAAGTACGTGAGTAAGCAATTAATTCATATGTTTTTCGACGAATAGTTAGGTACTAAGTAGTTTTGTTTTTGTAAACAACGACTTCACGAGCATACAAATGTAGGTACCTATATCAATTACGATAAGCCATTTTTGAACACTGTCTTTTATTACTACTGAAGTACCTATCTGCGAGTTGTATTATTACCCGTCCCATAGTCTGGGCGAGCCAATTGCCACGAGCCGACATTCATACCTACTTTATTCACACGTTACCTTCATTGTGAAAAATCACCTTATTTGTAAAGTTATTTAACTTACGCGGAAGTCAGATGCCGAACGTAGGTATAGAAAAACAAAAATACCTATAATATCTATAAAATATTTTCTCATTTTGTCGTGTCGCCGGTAAAGGTACCTCGCTAGTGCAGACACTGCAGACTCAAAAAGCCTGTAGAGAAACAAAATACTGTAGAGACCTTCGGTAAGCACAGTGGTCATACCAGATTATAAGTAGGTACCTTTTGTCGAATGGTAATAATTATAATGATCGTTGGTATAGTTCATTAATTGATAAATAATATATATTCGCTATTTTGGTAAATGAAGCAGGTATCTATATACATCTTTTTACGGATTCGGGAAGAGAATAATTATGCTAATTCATCGAAGCGCCGCGCCGCAATGTATGACAAATAATCGAGTTTTAGTTTTTTGTGAATAAATCACCACTTGCCTAATACCTGCCTACCTTGTCCAAAAACCAATGCACGCCACTGATTATATCTATTAGATAATTCAATGTTTTAAGGTTTTGTATGACTTTTTGTGTCATTTTTGCATGTTGCCCATGCTAAGCTTAAATCTAAATTAATAAAGGAAACTTGAAAAATAATGGACACGAGCGGAACTCGAACCCGCGACTTTCGCCGTACCGTGGCGCCGCTATGCCAGCTGAGCCATCGTGTCACTACATGCATCCATCAATTTATCAACTTAGTTTTAAGGTTTTGTTAAATCTATACTAATATTATAAAGCTGAAGAGTTTGTTTGTTTGCTTGAACGCGCTAATCTCAGGAACCGATTTGAAAAAATATTTTATTGTTAAATAGCCCATTTATCGAGGGAGGCTATAGGCTTTAAAACATACGAAATTCACGCGGACGGAGTCGCGGGCGGAAGCTACAGTAATTAAACTATTTAGATCTAATGATTTCTATCACTTACGCGAATATTAGACATTGAAATAAAACTAGGTTTACGGATTTTATCGCGGTTTTTTAATTGATTTTTGGTCCCGACGTTTCGAATCCTTTACAGCATTCATGGTCACGGGCAGACTGAGGTGTTAAACGTCTAATTTGAACAATTACTATCAACTACCTTACATTTTAAATCTACTCTACTTCCTCTTCCTTCCTCCCTTCCCCCTCCTTCCTTCTAATCTACTTAGATCTGTCTGTAAGTAGCCTTAACTTACCACATAGAATCTTTGGTAAGTAGTAATGTATTGAGAGCCCCAGTTACAGCCAGCAAAAAGTTTTATTGGCTTTTTACATCGATCAATCAAGCAAGCTCTTCTTACCGCCGCCGGTGATATTTATAGGTTAGGAAATGTAAAGCGGATGGAAGGCGACAATTAATTCCTTGGGGTGGGCAGAGGTTTCGGATTTGTACTCATAAAATATTTTTTAAGATGTGCATTTTATAGTGTATAATAGCTTGTTTAGAAGAATGTAGGTTAGCCTTTAATTGGCTTGTGCCTAAGCCTTTAGATGACTAAGTAGGTATGTTTTAATATAGAAATATCGCAACGCATAAGCTGTGGGAAGACCTTTACTAAATAAACTGTGTATGTGATATTTTATGTTTGTGAAACACACCCACGACATGGGTTCGAACTTGCGACCTGAAGCTGAGCCCCTACTAAGCTGGCTACCAAAGACACAGTCAAATTGTTAAAACATCTTTAGTACACTAGTCTGGTACATAAACATAAACACACATAACATCACGCCTGTATTCCCCGAAGGGGTAGGCAGAGGTGCACATATAGTACACCCACATTTCGCCAGTTATGTTTTAGGTCCCAATGTAATAGGGGGCGAGCCTATTGCCATCAACCGGGTACGAATCCAGACTCCGTGCTGCTACTGAGAATTACCTAATGGAAAAACCCAGTAACACTTCGCTCGACCCGGGATGCGAACCCAGGACCTCGTGCTCAGCAGTCGCGCTTAGCAACCACTAGACCAACGAGGCAGTCTAGTCTGGTATGAGCTAAATAAACCTATACAACACTACAAGACACAGAGATATCTTTACAATTTCAACACACATAATAACTATGAATACTGCCTACTGTCAAGGTGGTGCTATCGTAATGATATTTTGATTATAACATGTGTACACAAGGACTTATCTCTGTGTTTCATTGTACAAGCTGTTGGAGTGGCTATTAAATATTAATTTTCTTTTATTGTGTTACTTGAAAGCAGGATACGCACACGATGTTGCGACATGTGATTGGTTTATAATTAGGATGTAAATGAATATAGCTACTGCAATGTTAAAAGCGGATAGATAAAAAAATGCTTAATGAACAACCTGGTGTCAGAGTTTAAACGTTTTTACTTTCGTAGGTCCTCTACCACTGCCCAGTTTTTACCTTCTCCTATCACATAAGTTTACTTTGTTGTCGCATAATGAAACTTTGTAAATTTACCAATTTGTACCATATTTTTTTTAAATGTTTTTTTAAGTGTCCCCTGGTGTTTCTTGCCGGTTTTTCCCCATTGGAATGACATTTTGGAACCGTGCAACTAGCATCCTAACGTTTAATAAGCGTCTGTAATAGGTTTACATGAAAACATTTTGAATTTGAATTTAAAACCGCCTGTAGAACTCTACCTCTACCATGTAGTAAGATTTCTCACAGGTCACCATAACTGACATACTTTTGAAAACGTTTCAAAATAACAATAGTTGTGCCATGGATTTGCCGCATGACTTCAATTAAACAATATACCTAAATTAAAATAATAGGAACAATTATAACAGAATTAATCAAAGTAACGATATTGATGTATAATCTATTCTGATCGGTACAAGTTCTTGAGGTTTAAACGAAATTACATTTAGTGATGGTGAAAGATTAACACAACACCGCTTGGGTTCCCTGGAGGTAATGTTGCCATCATCTAAATTGCCGGCGCCGGACAATAACTTCGAAAACCCCGGAAATTTGGGGAAAATTTAGTTTTTTCCCGGACACCCCTGAAAATATAGTTTTATAAAGAAAACTATTTACGAATTAATTTTTAACAATTTGTTAAGCCCCCGGGCGGTACCTGAACGCCCTCCAAACTAGGACAAATCCGGGGAAATCCGGACGGATTACCCTACCCGAAGGGATCAGTTGTGCTGTATAAATAATAACCAAGGTATCTTGCAACTATATTCGAAGTTTTGAAATTTCTCCTTTTTAGTCTGCAAGGCATAATAACTATTGTTTATCGGGTAACACCGCGGAGCGTAGCTAGTGTTACATGTACATAAAATGAGAGACAAACAGTCAAGTTAAAACTATAACTCTATACGAACGTAACTGAATACATGTTAAGGTTTCAAATACACGTAACACAATACCTCAGTAAGTTAAGTAACCTTTTGGGTTAACGTTACTGCAGGATGGTGTAACCCTGGCATTAAAGGTTCACTTTAAACAATAACTTTAATCCTGAACGAATTTTTAAAGAAAGGCAAAAATATTTGCATACACGACGTACTTTTAAACAAACTTATCAAAACACAAAAGTGGCTCAAAGTGCTGTAACTCAAATAACAAAAATCTGTCACCTGTCAAATGAAAAAAAAGAAGAAATAGTTCGATCACGGCAGCCATGATAAAGGACAAGTAATTAATTTCAAGTGAGGAGTACCCTTAACCGACGAGCGTGTATGAGGAATGTGATGCGAGTGAATGAGGCGAAAGAAGTACGTCAGGATCGTAGGAGGAAGTATGATAGGACAGTAACAGCCTTCCCTTATGGGGGATAGGCGTGAGTTTATGTATGTATGTTATATGTATGTAGCACGTAAGAGAAAGGTTCTCGCTTAGTGGTTTCGGGAGTTAGTGAGTTGACGTCAGTAAATACGATAGAAATAAATAAACATAACATAACATCGCGCCTGTATTCCCCGAAGGGGTAGGCAGAGGTGCACATATAGTACACCCACATTTCGCCAGTTATGTTTATAGGCCCTGTAATAGGGGGCGAGCCTATTGCCACCAAACCGGGCACAAATCCAGACTCCGAGCTGCCACTGAGAATTACCGAATGTAAAAACCCAGTAACACTTTGCCCGACCCGGGATTCGAACCCAGGACCTCGTGCTCAGCAGTCGCGCTTAGCGACCACTAGACCAACGAGGCAGTCAATAAATAAATAGTATGAAATACTGAAAGATTTTAACACAGAGAAAGAATATTCTATTTAGTTAGGTCACTATGTCTGTGAGTACAAACCTAATATTCAAACAAATATATGAAATAACCTGACTTCCAAGCCAGATATTAAACCAAGTAAATTACAGCAGACATGAACTTTGCAAAACCAACTGAAAATAAACCTTAAATAAAGCGAATAAAGTCGACATCTCTTTGACACATTCCCTTGCATGTTTAGGTAAATTAAAATACACCTTATCAGAATAGTTTTATGGTGTAAATTGGTGTGGTAACACAACAATGAACTGGGATTCAGTGGGTCAGTAGAAACTATTGCGAGATTTAGTTACTTGATATATAAAGCTTGTAAGTCCGTATAAGTAGGGTGGATATAAGATATGTAGAAGTTAGGATAAAATATAATAGTACACTATAAAATTCTCTCAAGAACGTGTAGGTACGTGTAAGAAGTTTATAACAGCCTATAACTGGCCCACTGCATGGCAAAGGCCTCTTCTCGTATAGAGAAGGATTGAGCATTGATCACCACGCTAGCTCACTGCGGGCGATTCCAGATAATTAAATCCAGGTTTCCTCACGATTTTCCGTCACCGTTAGTCAGTGGTGTCTTAGAATAACTAAGACAGTATTTATAACATTAAAAAAGTCACATTGATACTTGCCCAGGTTTAAACCTGCAACCTTGTGCATACTAATCCGGAATGTTAACCTCTAGGCCACATATAAGAAGTTAAGAGACATGAATGTTACATGCACAAACATATTCCTAAACCCGGAAAAAAATATTGACATTAATATCGAAGAGTGGTTGTCAAACCTGTGTGGCAAAAAAAATGGTCTTTTAGGCTAAGAATTGCTGGTTCGTTTCGATATTCTGCACGGGCTAAATCAATACGAGTTTGTTCATGTGTTTGGTTGAACGCGCTAATCTCAGGAACTACTGGCTCGAATTGAAAAATTGTTTTTGTGTTGGATAGTCCATTTATCGAGGAAGGATATAGGCTATAAAACATTCCAAATCTACACGAACGAAATTGCGGGCGGAAGTTGTTTGAAAGCAGTTTGAAATATGTAAGTATTCACATATTTCATGATCTGCAGATCCAAGCCATGTCATCGAAAGATTTTATGTAACCATGCCATCTATTCATGCCCTACTAATGTCTTACGTCTCCGCTTATTAGAAATAATGTCATCAATACCAAGAACCAATACTTTTTTTGGTAGTTGAAAGGTATAAAAGGTTTTTGTTATAATTATTGTAAATTTCTTAGTATTTTAGTATTATTATTACTTTTTTTTATAGATATTTTTGTTGTGCACTCTTCTGTCCTCACCAATAAAATCTCTTTCTAACAAAGGTTTGCTGTTACAGAACTCAATTTTTGAGTTAAGCTCGCCTGTGTACATTACATTTCATCTAAAATGTCTGTATGAATTTTATTATGTGCAATAAAGAATTATTATTAGTCCAACTCAAATCAAAGCCATGGCCCCTCTACATCGCGTACCACGACGCGCGACGCCACCAGCCCGAGTTTCGCACGCCTCACCGTTGCGAGATTACGTTGACATTTTTACACGAACAAACATAATAATACATTAGTATAACAATGCGATATAACGTATTATAGTTTCACGGTTAATAGCATGAAGGTCGGTTACAGTTAGCCTTATCTGTGGTCTTGTCTATGGTGTATGCAACCTCTTTTAATGGGCGCGTTCGTGATTAGTGCAGAAAAAAAATTGATAATTGAAAGTGGAATGTTTTCTAGATTATAATTTATGATTAATATAAGATAAGTAATAATGTCAAGTTTAGGAAATCGATAAAGCTCTCAGGTTTTTAGCTGCTCTCGCAGATAGGTAACTAATTTGCGGAGACCTTTAAAAAGATACGCCCCGAATACATACCTTCTTTTTTCAAATTGGTTTAAACGTACCAAAACAAGCCGGACATACTTAGGTATCACTCGTGAAGGCTCTACTAGCATCATATCGACGCGCGGCGCAGGCGCAAGTTAAACGCGTCACTGTTAGTATACTGCCTCGTTGGTCTAGTGGTTGCTCAGCAGTCAATGGAAAAACCCAGTAACACTTTGCCCGACCCGGGATTTGAACTTCAAATCCCGGGTCGGGCAAAGTGTTACTGGGTTTTTCCATTAGGTAATTCTCAGTAGTACCAGCACGGAGTCTGGATTTGTGCCCGGTTGGTGGCAATAGGCTCGCCCCCTATTACATTGGGACCTAAAACATAACTGGCGAAATGTGGGTGTACTACACGTGCACCTCTGCCTACCCCTTCGGGGAATACAGGCGTGATGTTGTGTTTGTGTGTTAGTATACCGAGTGGTCGGGCAGGCCATGCCGACGGCGCTAGTATTAAAATGCCAGACACAGGTAGCCCTATGTACTGTAATAAGCCGTTTCCTTTGCTTCAAATGACTTCTTTGGCAATATGCCATATATAAACGTATTACTAAACTTTAAGTTTGGTAGGAATGAGGAACAGCCTCTAGCTAATTTGTATCGGTCCAACAAATTTTATCTTGGTCTAGTGGTCGCTAAGTACGACTGCTGAGCATGAGGTCCTGAGTTTGAATCCCGGGCAAAGTGTTTTTCCTCAAGGTAATTGTTAGACAGCACGGAGCCAGGACTTGTGCCTGGTTGATGGCAATAGGCTCGCCCCCTATTACAATGGGAACTATGACATAACGGGCGATAAGAGTTTTCCATTAGGCAATTCGCAGTAGCAGCCCGGGATCAGGATATGTGCGCGGATGATAGCAATAGGCTCGCCCCCTATTCCATTGGGACCTATAACTGGCGATGTGGGTATACTACGCAACTCTGCTTACCCCTTCGGGTAATATAAGCGTGATGTTATGTTTAAAACTGTGTTATGCAACATTATTTAAATAATACAGAGATTAGATTTACATTACCACGTCATTTGCATTTGTCATGGTGTGTTGCATGGTAAGTCAATGGCTGTCTCATTAGGGGCTAATGGTGTGTCTGTAGTACGCATGCGTGTAAGACACCATGCTGCTACAGTACATACACGCATGCCCGTACTTTTTTGTCCCGTGCAGGAATCGTACCCGCAAACCTTAGCGCAGTGGGCCAATCGCTTAGTCTCTACACTTTGACGACCTGAGTAGCGCAGTAGCTAAGCGATTATACTGCAGCGCTAAAGGTTGCAGGTTCGATTCCCGCACGGGACAAAAATTTGTGCGATCCGCAGATGTTTGTCCCGAGTCTGGATAAGTGTATGTGATATTTAATTTGTTATTATGTTTGTTGAAACGCACCTACGATACAGGAGACATTCCTAGTGTGGGGCGACTTTTATAAATATAAAAAAATATATAATTACAGAGCTAAATAACTATAAATATAAAACTTGCTTAATAAAATTAAATAGATATAAAATTAAAATTATATTTACTGTATATTCCGGTTATACTCACGGGTATATTCGGGAATGCCCGACTAGTTTCGAACTCGAACGGAGCCCTTATTCATGAGCTGGTTATGCGGCAGAGTCGCGAGTCGGGCATTCCCGAATACACCCGTGAGTATAACCGGAAAATACAGTAAATAATATAGATAACACTCACGAAAGTTATTATATTAAAAATATAGTTTAAATAACGTAATTTCTATTAATATTCAAAAGATTGCAACAATACAGAAGTAAATTAGTTAATTTAAACCAAAAATATCGTATTAAATGTTATACTGATCGTTGCACCTGATAGTCTTTAGAAAGGCTGAGTCGATTTCAACTATTACAAGCTAGAATTATTAATAAAAAGAAACAAAACAACAGACAATAGACTAGACTTATTTAATTAAACTAGTTTAGCCCGCGACTTCGCCTGTGATTCGGAAGCATTGTAATGAGAAGTACAGTTTTCCGCAGTAGGAAATTCTCCTGTATCGTCGGCGCGTTTTACTAACATGAAATATCACACACATAAACACCCAGACTCGGGACTAATATTGGACCTATTTTGACTTTTCGTTAAGCTAAGATTTAGGTAGAATTAAGAAAAGTTGACCAGAGAAATACTAAATCAATAATAATTTTGATAGTAAAAAAAACTCAAAATTGAAAAATGATGAGCGCCACGGTACGGCGAAGGTCGCGATTCAAGTCCAGCTCGTGTCCATCATTTTCTAAATTCCCTGTATCAATTTAGATTCAAGGTTAGCATGGGCAACATGCAAAAATGGCACCAAAAGTCATCCATCCATCCAATCCATTTGAAATTAAACTTTGATGCACATTAAAAAAAAGAACAATACCGAATTCTTCATCCAAATCAACTTGAAGTGCTCAATTAACATAATACATTAGTAATTGGTCAGATAGAAAAAAGGAACGCAAAAAAAAAGAATTAGGCATTATAAACCTTGCCTTGGCCGACTTATATTTAAAACTAACTCGTTGGAAAGTCACGTGCCATTTATATGTATAGGTTGGACGCGTTATGACCTAATGTCTGACTCATTTCTTTGGTTGCAAGAATCAGCCCTATTTGGTAATACTAACCTAGAGTTACATGCACGCAAACATTTGTATTGTACAAAAAACTTGGTACCCAAAGGTTCTTTTACAATGCGTCTTTACAACAATTTGAAAACAGTGATAGAAATTATTTTTGAAAATATTTTTCTTTGAAAATTCTCGACCAGGACTTTGTTTCGGTATCCATGCACATTAATTCCATTATAAGCAAACTTACAATGTGTTTTAAGATCAAAAAAGAAGGAAAGACGACAGATTACTACAATGTTATTAGCTTTCTAAGTGTGTTGCATTACTTAAGCTTTTAATAATATATTCTTGTAATGTAAATTGTATTATTTGTATGCCTATGGCAGAGCATGTTGTTCCAAAATATTATTATATGTAACACCTTATTCTTACACATGTTTCACGAATAAAGTTTTATCTTATCTTATCTCGGTAGTGTCAAATACTAGAAATTATAAACGCAGTTGTGGCGCGAACTAGAAGTTCCTTTTTCAAACGCTTGTCAATGAAAGCTTTGACAATCCTTTCATTCACAAGACAATCTTCGTTCATTCACAAGAAGACTATTATATTTACATATTATAATTTTATTATCTTGTTGCTTTTCAAGTAGCTATTATAAGGTGATATTGCATAAACAACATATGTTATGACATGTTAATGGGTGAGCATGACAATAAAAACATAGATGCATTTTATGTTTTTTAAATATCAGTGATTTTGTATCTGTATTTGTATGATTTGTGTAGATTGTGTTTTTGGTATCTTTTTTTTATTAGGGTTGAAATTTTATAGATTATAAGTTTAAGTTAAGATTGAGGGAACTGTAAGTATAATATAGACCTATCGATGTTTTAGACGCTAGAGACCTGTCTTGGTCTCACGTGGAGTGAATATTTTACAAGCCTGTATTCCCCGAAGGGGTAGGCAGAGGTGCTCGCTTAGTTCACACAATTAGTATGTTTTATGTCTCAATGTGATAGAGGGCGAACTCCAACCGGGCACTAATTTGAAGTCCCTGCTTCTATTAAGAATTACATAATGGACTAACCCAGTAACACTGCCCGACCCGGGAATCGAAGCCATGCTGTCGTGCTCAGCAGTCGCGCTTTTGGACGGCCAAGTCAGAGGTGGGAAGTTCAAACCCGGCAAACACCAATGACTTTTCGAATTCATGTGCGTATTATAAATTAGTTATCAGTTGCTAAAAACGGCGATAACATCGTGAGGAAACCCTGATAGGTGTTTCAACGGTGTGTGTCGCCATGTCAGAGGTCTACAGGCGGTTTAAACTCTGACACCAGGTCGTTCATCAACCATACGATAAGAAAAGTCCGTAGCGAGCACTAGACCAACGCGGCACACGCCAAATAATAAATAAATACCTAGATACATAATGCAGTATATATATGTGTTCAGCAGCTAACGAAGTTCGTATAAGGGAGCTTCGTGCTAGAGAGAGGATCTGGTACGTTGGTCCCATGAACTTTACCTTACATACAAACCTACATTTGAGCAGATACCGCTAAGCTTGACTATTGCTAGCTTTGTAGGTCACTGTAATATGAAATTGGTATCCAATAAAACCGGCATTTGCACTGTTTTTAGTATGAACGTTGTTCTGTGTTCTCTGTTTCTTGGTGTGCAATAAAGAATATTATCTAGGTATCTTATATTAGCTAAGAAAACTTTGAGTTTATTTTAAGTAGAGGTTATCTAAGTACAAAATAACAAAGTTTTGATGACGATAGGTTCTAAAATTATTCAGTCTCAATTTTTTCTTTTATGTAAAATATAACTAGCTGTCACCTGCGTCTTCGTCCGCATGGATTTCGAATGTTTACAGCTTATAGCCTTCCTGGACAAGTCGACTATCCAACACAAAAACATTTTTTCAATTCGAACAAGTTGTTCCTGAGATTAGCGCGTTCAAACAAAGATACAAACAAACTTTATAATTTTATATATAGCATACATCAGTGGATTGAGATAGGCTGATGATGATAATAGATATCACACCTGTATTTCTCCACAGAGGTAGACAGAGGCGTATAATTAAGCCACATTTCGTTAGTTATAAAACCCAATGTTATATGGGACAAACCTATAGATTTTGAAAAGCTATACCGTTAGAATATAGGTAGTTTTTCAAAATTAGCCATTAATTTAGCCATTAAATGTTATGTTATGTTATGTAAAAAGGCTAATTTTCCTAAATAACGCTTATAAAGCCTTCTTAACAACTGCACTCATTCGTCGTTGTTTAGAACATTACAATTGCAACACAACGTCTTAATCTTGACCGTAGAAACATGTTAATTATACCCCATGGCAATGCTCTCAAACTGAACCTACTCTAGTTGTCTATGACTCTTGGTACAGACTATAATGTTATGAACGCTTGGACAAAGAAACTTTAACGTAGAGGAATTGGTAAAACTAATTCATTTTAACATTAACATTGACTTCAAGATATTAATAGGCTCGCCCCCTATTACATTGGGACCTAAAACATAACTGGCGAAATGTGGGTGTACTATGTGTGCACCTCTGCCTACCCCTTCGGGGAATACAGGCGTGATGTTATGTTCAAGATAAAAAAGATGACTAGATGCGCCCCGCGGTGTTACCTGCTACGTTTTTTCGGGATAAAGTAGCCTATGTGTTAATCGAGGGTGTCAGCTGTATTTGAAATTTAATCAAAATCGGTTAAGCCGTTTGTGCGTGAAGAGGTCACAAACATACAAACACACTCACAAATTTCGCATTTACAATATTAGTGTATACATACAGGCGTAAATATAGGTAACCTCATCATTATTTGAAGTCGGTTAAATAAAAAATCGGACGCAATGCGTTTCTTGGACTGAATATTTTAGAAAATGATCAAATAAATCCTGACGTCAATAAGTTTTTTAATAACTATATAAAAATATAGTACAGTATGTAATTATGTGAAAAGTTACAACCTGATGTATGGCAATAGGCTGGCCACCTGTTACATGGGAATTGACACCTATTATACAGGATAGGCTCCTAATAAAGTATACCACCTTAAGGATTATATGCGTGATAGTTTATATAAGCAGATTTATACAAAAATATAGCAAAACTATTCAAATTAATGGATGACTAATTACTCGAACGCACGTCAAATGGATGGTTTATACGAAAAAGTGATAAAAACATGAATATTCTAATTATTAGATTAACTTCAATATCACATTTTAAATCATCTAGACTAAGACTGTTAATCATAATGTTATGAAAAGGACATTCTAAATACCACATTAGTTTTACCACAGACAAGCTAAAACCTCACATAAAACCTACGCTATTAAAAGCCTATTCATAATTCGAACGCACAATTTGAATAATTTGGAATGTTATTTAAATTCGAAATTAAATCGAATGCGGGCGTTCCAATTTTAAAAAGTTGTCGGCCATTTCCTCGACACACAAATCTATCCGTCAAAAGTGTTGCGCTTCCTATTCACCCTTCCCGCCCTTGAAACGGACCACTTACTTTTTTTACGTACAGAGCACAAGCAACGTGCAATGGTATAAAAACCTGCGGCGACCAATTGAGATCAGTCAGTAGCCTTCGAGCAGTCTACAACAGAAGTGCACGATGAGAGTTCTGGTTAGTTGAAACATTAACGTTTCATTCAACTCTATAGTGCTTTATTCGCCCTAATAATATTATTTAATAAATAATAAATTCTATTTAAGTGTTGAGTTCAGTGTCTGTGATTAGTGCTGTGACACGGATGCAAAGTCAACGTATCGATATAGGTGATAGTTTGTGATGTAATCGATGTTTTAATCGGCTTTGTTCCACAGATTGTCGCCGCCGTCCTCGCCTGCGCCGCAGCCGCGCCCTCCGGTCTGCTGGCAGCCCCCTACGGCCATGGCCTCATCGGTCATGCCGGTCTCGCGGTAGCCCACGCGGCTCCGTATGCTGTGGCTCACGCCGCTCCCCTGGCCGTGGCCGCCCCAGTGGCCGTAGCCCACGCCGCCCCCGCCCTCCCCACAATCTCCCCCGGAGACATCGCTGGCGCCGCCATCGATGCCCACGTTGAAGCTTCCGACCACGTCCGCGCCGCCGCCGACGCCGCCCGCGAATACCACGACCAGGCCTCCGAGCTCCACGGACAGGCCGTCAACGCCGCTGAGGACCACTCCTGGCAAGCAGTCGACGCTGTGAAGACCGCTGAGGCTCAGCTCGACGGCGCCGCCGCCGGTGTCGCTCCCGTGCTCGCCAAGCAGCTGGTCGGCCACGCCCCCGTGGTCGCCGCCGCTCCCGTCGCCTACGCCGGCCACGGCTACGCCGCTCCCGGTTACGCCGCTGCCGGTTACGCCGCTCACGGCTACGCCGCCCCCGCCGTAGCATACGCCGCGCCCGCTCTCGCTGCCAGCAAGACCGTCGTCAGCCAGTCCCTGTCGCAGTCCCACCCCGCGCCCGTGGTGCACGCGTCCTACGCCGTCGCCCACGCCGCTCCCCTCGCGGTCGCCCACGCCGCCCCCGTCGCTTACGCTCATGGACTCCACGGACACGCATGGTAAACTGTGATAGTATTTAGATACCAAAATAATACTCAATTTTCGGATTTGTAAATAAATTATATATAAAAAAATATACAGGCTAACAGAGGCGAGGATGTGTGAATAAATGAAATAGTAATTTTATACATATTCTTTTCTTTTACCACCTTCGCCTAACAATTAATTGTTCACGAACATGAACATAATACTTTAAAAGTCAATAACAAAGCCATATAATCAGTCGTAACAGTAATCGATTGGATCCAATCGGTAGTTACTCGATTATCGAAAACAAATACAAGACAAAAGTAGCTATGACACGACTCAAAATGTCAAGTACACATTTAAAACCATCGGCCTTAACACAGTAACATTCAAATTATTACTTTTAAGAAAAAAATTAACATCGATAAATATTATATCGATACAATTTCAAACGTAATACAAAGACATATTTTTAATCTACATTACTCACTGGCATTTTAATGAAATACCTGTGCAATAAAACGTAATAGGCAAAGGCAACTTCCTGACAGCCAATAATGTCAATTATTATTTTTAAACACATAAAGGTTTTTATAGACGCCAAGCCTTGCTCCAATCCGTGATTAGTTTTTCTAATAACTCGTAAAGGTATCAGTAGTCAAGGCCATATTCTCGGATATTTTAGACTTCCGCTTTTGTCTGTTACCGTGTATAATTAATTTGTTACGATCAAAAAGATATCTATATATTACTCACTTTAACATATAAATACTTTAGCGTGTTTAAAACATAAAACAGACACAGTAAGAGGTATTTAAATATGGGTTTAATTATCACAAGGTTATGATTAAGCTAAGCCAAGGATTTGGCATAAAATATATCAGAGTGAGCCAACATATAAAATACTAAAATGGTGTTTTAAATGTCACTTTCTTACATCGCTTTGACTAGTAAGTCTAGAATACGCAAAAGGAATAATAAATAGTTCCTTGCCCTAGATTCAAGTAATCTACCCTAAGATTTATAACCTCTGCATAAATATTTCATTATACATAAATATGTATTGCGTAATGTCAGTCACAATGTGGGAAGTTATTCTAAGAAACTAGTAACTAATATTTGTACTTGATAAAAGGTACTATCACTGTCGTTTGCATGTCAAATAATAGAAGTTTGTGACTAAGACTGCCTCGTTGGTCTAGTGGTTGCTAAGCGCGACTGCTGAGCACGAGGTCCTGGGTTCGAATCCCGGGTCGGGCAAAGTGTTACTGGGTTTTTCCATTAGGTAATTCTCAGTAGCAGCACGAAGTCTGGATTTGTGCCCGGTTGATAGCAATAGGCTCGCCCCCTATTACATTGGGACCTAAAACATAACTGGCGAAATGTGGGTGTACTATATGTGCACCTCTGCCTACCCCTTCGGGGAATACAGGCGTGATGTTATGTGTATGTGTGATAAAAGGTAATCAATTCATCGCCTATAACAATAATAATAATGATTCTCTCATGTGTAATCGGACTATCAACCATGCTAAAAGGCTTTCGTGGGGACAGGTCCAACACGCAGAGGCCCGTTGAGAACTTTAATCTTAGAGGGAATTGGGCACCAGCTTGGGACACTACACAACTGCTCAATAAAAGTCATAAAAAGTCTCCAGAAGGTGCAGGACTATTGTGAAATATAGGTACTAAAATGCTTCTCTATACAGTACATTAAAGCCTAAAGCTTAGTTCTTTTTCGTGGTATAAACATGATCAAATTGTCACACTTTAATATGGTGTAGACATTGGATTCAACATGGATGGTATTAAGGTTGACCGTCCAGGGTTCGAGTACCGAAATATCAATCTTGGAGGCTCTACTAATACTGAATTATTATTACTTAGCCTGTTATGTTTTAGAAAGCCTAATGGACGTCGCATGGGGAGGTTCCGAAGTTAGAGGTCCGGGACCTCACTTTTTTGTGCAGAGGGTGACCAACGGGGTGGATTTAGTGAGGTAGAATCCCAGGCTTCCCGGTTCCCTATAGGGGCCGGTTCCCTTCCCAAAAGTTCCCAATATGGGGTGAGCCTATTGCCATAAACCATTAGTCACAGTTCGGTCGCATTGCGTATCGGATACGGACGTGCCTCATAACGGTGCACTGTACGGATTTTTTAAATTCGCGAACAGCGCGGCTACATGCCGCTGCCCGCTACTGACACTATGAGCTCACAACTCATAGTCAACGAATTGTTGGCGTTTATACAAAACGCCATCGATACTATGGACGAGGTTAGTATCTTACAAATCTGTAAGACTAACTTCAAGGAAGACGACGTGAGCAGTGGCAAGAGACTGCTGTACCAGAGTCTGGATCGACTCGACCAGATGCCGTCTCGACGGAGGGACGGGACTGAGAAGAGCATCCAGGACATCATCACCCTGTTAAAGGTGACCGACCCGGACGACGTGCCTACTTTCGTGGCGAAGGAGCTGCACAAGCTGCCTCCCGTCACATTCGACCACGTCGACGTCACCAGGCTCCTGAAGGACATCATCTCCCTAAAGACGAGCCTGACCGAAGTACAGTCCAGATTGGAGGTCTCAGATGGGACCATTAAAGAACTGCGTGCTGAAGTAGAGTTATTACGTAACTCTATTTCCGCAACTAGGTCACCTGAGGCCTCTAAGGTTAACACACGTCGTGGGGCGCAGAATGCGTCCGTATGCAGTTTTGCGTCGGCGGATTCCGATGCGTCACCGGCTGTCGTCAAGTGCGATGCCCCGGCTGCGATTGCGGCACGTGTAAATGCATCGACACCTCGACGTGTTTACGCTGACGCGGCCGCCAGCCGGCCCGCCGCTTGCATACCTAGCGGCGCCGCACCGGTCCCCGCGCCCGTCCGCGTGGCTCCGCCGCGCGCCACCCGTACTCCGTGCCCAGTCCCACTGCCCGTGCCTGCTGCGCAGGCGCCACGTCGGGATGAAGATGGTTTTGAGATGGTGCAGCGGAGAAAGCACTGTCAAAGGACCGTCCAGAACCGCTGCGGCAAAGCCCCATTGGAGCCGAAAATGCTCGTGCGGGCTGCCACGCCGAACACTCCGGTGTACATCTCGCGCCTGCGTTACACCACTAAGGCGGAGAGCATCGTAGAGTACGTGCGTCAGAAGATTCAGTACGCGCCGAGGGTGCAGGAGCTTGAGTCGCGCCGCAACGTCAACTTCAAGGCGTTCGTGGTGCGAGTACCTAACTGTTACCTGCCCCTCGTCTTGCAGGAAGACTTCTGGCCGCAAGATGTGGTGTTCCGTCGCTTCCGCGGACAAGTGCCACCGGAACGCACTAATACGAAGTGCTAGGAAGTGTTTTTACTAACATAATATTAAGTCTATATTATACTAACAAAACATGTTACTATATTTATATATGTTAGTTTGTAAGGTATTTATCTATGGGCCATAGTTGCCTGAAAATAAAGGTTTTATTATTATTATTATTATTATTAGGTAAACACGCAGTCTTACTGCTAATAACCACTAACGCATATTCTAAGAAATGAAGTAACCAATCCAATGTATAGCTACAACAATTGGTATTATGAAATCGGTTCAAGCCAGCCAGCTAAAGAGATATAAATTAAAGTAAATGGCAAATGGTAAACGGTAAAGCCGCGTCTACGGTGCTATGGAATAAATCCACATAATCAGGTATATATCACCGATCAGTGTAAACAAAATATGTCCTAATAGGGGCAAGATTATAATTATCTTTACCCGTCACATTAGCCTATTCATTGTTTGTAATTAAAACATAACATAACATAACATCACGCCTGTATTCCCCGGAGGGGTAGGCAGAGGTGCACATATAGTACACCCACATTTCGCCAGTTATGTTTATAGGTCCCAATGTAATAGGGGGTGAGCCTATTGCCATCAACCGGGCACAAATCCAGACTCCGTGCTGCCATTAAGAATTACCTAATGGAAAAACCCAGTAACACTTTGCCCGACCAGGGATTCGAACCCAGGACCTCGTGCTCAGCAGTCGCGCTTAGCGACCACTAGACTAACGAGGCAGTAATTAGCTGGTTTCATATAAAAATTTGCTTATGCTGGTACAAAGAACCACGACCTGTTTTGTTTGATGAGATATTATATAGTAACTATCAGATCTTGCCTACCGTACTGTGACATCGTCCTAACTTACATTCTAGTCTAGTCTGCGCACTATATCCTAGATATTACTGCCGCCATATTGGATTGTTACACCAACAATCAAACTAGAATATTGAGGTATTTGCTAAGTGCGTTATTTTTTGCTTCTATGTATACTGGATTACCCATTTAAAATAGTTTCAAATAGGAGTTACTCAAATTGAGTTTTTCCTTATGTTACTTACATATCAGAAGTCTAAAAACTTATTATTACCACGCACTGATAGTAGAGTGGTATGACCATTGGACTGCCAAGTCAAAAGTCACAAGTTCAAACGCAGACACGCACCAATGTCTTTTCAAATTCATGTGCGTATTATAAATTAGTTATCAGTTGCTAAAAACGGTGACGGAAAACATCGTGAGGAAACCGGCACACTTAAGAGATATTTCAACGGTGTGTAAAGCCATGTCAGAGGCCTACAGGTGGTTTAAACTCTGACACCAGGTTGTTCATCAACCATACGATAAGAAGAAGAAGCAGTTGATAAAATTCTACCTGTCACTGTCGTTTGCATGTCAAAGAATAGAAGTTTCAATAGTCGCGAGATGTGGACTTAAAATACATTTATATAATGATCTAAATTGATAAAGGAAATTTGGAAAATGATGGACACGAGCGGGATTTGAAACCGCGACCTTCGCCGTACTGTGGCGCTTTTTCAATTTAGATTCAAGCTTAGCATGGGCAACATGTAAAACTGACACTAAAAGTCATATTTTATAATGTTTTAAGTACATTTTATCATCGCCTATATAAGAGGGAAAAGGTCCTAGGCGAGGAGACACGCAACTGAAACCAGTTCTATTGTAGATCTAATAGAAAGCGAAATGCGATCGAGTCTGGTTACAATGGCAAGCAGTAATAGTGGAAGTACTGCGTATCTTGTCGGATTAAGACATTCTAATCTTAGAGCTATCGTGTGTTAAGTTAGATGAAAGATCAAATGAGAAAAAAAACAAAACCTATTGATATTGCTTTCGGAATCTTGAAATTACAATAGATGTACTAAAAGCCTCGTGTCTCTGGAAGGAGTAGGACGTACGTACATCCACATCTCACTAGTCTTGTTATTCGCAGTAGGAATTGAGCCGCCTGGACAGAAATCCGGCCTATATGCTGCTTAGAATGATCTAAACTGGAAATACCTAATAGCATTTTTCCCAACCCGGATATCAGCCCAGAACTTCACGTCTGGTACTGACTTTAGCTAATCTGCACAGTTTGATCAATCAGTAAATACTTTTGTAGTAAAACCGTCAAGTTTAATAGAGCAAATAAACGCAGCAGTGAACATTGTCTAGAACCTTTTCTGCAGGCACTAGTGGTTAGTTAAATTTGAGTTTTTTTTTTTCAATGTAAGTACCTATACCTATATGTAAGTACCTAGACTATTCTATAATCTATACTCTTGTCCCAATATGTCGTTAAATTGTTTTTCCAATTGGCCGAAAAGGATGAGTCCTGAATATCGTTCGCGCAGTAAACAGCATATTCAAGACTTTATAAACCATAAAAATCATGTCGGCAAATCACAAACCACTTTACCGCTAACTAGAACTCCCTAAGAGAAAATACCCAAAACACTGTCAAACTTAGTTTTATCCCAGTGCAAAATGTTTGGCAGTCGCGTTTGGTGACACAAAACAAAAGACAGTCTGTCTATTTCTTGGTAAATTCAAATATTACCTATTTCTTTTAAATACTACCAAGCGCCTGCTACTATTGTGTTTGCAATTAACTTAAGAACATTTTTGCCCTGCTCTGTTTAATAGGCGCAATAAAGGATTTTTATTCAGAGCTGACTGAAGAAGGCCTCATATAGGTACTTACATTGTCAACCCTTCATCCTAATTTTTGGGTTTAAGAATCTTTATTTCTCATTAAGAATTAACATTCACTTCTTATCATTTGATGAACAACCTGGTGTCAGAATTTAAACCACCTATAGGCCTCTGACATTGCTTTGCACACCGTTGAAAAATCTTTCAGGTGAATAACTAGTTTATAAAATTTGAATTTGAACATACATTAGTGCGTGCTAGGTTTTGAACTTGCGACCTTTGACTTGGTAGTCCAACAGTCATACCATCTTGAATCTACATATTATATCTATCTACCTTTATTTGTTACAGATTGTTGTTAACATAAATACATGAAACATAACACCACGCCTGTATCCCCCGAAGGGGTAGGCAGAGGTGCACAAATAGAGTTAATAATCTGTAACAAAAAACATCAAAAGCTCTCAGAATCCCACTCTTAAGCAGCACGAGTCACACATTAATCACTGACAGTTATAACACACACATGCGCCTGCGCGCACACGTCATCCGAATCATCATCACAGAAGCACCTAACGACGTACACGTATAGAATTACGTCACAAGCCCGCTCGTCGGGGTCGGCGCCCGCGCATCTTTGCAGTTCAAGTTCAACCGAAAGTTTATAATTCATGATGTGGTTTGCGGGTGTGGCGAGTGGTCGAGTTGTGTCTTCACCGGGTTCATTCCCCGTCAGAGACCGATTTATTATACTTGTGGAATCAGAAGAAATGCATTCTGAGTCTGGACTTTCTTGTATATGCTATCTATGTATGTCTGCGTGTCACACAAATATTTGTTCTGTGCGAGGATTGAACCCGCAATTCGTCCAATCACATGGTCACGCGCACCCACGACGATGTTAACTTTCTTATTCCTTCAACAGAAGATTTATTACATTAAGAAGAAACACGTCATACAAACAAGCATAAGAACATAAAGCATACCTATAACATTACGTCACCAAACACACCGCCCGCCGAGGTCGGCGCCCGCGCATCTTCACAGTTCAAGATCAACGGAAAGTAAGCGCTTTGATGCGTAATCGTGACGTTTATAAATAATAAGATGTTTTGAATAATACCTGTTTGGCTCAGCTGTTAAACTATGCAAAATTAGCATTATATGCAAGTTTTATTCCCGGACGAGACAATTTTTGCATCATATTTATCGTACTGCCTCGTTGGTCTAGCGGTTGCTAAGCGCGACTGCTGAGCACGAGGTCCTGGGTTCGAGTCCCGGGTCGGGCAAAGTGTTACTGGGGTTTTCCATTAGGTAATTCTCAGTAGCAGCACGGAGTCTGGATTTGTGCCCGGTTGATGGCAATAGGCTCGCTCCTTATTATATAGGGACCAAAAACATAACTAACGAAATGTGGGGGGTGTATTAAATGTGCACATATGCCTACCCCTTCGGGGAATACAGGCGTGATGTAATGTTATGTGCTATTTATCATACAAATGAAACAATGATACTGCTGCCATTAATTGCCACTAAACCAGATTCAAGCTGTCACTGAAAACTATCTATCAGAAACACTGCCCGACACAGGAATCGAACCTTTAGTAGTCGCACGTGAACCACGTAGCAACCCCTGAACTATTTCACCTGATCCCTTGTCAGAATTGTGGCGTTCTAAGGGGGAGGCCTTTGTTCAACAGTGGTCGTCTTCCGGCTGCTGATGATGATTACTTTTTCATATCATAAAACCTCATAAATGGACGCAAATTTTTATTAATGACATATATAGCATCGCCCTTAATATCACCACATTAATATAAAACCTGAATAATATATATTTGGAATAAAAAATGCATTAACATTTCACTCGAAGCGGAAGACATAAAGATGTCCAAAACCGGATTATGAACGCTCACTTTCTGTTGAACTTGAACCGCGGATGCGCGTGCGACGACTTTTAGTGATCTTTAGTTATGCACTATGACTCAGTTGTATACATTGTAAACAAAATCCGGACCAAAATAAAGTCCCTACGTGTTTGATAACCTGATTGGCGCAGTGGCTATGCAATTTTGAACTGCTGCGCTAAAGGCTGCGGATTCGATTCCCGCACGGGACAAAAAATTGGGTGATCCGCAGATGTTTGTCCCGAGTGTGGGTGTTTGTGTATGTGATATTTCATGTTTGTGAAACGCACCCACGATACAGGAGGGATTCCTAGTGTGGGGCGACGTTTTGTATGTTAATAAAAAGAATTGAGAAGTAACTCAGTACAAGACACAACGCCACGCGTGTTTTCTCAAGGAGTAGGCAGAGATCACGGATTTGAATAAACTGAAAATTTCCATAGTGTAACATACCATAATATCACACCTTTATTTCCCCAAGGGGTAGGCAGAGGTGTATCGTACACCCACAGTTCGCCAGTCATGTTATAACGGTTGATGGCAATAAGCTCGCCCCCTATTACATTGGGACCTAAAAACATAACTGGCGAAATGTGGGTGTTCTATGTGCACCTCTGCCTACCCCATCGGGGAATACAGGCGTGATGTTATGTTATAAATATAGCTGTGACAACTCTGTTTTTGATAGATCATACAACGTAATTGTCGCTTACTTAAAAACCAGTAGGCATTTGAAAATTATTGCTATAAGGAAGTCCAGTGCTTAATGTGTTATTACTAATATTGAAAGCAATGTTAATACCGCCCGTACAATTTACGACCACCTTTGATATTTAATTTTTTCTACCAGAAATAAGTTTTGCAATTAACATAATTATCTTATTAATGTCATATCGTTTTAGGGTCTCGTAATAGTTTTGTGTTACCGCAAACACGTGGTTAAGGAGTCCTCTCTAAGGTCAGTTTTAAGATGCTTGCCTGCCGATAGATCGTACTTTGAAATGTCGGCTTTTGTTTTCTTCTATCAAAATGTTGGAGCGACTACATAAAATGAAAGATGGCGGTCGGAATTTGATTTGCGCATGCGTCAAAGACGCCATCTTGTCCATGTTTGTCCTGACTGAAAAGAGCGGTAAGAAAAACATAATTTTGAAACTTGAATGTAATGGTCTAAAATTTCCAACACGAGGTTAGTAAACGTGGTGATGAAAACTTGCTCCTTCTGCATTCAGAAATCTTTCTTGACTGCACTAATGTTATTTTATAAATGCCATAACTATTTGCACGCCTTCCAAAACAACTGGTTAGAGCTGACCAAGGATACGGCCAATTAGAAGCTCTAAGATAATCTTTTGCTCAACAGTGATACCCTAATTATACTACTAAAACCCTTCATAATCATCAGTAGGAATCACCATTGCCTTTGGATACCTATGACAAAAAATATGAACATTCAAAGGCGACCTACAGAAAGCTAGCTTGTCTCAATACTGTGTTGCTAAGTTGCTATCAAGAGCAAGTAAAAGCAACAACCGGACTTTTATAAAGATCCCTTGTTCCCCACAAAGTTATTTATTCTTAATGGCGCAGTTAAAACTATAACATTCGCAGAAAAAACGGGCAGGCGTGAAATGTAAGGATACTGCAGTTCCGTATGTTACAATGGTGTGTGTTTTAAGGGCATTAGCGAATAGTCTAGTATTTAATTGTGTATGTGAGGGATTAGCAACAATGAGGATAGTAGGTGTCCAGGGTCCACGTACTTAGGAGGTTCTCTATCCAGACCTTGCCTTCTCTATTCTTACTACGTTTTCACGACTTAACTACCAATCAAATTGTAGTGAAATGACCACATTTCAGCTATCTCCAATACCAATGGAGATAGCTTGAACTCTGAAGAAAGATATAGCTTACTTCTTTCTCGGAAAAAGCTCTGATTTATTTTTCACGAAGCTGACTAAATTTAAAATCAATAAACTACATGACGTTTTTGTCTGTATGTTAAAAAACCTTCGTCGCCTTCGCAAGATGACAGCTTCAGACAAATAAAAGGATGATGCGTTCCCATACAATTTTAAGCAAACATCACAAGATATAATTTCCCAAGGTACCCTAAAACCTTGCACAGTTGGTTGACATTTACCAGAAAACGGACCAGATAAGCAAGCGCGCAGGTAATGAGTTTCGCACAGAACAAAACACAAAGGAAGACAGAGCAAAATGTATGTATGTATGTCTTTATAAACGATAAATACTATATCTCATGAGGTGATAATAACCGAAGATGTCAAGACCTTTGTTTTAAATTGTAAAAGAGATGCATATCAGTAACAGTACATCGCAGGTTATGGCTGTCCAGAATAAGAATCGTTTATTTGCTAGATATAACGGTGTTTACAGATGGAAATAATGTAATAGTAGTCTCACATATTTCACCTACATTTTTCGACAAGAGCGTGTATGAGGAATGTGATGCGTGTGAATGAAGCAAAAGAAGTATGACAGGATCGTAGCAAATAGAAATCCGTGGTCTCTGCCTACACCTCAGGGAAACAGGCGTGACTTTATGTATGTATGTATTTTTTTGACATGCAAAAACAGATAATTCTTAATTGTTTATTGTACACATAACATCAAACCTGTATTCCCCGCAGGGGTAGGCAGAGGTGCACATATAGTACACCCACATTTCGCCAGTTATGTTTTAGGTCCCAATGTAATAGGGGGCGAGCCTATTGCCATCAACCGGGCACAAATCCAGACTCCGCGCTGTGAGAATGACCTAATGGAAAAACCCAGTAACACTTTGCCACTACGACCACCATCTTGCTAAATTCCACTTTTTTAAAGTTCATGGTAAAATTCCCTCTTTTAAACTTGTGGTACACAAAAAACCACTAAAAGCCGTTAAAATATTCACACATGACTTCAAAATTGATTCAAAACATCAAGATCGGTTTACACAAAAGAACAACGACCCACTTTTGTTTTGCTTTTAGCCGCCATCGCCAGGTCCAATTACCAGAGCCAAGTATGTCTATGTGAGGAGTTAATTGGATGCAAAGGAATACTAAGCAATGCCTGGTTTTAAATTTAAATAGAGCTCTATTAAATCCGCCCACGGGACCCATTGGAAACTGATTTGTTTGTTTTATATTTAATGTTGCTAATTTCAATGTCAGTTGGATATTTTACAAGGAATAACGCATTATGTAATTAGGTTCCAATAAGTTTATAGAATTATTTTCTTTCCTATTATTGTCATTAAATCATCCCTCTCACTGTCTTTCTATCCAAATTACCCGCAGAGTGGTTGGATCACTATTTACCGCGTTATAATATCCAAACTAAAAGCTAAAGACTATGAATCCTAAAAAACATCGGCCAGGTATCCCAAAAAATCAAAAGCTGGCGAATTCTCTGAATAAATATCAATTTTATCGTAAAATAGCATTACTATAGATCCACGAAAAACCTTGATAACCATGCTTTTTTTAGCTCAACGACGCCTATCGACTCTATAGACTGTAAAAAGTTTCGCAATTATTTATTTAATGAAACAGAACATAACTCTCGTAAAATCCATAATTAAATCAACCGAAACCAAATCACATTATAGGTAAATTATCAAAACACATTCGTCTATAATGACGCAACGTACCTACGACACAAAAATTATGAGTTAAAATCAAGATGGCGCCGAGCTGTCAATCGAAGCTTCCTGCATTCTTGCGCCCTCGTGCGACCGCCCCGATCAGGGTACCGTCAAGAGAGAATAAATCAAAAATCTATTTTTGATTTGTATCTGTCTGCAAATTTTTAAATTACTTCTTTATTTACCACCTCTTGTAGCATAATTGTTGCTATGACTTTTTGTTCGCAAACATTGTGTGAATATGTTGGGAGTGCGTAATACAATTGCCTGTGTTATTCTAATGCGAGTGGAGAAACTAAATTAAATAAAAAGGCGGATACTCTGAACCAAAGAATACATAATTAATGCGTCCCAATTCTAAGAAATAATATTTTTCCCTTATGTCACACATCAATTATACTAAAAAAAAACGAGTTATATTGCTAAAAGCATATCATAGACTTACATTGCTGTACCCTATGTACCTGTATGTATCGCAAAGGATAAAGCCATTTTCCACCCGAATTTTGGAAAAATATCTTCTTGAGATTTTTTAAGTCTATCAAAAAGCTTCAAAATCTAAAAATCATAGTCTTTAATTTTACTATAATAACTTCGGCTCGCGACTACCGCGTAACTAGATGTTTTTTTTCTTTAATGATGTTATTCGTGTACACCATCTCATTAAAGTAAATGAATAAGGGCTCCGTTCGAGTTCCAAACTATTCGGGTATTCCCGAATACGAATATTTAGTAAATAGTCTTTCATTTGTTTACATTAATTGATATATTACACTTTTATAAATCTAAGTAATAGTTAATAAACTGTTATGCATTGCAACTTGTCCTTTACAGAATCGTGACTCGTGTTACATATTTTAATATCATCAAGTTAATGATTAGAAACAGTTCAAGTTGAAGTAATCTTTGTTTTCTAAGTTATTTATTGCGCGTATTCAATAAAAAATAATGGACATCGTATAGTTATTTATAAAACATCTTTCAGATATATTTGTTTATCCGTATTCTTTAAAGATTTTTATAGCATTTCAGTGTCGCTAGCATTAGCTGTCACTAGTTACTGCCTCACCAGTAAAATAATTTAAAACTGAAAACATAGATTTTGTTTAAAGATTTTTTCCATTCTTTTTGGTACCGAAAAAAATTTGCGATATAGTTTAACTGAAACAACTAAATAAACCATACCAAAACAATCTAAGTATAATACGAAATTCACAAATATGAATAAAAAACAAATAACCAAACATCGAAAAACACCTGCGAAAGTAAAATTAAAATTTTGATCAAAAATTTCACGGAACCCGAGCTTTCGACTCAAAAATAACTTGTTTTTTTTTTCTTTTAGCCACATTGTCCATCCAAGTATCCAGACTGCTCTACATGTCGGCGCGGCTCGTATAAATAGCGATGGACCGAGATGCTGGTCATCAGTAGCCATCAGCAGCTTCCGAAGATCAAGATGAGAGTTCTGGTTAGTTCTTAATTCATCTTTAACTCTATTTTTGTATACAGTGTTTAGTCAAGTGAATTTTGTCTAGTGATTTTTGTGTGCGATTTTTTGGATAAAATTTTGCGTTTTTTGGTAGATGAAACTATAGACGCGAGTGTTAGGTTAATGCAATTCTTTTAACATAATTATATATTATAGGTATATTTATATTTGAACTAGAGTTAAATAGATTCCCCCTTATAGAAATTGAGTGTTCAAAGAATTATTAAATTATACCTGTCACTGTCGTTTACATGTCAAAGAATAGAGATGACAATAGATTTAACAAGCTATCTTAAAACACATGTTAGTATCGTTTATAAGTACGATGGATTGTGTCGCTAACAAATAATTTTACCACTATACAGAGAAAATTAGATTTGTTAATGAAAATATTTTTGTACCGTCGAAGTCGTCTTTTTCTCAGTAAAATATGTATTTCCTTAACATTATAAACCCACAATTAAATTAATTAAACTTCATCGAAATGGAACTATTCTCACTGTGTTCAAATAAAACTAGGTTTACGGATTTTATCGCGGTTTTTTCAATTGATTTTTGGTCCCGACGTTTCGAATCCTTTACAACATTCATGGTCACGGGCAGACTGATTATTCTTACTGCGGTTTCCTGATTTTTAAACATTAATTAACTATGGAATTCATATTCCTTATAAGTACATATAATTAACGGTTACGAATTTCGTTTAAATTACACACTAATTAGGCTTAAAGAACGAAAAGTAATTGGAATTTAATTGTTGAAGGCTGAGCGAGAAGTCCGAGGGTACGTTCCCGGGTAGGAAAACCGTTAGTAGTTTTTTCATTAGGTAATTCTCAGTAGCAGCACAAAGTCTGGCTTTGTGCCCGGTTGATAGCAATAGGTTCGCCCCCTATTACATTCGGACCTCTAACTGGCATAATGTGGGTGTACTACTTAACTTAGTAGCGGTAAAAGTCTGCCTACCCCTTCAGGGAATATAGGTGTAATGTTATATATTTTACGTTTTAATTCCTGAATCATAAATAAATCTATTATGCGCAACGACACTAATATGGACATCGGTATTGGCTAATCGATATTCAGACAGCTCTTAATTAACATTAATCGTATTCAAGACAAGTTCAAACACTCAATAAATAATTAATTACTTACTGTAAATAATAATCTCTTAGGTGTAGGAGACGAAAAGGCGACTGTCAATCTTGAGCTGTATTCTGACGCCGCGGTTCAAAACGTTATACAGAAAAAAAAAAAAAAAAAAGCATCATCATCATCATCAGCCGGAAGACGTCCACTGTTGAACAAAGGCCTCCCCCTTAGAACGCCACAATGAACGACAGCTTGCCAATTCCATCCACCAGTTACCCGCAATTCTGACGATATCGTCAAAAAAAAAAATACCATTGTGAAACAAAATCATTATATCTATGTATTTATATTTTTATATATTAACGCTTGTATTGTCTGTAGGGTAGACAGAAGTGTGTTATGTCCCTCATAATAATCTCATAGAACGCATGCAGGGAAGACAATGCATGGCCTAAGTTTTTATGTAGAAACAGTGCCCAAAGTCAAAATTTCATAATTATGGTCATATTATAGCCGCAAGGCGACCTCTAGAAAATAACTTTATCACAATATAACAAAGACTTTTCAATCAGACGGTACCTACAATAAAACAGTAGCTGCAAAAAGATACATTTAGTTGTCCTAAAGGTGTCGGTGCTAATCGTTAAAATACTTGAAAGAAACTTAACTTCGTTTAGCTTTGATAGACTAAACTCTGATTAACAAAAATAATCAAGGAAAAAGACAGCTTAGACATACATGACTTGATAACCTTAGAAACAAGAGACACTTTCTACAAAAACTTATATTAATTCAGCCACCGAGGCTAACTTCCATAGCACTCAATTATTCAGCGATATTAGAACTGTCAGTCGAAACTTGGACCTAACTTTGAATCGATTTAAATCGGTCCAATCGATAGAAAATTCCAGTGTATAGCATTTTTGTAATCTAGTTTAACCATTGATTAAAATTATATCTGCCACTGTTGTTAGCATGCCAAAGGCTGTTTTCAATTGACCCATGAGGTGTTCAATGTATTCTCGTTAATAAATAACAGATGCTTGCTGTAACTAAGCCCTATCAATTAATGTTTTGACAGATTGTACTATAGATATTGTTACATATCATTATGTATGTTCCTGTATTTAACATAAACGTTTGTTACAGATTGTATCCGCCCTTTTCGCCGTCGCGGCCGCAGCGCCATCTGGCATTTTCGCGCCAGTCATAGTGCCAGCTATACGGACGATAGCCGTCCCAGCTGCCATCCCCACCATCTCGCCCGGGGACATCCAGGCAGCGGCCATCGATGCCCAGGTTAAGGCCCAGGACGCCGCCCAAGCCGCGATCGACAAGGCCCGCGAATTAGCTGAACAAGCCACTGAGAATATCAACGAAAAAGCTATCACTGATGCGACTGTCTCCAACGAACAGAATTTGGATGCTTTCTGGTCGGCCGAAGACAAGAAATGGCAGGCGGTTGACGCGCTGAAGACAGCTGAGGCTCAGATTGATGGCGCTGTTGCCAACAACGCTGAACTCTTGGCCAAATCCGCCATCAGTGGCGCTGTTCCTTATGTATCTGCTGTAGGACCTATCGCGCCTATTGTGGCTCCCATTCCTCCCGTCGTCTACTCTCCGTACAGCGCTCCCTACGGCGCTTTTTCGACCCAAACTTTCGTCCAGCACCAGGAGGTCAAAACCGAAGCTAAGGACGCGAGCGCTGAAGCCGCTGTCAAAACCGCTGAGCCTGAGAAGCCCGCTGAAGCCCCAGAGGCTGAGAAGACTGAGAAGGTTGAAGCCGCTGAAAGCCCAGCCTTTAAAGGCGCTGAGAACTTGAACGCTAAGCCTGCTCTGATTGGCCAGCCCTTGCTCGCTGCCCCCCTTGGCTTATACAGATACGATGTAGCAGTGCCTGCAGTCAGCCATGTGATTGGCCAACCGATTTTGAAGTACGCGACCGCTGTCCAGCATGGAGTGTTTGCTCCCACCTTCGTGAAGACTGTGTGGTAAAGATACTGAGGATGTTGGAGACGGAGTGATTAAAATTATAATTTGACGACTGAATATTGTTTCATTGATGTCTTTCCTCCTCTTTGTGGTATTTACAAATAAGTACAACTTGACAAGTATACATAATTGATGCATAGAATATCATCATCAGCCGGAAAACGCCCACTGTAGAATAAAAGCCTCCCCCTTAGAAAGCTACAATGTACAATAACTACTTAAATATAATTAGCTGGGTATTGAATAACTAGGAATCTGGACAATCTTACGACCTGAAGAAAACGTGTCAAGTCTACATAGTGTAGTGTAGATTTGAGTCACGCATCGGACGAATGACACAAAAAGTCGTTTAATAGACGTAATTGTACAAAACCCACTCACGGGAAGTCAGTTCTAGTTTCTCAGTCCAGAGTCTCATATTTTAAATTATTGTGACATTTAACGTCATAAAACAAGTTCTTATTAACAACAAAAAATAAATATTATCATTTGTGAGTTCCCAATACGATGCTGCCGATAATGTCTACCTTTGGAAAATACAGGCGCAATTATACCATGTAATAAACAATTAAGCGCCTGGTGAAATATTAACACATAAATCTTAACGGAGTGTAATGTAATAAGATTAATTCAACAGGAGTTTTTAGAAACAGTATTATATTATTTAAAATAGCTTATATTTTTCAAAATACAAGAAAAGCATGGGACTGAGAGGAGAGGAGAAACTGGGAGGTATAAATTGTAAAATCAATTATTTTTATACAGTGTAGGGCTGTAGGTAGTTGTTTTGGAAGCTTAATAACCTCATTACTGACTTTATTAGTTATGAGTTAAATATCACTATTACATATCAGAAAACAATAACAAGGCGCTTTAAATTCATCATTCACACGACCGTTTAAAAGAACCCGGAAAGACTCCAAAATGTCAGACTATAAACATTGACTGCAACATACACACGGCATGTTACAGTTGCATACACATTATAATACAGGTTGACCTTTACAAGTATGCACCGTAATAATCTTTATATAGGCTGCTCGGTTTATTTTAATGCTTTTTATTGTTTCCAATAAATCCGTTTTATCTTTTGTTTATAAACTACGGAAACGCGTTTCGATGACAATTGTTTTACTTTATTATCAATGCGAAGTTTATCTGTATCTGTTTTATTTTTAGAATCAAAAGGGTAATGTTTTCCTGATCAAATGTCGGTCACGACGGCCTGTCTCACCTGAGACTAGCCAATTACGCAGGAGATATTATAGTGCACAAGTATACGCGCAAATGGTGCACTTTCTATTCCTTCACTCTCATAGTCCGATGGGACGGTAAGACACGACCGGAGAGATATCAGGCGCAGGACCAACGGCTTAACGTGTCTTTCGAAGGATTACAGTGTTTTTTTTTAAACAACCCCTTGCCTAACGACATGATGACTGATCTACTGAGAGTGAATGAAGCAAGAGTAGTATTCAGTTCAAGGTAAGTGACCTAGCGACAAGTAGGTATTAAGTCACTTAGACACAAAAACAACGGCAAAAAAATCGATGATTTCTGCCTACTTTTCACAGACAGTATTCTGTATGTATCTTTTATACAGTCTGTGCTTTACTCTACAACGCCCGCTCGTAGTAATCTTTATATAGGCACACATAAATCATACGAACATATAGACATATACGGCAGCGAGTAATCATTTAATGTAGATATCTTAATGCGATGCGATATGTAATTAATAATATCTCTATATGGTATCGGTTAGGTTAAGAGCAAATGGAAAAAGCTACAGATATAATTATTATGGGCGTTATTTTACACCGATATCGAAAAAGGTGCAAGCTTTTTTCCGTGGTTTATGCCTACCTCTCTGGAAAATAGGCGACTTTATGTAAGTATTTTTTAATTCGGCTGTAATTTGTGTATGTTTAAGTAGATTTTAATAGTTTTTTTTAGAGTAGACCTTTAGGATAGTAAATAATGTGCCTGAATATTTGCAAAAAAATTACAAACAATAAAAATTTCCACTCTTACTGTATAGTGAAATGTGGGTGTTAAAAACACACCACAGCCCACGACTCTGTATAATTCAGGCATAACATCACGCTTGTATTCCCGGATGGGGTAGGCAGAGGTGCACATATAGTACACCCACATTTCGCCAGTTATGTTTTTGTCCCAATGTAATAGAGGCGAGCTTATTGCCATCAACCGAGCACAAATCCAGACTCCGTGCTGCTACTGAGAATTACCTAATGGAAAAACCCAGTAACACTTTGCCCGACCCGGAATTCGAACCCAGGATCCTGTGCACAGCAGTCGCGCTTAGCAACCACTAGACCAACGAGGCAGTCAAGCATAACAGTCTTTAATAAAACGATTAGTTACTTTTTTACTAGTACTAAACAAGTTTTAAATATCACCGAACCATTTCCTTGAGTCCAGCCTACATTAGCGTCAATAAATAACCATTATTATGTATAACTATGTATCTTTATGTACTTATCTATGTATATTGTGTATCAATTACAAGAAATTCTTGAATAAGCAATGATGAACACGCCTTGTTAGAGGGTGTTGTCTTTTAAGAATATTTTAACGTTTGAGAGTTAGCTTCGATGTAACCTACACCTATATTTTATGTAACCTATATATTTTATACAAATGTGACCTATTTGCAGTTATTTTGAGACTCTTAACGTTGTTATTTCCTAAATATAAAACGCAGGTAACGCGGAAGAGTCCAAAACTAGTCAGGTATCGAGCGAAGACTTTGCCTACCCTTTCAAAGAATAAAAATAACAGCATATAACTATCCCACTGCAGGACAAAGGCCTCTTCTCGTATAGAGAAGGATTGAGCATTGATCACCACGCTAGCTCACTGCGGGTTGGCGATTCACGGAATACAGGTATAACATATTATACTGTGCTATAACAAGTCAAGGCACTATTGCAATGTCTAGAGCTATGAGTCTCACAAACTGTGTAATGCTTTCAAAAAGTTACAAACAAAAATTAACACGTACTAATTATGGTAATTAGTTTACGTTTTTTTTTTGTTTAGTTATAGACATGTCAATGGCATTTTTGAACTAGTCATTGTGTAAGATGTTTTACCTTGTCGTTTAGTTTTACTTTGCAGTATTTTATTGTGTAAAATAACTTAATTTTACTAGACCGTAGAAAGGCGTTTAAATGTATCCGTGAGGAAACGGGTAGATAACAAAATTCTCTTTGTTGGGAGTTGAGACTGACGTAAGAGTTTAATTAATAAGCCCTTAGAGGGGGGGGGGGCAAAGGTAAATAGTACGCCTATCTGCCACCAACTATGTTATAGGTCGAAATGTCATTGGTGGCGAGCCTATTGACTTAAACTTGGCACACTTACAGACTCCGTGCTGCAGAATAACCTTATGGAGACAGACCAGAATCGAACCTGAGCAACGAGGAGAGAAATCCCAATAAGGCAATATTTCTTGTTCACCCAAAAAAAGAGTGTTTCTTGTAAAACGAAAACCTTATAAGTTAATATTCAGATTCAATAAACCAGTTACGATAACCACAAAAGTTAAGAACAAGGTAAACAATTTAACTTGCTCGCTGTGCCCCAGTTAAACCGGTACGTTCTATTGTAGGCTTACTGCATAACTCCTGTACCTATAATTAAGGTTTAACTTAACTATAACTCAAGTGAAATTAACTAAAAGGTTAACTTAAGGATTAACTATAATAAAACTTAATTCAGTGCTTAATGCAGTTGCTTTGGGGTTCTGAAATAGATGAACGGAATTTATAAGCGTAAGGTCGCGATAAAAGATTTTTTAATGCACTAATATCACTTTTTCATTTGTAATCAACTCATTACACGATCTAATATTCATTAAATATAACAAAAACATAACATAACATCATGCCTGTATTCCAAGAAGAGCTAGGCAGAGGTGCACATACAGTACACCCACATTTCGCCAGTTGTTTTTAGGTACCAATGTAATAGGGGGCGAGCCTATTGCCATCAACGGAGCACAAATCCAGACTCCGTGCTGCCACTGAGAATTACCTAATGGTAAAACCCAAGAACACTTTTGCCCGACCTGGGATTCGAACCCAGGACCTCGTGCTCAGCAGTCGCGCTTAGCGACCACTAGACCAACGAGGCAGTCATTAAATATATAATAAAAATTATAGAAGATTTTAGACAGAGATTTATCATCATCATTTCATCCCAGTAACATTCACTGCTTGCTTTTTCTACACCATCCATCTCTCACCATCTTCCATGATTAATCATAGTAGAATAAATAAAGGCATCTATCACAAAGGTGCAAGCGCAAAAACGCAACTCCCGCGCAGTATTCACGCACGATCGATTTCACCTGCCGACAGCTAAGAGCAGACATCTTGGGAGTATAACGATAATATTTATAACTCCTAGACTATGTCAAGAGCAAAACAATTTTGTTCACCCGTATTGGTAGTTATAGTTACAATAACTGCTTATTATGTCATCGGAGTTAAAAGTGAACTTAATTCTTGTTCCTACTAAAGGACAAGGTATCAGTTAGATACAAGTTTTTTTTTACTGGCAATAATCGTCTTCACAAAATGAAACTGGCACTCACCATCATCATCATCCGCCGGAAGACGTCCACTGCTGAACAAAGGCCTCCCCCTTAGGGGCTTAGGGGGGGGGGGGGTGCCATAATCCCCACGCTTGGCAAGCGCTGGCACTATTCAGTGCCATTTCCCTTTTTTTTTTTCGAACTTGTCGGTCGCAGTTAGCTCTGAAGGAATTCTAACTGCTTAACCGGTCGTTTGGCGAGACCTAGGCCTAGGCCTTTGCTCCGCAGTGAGACATTAAAGGTTAATTAAACAAAAACAAAATAAATAATAATAATAACTAGCTACTGACTATCAGAGGGTTCCTGAAAAAATGATTTGCTCTTATCACTTGCGCATAAAATTCTAGGCATTAATAATGTTCTCTTGACAGAATTTCGGTCATGGCGGCCTGTCACATCTGAGACTAGCCAACTACGCAGGAGATATTATAGTGCACAAGTATGCGCGCATACACAGGTGCACTTCCTTTTCCCTCACTCTCAATGGCTTGCATGGCTGGCCTATCACATTAAACTTATGGAAAGTTAGTGCATAGATCCTTATGAAGGTGGCCACAGAACCTCCGGCTACATCTATGGACCATGATTGCATCAATTTAATCCTGGGATTTTCCAATGATAAAGATCTGTCAGTACGAGCTAAGTTTCAAGCCTGCCACGCTTGTCAAATGCAATATATAACTTATTATCTACTATATACACCGGTTATACTCACGTCCATATTCGGGAATGCCCGACTAGTTTCGGACTCTAACGGAGCCGGAGTCATGAATAAGGGTTCCGTTAAAGTCCGAAACTAGTCGGGCATTCCCGAATATCGACGTGAGTATAACCGGTTTATATAGTATATAATATGGATAACACTCACGAAAGTTATTATAGTAAAATATATAGTTTGTTTAGTTGGTAAATAACATAAAAATAATTAAAAAAGCAAGGCAGCGTTTAGTTCCCATTAATATCACTTCCTGTCTGCCACCTTTGTTACATTCTCAAGTAATAACTTTATTTTAAGTATAAGTAATATGGAGCTGGTTTTATAAGTCTTTATTACTAGGTATGTGAGCTGATTAAACTCCGGTGTTGCGTGGTAAAAAACATACAGTTTTATTTCTTAACAAATGCCTTAGTATTTTTATATTCACCAATGAAACATACTAAAATATCTATGATGATATGACTGCCTCGTTGGTCTGAGCACGAGGTCCTGGGTTCGAATCCCGGGTCGGGCAGTGTTACTGGGTTTTTCCATTAGGTAATTCTCAGTGGCAGCACGGAGTCTGGATTTGTGCCCGGTTGATGGCAATAGGCTCGCCCCCTATTACATTGGGACCTATAAACATAACTGGCGAAATGTGGGTGTACTATATGTGCACCTCTGCCTTCGGCGAATACAGGCGTGATGTTATGTTATCTTAAAATATATATTGTAATAATACGTGAGGGGAAAACTTAGTATTTTTTTTTAAACCTCGCACAGAGAGAACACGCAAGTTTATATAAAGAAGAAGTGCTGAAAGCTACCACTGAGCAACCACCAATTAATAGATTAGAAAGAGAAAGAGACAGACCATGGGGTAGAAAAAAACATAAAGAAACATATACGTGTTGTTTTTACACAAAACCATTGACAAAATGAATTTATATCATCAAAATTAGATCACTAATGGTCGACTTCAAAACAAATCCATAGCATTACTAAGCTAGAATCAAGGCAACATTATCCATACACTTTTAACACACCTAACACAAGTCAACGGACAAATATTCAAATGCTGCAGCTATTTTGCATGTAAACACACATCCGGACATTTCACAGAACGTCTTATTTCACAATATTCCCGCAACATTTGCCAACAATGAAAGTGATATACTTGTTGGATGCGGCATATTGTTATTCCCTTCACGCTTACGCCGAAACGGGGTGACCAGGGCAGTTATGTAAGGATCTATGTGATTTGAATTGTATTAAGGTGATTGCCCGAGTTTTGGAAATGAGTAATAGTTAGCGGATCTGTTGGTCGACAGATCGTGTCTGGTATGCATGGTAATTTATACATTTGTGTAAGTGAATTGTAAACATACATTTGAATGGAAAATCCCTACTAATATTATAAATGCGAAAGTTTGTGAGTATGGATGGATGTTTGTTACTCTTTCGCGTCAAAACTACGCAATGGATTTTATCAAAATTCGACCAGCGGTTTAGTCGTGAAGGCGTAACAGACAGACAGAGTTATATTATTATGGAAGTAGTAGTTGCGCCCCGCGGTGTTACCCGCTACATTTTTTCGGAATAAAAAGTAGCCTATGTGTTAATCCAGGGTGTCTGCTACCCCCATGTGAAATTTCATTAAAATCCATTCAGTATTTTTTACGTGAAAGAGTAACAAACATCCATGCATACTCACAAACTTTCGCGTTTATAATATTAGTAGGGATGGATTGCTCAATATGGTTATTTTAGCCCTGCTGGTCTCACAGTGTGTCGTTATTATACAGGTATTTCACTTGTGGAGTTACTATACACGCTCACAAAAAATCATGACAACATACAGACAAAACAATTTAATACATTTTTTAAATACTTCAGTTTGTCATTCTCTATTGTTAACCTATAAAAAATGGCGCCAAACCAATCAAGTTTTTGTGACACGTTATGCCGAAGACATGATTAATATAGAATCTATTAAACTTTTTATAGAACATTGTGGATCTTAGTACAATGGCATTGGATTCCGGATATCAGGACATGTTTTAGCAGTGATAGCGGATTGGTATGACCGTTGGACTGCTAAGTCAACGGTCACAAGTTTAAATCCCGGCACGCACCAATGTCTCGGGTTGCCATAATCCCCACGCTTACCAAGCGTGATTATAGCAACCCCCCCACCGTAACATAAGGGGGAGGCCTTTGTTCAACAGTGGACGTCTGGTTAATGATGATGATGATGATGATGACTCAGTCATTGATTATACTCATATTACCTGTCACTGTCGTTTGCATGCCAAAAAAGAGAGATATATTGGTTAACTTAAAACATGGTTTATAAGTAAGATTATATGCATTTAAGAGTTGTTCAAGTTAAAATTTGTTTGAACTGTGATAAATCTTTTATTACCGTTTATAAGTAAGATTCTGTACATTTATATCTGTTACCCTTTGTACTACAGAGTCGGTAAAAAGGGTAAAAGAAGCAACATGTTGGTACCCAGTCAAAGATCACTAGGCGTCCTCTCGCTAGAGACAAATCAACTTTCTTCAAGTCCAAACAGTTTAAAGGTGAACCTCACCTAAATGTCTTTATTACCTGCCGATTTAAAAAGAAATTACTTTGACTATGGAATGCAGTTCCTTTGATTTACACTCCGGGACAATTTAAGGGGGTCACATTAAAATAACCGGACCGGATAACACGCAGAGTGGTATCCGGCCTAGAATTGGCAACTCCTTATCCTACCGCGGGTGTCGGAAGAGTCGACTAAGGGGAAATCTAGAAGATGGGCAGCAGCGTCTTCTGTAACTCCACCACCAATACTGCGATCCCCAAGCCGCCTGCCAAGCGTGTGCATTATAGCAACCCCACCCTTTACCTAAGGGTGAGGCCTTTATTTAACAGTGGACGTTTCCCCGCGGCTGATCCAATATTGTCGCTGAGTGACAGACCACCATTTATGTTTTCGTAATCGGTGTATTGCAATATTTTTTTAAACTGCAGTGGAAGTCAGTTCATGATAAACTCGATAAGAGTTCACTACTACTCATGTTATCATTAGTAAGACGTCCACTGTTCAACAAAGGCCTCCCCTTAGAACGCCACAATGAACGACAACTTGCCACTTGTTTCCACCGGTTGACAACCCTAACGATGTCACGAACTACTCATAAGAATTAACAAAATATATTTTGAAAAAATTAAATCTATTGCCTTTGAGAACCTTTTCTGTCTTTGCCTAATTGCATTACGTCAAACAAACACAACTAGCATAGTACTAATACCAGCAACCAACGTAAAATATTACCAATAACACTAACAATTTAACTTAACACAAATAACAGTCAACAATAATACCTATTAACATAATCACTGTTACCCTAAATATGTCCGGCAGTGTATTGTAAGGCTGGGCACCAACTGTGGCGGTGGAAGGCCGTCAAGAATAACTGATGAAATAGTTCGCGTCGATTGCGGAGCGGGCGTGGTAGTACGAAAGTTAAATTGTCAAATTCTGATAAGCTGTGGGTTATTTGTACCTAGATTAGCCCTTAAGGTCCAAGACGTTGGTCTAATGTTTGCTAAGCGCGACTGCTGAGCACGAGGTTCTAGGTTTCAATCCGGGGTCGGGCAAAGTGTTACTGGGATTTCCCATTAGGTAGGGTTCCAGTATTAGGGGCCAAGTCTATATTATTCATAGAACCGACAATCAATAGTCATTATTTTCCATAGAACCCCAATTTTTATCCTAATAAAACTAGGCAAAGGAATTTGGAGATTTGCTGAATACCTCCAAAAGCGGGCAGATCTCTTTTTAAAATTAGCTGCGAGCGAGAAACTGTAGGATAGTAAGCCAAACAAACACCCTGAGCCTTCAACCGAAAGAGGTCTCCAACCCAAGAGGGCCCGTCCGTAAAGATAAAAAGCCTTAAAACAGGGCCCAACTGCTGAATATACCATGGCTATCAAATGGTAGAGTTACATCATTGGATGCGAGAGAAAACTTCGATAAACTATACACGATAATTATTATAAGTATTATAATTGTACACGATATGAACCCATCATGGGTATTATACCCATGATGGGTTCATATCGTGTACAATTAAGCATAATCTATCTATCTACTCACTGGAAAATGTCTACCTCTACATACACATAAACCTAACATAACATAACATCACACCCGTATCCCCCGAAGGGGTAGGCAGAGGTGCACATATAGTACACCCACATTTCGCCAGTTATGTTTTTAGGTCCCGATGTAATAGGGGGCGAGCCTTTTGCCATCAACCGGGCACAAATCCAGACTCCGTGCTGCTACTGAGAATTACCTAATGGAAAAACCCAGTAACACTTTGCCCGACCCGGGATTCGAACCCAGGACCTCGTGCTCAGCAGTCGCGCTTAGCGACCACTAGACCAACGAGGCAGTCAAAGTCCTCTACATACAACAGGATTTAAAGCCTATTATGCTATCCGTCAAAAGCCTTAATTATTACTGTAGTTTTAATTACCACAAATTAATTAAGAATCATAACTCCTCTACCAGGAGACGACGGCTCGCATTCCTCCACATCCTTATACTTCTCGGTACTTAGCTCTGATCAATTATTATGGCGTTACAATTAAAAATGCAACGCAATGGTTGCCCTTAAAAATAATTGCGATGTTTTCCTTTTGTCACACCGACGAGTAATTGGACAGAATTTCATTTTCAGTTATTTTTAATTTGATGGAGATCTTATAAATATGATTGTTTTAAATCTAACATAAATAATGATTATTTTTATTACTACATTTCGTACACATAAAAAAAACCAAACGCTCTCTTCCGTCTTACACGAATTAAATTGTCGGTACCTACAAAACAATATTGAATGTTTAGACTCATCATCAGAATATTGACTATTACTGTTCATTCTTTTCCATAGGAATGTCAAATTTGATAGTGCTATTTAGGTTTGAATATTTAAAACGTTTTTCGACTTCAATCGCCCAATGACTAAGTAAGTACGTAAGTATTCGTCATTCCACAAGTTCGATCTCCACAAGTCACTTGCAATCCATCCAGCCTATTTTTATTTTATTTTATTTATCCTATAGCTATTGATGATTGCGCCAAGTCAGGTTTGAATTCTCCTACGACTCGCTTTTCCATCGACAGAAACTACACTGCCACCCTACAAGTCAAGGAAATGCAAGTGCATAAAAATATGCATTATTATTATATTTTAAACCAATCAGCGGACAATAACAACAATTGGTCATGCTCGGTACGGTGTGAGCGGCGGCGCGACCTATTCCTCCCGCCTTACATGTCAGAACATATTGTGACAATGTTTTTTCTTATTTGATATATCAAAACGCTTCCTGCTCCACCCAAGTGATCAGCTACATACCACAGAGTTACGTTATGTTAGAGGTGTCTGGTTGACACTAAAAATTTTAAAACGATAAAATGTGGCCCGTTATCAGGCTGGTAAAAAAATGCAAGTACAATAGTACTAGGATATCTCAAGACCATTACTAAGCGCAAAAGCGGTATCTCAAAAAAAATCGTAAAGTTAATTTTTATGCCATTGGATAGCTTTCAAAAATACAATAGCATAAAAATGATTTGTTTTTTGAGATACCGCTTTTGTGCTTGGTATGCCAGATTACAAGCTATTAAAATTGATATCCTTTTTGAATGTCCCACAAATTGGAAGGCGGAATCATGAAGGTAAAGTTGACGGGACGAATAAAACAATTTGCCAGAGTTTGCTAAATCCATTTAGGATTTGAAAATTTAAAGCTTTTTCTATAGGTAGAAAACCTGTCAAGGGATGCGGTGTAGCGTACGCAGACCCAGCGTCCTTCGACCAAGGCTACCGTCCGTCATACCACCGGAGGAAATCTAAAAAGATTTCCCCAGTAAAAAAAAGCGGCGAAAAACATTTAAAAAATTAAAAATGTAAGATTTGAATCCACAAAGGGAATGAACTTTGCCAAGCAGTGGCAATTTTAAAGACGCTTACAATAATTAATATCTAATTTCCAGAACAGGCCAGTTTAAATAAACATAAAAATAGCTCTTGTTACTAAGTAATCGTATTAAAAAAGCAAGCGATATAATAAATCACGACTAACAAACAATTACTCGTAATGCCGTATCTAATCACCACAGCGCGCACGTCAACCATTTAGCACCGAATACATATATTAATAAATGCTTTCCGCGATGACGTGGGCTTACAGATTGTAACTTGAATGCAAGTGACTTCATCTATACGTGCACTTCTGGGTTTTTATGGTTCAGAAGACTAGTTGTCGTACCACTTACATGTAGACCATCGACAATGTTGTTAATGACGATGATGGTAGAGCTGATAGCGAATAAGGTATGTCAGGATCGTAGCAAATGGAAATGCTGTAAACCCTTCTCGGGAAACATGACTTTATGTACTGGCTGGTATATACATACGTAAAGGCAAGCATATTTCCCAGAGGGGTAGGCAGCGACCACGGATTCCCATTTACTATGATCCAGGCATACTTCTTACGCCTCATTCACACGCATCACATTCCTCATACACGCTTGTCGGTTAAGGGTACTCCTCACTTGACCTTCACTGCCTGGTAATATACTACAATCAAAATTATGGAGTCAGACTCTGGGCATTGTAAGAAAGGCCGAGCCTATTGCCATCAACCGGGCACAAATCCAGACTCCGTGCTGCTATTAAAAATGACCTAATAGAAAAACCCAGGAACACTCTGCCCGACCCGAGAATCGGACCCAGGGCCTCATACTCAGTAGTCATACTTTGCACACCTCTAGACCAACGAAGTAGTCTTTTATAGTACCGGACAAGAATTCTATTCTCATATTAACTACAAGGATTAATTGTGTATGTGATTAATGTACACTAGATTTATTTTATCAATTCACATTATATGTATATATACCTGTATATTACAATTTGAACTAACTACATACTAATAAAATATACACTATGTTATATACACTACTGGCTATACCTTTTTATGGTCAGTAATTAGCAAGATTTACGCAAAATTAGCTATATCTATCATATCTTGAACATTGTTCAGATTATTGCAGAGTTTTTATGCTTAATGACTAGACTAGAGACATTCCTGTAATATCTAGATTGATTGTCATAATTTATTACTAGCAGGCGAACTGCCTGGATGGGACTGCCTTGTTAATCTAGTAGTTGTTAAGCGCAACTGCTGAGCACAAAGTCCTGGGTTCGAATCCCGGGTAATGTGTTATGGATTTTTCCATTAGGTAATTCTCAGCAGAACGGAGTCTGGATTTGTGTCCGGTTGATGACAATAGGCCCGCTCTCTATTACATTGGGACCTATAACAGTACTGGCGCACTACTACTGTCAGGCATATGACTCCTCATCCATGCGCGCCTGACCCATTTATCAGATTGTGATAAAACTTTGGTAGGGTCTTCTGAGAACACCCGAGAGGGTGTCTGGTGCAGAAATCTATAAGCTTTATCCGAAACCCATGCGGACGCAGTCGCGGGCATCAACTAGTCTACAATAACAATGAATCCCTGTTCCTCTTGGTCACGCCGTAACTTGAGAACGGCTGGACCGACTTGGCTGATTTTGATATTTGTGGATGTCCAGCGAAAGTTTAAAGTTGACAAAGTAGTACGAATTTCGCCGGATTAGCTAATACTCAATATATTTACTACATACACCCTTTAATCATCGTCATCAGCCGGAAGACGTCTACTGTTGAACGAAGGCCTCACCCTTAGGTAAAGGGAGGGGTTGCCATAATCCCCACGCTTGGCAAGCGCCTTGGGGATCGCAGTATTGATGGTTTTTTTTTTTTTTAAAAACGTCGCCCCACACTAGGAATTTCTCCTGTGTCGTGGGTGCGTTTCACAAACATGAACTACACATACACTAACACCCAGACTCGAGACAAACATCTGTGGTTCGCACAAAGTTTTGCCCCGTGCGGGAATCGAACCCGCAACCCTCAGCGCAGCAGTCCAATCGCTTAGCCACTGCGCTAATCAGGTCGTCAAAGAAAAAGATGGTGAAGTTACAGAAGACGCTGTTGCCCATCTTCTGGACTTTCCCTTAGTAGCCTCTTACGACACCCACGGGAGAAAAGGGGTGATCAATTTTAAGTCGGATACCACTCGGCAAATACACACTTTACATAAGTATACATACATATATACTCTACATTAGAACTGTAACATGAACCCAAGCCAAGTACTATATAGATCTGACTTTGCAAGAAATCAGAGACAAGATATCAGAGACGCCGGAAGAATGCGAATATGTGAAGGGCACCTACCAAAATCATGTTAAAGCAAGCATGGCTTCTCTCCAGGAACAATATACCAAGGCCATTAAGTAGAGTTCTTACAAACAATACGTAATACTAAACACTAATTATTTATGTCACTAAACATAATATCAATAATTAGGTATAAGTATTACATTTTCTAAGTTCATAAATTAAGTCACTGTTGTCCATGTTTAAAAATCTAATAGATTTAAAACGCCAATACTAGTTGCATGGTCCCAAATTACAGATCGCTCTTTATAAAAAAAAACTTGATAGAACTCCAAAGGCTACTTTAATCAATTAAATTAATAAATAACAACATTGTATGATATACCAGGTAAAAATTGACATTGGAAAAATCCCAGTAATAAACTAACTTATAGTCTAGTATAATTAAATATTTCCTTTATCAAGTCTTCAAGCGTAAGATAAACAATTAATCAATACAATCAATGGACGTCAAAAAAAGGCGGGAAACACGCTTCTATTAGACACGAACATTATTTAATCTGTACCATTTGCAATGCGTTCTAAAAATTTAAAAATATGCCATCGAGAAATTAAACGTCACATTTTTTTTTAATTTCATTTTTGAGACCTTGCCACTTCACTGATCCGCCTAGTCTAATCCTTCGTAGTAACATAACAGGTACTTCGCTACACTTTCAATAACACTATACGACGCTTGTACTTGTATAAAAGACCGGTGAAACACCACAACAGTATTCAGTAGCTATCGAGCAGTCAACAAGAAGTGCACGATGAGATTCCTGGTAATACATTTTTTATATATCAAAAATTGTGATAACGAAACGTATTCAGTGCAGTATAACCACCATTTTGTTTTTTGAAATCAATCAAGTGTTAATTTTAAATATTTAAAATATTCAAAAAAAATATTTTTTAATAACAATAACCTATTTCATTCATAAATTGGCGCGAAATAACTTTGCAAAAATTAATTAAGTAATTGACCAAGGAAGTGTATCATACAGCCTTATAACACTAATGCGTTTCGTTATAACTACATATCCTCAATATTATTACAACCTTGTCACATAAATAGTTATTCTAATTAATTAATTAATTTAACTCATAATTAATACTTACAATGGTAATAAAATAGCCGTACTAGTCAGTAAGATTATAAATGTCATTCCTTAGCTATCAATACTGATCCAATTAAAAAACGAGTAGTTGCAATTTGTATGACAAGGTTAAAAATAACTTACATCTTGCACTTAAAACCTGTTTCTTGTAATGTCTCATATTTTTAATATGGATTTATTTTAATTTTTTCGCTAGATTTACGAAAAATTCGACATCTGTCAACGTCTGCCAATTTTCTTCTCTTTTATTTTTCTCTACTATAAACAAACTTTTAATATATTTCGTATTTCCAAATTTCTATAAAAATAATGCTCAACACTAATGTTTAATTCCTTAATCGTTTTGATACATTTTCCGCGCTAAGTCAAAGCATTTCTATTATGTTTCGTAAAACCTGAATTATAAACAACTACATTACCTAATATCTCACTTTATCTCTCCTTTCTACAAACAGTCATAAACAAACACATATTCAAAATAATGTCCCAACATTAAAATCATATTGTAGAACAATAATCTATAATTCATTCGCATTATCATAACCATTGTCTATGACTAAGCTTCGATTATCTGTGACGCGTCAAATGCACATTTGATCGCGTATAAAATGTCAACCATCTGGTTTATGGTCTGTTTGTGATGAATGTGCTTATCGATACATTATATTACTTGTTACGCCTCTTTTTGTACAACATTGATGTAGTTTTTACTCTAGATAACTCTAAGGCATTCTGTAATGAATATTAATGGAGCCTGCACTGAATATCTGATCAAATTTATTCTTAGACGACTTCATTTCTTACTAAACTTACGTATAAAACATACAAATATTATGCTAAAAGCTCCGTTAGTACGCAGCACACGTATTTGCAGATAATTAGTACCGTTTGTTCTATATTCTAAGTTAGTACCTAACAAATAATCAAATCTTCCCACTATAATGAGATATAATCGATTAAATTAAAATACAATTATATCGATACATCATTCATTAGTCAGATTGATTAGTGTGGGATAAATATTGACATGAATGACGGAAGATACTATTGTGATGTCATGATAAATTGAAGTTCTTACTAAGAATACAAACTACTATAAATACTGTATTAATATAATCTATCTGACATATTCTGACCTATCTATGATGATATATTATGATCCTATATAGTTTTGCCCTCAATTTTAAATAGCAATTTCCAGGTCTATTTACAAGCAAAATCACGCCTGTATTTCTATGGTAGGCAGGGATGTATTACACCCTCATTTCCCCAGTTATATTATGTCCCTTTTCCGATGACATAGTTAAGACCATCGTCAAATTATTGTGCCTACTTTTCATACAACGTCCCATCTACCTCAGTTACCATCTGTGACAATAGATTGCTGTTCCGTCAGTTAACTGACAACGCTATCGCCACTATGACTAAAATATCCTCCTACCCGCCTTTAAGCCCAGAGAATAACAAATCCGTTGCTAGGCAACCTTTTAGAAATTCCAAATCCAGTCCGACCTATTATTTTCCGCTATTACCCTACCGCGCTTAGACTTAAAATCTCGTTCAAAAACCACACCTATGACCTACATCCTCATTCTTCATAGCAACATAATATATCCTATCTATCTATAGACATTGATCTCATTTCAACGTAATAAACTAATGCGTAACAAAAAATTAAGTGTCAATCACATTCCTTACCACGCAATGTCATTATCAAGGACGTCTAAAAAAACGTACCATAAGCGGAACGTTATTAGTTTTAAACAATTATTGCGATCATTTTTTGTTGAGGCCACACTGATATGGAGGCTATTAACGCGTGGTGTGCATGCTGAGTCGCCATTTTGTCAAGGTTTAGTTGTGATAATAGATTCAACAAGACCATAGGTAGACGGTGCTTAGGTGTCTCACTCATTTGGGTGGTTAATTAATTCTATCAACACTAGTCCTGAATCAGGTACAAGCCGATTCGAATTGCCAAGCTCAAGTTATCATACACACTTCCGAATTTCTCTATTTTTTTTTAGAAGCCTATAATTTATTTATTTATTTATTTCGGGAAAACAAACAGATACACATTATGTCTTAATAATAAATATTACAGATTCTAATGTATAAATGTGTAAATCACAACGTTATCCACATCTTAATTAGAAAAATATTTTAATTTGAAACTAGCTTAAACGAGTGAATCTTATAAGCCTGCAAAAATAAAATAAATATATTTGCTTATAATAATTAAGTTAATTTAATTTTGAGAGTAATATAGCTATAAGTTTTTGATATTTTGTATTACAATGTTTTTAAATTTATTATAAGCCAAGTTAAATAAATCAATGCCAGAAAATAACAAATTATAATTTTTAGTTATGCGACGTACAGGTGCACGAACACCAGCATTAGTGCGACACGAACAAACGGCGAAAAGTGGTCTAGCGCGCACCTCACGTCCCATTACAGTTCTTGGAACAATGTAGCTTAACTTATTGATTAAATCTGGGCAGTCGTATCTGTTACTACATAAGTCATAGAGAAACATTGTTTCTAAAAGAAGCCTTCTAGATTTTAAACTTATCAGCTCTACATTTTTCTTGCGTGAATTATTAGCAATCACATTATGGCAGCAACGATATTGTACTGCTTTGAGAAACCGACGCTGTACTTTCTCTAAAGCATCTATATACTTCTGATATAGGGGATTCCATATCAAAACAGCATATTCAAGTTGGGATCTAACCAGTGATTTGTATAAATGGATGTAGGTATCAGTGCGCTTAAAATCGGTAGTGGCTCTCATAACAAAACCGTACATGCGGTAGGCGTTGTTAATAACTTTATTAATATGCTGATCAAGATGAAGTTTGTGATCCAGTAGAACGCCAAGATCCCTTACCGTCGAGACTTTATGCAGAGCGACCTTATCTAACATGTAAATGTTGCTTATAATATTTTTATTTTTCGTAAATGTAATTGATACGCATTTTGATGTACTAAGTTGAATTTTGTTTATTGCACAATATGTAGAAAATTGATGCAGATCCTTCTGTAATGAAATACAGTCGTTACGGTTGCGAATTGTTCTATATATTTTGAGGTCATCGGCGTAAAGTAAGAACTTGGAATGCTCAAAACAGTTCCCAATGTCATTTATAAAGGTAATAAAAAGTAGAGGTCCTAAAATTGATCCCTGAGGTACGCCAGAGGTGACAATTACGGAGTTAGACTGGTGACCCTTGATTACAACCCTCTGAGACCTATTTGTCACATACGATGCAAACCAGCGAAGTAAGTCCCCACGAATGCCGTTATACGCAAGTTTGTTAAGGAGTAGCTGATGGTCTACCTTATCAAAAGCTTTCCGAAAATCTGTGTACACAGCATCTACCTGTATCTGTTGATCCATGTTATTAAACAAATAATCAGTGAAAGTTAGTAAATTGGTAACAGTAGACCTTCTTTTAACAAATCCATGTTGTTGAGTTATAATAATTTTATGAAGGTTAGGGTAGATTTCGCTGTGTACAAGTCTCTCAAAAATCTAATAATATAATGTCCCACTGCAGGGCATAGGCCTCCCTACTCTCTTTCCATTTGTCCCTATCAAGGGCTGTTACTGACCAGTCCTCTATAAAGGAGTCTAGTTCATCCCGCCATCTCAATTTCTCTATTATATGATAATATGTCTATGTTTATTGCTTCCTTCAGAAAGCCGGAATTTGAATTCAAATTTAGGCTTCACGATCTTTACAATACCTGGAACCTTTAGCTCCATTTTAATAATCACAAAAAATTCAATATACCCAAATAGTATTTAGCCTTTCATCAAACAATATCATATGGCATTTTTAGCACGTGCACATCACGCGTAACATGTCATAACACACGCATGCACGTGTCAAGGTCCCTCATTGCTATGCAGGCATCACTATTGTGATACAATGAATCATACGCATACAGTTATAATGAGAAACAGTTATTTCGGAATTTAGAGGCCGCCGAAAGCCAAATTACTTGTCATTTAAATCGATAGATTTCCTGTTTGCATTTAATAATATCTTTAAATAATGCATGAAGCCAAAATATGTAATACTAAATAACAATACTATCTTTTGTTTTTTCAAATTAGTATTTCGCACCAACTCCATATGTCACGTAAAGAAAATTTTAGGCCAATGTCACAACCATACAGCCACAGACGTCAGTTATTGTCTCAAAATGGCGGGTTGCGAAATTTAACATAAATACTTCACGCGTAGGCACACCTTGTTAGAAATGCTTGTAGATAAACTAAACTGCGAAATGTTAATGAGTATTGAGGTTATATTTATACAACAGAATAGATTTGGTCTACTTTGTAAGTGTAATTTATGTAATCTATTTACAAGGTAGATACAGGACATAAATAATTTTAAATAACTCACAATTCACTCTTCTATTCTACTCATTCATTCATTCATTATTAATCAAATGTAAAATAGTATCTTTATTTTAATCCCTAATTGAATTAAAAACTGCAAATTGTTTTACAATATTTTTCGATAACAATCACTCGCAAAATCTTAAATCGATATCAGAAACATCACTCGAATACAAACTGTAACATTCCATATCGAGAACTAAACAATACATTTGCACAATAGGGACGAACCGTTGCCAAGATCCTGGTAATCGATTAATAAAATTAACATCAGCACTTCATTTCCCAATCTAAACGTTGTACGAAAAAATAGTCTGGCAACACTAAGGCAACGAAAAAGTAGCTATTATGTGAATAATTATGATGATATTGAATTTCAAAGATGGCCGACACGATGAAAGTTTTGATACATAATGCATCATTGATAGGTCTATTCATGTTTGATTTAATTCACTTATTATTTTCTATTGTTCCGCGTGAAAAGGAACTTATAACAATATTTTAGGACAACCCGACTAATTCGCTATTTCCTTACCAATTATTAAATTAATGCAATGGTTTTTGCCTTCCTGCTTAGTATTTTTAATTAAACAATTTTATACTTTAGTACCTATCAGATAAAGCACATTGCTACATAGCAATAAAATCGCAAACTCCTTCAAATGCTAATACAATTTTGTCATAATTATTTTTTCGGTACATTTCGTTACTGCCGCCAATTATATTATAATTAGCAGAATGTTAATGAAAAGAAATAATTCTGGCCGACATTGTGCGGCCTAGCAAAAAACAGGAAGTTTGCAATAACTCGATATGATAACTACAGTTAAAATGGGCCAGTATTCAATAGACAATACTGTAAGTCAAGAAAATTCTGTTCATTCACAGCTCAACTGTAAACTCAAAATTTTAACACCTCATAAGTCTATTGACGTTTGTATTATTTGACAAGCAAACGACAGTGACAAGTATATTTCAATCCATAGAGAAACAATGACAATTTTTATACCAGATCTATAACAGCTAATATGTTAACAAGCAGTTATAACGGATAACATTAATAACGGAAGCACATGTAGTTATAACAATGCTATTTCCTAATATATGAATAATTTCAAGGCGGTAACGCAACGAGAGTTAATGCTAATGATTTCACGGTTCGTTAAACTGCTAATTAATTTTCTTTGCACTTACATACCGTGTTTACGATCTGTTAATACTTTTTAATAACACGGGTAATATCGTGGAGCTAATGCTACATCAATTTGGTTTAATGTTAAAGTTGTTGTGACAACAAATCAATTGATTTATTGGTGCTTCAAATTAGTAGTAGATTGAGGCAGAAGTTTGGATAAGTTGGTACTAAATGTTATACAGTTATATCAGAAGAGTCAGTTCACATCAATGACAGCTATCAACGAAGCACTCCAAAGGAGCGATCCAATACCTATTACTACTCATTTTTCTCTCTACCTATTCTTCTAACCAATAGCATTACTAAACAATTTATAAGCTATCTACGATGACATTAAAAGCTATCGTCAACACCTCATATACAACCCTTATAGATAGATAGATTACAGCCAATTTCTCAAGAACCAAAGACCAGGCCTAACCCAACCTTGTCTTCCGCAGATCGCTTTTGTCGCCATCCTCGGCTATGCCTCCGCCAGCGTCCTCAGCCCCCTGGTCTATGGGGTGAACGCCGGTGACGCGCAGGCAGCTGCCATCGACGCCACCGTCGCCGCCCAGGACAACGCCCGCGCCTTCGGCGAGAGCCAGGCGCGCGCTGCTGAAGCCGCTGTCCAATACAACACTGAAGCCGTCCGTCAGGTGGCTGAGACCAACCGCGACCTCCACGAGAACGCTTACTGGGGCTCCCTCGCCGCCAACCAGAACGCTGTTGCCGCCGCTCAGTCCCATGCTGCCGCCGCTAGCGGAGTCGTCGCTGCCCGCGCTGGATACGCTGCTGCCCCCTACGGTTTCGCTGCTCCCTACGGCATCGCCGCTCCCTACGGTATCGCTGCCCCCTACGGCCTGGCCGCCCACGGCATCGCCGCCCCCTACAACCTCGGCTATCGCGCATGGTAAATCTAATACCGAATTCAATAACTGTTATTTGAAGAACAACTGTTATTACAAACTGTTGTTTTTCAAGTAACCGTTATTGGTAGTCCCTATGTCGGTTATATCTGGCAACACTGTCAGTTTGCTTTTTAATTGCCAGTGTTACCAGGTAACGGTTGGCTCAGGGTTGCCCTCAACACCACCGCATCATAAGAAATATGCTCAAACGAACTAAGGTCTCATATAGTAACTCTCTTTGTAAATAAAAAGTAAATAAAACATGCCATCACTGCCAAAGTGTAAATAAACACGTTTTTACAAAACAAACCTGAACCATTTCATTTCTCCTCCTGTACCTTACCCTATTCTACGCTAAACACAGCAACTAATTGCTTAAAAATACACACTGGGCTTCAGAAAAAGGTTGAAACAATACAACAAAGACATACATAGTATTATTAACGGAAAAACATTTCAAATACACACAGGCGCCATAGACAAGGACTATATCACCACTGCTTCTCATCAACTATAATCTCCTGACAACAAAACTACTATTCAATTATACCTGCTGAATACACTAAGTTACAGCGCTTAAGAGTTCTCGTATAGTTACTTCTACCAAAACAATTTTAAAATCATTATAGCACAATTTCGAGTGTCTTAACATACATACATAATGTATACATACATAGATATGCCAGTTTAACAAAGAAGTAGGCAAAGACAACGGATTTACTATAGCTACGATCATGGAATATATTTCGCCTCATCCGATTCTTCATATACGCTCGTCGGTTTAAGATACAGAATACGAGGGTCAAACTGAAAGTTCTTAGAACTGGCCACTTATAAACAATATAATAAAAAAATAATTCTAAAATTTTAAAATAGAACTCTTTGCCAATATTACTGAGTATATATTTCATTAATTTGTCATTTGTTTTACGATTTGGCGGCAAATTGAAAATTGTCTGTGTCACGTCAACATGAATTTAACACGAGAAAATTTTCGTGCAATGATTTTTTATGACTTTCGATGTCATTTAAGTCAACAAGAAAGTTATGATAGACTACGATTGGCCTTTCACGATGAAGCCCCATCTCGTGCGACAGTTTACAACTGGTTTAATGAGTTTAAACGTGGTCGCACTAATCTCACTGATGATTTACGTAAGGGACGGCCTTCTACGGCGACGACTGAAGATAACATCTGTGTTGTGCGGCGTATGATAGAGACTGACAAAAGAGTGACCTATCAGCAGATTCGGACAAGCTTAGGCATCGGTATGAGTCAAGTGCACAAAATCCTCCACGAACATTTAGCAGTCAGGAAGCTTTGCGCCCGGTGGATACCTCATAATTTGACTGACGCTCAAAAACTCCATCGTGTGGATTGGTGCCGTAAAATGATTGAAAGATTTAACGGAGGTGACTCAAATGCTGTGTTCGACATACTAACAGGTGACGAAAGCTGGATTTACTGTTATGATCCTGAAACCAAAAGACAATCTGCTCAGTGGGTGTTTCCTTTCGAGAGGTTGCCAACTAAAGTGAAGAGAGATCGAAGTGCGGGAAAAAAAATGGTGGCCTCGTTCTTTGGAAGGATAGGTCATTTCGCAACAATTGTGTTAGAGGATCAAAAAACTGTTTCTGCAGAATGGTACACTACCAATTGTTTGCCACTTGTCTTGGAAAAAGTTCGAGAGAAACGACCTCGCAGTAGGATCCTCCTTCACCACGACAACGCCTCGTCGCACACCGCTAAGCGAACGATCGACTATTTGGCGACATCAAACGTTGAATTACTGGGTCACCCGCCGTATAGCCCCGACCTCGCCCCTTGTGATTTTTATTTATTTCCAAAAATTAAAGAAAAACTTAAAGGAAAGCGGTTTATGAATGCTGAAGAAGCGGTGGCTGCGTATCGCGATGCCATTGAAGAGAACCCTAAAGACGAGTGGGCAAAGTGCTTTTCCCAGTGGTTCCATCGCATGCAGCGGTGTATTGACGTGAATGGACAATATTTTGAAAAGATATAATAAAACTAATAACTGGCTAATGTAATCAGTTTTTGATTTTCTAAGAACTTTCAGTTTGACCCTCGTAGTATTTGTCCTTTTTCCAGGACTTCTATCTGCCTATTCGGAATATCTATCCTCTCTATAAGTTATCCAAAACCATACCTAAATTAAACAATTTATATTTTTATTACTTTTCAATAGCCAGATTAATTTTACCAGTAACTTAAACGTTTTGACACATCTTCCATACATTAACTGTCAAAATAATAATTGGATCCTTCCAATTCAATCATATAGCCGACGATTGAAAAATCACTAAAATGTCAAAAACCTTTAAAAAGCACAAAAATTTCTAGAGGACAAATCGGAAAGTATAAGCTTAACATGTTTTTTTTTATATCGGATCATAAATGTCAAAGTTTTGAGGGTACTATATTAATAAATTAATATAAAAAATATATTTTAAACACAAGCTTTTAAATCAAAAGTACCATAATATTGTATTGTCACCAAACCTATTTAAGTATGCTAAATTTCATTTCAATCGGATGTCAAAAAGTGGTTCTAATTAAACTCACATACATACAAACATTGCAAGTTAAATAAAAGCTTGTAAAAAAAAGGTTCCGGCGAATTGAGAACCTCCTCTTTTAAAGTCGGTTAAAAGGAAAATTGTTTTCCGTGCTACTTACTAGTGCTTACCAAAAGTTAATTACTGTTCTAGATATACTAAATAACAATGTACATCCAACGGACTGCGGTAACTTGTCAGTTACAATAATTACCAACCATTATAGTGTCAGAACTAATTATGTGGTTATAATTATAGACAGTTAGACCGCGCCTTACGCGGGGTTGGAATGAAAGGTATTGTTGATTTAAATACTATAGCTTGGTCAGCCTCGTTGGTTTAGTGGTCGAAAACACAAATGCTGAGCTGTCCTGAGTTCGATTCAGTCGTCCGGCAGTGTTATTGGGTTTAATTTAATAAAAAAAAGTCGCCACTAACTAGGAATTTCTCTTGTGTTATGGGTGCTTTTCACAAACATGAAACATCACATACACAAACACCCAGACTCTGGACAAACATCTGCGGTTCAAATTTTTGCTTCGTGCGGGAATCGAACTCGCAAACTTTAGCGCAGCAGTCTAATTATTAACCACTGAGCCAATCAGGTTGTCAAATCGTTTTCCCATTAGTTGATGCACAGTAGCAGCATAGTGTTTGGATTTGTGGCGAGTTGATGGCAATAGACTCGCCCTATTACATTTGGAATTTTGGGACCTATAACATACTGGCGATATGTTCTGGGGTACTTTACAGCGACCTCTATCTAAGTTAGATTATGTTTGTTATAAGTAAAAATACTTTATCTGTGATAGTTTAAGGTTTATTTTCAGTTGCTACGAAAGCAAGAACAACGCGTCGCCTAAAGACTGCCTAAAGCCTGACAATAGGCTGGAAATCTATTAGGTATATAGCTTACAAGCGAAATGTAGGTAAGTATACCATAGATATATAGAATATTCGTCTCAATAATGAGGCAGAATGTATTCATCATCATCACGAAGAGGTCCACTGTCGAACAAAGGCCTCCCTCTTAGAACGCCACAATGAACGACAGCTTGCCTCTGACATGGCTTTACACACCGATGAAAAATCTCTCAAGTGTGCCGATTTCAGATATGAAATCTTTATGTCAAAAGAGCAGTGAATATAGAAACTCCCTTTTCGAACTCAGTTAAAAATAAATCTTCAAATAAATCTTAAAATGTCAGAGAACAAAAGGTTCCTGGAAATATCGCCAAGCCCTGTAGGAAAATGCATGTCAATATGACCTTTATTACGTGAATAATAAGAGCCAATTACGCCTGTTTGTGTGCTGTGGACTCGTTTACTTGATATCTAGACTGCCTTGATGAGGGCGTAGGCTTTTGTTGGTTTAAAATACAGAGAAGCTATGTGTCGAGCATGTTGGACCATTTTTATTCATAACATCACGCCCGTATTCCCCGAAGGGGTTGGCAGAGGAGCACATATAGTACACCCACATTTCGCCAGTTATGTTATGGGTCCCAATGTAATAGGGGGCGAGCCTATTGCCATCAACCGGGCACACATCCAGATTCCGTGCTGCTACTAAGAATGACCTTATGGAAAAACCTAGTAACATTTTGCCCGACCCGGGATTCGAACCCAGGACCTCGTGCACAGCAGTCGCGCTTAGCGACCACTAGACCAACGAGGCAGTCTTAAATACGGTCGGGCAAAGTGTTACTGGATTTTTCCACTAGGTAATTCTCAGTAGCAGCACGGAGTCTGGATTTGTGTATAAATATGTTCATATATTTATATGAATATTGTGTTAGTGTAAGTTGGTTTAATTAAATAAATTAGCTAGTCAGCCAACAAGTCCGTAGTGCCCTACACGTCTCCCGCCCGTGTGTCAGTCGCCGGTATCATTTGGACGAAATAACTTATGAATGTAGATCACCTTGGGTCCATGCGACGAAATGAATAACCCAGCATCTAATTACGCACACAATTAGCATAAATATTCGCAAAGGTTGTTCTGCACTTCCTCTACATAAGTTCACTAACATAAGTAATATACAAAGTGTTAAAATAATGATGTCTATCACTTACGCGAATATAAGACATTGAAATAAAACTAGGTTTACGGATTTTATCGCGGTTTTTTAACTGATTTTTGGTCTCGACGTTTCGAATCCTTTACAGCATTCATGGTCACGGGCAGACTGAGGTTTTAAACGTCTAATTTGAACAATTACTATCAAATACCTTACATTTTAATTATTATTGACTCAGATTTTCGCAAAATGACCAAAAATTAATTAAAAAACCGCGATAAAATCCGTAAACCTAGTTTTATTTCAAAGTGTTAAAATGTTCAGCCGAGTGGTGTCTGGCCTAGAATTGACCACTCCCATTCCTCCCGTGGGTGTCGTAAGAGGCGACTAAGGGAAACTCCAGAAGATGGAGAGCAGCGACTTTTGTAACTTCACCACCAATACTGCGATCCCCACGCCGCTTGCCAAGCGTGGGGATTATGGCAACCTTCCCCTCTACTGCAAGGGGGAGGCCTTTGTTCAACAGTGGACGGCTTCTGGCTTTAATCCTAGACTGAATACCACTCGGCATTTAATAAATAAACAAATAATAATCTCATACCAATCTTATTAGTTACCGTGTCTATTATTTACCGGAGTGTTACAAACTGACTTGGACCGACACCGCCGCGTGCCAATAACTCAAAGATCACAATATTACGTAGTTATCAGAACAATGTACCCTTAAATCATTGTTACAAAATTGCAGTTCCTTAATGCATGTTGTAGTGCAAGTTTAGAATAGGGGATTTTGAGAAAATATCTATTTTTGTTAAGACGGCTTTATTGGTATTTTATGAAGCTTGAAAATTCCGATTTAAAAAATGTTTGTGTATAATTATTTTACCAGTATTACTTTGTTTTATGTTATATTCCAATCGTGTAAAATTATTCCCGTAGATTAGATGTTATATTTTCTACTGTGAGTACGAACATATCTCGTATATATAAATCGACCGATTAAATTTTAATATAATATATCTCTTAGGACTTTTCTTAAGAGCATTAGTTTATGTATCTACTTACATATAATTTCAAGTTTTCTTTCAACACGCAATCCATAATAGCAATGTAACTCAAAAACAAAAGACAAAACTTAAAAAGAACTTAAACGTTTCAAGATATGACGAGTTCCCCCAGTTTAACCGCGACATGCATAGCCATGCATACATTTACGTGGGCAGACCGGTTGCGAACAATACAAGGCTGGCAGCCACGCCTAGACAAGTCTGAACTAGTTGGTTTGATACCTAGGCAACTAGGATCGAAATAATTTACACTATTTTTGTGATTATATTGACATGGTCAAGCAAATACTGCTGTTTTACATTATTAATTAAATTGTAGAATGACGACCTCATTGCATCAATTGCTAAGCGATTGGACTTCTAAGGCTTCGATTCCCGCACGGGACAAAACTCTCTGTGATCCGCAGATGTTTGTCCCGAGTCTGGGTGTTTGTGTATGTTATATTTAATGTTTGTGAAACGCAGCCACGACACAGGAGACATTCCAAGGGACGTTTTACTTTAAAAAATGTCTGAAAGGAAAAGATTCAAATGCGACAGTCTAATGACGCAAAATGGAGTCTGGCTCCGTCAGAAAATTTCCAGTTTAGAGTAAAGAGATTGTCCCCAAGAAACGAGATAACGTACTCTAAATAAAGACACCATTTTGAGCAACAGAAATGCACACTTCTGCCTACCTTGAACGTTAATATAGGCGTAATGGTACCACTAACATTTATAATACAATCAGGCCGCACTGTATGTGCGACATACTTAATGAAATGTCAGTAACAAGAGACACGACGCGTAACTACTAGTTGTTGACTTTGACTTTTAATATGACAAACAGTATGACAAGCAAATAAACTGTCCCGATGGCCAATTAGCTGTCGGCCCGGATTCTTGTGCACAAGGTTGCAGGTTCAAATTGGATACCAGTTTGACGACATAATCGGCGCAGTGGTTAAGCGATTGCTACTACGGATTGCGGGCTCTATTCCTGCACGGGACAATTTTTTTGCGATCCGCAGATATTTGCCCCGAGTCTGGGTGTTTGTGTGTGTGATATTTCATATTATTTGTGAAACGCACCTACTAAACTGGAGAAGCTCCTAGTGTGGGGGGATGTTTTAAAAAAATCTTTTCAATGTTATATCGTAATATCCTTTCTGGAATATTCTAAGACACTACTGACCAACGGTGACGGAAATCATCGTAATGAAACCTGGATTTAATTATCTGGATAAAAAATCGCTCGCAGTGAACTAGCGTGGTGATCAATGCTCAATCCTTCTCTATACGAGAAGAGGTCTTGTCGCTGCAGTGGGTTAGTTATAGGCTGATTATATTATAATAAAATTAAATTACAAAACTGGAATTATCGCGAACACAAGCTTTTTATTTTGGCTTGACGTTTAGACCGGGTTGCACCGGCCGTGGTCGCAAGCAGACTCAACGACCCTCAAGCGACAAGCCAAAACTAAAAACTTGCGTTCGCGTTAATTCCCGTGTTGTAACTTAATTGTACACAATCAATGATTATATTATGTTTTAAGAAATAATTGTTTTTATATAGTTTATGATAAAAAGACTTGTTAGATATCATCGACAATCCAGATGCTTGTTATTTGTTTAAATTTCCTATCTATATATTCAAAACAAAGTCGCGTATGTTAGAGCACTTATAACTCATGAACTGCTGGATCGATTTTCATGGTTTTTATTTGTTGGATTCGTTTCCGCCCCTAATACAAAACTAAAAAATCACAAAAATGAATAAGCAAGCATTGACAGCTCACGTCACGCTGCTTTTCCGGGCAGGACGCCTGCCGGGTCCGCTAGTATACTTATAATGGGAAAATAAGAATACCTACTAGGAGCCTTGCAATGTATCGAAATTATGACATATATAAATATATAATATATAAATATCAAACATCCATTATAAGGCGCAATCGGGTAAAAAGCAGTTTAAAACCATACCCAATAGAATCACTACCTACCTCTTTCAAGCTATTTACAGTTTAGGAGAATATCCCGGTACTAAATACTCTGCAGCCTGCATACGACTCGAACCCGCACCTATATCCCTGGAACCCACCTACCTTTAGCGTCAAGGTTGCCCTTAAGCTGTTCAGCCTTAGCTTGCAGCTTCGTCTGCATAGTTTCCGCACCCTCCTTCATTTTAGCCAGTATACCTGTTGGAAAAGATCATATTAATATACTTGACAACACTGATAGTCGAGTGGTATGACCGTTGGACTGCCAAGGCAAAGATCGCTAGATCACACCTCGACACGCACCAATGTTTTTTCAAATTCATGTGCGTATTATAAATTAGTTATATGTAGCTAAAAACGGTGAAGGAAAACATCGAGAGGACATCGTCACACCTGAGAGATTTTTCAACGGTGTGTGAAGCCATGTCAGAGGCCTACAGGCGGTTTAAACTCTGACACCACGTTGTTCATCAACCATACGATAAGAAGAATATACTTGAACCAATTATCTTTTACATGATATATAAAATAAGTTAGATATGTTACTAACGCATTTTGTAGACTCGTATATACCATAATTGGGATAAAAATAAACTGATTTTGAACTCTATTCTGTAGGTATGAAAGCAAAAAGGTATTTTTAATTTTCGGCACTTATAAAGTCACTTGGATGGTTCTTAGCTAGAATTGGACCTTGCCTGTTATTCATAGAAGCTAAGGTCCAAGTTTTTTTTTTTACATATTTTGTTCTAAAGTAAAAAACATAAATATACGCAGACAAAGACGCAGGACAAATACTAGTGTTATATATATACAAACCATGTTTATCTTTCTCCTTTAATATCCTCTCCATATCTCCGGCTTTGTCTTTGACTCGGCCGAAGAAGTCTATCCATTAATGTAAGCGTGGGCAATACAAATATATCATTATTAAAAATCTATACTTTGAAGTTGCGCAACAGTTGCCCTGCAGTTTGGCAACAGTCGCGCCACAGTTGAGCAACATTTTACTAATACATATTTTATGTTTCGCAGTATAGTTTTGCAGAAATCGCTGTTACAATTAACTTAATATTTGTTAAAAATCTATTAAATAAATTTCATCAAAATCGGCTCAGTAGTTTAGCTACAAAAGCTTAACAAATAAATAGACAACATAACTTCCACATCCATACTATGTAGTCTTACAAATATTATTTATATTTATTTGTGTTTGGATGTATTGTATGTTACTCCTTTACGCAAAAACGGCTGAACAGATTTAGATAAAATTTGGCACACATATAGTTTATATCTACATAAAGGCCTTATACGTATGTTTAGTATGGATATTATAATCACCTGATATTCTCTTGGTGGCGTCAGGGCTGGCAGACTGCGTCAGCGCGGCTACCTTCATGTACTCGCTCGTAATCAAACCGGCGGCCTAGGCGATAGAATAGGGTGATATTAGAACAATCATATTATTAACTATGTATAGGCAACTAAGGGGAGATCCAAGCGTGGGGATTACAACAACCCCCCCTCCTATATAAGGGGGAGGCCTGCATTCAACAGTGGATGTCATCCGGCTAATAATGTAGAGGAAGATATTTAAAGAAAACAATTCATTTAAATCACCAGTTAACGTTCAAAATGACGAACTCAGTATGAGCTCGAAAAATGGCGATAGGTTCACGAAATTATGTATGACGGGTTGTGGAATATGCGTGCTTAATATAATAACTTACAAAAAGGGTATAACTTTGACAAATATAATCATGATAATATTCGTATTTAGAAAGAAAAACCCACCTCTATTCAATTTTTTCTCTGTCTCTAGTAATGATGAGATCTGATCTAAAGAGAAGTCTGCATTTCTAATATCTTTTTCACACATCTGTTGGCCTAAAAATATATTTACCTCCAAACTAGCAGGACTCATGGCAGAGTACTCCTCACTGAGGAGTTCCACGATCAGACCCTCGATGTCGAAGAACAGGATGTGGCTCTCAGGGTCTACGGAGTTAAATTATATGCTTAAATTAGGAAGAGGAACTGCATAATAAGCCTTCTGAAGCACGGAATTCTTTCGATGCGTAACATACGGTCACCCATCGAAGGAAATACCGCAGCGAGAACTGCTTGACCTCGAAGATCAGGCCCGCTGTGCTGCAGTGCCGCTAGCCTGCGAGCTGCGGCCGCGCGGGCTTTCAACCCCCTTAACATAAACTCCTAAAGTAGGACAATTTACGATGTGGAAGTGAGATGCTGCTTTGTGCAGTGTAATCACAGATATAGATCTACATAGATAACGCAAATGCATGTACTTCGCGTGTCCCAACCCCGACCAAGCGTCTAGGTTGGTCGCCGCTAAATGTATGAGTATGAGCGAGAAAATCATAGCGGACGGCTCCAGTTGAATTGTTTGAATCGTGCTGGGCGGATGGGCATCGGCGGCATCGGTGTCTTTGAATCGGTTTGGATTTCCCGTCACTAAATTTTGGCTGTGACGTCACAATAGGTATTAAAAAGTCGGCACGCTTGGTTTCAATACAAATCGTGATACTTGCGTTATCTATGTAGATCTATATCTGTGAGTGTAATGCTGTGTCTCGCTTCGCCAAAGACCTAAGTATATCTAGACGTAGGGCTCACCGGCGGGGTTGGAGCGGAAGCCTTGCACGGTGAGCTGCGCCCGCCTGGCGCGCGCAGGCTCGGCCAGCGGCCCGGCGCCCCCGGCCGGCCCGCTGTGCTGCAGGGCCGCCAGCCCGCGAGCTGTGGCCGCACGCATCGCTGTCAAGTTGCGGTGCCGAAGACCTCTGGAGAAAGGAACTTTAGTTAAGGACCTTAAGCTTCAAAATTATCAAAATCAGTCCAGCAGTTCCGGAGGATAAGAATTATGTCAACACGAATATATAAGTAACTAGCTCATGCTCTTGACGAAGATAAAGTTTTTTACAGCAGAAATCCTCTCGGTTTTATCACAATCTTATCAATGGTTCAGAAGTGCATAGAGGACAAACACACATTTTTATAGATAGATAGATAGATAGATAACCATCATACCATCTCGCCAAATACCAATATATGGATAACTTTATTAACCGACTCACCTAAAGAAGTGTACAGCTGGGTTGGCCAGGCCATCGCTGGAGCTGGTGGACAAGGACCCTCCAAGATCGTCAGCCAGCGCCTCATCACACGCAGCCAGTACTTCTTCAGCGATCATACCTAATAGTTTATAAACAGGGTAATAACTGATCTGTAACACTCACAAGTCTCCAGTTAACTATGGCATGGAAAACAATATGTTAACAATAACTACCACTATACTACTCATCAGAACACTAATCACCATATATGCAATGTACTCTAATCCCCAATTAATAAACTATCATAATAAAGATCACCTAAAATGTAACCTGTTTTCCATCAAAATATTTATCTTTTCAGTAACATACAACTAATCTTCAACACAAGAATTCTACAAACATTAATCACCAGTAGACTTCCATTACTTATTTCACACCTGGACGAGAGAAGACTAAAGCGGAGAAGGATGGCGGAGGAAAAGGGGTGCCCATATCCAGGAGTGGGTAATACCAGGCTGAAATGATGATGATGATAACACTCACCATGCAGCACTCTATCAAGATGTCCAGTCTCCATTTGCCACACAAATACAGTGCCATCACTGCAGCCGACTACCATGAAGTCGTCGGCTGGGCGCCATTTTATGGTGACGACAGGGAAGAGGTGACGCGAAGCAAGAGTCACGCATTTACGCTCGGCTAGACCTAGAAGAAAACATAAGTTTGTCTATACAAGCTTCTTTATTACAGAGGCTAAAAGTTTACCTGAAAACGACATAGTAAGGGTACCTTCAAGTGTCGTTCGTGTGAAACATTTTACAGTGTTTTTCTGGAAAATAGTAGCTACTATCTTTTATCGAAATACAAGCCATCATTATCTTGAAACACGTTACGCTATTATATAAAATTTCGGGCAGAACAACAGAGTTTATTAATAGGGCATTCAAAAATATAGTTTTTTCTTAAGGCGAATAGATTTTACGTTTTCAACTGACTTTGTTTACTAAAATCAGAAGTATTTATAATAATTACCCAAAAATAACATTGTTATTTGTTATTTTGTTATTTTTTATAAAACCTCGCCCCACACTAGGAATTTCTCCTGTGTCGTGGGTGCGTTTCACAAACATGAAATATCACATACACTAACACCCAGACTCGGGACAAACATCTGTGGTTCGCACAAAGTTTTGCCCCGTGCGGGAATCGAACCCGCAACCATTAGCGCACCAGTCCAATCGTTTAGCCACTGCACTAATCAGGTCGTCAACATTACAATAAAACTTACTGAGCAATGTCACGCTGTGATCAGAAGCGACGGAGCAGATACATTTCTGGATGCGAGACTGGAACAATAGAATTTAGGATACATTAGCGCACTCCGCAGACATCGTCCTGCCTTTTTTCGATATATTTATAGTTATTCTGTAATAGACTGCCCCGTTGGTCTAGTGGTCGCTAAGCGCGACTGCTGAGCACGAGGTCCTGGGTTCGAATCCCGGGTCGGGCAAAGTGTTACTGGGTTTTTCCATTAGGTAATTCTCAGTGGCAGCACGGAGTCTGGATTTGTGCCCGGTTGATGGCAATAGGCTCGCCCCCTATTACATTGGGACTTACAAACATAACTGGCGAAATGTGGGTGTACTAAATGTGCACCTCTGCCTATCCCTTTGGGGAATACAGGCGTAATGTTATGTTTTTTTATGTATTTATAGTTATTCTGTAATAATCGTGGAACTCAGTGGTGATTACGTAACACATCCTGCATGGGAAGCAGTGTGGTGATTAAGTGATTATATACAGGGTTATTTGTTAACACTAATACTCTTTTATGGAGTGTAAATTACTCATAATTATACTTAAATTTAACTACGAGACCAATTCAGATTTAAAAATGATCAGTTGTTTCATACATTTTCATCATCAGGTAAATTTTGAAGTGAAGTGGTGATTAAGAAAACATACTATAGTATTATATACTCACGCTACAGTTATGTGGGGGCACGATCAGCTGTGTTATCTCGCCTGCGTGTACGCAGAATCGGTGTAGAAGCGCGCCACTGAACAGATCCCATAGACAAACGGCGAAGTCTATGCCACCGGACACGAGGTGAGACTTGTCGTATCTGTGACAAAATAAAATATCACGCCTGTATTCCTCCATGGGGTAGGCTGCGATGTAAAGTATACCTACGACTTTGTCTGAATTACTATGTATTATTAAAAGAGGGAATTATTTCATATTTTTATAACATTTTAAAATTTCACCTTTTGACAGAAATCAAAATCTATAAAATATGATAAACTACGGGCTTTATACGGAATAGGTTTGAAAATTGGGACTAATTGCTACAGACTAAATACTTAAACCATTAAAAATAATTTTCAACAATTTCATTAATTATTTTAGTCTATAAAATGATGGTTCTAATAAAATTTTCTAAAGTCAACAGTATACACTTACCTTTGGTGAACGTGGTGTGGGTAGAGAAGGCAGTTGACGCGTCCGTTATGACCGAGTAAGAGCTGATGTGGTGGCCAATCTAACACCAAAATAATAAAGGAAATTGTACAATACGTCTTTGTATTTTCGACCTAAATACAACGTGTTAAAGTCTAATATTATTTGACAATCTTTGCAAACGAATTTGCTAATTTTTAACCATACAATATTAAAATGACAGTGTGCGTGTTTGTTATTCTTCGCCTCTTAAATAGCTTGGCCAATTTTGATGTTATTTTTGGACTTCTGCGGTCACTATATGTCCTTACCAATAGTTTGACCCAGTGGGAAGCACTGCAGCCAATGTCCATATTGTAAAATATTCTTATATTTATTTAATTCTTATATTTAACAAAAACATACATAGTTTGAATTGTATATGTCTAAAAACAACTACATAAAGTCACGCCTATTTCCCAGACGGGTAAGCAGAGACCACGGATTTTCATTATGTAACTGAATCACCGGCCACTAGGCCTAAAACAATAATCACCGTCGAGTTGCTGGTGATTTCCGTGCAGCAGCTGCAGTTGCACCGTGTGGGTGGCGTTGACTATCACTATGGACCCGTCTTCCCTGCCCACCACCAGTCTGTTGGCCGCCAGCAGGTATATGGAGGCAGTCAGCTTTATTTCTAAAAAGAAACAGTTTATTAGAACAAAAATTTATATGACTTTTTTTTTGCAGGAGAACTATTGACTTCTTCCACCTTGGGTGGAGGGGTTTGCCGGACTCTTACCGGCTAAACCTTAGGGTGTCCCCAAACTACCTTAATTCGAGGGACTCGGGATAAGAATTTTAACAGATAGATAGATAGAATATACTTTATTGCACACCAGGATACAAGTAACACAGAAAAACAAGCAAGTGGCGGTCTTATTGCTAATAGCAATTTCTTCCAGATAACCATTAATGGAAATCTAGATAGAAGAAATAACGGGCAGATGGCGGTGTAATACTACGTCTTTAATATTTAGGGAGCCCTCCCTTACAACAAACGTGATATCTATGACTTTTTAATCTTTTTTGCATGTTTCCATGCTAGGCTTAAATTTTAAATTGATAAAGGGAAACTTGAAAAATGATGGACACGAGTGGGACTCGAACCCGCGACAGTCGCCGAACCATGGCGCCGCTCTGCCAACTGAGCCACCGTGTCACTGCTCGCATCCAACGTGATATTTTTTGCAGTTTTTATTGATATTACGGAGCGCAGTTGACCGGTTTTTTATTACATACATCAATTTCTGTATAGCTGAAAACAATACACCACTATTCTCTTATCGTCTTGTTTATCTTACCTTGTTCTTCGGAGTGATTCAACTGGTCCAGAATTCCGACCGGACTAGGATTCATCTCGGCCCAGGCTATATCCAAACTAGTCATAACAATCGGAGCGTGATCTGTAAAAAAATATATAATTTATTTTGAAGAAAAAAAAACAATTGTATACATAACATAACATCACGCCTGTATTCCCCGAAGGGGTAGGCAGAGGTGCGCATATAGTACACCCACATTACGCCAGTTATGTTTTTATGTCCCAATGTAATAGGGGGCGAGCCTATTGACATCAACCGGGCAAAAATTCAGACTCCGTGCTGCTACTAAGAATTACCTAACGGAAAAACCCAGTAACACTTTGCCCGACCCAGGATTCGAACCCAGGACCTCGTGCTCAGCAGTCGCGCTAAGCAACCACTAGGCTAACGAGGCAGTCGTAAGCTGTGGGCCTTATAAATAAATAAACATAACAACATCACGCCAAAGGGGTAAGCAGAGCTGTGAATAGTACAAAAGTATTGTTACTGCTAATGTTTAAAAACGTTGCCCCACACATGGATTTTCTCCTGTGGGGTGCGTCCAACACTGGGAAAAACATCTGCGGGTCACTAAATTTTTGTGTCTCCGGGAATCCAACCCGCTACCCTTAGCGCAGCAGTTCATTTACGTAGTCACTGAAACCAATTCAGGTCGTCAATTGTATTGAGCTAGATAGAAACTTACTAAGCATCTCATTTGGGGTAGGCAGAGCGGCATCATCCACATTCCAGAGGGACACTACTCCGGCGGAGTCTCCTCGAAGCAGCAGCCGACGGTGCTTGCCCCCTGCCGACGTTATCACGAAGCGCATTGCCGGTGGACAAGATAACAGCTGGGCAAACAATAATAACAATTAATTAAGATAACTAATCATAATTTTTCCGCGGTACCCTAAATATATTTAAAGCCAAAAGCCTAAGTTACTCCCTATAACATACATCTGAAAAACCAGTAAAAGTCACGTCAAAATCGGCCAAGCTGTTTCGGAGATTAGCCGAGACAAAAAGACAGACAACATTTTTTTTAACAGTTTTTTGTTATAAGTATTGTATATACTTTTATATGCTTTGACTAAAAAGCTGATATTTCGATATTAAAAACAGACACTGCAATTTTATTTGTACACAATTGATAGCTATACTGTTAATAAATAATAATAAAATAATAATAGCCAACAACTGTCCCACTGCAGGGTAAAGGCCTATTCTCTCCCACCAGGTGGACCGACGATATCGTCAGAATTGCGGGCAACCGGTGGATGAAATTGGCAAGTTGTCGTTCATTGTGGCGTTCTAAGGGGGAGGCCTTTGTCCGGCTGATGAATAATAATATATTTTTTTGATGACCATACCTTATTATCCGGGTGAGCCAGCATCCCAAACAGTACCGGACTGTCATAGTCCACTGTTGGTCCATGAAAACCTTTATGGTCGGGCACAGAGCTAGAGAAAAATAATAATTGTTTAAAAATAACACAGATGTCTCTGCAATCACGTTTGAGACATTGAAACTTGGATTAGGCTACGTTCAGATTACGATATCAAATAAATATGCCAATCAATATCCCTACTAATATTATAAACGTATGTATGGATGGATGTTTGTTACTCTTTCACGTAAAAACTACTGAATGGATTTCAATGAAATTTCATATGGAGGTAGCTGACTCTGGATTAACACATAGACTACTTTTATGCGGATAAAATATTTCGCCTGTCGTGTCTTTTAATGTCGTAGATGCTTTGTGGACCCAGACTCGGGACGAACATCTGTGGTTCGCACAAAGTTTTGCCCCGTGCGGGAATCGACCCGCAACCTGCAGCAACCAATGGCTTAGCCTCTGCGCTAATTAGGTCGTCGCCTTTGCTTTCCCATTATAGATGAGATTTGTACTTTATGATTGTCCTTCTTATTGTGTGAAAGAGCAACCAAATACACGTGCTTGCATTATATTCGAAAACATATAAAATCTTAAACATTATGTACCACAAGACAATTTGTATTATAATCTGAACGTAGCCTTATTTCCATTTCTCGTGATCCTTGAACGATACATCGAAGAACACTTCAAACAATCTCATCGGACACGATTTACTTGACCCGGTTATCGAATCCACACCCTCACGTTTAACAGTCACGTTTATCGACAACAAGACCAACAAGGCAGTTGTACGTAATAATTATAATTATCAGAGAATATGCAACTTACTAACATTTCTTTAATACTATATAACTTTTTACTTCAATAATTAAATAATACCGAAATTTGAACTCGTTCAGGGATCACAAGAAGCAAATATACGAGAAAATGATACATTTATAGACAACTCTGTACACTTGAGATAAGACTGACACGTAAAAAATAAAGTCAGTTCGACACAGAAAGATAAGCTAAAACTATAAAACACGTTGCTAAAGGTACCATCTGAAGACTCCTTCAGTTTCCATTCAAATGCATGTTATACATGGAATATCTACGTACTAGAACTTGCTTTAAAAGTCTATATATATAATAAGTATAAGAAATCAATTTAAACTGTTAAAAATATCTAATATGCGAAGAATTGCTAGCCTAAAAAAAATATTATTTCAATGAATTAATTTTATTTATTTAGTCATTTTGCCACAAGCTAATATGAGCAGAAATGTTGACTTAGATATTTAAAGAATAATATTATGTGCCTGAACGATAAAAAAGGTTATTTTCTCACCACAATACACATTACATTAAAGTATCACGTTAAATGCCTAATTCTTCTGTATATAACACAATTTAAATAAAAAAATTAAAGTTCCGATATTTTTCTTTTTGTTTTAAAAAAAACGTCGCCCCACACTGAATTTCTCTTGTGTCTTGGGTGCTTGGGTGTCTTTCTCAAACATTAAATATCACCTACACAAACATTCAGACTTGGCACAAAAATCAGCGGTTCGCACAAATTTTCGCCGCGTGCGGGAATCGAACTCAAAACCCTTAGCTCAGCAGTCTAATCGCTTAGCGACTGTGCCAATTAGGTCATCAAAAATTCAAAGATTTAAATCGAATTATTTATGTGTCAGTGACTTATACCCCTATAAGATACCCCTATGTCACTTTCTTCGTACGTAGGTATTCCATCAAACATACACTGAATGCGAATATAACTCACAATAATAAACACTTCATTTGAAAAAGCATCAGAAATATTAACAAACTTTTATTACCGTACGTTCAATCAATTTTGAACTCTATTCGTATTAGTAATAAGACAAATAACAGCTGCAATAAACAGTTGGTATTGTAGACACGTTTTTGCTTAACCCTTTGAGCACCGTGGTCTTATATAGAAGACAAGGCTTCCGCGCCCTCTACGCTACAACTCTATCAGAAGACAATATCAAATAGTAAAATGTCAAATAAAATTGTGGCGTGAAGGGCACTAAGCCGCTTATCTTTGATACAAGACTAGCTCTCAAAAGGTTAATATTATCCTTATTCCAATGGAATATAAGTCATAATCGATCGAAAAAACTGCAAATAGTTTTGTTAAAATTTCTAATTTTTTTTCAAATGTGATTTAAATAATATAAATTAATTAAATAACCTAAATACATCTAAAAACAATGGATTATTATGATTGTGCAAACGCAAATGAAAATACCTAATTTATTTATTTACCGAAATAAACCAAATTTAATTACTACAGTAGGTAGGGAATTACGAAAAAAATTACACTGGGTTGGAGGTAGGTACGTAAAGCTATTGTCACATAACAAGCGATAGCGATTAGCTATACTAAAAAAGTAAAAAAAAAACAATCTAATCCGAAAGAAGATATAACCTTGTCACTGAGATTTCCTCTCATATTATAAATATAAATTTGAAAAATAACAAACATTTGGGGAAAAAGAAATAAAAATAACCGATTATTTGTTTATATAATTAAATTTATTTTTAATGTTTTTTTAATTAAATGCCATTTGTACTGGTGATATTTTATTGAGTATTTAGGACTTTTGAAAAGAAATCTCTATTTCAAAAACCGTCAGTCTTATGAATAATGCAAGAAACGAGAAACAATTTCTAACCATTTGTTAAGAAAATAAACAATTTATTTCTATTTTACATTTTTAAGCCTTTGCAAATTAATATTATTGTAAAATTACGCTATCAAATACTACCTATCTAAGCTACCGTTAACAAACTATTCGCCAAAATCTAATTTTAGTAAAAAAAAAATAGTTGAATTCAGAACCTCCTCTTTTTTTAAAGACTGTTAAAAACGCAATCGCTATCGCTAAAACTAAAAACAAAGAACTAAAGAAGCTCAAAAGTGCTAGCAAAACAAATCCGTCTATAATCTGTTCAAATTAAATTCGATATAAAATAACACAGTATTTACTTTAAAAAGTAAATTATTTTATATAGTATATCTTGGCCGAATTCCAGTCTAGCCAATTTCAACTAAGACTAGCTTACGTAGGAGATATTATAGTGCACAAGTGTGTGCATTCTCTTCTCCCTCACTCTCTTAGTCCGATTGGACGGTAAGACACGACCGGAGAGAGATCAGACGACGCCGGCTTCACGCTTTTTGAGCCCGAAGGCCCGACGTGTGACAACCGGTCACCCATCTAAAGATTGATCTTAGTGAGTGCTGCTTAACATTGAAGTTACTAAGTTTAAGAGCCGTTGGTACAGTATTATATTAATTAATATTATCATATGTGATTAGTACACAATAGATGTAATTAATATTTTTTATCAAGCAAGATGGGCCGTTGGTCTTGCGCCATCTCTCTCCATCGTATCTTACCTACTCATTGGGCTAAGAGTGAGGGAATAGGACACCTATTTGACACTTGTGCACTATAATATCTCCTGTATTGATCTCGGTTGCGATTGGCCGTGACTTAAACTCGGTAAGGAGAGATTGTAAAAATATTGATAAATTTTATATCAATTTTAAATATAACAGAATAAATACATACAAACAGACAAACATATTTGTGCTGACCTACAGATAGCCCGTCCTCGCAGTTTGCTATAACAAGAAATTTATATTTTCATACATCATCGTATATTATAGCTTTAGGTGTACATTAAGGTTATAGCTGGTAATATTGTTACCATTATTGGATATGGCAATTCATTTTGTTATTGGATGGACGGTATTTTGGGGTTATCCATAAACAATGTTTTTTTTGTCAAATTTTATTTTGTTACTTGTACTTTGGCTTAATACACATAATTGTGAATAAAATGTTATTTTTTAATATTAGAGTTCTCAAAACTGGATGAGAGATGTGATGTTACTCCAAAAAATATATATTTATATCCAAAAAAGATGGATTTGATGTCAAATCATGGACTTATACTTTTATCACAAAACCACACTATTACTTAATTAATACCCATTATTGCCTTAAAAATGCCACCATCCTTGTCATTACCATATCAATAAAAAGAGATAGGAATAGACGGCTCGTTTAACCTTCATTGTTTATGAAAAACCCAATATTATCCAAATAAACAACTATAATATAGGCATATTGTGCTCCAATGAAATTCTAATGATGAATATACTTTAACCAATGACATGCCAATCGAAACTAAACTTTAATCGATAGTAAATAAAGTCTATATTTGAACACGCTTAAACAGGTTGATGTTACAAATGATTTTGAACTTTATTGCAAGGGTGCAAGTGTTACTTTGTATTGTAATGCTCAGTACAAGGAGAGATGCAAGGTTTTAACTATTTTAGCTAGTCTCTTCTGAAATATGGTTTCACTGCAGATTTTTATTGGGTAATAGAAACACCTTTGCAGTTTAACCAGTTTCTTTGTTAGCTAAATTATAGTTTAGAATACTCCCACGAGAGTATTCACGATTAAATCCCACGTTTGAAATCAGTATGATAATTTAGCATTCTATTGGTGGAAAAGTGGTTAAAATCGGTCCAGTATTTTTGGAGATTATTCGGTACAAACAAAAAATATTTCCTCTTAATAATATTGTTAGTATAAACATATTATATGTACGTTAATAGATTCTGTACTAAAGTCACATAATTACAAACAAGTTTGTTTATGGGCATTTAAAAGCAGTATTTTATAATTTTAGACCTTATTTTACTTAAAATTAAGTTCAAAATCAAGTGCAAAACCATCTTATTCAAGCTCTAAGGTTCAAATATAAACTTATCCAAGTAAATTTTGATTTAAAAATTCTTCAATGCAATCTCAAGTGATAAAAATAAAATGATCAAGTCTTATTTTATAAAAATCTTCAAATTTTTTTTAATAATATACACTAAAATTTATATTCATTTTTATCGCTTGATATCGCAACCACTAGCTCTGTTAGCGCTCTAATAGGTGTAGCAGAACCTTTAGCTTATAGCCATATTTATATAAAAAAAGTTTATTAAAATGTCATTTGTTTTTCCAATACCCAACGATTTTAACTATTAACTATTCAAATTTCTATATTAATATTATAACATCACAGTATTCCCCGAAGGGGTAGGCAGAGGTGCACATATAGTACCCACATTTTGCATGTTATTTTGTAGTATTTTCTAATAATCAAGCCTGTAGTCCCCGAAAGGGGTAGGCAGAGGTATTATAACCTCAAGAATCTTTTTCAATCACATTTCATGTTCATTATAAATTCTATGATATACGTGGATTGCCTGTTACCATTTTATATACATCCCATATAATATATTACTATTAATATGGTCAATGTTTTCTCGAATGTTTTTCAAATATACCTTTAATTTTTTTCTATATATTTCAATCGGTTGTTAATGACTTTTAGTCATCTACCTTTTAATATAATAATATCTTTCCCTATATTTCCCTTAAGGAGTAGGTGTAGGCACTGGTATATCAATATTATGCTCATCTATTAGTCTTAGATAGCGTAACACACCTTTTTTAAAGTAAGGAAGACACCCAACTTAATAAATACAAATTCAACCCAATATTAGACCAAATAAACTACAAACAACATTGAAAAAGTCAAATTGATAATCCCTTATTTGAATTCACAACCCATTACTTCTAAATCGAGTTCCTAAACCTATCGGCTACCACGACATCTTTCAAAATCACCAAAAAGGCGATCCCTATCAACTTAAACATAGAACGAAATATATAAAACCTGTTTGGACTTACTTGGCAGGTAGTCTGTATAGATATCCTTTGCCTTCTGTGGAACAGACCAACACCCTGTCTGGCGCTAGGAAGTCGCCCGACATCCAGCGCTCACCAGAGGGCGCTTGTATCGAGCATAACACTGAGAAGTCACCTGGAAACGAAATTAATGTGTGTTATTATTGCGTGTGTTGTTTGTGTATGTGTGTGCGGTTAAAATTCTGACACCAGATTGTTCATCAACCATACGATAAGAAGAAGTTATGTATTTTACTTATAATAACTTTCGTGCGTGTTATCCATATTATTTACTGTATATTCCGGTTATACTCACATGTGTATTCGAATTTTATTTTATTTATTTAACGCAATCTCAAGTGTTGTTGATGGTTCGACTCGCGACTCTGCCGCGTAACCAGCTCATGAATAAGGGCTCAGTTCGAGTTCGAAACTAGTCGGGCATTCCAGAATACACACGTGAGTATCACCGGAATATATATAAGAAGTTTCGTATGTTTGTATCTATATTATGTAAACATAACATAACATAACATCACGCCTGTATTCTCCGAAGGGGTAGGCAGAGATGCACATATAGTACACCCACATTTGTGTCTATCTATCTATTACGTGTTACAAAAAAAATGGTTTATAAAACTCACCAGCATCATAGATCTGGCAGTACTTGGCGCAGACAATGAGCACAGTCCTCTGGTTGTACGCGCAGCAGTTCAGGGACAACGCGTTGAGGCAGCGGATCTGCTTAGACTCGTTCTCATAGATAGGCTCCGATTGCTTGTTCTCGTGGCCCAAGAGAGACCACACCTGGACAGAAAAGAGTTCTAGTACCAACGACTTATCATCAGCTGGAAGACGTCCACTGCTGAACAAAGGCCTTCCCCTTAAGGGGGGGGGGGGTGCCAGAAGACGTCTTCTGCTATACAAAAGCCTCCCGTGTAAAAGGAGATTGCCATAATCCCTACGTTAAAGAAGACGTTGCTGCCCATCTTCTGGATTTCCCCTTAGAACACCCAATGACTAAAGTATGATATTATGTCGGCTATGTTGGCGAAAATTGTAATGTATTTTCCTTACAAAAAAAAAGCATCAAGTACACTTAGGGAGTAACCGACTGTACTCTGATCAAATCGAAGATGTTCAAAAGGGTCAGGTAAGGAGTACCCTTAATCGACGAGCGTGTATGAGGAATGTGGTGCGAGTGAATGAGGCGAGAGGCATGCCAGGATCAATCTATACTCACTTTAACAGTCCCCGTAATGGATATAGCTAGGACGACATCATCCTTCCTGGACGACGGACGGAGTACCTGGAATAGGTTATCAATCATATTAATATCTACATAACATCACGTCTGTTTTACTTGAAGATATAGGCAGAGGTGTATTGTAGGCCGACCCACATTTGGCCGGTTATATTATAGGTCCACTTAATAGGGGGCGAGCCTATTGCCAACCAGGCACATATACGACTCGGTGCTGGTACTGAGTATTATCTAATGGAAGAGCATAATAAAACTGCCCGACCTGAGATTCGAACCCAGGACCTGGCGCATGAGGCAGTACACAATGGTAAATTATCGTTATCACATCATATATTATCGTGATATAGTCACATAATCGTGATAGTGTAAAAACTTACATGCAAAGCTGATATCCAGTCAGGATTCATCTTGGAGCTGAGAGAGAAGAGTATCTCCAATGAGAATGGATCCATGATCAGAATCTCTGCGTAGTACCCATTGCAGAATAGACGCAAATCTTCGCTGTTGCACATGTGGTATGCCTGAAAGTTAAACCAATTACTCAGTTCTTGAGACCACGTTAAACATTGGTGATAGGCATGCAAGAGGCAGCGTTGGCAGACCTTCCACCAGGGGGACGCCTCGAGCTACATTGCCTCGATGGTTCTCAATGGTTATCATTGTAGATCCTGGCTCACAGGCGTCGAAATGGGCAAGAGTGGTGGGCTTGTAACAATACAAAAAGGACCTTCCACCATGTAGACCTACGATATTCTTAATTCTTTGTTGTGTTGAAGAACATACAGATATTTGAAAAAAGACATTGGATGTAGAGGCGAGCTTAACTCAAAATTGTGATATGATATCGTCATCATCATCATCCACAGCCTTCAATATCCCAAAGCTGGGTATAAGCCTCCCTTAAACAATGCCATCCGCGGTCCTGTGCCAATCTTGTCCAGGCCCCGCAATCTTTATTATGTCGTCGACCCATCATCGACATATCGTTATAGTCGAAGACTTACCTGAATATTAGTGTGTATCTGTGATAGTTTAACACTTTCCCGACACTTTCCGTCCACAAGATCCCACGTGCACATCTCGCCGGCTTCCGATGATGAAACTATAAAGTTATTATCCTGAAAAATGTGAAAAACCAATTATATTTAAACATCCGAATTGATAACCTCTTTTTTGAAGTCGGCCAAAAAATAGGGTCAGCCTTCTTCTTAAGTGACGGCAGATTTTACATAAACTTTAATACGATATTACTAAATACAATCAATCATACAGATAATCTGAGATCTGACGATCTGATTTGTGCAGTGGCTCAACGATTGGAATGCTGCGCTAAGGGTTGCAGGTTTGATTTCCACTCTGTGTAAAATTTGTGCGAATCGTAGATGTTTATCCCGAATCTGGGTGTTTGTGTATTCGATATGTCATGTTTGTGAAACGCACCAAGACATGCGAGAAATTCGTGAGGGATATAATTTACAAAAAAAAAGTTTGTTAATCAGAACATACCTGGACTATTGAGGCCCGTGATAAACAAGTGACTGGAGCCGTATGACCCACTAGGAGACACCTAGGCGTCATCTTTAAGGTCTCAGGATCCACCTGCCATATACATATCTGTCCGTCATAGCAGCCGGTGACGAGGGTCTTCTGGTCGCGGGAGAGGTACACGGAAGAGATGCAGTGTGTGGGAGCATGCTTGCCCCATAGCACTACAGGGACTATGAGGTTTGTGCCAGGCATGGTGGGCTGCGGAGAAACCATAAAACCATGAGAATTTGATACATACATAAAGTCACGCCTGTTTCCCTAAGGAGTAGGCAGAGACCACGGATTTCCATTTGCTACGATCCTGGCATATTTTTTTTTATTGATATTCTTCTATTCTTTTTAGGTATATTCTTAAAACAAATTAAACCATGGGCTAAACTATACTTGTTACTGTTGTTAGCATGTCAAAGAATAAAGATGTCAATAGACTTAATACGAGGTTTAGTTAATGCCGGTATGATCCTCGTTTATGAATAAGAGGGTTTGAGCACAAGTCTTTTATAAAAGACAAGTGTTTGCGTGTCCTCCACGTCACGACTTCATTAGAAGACAATATTGAATCCTACAACATTTATTACGATTATTACGAAAATGTTACGATTTGATATTGTCTCCGAAAAACTCTGTATAAGCGAAAAAGCGTTGTCTTCTATAAAAGACCGTGGCGCTCACAGGGTTAATTAATAATTACCACATATTGCCAGTTGCAATAAACATAATATTATGACTGAAGTGAGGTAGGTATAGTACACCCTTTGCTAGTTATATCATAAGTATTATGTAATAGGGAGTCTACTGCCATTAACTAGGCAGAGAATTCAGACAGTGTGCTGCTTAAAAACCCAATAACACTTTACTCAACCCAGGAATAAAACCAAGGCCCGCATTTTTGTGATAGTCCTTCATTATATTATATTTACGATGATGACCTGATTGGCACAGTAACTAGGCGATTGGACTGCTGCACTAATTGGCTTCGGATTCGATTCCTGTATGGGCCAAAAAATGTGCTCCGCAGACATTGGTCCCAAGTCTGGGTGTTTCTGTATGTGAATTTTCATGTTTGTGAAACGGACCCACGATACAGGAGACAGTTCCTAATTTGAGGCAATGATTATTTAATTTTTTTATATATAGGACTAGGTATATTTTAATTTGTGTACAGGTTTACTTGTTGTGTTACAGTTATCTATATATATAAAACTCTTCTGTTGAGTTTCTGTTTCAGACAATGCACAGCCGAAACTACTGATCGTGAAGAGCTGAAATTTGGCATGTGTGTTTGTTGGGAGGAGTACGCTATCACTAAGAGAGGATTTTTGGAAATTCCCAAAAAAAAATTTAAAAAAAAATCTGAAAAAAAAAAAGGGAAAGACCCAAATTCTAACGGAAGTCATTACTCCACGCAGACGAAGTCGCGAGTAAAAGCTAGTAATTGTATATACAAAGTTAGTATAGCAGGTAAATTATGTAAGCATGTGCATGAGAAAGATCAACAATTACTTGTACCTACTGCATTATATTATGCAACCGTTCTAGTATGTCTGGTATTGTTTTCATGTTAGCCATATTGTCTGCTAGATAATTTATTAGGTTTTGTTTATATTGAGCAATAATTTATACTTTATAGGGTAATATTGTATTTTAAATATAATAATATAACATAAATCTTGACTTATATGGCAAGTTGTCATTCACTGTGATGTTTTAAGGGGGAGGCTTTTGTTCAACAGAGGACATCTTCCGGCTGATGGTGATGAATGTAAACCTTTATTAGATATACAAGTGTCTAAGAATAGAAATGGATACATTAGTGAATGAGTATTATTTATATATAGAATAGTATAAGTAAGCATAACTTGATACACACTACTGCAAGATTCGATAAAAAAAGTTTCTATATAAAATCATATTTTACTGTAGTAATATGTAATAAATTGTACAATAGATAATAAAATTGAAATATTGAAACTATAGATTTAAAGTGTTAATATCCTCTCCATTGTCTGTTACCTATTCGTATATGTACCAAATGTAGAAATGACTATCTATATTATCCCATTACATCTCCAGTAAGGAAAAAACATTATCAAAACATTTAGTGATGATTAATAATAAACAAGTATTGTCAGTCATTAAAGGCTAATTGGACGTAATCATGTGACAAGTATGCTTTTCAAGGGTGCGTTAAATAACTGCATAAATAGCACATCAATGTAGCGCGAAGATGTTTTGTTAGAATAACAATATGATAAGAATGATTTTAGTATCATCTGTCAGCACCAAGGACATTTTAATTTATTACCTGCCTAGTGTCTTAGGAACCAGGGAAAAGGTTGTAACAGCTACAAAACTGCTAAACGTCCATGGAGACTACCAAAACTAACACTGAACTGCACTATATAATTTTAAATTTAATAAAAACACTGGCACTGCGACAAAATCAATCCACCCTGCTGTCAGTTCGATGACAGCTGAGTAGACAACGTTGACAGTTTATGTCTTGATGTTGGTATAACTGATATAGCATATCGCTCTACTTCACGACAATATGTTACCGATTTTTTTTACAAATAAAAACCGTTAATTTTGACCAAAGAGACTGTGATGTAGAATTCATGGAATTTATACTGATACGAACTGAAATATTAATAGATAAGGTACCAATATAACCAATTATAACTAAGAGCGTATTCAGACTTGCAATCATACAGTATAAAAGTTCCAAAAACTTGTTGGCAGCGGAGAACACGCAACAAAGGTTGCATGTTAAATTGTAAAAACTTGCCAAAACGCACAGGAAGCCACTAGCTATTTTTATTTTAAAACCCGAACAGTAATTACGTCAATCATATCTCAATACTAGAGGCAATGAAGAAATAGATTATTTTGGATGCGACTATCTGATTTGTTAAAATGGATAAACCTAAGGCGGCGCCGAAAGATCGCTCGAAGCAAAACTTAAAAGAGGAGAAGTTATCAGACTTGGCACATAAAATTGACGAAACTGATGAAATGAAGCTCAAAATGCTTGCGGCGCTTGAGAAGCCCGAACCTGATGACTTGCTGTACCCACCTGAGCTAAATGCTCATTTGATTGAACAGCTCAAAGTATGTCTACACTTTATGTGTCAATAACGTTATGTTAATAATGAACATTTCATTCTGAATTAAAAAGCGCCCTTATCACTGAAGTACTAAATAACTAGAAAGTTGCTCTGTATTTTCTACATATACTACAAGGAACTTATGTTGAATACCTCGAGGTCCGAACCCTTCGCGGGGGTGCCCTTAGGCGCTGTCACTTAGTTTGTAGTTTTTAGTTTATAAGCCTGGCTGGAGGCCTTTTATTAGGTCTCGCCAAACGACCGGTTAAGCAGTCAGAGCTCCCTCAGAGCTAATTGCGAGAGACAAGTTCAAAAAAAAAATGTTGAATACCTTTCGAAAAGTAGGTGAATATACTCTTAGATCTGGTGAAACCTCTGTTTATGAGGGATAATGCATTCCTGGTGTAATTGTATGTGTTTATTACTTACTAATTTCTTTTCAGGTCATGACATCAGAAAATAACGAACTACGCAAATGCGTATTCACAAAAGACCAAGACATCAAAGAACTAAATAAAACTGTCGTTGACCTAAACCAACGAATACGTGATATTATTTCTGGAACAGGTCCAGCGATATCCTCTAAATCCGCTGGAATTATCAGTGCTAAGATAACAGAGCTGTGCAAACAGAACCGGCATTTAGTCGCCGAAATTGAAGGCTTCAAAACAAAAAATGCGGCTTTAGAACGGAAAATCATGCAGCTTGATATCATTAACAAGGAACACGAAAATCTTGATATATGCCTGTGTAAAGATGAACAAATAGATGCAAACCCAGATGAATTAAAAGAATTAAATACCAAACTTGCTTCGGTGAATCGAAAGCTGTATGACAGCAAAAATAGAAATCTGGAGCTGAAAAACGATATCTTGATGGCGACGAAGATACTTCAACAAGAATTAGGGGATAAGTTCACGAGTATCAAAGAGTTGCAAAGTGATGTCGCCGGCTGGAAGGGTAGGGCGCAACAAATAGTGTTGTTGCAAGCCAAGGTTTCTGAACTGGAAGAAAAACTTGGTGGAAGACCAAAAACTGAGACGGATGTCAAAAGGAAAGAGCAATCGCAGGTAACTACATCAATATAATATACTAGCTGGGCTCCGCGGTATTACCCACTACAATTTTTCGGGTTAAAAGTAGCCTATGTATTAATCTAGGGTGCCAGCTACCTCCATACCATATTTTATCAAAATTGGTCCAGCCGTTCGTGCGTGTAAAAGTAGCAAACATACACAAACACACTTACACCTTTATAATATCAGTGTGATATCGGAGTTTTACTTCACTCAAATTCGTACGGAAACATAACTTCTACCCGTCAGCTCATTTTAATAAAACTATTGAACTAATAGTAAATATAATTACCCTAGATTCTGGAAGCAGCCTCCGTTGACGGTAAATAAATTCTTCAACATCATAAACCTTAGAGACAATTTCAATTTGAAGAATGAAGCGGGAGCAAGCTTTTGTCACTAAAACACTAAAATCTTTATTAAAAATTGTAAATTTTTTATAGCTTCTCCGAGAATTAGAAGCCAAAAGAAAGAGAGAGATAGAGCACACGTTGAAGGAGATGGAATCTCTGAGAGAGGATAATCAGGATCTGAAAAGGAAGTTGGAAGGTGCGAGGTGCAGAATCAGGAATTTGGAATGTGACGCGACGACAATTAGACAAAAGATGCAGACTTTTGTAGAGAAGAGTAGTCACGATGACTTATTGGTTAACGAACAAAGAGTGAGTCATATTTATGCTTGGAAAATCGCTTTTCCATCATTTAAAATACTATGTAGATATAACTTGCGCTTCAATCTTGACGAAGGCATTTGACAAGCCCAGTGGCGGATTTATAGATTTGCCGCCCGTAGGCTATTCAATTTTTGCCGCCTCTAAATTTTGATATCATAGTCCACAATCATATCAATTTTCATTTGAATTATGTGTGTGTATAATATTTTTTTTTTTAAATTTGTAAATCGAAATAAAATAATTATGAACTGAATTTGCCGCCCCTTAAAATTTGCCGCCCTAGGCTCCAGCCTACTCAGCCTGCTGGTAAATCCGCCACTGGACAAGCCACATAATTGTTTACCAAAACTGGACTTATACTAATCTTCTTTAAGGCTGGGTACGCATGCCAGATTTTTTTATCAGATTGCCGGATCTGATAGATTATTGGCGCGAGACGCCTAACGCTAGTTTCCGAGAGCGACAATGCAATTTACGACGAGCAAATGCAATAAATAACAGTCCTTCGTCTCATAAGTATGCTCAGACAATCGGAAACAAAATCCTATGTACGTACCCAGACTTAAACACTATACTGACGGAACAAATAGTGTGTTACAAATAATTTCGCAGGTACGGTACGGTGTATTAGCTAACGGTGTTCACAAACATTATCTTATTAACTTTCAGAACCAAATCAAAAGTTCGGAGCTGTACTACCAAGAGATTCTCAAAGAAAACACAGCTAAGATGAACAAAATGAACTTCGAAATCAGTGAATATCAGAAGCTGATCAAAAATACTGATGCCAAAATAGACGCATTACGAAAACAAGCCACCGAAAAGGCTGCTAAAATTGAAGAATTAAGAGCTCAGCTTTTGAGATACGAAGAGTGCTCATTACAGAGCATTTTCTTCACGCCCATGAAAACTGCAACAGACAATGAAATTAAAAAGCTGTCGGAATTAGTTGTTATTTTAAACGCTAGGCTAGATGATGAAAGGCACAAGTGGGATGAACTAGAATGTAGTCACAGAAAGATAAAGGAAAAGAAGAAGCGTTTAGAGCGAAAAATTTCAAATTTGGAAGAAGAAATAAGATCATTGAGAGACTCCAGAAGAGGTTCAAGAGCTTCCAAAACTTCAGTTGTAAAAGACCAACATTTTGACATACACGGATCTACATCCGTGTCTAAAAAACAGTCTTCTGTTGCAGCTGTAGCTGATAAGCCGAGTGAAAGTTCATCTTCTGACACTGGAGATGACTTGCTTGATAGAGAAGATTTGAAACATAAACTAGAGCTGACTGAAGAGAAACTCAAGATCATGGAGGATAAACTTAGGATGATTGAGGAAGAAAAACAATACGATTACAACCATTTGACTGAAATGATACAAACGTCAAAGCAGTTGTTTAATGAAGCATTGACGGTGTTACAAAGGGAAAAATGCCTGTGCTCTTAGTTATTTTTAAATTATATTTTTTTTTGTTTAATTAAATAGTTTTTGCGTAATACAGCTTTAATACTGTTAAATAATGTTCGTCTTTGGAGAAAATTAAACGAATCCATCATATATGTTGTAGAATTTATTTTGATCACTATTTTCAGATCTGTAAAATATATTTTTATTGTTATAGAATATGGTATATATATATAGGCCACGAGTCATCACCTTTTTATTCCCGACTGTGTAGGTATGGCAACATTATTTTAAATAGTAATATTTGATAGGCTGGCCACACTAACGGCCGCCATTTGTCATATTTTTGGCATGCGCGTTCGGGGATGCTACGAAAATCGTGCTCTTGAGTGTTTTCTTACAATACCGAGTTTTGAACTTTGTTTGTGAATCGTGAAAACCCGTGTTGCTCTGTGAAATATCAGTGCTAATAAATATTTATTGTGTTTTTTTGTGTTAAAAACATTCAACATGAATAAAACTTGCGCAAGGTGTGAGAAAACAGTTTATCCGACTGAGGAATTGAAATGTTTGGACAAGGTAATTTTCACTTGAATATTTCTTATAAAAGCATTTATAAGCCGTTTAACTTTTTATTGCAGAATTTTACGACTGTCGTATAATTTAGATCCACGAGTTTGAAAACTTTTAACCGAAAGTAATTTTCGGTGTTCTAAATTTGAACCGTCTAACTTTTTTCGTAACTATTGTCGTGTGCCGGGCACATCAATTCATACAGCCGGACGCGTGACTCATTAAATTATATAAATTGCTGCTGATATCATTCTGGTCTCTTTATAATACCGTATCTGTACTTGCATCGACCTTTTTACCTAATTAGAGTCGTCTTAGGAGGTATTACACGACCTTGTGTCACATTATGTATCGATTGTATTCAAATGATATCTCGATTCAAGGAAGAATGCAGTTCATACCTTGGTCAATTATGAACGAGACGAGATAAAATTGGCGACGAAACTCCCGCCTTTTGTTTACACTATTAATATCTTTTCTATCTTTTGCCTGCTTCGTTATCTATAATAATGATAAGAAACAAATTATGTACTCTGTTTTCGGTGATAAGATTAAAAAATATTTGAATGTCAAAAGCAAATTTAATGGATATATCTAAAAGTTCAAACTTTGGATTGCTTTAATCCCAAAACTTGTTTTAACTAAATCTTTTGTAGGTTTTAAACTTTTCTGCTTCAAATTTCTGAGTATGCTTTATAACTTATTACTAACCCCTTAACAAACCTAATAACTGATTTGTGGCACTTGGTGATATTTGTGAAAGCTAGCAAAGAAACTAAAACATGAAAACTTTTTAAGTGATTCTCTCATAAACTTGCTTTTTGATTATGCAGAAATGCAACATGCAGTGACACTAACATATCTACTAAATAAAAAACAAACATTCACTTTATGAATAAATTTTTAACAAGTTTCCCAAAACTTTTATTTCTACATATTTTTACGAAATATCTATTTTGTGTATAATTATCAGTAAAAGTCTTTACAATGTTATTTTAATCCACAGTCCCTCTAATCATTAAGTAGTTTGTTAATAGGTTATTTTTGTCATCAATATTATATAATATAATTAGTTTTATTCAATTTTTAATTCAATTATATCACTATAATCCTTGCTAACCAATCTAAATTTCAAAAATAGAAATGTTAATGACAATGCACTATACATTTTATTGAGTAAGTATTACCATACTTATTTACAACAAAACTTAAAAGATGAAGACTAAAACATCATACAAATATCCTTTAAACACATTTTATACATCTTGAAGTATAAGTAGGTTTATAATTGAGTAGGCAGATGTTTTAGACCAGTCCTTATACAACATTATGGAGTCTAATATTTCCAGTTCTGCCAACACAAATAAATGTAGCAATATATTGATCCTATTTCTATCTAGTTTGAAATGTTACTGTATTGTTTGATTAAACAATTTGTTTAGTAAAGAAGAATGTGTTTATTGTAACTTGGGCAAAAGTTCCCTAGTAATCTTCCATGTAATTTTATAAATTTATTCTACATCTTATAAGTAAATGAAAATGTAAAGATGGCTCTTTGTCTATTACATATGTTTTCATGAGGTAACTAATTATCTTGATCCTTTTACACCAAAAATTGCTGAAGTATAGCTTTCTAGATAGTAGCCAGTCATTAATAACTTAGTTTTTACATACATAAAGCCACGCCGTTGAAAAAGATTCTATACCCTATCCAAGTAATCTATGTTGCTATGTAAAATTTCCAAATTCCTAACACCTATTTTAGTAGCTACCCACCTAAAACCCATGATATCAGCATGTAAATCATTAGGTTAACCTTATATGGTGAATATTGTCCGGTTAACATGCAGTATAATACACAATTAATGAATTAATAGTTAACTAGAATTATGGTGTTCACAGAAATATGATTTATCCTCATCAGATTAGTCATTAAGTGAAGTCATACCAACATTATGATATAACACATAAAAATAGTACTTATAAGGTAAATCCTAGCTGCAAACAAGTAATGAATCTTTAGTTAATAATTATGCATAATTTCCTCTTGATGGAATAAGTTATAGTGACTAATTTCAACGGAGAGTAAATTTCTTTGTAATTCAGTTGGAGCAATAAGATTGACTGGACTAGATGGGAAATATAGAAATTCCACAGTGAAATATTTAAACAATGGTTTTGTATTTTTTTAAAGTAATATTTTTTTTACATATCTCGTTCAGTGTCCCACTGCTGGGCGAAGGCCTCCCCATTATTCTTCTACAAAACCCTGTCCAATGCCATCGAGATAATTAAGACATCTTTGCAGGAAAGATACGGCCCGAAATGGCAAATTTAATATTAATTTAACAAAAATTTTGTCTTTGTATTGGCATCAATGGGCAATAAACTAGTAATACATATAATGTTTGTCAAACTGGAATTTTGCATATTTATCTATAGGTAACTACTGAGGATAAATACTTCAATAATACCTACTAATAATATTAAAACAAAAGGATAATTTAAATTCGATTTAATTAAAATTGCCCAATTTGTCCATTGTCCATTAAAAGCTTTATCTAAAATTATGGACTTGCATAAAATAAAAGGCCTGCTCAAACAGCAAATAATTTTGTCTGTTTATAAAAAATACTTTAATAGTAATAAAATATATATATTATTACTAGCTGCGCCCCCCGGTGTTACCCACTACATTTTTTCAGGATCAAAAGTAGCCTGTGTTAATCCAGGGTGTCAGCTAACTCCATATGAAATTTCATTCAAATCCATTCAGTAGTTTTTACGTGAAAGAGTAACAAACTTCCATCCATACTTACAAACTTTCGCGTTTATAATATTAGTAGGGATAATAGGGATTCAATAGGTATAAAGAACGTAATCTGTATAATTTAGTAAAAATATTGTAATAGACAATACTATTATCCAGTTTATCACTGTTCAGATAAATTGATAATGGGTTAAAAAGTTATGGTCAGAAAGAGGTCAGGTCACATCAAGAGTTAACCATCCAATGCAAGGTCAAAACTAAATTTTCTGACCCCTATAAACTGGATTAGACTGGCACAAAGGTGTAGATTGATGGATTACAAAGAAAGATAGGCATATTAATGTCCTGACCGAATTTCGGTCACGGCAGCTTATCTCAGCTGAGTGGAACCAACGCAGGAGATATAGTGCACAACTACGCGCTGACGTAGGCGCTCTCCTTGTTCCCTTCACTCTCATCGTCCGATAGGACGGTAGACTGACACGACCGGACCGGCCTATACCCAACAGTTTGATAACTGATGATGAATTGCGCTATTGTTTCGACATGAGCAATATAAAAAAAATAGGCTTAGCATCAGCCAGTCAGCAGTATATTAGGTGAGGCTAAGTGTATGGGATGCTCCAATTATTAGGTATCATCACTGTTGAAGCCCGATTTAATGCACCAAACACTAAAATAGAATCATAGTGTCTAAAACTATCGGCCTATGTTTGTATCTCATACCAAAGTCTCATAGCCATAATTACTAATAATATAATTCATAACCTTATGTACTAACATTCAACCCGCAACTGCGTCTAATTTTTCAGGTCTTTAATAGCTTTTGTCCACCCTGAAAGTCATTCTAAATATTGGTGAATTTTTTTTAGAAAATCGAATTATGTTACGAAATAACCCCTTATTTACCAACATACAAACTTTATCTTGGTATTCTGTATAGATTCGGGGTCACAGCCCCGCCGGCTCATGAATAGGGGCTCCGATTGAGTCCAAAGCTAGTCGGACATTCTCGAATAAACACGAGTACAGCCGGAGAATAGTAAAGGTCTATTTCGATGGATACAATGATGTACCGTCTACATCTGAGGTTAGGGTCTTTAATTAGATTTCGCTTTAATAGAGTTGTTCTTCTTTTGCTTATCGACATGACACCTATTGTGTATTGTCGTCAACAACAACAGTTCAAGCCCTGGCGTTGATATTGGTCAGTCAACAAGGATGGTAGTGAGGTTGACTGTCCAGGGTGCGCCGGACGTACTTGGGTATCACTCAAAAAAGATCTTGCACCCCATAAAGAGTGATAAAAACAACCACCCACCCGCTTTCTATCTATATCTGGGAGGAAAAAATCGCAATAAACTCCCAATTTGAAATTAATATTTGTTTATAATGTCAATTTAAACTGGGTTAGTATTTTTATCTGTCAGATAATCCGTAATTTTGGTAACTGGCAAAGCCTCAGTGATTCTTACTTTCACTTGTTAAACTGGGTTAAGTTGATAAAATAATTAACTCTATGTACACAAACATTTTGGGCGTTATTATCATGTTTTTTGTGGTAAAACATTGTAATGTATCATAATTAATTAGATTATAAATTTAATGATTAATTAAATTTGAATAATTTAGTTAAGTATCGTAATAACTTACCAAATAAATCCAAAAAGAAACGCAAAAAGACATGATTCCGGCCAGGATCGAACTGGCGGCCTTCTGCGTGTAAAGCAGATGTGATAACCACTACACCACGGAACCAGTTGATAGTATGCCCCAAATTCGTCGTCACATGCTACCGTGGACGCTTTCGTTTTCATGTTACGTCATCATACTAAATTGGACAGACCTAGTATTGTTTGGTATTCAGTCATGCTACGTGTAATCATGTGTTTTGTACGTGACACGCAGTATAATGTTGTTTTAACATATGTTTTGTTGATAAGAAAGTGCAAGTATGTTAATTAATTTGATAATAAATAATATTTATATTGCCGGTCGTGTTACTATGTTTGGACTTTAGACTTGTTAGATTTCCGGCTTAGCAGACGGTTATAACATAGTTTTTCTAGATCACACCAAAATAGGAGTACCTACGTGAAACTATCAACTAGTTAGGTACCTACCTAACTCGCAATATCTTCTAATATAAATGGCTCTATCGGTGTTACATAAGCTACGCTTTGCTAATAGACCTTGCTTATTATAAAAATTCGTAGCCTATCCTTTAAAAATTCAATCTGCATTGTTTTTGGAACAATAAATTAACCTTTCAAAACCAAACATATTCCAAATTGACCAATATACAACTGGGTCCCAATTCACAGTTCGGATACACCTTTTTTGTCACGTGACAAACTTTGTATTTCTTTTTGGGAACTGAACCCGCAGCCCTTGACATCGCTAACCTATTCCGACCCATAGATAACATCTAAACTGTCGCAATTACGTATAACTAGTTCATTGTTAATTACTAATATTATTAGCTTCATGCATAACAATAATATCGATTGTTTTGACACGGTATTAAGTAACAAGCTAATTAAACATTAGTCGCAACGCTGCGAACAAAAAGCGTGAAAGTCACCGGCCATAGAGTATAGACACATTATGTCAGTGAAAATGGCGGTAATTAGCACCATTTTTTATCTGTAACGACTTTGACAACCGTGTGGTTGTAGCGAAAGTTGCGTACTTACATTTTGAACTGTTTTTAATGATTTTTGCAATGTTGAAGTTTGGATCATGAGGGCAAGTGAGGAGTACCCTCAACCGACCGAGCGTGTATGAGGAATGTGATGCGTGTGAATGAAGCAAAAGAAGTATGGACATCCGTGGTCTGTGCCTACCCCTCAGGGAAATAGGCGTGACTTTATGTATGAATTTTGGATTTGAAATATATTACCTACTAAAGAACTTTAAAATAACGGATGTTAGGCGATGGCCATACAGAAAAGAGGTTAGACGAGCACGCGTCGCTACTTTTTAAAACACATAGAAAACGAATGAACGTCTTGTCTGCGCCCCGTCTTTTCTGTGTTTTGAATGAATTGATGAAGATTTATTCACATAACTAGAAGCGCCCCGCGGTGTTAACCGCTACATTTGTATATATTCGGGATAAAAAGTAGCCTGTGTTAATCCAGAGTGTCAGCTACTTCCCTATGAAATTTCATCAAAATCGGTCTAGCCGTTTGAGCGTGAAGATGTAACAAACATACAAACACTCCAACAAACTTTTGCCATTATAATATTAGTGTGATTATAATCTTAATCCATCAGGGTAGGTAGTTCTCCTTTACCAGAACTTATAGACAGTAGACACCCACCTTTAGCCGCTCCAAAATCCAATAAATCAGGAACAAATATCAAATTCCATGTATGGAGTATAAGTATACAAATAACCATTACGTGCCGATAACAAATCCACCTTAATTAGTGTTACAGTGTAAATCTAAATAGCTGAGTAAAAAGCCGTTACTACATTTACGTAAGATTAAATAACCTGTGTCAAATGGACATGAAACTTGAAATGTCGTATTTGGTAACACTTGGCTCTCTCATCAGAATAAATGTCAATGATTATTATGAACAGACATTCAGATTTGTTAGGCTTTCTAATTATATCGCCGAATATAACGTCTGCTGTTGATTATATAGCTTCCACCGGCGATAAAAGAGTACACCTCGGCGTCTAAGAATGTGTTTATCCGTTTATGTGCTTATATTTCGAAAACCGTTTATCAGATTTGCGAGATTTTTGATTCAAGACTCGGCAAGTTTATACCCAGTCAAGTAAATAGAAGATGTCGAAATGAAGGCGTATAACTGTCCCTCTGCAGGGCAAAGGCCTCTTCTCGTTTAAAGAAGGATTAAGCATTGATCACCAGGCTAGTTCACTGCAGGTGGCCACTAACTGGTCAATATTATAAATGAAAAACGACTGTCTATCTGTCACACTTTCACGGCGAAACCACTGAACCGATTATGATTAAATTTGGTACAGTGTAGACATTTTTTATCAAGTCTAAAAGCCTTACGAGCTAGGTGTCTACTCTACTCTTAGTCATAAAACTAATACGATTCTTGTACCAACCAGATTCCGTTCGAGATATCATAGTGTAACTAGTTCTGTAGACATAGCAACTGCCAAGGTCTGTGATAATAAGGCGAGACGCTAAAGTTAAAAACAAGTTATCTATAATTGGGGCTATCCCCGCATATTTACCTGTTCTTATTAGTGAATGGAGGCAGAGTATATCTATACACGTAACATCACGCCTGTATTCTCCGAAGGGGTAGACAGAGGTGTGTAGCACACCCACATTTCGACAGTTACGTTGAAGATTCCCAATGCAGGGACAAATCCAGACTCCGTGCTGCTACTAAGAATTACCTAATGGGAAAACCCAGGAACACTCCGACCCGGTATTATTTCCATTAACTACGATCCTGGCATATTTCTGTGATAAAGGAGAACTTGTACCTACACTGTCTACCCTTCAGGGGCGTGAATTAAGAATAATAATATCTAATCGCGGTTCATGTTAGAAATTGGGCGCTACTATCCGATATAGACTATAATACAATCTCCCCTAAATATAACACATGTATAACAGGAGGGGGAATATCGCCATTAATCTTTATCTGTAGAGAATTATACGTCTATTCTTAGTTGACCACTATCATTGTACTTTTTGAATGATGTTGCATTAAATTTTCATTTTGAGATGTAATAAGAACATTAACAATACCAATTTGCAGCTGACGAACATAGAACCTCGTCCTTTTGAAGTCGGTTAAAAACAATAATATGCCATTGGAGATTGGCTTTACAGTTGCTCGTTAAAGAACTGTAGGAATATTATATGCCCTTCATATATCGAAGTCTAGCCTAAAATGATTTAAAATAACATTGGCGCATAATACCTATATATCCGTGGTCTCTGTCTACCCCTCTGGGAATTAGGCGTGACTTTACTTATGTATTGTATATTGTACGTAAATGAATTGGCGCAGTACAGATATCATTTGTATTGTCTTCTTATCGTACGGTTGATGATCAACCTGGTGTCAGAGTTTAAACCGCCTGTAGGCCTCTGACATGGCTTTACACCGTTGAAAAAATTCTCAGGCGTGCCGGTTTCCCACGATGTTTTCCTTCACCGTTTTTAGCAACTGATAACTCATTTATAGTACGCACATGAATTCGAAAAGACATTGGTCAATGCTGCGAACTTTGACTTGGCAGTCTGACGATGATACCAATCGGCTATCAAGCTGCAACGTGAGTACGTATTACAAATAATTGTTTTATAAAAAAGTTAGAGCAATAGATCTGTAGAAATATTATATAGACTGCACATGGGAATATTCCCAGTAACCATATTTTTGTTAATATCCAAGGCGAATGTATAAAGCTAGATAAACATCCGATACATTCCAACATCCAGCGTAGAGACAGAATGTCAACATTGGTGTGCGTTCAGCCATCAAGAGTCATTGTGCTGATGCTCGCTAGCGTGACGATATGACGGCTACGGTGACCGTCCGTTGCGGATTAGTAGGACATTCTACTGCATTATCACGCTTGTTTTTGGAATACAAAGGAAGGTACCTTTTTGGGAAGTTTATTGCCAAAAAGGTGACAGAGTCCAGATTCCGTACTGCTACGGAGAAACTTGCGGAAAAGCCCTGTACTACACTGCCCGAACGGCCACCAAACTTAGGACCTCACGCTAAGCAGTCGCGCTTTACGACCACTATACCAGAAAGGCAGGTTTAAAGAACATCCATACTTCTATTCTGTACCTATGTAACATAATAATTACAAATCTACAACTGCTCAAACTCTACCAAACCAACCAAAAAGTAAAAATAAGCCTGTAATAAAAAGGATAACAGTTAGATTAATTTTTATTAGAGTCGGGGGCCATTCTGTGAATCATCCTTTATCTAAGAGGTCCCTAAATACACCCTATTTGGCAGCCTTCTCATTAGTTATTTGTAGCAGTATCAAATCCTTGCAAAAGCAGACGAACTGCACCCAAGACCTTACCGTGTTCTACCGTATTCAAACTTATCTTTTTATTCATTCGATAACACTGATTGCGATAAGGGAACCATTGTACGATATTAAAACAATACACTGCGTTACAACAAAGAGATAAATAATTAAGCAACTGTCTCTGCTTATCATACCGTTTAATTAAATGTAATTTGTATATCAATTTGAAGGTGTCTTTTGTCTCTGCTACTAAAGGACTGGAATCATAAAGTTCGGATAGGCGAACGTTAAATGTAACTGTCTGTCTGTTACGTCTTCACGACAAAACCGCTGGACGGTTTTTGATAAAATTTGGCATGTAGAAAGTTCAAAACCCGAGAAAGAACATATTACAAAACATATATAAGCTACGTAACTCAGGTAAAAGCTAGTAATATTATAAATGCAAAAGTAAGTTCGTTTGTTACCTTTTCACACCTAAACAACTGAACCGATCTTCATTAAAATCTTCACACGTTATGAATTCGTTAGTTATATTATATACTAGCTGCGCCCCGCGGTGTTACCCGCTACATGTTTTTGGGATAAAAAGTAGCCTGTGTTAATCTAGGGTGTCAGTTACCTCCATATGAAATTTCATTAATACCCATTCAGTAGATTTTACGTGAAAGAGTAACAAGCATCCATCCATACTTACAAACTTTCGCGTTTATAATATTAGTAGGGATGTATATCTGTAAAGAGTGGGGTATTCCTAGTATATGGTCTCATGTACGAGTCTATTGCCATTATTGGCTTCCGTGCTACAGAGAATCGTGTTCCAAAATATTGGAGTAACTCATGGTTACTATAGTTATGCTGGGCGCGCCTCAAAATACTATTATTGATTTAATAATTCAATTCAGTGCACTGTGTCTTGCGGTCAATGCGTAACTGTTCGTAATGGATGTATGTTTACGACTGTATGTTTGGTTGTACACATTGTTTATACAGTTATATTTTCCTTTTGTTAGATCAGTCATTAAAAAGCAAAACATCTTTCACTGATAGATTTATTTGAAAAAACCTCATGAAACTTATAGGTGTGATAACTTGAATTATCCTAATGTTAAAATTGTTCAAATCCAATCCTTAACAAAACCAACCGATTATAATACTCACTGATACCAATCGCCTTAACAGATGTTCTGTAACTTCATACATCTGCATTCGTAATACAGAGCTTGGTACGTAGTCCTACAGCAGATGGTCGCACAATGTAGAAAGTAGCAAGTAACCTAACTGACGCGAGTCGACCCGTTCGTGGCGCCTGCGCATGAGGTTAACAGTGGATTGCACAATTACAATCGTTCGTTGTTTAACTGGCGTTAGATATGTTACAATTGATGTTTTGTTCTGCTGTCATTTGTCAATTATGTTCATAACACATAAATATAGGTATTATTATGAGAGGTATTTTAGTTATTAGTCTTTGTGAGTTAAAAAAACAGCGAATGTGACTTTGGCTGTGTAATTTTTACTGTTTTGTTAATCGAAGACGTTCTAAGAGTCGTTGACTTATGTTGTAAGATCATTTACGTGCCTGGATTATTGTTCGAATCTTCATCAACCGGTTACAAAGGGAGGGTTCCGTTCCCTGGTTCATTTTCTGTATTGAGAGATCCTTTCGTCCTCCACAATTTCTGGTGTCATGTTTTTAGACCTTACAAATAGGAGACTGATCAACAAGACTAGCTAGATAACCGACTAGAATACCACCAGTGGTATTTTTGTTGCGTTATTATGCTTCATTTTGACATTAAGTCGGACTGATCTTGTCTAATAATATGTTGATTTAAGCAGGAATTACAAAAATTTAAAACTCCAGTAAAATATCAATTGATCAGACATCTGTGACAAATCTGTATGAAATAAAACACCAGTTACATTCTAGAAAGTAGCGAATAAACCGTGATTGGCGCTTCAAGTGTAGTGGATTGCACAATGCAATTTTTATGTTAAACCGAGGTTATGTTATGTTACATGTGGTAATCAAATGTCACATTATACAACGTTTTATCATATAACGTGACTAAATATGGTTTTGGTTGTCGTTTTGTCACACATTGTTCTCATAGTGGGGCTCGCTGGGGCTGCATATAAGTGTAAATTGCCCTATGCTACGTGTGCCGGATTTTATAGCTGATGTGGATTTAAACATTGATTGATAGTTGATTAAGTGATGAGATAGCAACGCTGAGGGATGCGGCTATATACGGGGTGATAATTTGTTTGATCTAATGTTTGGCCCAAGGTCTGTAAAACAAACTTACGAAAAACAATACATTTCTAGCGACTAGTGACGTTTGACTTTAAAACTCTCCAATTGACATTAGGGGAAAACTCTTCAAACATTAATCAGATCAGAGTAAAGATGATAAGGAGAAAGACCAGGTCATGAGAACCATAAAACAACACGCATGTACGAAGAATGTGATAAAAACACATGAGTCAAAAGTATTATGTCAGGGTAATCAGCGACCACCACCTACCCATCTGGAAAACTACTGAATATTACGGTGTTTACCGAACATGGTTATGACAATACTATAACTGTCGATTAAAGTGACGTTAACAAGAAAATAAAAACTCATAACTAGCGGTTCACCTTAACCCGAGCTTACCAACCTTATACGGTGCGATCGACAGTTACAGTTAGACAGTTTTATCTCGGCATCTAAGTAAACTGCAATTGAACGTAACTTAATGGAAATTGGGTCAAATAATATTGTTGCGTTGAAGGTCTTGGGAGGTTAAGCTGCTCACATCGCGGTCGGGTTTTGGATGGGTTACCGTTATGTCCACATAAAGAGTGTTGTACGTAAACTTTTGCTCCCGTTTATTCCACCAATGTATAAGCATTCTAATAAATAATGAGAAAGTTTGGATGCTTTGTTACTCAATCACGCAAACGGCTGAACGGTTTTGTATAAAATTTGGCTCAAATATAGCTTATAACGTTATAACCTGTATTTACACAAATAGGTGTAATACTTATTATCAAGGTAGTTGATATAGCCTCATGGCGTATTCAATTTATATATGCCCATATGTTAATTTCGTTAGTGTGACCTATATTCAACACAGCTATAAAAATTAGGGCCAAAGTTAACAATGCGACGCAGTAATGACTAGTTAGATGCCGGCGGTCAAGTACAGTAAATTGACCCACTTACCTCAGTTGGGGACCACAAATTGTCTAATAGCGTCTAGGTAGCTCGACATTGCGGTAGTATGCTATTGCGATCCTGCCTTCCTACAATCAAAACCGTAGAACACGAATTTCGAGGTTTTTAGTGCGTTCCTGTGGATCTTATTGGGTACATGGGAGAGAGTCCTACATACCCCTGTCGTCTCCCAACGACTGGAGATGCGTAATGCATTGCACACCGAATCGAGGTTCATCACGATAGATTCCACTGTCTGCTTGCGACCATGGCCGTTGCAACTCAGTCGAAACGTCCAACCAAAATAAAATCTCGTGTACGCCTTAATTTCCGTGTTTAAATAGTTCAAAAATTAATATTGCACTGAGTAAAACAACCAATTTAATTATCACTGGAAACTGTAGCTCAAACGAAAGTCCGACTTTAACACCCGTCTGCTAACGTTGCTAATTCATAGTACCCAGTTACAACAAGTGTTATACTATGTTTATAGCTTAGTCGACTCCACACGTGATCAAAGGGCTGGTTCATTTTTTGGCCAAAGAATTAGCATTGCCTTTCAACGTGGCAATGCTGCCAGTCTTTTGGGCACGTTACCGGTTGACATCGATGGGGATGAATTTTTTGATGCTTTTTAACTTTTTATTTTTGTATATATTGTTTTTATTTTTTATTAGATTTAAGTTGTAAATAGTTATAATAACCAAATTAAATGAATAAATAATTGTTATAATTAAAAAGTACCTCAATAGATCAAAGAAAGTTCTGGAGTCCTACTTCTCTCAGTACAAGTCTAAAGCCAAGATTTTCATACTAACAAGTAGGTACTATTATTTATTGTGTGTGAGCACGTATGAGTTACCACATTCCTCGTTTATATGCCACAGCCTGTTTTCCCCAAGGGATAAACAGAGGCTATAGTTACGCTATTGCGCAGTAACATTAGTGTTTTAATATTACTACAAAAGCATATACAACTATACTAAATTATATATAGGTAGTCAGTGAAAAGTCAGGTACCTACCTACTTGTTCAATTATGCATATAATGCGATAGTGTGGTCCTTAATATTTAAAACTTATTACATGCATTATGATTCATATGAATTCGACCCTTTACTGAAACATCTAGATGATTTAAAAACCTCTTAACATGAGCTTATGTATTGCGGAATGTGTGGCATGCCGTGATTGGACAGCTAACAAAGATAGTAGGGTTCAGATGAAAGATAGTGCGCGTGCGCGATTAAAGGCAGTAGTGTGAGCGTAGACTGGACTTAGGTATCATCTCTCGAGGAAGCTCGACTTGCACCTTTGAATATAGGTAAAGATATGTATAGTAGAGTAAATCACAAAACTATTTCGCATTTCGTAAGCAATTTAGTCCGTGTGCCAACCACGCCCATTTCAAAACCGTTTATTTAAATCCTTATCCACTCGTCCATTGCATAACGCTACAGAATTAAAAATATCTCGTTTGAACGGAAACGCCAGTGTTTACAATACGAGTTATTTGCAGTCCGTGACTCATTAGCGGCCCAATTTATTCAACGGCTTCATTATGTTATGTGCACGCCTTTACTTATGGCGTTAAGCTGGATTCTTAGTGACTTACATGATTCTTTGACTGGCCTTCAGTCTGCTTTACTTGTATCCAGAATGAAGTCAATTGTATTTGATCTCGTCTTCTTAGCTTTTAGTTGATGAACAACCTGGTGTCAGAGTACAAACCGCCTATAAGCTTGTGACATGGTTTTACACACCGTTGAAATATCTCTCAGGTGTGCCGGTTTCTTCACGATGTTTTCCTTCACCGGTTTTGGCAACTGATTACTTATTCACTAAACTGGGTTTGTTCCTGCATTCCACAACACTCATAGCACAGAGTAATTAATAATAGATTTACTCGTGCCTTTAGTCTGAAACGGTGATATGACAGAATTTGAGATCAGGCGCAGAATACACAGCTTGACATAACATGCTAGGCACAGAGGGAGATGGGGGAGAAATGGTCAATGATCATCACTAAACAACCACTTAACCTTTGGCAAACAACAATTGCATTTTTTATATTTCCAGCAGTTGTTATGCACCTGAATTATTTGGATGACACAATTTTTAAGGTCAGAGTAACCATATAAGGTCAACCGGAATTTAAATGGGACCGTATTCATTACTATTATTAACTTTTTACATGGGATATGGACAGTTAGTCGAATGAAATGTGGGTTAACCTTAACTTTAGGCCATGGACCAACTAACACTTTGTTCCTAATTTTAGTAAAAAGGACATTTAAGGTTAATTTTGATACTAATCAATAGAAATTGGTAATTTTTGTTCAGAGCCTCAATAATATTATTAGGGCACTGCTTATTTTCATTTGACCCCTGACATTTATATTACGTATGGCGAATTCAGTCACGGTAGGGTGTAAATTATTACATTTCCAAATCCAATTTCTTCAGTTATACATACTTATAATGACTTTTATACAACAAACAATGTTTTATGCGACGTACTATGCCCTAACAGAAACTCAACAACCTTTTGTCTGACCTAGGATGTGAACTTAGGAACTCTTGCTCTAAAGTCCAAACCAACAATACCTCATTAAATTACTAGGTAGGTAATTGTAGTATGTATCTAACTACAGTGAAACCATATTTTATTGAAATATGACAAGTAACAAGCCAATCATGGTTCATGATATGAAGTGATCCATTTAACTCCGTCGGTTTTATTATGCTGTCAACTATTGTGCACTGGTAACTAGGTCAGGGGGAAATTATAGTTAATAAGTATGTTTTTACAGTTAATTAAATATTTTATTTATCGGTGGTATAGATTATGAATAATTTAGAACTTTATCTCACAATTTACGACATCACACCATCACCGCTTCCATGGATAATCGCTTGACATCGCTTGTGATCGCAACATTATTTTTATTCAATATATTTTATGCACAAGTGCAGGTTTACTAACTCTAAAAGGTTTGTTGTCGGACCCCAAGTGCCATGATCCGCGAACCCAGAAAAATAAACTAACTTAGGGACGCCGCGCGCCGTTAACAGACCTCACTTTGGGAAACTCCTAGCGTTTTAATTATTTGTCAATCGCAACAAAGAAATATGCTTATACTATGTACAAAACTGCCTACCGTCCTATTGCAGCATACTACCGACATGGCAGTACCAGGCGCATGCGCTATTCGACACGGAATGCCCATTGTTGTCTAATTGTTGCATTGTGCCCCGTGTAGGCCTAGCCAGATGGTCGTTGGATACAGAGAGGATCGCTAGCGACGATGATTGGTTAATATGTCTTTGATGCACTTTATACAGACTACCAGAGTGATAGAGACCATGATTTCTTAGAAGTACTTAACATAATTAGGAAATAAACGACTATTTACATCTGCTTGCTTATGTTTTTGGCTCAAAACAACATGACATATGGTTAAAACCAGGAATATTTAAAACAAATATTTTAACTATTGCGTAAAAGTCTAATGGCTCCTTTCTATGCAACAACTGACCATCTTTGCAGCAAATATGCGCAAGTTTATGCGCAAACACACTGCTAAAAACGGACAGAAAACCATCTTGAGGAAACCGGCACACCGTAGATTTTTCAACGGTGTGTAAAGCCATGTCAGAGGCACAGGCGGTTTAAACTCACCAGGTTCCAGGACACTATAGTTTATCAACCATACGGTAATAAGACCATCCTTAAAATGACCGCAACAAAGCACGGATATACGCAGCTTATGTCTCTGTCGCATATACGTATAATATAGTATACAATACAACAGCGACTAACCTATTGCAAATATCTAAAAAAGGAAATTTAAACACCCGGCCAACCTTTAACAAATACCTAAATAAAAAAGGTGCAACCGACATTAACTGAATACGTTAATCGACACTACGTATTGTTGCTTAATTGTTGTATTATATGCTGTGAAGTGGGCCAGCTGTTGCGAAAACTGTCTGATGGACTGGCACAATGTTGTAGATGCCACTGATAGATACCGCATCCAAAATTATGCTTTTTTATGTAACCCGGATGCTGAAACCGCAGAAGAATTAAGATTAACTGCACTAACAGCACTGCCTAGGTCTAGTGCTTGCAAAGCGCGACTGCTGAGAGGGTCTTAGGTTCGAATTCCGGGTTAGGTGTTCTTGAGTTTTCATTAGCTTTTCTTAGCCGCATGGAATCTGAATTTGTACCCGGTTAATGGCAATAGGCTGTTAACTTTTACATTGAAACCTATAACTGGTGAAATGTGCTTGTAGGTATACACATCTGCCTACACCTTTGGAGAATACAGGTGCGATCGCTGTTATGTCATCTATTACATCACCTATAAGTTGAATTCTATGGTAGTAAAAATTTATAGTTTTTAGATGTTTCACAAATATAATGAATCGTATGTTTGTTCCAGGTATGGCATAAAGGATGCTTCAAATGCCAAGAATGCGGTATGACACTCAACATGCGTACCTACAAAGGATATGGAAAGCTCCCATACTGCGAAGCGTGAGTATATTGATCATTTATTACTATAGAGAGTGATTGAACGCGAAAGGAGTATGCCAGGATCGTAGCAAATTGACATTTTTCTACCTACAGTACCTACCCCTCTGGGAAACAGATGGTACTCTATGTATATGTCCGGTAATAAAATCGCCAGACCCCGTAATCGAACCTAATCGTTTTACATTAAAAAAAATAAGTACGTATATGAGTTGAAAGTGGAAGTTCTGTATTCATGGATAGCCAATTGAAATTTGTGGCCTCTGCCTAACCCCTGGGAATTAGGAGGAGATTGCCTGACCCAGTAATCGAACCTAAGATCTTCCGCTCCACATTAATAATATTAATTACTCTAATTAAGTAATGTTATGGTAATATTATGAAACCCATGCACGCAACGTGTTACTATAATGTCAAGGCCATAATTGTAATGAACTTTTGATATTAATCATATTTATTGTCATTTAAACTTGCGTGTTAATTAAACGAATTACATTTATTAATTGAATGGCGTGTCTATGGGTTTCGTAGAAATGTTTAAAAGATTAATTTTGGAATAAACCAGCATTATCCAAAGGGACTGCCTCGTTGGTCTAGTGGTCGCTAAGTACGACTGCTGAGCACGAGGTCATGGGTTCGAATCCCGGGTCGGGCAAAGTGTTACTGGGTTTTTCCATTAGGTAATTCTTAGTAGCAGCACGGAGTCTGGATTTGTGCCCGGTTGATGGCAATAGGCTCGCCCCCTATTACATTGGGACCTAAATACATAACTGGCGAAATGTGGGTGTACTGTATGTGCACCTCTGCGTACCCCTTCGGGGAATACAGGCGTGATGTTATGTTATGTTTTATCCAAAGGGAAAAAGCAGGGTTATAACTTACATTGGGCGCATAAAGTAAATGACTTTTATCATTTTTTAGCTGTGATATTTCATTTTATTTGTGAAACGCACCCACGATACAGGAGAAATTCCTAGTGTGGAACGACGCGTTTTTAAAAAATAACATGAACATGAAAAAGTATTATGATATCGCGTCTTTTAGAACTACATGACTAAGTTAAAAGTGAACACATGAATATACACCATATTATTGTACTAATAAACTACTAAATAACCTATTTTCCTCATTCTTCGTGTCTATTTTACTTAAAATTCTTCCTCGGTATGTAGCAGATAATTACCTAAGTACGGATTATGCGACGTAAATGTTTACTATTGTTGAAACATTGAAAATTACGAATGCCTGGTAATTTACTTAATTTTTATAACGAAACCCCTCTGTCAATTAACGGGAAAAACACATCCTACGGCAATGGCGACAAACGAAGATGGTTTTGACGTCATCATACAATTAAATGATCCGACAAACTGAGGGCCCCGTTGTTCTAGAGGTCGTTAAACGCGACTGCTGCATGAGATCCAGGGTTTGAATCCCGGGTCGTGCAAGGTCTTGCCGGTAGTCCGGTTGAAGATTGTGTTTTTATGTTTGTTACTTCACGCTCAAACGGCTGGACCAATTCTGTTAAAATTTGGTAAGTAGCTGACAACCTGGATTAACACAGGCTACTTTTTATCCCGAAAAAAGGTACCGGGTAACACCGCAGGCCGCTATTCTTGAATAAGTTTTAAAATCAATATCATCTCTCTTGCGTAGTTCATGCTAGGTTTACCATTAAAACTATTTAAAATATGTAAAGCATCCGATCCATAAATTGACGGCAAAAGGCGATGTATATTTATGTTGTTACTCATACCAATTACTCGGATTACTCACAACAAAGTTGTTATGCTAGACTGCGTAATGTGTGAATCATGCCCGCGCTGTTTTCGTGTTCGGTTCAAAAAACAAATAAATAACCAACTTATTGTTATGATTTTCTAAAGATCACACCAGTTTTAATGGGTGATTCGCGGTTATTGTATTGCATGAGAATCCCTGGCGGTTATAATACGTGGAGCGGTATAAATGGCTGTTGGAATCTATTTTTAATTTGATGTGTTTTTGGTTGGACTTTAAGTTTCCGGCCCCAGTTGCTAGGGGCATTTTTTGGCTGACTAGATCAAAAAAGTGTGGTACCGTGTGGTATCCGACCTAGAATTTACCACCCCTTTTCCTCCCGTGGGTGTCGTAAGAGGCGACTAAGGGAAAATCTAGAAGATGAGCAGCAGCGTCTTTTGTAACTTCACCACCAATACTGCGATCCCCAAGACGCTTGCCAAGCGTGGGGATTATGGCAACCCTCCGTTTACTTAAAGGGAAGGCCTTTGTTCAACAGTGGACGTGTTCCGGCTGAAGATGCCGATGAGATCAAAAAAGAACGAGAAATATACATTTTAGCCGTTATATGGTGTTAGCCATATCAGAAAAAGAAACGCAATGAATACGAAAATCTTCAAGTATCTTTGGAAGCCAGTGCGACATAAAGCGATTAACATTGAAAGATTTGTTATCTACCCAATCTTTTAATAAACTTAATGTTACTTAGAAATAGATCATGCTGTGGTGTAGTGATTAGTCAACAAGGATGGTAGCGGGGTTGACCGTCCAGGGTGCACCGGACGGTCTTAGGTATCCGTTGTGGGAGGTTTTTTATTTGCACCCCACAAACGAGCGAGAAGAAACGCCTGATAACTTGGCAGACGCCGACTGGCGCAGTGGCTAAGCGATTGGACTGCTCCGCTAAGGGTTGCGAGTTCAATTTCCGCACGGGACAAAAATTTGTGCGATCCGCAGATGTTTGCCCCTTTGTGTATGCGATATTTCATATCTGTGTAACGTACCCACAGTACAGGAGAAAGTCCTAATGAGAGGAAAAAAACGTTAGAAAAAAGCTACTTATAAATTACAAGTTTGAGTAAAATAAATATCTTGTTTATCCTCAGACGTAAATTAAGCGTGTCGTTACATAATTACCGGTCCATTGATGGACGCAGACATAAATACAGACCCATAAACGTCAACTTACATAATAATGTCGCTCAAGCTGTTCATTTACATTTAAATCAGTCCAGTTCTACTGACTAGTAACTGACTTGTTCGTTACGTCAAAACTACTGGATCAATGGAATAATTATCTTAGTACTAATTACATGAACGCGACACCGAGTCTAGCTGGAACGTTCGTAATGACCTGTAGGGTAATTCTTGTACGTTAACATAGTTATGGTGTAATTTATTGTGCTAGGTACGCCCTGTGGTGTTACCCGCTACGTTTTTTCAGGATAGTAAGGAGCCTATGTGTTAATCCAGGGTGTCAGCTACATCCATATGAAATTTGAAAGTTTTTACGTGAAAGAGTATCAAACATCCATCCATACTTACAAACTTTCGCGTTTATAATATTAGTAGGGATTAACAAGATTTTTTATGCAATATGAACTATTCTCGTGGCTACAAAATTGTGGATTTATACGCAACAAGAACTATCTACATTGTCTAATGATTTCGATGTTATTTGGCCAATAAGTAAATATTGCGAATTCTGTATTTATAAGTATTGGACATGGTGTAAATTATTATGTAGTGCAATAAACTATACAGGCTCCTCTTTGAATACGAGTAATTCATTGTAATAATACGAAATACGTCATATGTAATGCATCATAATATAAGCACTGAAAGCCGAGTGGTATGACCGTTGGACTGCCATGTCAAAGGTCGCAATTCAAATCCCGGCACGCACCAATGCCATTATAAATAACGGCGAAGGAAAACATCGCTAGGAAACTGGCACACACAAATACCCAGACTCGAGACAAACATCTGCGGGTCACACAAATGTTTGTCTCCTGCAGGAATCGAACCCTCAGCACATTAGTCTCTGCGCGTCTTAATTAGTAAGAAATAGTAACAAACGTGCGTGCTGTCACTTCGAATGAAAGTCAAACGTCACAAGTATCCACACTTTTACTGGGTACATCGCGGAAACTATAGTTTTTGCTAATGAAGCAACATTATACGCTCGAAAGCAAATACCGACGTCCGAGCTGGTTTCACAGTGTTATTGATTGTTTGAAATGTTGATAATATACTGGCTTTTTTACAAGAATTTCAAGATTTTTTATTTGCTCTAGCGTGGTTCAATTTTTTTTGGAATTAATTATATTTTTGTACGATTTTCGATCTAGCGTCGTACGAACTTTTTTCTGAATTCTTTTCATTATTATAGGATGTTTTTGAGAATGTTTTTCTATTTATTTAGCAAGGCTATTGTGATGTAATGCCTGTGCTAATCCTGTTGTATTTATACAATAGGGTCATAGAAATAGTGTATAGAATGCTCTGAACGGTTGACAGGTTAAAATAATATATCTGCCTAATACAATATTGGAAATCCCACATTACCATTTTCACGGGATCTAACGAAAAATGTCTACTCTTTACACCTCTCTTGTCCATTTAGGGAAAACCGAGGTAAGGTTTCAGGATAAATACATACTCCTATGGCTATGGACAAAAAACTCCTCCATTTGTACTCAATCTTGGCAAAACTATCAAAATTTTTACCAGTGTGCCTATGATAATAATCTAATGATCACATTTACAGACATGTACCAAAAGCGAAGCCGACGACGATGGCGGAGACTCCCGAGCTCAAACGAATAGCTGAGAACACGAAGATACAGAGCAACGTCAAATATCACGCAGACTTCGAGAGGAGCAAGGGGAAATTCACACAGGTGACGTGGCATTACATATTATACAAGGTGTAACTTCTTCTTATCGTATGGTTGATCAACAACCTGATGTCAGCGTGTATATTAATCTTATGATTTTGACTGCCTCGTTGGTCTAGTGGTTGCCAAGCGCCACTGCTGAGCACGAGGTCCTGGGTCCGAATCCCGGGTCGAGCAAAGTGTTACTGGGTTTTTCCATTAGGTAATTCTTAGTAGCAGCACGGAGTCTGGTTTGCTCGGTTGATGGCAATAGGCTCGCTCCCTATAACATTGGGACCAAAAAACATAACTGGCAAAATGTGGGTGTACCATACGTGCACCTCTACCTACCCCTTCGGGAATACAGGCGTGATGTTCTGCAATAACTAACCAAGCATGATTACACATTACAGGTGGCAGACGACCCAGAAACCCTACGAATCAAAGCGAACACTAAAATAATCAGCAACGTGGCGTACCATGGAGATCTGGAGAAGAAGGCTCAGATGGAGAAGCAACGGCAGATTAATGAGAACGGAGAAATAGTCGGTGAGTGCGGTGGTAGCTGGTGATGCTGGTTGTGTGTCGTTTGTGGTTTGCGTTGGCTGTGGACTGAATCTAGATTTAATTTAAAGCATATAGTACACTAGCTTTTTCCCGCGGCTTCGCCCGCGTTCAGCCTATGTTCTTTCTCGGGTGTTAAACTTTCTACATGCCAAATTTCATCAAAATCCGTCCAGCGGTTTAGTCGTGAAAGCTAAACAGACTGAGTTACTTTTATACCCGTAATATTAGTATTTACAAGATATATCTATCTATGTGTAAGTTAATTAATCAAAATAATTAACTATCATTTTATAAATCCTGAATCGTTTGTAGAACTTGTTTGGCAATTTTTATTTATTTGTGCAATGCCATTGCCTATCTTCGATATAGAAAGCCGTAATACAATAATATTATACTTGTATGCGACAGTAAAGCAAATAATTATTAAAAAAACATTGAAAGTAGACTCTAAAATACTTTATTTATTTGATCTGTTTAATAAAAAGAAAGAAAGAAGAAAGATCTATATAACTACAGGAATAATATTGGCCAATACTTTTTTCCTTATACGACATTTTCAAGTTTAACGGCTTTGGTTATTAGATTATAGAATAAACATCACGTAATAAAATAACAATTAGATAACCATTAAGATTCATCCAAGATTCAGCCCACAGCATATTAAATATCCATTTGTTATCAATACATAATTATCACCGTCTTAGCTCAGTCTAATCCACATTTAACTTTCGTAATTTAATGTCTTGAATATAGCTTAATTTAGTAGCAGGGAGTTGCCAGTAACAACAGTGAAAAGCCTTAAAGATTTTTAGTTCTTGCAATACAAATTATTGTACGAATTCAATGTATAGGCTTTGTGTATTTATTAATTAATTATTTAGCATACACATAAGCAACTGAAAATGTAATCATTACAAATATTGTGAAATAAAAAGATAGTTTATTAAATATCTTTTACTTTTAGAATGTCAAAATAGCAATAGCAGATTACCAGGCTATATTGCCTCATTGCAGGGCAAAGACGTCTTCTCATACAGATAAATTTAATGAAACAAAATAAAGTAATTTTTATAATAATTAAAATGTGGACTAGACCATCCTAGACGGGTCCATACACGCACTATGGTCAACACACCATATCGCACCTCACGGTACATCCATGTGGTTTCCAGTCATACGGTCCAAGACCATGTGTAGCTAACTCTCATTGTGTCAAGATGATCGGAACAATAACATTGAAACTAAATTCACTACTTCCAACATTTTAAAGGAAGTTATACTAGCTGTTGACTGCGGTTTTGCTCGCATACTATAGTTATTTCTTCATGTGTCGTAAGATAGGTAATGCGATTTTTTTTACATAAAAGTCGAAATATATCCACAAGAGGCAAAGTGTACATCTGGTATAAAATCTCTTTACATAATTTCAGCTCAAATTCAATTACTCAAATTGATTTTTTCATTCTTTACTGATGAATTCCCACCTAATGTAGTTTCCTTCGGCATTGACGCATGTTAGATTCTAATCTTTCTTTATTCAATAACTATTATTTACCATAATATATGTCTGCCAACTTCCATTAAAGGGGGTTCTATATAATTATAGAACAATCCCTTTACAATGCCACGGGATCGATTTATAACGTTGAAATTTATATCGTACTAGCTGTGCCCCGCGGTGTTACCCACTACATATTTTCGGGATAAAAAGCCTATGTGTTAATCCAGGGTGTCAGCTACCTCCATATGCAATTTATTAAAATCCATTCAGTAGTTTTTACGTGAGGGAGTAACAAACGTCCATCCTTTCTTACAAATTTTCGCGATTCTAATATTAGTAGGAATTCCTGGTAGATAAGTATGAATATCCTACTACTATATATAACAATTTTAGATCCTCTGCTTATCCCGTCCCGGTGTGCGTAGGCCGTCATAGTAGCATTGCACTATAACGGAATCGATGTATTTAAAAACCGACAACGTGGACAGAGTCAATAGCTATTAAACATACTTATATAAAAAAATGTTATTACACCGATCATCTCATCCATATGTTTCTAATGTATGTCCCGCTGTAGACGTGCCTTCAGATAACTATCACCAGCAAATTGACAACTACGCGTCAGAAATGCTGCCACCGAGCGTGCCGGCGCCGAACCTACCACCGAAGAACCATTACCAGACGCCGGCAGCCCAGTACCAACACCAGTCAATACCAGTACAGCAGCCGGTGCAACAGCCAATCCAGCCCCACCAACCGTCGGGGCATAACAGGCAATACCAAGAACAATACTACAAGCCGAAAGAAGAATACTCATACCAGTACCAAGATTATCAAGGGCAGTACTATCAACAGTTTCAAAACTATCCTCCGCCGCCACAGCAACAGCAACACCAGCAACAGCAACACCAGCAACAACAACACCAGCAACAACAACACCAACAGCAACAACACCAACAGCAACATCAGCAGCAACACCAACAGCAACATCAGCTACAGCAACAACACCAGCAGCAACAGCAGAAGATTGGCAGGATCCAAGACTATGACCCCATTAGTGATGGCCCAAGAGCCCCCCCGAACACTCAGCGGGGGTCTACGACGCTTATTTATAATAGCACTAGTGATGGGAAAAGAGGTTTGTTTCGATAATACGATTTTAATTGGGTATTTGTTCTTTTATTTCACTTATATTAGCATGTAGAGTTTTTTATTATGGCCTACACACCATAATCTAAAAATCCTCTGAGTATAATAAACTATCAAGTACCCAATTATAACAAAATACATACTTTATTATAATATTGCTTTTCTTTGTTGTATGGTGATCGCATTTGTCATCCATTTTATGTTTATCATTATTTTTATACATGTTTTGGGCAAAGGTTTTTTTTAATTATCTTAATGTTTGTTTGTTTATAATTTACAATGCTTAAATAGATATATTTGTGATATTTTCTGTCTTATAATTATTTTACTTTAAAATCTCTTTTACTGGAATCAATAAAACTATTTCTGTTATAAAGTTACATATCACCAGTGGATGTTTCCTTATATTCACGCTATCTCCGCAGGTTCTCACCAACAGACCGGGCACCAGCAGCAACAGAGCCGTCAGATCGGCCGCGTCACTGATCTAGACCCACTCGCCAATGAAATGCCCAGACAGACTGCCAATCACCATAATCAGGTAGCTATCTTGTTAATTGCCTTTCTAGTTGCTAAGGATGAGCTGCTGGGTTCGACTCCCGGATCAAGCAAAGTGTTGGGTTCTTCCATAAGGTAATTCTCAGTAGCAAAACTGAGTCTGAATTTGTGCTCGATTGATGGCAATAGGCTTGCCTCTTATAACATTGAGCCTAATATTACTGGCGAAATGTGGGTGATCAGTACCCCTCCCCCTGTCAGGGTTATATCTATACTAGCTTTAGCCCGCGGCTTTGCCCGCGTTGAGTAGCCTATGTCCTTTCTCGGGTCTAAAACTCTACATGCCACATTTCATCTAAATCCGTCCAGCGGTTTAGTCGTGAAGGCGTAACAGACAGTAAATTTCACATTTATAATATTAGTATGGATAATCTTCACGTAGCTATACATTATGGCGGTAGAATGCTTTTGCGATCTCGCCTCCCTGCCATCAGAAGCGATGCGCAGGCATTGTGAGTGTATTAGTGGGTAGGCTCCTATGGATCTTATTCTGTTTATGGGGGTCCTAGGTGCCCCGTCATTTACGCAGTTACAACAAAAACCCAGTTTTTTTATCTTCATGTAGTAACAACATAAAAATAGAATATTCAGTATATTAATTTGTATATTTTGTCGTTGCAGCGAGTATACATAGCTATGTATGACTACGAAGCGAGTGACAGCGATGAGGTACGTTTTACGTGGTATTATTATTAGTTAAAAGTCATCTTTAAAGTATTTTTTCCATTATACGCATGTAAAGTATATGAGCTACTTGTTAATATTAATATGTCTAAATGACTTGCTTTAGTAACTCGGGATTGCTCGACATTTTAATAGTTGTCGATTAATACAATTTATTTTAAATTTACAAATTCACATTACAGTATTAGAAATAATAATTGTGTATGTGATATTTCGTGTTTGTGAAACGCACCCACGACACAGGAGAAATTCCTAGTGTGGGGCGACGTTTTTTATTTAAAAAAATTTTTTTTGCATATTTTCTTTTCAGCACAATCATCAAACATGAAACACCCTATGTTTGAGGTATTATTAGTATTATTAACTTCTAAAACTCATCACCAGGTATCATTCCGCGAGGGCGACCTGATCTCCAACGTGACGTCCATCGACTCCGGCTGGATGACCGGCCAGGTCCTCCGCACGGGCCGCACCGGCATGCTGCCCGCCAACTATGTCGAGCTGTCGCCGGCCGCGCCGCACTACGACAACTGACCGCGCTAGCTGCAGGGAGCGAGTTCATGGTCTATATACAAGTTTGTACGTCTAAATACTTGTTTGAAACTGAACCCGGGACTATAGGCACCCTACTAATGATTTCTATCACTTACGAGAATATTATACATTGAAATATAACTAGGTATACGGATTTTATCGCGGTATAGGTGCCCTTTTTTGAAGTAGGTTAAAGTCGTGCCTTATATAAAATAAAAAGAAAAGGCTGATCGTATATTCAACTTTAGTCTGGAGTCTCATTGCTCAAATATTTCGCAATAAATTCAATTGATTTAGTAAGATAAAAGTGAGTCTTGCATGTATGACTGTAAAGTCCAAAATGGACTGACTATCTATGGTTAAAATTAGTAAAAATAACAAAGTAACTCATATTAAAAATGTCAGAGCAAGCTTAAAAATTATCAAATTTTATCTATACAGTAGGTACTATAAATCTTTATACACTTCAGTCACTATACACCTTATTTGCTATATATCTTACCGCTGTGCTCAGACATTTAATGATCACTTAAACCAACACTAAGTCAAGATTTACTTCGCGAAGTTTAAATAATCTTCTACGTCTCTGAGTGAGTTACTTAACTGACATTTCTCAGTTACCCGTGACCCATATAAAATTATAAAGGATAGCAGGTATATAGATGTACAAGGTTGTCTTAGAACCATATCTAAGTAGAGCAAAGTTGTTATTATAATGGTTAATCGGATAATTTAGATCTGGTTAGCTGGGTACCTCCATCTGGTACCTACCTGGGTATATTTACTACCTACCCGGGTCACTTGGTACCTATCTGGGTACAAGGTACCTATTATATCACTTGGTTGTCGCTGGTTGATGGGTGGCTTTAGATTACTCTCAGTAACTACGAGGCGTATTGCCTATGTCGCACATTTAAACTGCAAGCTACGAAGTAGTTGACAATTTTACTTAAATATTGCAATTTTTCGTGTTAGGCTCCTAATGTTTCATCAGACAAGAGCTACAATATATATTTGAAGCGTTTCTACTTCATACAAATTGTGTAAATTAAAAACTTAAGCTTAAAATGCCAACTCATTCCAAAATAACATTCCTGTAAGAATTGACGAACAACTTGGTTAGTATCTTGTATGCACATGGTTTTCTATTATTCTGGCTAACTAATAATGAAGTGGTCAGAGGTATACATACCTACCTACCATATTATATGTATACTTTCAAAAGTTATCATTTTGTAATCAATAATGATTCGATAAAACTGCCTGGTAAATAAAATCCAGCCAGATAGGAAGTTTATTCATTAAATGTTATATATTTTTGTGTGCAGTAGAAACGTCACAACTCAATAGTCTTGTGTAGCCTAATTGAAACTTCTACACTTGTAGATTTTATTTGATTGCAATTACTGAATGAATACAACTCACTACGCAAAACATGGCCGGACCAATTTTAATGTGTGGATATAAATCTTCGAGGATTGAATGAGAGATTAATGTAATAAAATTTACAATAATTATTGTTTTACATTTTTGCGTAGTCGGACAAACCTTTTTAGCTTTTTATAAATTGCCACTAGCATTACACTATGTAAAGATTTTTATGTATAAATAATAAGAGAATAAAATATACTTTTCGCGAAATTTATTTATAATAAGATTAAATATTTATATATTTTGTGTTTTAACACCTCTTGAGCGGCAAACTATATCATACTCAATATTTATATTCAAGGGGTGTGCGAAATATCACTATTTTAACTTTTATGTAAAATACATGAGGTATTTGCAATTTTGTCTGAAAATATCATTTTTATCTGACTTGCGTGTTAGTATAGTCGGTATTGTGACTGAATTGAAAAGCCAAGGCATTGACTGCATACAGAGGCCTTTAAATCTAAAATGTAAGTTAGAATAACTTAACGGTTTTGATATTAAAAGTATTCTACCAAATCTACATGAAGCTTAAAGTAACAGCACAATTATAAATGTATATCTTTTAAAATTGTCTTCTGTAGCCACTGGCTACAGAATTATCGCATTTTTTTATATTATTTGAACAAATTCTATGATTTGGATAATACTTCAGCATTTATGTCCATTCCAATTTACTTTAAAAAATAAAGATTTTATTAATCTACGCATATCGTGATTCATATTCATATTCTTTATTGCAATCCATAATGTACATTAATGGTGGAAAAGGAAATATAGAAGTCACAATTATTCCAGCATAAGCATTCGAAAAAAGAAATAACTGAAGTGCTTGTCAATTTTATCTTGGTTAATTATTAATTCATAAAAGATTCTGTCTTTGAGAGAAACGATTGTTTATAAAAGTCTTGAAAACAGGCCTTCGTAGACTAAAGGTACCGATATAATCTCCTAAGACCCCATTGGACCCATAGGGGTCTCTCTAAAATGGGGTCCAAACAGCATTGCTTTTTAAGTATTTATCTTTTATTATAAGAAAGTATCGGACATATTTCCTTTTAAATGACTGGCTAACTTAATTTTATTTGCTTACACTAATACTGAAATAGTCATTATACACGCTAATATCTTGGGGTCTATTATGATCCGAAGAAATATGTCCGGAACTTAAAAGAATATTGTTATACTTTACTAAGAATTAACATTAATGTTAGTACCTGGATCCCTGTACAGGGTAGGTCGGATACCTGTAAATACACCCATTTAGTTTATCGTACATGAATAGATTACTTACGACACGAAATGTAAACTTACCTGCATAATATTAGGCACTGTTTTATGTATCAAGACTATACATACATTCCATTTTAACGTTTTATGACAATAATTAATTAAGTGGTGTCAGTTTGTAAAATTATTGTTTCTCATATAAATACTTATTATTTGTTTTGTGCATGAACACTATCAAAAATCCGTAGGACACTCAGACAAGATTGGGGGTCATGATGAGCAAGCAATGGGGTCAAACTGACCCACCAGTGGGGTTCAAAAAATCAATTTGAGATTAAGATAGCACTGCCGGGGAGTAACTCCGCAATAGAGGATTAATATCATTAAATTATTATCTCAAATAAAATAAACTGTATATTTTTCTAAATGTTTTTAATAGTTTCAGATGTTACTTATAATAATCATGTTATACTGTTATGCCTATAGCAATACTGTATTGTTGAACTAACTGTAATGCCTTAACCATCACAAATGAATGCTGTATATTATATAGGACCAGTATTAAGGTACAGTGCCTTTTGTAATATTTAATAAATTTTATAAGCTATTTTGGGTTTTTTTTAACTTTACACAAATCCACTATACCGTAAGTAGTAATATTTGCTTCATCTTTTCTTCTTAGTTCCTTTCCCAGTAGACATACAAAAACATAACATCACGCCTGTATTCCCCGAAGAGGTAAGCAGAGGTGCACATATAGTACACCCACATTTCGCCAGTTATGTTTTTCGGTCCCAATGTAATAGGGGGCGAGCCTATTGCCATCAACCGGGCACGAATCCAGACTCCGTGCTGCTATTGAGAATTACCAAATGGAAAAACCCAGTAACACTGCCCGACCCGGGATTCGAACCCAGGACCTCGTGCTCAGCAGTCGCGCTTAGCAACCACTAGACCAACGAAGCAGTCTCAGGTACAATTTATAACCCATGATTTAAATTGTTTTCTTTTTTATGAGGGAGTTTGTGTATAGTTGTAGTTATCAATAATAAATAAACAAACGGGTCTTTTATACATTTATTGACTATATACTTATACATTTGACTAAAACTAATCATGCAACATAATATCTTATTCAATCACATAATAAAATCTTATAAAATATTATATCAATTATCATAATACTCCGTAATGCAACAGCGCTGACCTCAGAGGCCGTGTACAGGCACTTATAAGGCACCTTATTCAAAACAAGTTTCAAGATATAGAATTTACTTACAATATTTGTTCTAATTATTTTGAGACATATATCCAGGATCTATGAAACCACAAAGGCTTATTGGCGTAAATATAGTTAAAGTTTTCTGTTTTTTAACATCCTCAATATATAATTTATTAAAGAGATCCAAAAAGTAGTGAATATTGCTGGATAATCGAAATGGCAAGTTAAGGACAAATACTTCCAGCTATTAGACCAAAGTATGCATACACAGTACTACAGTAATGGAAAAATTGGGTTCTTTTTTGCAGTCCAGCATGCGCCATCAAACTGCTTTTATTGAAATATCTATGAAATACAAAAATAAACTTGAAACTCATTACAAATAAACTAACATGCACTTAACTAACATAATATCTAAATAACAATTATAATCTGTGATTACATAACAACCAAAGTTAAAGCTAATTAACATATATGGTGTGTAGCTGCCTTTATTTTATGACACGCATAGTGTGGCGAGACCTTTATCAAAAACTTAACAACTTTATGAAACCTTCACACGTTAGATCTAGACTCAAATTGTATGCAGAGTGCAGACCTATTTGGTACTGTTCCGACATTCTTAGAAGTCAGAATCTCGGGCCTAACGCTAGGCATATCAATAAAGTGTATCCCACAGTGAATTGAATGCTAAAAGAAGCAGGATCGATAAAAATTGATGATTTTTTATGTATTTCTATATTCAAAGGCCTCGCTCATATACTTAACAATAATCAACACATAAACCCGTGGCTATTACACTAGGGTGCAAGGCTGCACGAATTATAATACGGAAACATAAAACTTAAAGCAATTTTCCAATAATATAAACATGCCAATATATTTTGAATAGTCAGCGAAATATAAACGGAGTTTATGGTATTTTGTACATGGCAACAATAGGAAAAAAGAAATAATTTAATTAATATCAATTTTCTATTTTGTTAAAAATGACAGGAATTCTGCAGTGTTGCCAGAGTTTTAGCAAATAATCAATCCTATCAGATTTTTTAGTAATAAATTGTACTTTCACCTAAAAAAATATGTTAGTCGAATTAACATGTTTACATTATTGAAACACAATATATTACTATCATAGAGTATTTTAAACATAGAGAAGGCATTAAAATCTGAAATAATATCTTAAAATTAAACAGACATCTTTAACCTAGGTTTAGTGTTAGATGATAAATGAGTGAGATTTATGACAAGAAAATACTTCATGGCCCCTTTTATTCGAAAAACATTTCTACGAATCGTTCTAAACATACTTTACTGTCAACACATGGTCGTCAAATCCTAGATAAATATTGTAGCAAGACTTTAGATTAATCTGATCATGACTCAATCTATCATAATAAAACAAAAAGGAAATTGTTTATAACATTCCACAAATTGCACAAATTAATCTAAAGTTTCACACACACATGTACCTATATTCAATTAACATGAATATATTACTTCCATTCAATAATATAATAAAGCTAGGCAGCTTATAAGGCAAGATTTATATAATTTGGCATATTTTTATACCTTTTTCTCAAAGCAAATTATCGCTCCACCCTTTTTAGGATTTTATATTCTAGATGTTACAGAAACCATAATCGCTAACACAGTACAATGATCAAATTGTACTATGACTGTGAAACACCACATTACTTGATAGTTTTCATGAAAAAGGCCTCGGAAATGGCACGTTCATTATTTTTGACCTTAAATCGTTTATCAAGCCAAAAGTCAAGACTTACGTATATCCAAATATCTTACTACCTACACAGGTAGTAACAAATTAGGCGTTTTCCTTCACCATCCAAATACTAGGTAAATAATCTCATGTTCGTATTCTAAGCCCTAGTCACGCCCTGTAATGAGTATAGGCTGTGATTTAGGCCAGTCGGCTGATATTCCACTAGCCCTCCACAGAGGTACCATTGGAATTATTATCAGTATCCAAGTGTCCCCCACTGATGATTTCACCAGTCATAGGGGAGCGTAACAAACAAACCACCAATAACGGTTCTCAATTAATCGTCTGGCGCAAAGTAACATCCAATAATTACAGGTAAATAACAACCAATTACCCCTCCCCCCCTCTCTAGTCAAAGGACACGGGTCACGTGACACATACCATCATTCCCTACTCTATTGCTCACAGAACAATGTCCCTCGACACTTGTCTGGCGTCTACCATCACTCCATCCCCCCGGCATGGCCACGTGACCTCCGCCCCCCCCCTCACCCCCCACCAGTCCGTCAGTTGTTCCCGGTGGCGCTGAGCAGCAGCACGCTGGTGTCGTCGACCCTCTCCAGGCGGTAGGTGGAGTTGTCGGGCATGTGGCGCACCAGTTCGTCGGTGAGGCGCACGCGCGCGCCGTTCGGCCCGGAGACCAGGACTGTCTCGCATTCCTGGGGAGAAGATGGTCATGTTAGATCGATAGATACATTTGAGTATTTTTCACTTGAATTAGTTGGTGTTTACTTAGTTACAAAAATACATTTTCAAATTCAATCAAATAAATTGTCAAAATACTACAATTTACAAAAACCTTAGTAGATTAGTGCCAATTGCTTCTAAGAAGTATTATTATCTCATCAATCAATAAACATCGATTTAAAAATAGTAATTCTCTTTTTATCGGCTGTTAAATCATCATCATCAGCCGGAAGACGTCCACTGTTGAACAAAAGGCCTCCCCCTTAGAACGCCACAATGAACGACAGCTTGCCAATTCCATCCACTGGTTGCCAGCAACTCTGACGATATCGTCGGTCCACCTGGTGGGAGGCCTGCCAACGCTGAGTCTGCTTATTATTCTAAAAAGTTCATAAGATTTCTGTCTGTGTAACATTGAAGCGTGTTGGTAGTTATATAATGTGTGGTGTGTCACCTTGGAGGCGTGCACGAGCGTGCTGAGCTTGTGGAGCAGTTCGTGCGCGCGACACGCGTGCAGGTAGAGCGCGCTGTAGATGTTGCTGCCCGCCGGACACACGTACACCGTCAGGCGCGGCTCGATGCGTCTGCAGACAACAAGCATATTAAATAAAATAAGGCCGATATGTTCCTAGCGTGCGCATTGTGAAGACTCGAAAATTACCGATTACCTTATATATCATTACCTTATAACCTAATTTTAGGAATAAAATAAACTACTTTTTTATATAAAGACACTACGTCTTGTTAGTTGTTGTCAAATAATTATCTATACTAGATATAGTTATACTCACTTGGCATGCAGAGCGTTAAACAGACGGATGCCGTCCGCCAGCCCACAGATCTGGATGATGTCGTCGCGTGACAACCTGCACATAGACGTCTCATTATAAGGGGGTAGGCAGAGACTGTAGTCTTACTTGCTAGGATGATTACACCACTATCTAGCATAGTATTTTAGATTCTGTATTTTCTCTAGAACGTATACAATTGCGACTAATAACGCCTAGATTTTTGTTAAGAATTTTACTAGATTTAGACTTTATTTGTCAGAGTCTGATGTCTAACGGTTAGACATCAGTAAGACATTATACTGATAAGTCAAAGGTCGCAAGTTCAAACCCCGGCACAAACCAATGTCTTTTCGAATTTATGTGCGTACTATAAATTAGTTATCATTTGCTAAAATCGGTAAAGGAAAACATCGTAAAGAAACCGGCACACCTGAGATTTTTCAACGGTGTTTAAAGCCATGTCAGAGGCCTACAGGCGGTTTTAACTCTGACACCAGGCTGTTCATCAACCATACGATAAGAAGAAGTAAGACATTATTCATATTCAAAAGGCGTTGAGTTATATGCGAGCATATAGTCCAGCTCAATGCTCTCTTTTGCCTGGAGTACTGTGAGCAGGAGTTACCATGAACTATTAAAGCAGAACAGTTTACGTTTTGGAAGCGAGATACAGCATTACACTGCACGTAACGGCGTCTAGTTTCCACAATATAAATTTTTTTGAAAAAAAAAAAAACTAACTAAACTAAAAAACTGTCCTGCTTTAAGAATTCATGGTAAGGGGGCTGTACTTCCGAACACCTGTGTTGGTGATGCGGCTTCTATGGTACATACCTGAGCAGGTCGGCTCCGGAGAAGTTGGTGAAGGTGGCCGCGTGCTGCGCGAACCGGTGGCGCGCGAGCCACGCCTGGGTCTCCGACGACGTCGCCTCTTTCGATAGCCCCGAGTTCTGTGACAGATACATAACATCACGCTTGTATTCCCCGAAAGGATAGGCAGAGGTGCAATAAAGTACACCCACATTTCGCCAGTTATGTTTTTCGATCCAAATGTAATAGGGGGCAAGCCTATTGCTATCAACCGGACACAAATCCAGACTCCGTGCTGCTACTAAGAATTTCCTAATAGAAAAACCCAGTTATATTCTAACCGACCCGGGATTCGAACCCAGGACCTCGTGCTTAGCATGTTGCCATGCTTGATATTTGAAAAATGATGGACACGTTCGGGTCTCGAACCCGCGACTTTCGCCGTACCGTGGCTCTGCTCTGCCAACTGAGCTATCGTGTCGCTGTTCAGGTTCACCCAACAAATTTCTAGTTCCCTTTTAGTATTTAAGTCTTAACTTCTTGAGTATATAGTATTATACATATATATTGTTATATAACATACCATCTTATATGCAAACTAGTAGACAAGTATATAAACTATAGCGACACGGTGGCTTAGTTAGTAAGAACTGCGGCACGATAAGGCGAAAGTCGCGGGTACAAATCTCGCTCGAGTCAAATATCTTTTACCAATTTGAAGATAAGTATTAAACTGTTGTAGGGTAGACTGAACCTGATCGGTTCAGTGGCAATGCGATTGGACTGGAGCGTTAAGGGTTGCGGGTTCGATCCCCGGGACAAAAAATTGTGAGATCCGTAGATGTTTTGTCTCGGGTCCGGATGTTTGTGTATGTGATATTTCATGTTTATAGAACGCCTACGATACAGGGGAAATGAGGGGGGAGAAGTGAAAAACAAAAGACTTACCTTATCCGGGTCGTCGGCGGGCTGCGGCAGGTCCGGCAGGATCGCGCCGGGTGAGTGGCACGGCGGGGAGTTCACTTTGACGTCGTTAGCGCTGTAATGACACATAATTAGCTATCAATTAACCCAATTGTATCCCTAATATAAAACTGACGTCAATGATATTTCAAAAAAGTACAGATATGTAACTAGCACTGATTTTAAAGACTCGATAATGTCCCAATTGGGTCATTTTATCTACCAGTGACTGGCTAGCCTGAGTGCAGTTTCACATGCGCGCGCAAGTGTCAAACTTATGTTAATTATTTTACTGATCACACTATCACACTAATATTATAAAGGCGAAAGTTTGTGAGTGTTTGTATGTTTGTTACCTCCTCACGCTCAAACGGCTGGGCCGATTTTGATGAAATTTCATATGGAGGTAGCTGACACCCTGGGTTAACATAGGCTACTTTCTATCCAGAAAAAATGCAGCGGGTAACACCGCGGGGCGCAGCTAGTATTGTTATAATTACGATATAATATGAAATTTCATCAAAATTGTCCCGCCGTTTGAGCGAGAAGATCTAACAAACATACAAACACACTCACAAACTTTCGCCTGTGTAATATTAGTGTGATTTTTTAAACATCACAGGCATTAAGTTAAAGGTGCGCCTTCTTTATACGCGACGGATACTATTATCATTGCTGGGGAATAGGCAGATATCACGGGTGTACCTTTCACTTCCTACATAACAGTATTGTATTTATAATAATAAGATAGTGTTCGCCGATCTATTTGTTATCCCAAGGCTGTGCGATTACATAAATATAGAATTTGGCAGCACTCGTATGTCACATGCATTGTGTATAATAAGGAAATTTATATATATCCTAGACAGTCTGGCTGGAGGGTTATGCAGCTCTCGCCTTTGTCCGGTTCAGCCCAATAAGACCCCCCTAGGGGTCGTCGGTATAACGTATTCCGAAAAAACGAAATCCTAGATACTACGTCATTAGTGTAGTGGTCGCTAAGCGCAATTTTTGAGGTCTTGGATTCGAATCCCGGGTCGGACGAAGTGTTATTGGGTTGTTCCAATTGGATATTCGATTAATGACAATAGGCTCAAACACATTGGGACGTATAACATAACTGTCGAAATGTGGGTGTATTGTAGGTACACCTCTGACTATCCCTTCGGGGAATACAGATGTGGTGTTATGTTCTTTGTTATCAAATTGTGGGTAGCCTTTGGTAGTCTCCTGTGTTATGGCCGAGTGTTACCATAAATCAAATGCAAGAACGCCTGGCTTGACTAACAACCAAGGTGTGGATCACATAGATAAATTGTACTGTGTGGAGATCGAACCCACTACTCTTGCCACCACATTACAATTCACTATCTCCCACTTCATTTAGACGCTATTAATACTAATACATTTTTTTAATTTCTAGTTCCACTAGACATTTCCTAAAATACTAAGTGTTACAGTTGCACAGTGACATAGAACACAAAAATACTCACTCTTGGCAATACGACGGCTTCATTTGATTGGTCGAGGCAAGAATCGCTGAAACAAAATGTTTACAATCAAATACATTTAAAAACAAAACCAAATTCCTGAATTTTATTCTTCAAGCTTAGAATAACAAAGAGCACTTTAAAAGCTTCTAAACTTGTTAAAATAACATATAAAATAATCTTCTGTCAATATAGGTGATCTAATGTAATGTTTTGCCGAGTCGTATCCGGCCTAGAATTGACCTCCCCTCTTTCCTCCCGTGGGTGTCGTAAGCAGCGACTAAGGGAAAATCCTGGAGATGAGCAGCAGCGTCTTCTGTAGCTTCACTACCAATACTTCGATCCCCAAGCCGCTCGCCAAGCGTGGGGATTATGGCAAACCACGTCTATCCCAGGACGGAGGAGTTCCTGAAGATTTTCCCAGTAGAAAAAAGCGTAATACATACACAAAGTCACGCCTGTTTCCCTGAGGGGTAGGCAGAGACCTCATATTTCCATTTGCTACGATCATGGCATACTTCTTTCGCATCATTCACACGGATCACATTCCTCATACACGCTCGTCGGTTGAGGGTACTCCTCACTCGCCCTTTTTGCAGAAAATCTCCGAAAGCGTAATAAGAATAACATTCACAACTCACCATGTTGAGGTATAATTGGTTTGCTGACCGGGATTGGGCTTGCAACTGTCTTTGGGGCCACACTGCAACAAAAGACAATCAATTACAACTTTTATTAGGTCCTGGTTTTGTTTCCCGGAACGGGCAAGGATATATTGGTTTTTCCATAAGGTAATTCTCAGTAGCAGCAAGGAGTCTCGATTGGGGGAAAATGGGACCAATATCATATCATAGTGCACTCACTTTTAACCTGATATGTAATAACTCTCTAGATACTTCTTTATAAAGTCCCGCCTACCTATCTGATACTTTGTTCAACAGTTGACGTCTTCCGGCTAATGATGATGGTGTAGTGAACATTTCAACAGTTGGTTTACTTTGAAACGAATATACATCATGGATGGTGCTTTTTACCCGACTGCGCCAGAAGTAGGGTCGTTAGGGTCTTAAGCGACGTAGGTATTTGTAATATTACTAGCTGCGCCCCGCGGTGTTATCCGTTACATTTTTTCAGGATAAAACCTAGCCTATGTGTTAATCCAGGGTGTCAGCTACCTCCATATGAAATTTCATTAAAATCCATTCAGTAGATAAAGGAAATTTGAGAAATGATGGAGACGAGCGGGATTCCCCTATTAATTTAGATTCAAGCTTAGTATGGGCAACATGCTATTCAGTAGTTTTTACGTGAAAGAGTAACAAACATCCATCTATACTTACAAATTTTCACGTTTATAATATTAGTAGGGATAATGATTCAAATTTGAATTGAAAACACTTCGTTCACTGCTTACCCTTCCGCAATAAGGACATACAGTTTATCAGTAGATAACAATAGGATTACATGCATGATAAGAGCTATTTATAATCTGTGTTTACTTCCTATTATGTATTTGTTTTATTCTTATCTATAATAATGCTCTTTGCCAGTAGAGCCTCCACGAGTGATGATACTTAAGTACGTCCGTCACTGGACGGTCAACCTCGCTAACATCCTTGTTGACTGACCAATCGCTACACCACGGCATGACCTATTCATTGTAGCTATTTTTTTTTGCAGATACGAAGACGATTCTTCTTATATTAAGAAGTATTTTTCGTATGTCACCAGGAATTAGATCGTGACGAGGTGTAGATTGTTTTAAATAAGGCAAAGAAGGTTGGTAGCGAGGTAAGAGCAATACAGGCGTGATGTTATGTTCATGTTTTTAAAAATTGACATTTATGAACTAGCTGACCCGGGGTATGAAAAATAGATGTTGGCCGATTCTCAGATCTACTCAATATGCTCACAAAATTTCATGAGAATCGGTCAAGCCGTTTCGGAGGAGTACGGGAACGAACATTGTGACACGAGAATTTTATATATAAGATGTATTGTATTTAGAAGTGAAGTATGTTTCAGTTGTCTGGTTGTCATAATACAGGCTCTGCCTAGTTTGGGATCAGATGACCTCTTGTGAGCTGTCCCAAGGTATTATTTTTATTGTATGTTTCTCAGCTGTGATTTCTCTTAAGGATAAATGATTTTATTTCTGCTAATAGGTTTTAAAAAACACTTTTACACGTCTTCTTTTTTAAAACTAGATGGCATCGGCATTTCCTAACTGACTACCTCTGAGAAGAAATACCGAAACAAACTCAGGAGTCAAGGTCTCTTAAGTCCAGACAAGCTCAATATTTTATGTGAACAGTGTAGGTGGTCTGAGAAGTGGTCTTTTTAGGAAAGAACCACGGCGAGTTTGAGTCGACCTGTCCTTACAGATGCCCCGTCTCGTACCATCTGAAGGACATTTGGGTAGGCCGATATATAATTGCATTACGCACACGTATACTATAACTATAAGCATATAGAAATTAACCACGCTTTGATGAAGGATGTCTGCTGTCTTTTTTAATACGATTGGTTTTCTCGACTCGAATTTCTTTTCTATTCTATTCCCACGGAATTGAACGTGATCAATATTGCTAAACCCCACTGAAACTTGTCACCAGTAAGACAATGCGGCGGTTGCCATGGTAACCAACAACAATGTTTATAATTATTCTGTGTAGTAGCCATAACACGGACGCATTGTAACGTGAAAAGATACTGTATTGATGAATTAAGTTAATGCCTCGTTGGTCTAGTGGTCGTTAAGCGCGACTGCTAAGCGAGTCCTGGGTTCGAATCCTGTTGGATGTGATACTGAGTTCTTTCATTAGGTAATTCTTAGTAGTACCATAGAGTCTGGATTTGTGCCTGGTTGATGGCAATAGGCTCAACCCCAATTACATTCGGAATCAATGACATAACTGGCGAAATGTACAATGCACCTCTGTCTACCCCTTCAGGGAAAGGTGTGATGTTATGTTTATGTTAAATTGATGGCATGAAACCAAACGGAAGAATTTAGGCGTTGACTTAATCCACATTAAATTTCATCCAAATAAGTTCAGCTGTTTTTGAGTGATAGAATAGCAATTCATATAACCTCACAAACATACTAACATTTATATTTATGCTAGTAAGAGAGACATAGAGTTCACTTTCATTTATAATTTTTGTGTAACAACATAATAATATAAAATTAATTTATTTCTTCCACAAATTTAAGTCTATGGTTTATAGAAATGTCTGGATAACACATAATGTTTATAACATTAAAGATATCTGTCAGATTTTGGGACCATATAGGATTGGGGCTACAATGGACAGACCTATGAAAGCAGTTGGAAGAGGCCTATGGCGAAATTTCATCAAAATCCATCCAGCGGTTTAGTCATGAAGGCTTAACATACAGACAAATAGAGTTACTTTCACATTTATAGTATTAGCATGGTTTATTATTCAATCCTAGACTTATCTTGGCAGGTCTGGAACTAAGCGATCAAACACGGTTAGGCTATGTTGCAATTGGTAGTTGATAGCTATTCGAGATCAATAATTCCCTGCCCTTTGGAGTGGATGGACCTTAACACTTCGACTGTGCGTGAAGCAGACACAACAGTAAAACAATAGCTATGCCCCATAGTGGGTCATTAAACTGAGAAAGGGTTAAAATATAATATCATGCCTGTAATCCCCGAAGGGCTAGGCAGAGGTTCACATATAGTACACCCACATTTCACCAGTTATGTTTTAGGTCCCAATGTAATAGGGGGCAATGTAAAAGGGTTAAGTTACATAATAATTCTTGGTAAATATATGTAAATTCAATGAAAACCTATGAATTAATTTTAGACTAAAACCTTGGTTCTAACAATAGCAATTGTTACATGTAAACAGCTGTTTTTAAATCTATACTTTTGAATTGAGATAGCAAACAAACATTGAATTGATACAAAAATAAATTTAGGAGAACAAAAAAATTTGGCAGAATAAATTTTGTTGTTAGCCTTAAAATATGTAACTATGTAAAAGTAATTTTCAGTTGTTTGTGGTCTAACATACTTGGTTTATTATTATATCCATGTAGCTTTCAAATTATGATTTAAGTTGTGTTATAATTTTATTATGATTAGCATTGTGGCGTTCTAAGGAGGCCTTTGTTCAACAGTGGACGTCTTCTGGCTGATGATGATGAGTGTTAAAGTAAATTAAGGCGCCTATTTGCTGACAATGAGCTGTCATGACATTTTTGGAAAGTTGTTGAGCTTTATCATGTTCCCGGTATTAATATATTGTAATAATATTCCTTAGTATCTAGATGCTACTAACAAGTGAAAAAGCCTAGTGGCAAGCTAGTACATCGCCAGTTAAAAGATTCTACACTTTCTGCATGTAAGTGGACATAACTTGTAACTTATGCATCACTTGTAGACACAGGACCAACCTAGTAAAACATGCTGAGACCATTCATTTGTAAAAACATTTACAGTATTTAGAGTAAAAACGTAATTTCAATTGAAGAAAACCTAGACTTGACTGTCATTCAAAAATTTGCATAATACAATGCTTGGGTGAGTTTGAAAACGGAATAAGGTGCATATTTACAGCAATCTCGGTCGGCGGGCGGGTCTGACGTGAACGTTGGCGGCGTTCAACCTTCGAGCGAGCTCCCTGTACGTGGCCGGGTCCGCCTCGATCTCCACCTCGGCCTTCAGCAGGGAGAACTTCATCCGCCACCCCTGCGCCTCCACGCCGTGCACAAGGCGAGCACTGAGCACCACCCCACGCCCCAGGTGCCGTGCACTCAGTCTCTGCTCGAGCACGAGCATATTACTCGTCAGCTATAGTCCTGCCTAGTCAGGTTGAAGAAGATGAAAGCACCAGATCCGACGCGGTATGCCCGACCGCGCGCAACCACCATAGCTGGCCCGCAACTCGCTCCAACAACCATTTGTCACGATTATATTAGCACTATGTACAACACAACACTAGGCTGCAAAGTCCGTATACTGATCGCAGCACCCTTTTACTTGTCCAACATATTTGAACAGTCGACTGTCCGCAGAAACTGATACGCGAGCGACACTTATCGAAGCCGGCAGAACGTCGTTGCACACAGGATAACACCGGTTCGGTGATGTGCAGTAAAATACAGAACGAATTATCTGCGAAAAATAATTGTGTTGAACAGAAACAATCGAGAACGTGACAGACGGGACGGCGGAGCGCGAGTGACTGGGCGTAATGGCCGCTGATTGGTCGCGAGTGAGGCGCGCACCTCGATTGGATCAAAACCGGTTGGAATCGGTTCGCAGAGGCTGCGGCCGGCTTGGGTCGGTGCATCGTCGTGCGCCGCTCGCGATAGAGCTGCGACACGCATGTTTATGTCGTATCGATTCGGTTTTTTACGTTTTTCAACCCACTAAACTCTATCTACCGTATTATTCACTTAGCAATTATTTATAATAAACTGAATGGCCGAGGTATAGGTTATTTTTACTGACTGCGCTACTTATTCCAATTAATTTAAAAGTAAGACGGATCAGCAACAAACCGGATATAATAATAGCTTTGAACATTTCGGCCAATGGCGTGTCAATTCGTTGCAAACTCATGCAATCCGGTTTGTGCATTAACTAGACTTTAACGCTCGTTTCTAAGGGGTAATAGACGTTCATAACAGCTATCATGAATCTAAAATTACATGTTGTTCTCTGCACAAACAATGTGGATCACTTACACGTACTATTTATAAAATAAAAGGCTTGTTTGTTTGAAATTGTTCACGGTAAGATGACCGAATAACAACACAGTTTATGTACCAAAATAGCGAATGGCTTAAACATACTGTTTACCATGCCGCGTCTAGATGAGTAGCTCGCAAATGTAATTTTGTACGAGGGCATAATTAATGAGTAAATACTTGAATAGGTGGATTCGCTAGTATCAAATATTTAGGTATAACTTATATTAAGCTCGATTAAACTAAACTGGCTTTTGACTGTACCAGTTTCGTTATAAGTACATATATAATGGGTTTTTCATTCAGTGATTCTCAGTAGCAGCACGGAGTCTGGATTTGTGCCCGGTTGATGGCAATTAGCTCGCCCCCTATTACATTGGGATCTAAAACATAACTGGCGAAATGTGGGTGTACTATATGTGCACCTCTGCCTACCCCTTCGAGGAATACAGGCCTGATCTTATGTTATAAATACAATCACGTCTGTAATCCCCAAAGGGGTAGGCAGATGTTCTCCTTGATAAGACTTGATACACATAAATATCGCAGCTCATTATGTCAAACTACTTATTAAAATCGCCTATTACCATTTTTCCGTCCCACGCGATAAAATTGTATTCATTCGAAATAATCCTTTTTTGTTTTTAGTGTTTAGCAGCTATTTAAGGTTAACTGTCGGATTGAGATAGCATACGATATTATTCTGATAAGCCATTTCTGTGTCATTTCTTTGACATACAAATAAACAAACCTTTCCTTTTGATAAGCTTTATCAATTGGATAAGGTATTAGTGCATTGATATTAAATAGCAAAGGCCAATAGGTATCTAACATAGTATTATGGCTACTTAGGTTATTAATCATATTATTTCATAGTAAACACCTAATCAAATTATGTGCAAATTTACTATTAATTGAAACATTAATTAATTAGTGGAACAAGCAATATTAAATAAGTAATTTTTACTATAAAAACGTTTATTAGTTTACTGTATATCTAAATTAAAAATCTAATAGTGATAAAAAATGGTGGTTAGTGTGAGGTACTATAGTAGCCTTTTTAACGTAATTTAGCTGAATGTGACATCATCACCATGTGACATGATTCGTAATAAATAATAATAACAGCCTATATATGTCCCACTGCAGGGCAAAGGCCTCTTCTCGTATAGAGACGGATTGAGCATTGATCACCACGCTAGCTCATTGCGGGTTGACGATTTCAGATAATTAAATCCAGGTTTCCTCACGATGTTCTCCGTCACCGTTAGTCAGTGGTGTCTTAGAATAACTAAGAAAGTATTTATAACATTGAAAAAGTCACATTGATACTTGCCCGGGTTTGAGCCTGCAATCTTGTGCATACAAATCCGGTATGTTAACCACTAGGCCACCACGACATTTTTCCACAACATGATTCGTAAAAATACCTATAATAAAGTGCATCACTATGAATAAGGTATAAAAAAGGTTATACTTTCTAGACCTAAGACAATGTCGTAAGCGACAGTGAGTGATTTCTTCCGTCACACTCATGATGCGGTGCAAAGAGCTTAAGTCAAGTGCTACAGTTATATTTTATACAGTTCTCTATCATTTAACACATTTGATAAATACAGTACAGTTATGTTCTGTGGTTTTGGATGCGAATACGGTTTTTAGTAGCTTTTACTATGACAATTTCAGGTGGTATTATTTTTCATAAATCATTTATTAATTTGCAAACATGGGTATACAGTACATAGGTGTAGTTTATATAATAAAGTTCTCCATATTTTACCGTCGCATCGGCATGCAAATTTTTGGTATTTACAATACAGAATAATACATTATGAATAGATGAAACAATGAATCAGATAAAGTCTTAAAATAAAATGTTAATTGGAATAATTAGGGAAAGGTACAGTTTAAGTCTATCAGATCTAGAATATTTTTTATGTATTGTTGTATAGCACCTTTAAGTTATGGATATATGGATGAAAGAACCAAATAGGCTACTCAGTTTTACAAAAAAACCGCTTATTATTTTGCAATTTTGTAAAAGAATCTTCGGAATGACGATGCTATTAACTACAAACATGAACGAAATGTTCTATAAATCTAGATAATAAAATAGAACGCCAGACATGTGACACAGGTCAGAAATAAATTAACAATACGGAGGGGTGCCTGCTGAAACCAACGGCGGTTTGGTTCGAGCTAGTTATCGCCACCTTTACACGACTTTGCGGCGAAACTAATTGGCACATAAGGAGTAACGGTTAAGTGTGAATACGATGACTTGATTGTTATGAATTAACGACAAAAGCTGCAGGGTTATGGTTTAGTAGCTACCAGAACATATTTTACACATTACATAAACATAACATCACGCCTGTATTCCCCGAAGGGGTAGGCAGAGATGCACATGTACACCCACATTTCGCCAGTTATGTTCTTAGGTCCCAATGTAATAGGGGGCGAGCCTATTGTCATCAACCGGGCACAAATCCAGACTCCGTGCTGCTACTGAGAATTACCTAATGGAAAAACCCAATAACACTTTGCCCGACCCGGGATTCGAACCCAGGACCTTGTGCTCAGCAGTCGATTTTTAATTACAATTTTACAAAAGCCTCTTAAATACTTAATATTTAGCGTTGGGTGAAGTCCAGTTGTGAAACAGTTACACGGTAATATGTAACACATATTCGGTTAACTATTACTATTCGGTTAATGTGGAAAAAATCCTTATTTTTAAACAGAACTTGAGAAATTCTCAGGATTTCTGTAAACAAATGTCTTTCAGTTCCAATTTAAGTCTAAATAGCAATAAAAACGATTCTTTACGCCTTCTAAGAAACATTCCGACAAAACGGTCACACCTTTCTCAACAATCTGCAATCAATTGGCTGAATTCCAAGATGCGGCCGTTTTCTCAGCTCGAAACTGACAAGAGGCGGTGTAACACGTTTTACTGTTGAAAAATGCAGCGACGCGAACACTTTACTATTAGTGTCACTGTGTTCATGAAGCGACGAATGTGGGACAACATTGTTTTTAGTCCTACTTCCTACTAATATTATAATCCTACTAATCCTACTAATATCCTACTATCCTACTAATCCTACTAATATTATAAATGTGAAAGTTTGTGAGAATGGATGTGTGGATGTTTGTTACTCTTTCACGCATAAACGGCTGGACCGATTTGGTTGAAATTTGGTATGTAGATAGCTTATACCCTGGATTAACATATAGGCTACTTTTAATCCCGAAAAACTGTAGCGGGTAACACCGCGGGGCGCAGCTAGTATACAATAAGAGTACTCGTAGACTGCGAGCATATAAATAGGCATTTCATGACGTAGATTATAGTTCTACATATAGGAATTATGATAGCTAGAGAAATGTATAAACCTCCTGATAAAAAAAGAATACCTCTGCTAATCGTTTCGAGGATTATATAATTATGGAAGGCTTTTAGTTACATTAATGTATTTGAACAGGGTTTTAGACGTTATAAAGCTCGTAGGGATGAGAAAACCGACATCAAGAAAATAAAACGTAATAATTTAAAAAAAAAAGTGAATGACATCACTATTTTACTCCGGACATCAAGGAAGGACACCCACTCAACATGGGTTGAGTGTTAAATCGATAAGCAGATACGTATAACATAAAGACTGTATTTTCCTGAATCGCCGTTACTTCTGAATCGAAAGGTCGATTAACCTCAACAAAAACTGTTAAAATTACGCCTATACGCGAAGTTCTTATTTTGGACATTATAATGAACTGCGCCCCGCGGTGTTACCCGCTACATTTTTTCGGGATAAAAAGCCTATGTGTTAATCCAGGGTGTCATTTGAGCGTGAAAGACTAACAAACATCCGAGAATTCTTGAATAAAACACGCTGCAATACGGTACTTTACATAATGCAGTTTTTCTACGTGTTTAGCGTTACTAATGCTTTAAGTATTATGTATTTGATGGTGTAATACTCGCTGACTGCAAAATTATGTTTTTGTAGGTATCTTTCCAAAAACCGTAAATAGTTACGGTATTATTTTTGTGCAGACACCTAATAATATGTAATTTTTTATCGAGCTCAGTGGCGTACCATAGGAGAGGCCTACATCCAGCAGTGGACCGAGATAGGCTGATGATGGTGAGTAAGAATCAACCGATATTAATTAAACATTTGTTTATATGAGGCATACCTCAGGGCGCACCAAAATGATGAATGAGGAATGCCTCGCATATGAGTATTACTGTTTTTTGTTATAACTATCAAAATAAAATATTTCAATTACAGTTAAAACTCATTCTGAATGACTAAAATAAAAACAAACAATAAACCAACAAGTGTGTCGTATAAATATACAATAACAACTAAAACGAGGAGTGTCGAAGTAAAATCGCCCAAATGTAGCTCGGACCAGTTATTCTTAAGGCCATTATGACAATCATTTTGCAAAGACGTCAGAATAACATTAGATAAACGTAACATCACGCCTGTATTTTTCGTAGGGTAGGCAGAGGTGTGTTTATAGTACACCCACATATCTTTTTTTTTTTTTTTTTAAAACGCCGCCCCTCACTAGGAATTTCTCCTGTATCGTGGGTGCGTTTCACAAACATGAAATATCACACACACAACCACCCAGACGCGGGACAAACATCTGTGGTTCGCACAAAGTTTTGCCCCGTGCGGGAATCGAACCCGCGACCCTTAGCGCAGCAGTCCAATCACTTAGCCACTGCGCTAATTAGGTCGTCAAATATCTCCAGTTATGTTATAGGTCCCAATGCGCCGGCGAGCTTATTGCCACTAACCGGGTTCAAATCCAGACTCCGTACTGCAAATGAGAATTACCTAATAGAAAAACATAACAATGCCCTGCTCAGGTATCGAAACCCCTTATATCAAGCTCAGCAGTTACACTGTGCGACCACTAGACCAATGAGATATTCAGACGTCAGTATAAGTTAAAACAGCATTGAAACACTCCGTTACGCGCAGTGGAGCACTATTGCATAAACAGCAAACCATTTAAGTCAACGACCGGACAAACCCTGTACTCTATATAGGTTACATCAACAGCCCGCCTATAAGAGCACTAGAGAAGGACGGAGATAGAAAGAAAAAGTTCGTGCCCACATTTGCTTTGCAAGTATAATCGATTTGAGGTTGCTGAGATTCTTAGTTTCCAGGAAAACTGTATCTATTACAAATACATTTAGATTATGACACGTTCGCTCACCAAAATTAGTCTGTAACTATACAAAGGTCATGCCAACCTTAACTCTTATTGCAATCCATTTTGGGATCTATAACTATTATAATTCTCAATTTCGTATCATGTAATCATCAAACCATACCAAACCAAAATGAGCCATTGGTTTGTTGCCACCCAGAAAATAAATCTTTTAGTGTCTTCGGTTTACTAAAAAAGTGTGTTTTTATATTATACTAGCTGACCCGGCGAACTTCGAACCGCCTTCCCAACACTACCCTCCTGGCCAATATAGCCAAATCAGTCCAGCCGTTCTCAAGTTCTGGCCTAACCAAAGGAAACATGGATTCACTTATATATAAATAGATAGATATTCAATCATATATATTATTTCACCCACACTGTGACAGTCCATTACCGTAACAAGGCTTTATCGTGTATTCGAAGGTGAGCCTATTGGCATTGGTCACAATTATTAGTAAGCAATGTCTACGTCGTATTGGACTGTAAACCTCTTATTGCAATGTCATGTGTTGTATGTAATTTGATGAAGTTTATAGGGCAATGATCACCTGGTTTGAACATCTTCGTACCAAAACCGTTACCATGAACGAATGGAAAGGGGTGTTCCGCTTCCACATCGGATACTGTCCTGCTTTAAGAGTTCATGGTAAAAAGGACACGACACATTGACGACCTGATTAGCGCAGTGGCTAAGCGATTGGACTGCTGCGCTAAGGGTTGCGGGTTCGATTCCCACACGGGGCAAAAACTTTGTGCGAACCACAGATGTTTGTCCCGAGTCTGTGTGTTTGTGTTTGTGATATTTCATGTTTGTGAAACGTACCCACGATACAGGAGAAATACCTAGTGTGGGGCGACGTTTAACAAACTCGCATCCAAAAAAATCTTGACTTAAAGTAGCTATATATTTTCTCTCTCTCACAATAAGGCCTTGAAAGAACACATTTATCTTTAGATCTAAATATATACTTGTAAATTGCCGCATGTTTTATTCAGTAGTATGTGCTATTATGCAGATTGACATCAATAAACTTTAATCACGTGCCCGGAGTGCATTGACGTTTGACATTTTATGGAAAGCTGGCGATTTTTGTGTGAGTTATAAAGTACAACAAGTAATACAATGCTAATATAACGGTAACTATATAATATCAGCTACATGACTATTCATGCCGTGATATAACATCTGTTGTTTCGGGCTAACTGGCCACGTGTTGAACAACTGAGTACCGTCAAAAATAATAGTTTTATTTGAAAAAAAAACACGACTTTTTGTATTTTTTTATGCATGTGGCCATGCTAGGCTTAAATTTTAAATTGATTAAGGGAAACTTGAAAAATGATGGACACGAGCGGGACCTGAACCCGCGACAGTCGCCGTACCATGGCGCCGCTCTGCCAACTGAGCCACCGTGTCACTAATCGCAATCCATCAAACAAAACCGCTCGTGTTCATCATTTTTCAAGTTTCCCTTAATCAATTTAAAAAAAATAAATAATATAATCGTTCAGAACGTTTTCGCGAACCTAGATCCTTCAGATGTCTCATAAAGCTAAAATTACGTACTTATTCAAGTGTTTCGAATCTAAACAATTCGTCATTATTACTTCATAAATATTGATTATCTTTTACATTTGCTCACACTAAGCGTCATTTAAATCACAATCTACAAGCTTAATGATAGACAAAGACTCAAGATCTCACCAACATTTTCTCAGACGCAGTTCACCGTTCAGAATTCAACCTTCACAGCGCCAAAGTCAAAGGTTATGACAGAAGTGACAGGTCACAAATAAACTGTGCTTACAATATCATTACATCCTTTGAATCCGGTTCATACAAGTTGTCCGTCTCGCTAGCATACGGTTGGTCTATATATAGTACAATTTAGTGTAATGGGGTCGCTAACTGATTCGAACACTGGCTCCGAAGCAGGATGAATGGACGCTGTGTGGGCCGAATTAGAATTGTGTAATGTTAATGGTGGTATTGAATTTGACAATGTATTCTTAGGCAAGGGTCACGCTAGCTGTTTGTTTCTTTACACGCTAGCTAACATTATTTATTTTATAATAAGTGCTTGTGCTGTTAGACGGTTAGATAATTTTTAATTTGTTATGTTTTATTATAATAACGAAAACGTAGCCCCACACAAGAAATTTCTCATGTATATGGTGCGTTTCACGAACATGAAATATCACACACACCAACACCAAGACTCGGAAGAAAAATCTATGGATCGCAGACATTTTTGTCCCGTGCGGAAATCAAACCCGCAACCCTTAGCGCAGCAGTTCAGGTTTAGGCACTGCGCCAATCAGGTCGTTATATTATGTAAAATAAAAAAATAATTCCAAAACTTTAATGAAAAATAATTTAAAATACGGGCACAGAATTCAGAACAGACCAAATCAAGATACATAGGTCATTCTGTTTGTATCACAACATTAAGTTTATACGGTCTGGAAATTATTTAAACTTAGTTTCACGCTCATAACTAACAACAAAGTATCGTGACACTCGTACTTATGACCACAACTCATAAACAATACAACTAATTATCTTACGACATAGCGTGCAACTTCACGTAAAACAAAACATTGCGTAACAAATAAAAAACCTATATAATAGCACGGTAGCGGTACGCTCATGAATACTCGTTACTCATGGCACGAATACACTCGCATATACTTTCCTGTTTCTTTAAAAAAAACATTAATAAAAATGTATCAGCCTGTAACTGTCCAAATGTAAAGGCCTATAGGGATGGACCCATAGACCATCATTAATTACGTAAGACTATTTTTGCTAGTTATTGACCCCACCCCCTATATAAGAAAAATAAGAATACCCCCCCCCCCCCCCTATTTAATATTTATTACATAAGAATCAAATGGAAAAAGCTAACGCGCGTTTGGTTTATTGCATTTTGGTACTAATAAACTTTGGTTTTGATTTGATTGCGAAGAACTATCAAGACTTGTATAAAAAATAAGATAGTCGAACCCCCTTTCCTCTTAAATCGACTTACGTTTAAGTTATATATAAATATCCCCTATACAAAACAATTTAAATAATATATTAACAAAGTGCATTCATTGAGGTACCACAATTGCTACATATACGTAGTTTGTAATTCAAATTCAAAATGGTTTTTATATTTCACGTAAACCTATTACAGACGCTTATGAAACGTTAGGATGCTAGTTGCACGGTTCCAAAATGTCATTCCAATGGAGAAGAACCGGCAAGAAACTCTAGAGGTTACTCATTAAAAAAAAATATGATACAAATTGTAATATTATACTATGTAAAAACATTGTTTACATTTTCAGCACGTTGAAATGAAATACACTATACCTATTGTCACGCGTGTCATGTGTACGTACTACGTAGTACCTCAAGGGAGCAATTGTCCGCTAATGAACGATCAGCATACTAATAATAGTAATTATACCAAATAGGGCTAGCATTGAATGTGACGTGCACCGGGATCTGTGAATTAACCGGCTATTTTTATCTCTAGTGATGCACTTATGTCGATAGTTTTTTTGCGGTAACAACCGGTTTTTTACTACTGTATTTTAAATTAATAATTTAGCAAATCTAATAAACCCGTTTCGGTTTTAAAGATATACAAAAAATCAGAGATTATAAAGAGTGTTTCTGTTATCCGAAGGGAAGGCCGAAGTATATTAAAACCTAGACCCACATTTATCGAATCAATGCAGGACTTATGTAATAAGGAAGGCCGAATCTATCGATATTTAAAAAGCATCATAAATCAATTGCTTTGCAATAACGGAAAAGTGGTAACTATTACTGTGTATGAACTTGAAAAAGATGCAAATGTGAGCAATGACCATAATTATAAATAAAACCGTACACCTGACAGACTTGTCATTTTGTCATCATAAATCACATTTTAAATTAAATTGCACGTACCGTCTGAAAGAACACTAAGATGAACAAATTACTTTTTAACGTGTCTAAAATTATTTAAATTGGCGTTGTTACTGATTGTCTCATTAAAATTGATATTAATTTTCAACTTTAATTGTTCTGTTGTTTCCTTGTCAATATGGAAGAGGAATTCGTCGAGACGATATCGTCAGTATTTTTTTATTTTAGGACAGGCCTACGACTCGTGCCCATCATTGCGACTCTTGTATAACATATTACCGTAATAACCATTGATAACCATCGAGGCGTCCCAGAAAAATGAGTCGACTATCTTGGAATCCGTAACGAAATTAATCATAAAATAATATATGGGAGTTCCACTTCCCTCCATAGTAAGTGGGCTAAACAAAGATGAATATGCCAAAAGCATAATAAATAAGGGATCCACAACTGAGATAAGCCTAGTCGTCAAGCACCACGGATATAAAAGTTAAAAACTAATGGGTCCTAGTTGTTATTCGTCAGAGTTGCCGGCACCCGGTGGATGGAAATGGCAAGGCGCTCATCGTGGCGTTCTAAGGGGGAGGCCTTTGTTCAACAGTGGACGTCTTCCGGCTGATGATGATAGAAGGGGAATTATGGTACTTCAAAATGGTTTTGCTCTTGGATTCACTCGTCATAAAGGATCTATGTCAACAAGTATGTTTATGGCCCAGAGGTTAAATGCCTAGATTTGTATGCATGAACAAGGTTGTAGGGTCAAATCCAGGTTCACGCATTTGTCATTTTATACTTTATTACAAGTAAGCTGTATTGAGTGTGATGCGGCGTCTTCAGAGTTCACGGTAAGGGGCAGGTAAGTACGTAGGTAGGTCAGTTGTAATGACATCAATTCTAGGTCGATCGTGACTCGTGCCTGTAGCATAATTATCATGGCTTACAAGTTCCAATTGTTAAACATAAATAAGATTTGTTGATTAGAAGTAAAGGCATATTATTTACTAGCTGCGCCCCGCGGCGTAACCCGTAGGCGTAGCCTATGTGTTAATTCAGGGTGTCAGCTAAAATTTCATCAAATTCGGTCTAGCCGTTGGAGCGTGAAGAGGTAACAAACATACAAATACACTCACATACTTTCGCCTTTATTATAATATTCGTGTTAAGTGTTACTATAGGAGATTGGGCCAATTAGTATGAACGCTATCCCCAGGCTTTATGAAGTTGTGATACATGTTATTTGAAGGGTCATAATAATAGCTTCATGTTATTGTATGACACCAACATTAACAGTTGTACAGGGAAAGAACTATGCCTTTTTAATTAAGTCAGTCAGATAGGTTAAGACCTTAAAAATAATATAAAACTTGATACAAGGTGGGGACAAAACGCCTATTCTCCTTTAATTTTACTTCATTTGTTTTTCATTTAAAAAAAAACTTGGTCTTTGCACTCAGTCTGTTTGCGACCACGGCCGGTGCAACTCGTGCGAAATGTCAAGCCAAAATTCAAAGCTTTAGTTAATCAACATTAATTGCTAAATCAACAGCACAAAGTTTAAAATCAAACGCCTGTAGAACTGGGGTCACTGCGTAGACTTAAGTGCACAACTATTCGTGATTCAAGATGAGGTCGGCGCGAAGGCGAATTCAATTCCGCGTGCATGATAGGAACCCGACATCATTGGTGCAATCTAGTTGCTTTTAGATTGTAATTTAAGTGCTGTTTCTAAGCAATTTGTTACCTACCTACGAATAACCTGCTTTTAGAGTCTGTCAAGCGACACTACATTCAACTCATTTCTTATCTTCTTCTTCTTATTGTATGTTAACAACCTGGTGTCACAGTTTAAACCGCCTGTAGGCCTCTGACATGGCTTTACACACCGTTGAAAAATCTCTCAGGTGTGCTGGATTTCCCACGATGTTTTCCTTCACTGTTTTTAGCAACTGGTAACTAATTTACAATACGATAATTTAAGATATTTGTAATATTAAAAAAAAAATAAGATATTTGCAATATTAACAGATTGTTTGAAACAATCCGTCCGAAGTGTTAAGTTTAAATATTGGGAAAAATTAGATCTGGATGTAGGGCTAAGTAAGTCATATTATCGGAAAAAAATGCTGTAAAATATAGGTAGTGTAGATATCTATGTGTGTATAGTGATGAGTTTTATAGAGATAAAAAACCCCATGCACAAAAAGGAATTCGGACCTATTTGTTACCATCTGAATATTGCACAAATAATATTCGATTTTGGGGATCGTCCACCCCAAACATATTACATAATTGGTCTCCGTGACCACATTATTTGGGAGAATACTATCATGTCTTTCTGATCGAATTTTGGCCTATCTGAGACTAGCTAACGACGACATATATTATTGTGCATAAGTGCGTCGAATCGGGCACTCCCTATTCCCTAGTTTGGTAGGACGCTAAGATCGGAGAGAAACCAGGCGCAGGACACACGGCTTTCCATGTTCTTTAAGTCACGGCGGAGTTAGTATTATGATTATAATAGGAATATTATTGTAGAAATAAATAAATCATAACTGGCGAAATGTGAGTGTAGTGTATGTGCACCTCTGCCTACCCCTTCGGGGAATACAGGCGTGATATTATGTATTATTGTAGAAAATATAAACATTGATAAAACTCGTCGTTTCTGGTTAGTATTTAGGTTAAGGGCGAAGAGATAAACAGATAAAAATTTGCTTGTTATTGGAACGAGCTTACTATATTGTTTTAAAAGACTGCATATTTAGATAATTGGACGCATACCCGATTAATTAAGGTTATTAGTTTGGATTTTAATCAAGATAAAGTGCTTTTGATCTGTGGTTGCCGGCCTACAATCGACCACCCCCTTTCCTCCCGTGGGTGTCGTAAGAGTCGATTAAGGGAAAATCCAAAAGATGGACAGCAGCGTATTCTGTAACTTCACTACCAATACTGCGATCGCCGCCTGCCAAGTGTGGGGATTATGGCACCCCCCCCCCCGTTACCTAAGAGGGAGGCCTTTGTTTAACAGTGGACGTCTTCCGGTTGAAGATGAAAGTGTTTTTAGGATTTTCTGCCAGAAAATGTCTAATTTCTTGTCACGTTTTTTAAATGATTTAATTGTGTATTAGAAATGTTTTATTGATACAATTTTTTCTGTATACTGTCTTTATCGAAAATCAACTAAAAAATATATCGTAGCTAGTCGATCTGCAGGATTAGGCCGTGCTAGCCGCGGTCAGTCGTGCGATGGGTGAGCGATTCTACATGACGAGACCTCTCCGTGTTCGGAAGGAAAGTTAAGCCGTTGGTCTTGCGCCTGATCTCTCTCCGGTCGTGTCTTACCGTCCCATCGGACTATGAATGAGGGAATAGGAAGTGCACCTGTGTTTGCGCGCATACTTGTGCACTATAAAATCTCCTGCGTATAAGCTAGTCTCAGATGAGACGGGCTGCCGTGACCGAAATTCGGTCCTAACATTATACTTTTTATCGAATTTTGTATATTATTTATTAGCCAAGTTGAGTTATTGTTCTTAAGGACAAATCTAGTAGAAGCTACTTAAATTGTCACGAACACCCAAAGAGAAGGTCATACGAAATCACATCGTAGTATAACCGCTTCAATCCGGCGCCAACTAGCTACCTGGCTATCATTACTGTCTGAAGAGGTAGGCAGATAATGGCGTATACCTTTTTACGTGTATTTGTTACATAATTGCATCTATTACATGTTTTTTGTAAGTGAGCTAGCGAGTGGTATCCGGCCTAGAATTGACCACCCCCTTTCCTGCCGTGGGTGTACTAAGAGGCGACTAAGGGAAATTCCAGAAGATGGGCAGCAGCGTATTCTGTAACTTCACCACCAATACTGTGATCCCCAAGCCGCTTGCCAAGCGTGGGGATTATGGTAAGCCCCCGTTCTTTTTACCTTGAGATGGGTTAATTGTAGGTACATAGTTCAATCAAATTAAAAACATATTATCTTCGAAGTAGCTTCAAATCTAAATATGTAAGTTCTTTTAAACAAGGCAACCGGTGGATGCAATTGGCAAGCTGTCGTTCATTGTGGCGTTATAAGGGGGAGGCCTTTGTTCAACAGTGGACGTCTTCCGGCTGATGATGATAATGAAGCATGGCAATGCTGACTGCTGAATGTCTTTTGGACATCCTAGCAGTAGTACCAGTCGACAGCGATGAGGACACTTTGATGCTTAAACAACCCAACTTTGAATTATTTTTCTTTAGGACTATGTAAATTATTTTTAACTAGCTGCGCCCCGCGGTGTTACCCGCTACATTTTTTCGGGATAAAAGCCTATATTATTGTGAAGTTTCATTAAAATCTATTCAGTAGGTTTTACGTGAAAGAGTAACAAATATCCATCCTTACTTACGAACTTTCGCGTTTATAATATTAGTAGGGATGTAGATAATGGATACAATTGGCAAGCTGTCGTTCATTGTGGCGTTCTAAGGGGGAGGCCTTTGTTCAACAGTGGACGTCTTCCGGCTGATGATGATGATGTAGATAATATGTAGTTGTTAAGATTGTCTGTAAGAGATCGCCTAGTGCGATAAGACCGCCCATTATACATTATCCTTATACTGTACTTATGTATATTTTTGGTGTACAATAAAAATAAATTTATCTATCTATGTGTAGCGAATAAAAAATCTTAAGTGGTAATTTACTATTTTGATACGTCATAAGGTTAACCGAATAATTAAATAGTGATGTTCCACTAATTGGGTCACATGACCATCAATTGGCATTTATTGTTTTAAATTCACAGAGCGCCTTTTATGAATTATTGCATGCGGTTTCAATTTGGGTTGTAGGTATCTTTTGATAAAGATAAAAAACAATTAATTTTACTATTATAACTTTCGTGAGTGTTATCCACATTATCTACTATACCGGTTATACTCACGTCAATATTCGGGAATGCCCGACTAGTTTGCGTTATTGGATTATTCGACTAGGTAACTCAGTAGCAGGCCAGTCTGGATTTGTGCCCGGTTGATGGCAATAGGCTCGCCCCCTATTACATTGGGACCTAAAAAACATAACTGGCGAAATGTGGGTGTACTATATGTGCACCTCTGCCTACCCCTTCGGGGAATACAGGCGTGATGTTATGTTTATGTATAGCTGGGTAGAACAAACGGCGCAACAAACTACCCAGCAGCACAGTCTGTCTGTTTGTTTGTATAAAACTAAATGGAACAGCCCCCTTACCATGAGCTCTTAAAGCAGGACAGTTTACGATGTGGAAGCGAGACGCAGATACGTACAGTGTAATGCGGTGTCACGCTTCCACAATGTATACTGTCCTGCTTTAAGAGTTCATGGCAAGACTTTCTACTTGCATCCAGCCCCCTTAGGCTCCACGAGTGATACCTAGGTACGTTCGGCGCACCCTGGACGGTCTACCTCGCTACCATCCTGGTTGAAGACATTCTCTACAGCATATTATGTTTCTATGAGACTATAAACACTTACCGATATGAATGAAAACCTAAAAAACAGTCTAGGTTTTTCTGGCAGAAAAATTTAAGTGAATTGCTAGAAAAATGCTAATCTTTAATTTAGTTTCTTAATATATTTAAATTAAATAATATCAATTGCCTTATTTAATTATATAAGATCTTATTCTTATTTTTTGTAGTCCAACTATACTTATAGTACCTAAAATAAGTATAATATATCTAACTATAGCTACCACTTACCACAGTTCTGGCGAATAGGGCGGTGACGTAGTGACCAAAGATGGCGGCGGCATTAATGCGTCATTTGACAGCTGTCAACAAAATAATAATATTGAAAAATGACTGATAGACTGGTTAAAGGTCACGAATAAGATAGGTTGCGGGTTCCAACATAAGAAGGAGGTTATAAAAATTTTTGTCGGTATGTATGTTCAACGATATCTCCGTCAAGTGTTGACCGATTTTAATTTTACAACATACAAGTCACGCCTATTTTCCAGAGGGTGGGCAGAGACCACAGATTTCCATTTGCAATGGTCCTGAATTATTTTTAAATGAGTGTTAGTGCCACCATTGCCTGCAAAGTGTACCTGTGTGAACCAACGCACCGTAGTGAGCACTGTGGCCTCGCAGCCGGGCTGGTACTTCTCCAGGTCGGAGCGAGGTCGCCGCATCACCTTCTCGCGGTCCTGCTTATGCTTCCTGTCCGCGCCCTTCAGCTTGAAGACCTGGTGAGCAGACACGAAAGGTAAAAAAAAAACTGTCGGCGCATCATATACGCGCCGAACAACCGCGGGGAAGGCGAGGGGTCGCAGGAGCCTCATCTCATCAAAACTTAGTTTAAAAAAAAACGTCACCCCACACTAGGAATGTTGCTTTTTTTTTATTATAATCATGCAACGCGATAGTTTAAAAGTTAGTATTTATTATTAGCAACCCGCAGTGAGCTAGCGTGGTGATCACTTTTCAATTCTTCTCTAGATGAGAAGAGGCCTTTGTCTTGCAGTGGGACAGTTATAGGCTATTATTATTGCAATTTAAGAGCCATTTCACATTTTTTTACAGTTTTCTGAAATTTCGGACGCAAAATTTACCATCTTAGGTAGTACTTAGGAATTTCTAAATACATGTAGAATGTAGACCAATCTTTCCCATTGTTACGAATGGAATTAGATTTTCAAAATATACCTTGATTGCTGTGTGGTGAGCTATCTCCCGCAACACGTTTTCTGAAAATCCATCGCAGAGCCATTTTCGGGCTTCAAATTCTACCATTTACACCAACAAATTTAAATGAAAAAAATACAGTAGGCATAGGACATATACTTTTGTTGTAACATACGGTAGAAAATTTTCGATTAATAACACTTTTAATTGATAAAAAAATAAAAACTTAAACCGGTTTTCACGGTTTTATATGGTAATTTTATCGCGAGTTTTTGGTTTAAATAAAGGTATTTATTACTTTTAAAATTATGCCATAATGAACTATGCTCTCTGGGAAATCTATTAATACAATGTTTTTTAATATTGCTTTATTTAATTTGATATAATACCATTTTCAATATCACTCAAAATCACAATAAATTACAATGCACAAACGTAGAACGATCAGTCGGGCCCGAGCGCCCTTAGAGGCAGGATCTGTGTCACTTTTTTCAAATTTTGAATTACGAAAATTCGTATTAAAAACCCATGTTTATACTACGACCACAACGTTTTCATTTTCTACGAATTATTTTCATCCGGTTTTGTTTATTATTAAATTCTTTTAAAATATTTTATTTGATTAATATTCAGCAACCATTAAATTAGATATATCTGATGACGTAAGTTTCTGTTCTGTAGCAGACACACTGAGTTATAAGTTGCGCGAAAAATGTTGTCCCCTCAAAGTATTCCCAGCCAACGTTCATGCCATCCTGATTTCAGAAACTGCACCAACCTCACATCTTATCTACTTCCTACCCCCTGCTCGGGTTCGTCCTTATTTGCAATTATAAGGTCAGTAAGGGAAGGGGTGGCGCCGCTATTTACCTCCGTAACGATTCCACTGCATTCGAAACAGTATTATAATCGATAGGTTCATATTATGCATACCACATCATCATGGGAGATTTCAACACTTACTCCGCATACCTCCCGATCCTCCAAACTCCTGCACATAGTCGATTCTGCCAGCCTACTCGTCGTACCGTTTCAAGCCACTCACCACAACGATGTAGGTGAGCACACTTGACTCGATTTCATTTATACCTCCAATCCTTCCCTGGTTTCCTCTCATGGCCGACTCGTCGCCGCCGGATTATCTCACCACGACCTTATACCCTTATCGTATATCCTCAAACCTCCTAAACCTAAGCCCAAGGTACTGTACAATGTACATGTACAGCTTCGCGCGAAACAATGTTAGCAAACTGAGTTCAGATGCTTCTCTAATCGGCTGGAAACCTAAGATGGAGGCTCCCGCGGTCGACGAAAAGGTTAGCGTTTTTAACCGGAAATCATCGAACTTTACAATATTCCACTTTTGCCGATCTCTAGAAGTTCCTTGGAACTCTCAGTATTGGCAAATCACGACTATTTGACCTGTCGAATTCCATTGGTTTAGACAATCTCAATTCGCATTTCTTCACTAGCTCAACTTTAGACAAAAGACCAAACCTCAGACACTTGCTCACGTCGATGGTCTCGCGCGTCCCAACATTAATCCCTTGCACATATCTTCACTCACTGCGAGAAAAATCAAAAAGATCATCCTCCATCAAATCCAAAGCCTTAGACTGTGATAACATCTATCGCGGAATGATCGTCACAATAGTTGACCACCTTCTTCCGGCAATCACATACATCCTGCTTATTGGATACCGGATACTTCCCCCTCCTTGTAGCGCAAAGTTTTCGTTCACCTTTTGCCTAAAATATTGAGGTCTTCTCTACCCAGGCACTTCCGACCAATCTCTATCCTTTCTTTCCTATCTAAAGTGTTCGAGGCCTATGTCCATGAGAATAAACGAAGAGTCAATCAAAATAACCTCTTGTCTCCCTTGCAGTCCGGTTGCAGGCCAGGCGATTGGCGACTTTAAGGCAGGCATAGAAGATACTAAAAATACAGCCCTAGTTGAGTTTTCCAATACCTTCAATATAGTCAATCGCGATATCCTCGTCTACATCCTATACCATCTCTTGGTGTCTCCTAAAGCGCTGGAATAGATCTCTGTTTTAATTTTCTCCATCTTCTTCGTAAAATTCACCCTAATGGTTTAAACCGAAATCGGGATGTGCAACAGTAATTGCTCCTTCAAGCTGAGGGTCAAAGCTTACTTTCACACAAATACTTTTGCAGCATTATCTCCAGACTAGTTTTATATATACATATATATGTATATGTATGTATTGCGCTGGCACTGCTGCTGCTGCTGCGGAGACCCTCAAACGGCGGAAATACAATAACCTGATAGGTAATTGTATTTTTGAGCCGTTTGGGCGTTGAAACATTAGGCCCATGGGGTCCGAATACTCGCGCTTTGTTTAAAGAGTTAGCAAAGCGCTAAGTCGACTCCACACGTGACCAAAAGGCTGGTTTATTTTTTGGCCAAAGAATTGGCATTGCCATTCAACGTGGCAATGCTGCCAGTCTTTTGGGCACGTTACCGGTTGACATCGATGGGTATGAATTTTTTGATGGTTTTTAACTTGTTTTTTTTTGTATATATTGTTTTTATCCCGTATTTGATTTTAGTTGTAAATAATTATAATAGTAGAGATAATTAACATCAATTTATGAATGTAAATAAATATATGTTTACCAAGAAACTTTAAATGTATGTATTGTATTGCTTTATGTATATATATATGTATTGTTTTGTTTCATGTATGTATGTTTATTAATTTAGCGTATCGATATACGTCATCATCATCATCATCAGCCGGTAGACGTCCACTGTTGAACAAAGGCTTAGAACGCCGCAATGAACGACAGCTTGCCAATTGCATCCACCGGTTGCCCGCAATTCTGACGATATCGTCAGTCCACCTGGTGGGAGGCCTGCCAACGCTGTCTATCGGTTCGTGGTCGCCACTCGAGAACCTTTCTTCCCCAGCGGCTATTGGTTCTTCGAGCGATATGGCCTGCCCATTGCCACTTCAACTTGCATATTCTGGAAGCTACGTCGGTGACCCTAGTTCTTTGGCGAATTTCCGTATTCCGGATCCTGTCGCGCAAAGAAACCCCGAGCATAGTTCTTTCCATAGCTCGTTGAGTGACTCTGAGCCTTTCCAAAAGGCCAACCGTTAGCGACCACGTCTTAGAGCCCTACGTAATCACATCGCATGCATCGATATGTGCATCTACCTAATATTTGTCTCCATATGGCTCTAAAGTTGCCTGGTAAAAAGTGCCTAAGGTATTAAGTTCGCCTTTGTATAATTATTTAATTTGAAAACTTTAAAATGAAGGAGGATATCAATTCGGATGTGTAAATATATTTTTTATGTATGTTCGGGCATAACTCCGTCATCTAAAGATGGATTTGCAAAATTCTTTTTTTGTTCGAAAGTAGTTTATTTCGAAATAGTCCCATTGAAATTTCATGTCGATCTTATGATGATCTTTGGAGATATGGAACTGAACTCCTTACAAAATCATAGCAGAACTGTCGTTACCAGTAATATTGCCTAAGTAATTGTCGATGACTGACCACAAACTAGGAAGAAAGAGGGGGAGGTGGTGCCTTGTCCCCCCTCCTACCACTTTAATAGTATATATCGTGTGAGATATCGTTTGAGGGAGCTTTTTGTAAGGATTTCTAATACTAATCCTCAAAATGTCTACGGTGGATGAATTCTCGGCATCACTAAAAATTGTGAAATTAAAAATATAAAAACCGCCTTAAAAAATAGGAATAAATAAATAATATGATCAAATTACTAATGAATTCAAAATATTTTCATAAATCTGGAATATTGGTATATTGTAATAACGATCAAGATTTTTTTGTCCGTCTCGTTTTTTGCGCTACACTGTTAGCATTATTTTTGTGTGGGTGTGTCACGCACACATGACAATTCTACCGAAATTCGAACGTCAAAATTTTGTGAAATGGCTCTTAACGTGTAAAGTGGTTGTGAAAACCTTATTTTTTGGGGAAAAAATCTCATTACCTATCCCACCTCCCATGGAGGAAGAGCGACGGGAGGTGTGTGGTCCTGCAAGTTGTAAAACAACAGACCCTACCCACTATAACAAGCCTAAGGCATTAAGTCCGCCTTGTACACCTTTTTTGTATGAAGAATAAATAAATGAAATAACCCCGGAGTATCTCTCATCACTGCCTCATTGGTCTAGCGGTTGCTAAGCGCGACTGCTGAGCACGAGGTCCTGGGTTCGATTCCCGGGTGGGGCAAAGTATTACTGGGTTTTTCATTAGGTAATTCTTAGTAGCAGCTCGGAGTTTGGATTTGTGCGATTGACGGCAATAGGCTCGCCCCCTATTACATTGGGACCTAAAAACATAACTGGCGAAATGTGGGTGTACTGTATGTGCACCGCTGCCTACCCCTTCGGGGAATACAGGCGTGATGTTATGTATCTCTCATCACTATAAGGGACGGCATGAGATTCCCTTAGGATGACGTCACGCGGCCCCAGCATTATCCTCTACGCCTGCCATCAACTAGCGCTGGTAAATTCGCAGCTGGAAGCTGGAAGGTACCTTGATCTGGCAGGCGGCCGCGTGCAGCCGGTTGTGCTCGTCGCTGGCGAGGTTCGTCTCCACCTGGATGCGGAAGGGGACGCCCTTCTCCCCGCCATGCTTCTTGGCTGTGAACTCTGTTGATATGCAGTTCACCTGTACAAGGAAATTAAGGAATTTCATTAAAACTTCATCATCAGCTGGGACATGTCCACTGTTGAACAAAGGCCTCCCCCTAGAGTGGGGAGGGGGGCGTAATCCCTAAGCGACTGCTGAGCATGAGGTCCTGGGTTCGAATCCTAGGTCGGACAAAGCGTTATTGGATTATTCGAATAGGTAACTCAGTAGCAGGCCAGTCTTGATTTGTGTCCGGTTGATGGCAATAGGCTATTATATTATTAGGGACCTAAAAAACATAACTGGCGAAATATGGGTGTACTATATGTGCACCTCTGCCTACCCCTTCGGGAAATACAGGCGTGATGTTATATTATGTTACCCTAAGTAGTATACCTTGATGTAGACGCCGACGTCCTTGGTGGGGTCCCAGTACACGTGAAGCGCGTTGAGGCAGGCCGGCTGCTCTACGCGGATCACACCGTACGAGAGCGGTACGTCCACCTGTACCACGACAAATACATTATACATGCTGTTAAGAAATGGGGTCCTAGGTATTAAAAAAATAGATCGTATATATAAAATTCTCGTGTCACAATGTTCGATCCCGTACTCCTCCGAAACGGCTTGACCGATTCTCATGAAATTTTGTGAGCATATTGAGTAGGTCTGAGAATCGGCCAACATCTATTTTTCATACCCCGGGTCAGCTAGTATATAATAATTTTGACCTTAGTTTTGTTTTAAATTGTAAGTTTCTGCTTAAGAGTTTGTACGTAAGGGTGTTACCGCACCAAGCGATCGACGATCGATCGATGGTAGATGGATGAGTCGACGTCGATCGATAGTTTCTACCACACCAATCGATCGACGATCGATCAATTGGTCTGGTAACACCCTAAAGTGTAAATGTCACTCCTTTTAAAAACATGGCGCGCTTGCAGCATTGTGAGATAAAATGAAGGAAAAGGTTCAGAAAGCTGCAAATTCATTAAAATTAACTTTATATTTTTACCAATGTGACGACTTGATTGATTGTGTGATGCGCAGATGTTTGTCCCGAGTCTGGATGTTTGTGTATGTGATATTTCATGTTTGTGAAACGCACCCACGACACTGGAGAAATTCCTAGTACGGGCGGCGTTTTATATAAATATGTTGGTGGAATTTCTTGCTAAAAAGAGTAATAAAGAAGGAACAAGAAGTTACCTCTACAATCCTCTCTCCGGGCCTCTCGTTATGCCACTGTGCTATCTGCTCGCGCTCCATGTACTGCAGGCGGCGCTCGTGGAAGCAGATCTTTATCACGCTCTGAAGGACAAGACAATAGTTCCAAAACTAGGTGTTTGTGTGATATTTTATGTTTGTGAAACGGAGTCAGGAAAAAATCCAAGCGTGGTGTAGCGGTGTTTTTTTCATTGGTTATTTTGTTTCCCACTAGGCAAAGGCCGCATTTCTTCTTCCAAACCACTACCTTTTGCAGTATCTGATCACATGGGTCCCGCATATGTGGCTAGATCATCACCTTTGAGGTCAAACTTTTTATTTAAAAAAAATATTGAGCGTGAAAAATCGTGATGAGCAGAACACAAGTGCCTCCTCGTTAGGTAAAGGGGAGGGGTGGCCATATTTCCCACGCTTGGCAAGCGGTTTAGGGATCGCATTGGTGGTGAAGTTACAGAAAACGGTGGTGCTGGATTTTAATGAAATTTCATATGGAGGTAGCTGACACCCTGATTCAACACATAGGCTACTTTTTATCCGGAAAAAATGTACCGGTAACACCGCAGGGTGCAGCTAGTATAACATATATATTTAGCTACTATGATTGACTTACCCTAAGTATCTTCCCTTTATAATGAGAGAGGTCCCCAAGCTTCTTGAGTTTGATCTCATAAGGCTGGCCCTGGTTGAGGTACGTGAGCGTCTCCTCGTTCTGCTTGGTGGCTATCGACGTGGCAGCAGCCAGGACGTACTGGAATCTGATGGTGGAACGTGGTGATGAGACACGGAGAATGAAAGTTTAGGAATCTGTCAAAATCCTATAATTTATAGTAAGGAACTAGGGATAGTAGGACTGGTGGATGCAATTGGCAAGCTGTCGTTCATTGTGGCGTTCTAAGGGGGGGGGCCTTTGTTCAACAGTGGACGTCTTCCGGCTGATGATGAACTAAGAATTCATAAGTTTCGTCATTATCAGCAGCTGCGGATAAAAGAAAGAGAAGTACGTGTGCGGGGTACAAAAAAGGAGTATGGCGCGAGTAATTCACGACGCATGTCCGGTAGAAGGTTGTTTTGAATGGGGTCTTTTTGAAATAAACAGTAAACGGTTTGCGTATTTTCATATTTGCCATTAAATCCCACATTAATTATCTTACCTAGTATCGTCCTTGAAGCTGGCTTCAGAACGTTGCTGTATGGGGGAGTGCAGGAACCCGTCGAGGGACCCCACGGGGGAGCACATCAGGAGACCTGCGTCTGCGCAACAAGGTTATACATTAATCCCCTTACTTATAAAAATTGTCAGTGTTAAACAATTATTAAATTATACCTGTCACTGTCGTTTGCATGTCAGTCTATTCTTTGACATGCAAACGACGCAGAAGGTCAAAGATCGCAAATTCCAACCCCGGCACGCACCAATGTCTTTTCGAATTCATCTGCGTGCTATAAATTACCAATCAGTAGCTAAAAACGGTAAAGGACAACATCGTGAGGAAACCGGCACACCTGAGAGATTTTTCAACGGTGTGTAAAGCCATATCCGAGGCCTATAGGCAGTTTAAACTCTGACACCAGGTTGTTCATCAATCATTCGATAAGAAGACCATTTTGACTATACAAAGGGGATAGATTAGGTAAGTAATCAAACAGTACGTACTCTTGTTCTCCTGTGCGCCCGGCGAGTGGTAGCCGTTGATAGGCAGCAAGGCTCCGGGCGGCATGGCAGGCTGGCACTGCATGCTCTCCGGGCTCCCTGCATACAAACATATATGTAAAATGATTGACACACACATAACACGCCTGTATTCCCCAAAGGGGTAGGCAGAGGTGAACATATAGTACACCCACATTTCGCCAGTTATGTTTTTAGGTCCCAATGTAATAGGGGGCGAGCCTATTGCCACCAACCCGGGCACAAATCTAGACTCCGTGCCGCTACTGAGAATTACCTAATGGAAAAACCCAGTAACACTTTGCCCGACCCGGGATTCGAACCCAGGACCTAGTGCTCAGCAGTCGCGCTTAGCAACCACTAGACCAACGAAGCAGTCCAGTTTTATCTGATTATCCTACTAGATAATTCTCAGTAGCAGCACGGATAAAAGTAAGGTGACATGCTGTGTACTACAAAAAGTCACCTCTGCCTACCACTTCGGGAATTACAGGCGTGATGTTGTTATTGGTGATAGTGGTCCTCATGAAAGTAGAAACCTGTATCAATATATTACTGATATACAGACATGACCATCACTCACCATGCTGCACCATCAAGGTCCCATTGTGTGGCGGCGACTGCTGGCAACTCCCCTCTTCCATAGCATCGCGGGTGCCATCCACCACCATGCTGGTAATCTGTGAGAATGTCATTACAATGTAGGCTATTACGAACGTTACCATGTCTATGGATATAGAAGAGGGTGCTAATGGTTTAGAAGATATATGGGATTGTCTGTGTGGTCTAGCGTTTATACTAGGGTGTATTAGAGGTCCCATGAGTGATGGGTAGCGCTAGGATAACCTATAGATGTTCTAGGGTCTAGTGTACATGCTGATTACGCTACCAACTCTCTGACCGGCAAATCTTTCTACCACGGCATGAGGTATTTTGATTTTATAAATTAGATCAATGGTATAAAAAAAATATTATGAAAGCCGACGTATCAATTATGTCTAATACAGTAAAATTCAATTTAAAAACCCATTTCAAAGCCTTTCCTAATTAGTTGTAAGATTGTATTTTAGTTTTGTAACTTATTGGTTTACAAAAGTATATTTGTTACTTACATTTTCTAGTTGTATTGCCAGTGTAACCTAAACTACCATAATAGTAGAATTTCCTCACGTGTCGCAGTTGATTTATAAATAAAAGTAGACCTAACTTAAGTTCAGAGATAGACGCAATTTGAACAATAATTATTTAGAAACCTACTGCAGAACTATACGTTACAAACCTTAGAGAAAAAAGGTTTTCAACATGGAAACAGACAGTAACTATAAAGAATATTCACTAAATTATTTTAATTAATCTTATTTTATTCTCAGATCAGCAGAGAGATTTCTTTATTTTATTTAGACGAGATTTAAAGAAGAATCGTCGTTGTTAGATAATTTTTCTCGCTACGCTAAATAATTATCTAGTTTTTACTGATGCATCTGGCTATAATGGAAGAAATACATGAACATAATGTTTAAAAGTGTTTGACGCAGCCCTGGCACGAATTTACATTATATTATTGCACTTGGAAAAAGAGTTAAAAATGCAATAATATTATTATTTTATAAAAAATACTCTATGATTTTAAATTGTACAATAATGTTGCCAACACATTAAATACACCATAGATACTAATAAAAGTAAATTACAAATAAACCTTCCAAATTCATTCCAATTTTGATTTTGAATTCGAATAAAATCAAACATGGCGCATAATTTTCGCGCCAAAGCCGTGCCATAACACCTTTAATATGATATCATAACCACCTCCCATAAATTCTTGAAATCCCTGTCTGTTACAGCATATCCATGCTGTGTGCCTGTATTATCCGTGCTGATCTGAGAATTAAAAAAAAGAAATTCGTGTATCAATTGGTTTTTTGATATAAATACGCGGGTTTGTAGCGATAAGCGATTGTTTTTTTATTTCTTTATGGCCTAAAGTATGAGGTGGCAGTATGATCAGGACTTCAAAGAGCAGCATTCTAGATGGTCAACTTGACGACCCGATTGGCGCAGTGGCGAGATAATTGGACTGCTGCGCTAAGGGATGCGGTTTCGATTCACGGGACAAAAAATTGTGTGATCCGCAGATGTTTGTCCCGCGTATGGGTGTTTGTGTTTGTAATTTTTCATGTTTGTAAAGCGCACTCACGACACAGGAGAAATTTCTAGTGTGAGGCGAAAATATGGTAATGTTAAGGTATTTGTGCTATGAAGATAGATACATTGTTAGAGCGTTATACTGAACTAAAATACAGGCTAGCAGAGCTGCTGGCATAAGCTACACTTTATTACTAAAGTATGCAATCAGGATAAAACTAGGAACGTCACTGACGTCGAAGTCAACTGTCATTTAAAGCCGCCTGCCGCGTAACCAGCTCATGAATAAGGGCTCCGATCGAGTTCGAAACTAGTCGGGCATTCCCGAATACACCCGTGAGTATAACCGGAATATACAGTAAATAATACGAATTTCGAGTGTAACATTTCTAAACTTACCGGTTTTTATATGACTTTTAGTATCTTATTTACATGTTTGTAATCGTAGATTCCAACAGATAATACCTGACGTCACCCTTAACACGTAAATACTAAAAGGGAACTTGAAATTCGATGGATGCGAGCAGTGACACGGTGGCTCAGTTGGCAGAGCGGCGCCACGGTACGGCGACTGTCGCGGGTTCGAGTCCCGCTCGTGTCCATCATTTTTCAAGTTTCCCTTTATCAATTTACCGATTTTTCTTCTTCAAACTGTAGCTCCCTTATTTATGAACGTTGACAATGTTGACCATAGCTTAAGTTGTATCTGACGCTGTCGTTTGCATGACAAAGAATAGCTCTTCTCATGAACGGTGCTAAAACATAGTTTAACCTAAACACATATTGTCGTTACTACTTTTTACGTGCAAACGACAGAGACAGGTATAGTATCCATTGTTCAATGATAAATAAGGGAGAGGTGTCTGTTCTTCGACATGCAAACTCCATAGACATACTCTCTTAGTCATGAACGAGGATCATACCCGCATTAACTAAACCCCGTATTAAGTCTATTGACATCTCTGTTCTTTGATATACAAACGACAGTAACAGGTATAATTTAATCCTTGGTTTAAAATTGTAATTTTTTATGACTAAAAAATATCTCGGAAATCCGCGGTCTCCTCCCTGCCTACCCCTCAGGGAAACAGGCGTGACTTTATATATGTATGTGTGAAAAATCTGTCTGTCTGTCAGTGTCTTTATCATAGTTTAAGAAGGGTTCAAGTTTTTATTGGATGTGATTATAATCAACTGAATTTTGACAGCAATGACGTCACGATATGGCTGAAAGTCGATCCTAATCTTAGGGTAAGGTCTATAGGGTAGTACCTGTCTGTCATCTGGTCTCCGGAGCGGCCAGGCTCTGCGCGGAGGGGAGAGCACGGCGCCGGTGGGGGACGGTGCCTCCTGCTTGAACACTGCTAGAGACGGCAGCGACAACAGCGCCTCGCTGTGAACGAAAAAGGTACTAATTGTTAGATTAGTAAGTACGGCATTTCTCGTTGAAGTTTGGGGAGTTTGATAACAGATGGCGTTGATTTAAACTTTTAAATAATGTGGGCCTGAGCACTGTGTAGGATAAAAGCTGATTCTTCAATAAAAACAAGACTGTAATGACAAGAAAAAAGATATGCTATGTGTTGAGGTTATGTTGAAACCACAATTAAATATTACTACTAGTATTATTAGTTCAATGATCCCTGATATAATGTAGAAATGATTGACTGTATTGGTTTTATTTTTGACTTTATTTCAACATGCGTAAGGTTGATATTTGTTTTGCATGGAAATCTTTAAGCTGCGTTTTGTTTGTTGCGTTTTATCCATGTCTGTAAAAAATATCTCAACATAAAGTGCGCCACACACATAAGGCGGCGATTGGTCGCTGTGATATGTCATATTCTTCTTTGGAACGTGAACGGGACGTGATTTCCAAGATTACATGCTTGCGATGATGACATACATGTGCAATCCATCGCTGTGATCGGTCTGCTGTAACGCATCGCTGCGATATATCGAACCGAAGTACGATGGGATTGACATAGTCACAAATGTGTACTTAAAACCCTAAATAAAAAATTTAAAAAAAATCGGCCGGTCTGTGGCAACCTTAATAGTTTCCTAGTATGAAGCAAAAACGTTTATTTCAATGATACTCACTTCATAGACAGCTCACCGGGCAGGTCAAGATCGAGGTCATTGACTTGCCAGCCAGGTGACATGTGTGATGAGGAGGAACTGGTGCCGCTGCCGCCCATGTCGCTCAAGGCAGCTGGTGGAAAAACAAAAGTTTGAATTTAACGGTACAGTAAGAGCGCAGACATTTTGTACTACGGCCACACCTCACACTACAGTGGGACACGGTCGAACTTTCAAACTGCTTGGGGTCACTCAAGTCAATTGTTTGTTATATGAGTAGGTTCTGATGATCGGTATCACTCGCATAGTTGATATATGGTACTAATTCGAAACAATAACTTGAATTGATGTTTGTTTCGTTCAATTATTTGACATAAGGTTTCTTTACATGTTAAGCTACTTATGATGCTGACTGTACTTGTGAATAAACCTTCATTTTCAAACCGATTTACGAATACTACGTGTGCTTTGTCATTTTTAAACTGATTAGGGAATGTCAATGTGTTTTTGTAAAAATTCTAAGAAGAAATCATAAAAATCTTCGTGAGTATAACCTGTGAAGTCATCAAAACTAAATCACTGATATACATTACATAAATTAGGATCAAAACTATTGAACGTATCTAGAATTACAGGAACATCAGACTTGGTCGTAGGTTTTCATACATTTCATAGGCAGAGGTGCACAATAGTATACCCACATTTCGCCAGTTACGTTTTAGGTCCCAATGTAATTGGGGGCGAGCCTATTGCCATCAACCGGGCACAAATACAGACTCCGTGCTGCTACTGAGAATTACCTAGAAAAGACTACAATTACGCCAGAATGTCTTCTGTAAATTATCCAATAAATAAGACGATGAAGAGTTCAAAAGAACAATAAAAACAATTGGCAATATAAATCATAATCAATACAGCAACGGAACGTATAACGCTAGGTTCACACGGAGACACGTTGGATCAATTTTTGCAGGATACGGTGTACCACAGCATCCATATCCAATTATCCATACTATTAATATGTAAAAGTAACTCTGTCTGTCTGTTACGCCTTCACGACTAAACCGCTGGACGGATTTGAACGAAATTTGGCATGTAGAAAGTTAAAAGTTACCCGAGAAAGGACATAGGCTGCGCAACGCGAAGCCACGGGCAAAAGCTAGTAATTTATATGTATAGGATGTTTACATGTGCATTCGGTTTTAAGATCCGGAATACATCGTGACTAAACCGTATCATGCAAAAATCTGATGTCTCCGTGTGAACCTAGCGTAAGCGTGATGATAAGGTATATCCAGAATGAGTTAGTTAGTGAAACTATTAACTTATTGACCTCAGATATTACTTGTTTACCGAACGTTTTGTCCGATGAGCATTCATGGCAGATAACGTTTGGCAATTGTATTTGTTGTTATGTGGCACAATTAAGAGCGTTAAGTAAAACTAGAACGACTTCTTCAGCCATTTTGTTTGAGTTGAAGGGTAGCTAGAATATAATTTCACGCACTTGATTGGAAATGCATAGTACAAATCTATTTTGTGGAAATTGAACGTTAACTGTACTGCAATAAAGATTATTAATATTTTCATAAAATTTGGAAGTAAGTCCATCTAGCGGCATGACCTCTTTTAATGTGTTAAAATTAGGTCATATGCGATCATCATCATCAGCCGGAAGACGTCCACTGTTGAACAAAAGGGGGAGCCTTAGAACGCCACAATGAATGACAACTTGCCATTTGCATCCACTGGTTGTACGCAATTCTAACAAATTCGTCGGTCTACTTAGTGGGAGGCCTGCCAACGCTTCGTCAGCGGTCATCGGTCCTACGAGCGTCGTCCAACAAAACTCAGTTTTAAATGTATATTCAATAACTTCCAAACATAATTATCAATAATGTCATTGGTCCAGCTCCTACACAAGTCTAACTATACTCTACAATACATTAGAATATCAATAAACGTATTGAAGCAGACATAAAACAATTCTGTACTCCCAATCTTATCGGGTACACTTTGACCGGAGCGCAGTATCGAACTAGTTATAACTAACTCGTGTAATGTGTATGTCTGTCTTTAATAGCATTCAATTCTCTCTTCCTTTGCTGTCAATTAGAATCGGTTTATTAGTGGTACTTAAGTGGTCGTTATACTTTTAACGATTTAAAGGTAGATAGTATTGTTCCTAATAATATTGTAGAATTGGGATCTTGATACCATTATTCAATAATTCCATCAATATGTCTCTAAATAAGCGATTTAGCCCTACAAACCCTATACATTTTGTTGCTGTAAAATTAGATTTTTATTTCCTTTGAAATCAATAATAGTTAGTCAAATGAGTGCGCGAACTAGTGACGTCAATGCTTGCTATTGCCATACAAAATCTATAGAGGAAAAGCGTTTTGATAGGTCATAAAAAGTATGTCAATTGATTGGTGGTATTACAAGCTAACGACTTAGAAGGAATCAGAAATTTTGTAAAACAAATCGAACACATAATTCGTGGATTTATTATTCCTGTCACTGTCGTTTGCACGACAAAGAATAGATATATTATGTCAATAGACTTAGATTTAAATTAGGAATATCCTCATTTAAGAATAAGGGGGGGAAAGTGTTTTTGAGGTAAAAAATTCAAAACTGGTCCTTAGAAGGTTGCACACCAACGTTGCATTCACAAGACTGCCAGTTTATTATTATGAAGTAAAAATGAAGGCAGAGTAAAGAGGACAGGGGCGACTATTTTACTGAAAAGAGTTGCATTTTCAGCTAGGTAATCTTAATCGCCACTGTGTAAGTAAGAATTATTTCATCATCATCATTGTCAGCTGGAAGACGTCCACTGTAGAACAAAGGCTTTCCCCTTAGGTAAAGTGAGGGGTTGCCATAATCCCCACACGTGGCAAGCGGCCTGGGGATCGCAGTATTGGTGGTGAAGTTACAGAAGACGCTGCTGCAAATCTTTTGGATTTTCCCTTAGCCGCCTCTTACGACACCCACGGGAGGAAAGGGGGTGGTCAATTCTAGACTGGTTATCACTCGGCAAGAATTGTTTAAGAGCTAATAATGAAAACACGTTGTCACTTGTGAGCAATCTTCGTAAACAACGTTTGTTTCTAGGCCTAGGCTGGTGACTATTGTAATATATATAATAATTATTATTATGTGAATGAACGACAGCTTTCATTTTTCAAGATAGTAAGTTGTTGAAAACATGTTTTCGATTAACAACTTGACATCTGGGTAGACTGTATTTCACAAGGGAAGTCACAACGCTGCCACTGCCCACTTGGCACTATCTGTTGGTACTTGCGCAAATAGCGATAAGTACCGATGTGCCACTAAAAGTGTCACTCAAGTGTTACTGTTGCTACCTACGTTCGAGCGTTGAACTTTTGGTGTCGTCTAGATAATAATAAAGTAGGTTAATTATCACCAATTAAATAGTACCAAATGATGACCATTTAGTGATTATTAACACGACTCAAGCTGAAGATGAGAGGTCTCAATTAGTCTGCGACGTTTTAATCAAACTTAGTTAAAACAATGAATTGTTTCATTTGAGTACTTTAATTCGCAAGCGAAATTAAATAAGTAAGACCCTCAGTTGTCAGTCAGGCCCTTACCATGAACTCTTAAAGAAGAACGGTTTACGATGTGGAAGCGAGACGCCGCTACATGCATAGTAATGCGGTGTCTCGCTTACACAACGTAAATTGTCCTGTTTTAAACGTTCATGGTAAGGGGGCAGTTTAACATTAATTGAACAATTAAAATGACACCGCAAAGAGCTCTTAAAAACCTGTAACGTTATTTTAATGTATCATAAGTTGTAATAGTGTTATAAGTTAAAAGAATAAAAGGACGGTCTTCAGATCATGGAAGTATTTTACAAACAGGAGTACAAGCAGAGAGCCTCCACGAGTGCTACCTAACACCTAAGTTCAGGCGCACCCTGAACCGTAAACCTCGCTACCATCTTTGTTGAAAGGCCAGTATCGATAGCACGGCATGACCTGTTTCCAATTGGCTCACGCTGATACAAAAGAAGATGAGTAAATGCTTGAAAGAACAATCATCATCATCAGCCGGAAGACGTCCACTGTTGAACAAAGGCCTCCTCCTTAGAACGCCACAATGAACGACAGCTTGCCAATTCCATCCACCGGTTACCCGCAATTCTGACGATATCGTCGGTCCATCTGGTGGGAGGCCTGCCAACGCCGCGACTTCCGGTTCATGGTCGCCACTCGAGAACAATACCAATCTTTATAAAGATGCAAGGGAAATTCTACTGTTCAACTCTGCGTTACCCTAAGTTTGACTGTCTTATAATCTATCTGATTTATCATTATCATCAGCCGGAAGACGTCCACTGTTGAACAAAGTCCTCTCCCTTAGATAAGTGGTGGGGAGTCGCCATAATCAGACCACCACTCGGATCTACCTGACTAATGACATCAAATCAGGTTTGTTATTAAATATGAATGAAGTACATATAAATAAACAAATAAAAGTACCATAAGCATTGTAAGTGATGCTTGCGAAGGCGTGAGCTCCAAATTCTGTGAATCTCCTCCCCTCCCTCGCTTCTCTTGCTGCAAACTGCAGTACCGCAGCAGCGGACACTTGATCCTGCTGCGGCGTCGTGTCTTCAACCATGTCTGTCAGTTTGACGTCCCACACCAAGAGATGGCGCCACTAAAGCTTTAGCGTCGCGGAGTTGTGCTGTTGTCGATACTAGATGGCGTTAACCGCGAGTGACGTTTGCAACTTCGGTTTCGAATAAGAGATGGCGCTGGCGATCGTACACTGATAGTATCACAGATTATAATGTTGTTTTTTAAAGTCACTGTCAAATGAACCAGTAACAGAAGGTGAATTTGAACGTCCATATACTTGATTGGCTGAGTATTATATTTCTATGGTATTTAGTTGCGCTTCGGAAGTGTTCTACAGTCATTTTACTGAATAATACTTTTGGTTCACTTTGCGTTGTTATGTTTGACACTGTTGAAATAATTGTGATAAGAGTTATTTATATTGGCATTAAGATTTCACCACACTTCTTTAAGATATTTAAATGTATTGTATTGTACTTAAAAATAAGATTTTAATAGGTATTTACTATTTACACTTAATTATTTTTATTATTAATTAACTATCCTAACATTGTATTGTTTAACAACAACAGCCTATAACTGCCCCACTGCAGGGCAAAGGACTCTTCTCATACAGAGAAGGATTGAGCATTGATTACCACGCTAGCTCACTGCGGGTTGGCATTGTTTATATCGATATAATAATATTTTTAGACTAATTCCGGATTATTGAAACAGTTATTGGACTATTGCACTAAGATTTATTTATTTTCCCCAAGGACTAATATTTTGCTTGGGTCTTAGTGTGGATTGAAGCACATCATTTGTTATTCTAAATCTAATAGGGGTATGAACTTTTATAGCTTAGAAAATAGTATCATTCATGAATTTACATTAAAGAAGAATTCGGACAAAACTTTTTTTTTCTTCGTTAAAACATCGCCCCACACATGGATTATCTCCTGTGTCGTGGGTGCGTTTCACAAACATGGAGTATCACATACACAAACACCCAGACTCGGGACAAACATCTGTGGTTCGCAAAGTTTTGCCCCGTGCGGGAATCGAACCCGCAACCCTTAGCGCAGCACTAATCGCTTAGCCACTGTGCTAATCATGTCGTCGAAGAATAGTAAAATTCTACCCAAAATACGTCTTTAAAATGACAATTGTTACGAAATCTCGCAAATAATCAACTGCCATATAAAGCGAGTCTTATTTAGATAACTATGATGACGTCACCCGTGATAATTGAGCGTGATACGACACCGGTTGTTAAGTGAAATTGCAAATAAAATATAATATTTATGGAGATGCTTCGGTGTCAAGTAACCTAGCGACATAAATCGATAAATGTGGGGGTTTGTGACGTCATTGAAGCACAGCTTGGATACTGAAGGAAAGCCACATAGAAGACAATGGAATGATTGGCGCAGTGGCTAAGCGATTGGACTACTGCGCTAAGGGTTGAGGTTTCAATTCCCGTACGGTGTAAAAATTGTGCAAACCGCAGATGTTTGTGTATGTGGTATTTCATGTTTTTAAAGTGCACCTATATCGGATAAATTCCAAGTGGGGGCGAAGTTTAAAATAAACGACCCTAATGTCAATTAAATATAAATTGAAAATGCTTTAGTAAAAGATCTTGAAACCCAATACAAGCGCTTCTAAAACGCCAAGTTCAGATCATAAGGTGATCGGTCCCAAAAATATCATTACTATAGACGAGAAATTGCAAAAGTCCCCACTTTAAATTTACCCTATTATAATGTTAGTTTAAGCTGTTTATTAGCTGTCTCTCTAAATTAATAAAATAAATAAAGAATCTACATAAATTAGTTACTTCAAGTCATTACTCAAATCTCATTTAGAATCGTGCTCGATAAATGGCAATAGGCTCTTCTATCAAGTTATTACATCTTAAACTATCTGTAACATGTCTCTGCCTACCTCTTTAGGGCAATCAGTCGCATGGATATGTGGTTCACATACAATCTAAAATAATGGTTTAAATGAATACTCTTTATCATTAAACATATTTACAAGGCTTCTAATACAAATAGAACGTGCGCGGTATACCAGACACCTTATAATGCTTTATATAAACATCTCGCTAATTTTTATTGGGGGTATACACAGGTGTTTTTAACCTGCTATGTCGTATAAGCGTTTGCTTTCTCGTGTGTTATTAAGTCAAATATTTATTTGCTTATAATGTCGTATTACACTTAATTATGTTACGTGATGTTATGTTACGCATATAATTCCGAAATGACAAGAAATTGTTACTATATATGCTTCTTTCTTTCACAGTGGGATAATTATAAAAAAAATAGTTTTACAAATATTATATAACAAGTCGAGTATAATAAAAGACGATTTTTTTTTTAATGAAGCACCCCACTTGTATTTTCCCCTGTTTCGTGACGCAAACACCCAGACTCGGGACAAACATCTGCGGATCACACAATTTTTTGTTCCCTGCGGGAATCGAACCCAACCCCTAACGCTGCAGTCCAATCGCTTAGCCACTGCGGCAATCAGGTTGTCAAATAATGTCCCACCGCAGGGCAAAGGCCTCTTCGCGAGTAAAGAAGGATTGAGCATTGATCACCACGCTAGCACACTGCGGGTTGGCGAGGTATCCAGTGAAAATTCAAGTAAGTAGCTACAACTGGACAATACAGAAGAAGACTTAGAAGTTAGAAGAGTGGGTGTGTATTATAAAGTCGTGATAATATAATTGTAATAACAAGGAATTGAATAATGTCACCTAAGCAAATATTTGAACATAACAGGGGCAAATGTTTGTTTGTTTTATTATTTGATGTTCACATGGTATACTCGTCATTATTTAGCACTTGGTTTAGTAAGTAAGCATCGTATTTGCTGTCTATATATACTAAAGTACGGATATAGTGTACTGTCTGAATTAAAGCATTCCAAATGATAAGAAATCTGAAGAAATAAATAAAATCCATATAAAAATGGGGAAATACAGCATTTTTGAAGTTTCTAGAGTTGACATTCTGTATACTTCTCCCGCAAAACGTTAAAGTACGGGGCGATTTGATATTTACTATGCAATTACTTAGGCGTGACGTCATTTTTAAGCAAATGCCATCTCTCGCCATCATCTCAATGTAATATGGGGGTGAACCTATTACCATTAACCTGGCACTAAACCAGAATGCTACTACTGACAATTACTTAATCGAAAAGCCGGGTATCACCTTGCCCGACCCGAAATATGAACCCAGGAGCCCAAGCTCAGCAGTCGCACACACCAACCACTCGACCGTCGAGGCATCTTCAAACTACCCTCCCTCACCGTACAAGTAAGATAGGGTCTAATTATGTGACCGCTAACCTCGCGCGTGTCCGGTCGGTCTGTACCCGTTGGCAAACGCTGATAACTATCACCTCTAACCCCACCGACTATACTGGATCCCGATTAATATTTATAGGTTAACGATAACATGCACGAGTTGCAACACACATACATAACGTCACGGCTGTATTCCCCGAAGGGGTAGGCAGAGGTGCACATATAGTACACCCACATTTCGCCAGTTATGTTTTTAGGTCCCAATGTAATAGGGAGCGAGCCTATTGCCACCAACCAGGCACAAATTCAGACTCCGTGCTGCTACTGAGAATTACCTAATGGAAAAACCCAGTAACACTTTGCCCGACCCAGGATTCGAACCCAGGACCTCGTGCTCAGCAGTTGCGCTTGGCAACCACTAGACCTTGCTCGACAAGGGAATCGAACCCAAGACCTCAAGTTCAGCAGTCGTGCTGCGTGACTACTAAACCAATATCCTAATCATACTCTTATAGACAATAAACCTTATTACATGTTAAAACTATTACCCTAATATGGAATCAAACCTACCCCTCTTTAGCAACCCTTCTTATCAGTCTGATGCGAGATTGTAAGCAATCTAATTACGAAGGGTTGGTTAGAAATAAATTGGTCAAAGTATACCTAGTTACTTAGTTATTAGGCACAGTATTCTCAAGGGAAATATATTCTTATTGGTATAGGGAATATAATGATTTCTATCACTTACGCGAATATTAGAAATTGAAATAAAACTGGGTTTACGGGTTTCATCGCGGTTTTTTAATTGACTTTTGGTCTCGACGTTTCGAATCCTTTACAGCATTCATGGTCACGGGCAGACTGAGGTGTTAAACGTCTAATTCGGGACAAACTTCAGGACCAAAAATCAATTAAAAAACATCGATAAACCTACTTTTATTTCAATGATATAGGGAATAGTTAATTATTACACGACACTCTAGCTGCGCCCCGCGGTGTTTCCCGCTACATTTTTTGGATAAAAAGTAGCCTATCTGTTAATCCAGGGTATAAGCTACCTCCATATGAAATTTCATTAAAATCCATTCAGTAGTTTTTACGTGAAAGAGTAACATCCATCAATACTCACAAACTTTCGCGTTTATAATATTAGTAGGGATTTATCGATGAGCGTGTATGAGGCATGTGATGCGTGTGAATAAGGCGAAATAGTAATGCCAGGATCGTAGCAAATGGAAATCCGAGGTCTGTACTTACCTCTCAGGGAAACAGGCGTGACTTTATGTATGTATGTATGAAATCTTGTACTGGGTACAATTACAGGACACTGCCCCCTAAACAAACACCTGTTCACAATAGGTGTGACAGACAGCCCCCTATGCAGAGGCTGCATGGAGGCAGAAGAAACGCCACATCACGTGCTCCTAGAGTGCGGCAGTGTGGCCGATCAACGGGCCCGAATCCTCCAAGGTCCAGCATCATTACCGGAGGCTTGTAGCGACCTGAAAAGGCTGCTCGCCTTCTGGGATGATCTGAGGTGGTTGGAGTAAAAGGAAGAACTCTCTATCACGCACAATGGCCCACTAAAAGAGGCTAAGTGCGGTAAATGCCCAGCAAAACCAAACCAAACCAAGTATGAAATCTTTAGATTAATATGTGAAGACATATTTTGTATCGAATCGAATTTGAAGGTTTTAATGTTTTTTTAACATGTTGCCCATGGTAATATAATTTGAATAACGTGGAGTTACTCTAAAATCCAGAGCTAGACCAAAAAGCGAAGACCTGATTGGTGCAGTGGCCAAACAAGTTCGATTCCCGCACGGAGCAAAAATTTGTGCGATCCGCAGATGTTTGTCCCGAGTCTGGGTGTTTGTGTATGTGATATTTCATGTTTGTGAAACGCATCCACGACACAGGAGAAATTCCAAGTGAGGGGCGATTTAAAAAAAAATCTATATAGAAGTGTAGTGAAATCTCCAAGCGAAGACTGTAATATCTAGAAACTAGAACTATGTAAAAACATAACCCTCCGTCTGACGCAGTCGGGTAAAAACATAGCCCTGTGTCACTAATCACAATACATATAAAAACAAACACTATATCTTATTGCCTAAACACAAGATAACGCAAACCCGTACTGGTACCATTAATAAATAATCCGAGTAAAATAAGCCTTAAGCACTACATATTAGAACTCATTTTCTCACAGCACTACACCACACACGAATCGCAACGTTCGGTGGTCGCGGCGCGTCTTTAGCCACTGTTTTCTGTTCAATTCATAACTCATTATCATAAATGTATTATCAGTATTGACATAGATTAGTGTGTGTATAGTTGTATTCTGCCTAACGCGTGCTTTCCTCTGTGAGGCTTTTGGTATTGGATATTGTTTGAGTGAGATGAGATGAGTGGGCCATTACAATATACATACATTACACTTTAATTTGGTCAGTTTTGTTTGTAAATGTAGAAAGCATTTTGCATTAAAAAAGCTGGCAGTATTACAAATAATTTAATACGAATATTGTTGATTTAATATTGTTTTATTTCTGATTGTTGTGGCCATAAAATTCCTGATTCATTTATTTTATATTAACTAACTAATTAAAAACAAGTAAGTACCAATCTAATAGTTTTGATTATTATTTGACACTTTTCAAGCTATTCTCAAAATAAGCTGACTAATCTATCTCAGTATATAATCTCGCTCGCGTGCCATTTGAGAGGCCTATGTCCAGCAGTGGACTGAGCTAGGCCGATTATGATGAAGCTCGTTCTATAATATATATTTTTTTTAAAAAACGTCGCACCACACTAGGAATTTCTCCTGTATCGTAGGTGCGTTTCACAAACATGAAATATTCACATACACAAACACCCAGACTCGGGACAAACATCTGTGGTTCGCACAAACTTTTGCCCCGTGCGGGAATCGAACCCGCAACCCTTAGCGCAGCAGTCCAATCGCTTAGCCACTGCGCTAATCAGGTCGTCGTAATAAACGTTGTTTATGCAGGCTAGATTATCATTAGAGTCAATATAAGAATGCAAATGCCCACTGCATTCGCATCCTCGCATCCCGTCCCCCCGCAAGGAAAAACCAACACATATTTCTCAATAGGAATGACAATACATAATGCAGCTAGAGACCTTGACTATCGTTCATTCCCATTGTGACAGGACATCATTCACTCTTGTCATGTGGCTTTAACGCGTTCTTCCTGCGATCTGTGTTACATTATTAATGTTTGTCACGAGGCATCGTATCACGGCGCGATACGATGATGGCAATATTAGCCATTATTGGCTCACTTCCTTCGACTATTGAGGGGTCACATATAAGATAAACACAAAAGGATGGCGAATAAACAGGTCAACAACATGTAACTGATGTAACATTACAGAAAAATAACAATGTATTTTTATTATGTCTTACGTTAACATTTAAACTATGTACTAAGTAAAAAAGAAAACTCTTCTACCAAACAAGATATTACTAGTAGTAGTACATTTGTATGCGTTATCTTATTAATGCTATAGCTATCATCGCCATCATTAGCCGGAAGAGGTTCGCTGTTGAACAATGGCAATCCCCTAAGGGTATCCTTAGAACGCCACAATAAACCATGGCATACCTACACTATTTTTCTTTCTTAATACACATTTTGTAGGTAAAACTTATTTAATGCGAACGCGAGTATATGTAATGATGAAGATTGAAATCCGTTAAGAACTATCAACGGCTTAGTTATAAGTACTTACGTACTGCTCAAGTATGTACAAAAATAGACGACCTGTCAAAGATATAGGTGCGTTGTTTTTATATTCATTCGATTCATCGTGATCATTCGAAAACAATATTTCGTATAAAATACTCAATAACTCATAGGTTATCACGGCGCACAATAAAATCCATGGCAATCAGAGGTCACTTAGATAATAATTAGGCAATACAAGATAAAAAAGAGACTAAAGCTGACGTAAACAACTGAATGTAGGCATTAAACATAGACGAAACATTTTTGTCATATCTGTAGTTACATAATCTTTGTCAAGTCATCGCTGATTGGCAGGTTAGTGTCAATAAGAGCATCTCCGTTTAAAAAGGGCTTATGTACAATTCTAATTATGCTCAACAAGTGGCCCTTAATGGCATAACTTGGTAGAGCCCTATGTCCAGCAGTGGACCTTGAAAGGCTGAGAGTAAGGTAACCTTTCATACCTAGGACTTAGAAACTCACACACTCAACCCCTGAGTTTGTTTCGGTATTTCTTTTCAGAGGTAGTCAGTTAGGAAATGCCGATGCCATCTAGTTTTAAAACAATGACATGTAAAAGTGTTTTTTTTAAACCTATTTACAGAAATAAAATTATTTATCATTTACCACTCTATTCCTTCCATGTAAGCGTGCAATAGTTCACTAACTACAACATTGGTATAACAACAATTGGCGGTGTGTTTGAGTGGCAAGTGTAGTAAATTAACTACAAGCGATGTGACAGGCGCTTATGTATATTGGAAAAGTAATTGATGGATTGAATGTCAATTTTTACACAACAAGTGATTTTAGCTCCTGATGCAAGTATAAGTTAAGTGGTATAAGTTTAACTGTGACACCGTAGCTCGTAAACAGATGGACCGATTCTGATTCTGTTTTTATACTGAAGTTCCAGCGTGCTGACTGCTTCACAGCGAAATGTGGTAGCTAATAATAATAAAAGTTTATTAGAAATCAAGACACTCACCTATCACTTTCTTGGGCGGCACCTTCCGCTGTTCCTTCTCCTCACTCTCGTCCCTCCTCATCATCTTCCCGTCCCCCTGCCACTTCCGCTTCCGCCCCTCCCGCTCCTCCAGATACATCCCTAGCTCTTCCTCCCGCCCCACCAAAGCCAGCCTCACACTAGACTCCCAAGTGTAGTTATCTTCTTTTCTGCTATCATGCATAATATAGTCCTTTTCTTCCGAATAAAATTCCATCACAATACGGCCATGCCACTGCACAAAAGTCACTGATGAATGAATGAAATGATGGTGATAGGTAGAAAACTAGCGAATACGTTAGAATAAAACGAAGAATGAGTTGTACAACTTTTTGATTCCTGTCGTTTCTCTTTGACGGTGGCTCTGAAGTAGTTCGTTCTCTATTTTCAGTAGCATGTTTGTGTTAGCGCGACAGAGGTGGTACTGTATGTGGGGCACTTGGCCAGGGAAGGTTTTCTTTGTGAAGCGATTTCCGATCAGAAATGTGCGCTGGGCGAGAACGGTCTCCATGGGGCACAAGTGGCGACTGGTGAACCTCTCGTTTCTTCGCGGGTAGCTAGCGGCCTTCTGGCGACGACGGTGTACTACGGCTCCTGGAAAGATAACGTCCTGTTGTTAATATTAATCAATAAACAACTCTAGCGTAGTAGACAGAAGGGTTTATTTAAAGTAACAATGATGGACCTGGTCTATAACTCATTCAGTCCTAGCAAAGCAGAAAAAAAATAATTTTAAGTGTAAAGTTTAGTTTTGCAGGCCAATGTAGATATTATTTATCTGTCTGACTGACTGTTTAAATATGCGCTTTCAATTGAAAGTTATGGAATCTTAATAAGTCGAAATACATAGTCTAGACATCCAATATAAGAACATTTCGATATTAGAAACGCTGAATGACTTTTTTGTTATAGATTTTACTTCTTATCGTTGATGATTCGTATGGTTGATGAACAACCTGGTGTCAGATTTTAAACCGCCTGTAGGCCTCTGACATGGCTTTATACACCGTTGCAAAGTCTCTCAGGTAAGCCGGTATCCTTACGATGTTATCCTTCACCGTTTTTAGCTACTGATAACTAATATATAGTTTACTGATCGCAAACGCGACTGTTGAGCTTAAGGTACTAGGTTCGATTAGTTTTATTAGGTTTCTCATTTCATTTATCCGCGCGGAGTTCTGTGCCCGGTCAACATCAAAAGCAAAATGTCAGGAAAGGAACCTCTGACACCTTTTGGACATACAGACTTATACGAGTAACTAAGACACAGCTGCAAAAATGTATTTATTAAGAGCCTATAAAGTCCCACTGCAGGGCAAAGGCCTTCCAACTCTCCTTCCATTTGTCTTTGTCAAGAGCTGTCTGCCGAGTTCTCCATAAAGGGGTCCAGTTCATCTCGCCATCTCCGATTGGGTCTGCCTCGCTGAACGTACTGAGATGTACATTTGGCTTGTCTTCTACCATGCGGTAGACGATTAATGGGCCAAGTGTACATGCCCAAAAAACTGAACTGTATCCAGCTAAACATACCTTAATAAATAATAGTTCTAGATGCCTAGTCCTCATTCCTATGTACCTTAAGGTCTGTACAGTCGTAGAGCGAAATTATTCACTTAAAAGCAAAGGGGCCTTGGACATCAATCCTATTTGCACTCGCCATTACGCGACGGCCAGACAATTGGAACACACGTGTAAGGAATAATACACAAGTGTGAGTAGGGTATATGTGTAGCGACATCTACATGTACTGGACTGCAAGTAGGTTTGGTATGTGGCCGATAGATGGCGGTAAATCGAATATTCATCCTGAATCGCGCTATTAACAGTTGATTACTTATACGTCGCCAGCAAGATGTAGTAGTAGGCATATCATCACATGGCGAGGAGCTCATCATCAGCCGGAAGACGTTCACTGTTTAACAAAGGCCTCCCCCTTAGGTAAGGGGGTGGTTGCAGTATTGGTGGTGAAGTTACAGAAAACTCTGCTGCCCATCGTCTGGATTTTCCCTTAGTAGCCTCTTACGACACCCACGGGAGGAAAGGGGGTGGTCGATTCTAGGCAGGATACTACTCGGCTGGAAGATATACATATCCTATCGTTGGAGGAAGCTACACGTCATTGCTCCACAGATCCATACAATCACGCTTGTGGTCCCCAAAGATTGAAGAATTGTGTGTTCTCTTTTTTCAACTTAACCGCACAAAAGATACCAATAAAATTATGGCATATACATTGCATGAAATCAGTTTCAGTGACATCTGCAGTGTATGCTGAATCTGTTCTTGGAATAAATAAAAAAACCTGTTGTATTTTGTTAAGACGATTCTAAAAAGTAAAATAGACGATGAAGGGGAAGGCCAAGGCGTAGGTTTATTCAGCAAGTAAAGAAGGTAGGAGTTGAGACGTACCAGATAGAGATAAAGAACAGTGGTGTTTGCTCCACTGACAAAAGCAAAGCTCTTGAATTTAAGGAGAAAGAAACCATTTGTGCCAATGAGTTTAGCTTACAGTAAGCGATAAAAACTTTTTAAACATCACTAGATTATCTATTAAAGTTTTATGTGTTTGATGATTTCTTTCCTTGATTCATCTATACTAATATTATAAAGAGGAAATCTTTGTTTGTTTAATTGTAATGAATAGGCTCAAAAACTACTGGACCAATTTTAAAAACTCTATCGTCATTCGAAAAATATAGGGTTTTGTAAGATATTTGGGTTTTTCAGACACAAGGTGTAAAAAATCGACCAGAAAACGAAACATTCGAAATCCACGCGGACGGAGTCGCGGGCGGAGGCTAGTATGTACTAAAAATACTAAGTTTATACTATAGCATTTTATTTATCGCTTGTATCGTAAGTTCTGTGTCAGTTCTCGCTCTGATTCTGTCGGAGTGGTGTCCATGGAAAATTACTGTCAGACGTGTGCGATTTTCTGCGTCGTTGGCTATTCCCGTTTAAATTCAGTCAGGTCGGGGGGATATTAATTTACCTCCTAGAGCCCTAATCATATTAAGCTGCCTATTTAAGCGTATTCGTAGTAAGAATTGTCTCTTTACAATGGTAGTATTTACAGTACAGTAAGTATATAATACAATACATAATTGTGCTGTACCAGTTACTTGCCTATTGAATCTGGGTACATGATCTCATGTCAATCAAACGCCCTACACGTTCTCATTCGGCGCGATCAATTTGCCAGCCTATCCGGAAGCATTTCCGCATATTTGTGCGAACTAAAATAGGCCACGCCCTTTTATTGCATGGAAGGCGAAATAGTACTAATAGTTGACAGAGGATTATCTTGATGTAGTCATTATTTCTTTCCTATCTATATATCTATATATAATATGAATAGTAAATTTGCTATATTTGACACGATTATGTAGGTTTACCTCAACTTCCTAAGTTCTTTATTCTGTTAAGTCTTTTGCTCAAGGCCCGGAATTGAAAAGATTGGCGTTTTGGGTAGGAGGCTTTGGCAGTGGGTTTCTAAAGAACAGATGACGGTAAATACTCCCGCAGTCTCCCAAGCAGATTTGCGAGAAACCAAGAACTAATAATAAGTACATAAAATAGGAGAATATAGTATTCTTAATTCTTTATTGTACACATAACTTAAATATCGAATAGCAATATGAAATTTGATGTATGGGTACAAGGGCGAGCTTAACTCATAATTGAGTTCTCTTACAGAAAACCAGTATTTTGGTTGGGTGATTATAAAGTCTATAGGCTAACATTTGTGAGAAAGACATGACCGAAAATAGCATCGAACAGAGAATTGTGGAGAAATAAAGGTGAGGCCTTTGCTCAGTACTGGAAGACTGAACAGGCGAACTTAAAAAAAAGCCAAAAGGGTAGCCAGTTAGGACACGTGGACTTATTCCAGTAGATAGTAGTAAAGTCTAAAAGGATTAAGCCGTTTATTTAAGAGCCCAAAAACTGAATTTTTACTAAAGTTAATATTCTGGAGTTTTCACGTCAAATTTGTTTAAAATATACGTTAAAAGATTCTAGTTAGACCAAAGAATAAGTATACTCAATTCTTATTTTAGGAAAATTCCTTATTAGACTGCTAAATTTTTTCAACATTTTTACTATAGTGTGCGTCAAGATTTTCACTATAAAATGAGATATGTTAGTTAAAAATCTGAATTTCCCAGATTCAATTGTATGTAGACAACGTTAGAGTTAAAACAGTATAAAACCCATTAATTGAGAGCAACACGCTCTTTTTAATTGGCTTCCCGGAAGATTTTGTTGTTTATTCGTTTAGAGCCCCAATCAGAACCATGAATCAGAATTTTATAAAGAAATTCTTACCATGATATTTTTGTGGGGACAAAATATAGGTACACTTTTTTCTGATTCATGAATAAATCAGAATAAAGGATACTATTATGAGGTACACAAATAGGTATTTTAGGTTCTTTTTTATCAATATTTTGTGTATACATGTTTATTATTTAATGAGCTTAATTAAAATTCTTCATATAGCTTAGATAAAGATGATAGTTATGGTCAATAATATCGTAAAATAAATATGAAACCTGTTACTAAAATAATAAAAGAAATACCTCAAATAAAAACAAGAACTGTTCGACACAAAAACACATTGGATACACAAGCTCACCTTTACTCGAGTCCTTGTTAAACACACATCAAAATCACATTCAAAGTGGTCCGATTAATCGACACGTTTTGTTTTACACAGCCATATTGGCGAAACACATGTACAAGCTTTCTCCTCTACCGTCACCGTCTTTTAAATATACCATTTCAGTCCACCATTTTTTATTCTAATGTCAAACCATTCAAATTGCGCGGGTAAAAGAAATCCGTTCGTTTTTCGAAATTCAAATCAAATTATCGATGGCTGCCGGCGCGCGCGGACGTCAAGAGTCTCGGCGTCTATTGCTAAATTGACGGTACGTACGTAGACGGTCAAACGAATAAGTACGCAATATTGTCATTAATTCACTGGCCAATGGCGTTCTGGAGCGGCGTGTGGATGCCGGGAATTGGGTCCACTTGTAGCCGCAGGGTCATACAATCGACGGGTCAAGATGGCGGCGGGTACTGTCATACACTAGGGGGGTTCTGCACATGCAACTCGCTGTTGTTCTTTTTTAAATTGACTGAAATTGCGTCGTGACAGCTACGATGGTTGCCAAAAATAACTGCTTCCAATTGGCCACTGTGACCCTTGTTCAAACTTTGAACTCCGAACACAAGGTGTATTCAATCAGTATCTACATGTAATACGCAGTAACCCCAACCAAAAGTATCATTGTTTATGCGCACACGCAGCGGGCATCATTCATGTGAAAGCGTAACACAATTATTATCATATTACACGCAGTAATTATATACCAAAAACAATTCACTAATGGAAAACATCAAATGCAAGATTGTCGACACAACAAAATGAACAATAATGCGATTCAATAACTAAAAGAAAACAACATTATAATGCGAAATAGATCCTCCTCTATTATGCAGTACCATACACAATATCTAGAATTCTAGATCATTTATGATAATTATAAGTAGCTTTTAGCGGCTTCACCCGCGTTAAGTAGCCTATGTCCTTTCTCGGGTCTTAAACTTTCTACATACCAATTTTCATCAAAATCCGTCCAGCGGTTTAGTCATGAAGGCGTAACAGACAGACAGATGGAGTTATTTGCACATCTACCTATATAATATTAGTATGGATTCCCGATGGGTTAACGACAATAGAGCGAAGAACACCTGGACAAGAGATACTCAAAACAGAGAACAGCCTTCTTACCTTGATCTCTTAAAGCTGGACAGTTTACGTTGAGGATAGGGTTGCCAACCGTACTCTAAAATAGAGTATTGTCCTCTATATCATGTAGGCGTACTCTATAATCTATACCACTAATAGAGTACGCTAAAATACTCTTATTTACAAAATGTTTACTAAACTAGTGCACGTCTGTAATAATATGCAAAAATCCATAATCAGAATGAGCTCTTGATATATATAAATTTAGAATTGGACTCTTACAATTTCTTTTAAAGCAATGAAAAATTGTTATGTGCTGCAAAAAGTACAAAAGAATACCTTTTTAAAAGTACAAAATAAATGATACTCTTATTTGTAAGTCCGTACTCTTTATTTACCTCCTTTAACGTCAGATATACTTTATTTCTTCTAAAAAAAGTTGGCAACCCTAGTTGAGGAAGCGAGACGCTGCATAACACTGCACGTAGCGGCGCGGGCGTCTCGCTTCCACATCGTTAACTGTCCTGCTTTAAGAGTTTTAAGAGCTGCAGGGGAAATGAGTGGACTAATACAGGACAGTGAGTGATACCGGGCTGATATAGTGGTACTTTTGCTTCTAAAATCATTTATAATGGAGTCATGTTATGTTAACTAAGAACTACAGGGGTGCGCCGTGGTTTTACACGCGTTTTTGAACATGGAAAGTCACGTAGCGCCATCTAGAGGCACAGTAAAAAAACGAATCTTTAGGCACTCTTTTGAGATCATAATATATCAGTTATAGATTGGCGCAGTGGCTAATCTGTAATGGCAATTGGACTGCTGCACTAAGGTCGATTCTCGCCCGGGACAAAAATTTGTGTGATCCGCAGATGTTCATCCCGAGTCTGGGTGTTCATGCATGTGATATTTCATGTTTGTGAAACGCACCAAAGATAAAAGAAAAAAACCTAGAAACGTCGTTCTAATAAAAACAAAATTAACGCAGATCTTGCTATATAATAATAATCATTTATTCGACAAGCTATGGTACAAAAGATGTTCAATATTTATATAAAAATACCGACATATCCGCCTAGAGTATATATATATCTAGTAGACTCTTCACGGGGAGTTTTGCCCATAGAGACCACTTCTTGCATAATTATAATGATGCTAAGATACTTTCCTCGCCTCATTCACTCCTCTCCCATTCATTATATACGCTCGTCTGCAAAACCTACTCATAAGGGCCAGAGCCTTCTGCAGAACATCTCCGATCTGGCAGACGTTCGCCGATTTCTTCTCCTTCCAGCTATTCAACTAACATTCACTTTAAAATTACTAATAGTAATAATAAAAACAAAACAATAAGAAGTAAATACTGGCTCGCTAGACTAGTGATCGCTGAGCTGTCTAAAGTTCACGGATCAGGCAGTGTTATTGAGTTTTCAGTAGGTAATTCTCAGTAGCAGTACGGAGTCTAAATTTGTTCGTGGTATGGCATCCTTCCCTGTACGAGAAGAGGCCTTTGCCCTGCAGTGGGACAGTTACAGCCTATTATTATATAGCAATAGGCTCGCCCCCTATTACATTAGGAACTATAACATAACTGGCGAAATGTGAGTGTACTATAAAGTCCACCTCTGTACACCTCTCCAATAAGAATCAACGTCCGACACCAGCTAAAATCCAAACTGTTCACCTTAAGGCATATTTTCCTCCAAAAATCTCTAAGATTCCACTCGGAACCCCCACGACAATTGAACACAATCAGGCGCACAAAGAATCGTCTTGTGTAGTACAATCGTTTTAATTGATTTTTATTGGGAACAATTAACCAGCGTCCGCGATGTGTACGACACGTAATTTCATGTATCAGAATCATATTCGCGAATGATTTTGCACATGATGAGTGCGACAACATCACGCCTGTATTCCCCTAAGGGGAAGGCAGAGGTGCACATATATTACACCCACATTTCGCCAGGTATGTTTTTGAGGTCCCAATGTAATAGGGGGCGAGCCTATTGCCATCAACCGACCACAAATCCAGACTCCGTGCTGCTACGAAGAATTACCTAATGGAAAAACCCCGTAACACTGCCCGACCCGGGATTGGAACCCAGGACCTCGTGCTCAGCAGTGATACTTGGCAACCAGTAGACCAACGAGGCACCCTCAAATAGGTGTATCTATATCAACAGTAAGGTCCTATTAACAACTATTGCGCAAATACCAATCAATTTCCGACTTAATTGCTAGATTAGTGGCTGACATTATGCAACCATAAGATCGTCATACCATCAACAAAACTATTTACTTTGATAAAGATCTGCTGGCAATTACACCTCGTGTGCTATTCTGTTCACGAGGACATGACATCATAATGTTCAAGGGCACAGCCATGGCTGACAATGGTCAATAGTTCAATGGACAATGGTGGAGATTGGTGTTATGCCTGGAAGGTCAGAAGAATCGTGGGTGCGTCTACAGTGGCTAAAGGGAGTGACTGCGTGTAGGTCTATTCTAGTATGTTTGTCAAGGTCTACCGTTAATAATTTCATTAAAAAATTGCATTTATTTGCATGAGAATAGTCTAAAGGAGGCTAAAAGAGGTTTGTAGTACATTAATAACGATTAGTAATGGTAAGATGGAGATATTGCTACGACTCACATGTTTTATATTATCTACTAACACATAATATCACGCTTGTATTTTCCAAAGTGCAGACCACGGATTTCCATTTGCTACGATCCTGACATACTTCTTTCGTCTCATTCACAGCATTCTTCATATAATAACGACTGTAATGGTGTTTATACGAAAAATATTTTACGTCATGTAGGTGCAGTTCGCAATAGAATTATGTAAAAAAACTCATTAAGTTCAGATTGACTTCTAACTGCCTGAGCATGCCCGAAACATGCAGGTTAGTGTAAAATCAATGAATTTTTTAGATTGTTACACATTTAATGTACTTCATTCCTTTTGACCGGCGCTTAGATAGTATTCTAGAATGTGATTTATATGGACATCATCAGCCGAAGGACGTCCACTCTTGAAAAAAGGCCTCCCCCTTAGGTAAGGGAAAGAGAATTGCCATAATCCCCACGCTTGGCAAGCGGCTTGGGGATAGCAGTATTGGTGGCGAAGATACAGAAGACGCTGCTGCCCATCTTCTGGAATCTCCCTTAGTCGCCTCTTACGACACCCACGGGAGGAAAGGGGTTGTCAATACTAGGGCGGATAGTACTCGGCAATATGGACAATTAAGCATAAACTTGGAGACGACGGGGTTATGTAGGACTTCCCCTCATGAACCGAAAAGACCGATCCACAGAGGCATACCTTTTAATAACCACACATACCCGCTGGCGCCTATGATGGCGGGGAGGCGGGATCGCTTAAGCACTTTACCGCCAAGAGCTCTAACAAAACTTTAGCCAATGTGGCAAATATTAACAGTATAACATGGTGTCTAGTAAGACCAAAATATGGTTTCACTGTAGCGGGAATACTGACACAGTATTTTGGATTTAGTGGTACTGCCTACCATTAACTCTTAAAGCAGGGCAGTTTACTTTTTATCAAAAAAAAAATGTAGCTGGTAACACCGCGGGGCGAAGGTAGTCAGCGAATAAAATTTAAAAAAAAAAGTTGATGTTTTTAATTGTTTATTGTCTGTTTATTCTAATTTTATCGTTTCCTATTTGGCGCAAATGTTTAGTTTTTGTGTGGAAACTGTTTTGGATTATGTTTCGTTTAATTTGTATGTATTATATTTGCTATATTGTATGTTTGTTTCCCAAATAAAAATAAAATAAAAAAAATGTGAGCCGTCATGGGACGCCTGGCAGATATGAAACATCGTGTGTGTACAAGTAATATGCATAAAAGATAATATTATTACAGGAATACACCGTACACTCTACTACAAATAAAATCTATACATATATATATGTATACTTTAGTATAGCGTGGCGACCAGTCGCCACAGCAAGCGTCGCCACGCCAACAATTCGGTTCACAAGTGAGCCTATAGATGTTTCACATCAATAAAAAAAATTAGTCAAAAATGTTCAAAAATTCTACTTACCATTAACGAATAGCCACGCTTCAAAATAACGTCCAAAAATCAGAATAATATCTTGTTAACGGCCAAGGTTTTCTTCATCACCAATTTAAAATAATCTGTTTCAATAATTTCCATTAATATTCTATTGGAAGACGGCAGCTAGGTTGTGTGGCTGACTCCCTCTGGCTGGATGATCTTTGGTATACTTGTCTCTTTTTTCTACGTGAAATAAGGCACCGTAGACTGGAAACTTTGTTTCTTCTTTATCTGTAATAGAAGGATTTGGTAATTAAACTTTAGTCTGTTAAATACATAGAATGGAGATAGTAATGCACTCCAGAAAGGGTTCATCTCAATTGAGGCAAGGCAAGAAAATCTTTTCTTATCGTATGGTTAATGAACAACCTGGTGTCAGAGTTTAAACTGTAGGCCTCTGACATGGCTTTAGACATCGTTACAAAAAGGCAAGGAATATTATACTCCTGCATATGTGCACAAATACAGGTTTACTCTCAATACACCCACACTAATAGTTTCACAGGACGAACAACCGATATGACCAGAGAGAGATATAGCGCAGAAACAACGACTTAACGTAGTGGTTAGTCACGAAATGGTTTTAAATATGAAGGTCTGACCGCCGTAAGTGCTGTTTTACCATGATGATCGGCGGATCCGAGTGGTAGCTAAGAAGGTATGGCCTAATTCCTACGCTAACTTTTTTGTGGGTACTATCCAGATGTTACGGAGAAATGCAAACGGAAAAGGATGTACTTTTCGCAAGTATTCATGCCATATTATTACTTAGTAAGACTCTACTGCCTAATTTAACTGCATATAGACCAGTCTGGCAAAATGTAAGAGCACTTTTTTGCCTCGTCAGGGAACGAAAAAATGTAGGATGAATAAGCTCACTTTTGCCTACCTCTTGAGGAAAAACAAACAGATAACATCTTCTGATATCAATAAAGTCCGTCCTTGTATAATAATATTCTGGACCGTCCGCTGAAGATGGGAAGGACGATAAATGGAACTAAATGAGCAAGCATTTAACCCTAGACGCCATATTAATTACGATTTTATTCACACAGAACGAAAATGGACGCAATTGTTATAATAAAACTTCAATGAGCGATTTAACGATCTATTTATTGCCAGTCTTTGTAGCTGGTTATGTAGCTAAGTAAAATAAGACCTGTGATTCCCGGGGGTAGGCAACATGAACCATATCTTCATGACTTCATATGTCAGATATCTCGGATAATACTTTATTTTTTCTTAGAAAACAAAACCTCGCCCCACACTGGTAATTTCTCCTGTGTCGTGGGTGCGTTTCACAAACATGAAATATCACATACACAAACACCCAGACTCGAGACAAACATCTGTGGTTCGCACAAAGTTTTGCCCCGTGCGGGAATCGAACCCGCAACCCTTGGCGCAGCAGTCCAATGGCTTAGCCACCGTGCTAATCAGGTCGTCATTAAAGTCAACCTTAGTAGCAATTAGATGTCGCAGAAACTTGTGACAAAACTCGTAGACCATTTTCTTTGTTGCCTGGACCATACATTCACACTTCTCTAAAGACGCCATCAATTCCCATTCAATAGGGAACAAATATCGGATACAATTCCAAACACCAGTATAGCAATTAACGTAATTTTAAATAGTTGTTTATGTGCAGTCACAAGACTACTGCAGCATAGAAGCACGTGAGAGTCTAATGTCACGTTTCGTCAATGATTCCATATAAATAAAAGACATTATAGATCATGGATCAGGGTTCTCATGTAAAGGAAGGCCGTGGGGGTTGTCTGCCAGGGATGAAAACTTTGGACAGTGTGCCCAAAGGTAAGGGCCCCAAAGCCCAGTTTTCTTACCTTTGGGCCTTGGGGCCCTTTGTGGATCCTATCACTACGCAAATATTTGGAGTTTGCAAAATAATATCTTGCCAGAGGCGATCATGATCCTAGCTGCTGCCATTGACTGGACCATTACCACATCTTTAAATTATACCATAGTTTCGATGGTTTTAAACATAACACCACGCCTGTATTCCCCGAAGGGGTAGGCAGAGGTGCACATATAGTTCACCCACATTTCGCCAGTATGTTTTAGGTTCTAATGTAATACGGGGCGAGCCTGTTGCCATCAACCGGACACAAATCCAGACTCCGTGCTGCCAATGAGAATTGCCTAATGGAAAAACCCAGTAACACTTTGCCTGACCCAGGATTTGAACCCAGGACCTCGTGCTCAGCAGTCGCGCTTAGCGACCACTAGACCAACGAGGCAGTCGATATTTTAGATGGTTTTAAGGTGCAAGAATTAGATGTTTAACTGCAAGTTTGAGAAGAAAAATCCTGATATTTCTTGACTCCAATTACAGACAAATTCAAGGCCTCTTGCAATGCCCAAAATCTTCGTAAAGCCACGTTTCTTGTCACATATGCGTTTCAATACACATAGTAATAGTACACACAACACATACGAGTATAGGAGTACTATGATAGGATATTTTTTAAACATTCCGCACAATGGCCGACCGAGTCGAGTTCTCATAATACAATTAACTGTTCTAGAATAAGATCGGTCATCTAAATCATCTTAACTTCAGTACACTGCGATTGTTTAACTATTGTCTGCCCCGTACCATGAGCTCTTAAAGCATTTTCTGTTGTGGATACGAGTCGCCGCGCCCGCGCCGCACGTTGCGCGGTAGCGGCGCGGCGTCTCGGTTTCACATCGGTAAGCCCTGCTTTTAGAGTTCATGGTATGGGGGCTGTATCCCGTACCAGCAGGACACTAAGAGTATTTCATAAACATAACATCACGCCTGTATTCCCCGAAGGGGTAGGCAGAGGTGCACATATAGTACACTCACATTTCGCCAGTTATGTATTTAGGTCCCAATGTGATAGGGGGCGAGCCTATTGTCATCAACCGGGCACAACTGAGAATATTTCAATATTATGATATGCTGACAGTCAGTGTAAAGTCCAGCTACTTCATCTATTATTTCATGTTTACGCCAAACAAAAGATCAACAAGATATCAACTATAGGTACACAGGCAATTACGATTAATCAAAAAGGTACAAAAACATAACATAACATCACACCTGTATTCCCCGAAGGGGTAGGCAGAGGTGCACATATAGTACACCCACATTTCGCCAGTTATGTTTTAGGTCCCAATGTAATAGGGGGCGAGCCTATTGCCATCAACCGGGCACAAATCCAGACTCCGTGCTGTTACTGAGAATTACCTAATAGAAAAACCCAGTAACACTTTGCCCGACCCGGGATTCGAACCCAGGACCTCGTGCTCAGCAGTCGCGCTTAGCAGCCACTAGACCAACGAGGCAGTCAAAAAGGTACAAATAAACTATCAATTCGGTTCTTTAACGTGTATTAAAAATGTCACATATTAACATTATTGGCATAATCATAAGTGTAATTCTGATATAAAATCACTTAAATTACAAGTAAAACAATTTTAAACGTACGAAAATGCGTCTACAAATCGCTGTTTACTTTATTTTACGTCAAAGAACGGGCAAAAATCAAAAATATTTCCCAACCCCAGCACTAATTTTAATTCTGCAGAATGCTATGCCTTTCCCTTCGTCTTTAATTACCATCTAACAAACAGGATCCGTTAATTACAGGACTTTCAACTCGTTCATCCTATCGTTACAAGATTAATCTAGTTTTTACAAACACTACGATTAGACAATTAAAGACATGCTCAATTCGTTTGATACTCACTCGCATCTCGTGATCATAGGGTACTATTACACTGTTAGCTAATTAGGGTATGGATAATGATCTAGATAAGTTATGAAACACATAAACATAACATCACGCCTGTATTCCCCGAAGGGGTAGGCAGAGGTGCACATATAGTACACCCACATTTCGCCAGTTATGTTTTTAGGTCCTAATGTAATAGGGAGCGAGCTTATTGCCATCAGAGAATCATCATCTGAGAATTACCTAATGGAAAAACCCGAAAACTTCGCCCGACACGGGATATTAACCCAGGGCGTTATGCTCAGCAGTCACACTTGACAACCACTAGACCAGCGAGGCAGTCCAATTAACGAAAATTAAGAATACAATTCTCTTCTGTCGTTGGAAAAGCGAGTTGTGTTTCTGAATCGTTTTACTTTTCGACCGACACAGTATTTCAACCAAGAGGCGAAGGCTAGTATATAGGTACGCATGATGAATAGCAACTTGCTCACCACAGTTAAAGGTGATGATGATGAATGATGAGCGGCGAAAAATGGGTACATAGACTCCTGATAGGGAACAATATTCACTTGTTGGGAGGCACAAGCTTGTCTGCATGATGGATAGGTATACAATGATATTTCAAAAAAGTATAGATATGTTACTCGCACTCATTTTAAAGACATTAAAAGGGAAAAATTGTAGACTTGGGTAGTACAATAGTTGTCCGATTTGACACAAGACTGGTGCAGTTCGGACTATATCGGAACACTCTTCCCGTTATTTTTTTTCATATGACGTATCTATATTTTTTGACATATCATTGGTACACGGGTAGAAGAAAGCTGTAGAAGACAAGTGAGTATGAAATAGTACAAGAGTCAGAGAGGTGTGAGTAAAGATGGTTGAAAGAAGAGAAGGGAAATGACGTCAGCATGATCATGTTTTGCCGCGATGTAAATTATCTTCCTTTCCGCTTTTGCCCGCCTTTCTGGGCTTCTACGTTTGAAGAACATAATCCTATTAATCCTACACCTAGTCCTAAATTGTCACATGCCTCATATTATCAAGACCTACCATTACGCATTAAATTACCACGTGAAGGGAAGACAGCACTCGCAATTTAACAAGTGGCAATCAAAAACATACCTTATACAGTCGTAATAAGATCCATGCGTGATGGCCGTATGCGCGGAAGTCACAAACTATGGTCCGTTTAAAGCAAGATTTATTGTAATAGAATTTAGTATGAACCAGTTTTTGCTGAATACGTACGGTTTATGAAATTCTAGAAGAATTCTCTTGTGACGTTACCTTTTTCTGCTTTTTTGAGTACCTTTATTTGTTAAATTACTTTCACTATTGATAAAATATTTAGAATAATTAAAGCCCCAAAAATATTGATTTGTTAAACTTTTGTATTGTAAAATTTTGGTGTTAACTCAATAGTAATATAAATTAATATTAATATAAAGTATTCTCTATTATAGTTACTTAAGCAAGCAATAATTTGGACTAATAGTAACAAAATTTTAACCGGCAATATTTTCAGACAAATCAATAAAATACATTAAAATAAAAACTCACCAAAAAGCGTCATCCGTGCGATGAACGCAGCGAAAAACGGCCATTTTAACTTTTCTTATTTCCCGCGAAAATTAAACAACAATTTTTTATTTAAATTTTTAGAAAAATCTTGAATTTGGAATGCATGCGCTTGCGCTGCGTACAAATCCGGCAAGTGTCTGGATTGCAGTGTACGGCCGTCGGGCCAATGAGGGGGGATCACAATTGGGAACATATGAATGACGGTTAAGTAACATGGTCGTATTATTTGGGACAGTTTAAAATGATCATTTTTGACTATTGTGATGCAAGACTTCGGGCTTTTCGTTCGGTGCCATGTTAGACAAAACTGGCATTACAAAAAGAAAAAAATTGAGAGATAGAAACATTTTGGTTTTATAGACAAGTCAAAAAAATATAATTATCTATACTTATAATCACACTAATAATATAAAGGCGAAAGTTTGTGAGCGTGTTTGTATGTTTGTTACCTCTTCACGCTCAAACGGCTAGACCGATTTTGATGAAATTTCATATGGAGGTAGCTGACACCCTGGATTAACACATAGGCTACTTTTTATCCCGAAAAAATGTAGCGTGTAACACCACGGGGCGCAGCTAGTAATATTATAAAGCTGAAGAGTTTGTTTGAACGCGCTAATCTCAGAAACGACTGTTCGAATTGAATAAAATATTTTTGTCTTGGATAGTCTATATAGTCTATGAGCTAAAAAATCAAAATCCACGCGGACGAAGTCGCGGGCGGAAGCTAGTTAGTATAAAAAATACTACCAACCCCCTTACCATGAACTCCTAAAGCAGGACAGTTTACGTTGCTAAAGCGAGACACCGTCACACTGAATGTAGCGGCGTCTCGCTTCCACATCATAAACCGTCCTGCTTTAAGAGATTCAGGGCTGGACGTTTTACCGTACTCTCTAAACGTCATAAATCCAGTATTGAAATAGAACCCCTCAACCGAAGAGCGTGTATGAGGAATGTGATGCGTGTGAATGAAGCAAAAGAAGTATGCCAGGATCGTAGCAAATGGAAATCCGTGGTCTCTGCCTACCCCTCAGGGAAACAGGCGTGACTTTATGTATGTATGTATGAAATAGAACAAGAAATATCAGCCTTGATATGAATGATTTAATGTTATTTATCAAATCTTATCTTGTCACAAATCCTAATCATATAAAACATTCTAAAGTAGTGGTCGCCCACCGGACAAGATTCGACAGTAATTACGTAGAATTTCAGCTTTCTGCATTACTCAGAGACGACCTGATTAGCGCAGTAGCAAGTGATTGGATTGCTGCGCTAAGGGTCGCGAGTTCGATTCCCGCACGGGGCAAAACTTTGTGCGAACCACAGATGTTTGTCCCGAGTCTGGGTGGTTGTGTATGTGATATTTCATGTTTGTGAAACACACCCACGACACAGGAGAAATTCCTAGTATGGGGCGACGTTTTTTAAAAATTTATAAAAATACTCCATATAAACGTTGTCTCTCACGAAACAGACCCTGCTGTCTAGAACATTCTATTGATATTCTACAGCCCCCTTACCATGAACTGTTCTAGCAGGACAGTTTGCGATGTGGAAGCGAGATCTCCGCTACATGCTGTGTAATGCGGCGTCCCGCTTCAACAACGTAAACTGTCCTGCTTTAAGAGTTCTTCTATGTGTCGACAGGATAAAAAGATTTTATTTATTTACTAGCTGTTGCCCGCGACTTCGTCCGCGTGAATTTCGTGGTATGAAAAATAGATGTTGGCCGTTTCTCAGACCTACTCAATACGCTCACAAAATTTCATGAGAATCGGTCTAGCCGTTTCGGAAGAGTATGGGAACGAAAACTGTGACACGAAAATTTTATATATATAGATTGACATAGGTACACCAACAGTTTCCGCATATAAAATACTAGCTGCGCCTCGCGGTGTTACCCACTACATTTCGGGATAAAAAGTAGCCTATGTGTTAAATCACGGTGTCAGCTACCTCCATATGAAATTTCATTAAAATCCATTCAGTAGTTTTTACGTGAAAGAGTAACAAACATCCATACATAGTTACAAACTTTCGCGTTTGTAATATTAGTAGGGATTCAATCATATAGGGTAAGAATAGTTGTAGGCTAGGCTAAGATTTGAAGTTAAACCCAAAATATGCTAAACCTCTAGTTTTTTTTTAAATCGTACACTATACGAAGAAGGCTTTCTGCCGAGAGACCCTGGGTTTGAAACACGGGACGGGAAATTTTACTAGGCTTTTTTAGTTATACATTAGGTAATTCTCACTCGCAGCACGAAGTCTGGATGGCAATAGGCCCTGCCTAACATCTGGACCTATAACATAACTGGAGAGATTTTGGTGTACTATATGTGCACCTCTGCCTACCCCTGCTGGGAATACAGCCGTTATGTTATAACTATCTTACGAAGATTAGTAGTTAACTGATACGGAGATGTTCTGCAAAAAGGGCAAGTGAGGAGTACCCTCAACCGAAGAGCGTGTATGAGGAATGTGATGCGTGTGAATGAAGCGAAATAAGTATGCCAGGATTGTAGCAAATGGAAATCCGTGGTCTCTGCCTACCCCTCAGGGCAACAGGTGTGACTTTATATATGTAGGTAACTTCGGAAATACAGTCAGTGCCTTTTTTTACGAACTTGTTTGGACAAGTAAGTTTGGGTAAGTAAGTTTGGGTATCTGTGATTGATTGAGTACTGTGTAGGTTTGATTGGGTATCTCTGAACTATGCACGCCTGTCCTTCATGGCAGACAGTATTTCAATAAGTTGTGTTTACAATTACATACATGAGTAATCTAAGGTAACAACAGTGACTGGTAAACCATACCATAAGAGTGCATGTTTTAAATAACTGAAGGCTAGACTTAGGTATGTATAAACAATGTCGCGACCCAATAAAATACTGACCTATTTAATTATAAAAACAATATCTCTTGTGACGTCACATACTTGTGAAATGACGGAGCAGTGTTCTCGTATGTTAAAAACTGGCTTCTACCCGCGTTAGTACTATGTCCTTTCTCTGGTCTTAAACTTCCTACATGCCAAATTTCATCAAAATCCGTCCAGTGGTTTACGAATGTGCCCGATTGACGGCCAGCAGGGAGAAGTGGGCGGACGTATGCGGCGAGAACTGTCTGCTGCCCAATCAACCGAAACGTGATAACCAAGACTCTAGCAAGAAAAAGAACCTATACCTACTAGGAATGTGTACAGTATCCCTATGATGTGTTGTAAAACTTTCCAATAACACAAAAAAGTATTTTACAATATTTATTAATAGAGAAAACTTAAAAATTCAAATGCAATCAATCCAATACAATTGACAAATCATTATAAAAAATCTGTAAACACTTCGAAATGATGATTTAAGGATGGCACACTTTGCAGCTTTGTTTTCGAACCTAGTGCCCCTTTTAGATTATTCTTGAAGCAATAGAAGACCCTGTTAGCCCGGGCGTGCACCAACGCCATAGAGCACATAATGCATGGTTCCCTTATCAAATACACACAATAACCCGTGCATAAATACGGACTCTCTGAAGCATTCATATTATTTTCATCTAAAACATCTTTCGTGACGTATGTTCTGGCGCCAAATTTGACGTAATGAAATTTTTTTTTCAAATGCTGAAGCAATTCTTCATCTGTGCCAGGCAAAGACACGTCGCCCGCCGCTGTGTTCCACGCCCCGCCATTTTGGGTTTTTGCTACACTGTCTATGGCCAACATGGCTGAGTGTTGTATTGGGTGGCATTGCCTATTGTCGAAGGTTACAGCTACAATAGAATTGATTGAAGGATCGACAACGACAGTTGCATTAATATCACTTAATATGATATCAGACATTTCCAAATTGTTGTTCATTTGACTCAAATAATATTTTGCAACTTCAAATGCGATGCCCATGTATAATCTGTGGGTCACAAATTCAAATTCTGTGAAGAATTCTTTGCTGAACAATCTTTCTAAGTACTTGTTTGGGTGGAAGTTGCACGACCAGATTTTACTGCATTCATAGTGTTGTCTTTTTAATTTGGGTGGTAGTGATGGGACTCCGGTAACTTTGAAATACTCAAAGGACTCTTTGAGCTCATTTACATTTTGTTCTATGTACCCCTGGATTGATTCGTGTTGTGAAGAGGTTAGATAATGTACTGGGCATAGGAGAACCTCCTTCTTCCTAGCCCTCTTTAGATGCTGTAGTTCTTTGAGTGGTATTTTCTCATTCAAAATCAATATTATTTTTGATAATTGTTTCACGTCTTTGACTTGACCAACATATACTTGAATTAGAGGTATTGGTGAGTAGAATTCATCACTCATTACAGCTTGTAGGTTTTTCTTCATAAGTATAACATTTTCTATAAACTTCTCCACGGGTTCTGACATTCTGGCTTTTTTGGACGCTGGCTCTTGTGTTTCTGTCATGATTACTAGAGATGTTCCTTTTTCATTCAATTAAAAAATCATTTTTTTGACTATGTTACCAATTATTGTCTGATCTTCTTCCGATGTTATGATGATGGCATGATATTTTTCTTGATTAATCCAACGTTTTCTGCTGAAAATAAACAAAAAACAACACTCTTCATTACACACACTGCACAACAACTTGATTCTAAATAAAAAAAAGACAAATTTATTTTTATTTTTTTTTAATTAAAAAAAAACCTAATTTAGTTATTATTGAATGAGTTACACACAGCACTGAAGTTATTATATGGTATTATGTCATTGTTTCTTCTTGATAACAGAATTTTATTGTAATATCCAAAATACACCTTAAGTTCTATGCAATAAGATCCAATATTAAACAGTAGATTTATGATAAAGAAACAACATAAAACATGTTATATTAAATTGAATCTTATTCTCAACTACTTAAAGTGCAATTCAGGATGACTGTTCTAATCATTAATTAATATTTTTTCTAATTTAATTGTGTTTTAATTTTTATTATTTTTGTTCAATTTATTCAATATATACAGTGTGTTACAAAATAAAAGAGTTATATTCAGTAGTATATATGGTTTTTTTAATGTTTAAATGTTTGACATAGTTTTAAAAGCGTGGCGGATGGCATTGTTTAAGGGAGGCTCATACCCAGCAGTGGGATAATGATGGTGATGATGATGATGATGAGTTCCATAGGCACACAATCTATATTAGTTTCAGAAATGTTTGAAGAAATATCTAAGTTAGTTACTATTCTCACGACGTTATATTTTAATTTCAGCAAATGTACTGAATATTATTTCATGATAAACTCTATTGCATCTATTAGGAATGATATAAGTGTTTAAAATTATTACTTAATTAATTAAGATTGCCATTGTTTTCAATCTTATATTCTCTAGAATATTCCAATAATATTCTTTGAACAGTTCCAGGTATTGTTTATATACAAGCCTATATCTATTGAATAATAACAAATTCTTGCATTATGAAGTACATAATCAAAGAAATAAGCATTGAGTTGTGTGTACTGGTAATTTTCTATGATAGTTTTATATGAAGATTAAAAATGTAATACATAGTTACTAGACAATTATTTGTTGCTTTTATTCATTATTGTAGTTTCATACAAGATATTTTACACTTGGTTATGTCTTATTAGCAGTCTAATTGGTATTCACAATGTCCCTACTCGCAGCAGACAGTGATAACTATATTAAATCAAGAAGGCAATGCTACAAAGCCTCAAGTAGAAAATAAGACTAAAAACAAGTCTCAATACTATTTAAATACACTCAAATTGTAGCTGACGTATATTACTGCATTTAAGATAATAACTTAGCCTGTCAATTACGACATTACGTTCCTTGTTGACAAAAAACTGATAATCACACCTCGTATGTTAGCGCACGTCGAAACACTTAAATCTAACGTAGATCGACACATAGAAGGCGGGAAATAATAATAAACAAATCAGAAACGAAAACACAACATAAATAAACTAAATTAATACGACTTTTAAATCAAATCCGCGTAGAAATAAGTATTATAATCTTAGATTTACCTCAGAGTGGACTTCGGATTTTGACGTCAAATTCTCTCGTAGACCAAATGTTTTCTCATTGTATATGTAAAATTCCCACGTGCAGTACTCAGTAAACACACATTAATTCTACATCAATTATTTAAATAACAATTAAAATTTAATTTGCCACACACGTATAACGCAAAAATGTAGCAGCCATTAGACAGACAGATTAAGATTTGTTTTCTTTTAGAAAACGTGTTCCATTTAGAGCGTTCTTATTGGAGCGATAAATGCCGGTTTGTGGATGGCCAATGAAACGGTCTTTAGTTTTGACGTCTACGACCACAGATTGTCATTTTATAGTTTTGTAATCAAGAATATACTAAACCTTACGTTCCGTTCTATGATTCTTAAAGCAATTAATTCAGAAAATATAAACATTTACTTATTATTAAAATATAAATTATTGGCATCAAGATTAATATGTACTACACTGCACCTTACTACTTTTTCTAACGTAATCAAAAAGTTAACCTTCCCTACCGTCTGTCCACTGGTAAATTTCCAATAAGAACCTTTAAACTACAGCCCATTTACATAGATTAGATGTCCAATGACCATCAATAAGTTTACTTATAGAGAGTCCATTAGCCGTGATCCATGTTTACACGATGGAATCTGAGCCCCTTTAATCAGCGACCGCGACGTTCCCAACTAATTCTAAGTAGGTAGGTCCTGTCTAATGGTAAAGTGCATGGTACCTACATTGTACAGTCAGCAACCTAAGTAGTTTGATATTTGAAAAAGTTACATGTTAGGTTTTTTTGTTGTGGACTGTACTGACTGCATGCATATTCCACGCAGTGAAAGACACGCGAAAAAAACTAAAAAACATGTATGTTGTTTTTAAAATCTTGAGATTTTCAACGTTGAAGTTGTAGCAAATACTACAAATTATTATATAATATATCAACCAATTACAAAAGGTTCCAATAACTCGTTACACCCGCGTTATATATATAGTGCGCCATCTGGTGACTGAAAACGTTGTAACATAACAATTATATTGTTCTTTTCCTCAGGAACAGCACTTGTGTCCTTTTCCGTACTTCTAACAACTTATATGCAAAATTTCATGATTATAGATTCAGTGGTTTAGGCGTGGTAAGATAACAAACAAACAAACTTGTTTTCGCATTTATAATATTAGTACAGTAATAAGGATTACATTTTCATTCGTATTAAACTTTCGTATCACATAAAAAGGCTACAAGTCAATAAATACTGTCGACAAGAATATTCACTTGCTTTCCACTGTCTGGTACCACGCCTGGCAAGTCTCAGACGCAATCTCGCACAACGCCGATAAAGCTCTGCCGGTTGTGTCATACTCTGTAACAAAACACATAACCATTTAATACAATTCATAACATCAAACATAACATCACGCGCCTGTATTCCCCGAAGGGGTAGGCAGAGGTGCACATATAGTACACCCACATTTCGCCAGTTATGTGTTAGGTCCCAATGTAATTATGTAATAGGTGGCGAGCCTATTGCCATCAACCGGGCACAAATCCAGACTCCGTGCTGCTACTGAGAACTACCTAATGGAAAAACCCAGTAACACTTTGCCCGACCCGGGATTCGAACCCAGGACCTCGTGCTCAGCAGTCACGCTTAGCAACCACTAGACCAACGAGGCAGTCTTACGTTACCATAATTTACCAACTGGAATCTACAGAAAAAGTTATTTATACATGACTCACCAACAACACCACGCTTCCCGAATATGGATCCGTTGAAAGGAGGCTTCCTGTAGGTAGCCTCAGCATTGTGGAGACACAGGACTACGGCGAGGAAACACAGGGCTATGATGAAACGCATTGTTGATGATCTGCGAAAGAAACAAAAGTTACAGCAGTTCAAAAGCTATGATTCCGAATCATCAATAGCTTGCGATGACTTATAATAAGTTAAGACTTAGAACAAAGTTTAGTTGATATCGCAATTACAAAGATTGAAGATTTTTTTTGTAATTCTGACTGAAGGCTGCTATTAGCATACCATGACGACAAATAAAGGCGTCATAGCACTTGGATGCTGGATAGCTATTCTCCAAAGAGGATTCTGAGTCAGAACTCAGAATTTTTTAGTCTTAAAAACTCATCTAAGACGACTAAATCCTATTGAACTGTATTGTACGAACAGAACCAAAAACTCACTTGATATGATACTCAAGACTTCTTGAAGAACGAAGAGTCGAAGAGCAAGTGATGCACCAACTCACAATCCTCGCCCTTTTATATCAAACTACCCCCATAATTTAATTTACAGCCAATTTACTGCAATCTCGTGCCAAGAAAAAGTATTACCGAGCATAATGAAAAGAAAATACAATTAGAAAAATGTGTCAAACAATTTTATGAAGCCAATCTTTAGTTTTGATTAAGTTAAACATAACATCACGCCTGTATTCCCCGAAGGGGTAGGCAGACGTACACATATAGTACACCCACATTTCGCCAGTTGTGTTTTTAAGGTCTCAATGTAACGTTATAGTATAAACATTTATCTTCCTTCTCTGATAAATAACTTAGTTGGACTGCCTCGTTGGTCTAGTGGTCGCTAAGCGTGACTGCTGAGCCCGAGGTCCTGGGTTCGAATCCCGGGTCGGGCAAAGTGTTACTGGGTTTTTCCATTAGGTAACTCTTAGTGGCAGCACAGAGTGTGGATTTGTGCCCGGTTGGTGGCAATAGGCTCGCCCCCTATTAAATTGGGACCTAAAACATAACTGGCGAAATGTGGGTGTACTATATGTGCACCTTTGCCTACCCCTTCGGGGAAAACAAGCGTGATGTTTTGTTTATGTTGCGCGTAGCAATTAATGAGGCTTTTGTCAGAGTATTAAATGAAACACTCTGTATGCTGCTTTCTGGGCATGCCCGAGCTTTTTAGTTGTTTTCAATAATTCGCGAAATATTACAAGTGTCATTACAGTTATTTACTTAAGTGCCTGATCATAAATCATTAGCAAAAACAACGAAGAGAAGATTTTGTTTTAAGGAGAAGGAGCAGCAGAGCGTAAACTTCAAAGAAGCTTTCTGTAATAAAATAGATAAGAAACAAATTCAATATGGTGACCGCCTTCATACAGCCTCGTATTCCAACCATTAATGCTATTAATCTATGCACTAACAAAGTTATAATCCCTTGAGAATACTCGAGAGCCTGTCAATATGTGGTCAGTTTCCAATAATCCAATAAGTGGTTGGACGGCCGCCATCTTTTGATTTCCCAGTATAAATTGGCGGGAAAATCGTCCATCAGCATCAGTTGACGTTCAACCAGTCTTGTGTTACCAGCAAGAAAAACAACAAGTCGAGGTAATTTCTTGTATATTTGTTTATCATCTACTATTTTATCATTGTAATTTTTTGTAAGACGACTTTCTCAATTCGAAGCGAATACATCAGCTTCCAATTGGTTTGTCTAATAAATATTCCTTAGTTCTTTTTACACGGTAAATAATTACCGAAATTTCTGGCATTCCTACTTTTTACAAATTAAAAGTTAAAAGTGGTCTAAATGAAAACCTTAGCCACTGAAAATAAACTCTATGCTGTAACTTGGTACAAAAAATAAGCATCCCAAAATACTTTTCCTTATCACAGTCTGATTAAAAACCTGAAGCAAGAGATGCAAAATAATTAAATAACAAAGTCCTTTAGAAGCAACTCAACTTACTATACCTTTGAATTGCAGATGTCTGGAGATATGATGCGTTTTACCGTCGGCGTCGTCTGCCTGGTTGCCGTGATCCTGTCCTTGGCGGAGGTCAGCGAGGCGAACTACAAGAACGCCCCCATGAACGGCATCATGTTTGGCAAGAGGGGGCCTACTGGTAATTATAAGCTTTAACAGCCTACAACTGTCCCACTGTTACAAAGGCCTCTTCTCGTATAGAGAAGGATTGAGCATTGATCACCTCTGCCATCAAATTTTATTTTCCAGGTCTATTAGTTTGCAAGAAATGCAATACTCAATACTTTACTGCATTCCATAATAGTAAATAGATGGGCTTATAATAGTACAGATCTTTATGCCATGTCGGGCACAACAAAAAGCGGAGAGAGGAAGAGTGTTAACCTAATTATTTACAATATTTTAAGAAAGATTTAAATCCGGAAAAGATATCCAGAACTGGCGTTTAATACAGAGTTATGTGGGAATGAAGGGGAGGCTTTTGTCTATTATATGGGCATCAAACAGGCTACTTAAAAAGACCCTTACGGCCCTTTTGTTTGCAATTAGACTACAGCCTGAATTAATGGTCTTTTTGGTATAACTTACCTTGTTATTATTGCTTATCCTGAAGTAAGAAGTAAACCTGAAGGCTTATGTGTAAAGGGTATTTACTCAACAACTCTTTAGGTCTTGGGTCTCGTTGTGAGGCAAAACCTAACGCCTATCTGTTAAGCTTTTTATACAAGCATCAACGTCTCCAGTAACTTTAATACAAGAGCAAGCACAATTCATAATATGATTATCGTTTACAGAATACGACTCCCGTGGAAAAACCTTCACCGCATTGTGCGAGATTGCTACTGAGGCTTGCCAGGCTTGGTTCCCATCGCCAGAAAACAAGTGAATTAACTAAAAAATATGTAACGCGACAATATGATTTCGATTTTGGACTGTGGTAGAATATGTTAAATTATTAGGGAGTTTTTTTAACAAGCATTGCAACACTAATGCCTTCGCTGTTTATTTTAAAATAATCTTACGATTTATCAATATAATTTATTGTAAAGGCTGGGAAATTATGACTTGATTCGTAGTAATAAATGCTTTAACATAATTTAATCTATTTCTTTACCCTTTACGTTTTCTCTGTGTTTTATAACTCCCATTTGAGTTATACGAGGCATACACCGGTATACCTTTAGAAATAGTTTCCTTATAAAGGAGAACACTTTTGCCTACCCCTTTATGTATGATTGTGTTCCCTTCAATTCATTGCATATAGCAACCACACAGGTTTTTACACACACTTTTTATCGGCCTTCTGCTACCCATATCTCTTCTCTTCTTCTCTTCTATCTATCTTCATTAAAAAACTGTTAAATCAACATGAAGAAGCACGGTCTTCTTAATTTAATAAGATTAACAAGTAGCAATAGGCTCGCCCCTTAGTAAATTGGGACCTATAACTGGGAAATATGGGTATACTATAGGTCTGCCTACCCCTTAGGGGACAACAGGCGTGATGTCTTTGCTGAAAGCTCTATCTATAAATTTATTGACGTTGAACCATAACATCGTTAGGTTTTAATTATGGTATGTAAATTAATTTAAAACAGGCTTAACAAAGGTTTAAGTTAATACAGGTATAAATAAAAGGGCTTACGTTTGTTTAGCTAGGTTGTTAATTAAACTCACTGTAGCGTTAAAAATGTCAATCAGTAAAGAATTTGCTTGAGTATAGTTCCTGAAGATTTTATGTTAGCAAAATGTTCACCGAGGTGTTTTATAACAGACTAACTGCGCCCCACGGTGTTACCCGCTACATTTTTTCCGTATAGACAGTAGCCTATGTGTTAATCCAGGATCTCAGCAACCTCCATATGAATTTAAAATCCATACAGTAGTTTTTACGTGAAAGAGTAACAAACATCCATCCATACTCACAAACTTTCGCGTTTATAATATTAGTAGTGACTATCTGTTCTAATCACCCTTTCGTTTTCTCAAAACTTTAAGTTTTAGAATTTCTGACCATTTCCTATTTAAAAAAAATCTAATTTGTATAACTAGGGCAATCAGTACGGCAAAATTAAGAAAAGTACAAATCTACGTGAGGATTGAATTTATTTATGACCAAGGACCCAATGCCTTATATCCTTGACCTAATAAAATGCAATAGAATGTTATTGCTAACATCAATCATTTCGATCAAAGATTGAAAAACGGAAAGACATGCTTCTAATATGTTATCCGCATAATATATGCAACAACCTTAAAGGTTACGTAGTGGGAGACAGGTTTCTAAGCTCTAGTTGTATATTTGTTCAAAAATACTTTTAACTAGTTATATTTAAACTACTTTACAAGATTTAATGGAAATTATAGGCAATACCGTATGAACGTAATACCTTGTTAGACAGCATATATGTTACATCCGGTGTAATTTATTATGAGGACCTTGTTGCGACCAGATCAAATTTCCGTGCTTTCAGACGTTTTTGCCATACCTACTATTGGAATCAAAATAACAATTAGGACCCAGTAGTTTTTAACTTTTATACCCGTGGTGCTTAGCGACTGGGCTTATCTCAGTTGTGGATCCCATATTTATTATGCTTTTGGCATATTAATCTTTGTGTCTCCCGCTTGCTATGGAGGGAAGTCGGACTAAATTTATATTCCTACTCCTCCTATATATTCTTTTATGATTAATTTCGTTGCGGGTTCCAAGACAGTCGAGTCATTTCTCTGGGACGCCTCGAGCTTCATTGCCTCGATGGTTCTCAACGGTTATCATTGTAGATCCTGGCTTACAGGAGTTGCAATGATGGGCATGAGTGGTGGGCTTGTCCCAAAATAAAAATAAATTATAGGCAAAATACCTAATGCAGTCTGCGTGTAATGAGCCGTACGATTTGTCCTACTTCGTACACAATAGATAAGAATGTTCGCATATTTTATCATGGCAGCACCAACCGTGGGAATTTTATAGATTACTGTAACTTTCGATTCGTATTGTTGACTTGTTGTCAAATGTTTTTGTCGTCTAATTAGATTCTAATAAGAATCACTTCCTTCTAGAAATCATGAAGTACGCAGACATAGGGGAATCAATCGGTTCAGCTTCATTGAATTTCTCGCGATATTGATACAACTGATAACACTGAAAATAAAATGTCAATAACATTGCAGTGACGTTTCGCATTCGGAAAAATCATATTTCGAATCTACCTACTTTACTTTATTAAAATGGATTATTTAAGTTCTGATCTCGTGGTGAAATAATGATATAATATATACAATTTATTTATTTAATCAAGCGCATAATACACTATCAAAATGACTACGAAGGAGCTGTACACTAAGGTAAATTTTTTAAGTGAAATGTTTTTGATTGTGATTTGTTTTTTGGCATTCGTATTAGCATTTTGGAATTGAAAGTGAACCAAACTTTTTATAGTGCGATAAGCCGAACACGGTATGCTACTGGAACCTCTAAACAAACTTAGTAAAGAAGGTTTAGTAATTAATTACCTAATACTTTGATGAGAGAGTGTTTATGATGATTGACCTTCTTCATTTCTCGAAGAGGACGTCATTTCGATTCGTTTACACCGCTAATGGTAATTTTTGCAATATTTATAAATATTTCGCGTGTCAAGGAATATCACGAGTTCCGGGATGACGTCAGGCGGCTCGACGCTGCCTGCACCCTACTGTTCCATTTTTGAAAAAGAGAACCACTACCATTCATAGATTAGCTACGTTTATGTCAATTTATTAAAATACAATATGGTTCTATAATCTTATTAAGTCTATAATAAATTACTTATCACTTTCCCTATCTAAATTAGTGAGATCATATTTTTTATACTTATTCATGAATTATTTAAATCATAATTTCACAGTGTTTGAACACAATTTGTGGTTAGTGGTTACTTAAAAATTGTAATGTTTTGTTAAAATGATTTCTATCTTGAGATATGTTATTAATTAACTTATCTTGTGTGTCAATGCACATACTGCTGTTATCTTGATGACTAAAATTATGTTCACATTTGTCAGTTTTGTAATTTTTTGTATATTTAGTCAATGATAACAAATTAAATTTATAAAATAAGTTGGATGGCAACTTTTATTGAACTCACTAAATTGTCGGCACAGGCTTTCTAAACGATATAAAAAGCTGTGAGGCAATATTCCAGTCACAGTACTAACATAATAATAACAATTTTTAAGCTATTATTTGTACAATTTAACTTTTATTTTATTTATTACCAGAACCTCTCTGACCTAATTGTATGTTTGGAACACATTGGCTCGTCATCTGCGCTATAAACTCACACATCTAATCCCAATAGTCAGTACAAATATTAACTTTAATACAAATAATATAATTATGTTCCTACTTCAGTCACTAGTGATCCACAACCAGAAAATTCCATTGTAATTTTGATTACGCTTTTGTTGTTAGTATTTTGGTTTTGCTACAAATATTTTTTATACATTCTTAAGGGAATCCTAATTATTTTTAAATAATGTAATTGTGTTGGAGAGCCTACTAAATAAATAAATATATAATGTATTACACTATTTCCTTCCTACCTACACAATATTACTAACATTGTATGTATGTATACTTGTGTATCTTAAAAAACAATTGTTATAAGTGATATGCTTATCATTTGTTGTCCTTTACCAACACATTGGACTATACATGTTAGGGAATGAGAGTGTGCCTCTTGACACACATTTATTTATAACATACCTAAGGCATTAAGTCTGCCTTGTACAATTTTGTTAAAAGCAGTATTCCCCGAAGAGGTAGGCAGAGGTGCACATAACTGCTCTGTACACCCACATTTCGCCAAGTATGTTTTAGGTCCCAATGTAATAGGGGGCGAGCCTATTGCCATTAACTGGCACAAATCCAGACTCCGTGCCGCTACTGAGAATTACCTAATGGAAAAACCCAGAAACACTTTGCCCGATCCGGGATTCGAATCCAGGACCTCATTCTCATCAGTCGCGCTTAGCAACCACTAGACCAACGAGGCAGATTGTCTGGTTTTATGGTCCGTTGATGGCATGACGTATACCATAACGGGCGAAATGTGGGTGTACTACTATAGGTTCATCTTTGCCCACCCTTTTAGGGAATACAGGTGTGATGTTGTTACTTATCCTGGGTAGATGGCTAGTCTCAGGATAACTGAAATTCGGTTAACATCCTCCTTACCATGATCTGTTAAAGCGGGACAGTTTACGTTGTGGAAGCGAGATGGCGTTGCTCAGTGTAATGCGGCGTCTCGCTTCCACAACGTAAACTGTCCCGCTTTAAGAGTTCATGGTAAGGGGGCTAGTTATTATGTTTTTTGTTATGAACAGACCATTTTCTGATATTACATACTTAAATGTTGTTATCATAGTTCATTGTCTTTTAAGTTATGAAAGTGTAAAACAAAACAGTTTTATTAGATGTTTTATAAAACATAACATAACATCACACCCGTATTCCCCGAGGGGTAGGCAGAGGTGCTCATATTATAGTACACCCACATTTCGCCAGTTATGTTTTAGGTCCCAATGTAATAGGGGGCGAGCCTATTGCCATCAACCGGGCACAAATCCAGACTCCGTGCTGCTACTGAGAATTACCTAATAGAAAAACCCAGTAACACTTTGCCCGACCCGGGATTCGAACCCAGGACCTCGTGCTTAGCAGTCGGGCTTAGCAACCACTAGACCAACGAGGCAGTAGATGTTTTATATTATTATTTAATGCATAATTCTTACAGTGGAATTCATAGACATTGCAATACAAACTTTTACTATCAATGTGTGAGTCTGTTTGTTAGTTTCATTGTATCTAAACTACTGAATCGATTGTAATGGAATTTTATGTGGAGATAGCTCACACTTTATAGATGAAAGAAGAAGAAAATAGGCTGCTTATTGTCTTGAAATTCTTAACGTAGATGAAGTCGCGGGCCGATAGAAAATATACCTTTTATTCTCAATTACAGGACAAAAAAGCTCTTAATAAAAATAAGTAGCAACAATCCATGGTCTCTGAAACCGCTACATCTAAGCACCGCTTTCTTATCACGTGTGTTCCTTACTGTTTTTATGTACCAGGGCGCCCGGATATGGGTGGAGCACCCAGAGAAGGTGTGGGAGAGTGCCACGGTGACCTCCGACTACCGCTCCGGAGTGCTCATCGCGAAGATCGACCAGACCGAGGAGATACGGCAGATAAAGGTACGACATACTACTACATATATACGATCAGTGAGACGATGGGATGATCCACAAGTAGCGACATCAACACGTCAAAGGACGAGTGACGTTGCGAATCCTGCATCGCGCTAGCGAAGTAATCACATTCGCTAGCTATATACACAGCCGCCCCGTGTTGAGAAGTGGGGCGCCGCGGCCCACCAGGCATGTCACCGCCTGGTTGGAAGATCTTCCCTTCCTCCACACACAGGAAGAGGCAAGGAATCAAAACTTTACGAGCATATTATTACGTATTTGAGAGATGCGTAACTCGAAAATTAACGTTAACTGCCAAAGAGAATTCTGTTTCGTTAACTCGTAAATAGAGCTCTGTGGCTAATGCTGATTGATGATAGACTTTATCGTCACTACAAATACAGCCTTACTTAGCACACATAACATCATAACATAACATCAAGCCTGTATTCCCCGAAGGGGTAGGCAGGGGTGCACATATAGTACACCCACATTTCGCCTGTTATGTTTTAGGTCCCAATGTAATAGGGGGCGAGCCTATTGCCATCAACCGGGCACAAATCCAGACTCCGTGATCCGTAAAAGAAGTATGCCAGGATCGTAGCAAATGGAAATCCGTGGTCTCTGCCTACCCTCAGGGAAACAGGCGTGACTTTATGCATGTATGTCATCATCATCAGCCGGAAGACGTCCACTGCTGAACAAAGGCCTCCCCCTTAGAACGCCATAAAGAACGACAGCTTGCCAATTCCATCCACCGGTTGCCCGCAATTCTGACGATATCGTCGGTCCATCTGGCGGGAGGCCTGCCAACGCTGCGTCTTCCGGTTCGTGGTCGCCACTCGAGAACCTTTCTTCCCCAGCGGTTATCGGTTCTTCGAGCGATATGGCCTGCCCATTGCCACTTCAACTTGCATATTCTTCGAGCTATGTCGGTAACTCTAGTTCTTTGGCGAATTTCCGTATTCCGGATCCTGTCGCGCAAAGAAACCCCGAGCATAGCTCTCTCCATAGCTCGTTGAGTGACTCTGAGCCTCTCCAAAAGGCCAACCGTTAGCGACCACGTCTCTGAGCCATACGTAATCACTGGCAACACACACTGGTCATAGACCTGCGTCTTCAGACACTGCGGAATTTTGGACGAGAAGATGTCGCGTAGTTTCCCGAACGCTGCCCATCCGAGTTGGATTCTTCGGGCGACCTCTTTGTCGAAGTTGGACCGGCCTAACTGAACAATTTGTCCTAAGTAGACGTAGTGGTCGACAACTTCGAGGGTATCGTTCCCAACGACAACCGGTACAGGTGCGACATGGACATTGGACATGATCTTTGTCTTGTCCATGTTCATTTTAAGACCCACCTGTTGGGAGACGATACTGAGGTCGCTGAGCATAGTATTGAGCTCCTCCAGCGACTCCGCCATAATAACTATATCATCGGCAAAACGAAGGTGAGTGATGTATTCGCCATTGATGTTGATGCCGAACTCGTTCCAGTCCAAGAGCTTGAAAACGTCCTCCAACGCATTTGTGAACAGTTTCGGAGAGATAACGTCTCCCTGTCTCACACCACGCTGCAGTTGGATTGGTTTCGTACCCTCGTCCTGCAGCCGAATTGACATGGTGGCGTTACTATACAAACACTTCAACACCTCGATATACCTATAGTCGATATGACATCGCTGGAGGGACTGCAATACAGCCCAGGTTTCGATAGAATCGAAGGCTTTTTCATAGTCCACAAACGCTAGACACAGTGGCCGATTATACTCCTCGGTCTTCTGTATAATCTGGCGGAGCGTATGGATGTGGTCTATGGTGCTAAAGCCTTTTCGGAAGCCGGCTTGTTCGGGAGGCTGGAAGTCATCAAGCCTGCGTTCGAGACGGTTCGTAATGACTCTCGAAAACAGCTTATACACATGGCTCAGGAGCGAGATGGGTCTATAATTCTTCAATAAGGTGTTGTCACCTTTTTTGAAGAAGAGCACCACCACACTCCTGTGCCATGCTTCTGGCGTAGTACCCTCGAGTATGACGGAATTGAATAGCTTCTGGAGGACTAAAAGTACCGGTTTTCCACCCGCTCTCAGAAGCTCTGTTGTAATTCCGTCATCACCCGGCGCCTTGTTGTTTTTAAGCTGTTTCAGAGCCACTCTAATCTCGTACAGGCTGATGTCTGGGATGTCCTCGGTGTAGTGTCGGGTCAGTTTAGCCCTAGAGTCCTGAGCCAAACCGACATGCATGTATGTATGTATGTAATAATATAGGCCCGGGGTACAGTAACCCAGATTCGATTGACACCTGACGTAAGACGTCAGTGAAACGTCAACTTTTTTTTATTTGCTAAAATTTCTTGTAACGCAGTTCAAGCTCTACAGTATAATTAAGCATATATATGTGTTAAATAAGTATTTATGATGCCTGTATCACTTGTGATCAATTTCAAATACAGACAACACAGATTGTCTTGCGATTAAAACCCAAATTATTAGTAAGAGTAACTTTTACCATAGATTACGGATGAGGGGAAAATGCCGCCTCTACGGAACCCCTCGCTCCTCATCGGGCAGAATGACCTCACATCTCTGTCATACCTCCACGAGCCAGCTGTACTCCATAACCTGAGAGTTAGGTAAGTTATTGTTTTAATTATAATAACATCGATCGCTGTGACGGTTTCTTTTGACATTTGACAGCCATTGACAGCATAGACAATGAGGGGTCGGACTTTTTTATCTGTAGATTTAAAGAGTTTTCTTGTCTTGAAGGTTTTATTTAAACAGACGAGCTTAACATTACTGCGGAGTATAGACAACCATAACTTAAGCGTTACAGGAATGGCGGAGGAAAAAGGGGGTTCTTTGCCCTGCAGTAGGACTACTAGGCTATAATGAATAAACAGAATCGTTAGTAAGACGGAACCTTTAGCGTAGAAGTCCAATCGCTTAACCACTGCGCCATCAGATCGTCTAATCATAACCAATATATAACACAATAAAATTTTTTTTTTGGTTTGCCACAATCGGGCAAAAATCATAATTTTAAAACAAATATCAACTACTCGGCTTCCTATAGGGATATTCCTGCGCATGAGTGGGATAAATCCGGCAATTCATGATAAACCAGTGATATGCTACTTGACACCCATTGCACAATTGTCAAATGAATCATTCGATAACGTCTGATAACACGTGTGATCCTAGTTGTGGTTTTACTATCGTAGAAATAGTTTCAATGTAAATAGACACATTATTTATTTATTATATCCATACTAATATTATAAATGTGAAAGTAACTCTGCCTTTTACGCCTTCACGACTAAACCGCTGGACGGATTTTGATGAAATTTGGCATGTAGAGAGTTTAAGACCCGAGAAAGGACATAGGCTACTTAACGCGGCCGCGGGCAAAAGCTAGTGTGTATATACAGTACACCCACATATCGCTAGTTATATATAGGTAGTGTAGGTCCCAATGTAATAGGAGGCGAGCCATCAACCAGGCACAAGTCCAGACTCCGTTTTAATCACCTAATGGAAAAACCCAATAACACTTTGCTCGACCCGGAATTTGCACCCAGGACCTCATGCTCAGCAGCCTATAGACCAACAAGGCAATCGATGTTTTTAACGGAAGAGATGCTTAAGATCCATGTTTCGACTTTACCCAACAGACAGCTGTAAATCGTATTTCTTACAACATAAAATCCTAACACTACCGTCTATATACATACTAGAACTTGCATTATTTGTAAAAACAAATCCTCAATTATTCCCACGACTATCTGATACAGTCATTCGGAGCCGCCGTGACAATAGTAAACTAAGGATACATGAGGCTAAGACTGAATTAATGAGAAAAAGTATTTTTTGTATGGGCCCTACTATTTATAATAAACTACCCAAAGATTTAAAAAAATTAAATATAAGTATGTTTAAAAAGAAATTAAAACAAATATTAGCTGTAAAATGTTATTATAGTATAAAAGATTTTTTAAATGACACTTTATAAATATGTACTAGTTTTTATTGCTTATTTCCCATTGTTTCGTGGAAATTTGATTATTTATATTATGCCACAGTTTAAGTTTATTTTATATTAAGTTTTAGTCTATATTTTTAATTTTAATTTTACATAAAAACTATATTTGCACACCTCAGTATAGGTAAAACATGTTGTACTATAAAACTTTGTTATCACCAAAACTCACACGTGTTTAAAGCAAATAAATTATTTTGATTTTGATTTTTGATTTTGATTTTGAAAGAGAATCGCATGCTTAATCAGATATGAATTTGACGCGTAATGTTGCGTGCTTACACATAATACCACCCACAAGATGTTATGCAATACATTACAATCGCAATGAATTGGAATTAAATGAGAACTCTTTTGATATTTATCTGTTTCTAATGTGTGGAGTGTACTAGTGGGGTCAACTGAGGTCGTTCTGTCACGCTATTGTATGCTTAGATAGGGCTCTATTACCGTCTATTATTATTATTATCAGCCCGTACTACTGCCGAGTGGTATCCGGCTTAAAATTGACCACCCCCTTTCTTCCCGTGGGTGTCGTAAGAGGCGACTAAGGGAAAATCCAGAAGATGGGCAGCAGCGTCTTCTGTCACTTCACCAGGAATGGGATCCCCAAGCGTAGGGATTATGGTATTACCTCCTCCCTTTTTCTAAGGTGGAGGCCTCTGTTCGGTAGTGAACGTTTTGCGGATAATGATGATTGTCCCTTTTTACGTTTTGATTCCCTCTTTTCACTTGTCCCTGTCTGCCGCCACTCGACGCCAGTCCTTTAGGTAGGAATCTAATTCGTCACGCCATCTTTTTCTCGGCCTGCCATAACTGTCTAGCTTCTTCATTTGAATGTCGTGAAGTTTATAAATAATGGGCCACTGAAAGATTCGCTCGTATTCCCTTCGGAATAAGGTTCAAAACTGAATGTTATAGTATCTTGGTGTGCTTCGTTGGTGGGTTGTATTGGTCAAAGACTGATGTGCATCTGGTCCTGGGTTCGATTCTGAGGTCGGGCAAAGTGTTACTGGGTAATTCTAAGGAGCAGCACGGTGTCTGGATTTGTGCCCGATTGCTGGCAATAGGCTCGCCCTCTGTTACATTGGGACCTATAACAACAGGCGAAATATGTGAGACTATTTTTACAAAAACTACCTGTAAACACCATTGTTTCAAGCAAATAAACTATTATATTCTATTCTATTCTACAGGCGTGATGTTGTTGTCTTATGCAATACTAGTCTCCTTAGTTAGAAAACTCTTTGCCGTGCAAATGATAACTGTCATTTTGATGTGCCGGTATTTTCGCGAATTCATTTCTACCACCAGCACAGATAACTAGCAATAGGCTCTATATACACATTCAGTAAGTATATAGAACAATGGTGCAAACTATTCGTTGGGGTTTTTACGACAAATTAATATTAGTGTCGCTTAAAAATTGGGTTGTTTAGCTACGAGATGCTTGGTTAGTTTGGGCATGTAGAGGATGGGTGAAAGAAGCGTGACAACGAATTTTATTGGAGTATTGGGTAGGGGAAGACCTCGGCAAAAATAATTAAACTAGATCGGAGGTGTTTTACAAAAGTGTTAAGTGAGGAATACCTTTGACCGAGTACCGTGTATGAGGAATGTGATGCGAGTGAATGAGGCGGAAAAAGTATCCCAGGATCGTAGCAAATGGAAATCCGTGGTCTCTGCCTACTCCACTGGGCTATAATTGTGACTTTATGTATGGTTGATGAACATACTGGTATCAGACTTTAAACCGCCTCTACGCCTCTGACATGGCTTTACAATCGTTGAAAAGTCTCTAAAGTGTGTCAGTTTCCTCGCGATGTTTTATTGTTGTTAAATTGATTAAGGGAAACTTAAAAAATGATGGACACGAGCGGGACTCGAACCCGCGACAGTCGCCGTACCGTGGCGCCGCTCTGCCAACTGAGCCACCGTGTCGTACGTCGCCACGGTACGGCGACTGTCGCGGGTTCGAGTCCCGCTCGTGTCCATCATTTTTCAAGTTTCCCTTAATCAATATAAAATTTAAGCCTAGCATGGCAACATGCATAAAAAAAATACAAAAAGTCATGTAACTGATAACTAATTTATAGCACGCAGATAAATTCGAAAGGATATTGGTGCATGCTGAGGTTTGAACTTGCGACCTTTGAGATGGCAGTCAAACGGTCATACCACTATACTATAGCTGCTTTTACCAACATAATGACCTCAAAATACTTCAGCAATCACATATTTTAAAACTAAATTCTTTCTTCAATCTTGGAACATGCTACTTGTATAAATATGAAGACATTTGTGATATTATAGTACTCAAATTGTATGTATTACAATCGCTCGTATTGCCTTAGGAATAAGGTTCAAAACTGAATGTTATGTATCTTTGTAATTTGGTTTACCAAAATATTATTTTGAAATGAAGCAAAAGAAGTATGCCAGGATCGTAGCAAATGGAAATCCGTGGTCTCTGCCTACCCCTCAGGGAAACAGGCGTGACTTTATGTATGTATGTATGTATTATTTTGAAATCACACATTCTTATATACCGATACATACAGCTTTGAAAAAACGTCACAAAGCTTAATGAACATCAAATCACTCCTCTTACCTACTGTGGTAAGCAGAGATCTCGGATTCTCAGTTACCTAGAAGCCGACTGGATCTCATCTTCAAATCAGGGCTTCAGATCACACTAATATTATAAAGGCGAAAGTTTGTTAGTGTGTTTGTTTGTTTGTTTTATCTTCACGCTCAAACAGCTAGAACGATTTTGATGATGATATTCTTTGGCGTTAGTCAGTGTCTAATAAAAACTAAAAAAGTCCATTAGGATGTCAAAGGAGTCACATAGGTATATGCCTGGGATGACTTTTTAAAAATCTTCTTCTTATCGTATGGTTGATGAACAACCTGGTGTCAGAGTTTAAACCACCTGTAGGCCTCTGACATGGCTACACACACCGTTGAAAAATCTCTCAGGTGTGCCGGTTTACTCACGATGTTTTCCTTCATCGTTTTTAGCAACTGATAACTAATTTATAATACGCACATGAATTCGAAAAGACATTGGTGCGTGCCAGGGTTTGTTCTTGCGACCTTTGACTTGGCAGTCCAACGGTCATACCGATGTGTTGTCCACAGGTTCTGCGACCGTAACGCCATCTACACATACTGCGGCATTGTCTTAGTGGCCATCAACCCTTACTACGATCTGCCTATTTACGGTGAGTTTAAAATAGCTTTACATACATTAATAAACATGTATAATATATATACATCCCTATAAGGAAGATTGGCGCCAAGTGGTATCCGGCCTAGAATTGACCACCCCCTTTCCTCCCGTGGGTGTCGAAAGAGGCGACTAAGGGAAAATCCAGAAGATGAGCAGCAGCATCTTCTCTAACTTCAGAATACCACCAACACTGCGATCCGTAAGCCGCTTGCCAAGTGTGGGGATTTTGGCAACCTACCCCCTTAATAAGGGGGAGGCCTTTGATCAACAGTGGACATAAATAAAGAAAATTGAACAGAAATTTGTGGAAAAGAAGGAAAGGCATTTTCCCATTTGTCTGGCAGTGATTGGAAGCGGAGGGCCGAAGATCGAGCTCAGTGGTGTGCTATACGAGAGGCCTATGTCCAGCAGTGAATGGATATAGGCTAATAATGATTTACCTAGTAGTAGGACAACTAATTACAAAAAAAAGGTTTAAAAATTCCTTAAATAAGTTGCGAGCTGGCAACGACGCTTTTTGCTAGTAATATAATAATACTTTAGTTTTAAAACGGACGTTTGTAAGTAATTCCAAGATGATAAAATGAGATAACCAGTAGCCTACCCTTTCTGGGATAACAGGTGTAATCATATGATTAATTCATATATATCTTTGCTAAGTGTAATATTGTTTCAATATCACAATTGCTAACTATTTTCTTCTTATCGTATGGTTGATGAACAGCCTGGTGTCGGAGTTTAAACCGCCTGTAGGCCTCTGACAAGGCTTTACACATCTATTTTCTCTTTCTTGTATATATGTAATGTTGCCTATTGCTTTTAGGTGATGAAACAATAATGGCGTACCGCGGCCAAGCGATGGGAGATCTGGATCCCCATATCTTTGCTGTATCAGAAGAGGCTTACACTAAACTGGAGAGAGAGAGGCGGGACCAGAGTATTATTGGTGAGTCCTACTTTTTTTTTTAACGTACACGCATTACGTAACGCACGTAGTGTAGGGGACACTAGGATTTTCTCCTGTGTCGTGGGTGCGTTTCATAATCATGAAATATCATATCCACAAACACACTCGGGACAAACATCTGTGATTCGAACAATTTTTGCCCCGTGCGGGAATCTAACCCGCAACCCTTATCGCAGCAGTCCAATAGCTTAGCCACACACTCATAGCATTAGGAAGCGGTGACGGGCGGATGTTTTAAAATTAAGTCTATTTTGAATAAATCATTTTTTTCTTACAAAATAATTATTATAAGACAAAAATCATTGATATATAAAATGTAATCCCTGGTTTAAATTTATTTTTTATAAAAAAGGAGGAGGGGTAAGTGCCTAAGAGGTATATTCACTCCAACTCTTGTTCCAGTGAGCGGTGAGTCCGGCGCTGGTAAGACAGTGTCCGCTAAGTACGCGATGAGGTACTTCGCGGCTGTCGGGGGTAATGCCAGCGAGACTCAAGTGGAGAGGAAGGTTCTCGCCTCCAGTCCTATCATGGAGGTAAGAGAGTATGGGAGCAGTTCGTCTTTGTATCGGTATGAGCCAATAGCGACGTGGAAAAGGTCATGCTGTTGAGAGATTGGTCCGTCATCAAGGTCCAGGGTGCGCCGGACGTACTTAAGTATCGTCATTTGGGGAGGCTCTCTACTCGCACCCCAGAGAGAGTGGGGTGCAAAAGCAAAAATATACATATGGACGAACGCGCTTGATGCTGATGTCTTGTAAAGAAAAAAAAAAAACCTAGTACTCGATTGCAGCGCCATCTAAGTACTAATTGTAAATCTAAGCCATCTAAAGGCCTACTCAAATGCACATTATTTTTATCAAAACCAATTCAGCCGTTTAAGTATTCAGTGACATACACATATAAAAGAAAAATATTCCTATGAATTAAAAAAACTCATACTTAAAAATTATGTAAATGACGATAATTTTGGGTTTTATCGACTGGAATTTCTATGATATTGACCTCTGACATCAAGTTTTAGCTAGCATTATCTATACCTATTTATACCTTTACCATCCACCCAATCAGTGATTTTTCGAAAAATATCTACGTTTTTAGAATAATTTTCTCCAAAAGGGTGTGTAAGAATAATATTCATATCAACAGGCGATAGGAAACGCGAAAACAACAAGGAACGACAACTCTTCTCGATTCGGCAAGTTTATAGAGATCCACTTCGACAACGTTTACCGGATATCCGGCGCCAGCATGAGGACCTACCTGCTGGAGAAGTCCAGGGTGGTCTACCAGAGCGCGGGCGAGAGGAACTACCACATCTTCTACCAGCTCTGTGCTGCTGCAAGGCATATGCCGGAACTACAGCTAGGTGAGGTTAATTTATTTATGTAGGTGTAGGGACACATTATGGTTTCGACTTTAGGGATCGTTCTAGAATGTCAATTATAGGAATCCCTAATTGAGCACTGCTTCTTCTGGTTGGGGTTGCACGGAACAATTGAAACACGTATATAGTAGACCGGGTATATTGCGCGATAATGCCCCTCAAGAGAACCGTTCATTCGGACCAGTGCGCAGTAACTGGTCCGCTCTACATTCGTCGCACACACATTCATATTTTGTCTATCTTGCATTCTGTATACCATACATAGGCCTCCCACCAGGTAGACCGACGATATCGTCAGAGATGCTGTAATCGATAGATGGTGATGGCAAGCTGTCGTTCATTGTGGCGTTCTAAGGGGGAGGCCTATGTTCAACAGTGGACGTCTTTCGACTGATGATGATGATTAATTTATTTTATTTAAAGCAAACAAACATAATTAATATTACTATCTAATGATACTAAGCGTGGGGATTATGGCAAACCCCCTACTCAAAGGGGGAGGCCTTCGTTCAACAGTGGACGTGTTCCGGTTTATGATGATGAAATATGAATAAGATACTTTCTATGCTAGTTCGTGCGTGGATATACAAGTCCTGTATGTCAATTTTTTGTATCTTTTTTGCCACGGTATGGCGACTGTCGCAGGTTCGAGTCCCGCTCGTGTCCATCATTTTTCAAGTTTCCCTTTGTTGATTTAAAATATACAAGTCTTGTTAAATAGTTTCTCGTTCTCCTTTCTTTCTTTCTAATATGCTTGTTGGTTGCAGACCATCAGGACTCGTTCCACTACCTAAACCAGGGCGGGAGTCCCAACATCGACGGGGTGGACGACCTGAGAGCCTTCAATGAGACCAAGAATGCTCTCTCTACGTTAGGTAAGTACCTATTAATTTAATTTACTATGAACAGGCAAAAGGCTTGCCCCCTATTGCATAACTGGCGAAATGATAATTATGATCATATATTACCTAAGTCGATTTAGGAGGGAGGGGGGTCGAGGGTATTAAGTCAAAACCAAAGTTTGTAACTACCGAAATGAAAAAAAAAATGAATAGGGGAAAATATTTAACAGGGGGAGGAAGGGTGGGCGTATTCTTATGTTTTTTTATCTAGGGGGGTGGGGGGAAAAACTAGCAAAAATAGTCTTATGTAATTATTGAATGGTCCCAAATTAGATTGCGTCGGCTTCGTTAATTTTAAAAGTAGTTGGCGTCAGCATTCCCTAAGTGCATAGCTGAGATAAATATGCAGAAACAAACTCAAGGGTAGAGCTCTCTTTGGAAGCCTAGCTCAATAATTTATGTGAGAATGTGGTACTGTACTGAACAGTTCTGCTGACCCCTTTAGGGAATACAGGCGTGATGTTATACTATGTTACAACACGCACACAATTTGCAGGAGTGACAGAATCCGAGCAGCAGGACATGTTCACCATCCTGTCGACTATCCTGCATCTGGGGAACATTGAGCTGAACGCGTGTGACCCCGACGCGCCGCCCGCCGACGACCCTGACGAGGCTGCGTATATCAGTGTGAGTATGTTATGTCAACAGCATGACAATTAGGTATTTTATTCTTAAAGGTGCGTTATTTAAATATAGAATATATCGTAATTATATGTTAATGCACCAGATAAAAATAAATAATTTGGATTTGTGCCCGGTTGATGGCAATAGGCTCACCCCCTATTACATTGGGACCTAAAACATAATTGGCGAAATGTGGGTGTTCTGTATGTGCACCTCTGCCTACCCCTTCGGGGAATACAGGCGTGATGTTATGTTGAAAAATAAATAAAAAATATCTCGAACGGAGCCCTTATTCATGAGCTGGTTACGCGGCAGAGTCGCGACAAGTTCGAAACTACTCGGGCATTCCCGGATACACCCGTGAGTATAACCGGAATATACAGTAAATAATATGGATAACACTCACAGTTAATATAGTAAAATAAAAACTCCTTTCTAATGTCATATTGCATATAATTATTAGTTCGTAGGCCAGCCTCCATATATTTTTCTTGATTTATGTAACTTCTGATGTGATATCGTGGTGTGTTCTGGTTTGGTTATCCATTTTGTGATCGTATCCCCCCCAGTCAGACGACAAGCACCTATCGATAGTGTGCTCGCTCCTGGGCATATCGTCCGCGGAGCTGTCCCGCTGGCTGTGCCACCGGCGCATCTCGTCTGCGCACGAGGTGATCGTGTCGCGCGTGGAGCAGCAGCGCGCGGTGTTCGCGCGCGACGCGCTCGCCAAGCGCATGTACGGCGAGCTGTTCGCCTGGCTCGTGCATGCCGTCAATAGGGCGCTCGACACTGGACACGCCAAGAAACATTTTATTGGTGAGTTTTGTCATTATTACAGCTTGGTTAAGGGAGACTGCCTCGTTGGTCTAGTAGTTGCTAAGCGCGACTGCTGAGCACGAGGTCCTGGGTTCGAATCCCGGGTCGGGCAAAGTGTGACTGGGTTTTGCCATTAGGTAATTCTCAGTAGCAGCACGGAGTCTGGATTTGTGCCCGGTTGATAATAATAAATAATGTTTCAAATAGTCTATTATCTTTATATAGGAATGTCAAAAAATATTACAAAAGATGCTTAACGCACGTAAAACATTCTTATGAACGTGAGGTGTCGTTTCATGACTTAAAATACCCGGTCGCCTACGTTATTAGGGCTTCTAGTAGAAAATATTTGTTTTTTTGTACATTTAATACTTACGTTGTGGTTTTGTATATAAGATTTAGTGGAAACTCATGTATGACGCTTTTACCTAATGTAAAAAGTATTTTTTGTAATTTTAATATAGGTGAATTTTGAGCCAATTTGCCACCAACGCCCTGATTGGCCAAATTTATTGGTGCCACTTTCTATTAGTGGATATATAATTTCTTATAAACATGATTGGTTATAACCCTCGCGTCATCCCCAGGTGTCCTGGACATCTACGGTTTCGAGACCTTCGAGATCAACTCCTTCGAACAGTTCTGCATCAACTACGCAAACGAGAAACTTCAGCAACAATTCAACTCACACGTCTTCAAGCTGGAGCAGGATGAATATATCAAGGTAAAGCTACCTAACTTACAAATGGTAAAATTATCATCATCACTTATTAGATTATCACCTATTATATCATCACCCAGTATATTATCATCATCACACATTATATCATCACCACCTATTCTTCTTCTTCTTATCGTATGGTTGATGAACAACTTGGTTTCGAAGTTAAACCGCCTGTAGGTCTTGCACCATTTAGAAATCTCTCTGGTGTTCCGGTTTCCTCACGATGTTTTCCACCTATTACATCATCATCACGCATTATATTATCAGTTATTTCATCATCATCGCCCATTATATCATCATCATCACGTATTATATCCCATTTTTATCGTATCCCATATATCCCCCCTTCTGTAACCAATCAACTCTGACCCCCAGGAAGAGATATCATGGAAGATGATAGAGTTCTACGACAACCAGCCGTGTATCGACCTGATCGAGGACCGTCTGGGCGTGCTGGCGCTGCTGGACGAGCAGTGCCGCGTGCCGCAGGGCAGCGACGCCGGCTTCGTGGCCAAGCTCCACCAGTCCTGTACCAAGTACCCGCATTTTATGAAGCCCAGGTTCGGGAATGCTGGTGAGTACCTTATGAAACCTTGGGGTTCCTAGCTACGTGGCTACCGCGCAGATTAGTTGATCTGTGGGGTTATGCCTGGATGTGCGAGTTAATGGCAATAGGTAGTAGAGTAAATACCCTATTACATTGGGAACTATAATATGACTGCGGAATGTGAGTGTACTAGGTGTAGGTATACCCCTGCCAACCCCTTTGGGGAATACAGGCGTGATGTTAAGTTATGTTTAATTTTATTAGGTTTTTGGCTTACTTTAATCCTATATTTCATATATCCCGAAGGGCTAGGCAGAGGTGCACATATAGTACACCCACATTTCGCCATTTATGTCTTTAGGTCCCAATGTAATAGAGGGCGAGCCTATTGCCATCAACCGGGCACACATCCAGACTCTGTGCTGCCACTGAGAATTACCTAATCGAAAAACCCAGTAACACTTAGCCCGACCCGGGATTCGAACCAGGACCTCGTGCTCAGCAGTCGCGCCTAGCGACCACTAGACCAACGAGGCAATCAAAAACCTAATAACCTAGTAATTAATTGATTTAAGATTATTTACGTAAAGTTTCTTCACAGCATTCATCATCAAGCATTTCGCGGACAACGTGGAATACCAATCAGGTGGTTTCCTGGAGAAGAATAGAGACACAGTGTCGGAGGAGCAGCTGGAGTGCATCAAGTCTTCCACCAGGTGCCGGCTGGTGCACGTCATGTTCGCGGATAGACATACAGACACACATTCCACCCTCCCTCCCCCCTCCAAGAGGAGGACGACGCCGTCGGTGCCTATTACTAGCTTAACGGTGAGTTTTAAGTAGAATTGAAGAGAATAGTTATTATTGCACAACTTTTTCTTTTGTTTTTAAAGTCATCACACTAAGATATTCCCCTGTATCGCGGGTGCGTTTCACAAACATGGAATATCACATACACAAACACCGAGACTCGGGACAAACACCTGCGGATTACTATAGTATAATAAATAATAGTTTAGTCCCGTGCGAAGTATGATTTTTATATATTTTTCATCAAAATTTGTTCAGTAGTTTTTCCGTGGGGATGTAAAAACATTCAACCATTCATCGAACCATCTATTTATGCATCCAAACATCCTTAAATGCATCCATCCTTCATTTCATCCATACATTTAGCCATTCATACATACTTAAAATCCATCCCATATTGCCCATTAATTTATCCATAATCCACAAACTTTCGCGTTTATATTCGCGATTGGAGATTTCCATTTGACCATGTACAGTCCATCAAAAATATGGTCTACCACCGGTTTAAATTGTCACAGCTAACAACAACACCTCCTTGTCGAAGCATTATTTCAATTGAATTAACCAATTCTAAAACAACTAAAGTTACTATGGGTTTCAAAGTGATTCTGACAGTTCTCAATAATTCGATCTCACAGAAACTTTTGTCAAAACTGATAGACCATTTTCTTGGCCGACTGTACATAAGTTTCCACTTTGCCTGATGTCCTGGTTCCTCTTTAGCAACCTGGCCGCAGAGCCTCAGGCCAGAAGCAGACCGTGGGCTCCCAGTTCCGGCTGTCCCTGTCGGCGCTGATGGCCACGCTGTCTGCCACCACCCCCCACTACGTGCGCTGCATCAAGCCCAACGATACGAAGGAGCCGTTCAAGTTTGACAGCGCTAGAGCTGTTAACCAACTCAGGTAATTAATGTACACTAACTTGTAATATGTATAATATAGACTGCCTCGTTGGTCTAGTGGTCGCTGAGCGTGACTGCTGAGCACGAGGTCCTGGGTTCGAATCCCGGGTCGGGCAAAGTGTTATTGGGTTTTTCCATTAGGTAATTCTCAGTACGGAGTCTGGTTTTGTGCTTGGTTCATGGCAATAGGCTACCCCTATTACATTGGTACCTAAAAACATAATTGGCGAAATGTGGGTGTACTGTATGTGCACTTCTGCCTACCCCTTAGGGGAATACAGGCGTGATGTGATGTTTAGGAGTATAGTAGCCATAATAATGGTTTGTTCCAGAGCATGTGGTGTCCTGGAAACCATCAGGATATCAGCCGCTGGTTTCCCGTCCAGATGGCCGTACCAGGACTTCTTCCATAGGTATGTATCATGCTGGCACTTTACTTGGCGTATTTGCCCGATTATTCGTGGCGTCTTAATAACGCAAAATACACCGTAAGTTGATTGCAATAAGGTTAATTTTTGTACTCGTAAATATCGTAAATATTTGTACAAAATACGCAAAGTGTTGTGCTACTATTAAAGTAATAGGTACTCGTAAGTTTTAGTATAGTCTCAAGAAATCACCTTATTTTGTAGTTATACCCTATTCAGAAACGAGGATCATACCAGAATTAACTAAACCCCGAATTTAGTCTATTGACATCTGTATTCTTTGACATGTAAACGATAGTGACAGGTATAATTGAATCTAGCGATACTCACCCCTAAAGACCCGACTATCCAGGGTTGAGACTAGAATTCTTCAATTATTCTTTACTCCCCCCTCTCAGGTACCGCCTCCTCTGCCTCCACAAGGACATTGACCGCGGCAACATCAAAGGCACCTGCGGCAAGATACTGGCTCGCTACGTCAAAGACCCTGACAAATACCAGTTCGGAGCCACCAAGATATTCTTCAGGGCTGGCCAGGTAAAGTTATTGATTTTCTATCCTGACCGACTTTCGGCCAAACATAAAAAATACACTATATGACAATCACAACAAGAAACAAAATAAATTAAGAACCATTAAGTATGTATATTAGGTTGGGGAAAAAGTCTTTTCGCATTATAGTATGTATGAACTTGTAATAAAATCTTTTTGGTTATAGTATTTGTATCTGGCTGGTTTTGGTATAATTGAAAGTTACAATTTTAAAGAACATAATTCCAAATTCTAATTAGGAAAATGTGTGATTTTCATTTATTTTTCGTACTGTCAAGAGAGTGAATCTAATGAAGAAATTCGATACATTTTAAAATTTTACTACAAAAAAGGTAAAAATGCAACGCAAGCCGCGTAAAAAATTTGCGATGTTTATGGACCTAGTGCAGTGTCTGTGAGAGTAGCACAAATTTGGTTTAAACGTTTTCAATTCGGAAATTTTGATGTCAAAGATGCACCTCGCTCTGGTCGCCCTATTACGGATAAAATGGATGCCATTTTTGAAAAAGTGGAGCAAGATCGACTTATCAGTAGTTACGATGTAGCTGAAGAACTGGGAATTGACCACAAAACAGTTTTGGCGCATTTGAAAAAAGCTGGGTACACAAAAAAGCTCGATATTTGGGTACCTGACGAGCTCACTGAAGGAAACCTAATGAACCGTGTACTCATTTGTGATTCTTTATTACGACGTAATAAAACCGAACCATTTTTGAAGAAGCTGATAACTATTTTACTATAATAACTTTCGTGAGTGTTATCCATATTATCGGCCTTCCCGACCCGGGTACGCCCGTTCCCCACAAAACGATCACGGACTGGAGGAAACTCGAGGAACGCCTCAAGCGTACTTCATCCGTGCATCTAGACGCTATCCCCGAACATATCGTAACCCTTCCGGATACGATCCGCGCAGTAGAGTCCCTGACCGAGCACGTTCAATCCGCGGTGGACGAAAGTTCACGTAGCGTACCGGTGACGAGCGATCGTCGCTAGCAGCTACCGGATGACGTGCGCGCCCTCATCACCGAGAAGAACGCAGCCATACGCGCGTTCGACTCATTCCCTTCCGAACCGAATCGTCTCTTTTTACGTTCTTTGCAGCGCTCTGTAAAGCAACGTGTAAAAGAATTCCGCGAAGCTCGTTGGGATAAAACCCTGAGCGACATCAAACCCTCCCATCTCGCGTTCTGGCAGCTGGCCAGGGTCCTCAATTCCGACCAACAATCCGTTATGCCTCCCCTAGTCCGACCACACGGTCAAAGCCCCGCTTTTGACGATGACGAAAAGGCGGAATGCCTAGCCGACAGTCTGGAGGCCCAATGCACTCCCAGCACTCAGCCAGTAGACAAAGCTCACCTCGACGAGGTCGACGCGGAAGTCGAACGCCGAGCTGCGCTACCGCCTCCTCCCCCTATCGTAGTAGTAGAGTCCGACCGAGACGATGACGATTTAGCCGATGACCCTTCCGCGATTCCTCCGGTCACGGTCGTCGAGGTCCAGACGTTTGTAAAAGCCCTGAAAAACAGGAAAGCCCCCGGTTCCGACGGCATCACCAATAGGGTGGTCCGTCTATTCCCTTCCACGCTTCTCGTGCTCATGACCGCCATTTTTAACGCGGCCCTTAACAATAACGTCTTTCCGCAAATGTGGAAAGAGGCTATCGTTATAGGTATCCCCAAACCCGGCAAACCCCCTTCCGACCCCACTAGTTATCGCCCCATAAGTCTCCTCAATGTTATTGCGAAGATTTACGAGAGCTCGAAAATTTTCGGCGCTTTGCCGAATCCCATCATCTCATTCCCGACGAACAGTTTGGCTTTCGCACCAAGCACTGTTGCGTCCATCAGTTACACCGCATCGTCGAGCATATTTGCACTGGTTTTCACACCAAGACGATGACCGGTGCCCTCTTTTTCGATATCGCGAAGGCGTTCGACAAGGTCTGGCACAACGGCTTGATTTACAAGCTCTATCGCATGGGTGTGCCAGATCGTCTCGTGCTCATCATTCGAGACTTTTTGTCGAATCGCTCCTTTCGCTACCGCATTGTAGGCGCGTTATCCTCCCCTCACCCTATCCGAGCCGGGGTCCCTCAGGGCTCCGTGCTGTCCCCTCTCTTGTTTGCACTGTACACCAGCGACATCCCCAAGACCAAAAAGGCCCATCTGGCCCTATTCGCCGACGACACTGCTATCTACTCTTCCGGTAGAAGCAGTGAAGTCATTACCAAAACCCTCCAATCCGCGGCCGACGCGCTAGGCGCTTGGTTTCGGAAGTGGAGGATTGAGGTAAATCCCACTAAGAGCGCAGCCGTGCTCTTCATCCGACACGGCGAGGCTCACTCCACCGCCCGCCCCATCCAAATGTTCGGTCGGCCGATCCCTTGGGAGACGTCGACTAAATATTTGGGTGTGATCCTAGATCACAACCTCTCCTTCAGAGAACACATAAAGAGGGTGCGCTCTCGCGCAGCCTTCGCTCTCAACCGTCTTCATCCTCTCGTAAATCAGCGCAGTAAGTTGAATCTCAGACTCAAATTGAGGCTTTTCCTCACTTGTATCCGCCCCATCATGACCTTTGCGAGCGTAACGTTCGCTCACGTCGAAAACTATAAGCTCAAGAAGCTTCAGACCCTCCAGAATAGGTTCATGCGTCGAGCCACAGGAGCCCCGTGGTTCGTTCGCAACGAGCAACTCCATGTCGATCTCAAAATGCCCACTATCAGGCAATTCATGAAGTTAGCGTCCGTTCGCTACTTCAAGTCCGTCCCCGCTCATTCCAATCCCCTGATCGTATCGGCCGCCCGATACACGGCTTTCGTCCGCGCCAAACGGCGCCGTCCCCGTCATGTTCTCTCGGATCCGGACGATCCCATCACCGTCCTTCAGGCGGAGGTGAAAGCTAGGTTAGATGCCGAACGGCGGCAACTACACATCGACAACGCCACACGACGACGACGACACACCGCCCGACCGTCGTATCGACCTCGCCGGCGAGGTCCGTCGCGACGCCCCTCTAGAGCTATTCCCGCGCCGCCGGCTCGTGCCGTGCGAGAAAACTCGATCATGTCCCCAAAAACCCCAAATAATCCGATCCAGCAGCTCCCCCCCAGTAGTGGTAGCTTCTCCTCCCCCAGCGACGCCCTGAGCCGAGGTCCGAACCCCTCGCGGGGGGTTAGGCGCTGTCGCTTAGTTTGTAGTTTTTAATTTATAAGCCTGGCTGGAGGCCTTTTATTAGGTCTCGCCAAACGACCGGTTAAGCAGTAAGAGCTCCCTCAGAGCTAACTGCGAGAGACAAGTTCGAAAAAAAAAAAAAAAAAAAAATATCCATATTATTTACTATATATTCCGGTTATACTCACGGGTGTATTCGGGAATGCCCGACTAGTTTCGGACTCTGCCGCGTAACCAGCTCATGAATAAGGGCTCCGGTCGAGTCCGAAACTAGTCGGGCATTTCCGAATACACCCGTGAGTATAACCGGAATATATAGTAAATAAGCTGATAACTGGTGATGAATAGTGGATCACGTACGACAAGAACGTGCGAAAAAGGTCGTGGTCAAAGGCCGGTCAGGCTTCACAGACTGTGGCGAAACCCGGGTTAACTCGCAATAAGGTGATGTTGTGTGTGTGGTGGGAAGGGCATTATTCATTATGAGCTATTACCACCAGGCAGGACTATCGATTCTGAACTCTACTGCGAACAACTGATGAGATTAAAGCAAGAAGTTGAGAGAAAGCGGCCGGAATTGATCAACAGAAGGGGTGTGGTGTTCCATCATGATAACGCTAGACCTCACACATCTATAGCCACTCAGCAAAAATTAAGAGAGTTTGGCTGGGAGGTGTTAATGCATCCGCCGTATAGTCCTGACCTTGCACCTTCAGAATTCCACCTGTTTCGGTCTCTTCAGAATTCTTTAGGCAGTGTTAGGTTAAGATCACGAGAGGACTGCCAAATCCACTTGTCGCGGTATTTTGATTAGAAGTCCCAAAATTTTATACCAATGGGATCATGTCCCTACCTACAAGATGGCAAAAGGTTATCGAACAAAATGGTACATACATACTTTAGTTAAATGTAAATAAACTATATTAAAAAATGTTTTGAATTTTCTTAAAAAATGCGAAGAAACTTTTTCCCCAACCTATTATTTTAACATAATTTTCATTCATTATTCTCGCAAAAGTTCAAGCATTTTGACAATAGTAACTTTCCTTTATTCGCAAATAAATCCGAAATTAAGTCCAGGAGAGCGTTCAGCTCCTTCAAAGTTCCAGGAAAAGGAGAATTCGAGTCATATTAGGCTAGGTTGTAGGTAATATGGTATACCTGTAGGTTTATTTCACTGTAACACCCTGTATATAGGTACTGGTTATTTAATAACCGGTATTTAGTATCGGTTTAGGGGTTGCGCGACTGCTGAGCATGAGGTCCTGGATCGAATTCTGGGTCGGGCAATGTGTTATTGGGTTTTTCTATTAGGTAATTCTCAGTAGCAGCACGGAGTCTGGATTTGTGGGTAGTAATGGCAATAGGCTCGCCCTCTATTACATTGGGACCGATAACAATAAATGTGGGTGTGTTATATAGGTACACCTCTGCCTACCCCTTTAGGGTATGCATGGCGTGATGTTATGTTATGGTATTTGGTATTGAGTTATTGCAACTTGTGTTACGTCTTAGGTGGCGTATTTAGAAAAGATTCGCGCAGACATCCAGCGCGAGTACTGCGTGCGCGTTCAGAGCTGCGTGCGGCGCTTCCTCGCGCGCCGCCGCTACCTGCGCGTGCAGGCGGCGCTGCGGCGGCTGCAGGCGCGCGCCCGGGGGCTGCTGGCACGACGGTGAGTGCTGTGCTCTAGGTGCGTGCAGGGCTGCGTGCGGCGCTTCCTCGCGCGCCGCCGCTACCTGCGCGTGCAGGCGGCGCTGCGGCGGCTGCAGGCGCGCGCCCGGGGGCTGCTGGCACGACGGTGAGTGCTGTGCTCTAGGTGCGTGCAGGGCTGCGTGCGGCGCTTCCTCGCGCGCCGCCGCTACCTGCGCGTGCAGGCGGCGCTGCGGCGGCTGCAGGCGCGCGCCCGGGGGCTGCTGGCACGACGGTGAGTGCTGTGCTCTAGGTGCGTGCAGGGCTGCGTGCGGCGCTTCCTCGCGCGCCGCCGCTACCTGCGCGTGCAGGCGGCGCTGCGGCGGCTGCAGGCGCGCGCCCGGGGGCTGCTGGCACGACGGTGAGTGCTGTGCTCTAGGTGCGTGCAGGGCTGCGTGCGGCGCTTCCTCGCGCGCCGCCGCTACCTGCGCGTGCAGGCGGCGCTGCGGCGGCTGCAGGCGCGCGCCCGGGGGCTGCTGGCACGACGGTGAGTGCTGTGCTCTAGGTGCGTGCAGGGCTGCGTGCGGCGCTTCCTCGCGCGCCGCCGCTACCTGCGCGTGCAGGCGGCGCTGCGGCGGCTGCAGGCGCGCGCCCGGGGGCTGCTGGCACGACGGTGAGTGCTGTGCTCTAGGTGCGTGCAGGGCTGCGTGCGGCGCTTCCTCGCGCGCCGCCGCTACCTGCGCGTGCAGGCGGCGCTGCGGCGGCTGCAGGCGCGCGCCCGGGGGCTGCTGGCACGACGGTGAGTGCTGTGCTCTAGGTGCGTGCAGGGCTGCGTGCGGCGCTTCCTCGCGCGCCGCCGCTACCTGCGCGTGCAGGCGGCGCTGCGGCGGCTGCAGGCGCGCGCCCGGGGGCTGCTGGCACGACGGTGAGTGCTGTGCTCTAGGTGCGTGCAGGGCTGCGTGCGGCGCTTCCTCGCGCGCCGCCGCTACCTGCGCGTGCAGGCGGCGCTGCGGCGGCTGCAGGCGCGCGCCCGGGGGCTGCTGGCACGACGGTGAGTGCTGTGCTCTAGGTGCGTGCAGGGCTGCGTGCGGCGCTTCCTCGCGCGCCGCCGCTACCTGCGCGTGCAGGCGGCGCTGCGGCGGCTGCAGGCGCGCGCCCGGGGGCTGCTGGCACGACGGTGAGTGCTGTGCTCTAGGTGCGTGCAGGGCTGCGTGCGGCGCTTCCTCGCGCGCCGCCGCTACCTGCGCGTGCAGGCGGCGCTGCGGCGGCTGCAGGCGCGCGCCCGGGGGCTGCTGGCACGACGGTGAGTGCTGTGCTCTAGGTGCGTGCAGGGCTGCGTGCGGCGCTTCCTCGCGCGCCGCCGCTACCTGCGCGTGCAGGCGGCGCTGCGGCGGCTGCAGGCGCGCGCCCGGGGGCTGCTGGCACGACGGTGAGTGCTGTGCTCTAGGTGCGTGCAGGGCTGCGTGCGGCGCTTCCTCGCGCGCCGCCGCTACCTGCGCGTGCAGGCGGCGCTGCGGCGGCTGCAGGCGCGCGCCCGGGGGCTGCTGGCACGACGGTGAGTGCTGTGCTCTAGGTGCGTGCAGGGCTGCGTGCGGCGCTTCCTCGCGCGCCGCCGCTACCTGCGCGTGCAGGCGGCGCTGCGGCGGCTGCAGGCGCGCGCCCGGGGGCTGCTGGCACGACGGTGAGTGCTGTGCTCTAGGTGCGTGCAGGGTGCAGGTCTAGGTGTACGTGCAGAGTGTAGGTCTAGCTGCGCACGCATAGTGCAGGTCCAGGTGCAGCTGTTGCTGTCTGAAATATTCGAACCATCCCCCTCCAGACTCATCAATCTTAGCTACTAGTTAAACGCGTGTCTAAAAATGACAGCGATTTTTTGATTTACTGTCATTTGAAGTGAAATTTTACGTCGTGCACACATTAATAATAATAATTTGTAATCAAATAACCATTAATTTGTTTCTACCACTAGAAAAGCGCAAGAGATCCGCCGGCGGCGCGCCGCCATCAAGATCCAGCGCAACGTGCGCGGCTGGCTGGCGCGCGTGAAGTACCAGCGCCTGCGCCGCCTGGCCCGCGGCCTGCAGGCGCGCGCCCGCGGGTACCTGGCCCGCAACCTCTACCGGGACCGCAGGAGGGTCAAGGCGGTGAGGGGGGCAATACCTTTTAAATTGTATATTAAAGAAGAGTCTAGATTTGTGCCCGGTTGATGGCAATAGGCTCGCCCCCTATTACATTGGGACTTAAAACATAACTGGCGAAATGTGGGTGTACTATATGTGCACCTCTGCCTACCACTAGGCAATACAAGCCTGATGTTATTAAGGAGAAACACTCATGTTTTGTGCCGGTTTTTTTTTTATTAGACATGGTTTGAGTTTCTGGTAAAAGTATTTTTTTCACAGTAAACGTGGGTGTCGTATTTTTCTGATTTCTTTCTAATATAGCAACATTCTATTCTATTTCTAATATAGCAACATTTCTCCTTAGTCGCCTCTTATAACACCTACGGGAGGAAAGGGGGTGGTCAATTCTAGGCCGGATACCCAACGGCACAAAAATATAACATCACGCCTGTATTCCTCGAAGAGGTAGGCAGACAGAGAGAGCTGTCTTCCTTGACGTGTTCCGTCAATGGCTAACCTTGTCCATTTTTCTTACGACACCCACGGGAGGAAAGCGGGTAGTCCATTCTAGGCCGGATACCACTCGGCATATAAATTATTCAGTAATAAAAAAATAATCATAGATATTCATAGGTTTCGCAACAAAATACATTATTTATAAACCTGTAATAATATTGGAGATGTTCTGCAAAAAGAGCAAGTGAGCAGTACCCTCAACCGAAGAGCGTGTAAGAGGAATGTGATCTGTGTGAATGAAGCATAAGAAGTTTGCCAGGATCGTAACAAATGGAAATCCGTGGACTCTGCCTACCTCTCAGGAAAACAGGCGTGACTTTATGTATGTATGTAATAATATATAATACCTAGTTTATTTATTATAATGTCCATGTTTCGCGCAGGTCATCACAGTACAGCGGTTCGCGCGTGGATACCTCGCGCGCCAACGCGTGAAGAAGCTCAAGCGCCGAATTGTCATTGCGCAGGCGTCTGTGAGTATACTCTTAACAATTTACTTTATTGAATTAATTACTTAAATTAATTGAAACGGACTTGTAGTTAAATTGGTAGTTACAAAAATTGTTTTTTTTTAATATTCGGGACTCGCGTGGTCAGATACTGCAAAAAATAGAGTGGTTTGGAAGAAGGAGAGGCCTTTGCCCAGCAGTGGGAAACAAAATAGACTGAAAAAAAAATCTGACGATGTCCGAATGTTTCTAGATCCGTCGTTTCCTCGCGCGTCGCCAATACAAGCGCCTGCGCATCGAGGCTCGCAGCTTGGACCACGTGAAGTCCCTCAACAAAGGGCTTGAAAACAAGATCATCAGTCTTCAACAGAAGCTGGGCGATGCTATGGAGAGGGCCAAGGGGATTGAGCCCCTAATGGCCCAGATTTTGGACCTCAAGTAAGTGGACCATGATGCAGGAAGCATTCGTAACTATACCTTGGTATGTCATTAGTGTTGGTGCAGTGGCTAAGCGATTGGACTGCTGTGCTTAAGGGTTGCGGGTTCGATTCCCGCATGGTACAAAAAATTGTGTGATCGGCAGATGTTTGTCCCGAGTCTGGGTGTTTGTGTATATGATGTTTCATGTTTGTGAAACGCACCCACGATACAGGAGACATTCCTAGTGTGACGGGAATGTTTTAAAAAAAAAAATTAATTGATATTTTAATGAATTATTGAGAAACTAGGTTTCAAACTTACATTTGACCTTCCATCTCCTACAGAGCCAAACTGGAAATACTAAGACAAGTAGAAATCGAGGCCAAAGCACTCCGAATAGACAAGATAGACAAGGACAACCTCATAGCCTCCCTCCGAGAAGAGCTAACGCAAGAGAGGGACAGCAATAAACTTCTTAAACAAGAGAAGAAGTCCATAGAAGACCAGTATGAGAAGAACAGAGTCACGTGGGAGGGGGAGAGTGAAAAACTTGCCAACGAGTTGAAGAGTGTGAAGGAACATTATGAACTGGCTATAGAAGGTAAGAGAAGATTTTTAACCGACTTTAAAATATGAGGCCGTACCCTTGTAAAATAACTTAAAAAAGAAATATCACTATTTTACTATAATAACTTTCGTGAGTGTTATCCATATTATTTACTGTATATTCCGGTTATACTTACGGGTGTGTACGCACACGCATCGGTATGGAGCGTTGCGCACGCAGTTCGGCTCGCGACTGCCGCGTAACCAGCTCATGAATAAGGGCTCCATTCGAGTTCGAAACTAGTCGGGCATTTCCGAATACACCCGTGTGTATAACCGGAATATACAGTAAATAATAAATATCACGCTAGTTCTCCTCGGAGGGTAGGCAGATACATACATTATGCCCACAATTTACACCTTCACAGTTGTAGATCTCAATGTAATAGGGACGAGCCTATTGTCTTCAATCGACGCTTATCTAGACTCCCTACTGATAATAATGTTCTGACCGAATTGCCGAGTGGTATCCGGCCTAGAATTGACCACCCCCTTTCCTCCCGTGAGCGTCATAAGAGGCGACTAAGGGAAAATCCAGAAGATGGGCAGCAGTCTTCTGTAACTTTACCAGCAATACTGCTATCCCCAAGTCGCTTGCCAAGTGTCACTTTCATAGTCCAATGGGACGGTAAGACACGACTGGAGAGAGATCAGGCGCAGGACCAACTGCTTAACGTGCCTTCCGAACCACGGAGGGGTCTCGGCATGTGAAAACGGTCACCCATCACAAGACTGACCGCAGCGAGCACAGCTTAACCACGCTGAACGAGACATCTGCGCGGTAGCCACGTAGCTAAGATATGTCATGACAGAATTCAAATAAATTCAATACCAATCTGATAAAAATAAACCCTATGTATAAGTCATTCGGAAACAAGTTACAATGACTATCATATAAGGGACACTAGTTCTCGCACGCGACTTCTCCTGCTTTTAAAAGGTATGTGAATTATTACCTTTGTAGCTGTAGTGCAGAATTGTATGCAACAGAATCAAAAATTTGTTTAAACCGGGAGCATATACGGACTCTAAAATAATTACTTAAATATATGAATGGATTTATTATTATTACCTAATAATAAATAAATAATAACAGCCTATAACTGTCCCACTGCAGGGCAAAGGCCTCTTCTCGTATAGAGAAGGATTGAGCATTGATCACCACGCTAGCTCACTGCGGGCGATTTCAGATAATTAAATCCAGGTTTCCTCACGATGTTTTCCGTCACCGTTAATCAGTGGTGTCTTAGAATAACTAAGAAAGTATTTATAACATTGAAAAAATCACATCGATACCTGCCCAGGTTTGAACCTGCAACCTTGTTCATTCAAATCCGATATGTTAACCACTAGGCCACCACGACATTATAACCTAACAAAAAATTTGCTTGACACAGAAATCGAACACTGACCTCTCGTTAAGCCGTCGCGCTTACCGACCAATAGACCGTAAACAGTAATGTGTTTTTTATGTTACACAGACAAACAAGCCTTGTTAGTAGATTTAGATTTAATAAAACGATAAATGTTTCCGATAAAACATAATACGCGATATTAGATAGGAACAGATACGAAAGATTATGTAGGTATTAATTAGTTGGTGGATATTACACACAGGTGACTGAAATATACAGTTTTACTTGTATTTTAGTAAGGAAGAATCTTACGTTATTCGATAGACACAAATTAGGTGTTCCGCGAGTATCTGTTCTGCAATGTTTTGAAGAAAATGTGATTCGTGATAGTCAACATCATCAGCAGACGTCCACTGTTGAACAAAGGCCTCCCCCTTGTGATAAACGCTGCGGGACCATGTACTGGAAAACACAGCGTTGGCAGGCCTCCCACCAGGTGGACCGATATCGTCAGAGTTGTGGGCGACCGGTGGATGCAATTGGCAAGCTGTCGTTCATTGTGGCGTTCTAAGGGGGATGCCTTTGATTTGTGACAGCAATTATAGTAAATATGATACTTACTATGTATGTTTTCGTATATTAAACACTTTTTATATAGCATATATATAGTATATTTACTATAATTACTGTCACTAATCAAAGGCCTCCCTCTTAGAACGCCACAATGAACGACAGCTTGCCAATTGCATCTACCAGTTGCCCGCAATTCTGACGATATCGTCGGTCCACCTTAAGAATATCGAAAGTAAATTTTTCTCATTGTTTTCTCCGCTACTAGTTAAAAAATTATAATAAATAATTATGTGATACAAGAACTAGTACGTGATGTGTAGTGGTAGTGTTAGCTAGTTTTTCGTGAACACTACCGTGCGATGTAGTGACAATGTTAGTGTCAAGTCAAGTAGTGACGGAGCTCCCAACAGAGTGCTATGATTCGACTGTAGTGGAGTGGTCGCAGCAGTTTGAGACTCGCGCGCAGTTTTGGAAAGGTTCGTACACATAAAAAAGCATAACATCACGCCTGTATTCCCCGAAGGGGTAGGCAGAGGTGCACATATAGTACACCCACGTTTTGCCAGTTATGTTTGTAGGTCCCAATGTGATAAGGCATGTTTTTCGTTTTGTTTGGATCGTATTTATTTATTAACTGCCTCGTTGGTCTACTGGTTGTTAAGCGCGACTGCTGAGCAGGTCCTAGGTTCGAATCCCAGGTCGGGCAAAATGTTACTGGGTTTTTCCATTAGGTAATTCTCAGTAGCAGCACGGAGTCTGGATTTGTGCCTGGTTGGTGGTTATAGGCTTGCCCCCTATAACATTAGGACCTAAAAAACATAACTGGCTAAATGTGGGTGTACTATATGTGCACTTCTGCCTACCCTTTCGAGGAATACAGGCGTGATGTTATGTTTCATTTCTCAATCATCAAAGCATCAAGGAGTCTAGATTTGTACCATAATAATAGCAATCGGCTCGCCCCCTATTACATTGGTACATGTAACATAACTAGTGAAATATGCGTGGTACTATAAGGGCACACCATTGTCTTTCCTTTGGAGAATATAGACGTGATGATTTTACTTTATTATGGTATTTTTGAGCTGGTCTGATGATGGAATCAGAAGGTGGTCCAAGGTCATAGAAAATACTATGATAGTGTGTATTATAATAGCAGATATTATATTATCATACTTTCAATTGATCTTCTTTTATCTTCTAGAACGCGACAAACAGCACGAGAGAGAGAAGAATGCGTTGAACGCAGAGTTGGAAGCAGAGAGACAGAGTCGACAGAAGTTACTGTCTGCGCAGTATGAGTTGCAGGAGAGAATTGACTCTCTACAGAGGTTAGTTGAGTGGCAAGAAATACATCCATGTTATAATAATAAGTGAATAAGTTAAATAATAATAATAAAGTCTAAGTCTAAAGGCCCACCTTTGTGGGGCCATACGTACGACATGGCCAGCCCACTCCCATTTCAGCTTGGCAGTTTTTCTGCCCACGTCCGATATACCTGTCATGGAACGCAGGGTGGTGAACCACCGAGAAGGCGATGGCGAGATGATATGGACATTTTTGCGGGAAAGACGTGGCCTGAAATGGCATTGGACAGGGTTTTGTGGAGAAATAATGGGGAGGCCTTTGCCCAGCAGTGGGACACTAATCAGGCTAGTTAAAAAAAAAAGTCTAAAGGCTAAGAGTCTCGACCAACACCTAAAGAGGCTCACGTTAGGCGGTTGATGAAGGCTAAATTGATGAAGGAAAATTGAAAAATGACGGACACTAGCGCGATTTGAACCCGCGACCGTCGCAGTACTGTGGCGCTGCTCTAACCAACTGAGCCACCGTGTCGCTGCTCGCATCCGTCAAATTTCAAGTTCCCTTTTTAGTATTTACGTCATAAGGGTGACGTCACGTGAAGGTGACGACTATCCCCCTCGTGTCCATGACTTTTCAAATTTCCTTTATCAATTTAAATTCATACCGGATTTCTATGCACAAGGTTGCAGGTTCAAACAGGCAAGTATCAATGTAACTTTTTCAATGTTATAAATACTTTCTTAGTTATTCTAAGACACCACTGACTAACGGTGACGGAAAACACCGTGAGGAAACCTGGATTTAATTATCTGAAATCGCCCGCAGTGAGCTAGCGTGGTGATCAGTGCTCAATCCTTCTCTATACGAGAAGATGCCTTTGCCCTGCAGTGGGACAGTTACAGGCTGTTATTATATTATTATTATTATATAATTTAGATTCAAGCTTAGCATGGGCAACATTTAAACCAAGTCTAATGAAGCCTGTTGTGTGCCCACAGTTATAACCCGGAATCAACAAACAAACACACACACTTACACACACACACACACACACTCATACACACATAAATACACACTCTCTCACACACACACACACTCATACACACATAAATACACACTCTCTCACACACACACACACACCATAAATATGATCTCATACATGCACTGATTCTAAAGTGATTAATTATGACCAAGTTTGTTAGAATTAGGACATAAAAGTTTATGTAACAATCTAGGCGAAGACACTGACTCCTGTAACACAGGTTATAAACCTAGCACGGGTGTCAGGGTCTCACATAACTGTATCTACCTCTTTTTATGTCAATATATTTTTTTTTTTTATTTACAGTAAACCAGCCCCCAAAGAGCACAGGAGGTCCCTATCAGACGCCAGCAACAACTCCCAGCAGGAGACCACCGTCGAAGATGTGAGTTTATTGTATTAAACCATTTGTTTATTGTAATTTCTACTTAATTTTAAAAGAACTAAGAACCATTTTAGTTTGACTACTGGGTTCTGACTTGTAATACAGTCTTTTTATAAAAACCTACAATAGGCACCAGCTCTCGCAATGTGTTCTAATCGAGATCTAGAATTAGTTTTTAATCATGTGAGAGACATAAAGGACTGTTTCGTTGGTCTAGTGGTTGCTAAACGCGACTGCTAAACACAAGGTCCTGGGTTCGAATCCCGGGTCGGGCAAAGCGTTACTGGAGTCTGGATTTGTACCCGGTTGATGGCAATAGGCTCGCCCCCTATTACATTGGGACCTAAAATCATAACTGGTGAAATGTGGGTGTACTGTGTATGTGCATCTCTGCCTACCCCTTAGGGGAATACAGGTGTGATGTAATGTTATGTTAATAATTATTACTACTTCGTGTTTGCAGGACTACGGATACGGGTCGGTCCGGTCCGTGGAGAGCACTCGGCCAGCATTGGAAGCCGTGAACTGGTCCGCCGGCTCACACAATGGGCCATCACCGGTAAGTATCACGTTATTTATTATCGCGTCTACAGTACAGGAGAAATTCTTAGTGTTGGGCAAAGTTTTTTGTTAAATGTACCTATTTTTATTAACTTTTATCGGCGCATTTTCAATTTGTACCATATTTTTTAAAATAAGTAACCTCTAGAGTTTCTTGCCGGTTCTTCTCCATTGGAATGACATTTTGGAACCGTGCAACTAGCATCCTAACGTTTCATAAGCGCCTGTAATAGGTTTACGTGAAATAAAACATTTTGAATTTCCGTGGTTATCATCATCATCAGCCTATCTCAGTCCACTGCTGGACATAGGCCTCTCCCATGGCACGCCACTGAGCTCGATCTTCGGCCCTCCGCCTCCAACCACTGCCATAATGCATGGTTATAATGAAATTAAATTACAACTCGGGAATTAATGCGAATACAAGTTTTTACCCACGACGGAACGGAGAAGGCATTTAGGCGTTTAGGGTGAGAGGTTGTTTGTTAGTGTGTGTGTGCATAAATGATTATTGCCAATTTTCTCAAAAACGTGTTGACCGATTTTCATGCGGTTTTCGGTAACGGGCATATTTACTATAATAACTTTCGTAAGTGTTATCCGTATTATCTACTATATATCACGGTTATACTCGCGTCGAAACTAGTCGGGCATTCCCGAATATCGACGTGAGTATAACCGGGATATATAGTAGATAAAACGGGTATATCGTTAATTAGAGATGGTTCTTAGCTATTATTCATGACAATTTTTCTACTAAAGCGTTTATAACAGTTGTGGGTTTTTTTTATTGTTTTATTAACTTTGGCTTGACGTTTCGACCGGGTTGCACCGGCCGTGGTCGCAAGCAGTCAGCTTCCATTAATTCCCGTGTCGTAATAATATTTTTTCTCTTCTAATTACTTTTAATATTGTAACACATATATGTATAATTACAGTAATTTAGTATGTATGTTAAATTAATATGTATGTATGTAGGTAGCGGATGCTGGCCTAGTTCTGCGCATGCGCAACAGGATATCAGCGCTGCAGAGTGAGTTGTCGAGGACTACGAAGAGAGCTGCTGACCTTGAAGAACGGATTATGAGTAAGAAGTTCTTCTGTTACTTCTTACACACTGTGTTGGAGGCATTGGAGCCTGCCTTGTTGGTCTCGTGGTGCGACTGCTGTGCACGAGGTCCTGGGTTCGAGTCCCGGGTCGAGCAAAGTGTTATTGGCTTTTTCTATTTGGTAATTCTCAGTAGCAGCACTGGGTCTTGATTTGTGCCCGGTTGATGGCAATAGGCTCGCCCCGTAAACTGGCGAAATGTGGGAGTACTATATGTGCACCTCTGCCTACACCTACGGGGAATACAGGCTTGATGTTATGTAATCTAACTCAATATTAAACTTAATAAGTATTATTTCCTCCAGCCCGCCATTCTTCTCCGCCCACGAACCCCAACATCGACCGCTACAAGCTGGAAGAGTTGGAGATAGAGAACAAGAAGCTTCGAGAACACCTGGACAGGCTGCGGGCGGCCGGGGACTCCGTGCTGGTCTCCAAGGAAGTCATCGGTAAGGAGTAGCATGTCTTTGTCACTAACTTTCGCCCGCGACTTTGACCGCGGTAAATTTACGACTGTTTACATAATAAAGAAAAAAAATATGGACTTGTAGCGACATCTACACGTCGAAGTACGCATGACGTTGCTAATCCTGCATCACTAGCGAAGTAATCACATTCGCTAGCTATATACACTAGGCTTGAGTTAGGAAGTGGGGCGCCGCGGCCCTACAGGCCTACCACCTCCTAGTTGGAAGATCTTCCATTTTCTTTGGAGAAACTCCACATCCCTTCCTCATTTTTTCTGGATAAAAAGTAGCCTGTGTGTTAATCCAGGGTGACAGCTACCTCCATATGAAATTTCATGAAAATCGGTTTAGCTGTTTGAGTTTGGAGAGGTAACAAACATACAAACACACTCGCAAACTTTCGCCTTTATAATATTAGTGTGATGTCTTAAGGTATATTTTTTATAATAAACTTTTAAATTATAATCTTTAGTTAAGACTAGCTGAACCGGCGAACTTCATACCGCCTTCTCTTCCCTTCTCACCGTTTAAAACTTCCCAGGCCTTCTACGACTGTTTTAAAACCAGAATTAGCCAAATCAGTCGAGCCGTTCTCGACTTTTTGCGAGACTGACGTACAGAAATTAATTTTTATATAAATACTAGCTGACCTAGCAAACTTTGTACCGCCATTTAAACCTTCCCTGGACTTCAAAGAATATTTCAAGACTAAAATTAGCCAAATCGGTCCAGCCGTTTGAGAGTTTTAACGAGACTAACGAACAGCAATTATTTTTTATAAAAATATTTAGATTATTTTTATACAGCGTTATATATACGTATGATATAACATTCTTCTTCTGCAGAACAAATGAACGTGATGCAGAAGGAGCTGGACCGGCGGAGAGATGAGTGTGTTCAGCTGAAGAGTGTGCTCACCAACCAGGTATGTTTATATATACCTATATGATCTAGAAGCTAGAAGAATTAATTATTTACTATAAATAGAACAGCTTAAGCCAATTGACACTATTTACTCAAAAAACACAAAGAGAAATATTCAAAGCTGATGTCCGACTATATAATATCTAGGTGAAGTAATTATTTACTTTAAATACAGCTTAAGCCAATTGACACTATTTACTCAAAAAACAAAACACAAAGAGAAATATTCAAAGCTGATGTCCGACCTCCAGTAATTAGAGTGAAACAGAAAGAAAAAAAAGAGAAAAAAGAATAAAATAAGAAAGAACAATAAAAAAAGTAGATACCTATACAATTTTAATACAACATAAGTAGTCTCGTAAATCTAAATAAGAAAGAGAAGGGAATAAAGTTAATTCTTTGGTAGGAACGAACTTAAATCATTGTAGAAGTAACTGTAATATGTATCTTTAATACGTGTTTGACGGAAAAGATTAGTGTGGCTTATCGCAGTGGCTAAGCCATTAGACTGCTGCGCTAAGGGTCGCGGGTTCGATTCCCGCATGGGGCAAAACTTTGTGCGAACCACAGACGTTTGTCCCAAGTCTGGGTGGTGTATGTGATATTTCATGTTTGTGAAACGCACCCACGACACAGGAGAAATTCATAGTGTTCTTAAAAAAAAAACAGTAAACACACTTTCGCCATAATATTAGAGTTTATTACAACCAAAATCTTCCGGAAATCGAATCCGCGACTATTTGAAAGCCAAACACATAACCAGGAAAATAATGGCCGAGTCTAAGTCTAAACATACATCACTGCTGACGCCCCAGTACACACGCCGGACATATTAATCTATGAAGAATTTTAACTGTCACACACTATCTTTGATAATGTTGATTTAACTGATAACCGTGTGTGAGCTGTTTGCGCATGTCACTGAAGATATATCTATATAAAATGTGATTGTGTGTTCGGCTGTTTGTATATTTTCTATCAAGGTCATAGGGTTTTTATTCTGTACTAGCTAGCTAACTAGCTGCGCCCCGCGGTGTTACCCGCTACATTTTTTCGGGATAAAAAGTAGCTTATGTGGTTAATACAAGGTGTCAGCTACCTCCATATGAAATTTCATTAAAATCCATTCAGTGTTTTTACGTGAAAGAGTAACAAACATCCATCCATACTCACAAACTTTCGCGTTTATAATATTAGTACGGATAGGTAGTAGGCTACAAAAGGGCACTTAAAACGTCAACACAAGTTGCTTGGTTCAAATGTCGTTTCTATGGAGAAGAAATACCAAGAAACTCCTTAGTTATTGTTTTAAAAATAAAAGGTAATTAACAATTCGTTTAGAATAATGAGCTACACAATATACTTCAATATAAAGAAATGTATTGAAATGTCTATTTAAATCACACTTTACACTATAAAGGCGAAAGCTTGTGAGTGTGTTTGTTACCTCTTCACGCTCAAACGGCTAGACCGATTTTGATGCTATTTCATATGGAAATTAAAACAGTAAGTGATGGGTACCCTTAAACGACGAGCGTGTATGAGGAATGTGATGCGAGTGAATGAGGCTAAAGAAGTATGCCAGAATCGTAGATTATAAAAATCCGTGGTCTCTGCTTACCCCTCTGGGAAATAGGCGTGACTTTATGTATGTATTTAAACAGAAAACAATAATTTTGTTACGTTATATTTCAATTATTTCTAAATAAATTGAGTACACAGACAAACCCACAGCCAACCGCTAGTATAGACACAGTAGTACAATATTTGAGGACAGACAGTTATTGTGTTTTTATTATTTCATAAAAGTGACATGTTTCTGACTAAACTAGTGAAACAAATAAACGTTAATTTTAGACGATTTTATTTCGAAAAGTAAACTTTTCTTTCTATACATATAAATGTATATAAAATAAAGTGATTTTAATATATAAATAGAACAGTTTATATACAAGTGGAAATAGTTGTTTTCTATGCTTATAAATGTTTTTATGTTATGGATGTAAAATACTTTTGATATATTGAAAAATAGTTTAATCGAAAATGAAATTGTGTGTTTTGTGTGCTTATAATTGATTTTAAATAAGTGTGGCTAGTGAAAGTGAATTTTCAATGTGTTTGTTAATAGTTAAGTCTGGAACTATAAGATAAACTCAGAAGAGAATCAGGGGTTTATTTTTGTTAATAAAACAATAGTGAACGAGTTCGGAACAATTAAAACTATATGTTTAATTTTAATTAATCTGACTGCCTCGTTGGTCTAGTGGTTGCTAAGCGCGACTGCTGAGCACGCTGTCCTGGGTTCGAATCCCGGGTCGGGCAAAGTGTTACTAACCCAGTAACACCAGTTTCCATTAGGTAATTCTCAGTAGCAGCACGGAGTCTGGATTTGTGCTCGGTTGATGGCAATAGGCTCGCCCCCTATTACATTGGGACCTAAAACATAACTGGCGAAATGTGGGTGTACTGTATGTGCACCTCTGCCTAGTCCTTCGGGGAATACAGGCGTGATGTTATGTTATGTTTTTTAATGAATCTTAAAAATTAATATTTCGTAGTACTGTGTAATAAACTACGAGTAAGTTTCATGTGATATGTGCCGAATATAGTGTTAAGAATGTCTCTCCCTATAACTGGAGTGCGGATATCTAAAACTCTGTTCATGGATAATCCGATACATAGGAGTAACTTCCACTATTGTCAGAAAAAGGTATACTATTTTTTTATCTTTTTTATTTATTTAAAAAAGATTACATGCTAGATATCGTCTTCCGATATGTCCTACAAAGTCACAAACACATACCAAGTGAATGTTGAGTGAAATGTCCCAAAACGGGACATCATGTGTGTTTTATGTGATTTAAGAGGAGCTTAAGTTAAGAGCCGTTTAAGTATGCGTGCGGTTACAATATATTGATAATATTCTTCTGTTTGACCCAGAAACCGTGGTTCCAAGCACTGAAAAACGTCGTGAGTAATAATAATAATTAAAAGCGTAGCTTTAACCGTCGTATAACATACCCAGCCGCTTTGTATATTATTTCTGTTAACTTATGTTAGTTAGTTATGTTAATTTATGTTTATTTCTTAACACGAATTAACCCAGCACTAGCGCAATCACCTAAAAACCAGAACAGTATTCAATATTATTATAAGTCTTCTTTTGAAGCCTCTAGCTCAGTGGTATGACCGTTAGAATGCCAAGTCAAAGGTCGCAAGTTCACAGCCACGCACCAATGTCTTTTCAAATTCATGTGCGTACTATAAATTAGTTATCAGTTGCTTAAAACGGTGAACGAAAACATCGTGAGGAAACCGGCTCACCTGAGAGATTCAACGGTGTGTAAAACCGGTTGTGTACAGGCGGTTTAAACTGACACCCGGTTGTTCATTAACCATACGATAAGTAGAATGTAATAATTAACAAAATATGTTGTATTTATTTTTTGTATTAATGAATGGAAATGTAAGTTTCTAGTGAGTTAATAACAGTTTGCGACATTAGGGAGTAAATTAAATAATATTATAAAAAAGTTTATTTCTTGACAAACACGTTTTGAATTATTGTTATAAATAATATTTGTTTATACATTTTATTATTTCTTTTTAATATTTTATATTAAAGGCCTCATTATGAGATCATTTTATTTATTACGACAAAAAAAAACTAAATATGTATTTTTTCTTTTTTTCGTAAAAATTCGTATAATGTTTTATATAATTATATTTTATACAACAAAAAAATGTTTTTTGACGTTTTTTTCATTATTTTTTCACGCTTTCCATTGCGGTCATTGCATGGTACATGATTATAATTATTATGACACCTAGCTTGTTGTTTGTAGCAATAAAAAGCACATTTTACATAACCTCTTTTTTTAAAGTCGGTTCAATTACTAATTAGGATGCACGGTTGTCGCACCAATGTTAATGATTGTTGTTAATTAAGCTAGAATACGTTTTAATTACAAACAAAGGCACTTATTTCGATTTTCACATATTTTCTGTATGAATAAAATTCATGTATGTTGTCCCAAAAATCGAAAGTTTTGGATCTATAACCTAACAACACACATGTTTTTTTTAATAATTGATGGTGTACATACGTGAAGGTATCAAAAAAGAACCTTATTCGGTCATATCAACTATTAAAAAAATTAAATTACATGTAAAATTAAAAGTTTTAAATTCTAAGTTATTTATTTCAATAAAAATAACATTAAGTATCAAGATCTATTGGATACATCGATTAAACTCGAGTTTGTAGATCTCGTAGCAGGTACCGTAGCGATTCGTAGACCGAAACTTCGTAGCTCGATTTATTGTAGCACCTACGTATTATCCTGAAGTAGATAATTGTTTTTTGGTAGCATGTTGCCTATGCTTAAATTAAAATTGATGATAGACAGGAGTGGGATTCGAACCCGCGACCTTCGCTGATTCGTGCCGCAGATCTCCCAACTGAGTCAACTCCCAACCAATCTGAATTTCCCTTGTTGTTGATTTTACGTCTTAAGGGTAACGTCAGGTATTATCAATTGGAATCTATTACCAGTGCCACGGACCAGCGAAGGTTACAGGTTCGAATCCCGCTCGTGTCCTTACCTTACCTGTATCAACTTAAACTAAAGTAGAAGATTTAACTTATCAACCTACACAAGATTGTACTACATGATATTTGAATTTGAACTCTATTTCCACAGACGGTGAATCTGAAGTCGCTCGCCACATCCAACTACGGTTCAGACGTGGATATTATTAATGAAGATGGTGAGCTAGCGACTGCTTATGAAGCACAGAAGGGTATAAACAGGTAACTATGACAGTCTGACAACAAATAGTACAGCACTGATAGCCGAGTGGTGTGACCGTTGGACTGCTAAGTTAAGGGCCACAAGTTAAAATCCCAGCAGACAATGTCTGTTCGCATTCATGTGCAAAATATAGCAGATTGGTATCCGGCCTAGAATTGACTACTCCCTTTCCTCCCGTGGGTGTCGTAAGAGGCGACTAAGAGAAACTCCAGAAGATGGGAAGCAGCGTCTTCTGTAACTTCACCATCAATACTGCGATCCCAAGCCTAGCCAAGCGTGGGGATTATGGCAACCCCTACATATAATTAAGAGGGGAGGCCTTTGTTCAACAATGGACGTCTTCCGACTGATGATCATGTGCATAATATAAATTAGTTATCAGTTGCTAAAACGGTAAAGGAAAACATTGTGAGGAAACCGGCACACCTGAGAGATTGTTCAACGGTGTGTGTCGCCATGTCAGAGGCCTACAGGCGGTTTAAACTCTGACACCAGGTTGTTCATCAACCAAACGATAAGAAGTCTAATAAAATGACTACAATTACTATGTGTTTTTGTCATTTTGAGGTATTTTTTTTTTAATCAAGTATACTTATTATTATGTTTCTCTGCAGGCAACTACAGGAAGAGTTAATAGCGGAGAAGAAATTCTACTCAGAACACATATCTAAGGCCAAAGCGGAGACAGAAAGACTGAGAGAAGAGAACGAGAAGTATCAGAAGTAAGTAGTCTATAAATATATATTATAACTAGCTGACCCAGCAAACTTCGTTCGCCTTCTCACCGTTTAAGCCTTCCCTGGACTTCCACGTATATTTCAACACCAAATTTAGCCAAGTCGGTCCAGCGTTTCTCGAGTTTTAGCGAGACTAACGAACAGCTATTTATTTTGATAGTGACTGGCGCAGTAAGCGATTGGACTGCTGCGGCTAGGCATTGCAGGTTCGATTTCCTAGTGACAAAAAAATATGTATTCCGCAGATGTTTGTCGCGAGTCTGGGTGTTTGTGTATGTGATATTTTATGTTTGTAAGACGTACCCACGATCTAGGAGAAATACCTAGTGTGGGTTTTTTTTAATAAACTTTAGTGTCATATAGCATGAACATATAAATAATATAAAGGTTATAAGGATAGCTATGAGGTATTTCCTGCATTGCGTATACATCGCAAACAAAACCGTGGGACACATCCAGTTCTATACCGAAAATTAAAAATTTTAAACCGATTTTTTTATATATTATTTACCTGTATATTCCGGTTATACTCACGGGTATATTCGGGAATGCCCGACCGACCTTTTTATAGTTTTCAAAGAGAAAAATCTAGCCTATTTAATTACAGAGACGAAGATATCCCAAAGATTAAGGTGACAATCGGAAGATATTATATAAACCCGAAGAAGTGTTTTAAAACAATATTTTTATCTGAATTATTAATCAATTTGACATTCACAATACTCAATGTAATAAGGCTCTGAAATTGTAGAATAAAAATAGGTATAATATATTTAACAATTACAATAAATGATTATTTCAATGGCCTGCCTTTTTGTTATTTAAAAGAAATAACCTAAAACATTGGTCCACTGTGGCACACGACCGAATTAACTGGACGAATGAAATCCGCCTTTGCCCTGAAGACAAGGCTGATTAAAAATGCCTAAAACATTCTAAATAAAATAAAGAAACTGAAAAATGGTAGACAGAGTGGGATTTGAACCCGCGACCTTCGTCAATCCGTGGTGGTGCTCTGTCAACTGAGCTACCAACATCCTATATAAATATATTATTAATTTTTTGCAATCATAAGGTTGTGTCTTATAGATGTCTAATTATACTGATTTGTATATTAGTATGTTTCGTTAGCTGTCGTTCATTGTGGCGTTCTAAGGGGGAGGCCTTTGTTTAACAGTGGACGTCTTCCGGCTGATGATGATTTGTTAGATTTTTACTTTATGTAAAACGAATAAAAAATCTGCTATTTGGGGTGGAGAGAAATCCAACAAATAAAAACGACCTGATTAGCGCAGTGGCTAAGCGATTGGACTCGATTGGGTTCGATTCCCGCACGGGGCAAAACTTTGTGCGAACCACAGATGTTTGTCCCGAGTCTGGGTGTTAGTGTATGTGATATTTCATGTTTGTGAAACGCATCCACGACACAGGAGAAAATCCTAGTGTGGGGCGCCTTTTTTTTAAAAAAGAAATAAAAAAAAAGCCATGAAAAACGGTCCAGCAGTTCACGAGTTACAAGTGTTGTAACAAATCGACATTTCATAATATATAGATTACTAGCTGTGCCCCGCGGTGTTACTCGCTACATTTTTTCGGGATAAAAGGTAGCCTATGTATTAATCCAGGGTGTCAGCTACTTTCATATGAAATTTCATTAAAATCGGTCAAGCCGTTTGGGCGTGAAGAGGTAACATGCACACACAAACTTTCGCCTTTATAATATTAGTGTGATAGCTCCAAAAGATTCTATTTGAAAGGTATAATAATGTCTTCCTGACCGATACTCGGTCTCGGGAAATCTCTAATACTGAATATTTCTCTCTCAGGCTGCTCAGTGCCGACTTGAGTGCCGAGCCAAAGAACAAAACACAGGAATTCGCGCAAAATGAAATCATCAGGTTGGCGGCCGAGAGCCTAGCGCTGCAGGTAAACACAATAGGCCATAGGGATCCTATTCTATAGTACAACTTTGACGAACAGCCAATGGTATAAAGCAATTTGGACCATCTAATTGGCAGCGTTTGGACTGCTGCGTTAAGGGTTGCGGGTTCGATTCCCGTACGGGACAAAAAAATGTGCGAATCAGGTGTTTGTTCCGAGTCTGGGTTGTGTATGTGATATTTCATGTTTGTATAACGCACACGGTACAGGAGAAGTTTCTAGTGTGGGGCGAAGATTTTTTATTTTCATATCGTATGGTTGATGAACAGTCTAGTGTCAGAGTTTAAACCGCCTGTAGGCCTCTGACATGGGTTTACACACCGTTGAACAATCTCTCAGGTGTGCCGGTTACCTCACGATGTTTTCCTTCACCGTTTTTAGCAACTGATAACTAATTTATAATACGCACATGAATTCGAAAAGACATTTGTGCGTGCCTTTGACTTGGCAGTCCAACGGTCATACCACTCGGCTGTCGGTGCTTTTTTAATAATAATAATTATGTTGAGACTGCCTCGTTGGTCTAGTGGTTGATAAGCGCGACTGCTGAGCACGAGGTCCTGGGTTCGAATCCCGGGTCGGGCAAAGTGTTACTGGGTTTTTCCATTGGGTAATTCTCAGTAACAGCACGGAGTCTGGATTTGTGCCCGGTTGATGGCAATAGGCTCGCCCCCTATTACATTGGGACCTAAAACATAACTGGCGAAATGTGGGTGTACTATATGTGCGCCTCTGCCTACCCCTTCGGGGAATACAGGCGTGATGTTATGTTATGTGTATAATTATGTTGTCAGGAACGTGTCGACAAGCTGTCTGAGAGCTGTCGCCGCTACAAGAACCAGATCCGGCTGTTAGTCAACAAGCTGAGGGAGGTCGGCGTGGAGGATGTGAACGATATCCTAGACAATAATGGTAACACATTATAAAATAACTAGACAGTAATGGTAACACATAATAAAATAACTAGACAATAATGGTAACACATAATAAAATAACTAGACAATAATGGTAACACATAATAAAATAACTAGACAATAATGGTAACACATAATAAAATAACTAGACAATAATGGTAACGCATAATAAAATAACTAGACAATCATGGTAACACATTATAAAATAACTAGACAATAATGGTAACACATAATAAAATAACTAGACAATAATGGTAACACATAATAAAATAACGAGACAATAATGGTAACACATAATAAAATAACGAGACAATCATGGTAACACATAATAAAATAACTAGACAATAATGGTAACACATAATAAAATAACGAGACAATAATGGTAACACATAATAAAATAACGAGACAATCATGGTAACACATAATAAAATAACTAGACAATAATGGTAACACATAATAAAATAACTAGACAATAATGGTAACACATAATAAAATAACTAGACAATAATGGTAACACATAATAAAATAACTAGACAATAATGGTAACACATAATAAAATAACGAGACAATCATGGTAACACATAATAAAATAACTAGACAATAATGGTAACACATAATAAAATAACGAGACAATAATGGTTACACATAATAAAATAACGAGACAATAATGGTAACACATAATAAAATAACTAGACAATAATGGTAACACATAATAAAATAACTAGACAATAATGGTAACACATAATAAAATAACGAGACAATAATGGTAACACATAATAAAATAACTAGACAATAATGGTAACACATAATAAAATAACTAGACAATCATGGTAACACATAATAAAATAACTAGACAATAATGGTAACACATAATAAAATAACGAGACAATAATGGTAACACATAATAAAATAACTAGACAATAATAATAATAATAATAAAACCCCTCTGGGCACATCGTTACCTCAACATGAGAATAACGTAACACCGGAGGGGACAGTAGTATAGCTTTACCAACCCTCGTGATAGAAATAAAAAATATATCACAAGGACTTGTACTAAAAGCACACAAACCGCAGGGCAGCTTGTGGCGAGCTGTTTGTGAGTGGCGACACAACGTGCCTGATACCCCAGAGAGTCGGTCAGGGACTCATCCCCGGTTTGCCCGATATGGGTAGCTGGAGTGGAAACCGAAGAGCGCCCGCAGGACTCTCAGCTCTTTCTTGCCTTAGTTGGCTGGTCAGAGAGGGGTCGCCAGAGCTATATGCTCGGGGGTGGAAGTGTCTAATGGCGTAATAGCGGGGAAACCCGCTCCGAGTCTTCGAGACGCGCGATGGTGAAACCGGGGCCGCACCGCTCTACACCCCTAGCCACTCGCATCGGTGTTGCTCCCTGTTGCCTATAGTGGCGACTGTTTAGGGGGCCCATCTAGTGAGTGGCGAGTCACCGTCTGCTAATATACTGCATATTATATGGTTAAAGGCAGACGCCGTTGTTATTCAGAATAAACTAAAAATAACCATTCCACGAAACATCCCAACACAATAGACCAAATCATTTTAGTATCCATTTTTCTCAATAGTCCTGCACCTTTTGGGGACTTTTCATGGCTGTTCTGTTATAGAGCAGTTGTGTGGTGTCCCTAGCTGGTGTCCCATCCCCTTTTAGATTAAAGTTCTCAACGGGCCTCTGCGTGTTGGACCTGTGTCCCCACGTAAGCCTTTTAAAAGTCCGGGTATCTTCCACATGGTTGATAGCCCGAGTAAATAAAATGAGATACAAATAATAATAATAAACGTTTATTTCAGGCAATATAAAACAATGCTAAACAAAGCTTACAGAGGCCCATATTATATATACCTTACAGACTAACATACATACAAAAATATAAACTTATAACTAAGTCACGTTTTCGCGACGTATAACGCACGTTCTGTGACAATCGGAGGACGCCGGCGGCCGCGGAATTTCCTAAATACAACCCCTTTCGGCCACAGCTCCTCTTTCAAAATCGCCGATAGTCGATCGGTCGGGACGCGTACAACAAACGAGTTGAAGTTAACTGTGTTGCGCGATTCCAACTTCTCGACTAAAAACCGGAGCTTCGTTTGCTTCTCCAAGTACTCCATCACGTCGGAGGCCTTCGTGGTGAAGTGGAGACGGGACACATACACATGCGCCACAGGCACAGCGGGGGGCAGCATATGTTCTGACGGTGCGGTGCCACACAGGTTGTGACAAAGAGGCCTTTTCTTCTTTCTCTCGACCTTAGTAAAGCCCTCTTCATCCTGCTGTCGTGGTAGCGCCGCACTAGGAAGGCGTGCGTTGCGGGTGCTCCCGGTAGCCTTCTCGGTCCTCAATACATTGCTCGCTTTGGGTGGCTGGCGGGCAGCAGCCGCGGCGTAGTGACGTTGAGGCGTTGAGGTCACGACGACAGGCGACACCTCCGTGGGGGGAGGCGCGGGGCGGGGCGCAGGCGACGGCTGTGTCTCAGGTGTCGAGCTCATGAAACTTGCTGACACGGCTTTGCATGCGCCTCGACGCGTGTTGATGTTGTTGACCTCCGGTGAACTACTTACGGCCAGCGAATTTCGCAATGATGTTACTTCGGCACGTAGCTCACTAATGGTGTCTTGCGAAGCCTCCAACTTCAACACTACCTCCGCCAGGCTGGCTTTCAGGGTTGTGATGTCCTTGAGCAACCTGGTCACATCTACGTGATCGAATGTCACTGGCGGCAACTTGTTCAAGTTTTTCGCCACAAACGACGGCACGTCATCAGGATCCGTTGTCTTCAGAAGATTGATGGTGTCCTGAAGACTCTTCTCACCCTTGTCGTCCTTACGGCGGGATGGCATTCTGTCGATCTGTCCGACCGACTTGTACAGCAGAGTTTTCGCTACTAATATCTCCTCTGCATTAAAATTGGACTTGCAGATCTGGATGATAGTGATCTCGTCCATGGTGTCGATGGCGTGTTGTAAGAACGCCAACACTTCATTAGCTATGAGTTGCTCGGAACTCAAAGCCATTGTATCGTGCGCGGCCTATGCCGCACAAATCGCGAATATAATTAAATTTATATTTATTATTATATTCGTATGCAGTGGGCGCGTCCTTTACTGACCGCGCATAATAAAATAACTAGACAATAATGTTAACACATAATAAAATAACTAGACAGTAATGGTAACACATAATAATGGTTATTACATATTACGTCCATACGCTGGACCAAGCCAATCATTACATCAGAGTTGATAAACCACAAATCCTTGCCAAAGAAAATCGATTCCTTCCTAGGATGATACGCGAGGCTATTAAAATTAAAAAAACACCCTAATTTCAATAGAGAAGATGGCTGGGACATACCACCTGCTTGGAATCCTATCATAGAATCTATTAAAGTTAATTCCAAGCGCAAAACTGCAAGACTGAATGACACGGCCGATTGTTAATAATAATTAAAATGTAAGGCAGTCGATAGTAATTGTTCAAATTAGACGTTTAACACCTCAGTCTGCCCGTGACCATGAATGCTGTAAAGGATTCGAAACGTCGGGACCAAAAATTAATTAAAAAACCGCGAGAAAATTCGTAAACCTAGTTTTATTTCAATACTACATATTATTGACTGCCTCGTTGGTCTAGTGGTTGCTAAGCGCGACTGCTGAGCACGAGGTCCTGGGTTCGAATCCCGGGCCGGGCAAAGTGTTACTGGGTTTTTCCATTAGATAATTCTCAGTAGCAGCACGGAGTCTGGATTTGTGCCCGGTTGGTGGCAATAGGCTCGCCCCCTATTACATTGGGACCTAACACATAACTGGCGAAATGTGGGTGTACTATATGTGCACCTCTGCCTACCTCTTTGGGGAATACAGGCGTGATGTTATGTTTTTTTATGTTTTTACTATACACATCGTTTTTACTCACGTGTGTATTCGGGAATGCGTAGTTTCGAACTCGAACGGAGCCGCGAGTCGAACTTATGCAAACGACAGAATATAATTTCGTCCTAGATTTTTTTATAATTAAAATTCTAAATATTTTGTCCCATAGACCCGGTGGCCCCGCCTAACGCGTCAATGACGCTGGAGATGGCGCCGGTGACGCGCAAGAAGGAGAGAGAGTACCTCGGGATGTTCGAGTACAAGATACAGGACGAGGGCGTCATCATCAAGAAGCTGATCAGCGGTGAGGGGATCAGCAGGACTTAGTTGAATTAATAATGCCAATTACCAAACCTATAATTACTACTCCATTCAAAATTGAACTCTATTCCACAGAGTTAAAGTCCAAAATACTGCCTCGTTGGTCTAGTGGTTGCTAAGCGCGACTGCTAAGTACAAGGTCCTGGGTTCGAATCCCGGGTCGGGAAAAATGTTACTGCGTTCTTCCATTATGTAATTCTCAGTAGCACGGAGTCTGGATTTGTGCCCGGTTGATGGCAATAGGCTCGCACCTACATTGGGACCGAAAAACATAACTGGCGAAATGTGGGTGTACTATATGTGCACCTCTGCCTACCCCTTCGGGGAATACAGGCGTAATGTTATGTTTTAAAGCCCAAAATAATTGTAACTGTATATTACATCAATAACCATTGCCATATGTCAAGACTCGATCACCAAGCCATTCAAAATTCAACTCTATTCCGCAGACTTAAAGCCCAAAACAGCAGTAACGTTGCTACCAGGCCTACCCGCCTACATCTTGTTCATGATGCTTCGACACATGGACCACGTAGATGACGAGCCTAAGATGCATCAGCTGATGAAGGCGGTCAGAACTGCTGTCAAGAAGACGCTGAAGAAGAGAGCGGAGAGTGTGGAGTATAATGCTCTATGGCTCGCCAATATGCTCAGGTGAGATTTATATTTAACTAGCTACGCCCCGCGGCGTTACCCGCTAGATTTTTCCGGGATAAAAAGTAGTCTAAGTGGTAATCCAGGGTGTCAGCTACGTCCATATGAAATTTCATCAAAATCGGTCCAGCCGTTTGAGCGTGAAGAGGTAACATACAAACACAGTCAAACTTTCGGCTTTATAATATTAGTGTGATTACTAGCTGACCCGGCGAACTTCTTACTCCTTCTTTATCGTTAAACTATCCCTGGACTTCCATAAATATCATCATCATCAGACGGAAGACGTCTACTGTTGAACAAAGGCCTCCCCCTTAGAACGCCACAATGAACGATAGCTTGCCAATTCAATTCCACGAATATATCAAGACTAAAATTCAGCAAAATCGGTCCAGCCGTTCTCGAGTTTTGGAAAACCAGTTAACCTCATATTCTCTTCCTCACTCAGGCTTCTCAATAACCTGCGGCAATACAGCGGCGACACCATCTACCAGACGGGCAATACTCCCCGCCAGAACCAGCAGTGTCTGCGGATCTTCGACCTGTCGGAATATCGCCAGGTGCTCAGTGATATCGCCGTCTGGATATACCAAGGTATGGTATAATGGAGAGATTTCGTATGACCTTAGAAAAATGCCCCAACTCGTAATGTTAAAAAAATGTCTTGCCTCTCAACGTTAGAAAAATGCCCCACCTCGTAATGTTAAAAAATGCCCTACTCCGCTACATTAAAAAACGCCCCAAATCTGAATGTTAAAAAACTCCCCACATTGCAACGTTAAAAAATGCCCCTGTCTAGGGCTGATCCACCTGCTGGAGCGGCAGCTGGAGCGGCTGATCGTGCCGGCCATCCTGGAGCACGAGGAGATCAGCGGCCTGTCGGGCCCGGCCGCGCGCCCCCCGGCCGCCGGCGCCGGGCCCACCAAGCTCAAGCGCGAGCTCTCCAACACGCATGCGCAGCTGCACACCTATGCCGTCGACCAGCCGCTCAGGCTCATGATATTCAAACAGGTATCATTCACATTTTTTTTTATTTGCTATAAACAATTGCTTCAGTATGTTATGAACTCATGAATAAAAGCCGTCCGATGTGCTCATGAATAAAGGCCGCCCGATGTGCTCATGAATAAAGGCCGCCTGACGTGCTCATGAATAAAGGCCGCCCGATGTGCTCATGAATAAAGGCCGCCCGATGTGCTCATTAATAAAGGCCGCCCGATGTGCTCATGAATAAAGGCCGCCCGATGTGCTCATTAATAAAGGCCGCCCGATGTGCTCATTAATAAAGGCCGCCCGATGTGCTCATTAATAAAGGCCGCCCGATGTGCTCATTAATAAAGGCCGCCCGATGTGCTCATTAATAAAGGCCGCCCGATCTTATGAAACACAAATATTATAAACGCGAAAGTTTGTAAGTATGGATGGATGTTTGTTACTCTTTCACGTAAAAACTACTGAATGGATTTTAATGAAATTTCATATAGAGGTAGCTGACTCCCTGGATTAATACAGGCTACTTTTTATCCCGAAAAAATGTAGCGGGTAACACCGCGGGGCGTGGCTATTAATGTCTGAATTTCCTCCATATCTTCATCAAATAAATCTGTGTAAAGGTCATCTAAAAAGAAAAATGTATTTTAATCTTACATTTGACTAATTTCTACAAATATATGTACTGGAACATTGAACAACCCGAGCTCCCTCTCCCCAGTTGTTCTACTACATCTGCGCGTACAGCCTGAACCAGCTGCTCCTGCGCAAGGATCTGTGCTGCTGGGCCAAGGGGCTGCAGATCAGATACAACATCTCGCATCTGGAGACGTGGATCAAGGAGCATTTGGCTGAATATGGACAGAAAAGCGTAAGTATTCATAGATCTTCTTCAGCATCATCAGCCGGAAGACGTCCACTGTTGAACAAAGGCCTCCCCCTTAGAACGCCACAGTGAACGACAGCTTGCCAATTGCATCCACCGGTTGCCCGCAACTCTGACGATATCGTCGGGCCACGAGTTCTTCTTAATTAATTTCAAAATTCTTAACAAAGAAGTACGCTAATTAACTAACGCTTACTAATTATCAAATTATTCTATTTTCGGTACAAAAAAACGCCTATTTCTGTGTCCAGCATTACAGAGATTATAAACAGTGGGGGAAATCCCCATGATGTACTGAAGATGGGTGGTATCCCTAGGACAACGTTAGCTTCATAGCCTCGGTAAAATAAATACATTACATATGTTAAGGGCCCATTTTTGAATTGACAAAAAAAATTGTTGAACCATTTTGACAGTTTATGGCGATTGAAAAATCGGCCCCAGAAAAATTCATAAGGTGAAACTAATTATTTTCTATTATTTTGGCAAAAAAAGACATGACGTTTCCCATTAATATTTGCAAAAAAAAAATACCCAGCAATGGGTGATACCTGGCTAAAATTATTAACAACTGATAGTGTACTAAACCCACCACCAACCACTAAACTGCCCCACTCCCAGGTGGAAGAGATCCTGGGCGTGCTGAAGCCGATCACGCAGGCGGTGCAGCTGCTGCAGGCGCGCAAGTCCATGCAGGACGTGCAGAGCACCGTCGACATGTGCGCGAACCTCAACGCCATGCAAGTCTGCAAGGTAACGTACCTACACTCATACATACACTCATACATGTACCTACACTCATACATGTAGCGACACCTACACGTCGAAGGACGAGTGACCCCCCCTTTTTAACGGACTTCAAAAAAAGGAGGAGGTTCTCAATTCGACTGTATTTTTTTTTATGTTTGTTACCTCATAACTTTCGCTTGGGTGAACCGATTTTGATGATTTTTTATTTATTTGAAAGCTGGTGCCTCCCGTTTGGTCCCATTGCAATTTGATTAAGATCCGATCAGTACTTTTTCAGTAATTCTTAATAATGCGGTTTTTTTTCACGTTCTCTACTACATTTTTCTATGATTGTTCTCCGATTTCTGCGGTTTTTTTACTTTTTAGTGCTTTTTAATTTGTTGTGAAATAGTTTTGTTTTGAAGTCGGTTTTTTTTGTTAAAATTTTCGTTGGAGGAACTCCACATTCCTTCCCCCACATACATGTACAGCCAGCATCATAAGTAGCATAGCATGATAAGAATACTTATGACAAATAATCCAAAGAAACAAACATCAATTCAAGTTATTGTTTCAAATTATATAAACGTCCAGATGATGATCTGATAATATTAATAAAACATAACATCACGCCTGTATTCCCCGAAGGGGTAGGCAGAGGTGCACGTATAGTACACCCACATTTCGCCAGTTATGTTTTAGGTCCCAATGTGATAGAGGGCGAGTCTATTGCCATCGACCGGCACAAATCCAGACTCCGTGCTGCTACTGAGAATTGCCTAATGGAAAAACCCAGTAACACTTTGCCCGACCCGGGATTCGAACCCAGGACTTTGTGCTCAGCAGTCGCGCGTAGCGACCACTAGACCAACGAGGCAGGCTATAATGTTACTAATAATACTAATAAACCCAATATTTCCAGATCCTGAACATGTATACTCCGGCCGAAGAGTACGAGGTGAAGGTGACGCGCGAGTTCATCCACGAGATACAGAAGAAGATGCAAGAGAAGGCAGGAACCAACCCTGACAAGGAACCGGTGAGACCATCATATACTTTAACAATGCCCTCCTACTATGTAAGCCTGATTGGCAGTAGCTAAGTAATTAAAAAAAAAAATTGGACGGCTGCGCTAAGGGCTGAAGGTTCGATTCCCGCACGGGGCAAAATTTTGTGCGATCCACAGATGTTTGTTCCGAGGTGTCTGTGTTGATATTTCATGTTTGTGAAACGCACCCACGATATAGTAGAAAGTGTGGGGCGACGTTTTTTAAAAAAAAATGTGGGTCCCAGCGGCCTGTCTCAGCTGAGACTAGCCAACTACGCAGGAGATATTATAGTGCACAAGTATGCGCAAACACAGGTGCACTCCCTATTCCCTCACTCTCATAGACCGATGGCACGGTAGACCGACCGGTGGGAGGCCTGCCAACGCTGTGTCTTCCGGTTCGTGTTCGCCACTAGAGAACCTTTCTTCCCCAGCGGTTATCGGTTCTTCGAGCGATATGGCCTGCCCATTGCAACTTCAACTTGCATATTCTTCGAGCTAAATCAGTGACTAGTTCTTTGGCGGATTTCCGGGTACTGCATCCTGTCGCGCAAAGAAACCCCAAGCATAGCTCTCTACATAGCTCGTTGAGTGACTCTGAGCCTCTCCAAGGCCAACAGTTAGAGACCACGTTATAATGGCTAATTGATTTTTTTTTTTCACAGCAAAATCTTCTAATGGACTCCAAGATGATATTCTCAGTTCAATTCCCGTTCAACCCATCGCCGATACGACTGGAAGCCATAGAGCTGCCAGACGTCCTGGAGCTGGACGGTCTACTCACCAAGATATAAGAAGACCGAGTAGACCAATGACAAATCATAGAAGTAAGGTTAATAATCAAACGCATAGCTGTTATTATTTTATTTATGAACTTACATAATGGTCTACTAAAGAATAGTGAAAAGAACGAGTAGACTGGTCTTATAAGTAGCAACGATTGTGTTAATAATTGTATTATTGTTGTTAATTAATCCATAGCTAAAAGAATATTATCAGAAGACCGAGTAGACCAAAAAGACCTTTGAAAATTTGAGGTTAACGTTCAAACAATAGATTTATAGTTATATTATACAGTCGGTATCAGTGATATGTCAAAAAGTATAGATACGTCATCTGCTAACAAAATAAACGCGAAAAGTGTTCCGAACTGCCCACATACATAACTATACAACTTGACAAAGACGTGAAAGAGATAGAGCAATTATAACAATAAGAGTAAAGGAATAAACATATGTTTGACAGTTGCGCGCGCATGTCAAACGTCACGTACTAGCCAGTCGCTGCTAGACAAAATGCCCCAATTGGGCCATTTTTGAGTCTTCCAACTGAGCGAGTTAGTAACATATCTGTGCTTTCTGATATATCATTGGTCTATTCTGGCTAATAGACCGAGTAGACCGTAAAAAAGTGAGTGTATATTTAAACAATAATATTCAACTGTTATGGTTTTATTCACGTGTATAATTCCTTCCCCGACGATGCAATAGTTTGCGATCGACTTCGGCTAAATTCGGAACTAGTCGGGTATTTCCGGATAAGAAAAAATCTGTACTTAAATAATTTATGCCTAAAGAACGAATTAATTGAGATAATAGTGTTTTTGTTAATAAAGGTCTTAAGGTTAAAACTTACTTCAGGTGAAACTAGACTTTATAACTTGCTATATAAAGTTCAATTTAGCTCTACACTTTCGTTCCTTTATTGCCATACGAAATTGTTCTATATGGTGCCATTGTATTATATAAATTGGTAAATAACGACCTGACACTAACATTCCTTTAAATTTACTTAAAATTATTTATTATTAATTTTAAAATTTGATTGAGAGCTGACAACGTCGCTTTTTGCTTATAATTTGATGTCTGAATATTTGAATGTGTGTATGTGCACTGATAGCCGAGTGGTATGACCGTTGTAGTACCAAGACCAAGGTCGCAAGTTCAAACCCTGGCACACACCAATGTTATGAATTCATGTCCGTATTATAAATTATCATTTGCTTAAAACGGTGAAGGAAAACATCGTGAGGAAACCGGCACACCTGAGAGATTGTTCAACGGTGTTTGTCGCCATATCAGAGGCCTACAGGCGGTTTAAACTCGGACACCAGGTTGTTCATCAACCATACGATAAGAATGTGTGTATGAGATGTAATATAACAGCATAATAAACACCACGGCTTGGTATTTAAAGAACAAATATATCGAGAATTCTAATAATACTATTTAGTTAGTATATGATTTTACAAGAAAATATTTACCGTGTATTAAAAATTGCTAATTTTCAAATGACCTTAAATAACAGAATAGTTTATTTGCTTGAAATATTGGTGTTTACCTATATAGTTCTGGTAAAATTAGTCTCACACATTTCTTCTACTTTTTTCGGCGTGCAAAAATATATACACATTAAATTAAGTTAAAGAACATGCAACTTTAACAAGTTAACCTACAACATATTACAATTTATTATTAATGTAATCAACAGAAAAAAATAATAAAATAATTATTTTTATAAAAAGCGACATTGTCAGCTCGCTACCAACTCAACCCTCTTAAAATAAACTATTAAATTCTAAAATCATTTAAATATCTAATTTACTATCAATAAACATGATTTAAACAAAATAATTTGATTTACAACCATGCGTCCGTGAATGATTTTTTTTATGAAGTAAATAGTGTTGCCAGAATAACTGCGGGTTTAAAAATAATAAGTATTTAGTACATAATAGAATAGGTATTCATTTCTATTTACTATTAAATTTATTTAAGCTGAGATATGACAATTAATCAAACAATCTTTAGTTATTAAAAAAAATAATTATAACATTCCAGTGTGGTCGTGTATTCTCGTAAACGGCTTGACCAATTTTGATGTGTTTTTGTAGTTATGCTGTAGGTGGCGTTGTGGTATATCCAGCCTGTTTTATTTTCTAAAAAAATAATTTAAAAAATATATAATATTATCCAAGCGTATGAAATCGCAGAAGAGCTAGTTTAATTTAAAAAAATAAGTATTTCTTTTAAAAACAATAAAAATTTACCATTTAATAGTCTATCTCAGCCATTTCCTATTTAGTGAATTAACAACGAAATTAGTTTCCTTTACATTAAGATTTATATTTTTTTATATTTACCGAATTTGTTATTATACCAATTAGTTCAAATTATTCACCACTGTTAAAATCCACATTTAAATTGTATTTATTAATTCAAAATTTAAATTATAATAATTAATTACAGTAACAAATATACGCCAAAACACAACCTACCTTTTTTTAAGTCGGCCAACAATTTTGAAACTTCACGATTTAAACTTCCAAAAGAAATTATATTATTATATAGGTACGTATAATCACACCTGTATTCCCGGAAGGGGTAGGCAGAGGTATAGTACACCCACATTTGACGAGATATTACTGAATGTAACATGCCATAGGCGACGTACTTGACTTTGCTAGCCTGGAATGTCCCACTGCTGGGCAAAGGCCTCCCCACACTTTCCAAATCTCCCTGTTGCCAACTGTCAGCGACCAGCCTTGCATAAACGAGTCGAGTTCCTCCCGCCATCTACGTCTGGGTCTTCCTCGCTGTCGTCTCCCTTGTGAAAACTGGTAGACCATTTTCTTGGCCGACTATACTATACACCTCTATCTACCTTCGGGGAATACAGACGTGATGTTATGGTATGCTAAATGTGGTAAAATCGTGGTGAAAGTATTGTCTTTGTCCAAAGTAGCTGTTTGTTGAAATGTAAGTTTTTCTATGAAGCTCTGCAGCGGCTATTTGACAAATGAATCGTGTCATTCCATTATATTAAATTAAATGTTATTATAGTTATTAAATTAATTTAGATATATTTAGCTATTTTTGGGAGAGCTGCAAAAATATTTTTTGAACGATTTTTTTTAAACGCTCCACTCTGGACATTTCTCCTGTATCGTGGTTGCGTCTCTCATGCAAATATCACATACACTGAGACTCAAGACAAAGATTTGCGTATCACACACATTTTTTTCTCATGCGGGAATCGAACCCCCTTAGCGTAGCAATCTAATTACTTAGCCTATATCGTCGGACCACCTGGTACCACCAGGCCCACCGCCTGCTAACGCTGCGTCTTCCGGTTCGTGGTCGCCAGTCAAAAACCATTCTTTCCTAAAACTGCCTTCTTCAGGCCAAAGCTGGCATAATATAGTAAATAATATGCATACTGTCTACTATATATACCGGTTATACTCACGTCGATATTCGGGAATGCCCGACTAGTTTCGGACTCTAACGGAGCCCTTATTCATGAGCAGGTGACGCGGCGGGGTCGCGAGCCGAACTGGTCGAAATTGAGTCCGAAACTAGTCGGGCATTCCCGAATATCGACGTGAGTATAACCGGAATATATAGTAGATAGTATGGATAACACTCACGAAAGTTATTATAGTAAAATATGGAATTTACAAAAGTTATAATAGTAAAAATCTAATAAAAAATATTTTTGCAACTTTCCCAAAAGATCGAGGACTCAATCATTACAGAGTATAGTTAATACAATAGTAATAATACAACAACAGTGTTACCATATACATAGGTGCTTTTAAAGCTACTCTATAGCAACGGCTTGTTTCAACTATACTGATTATTAACAGGCAACACCGTCAGCAGTTGGCTAACTATGTATTTTCTTAGGCCACAAAAAAAAACAAAGGAAAAATTCTCGCAATTCATTTTAATATATTATGATTTCAGTCTAGGCTCAGCCTAAACATCAAATGAATATTTTAGACATAAATACGTCTATGCCATTAAAACGAAATCGTGTTTAAATCGATTTTTATTAGGGAAATTAACCTTTGTAGATATTACAAGCCAATACAGCTATATGTTGAAATAAGCTGCTAGATACACTAGCTAGAACGTGTTACGTGTTTTATATAACGATATGAGAGAGTAATATATTCGTTGATGGTAAAATTATTATATCGTACCTAGAGAACAAAGGTGTTCTAACTTAAAATTCCTGTAACTGTTTGCTATATCGTTATCATCTTTGACTTATGCATCTATTACTTAAACATATATATAGCACTTTAAAATCCCTGCCTCGTTGGTCTAGTGGTTGTTAAGCGCGACTGCTGAGCTTAAGGCCCTAGGTTTCTGCGGGTCGGGCTGTGTTATTGAGTTTTCCATGAGGCAATTCTCAGTAGCATTACCAAGTCTGAATTTCCCGGTTGATGGCAATAGGTTTACCTATAACATAACTTGGCGAAATGTAGGCAAAAGTGTACTATAGGTACACCTTTGCCTACCCCTTCGGCAAAAATCTGATCCGCGTCTCCGTGTCAATGTAGCGCTACATGAATTTGGAGTTAGTACACTTTTATTCTTAGGGCGCGATGTATTAAAATATTAGTCTGTATAATGTAAAAAGTGAAGGAAATTTTATTGTATAAATGTAACGTTATAAATCGTTTGTAGTGAATATGTTTGCCGTTAAGACAGATGGTATTATGTGTGGCATATATAGGCTGCGCTAACCAACGCGAACTTAGCGCGCATCAACGCCGCGCTACAGCGCTGTATTGTGTTGTACTATGACGGTAGTATACGCACTGATAGCCGAGTGGTAAGACCGATGACTGCCAAGTCAAAGGTCGTAAGTTCAATACCTGGCACGCACCAATGTCTTTTCGAAATCATGTGTGTTTTATAAATTAGTTATCAGTTGTTAAACGGTGAAGGAAAACATCGTGAGGAAACCGGCAAACCTGAGAGACTTCAACGGTGTGTGTCGCCATGTCAGACGCCTACAGGCGGTTTAAACTCTGACACCAGGTTGTTCATCAACCATACGATAAGAAGTATACTGTCACCGCGACAGAGTGTTGCGTACTTCGAGCATCAGCGCTCTGTTTGACAGTATACTACCGTCATAGCACAACATAATTCGACGCTACATCATGGCGTCAGGCTTTGACGCGTGCTAGGTACGCGATCTGTTTGGAGAAAGCCTTAACAGGCCTGCTCCTTTGGCACAAGCTTGACAGTCGCTACAGACGACGTCAATTAGTATTAAAGCAGGACAGTATACGATGTGAAACAACGTAAACTGTCCTGCTTTAGGAGTACATGGTATGGGAGCAGGCCTGTCTTTTTATGCCATACAACTATAATTTATAGATATTAAACAATAGAATAATATAGTATTTGTATTAGTTAATACACAACGCTGGCCCTAAGTACTTATTTAGATAAATTTATGAAATCAGTATTTTGTATATTATTGTTATTATTTATTCATATTATTTATTATTGCATTTATGACGTCGTAATAGTTGGAAAATTGAAATCCTTAGTATATTGCGGTCGCACTCGGAGACCTTAATGATTACTTAACTAACACTTAAGTAAAGATTGGAAGCGGAAGACCGAGCTCAGTGGCGTGCCATAGAAGAGGCCTATGTCCAGCTGTGGACGGAGACAGGCTGATGATAATGAAGGAAAGACTGCAAGAAGTCTTTACTTAGTGTTAGTTAAGTAGCTGCTAACCATCTTACTTACAAGCAATGCTAAAACGTGTTTTAAGTTAAGCATTTCTTAAGTCTATTGGCATCTTTGTCATGCAAAAGACAGTGGCAGGTATAATTTAATGAATTGTTTAACCGTTTTTAAAATAAGGGGGTGATGTCTGAGTGCGGCGGCTAGTGTGATATTTATTACCTACAGTAAAACGGGGTGAATCGAAACTTAACGGTGAATAGAAAAAACATTTTGAAACTGATTTTAACATTAAATTATTACTAAGTGGTCAGAAAGGATTCTAGATTTATCTATAATACAATTTAAAGTATAGGGTCCTTCATGGTAACAATCAATTATCTATACACTTTGCTATAAAATCAGTTTCAAAGTTTTGTTTCTGTTCACCGTTAAGTTTCCATTCACCCCGTTTTACAGTACTTCTTGTTAAATAATGTATTTGAATATATAGAGAAATTTATGTATGTTGTGTTGTAACAAATTCTATAATTAGGTGCTCATGTTGAAGATGTTGGAGTTTAAGAAATGCATTCCGTTGTAAATTGATGTATGTACTTAATTTGTCAATTTAATAATATTAATTAATTTGGTACTTACTAATTACTATACTTATTCGCCTTAATATGAGTGGATTAAAACAATATATATATCCTCCACATAAACAAACCGTTAATCATCGATAATTATCGTTAATTATACTCCATAATAACACATAATTATTAATGTAACTATTCAAATGTATACAGGCCTATCTTGCTACAAGCTAGCTACAAAATTGATATAAAAACGATATCAAAAATAGCAATGTTACTCTCGAGGCAGCTTAAATGACTTAAGCCAATAAAAACGTACTTAATGTTAAAAAAAGCTAAAATTAATCATCAAAATCGACTATGTACGTTCTGATCATCATGAGACGTCCCAAAAACGCCCGTCGCTGCTTCCTGGGAAGAAGAAACGAGGCAACAAACTCCCGAGTATTATCGTCAATTCGATATTTTAATTCACTGTATCGAGAATCGGTAACCTCCAAACTAAAAAGTATATTAAACAGCTGTGTCTACGTGTTATCTCTCATTAATATAAGGAACAGCACTGCCTATGCTCAAAGTGCATAGCGAGGCGATTTATCCGCTTATAAAAGTATAGAACTATCCGCTAACTACTAATATACATTCGAAGCCTTAAATCGACATAATATTGGTGTATATTCATAGCATTTATATATATATATATATCTACTATTTACACCTTAAACGCTTTGTCGTGAACGTATAACAATTCAATTGAAAATAAAATTAGAAATTTTGGCAACATTTATTTGCAGTTTTTACAACCCATTTTGAATTTTATTCCAATGGTATAAAGTCAGATTAAACGCAAACAGCAACGCCAACAGTTAACTACAGTTATCATTTGCCATATAACTAAAGGAATAGAAGTCAAATTCGCTTGACCGGACTGTTATTTGTTGAAATTTCTAATTTTATTTTATGTATTCCATACGACAAGGTAAATAAATCTGTATTATCTACTATATATACCGGTTGTACTCACGTTGATATTCGGGAATGCCCGACTAGTTTCGGACTCTAACGGAGCCCTTATTCATGAGCAGGTGACGCGGCGGGGTCGCGAGCCGAACTGAATATCAACGTGAGTACAACCGGTATATATAGTAGATAATATGGATAACACTCACGAAAGTTATTATAGTAAATCTGTATTGTTTGAATAAAAATAATTTTACAAAGCAATATATTGCATATCTATCTAATTGTTTAACAATATAATTATTTAAAATATCTTATGATTGATAAGAGTTGTGGATTTGTAATTATACTTGTAGGAAATTATGTTAATATTGATTCTATGTAAAGTGAGCATTCCATATAGATGTTTTGTTAATAAAATCATTTATTGAATACATTGTTTTTTATTGTCGTCCTACTAGGCCGTCGTACCAGGCCATTCGTAACAGGACGTCGAACCAGGTCATTCGTAGCAAGCCGTCTTAGCAATGTTGGCCGTCGTAGCAATGTTGGCCGTCGTAGCAATGTTGGCCGTCGTAGCAATATTGGCCGTCGTAGCAATATTGGCCGACGTAGCAATATTGGCTGTCGTAGCAATATTGGCCGTCGTAGTAATATTGGCCCCTAACTTAGTTCCTAGGCTCTAATTGTAAGTGATAACTTATAGTTTAATTCAAGGCGAGCGTATATTTTGCTTTTGTAAAATCTTTAATCTTCAATTAGGGGGGGTGAGGGGGCCCCCCAAGAAATGGCAACAGCCCGTCTAAGGCACGCTACGCCACTGGTCTGAATAAAAAAGCATGTTAACGTAATGTTAACCACGGTGGGATATTGTACAACTATAGGTCCTAATATAATAGGGGCCAATTGCTATAAACCGGGCTCAAATCTAGTCTCCGGGCTACTACTAAGATTTACCGAATGAAAAATTCAATAACTGCCCGACCTGGGATTTGAACCTAGCAGCTCATGCTCAGCAGTCAGATTCCTCATCATCAGCCGAAAGACGATCACTGTTGAACAAAGGCCTCCCCCTCAGAAGGCCACAATGAACGACAACTTGCCAAAGATTCATTATCATCAGCCGGAAGACTTTCACTGTTGAACAAAGGCCTCCCCCTCAGAAGGCCACACGACGAAACGACATAATATAATATACATATGTATACATACACGACATAAACGACAACTTGCCAAAGATTAAAGTTATACAAATTAAACTCCCAAAATTGGACTTTTCACTATATTGTAACAAAACAAAACCACAGCACGGTAGTAGACTCAAACACGAATAATTTTCGTTCCTGGCTCCCACTTATAACTGTTGAAGCCACTCCGAACCTTTTGGACTATACTGTTCACCACAGATGGCTTCTTGACTGTCTCTAAAGACGTGTAATACACGATATTTGTGGACGGGTCACAACTGAGACTTTCTTCAGATCTTCTCCGAGACACATCTGAGTATGATTCCTGACTGATCGTGGAGCAGGACCGCCGCACTCCTGTCCGGGACCTGTCGACGCTCTGGACTTTGATTTTGCCGTCTTCTGACACCATATCCATCCGGTTGGGAGGTTTGTGGTTCAGAATGCCGGCACAACTGTGAAACTTGGAGAATTTGTCGTGCACACGATGTTCCAAGTCGACATGGAGACTTAGCTGGCGTCTGGAACAACACAACAATATAAACATCACGCCTATAGTCTTTAAAGGGGCGAAGATGTGCACTTCGATGTAGTACACCCACATTTCACCAGTAGTGATAAAGGTCCCAATGTAATAGAAGGCGAGCCTATCGTCATCTACCGGGCAGCTACTGAGAATTATCCGGGATTCGAACCCAGGACCTCCAGCTCAGCAGTCGCGCTGTAACATCCTTGTTAACTGGACAATCTTTTCAGGCATTACCAGTTTCCATTGGACATTTAGCTCAAGATACAATAATAAAATTAGCTTATGACTGAATATAGTCGTGGTGGCCTAGTGGTTGACAAACCGGATTTGTATGCACGAGGCTGAGGGTTCAAACTCAGATATGTATCAACGTGACTTTTTAATGTCATAAATACTTTCTTAGATGTTCTAAGACACCACTGACTAACGGTGACGGCAAACATCGTGAGGAAACCTGGATTTAGTTATCTGAAATCGCCCGCAGTGAGCTAGCGTGGTGATCAATGCTCAATCCTTCTCTATACGAGAAGAGGGATTTTTGTCCTGCAGTGGGACAGTTACAGACTGTTACTATATATATATATTATGACTGACTATACGTGAAGCAGACAACAATCTCCATACCCCATGTGGAAGAAAGAGCAAGTTGTCGTTCATCGTTGGCATTCTAAGGGGAAGGCCTTTGTCTACAGTGTAAGTCGTCTGGCTAATGATAAAGATAAGCCACTGGACTAGGATAGAGTAATCCATCAACATACCTATAGTCAAAGTGTTCTCCACAAAGATGGCAAGAGATAGGCGCGCTGTACTGGTGCTTCGATGTTACTTCAGACTCGGCAGACGACGTACATTTCGACTTGTCCACCTTCCGATGCAGATTCACACAGCTCACGGTCCTCTTGTCAGAAGAATCAGAAGATTCCTCCGCCGTTTCAAGGGTCTCAGTCTTGGATTGCTGCAAATTCGATTCTGAGAATCTATTCTTTTTTATTTCCGTCAAAATTTGGTCCGGATCGCTGATTTTATCGAAAAATGACACGATTTTCTTTAATTTATCTTCTGGGACATCGCATTTCGTCATTTCCGGGTCTGTTTGGGTGTTACTAGCTTTCTTGACGGACTGCCGGGTTGTGGATGGGGTGGAGATGTTGGTCCCCAGTTTGGTGATGCCTATGTGTTCGTTCTCGTGGACGTATTTGTCGTACTCCCGCTCGAAGCCCTCGTGACAGTAATGGCAGATGAACTTTCTGTCGGTGAAGTGGCAGAGGTTCAGATGGTCGTTGTAGTTGATGATGCCTGAAAATAATTAAAGATTAGATGACGCTTGCTAATTAATATTTTGGCTTCATATTGACGCTGTATATATATCATCACCATCATTTCAGCCCGGTATCACCCACTGCTGGGTTAAAGCCTCTCCTTTTCTCCACCAATTAGCTCTGTGCTTCGGAAAGCACGTTAAGCTGTTGGTCCTGCGCCTATGAGAGTGAGGGAATAGGGAGTGTACCTGTTTTCTACTGCACGCATTGTGCATTATAATATATCTTGCGTAGTTGGCTGATCTCGGCTGAGATAGGCCGCCGTGACCGACATTCAGGCAAAAGAATATAATTATTATGAATACCATACCATATCATCACGCCTGAATTCTCCTTAGGGGTCGGTAGAGGTACACATATAATACACCCACATTTGGCCAGTTACGTTTTTAGGTCCCATTGTAATAGGGGGCGAGCCTATTGCCATCAACCGGGCACAAATCCAGACTCCGTGCTGCCACTGAGAAACACCTAATGGTAAAACCCAGTAACACTGCCCGACCCGGGATTCGAACCCAGGACCTCGTGCGCAGCAGTCACGCATAGCGACCACTAGACCAACGAGGCAGTATTATGAATGGATTAAATAAAGTGACTTACCATATGAAATCATGCGGCATCCCAGTATAGGGCACTGTCTTGGCGTGGTGTCCATGAGACAGTTCCTCTGGACAGACTGCACGTACGTCAAGATGACAGGACTCTTCACGTCCCTGAGGGCGCTCTCCGACTGTATCTTCTTCGGCCGCCGCAGTCGCCTGAACCTCAAGCCTTTCCGCCGTCGTTTGTCGCATAAGTTGTGTGAAATATTGTTATCGCTGGCAGCATATACGTGACCGTTTGGCAGAACATAGTTCTTGTACGATCTCTCCCGACGGATACCGAAGATTCTCTGTATGAAGCACTGGAAGCGGGTTAGTTTTCGTTTCTCGTTGATCATTAGGTACGGGATGGGATGCTGCTCGCTTGTTTGTGTGAACTCGCATTCGCGCTGCCGACCGCGGTCGCTCTCCCGCTCCCGCTCCCGATCCCGCTCTCGATCCCGCTCCCGCTCCCGCTCGCGCACGCGCTCTCGCTCTGGTTCACCTTCGCCTTCACGTTCGCGCTCGCGCTCCGCCGTCATGTTCTCCTTGGAGTCTTGTGTGGCGGCGTACTTATTATCTTTGGACACCATGGACTCCATCTGCGTCGAAGTGCACGAGCAGTGCGTGATCTTCAGGTCTCTTATAACGGCTGTTGCGATAGAATCCTTCTCCGTATCAGATCTGATGCTGACGTCCCCGCTCGACACCTCAGTGGTTCCCGCGCATGCGTCAGTTTTGGTGCGGTGTGACCGCTTCTTCCTCTTCTTCTTAGTCTTATCATCTTCCTCTAAGTAGCCCTCGCCGTTGTACGACTCGGGCAGGATCCCTATGACGCTGGCGTCATAAATCTGAAAGAGTTTCTTCAGACATTTATACTTAGCTTTAAGCACCTCGTGTTTTTTCTTTGGCACCCATTTGTTGGTCAGATGCTCCCCGTCTTCGTTCTCGTTTCGCTCCGGTATACTAGTTAAGGTCGGTTGTTTCCTATACATACCGCGATACCAGATGGCCAAACTACAGAAAATTTTGATAACGAAAAAGAAAATGACACTAGCGAATACTTCGCAATTTCGATATGGTATCATAACTGTAGCGCATTACAGTTAGTAAATAAAGGTTTTTTATATAATATGAACTTGTTTCTAATGAGTGCATAGTGTAGTGACATTTTGGGTCGAGAGTGTCACGTTTGAAATCAGAAAGAAATTTTTCTTCTACTATTTCTTCTTTGTTGTTTCTGGTTTTTCTGCCAGTGCTGAAGGAGGTAACAATACAGTGACGAATTTACCGGACACCCAATACCTACTTTATGGAGAAGCTAAAATATTCATTTTTAATGCTAATCTACGAGCTCTTTGTCAAGTGCATTTGACGCAAGTCTATTGTTTCTAGTGTAACTGATTACAAAATGAAAAATTCTCAGATTATTTTACTTATTTACTATGGAAATTTGTTCCTAACATCAGGCTGTTAGAGCTAAGAGTTAGTGGTTCGGGACTCGCTGTGGATGCAGTATACAGCAGTGTGTAGAACCTAAGGTAGTTAGGAGGACATCTTGAGATTTAACCTCATCTCAGGAGTATGCCGATTAGATTCCAACATACCCCTTCGTCCGCCCCAGGAAGTAGGAAAAATATGAGGACATTATATGATATTCACAATAAAAAAACAAATGTTATCGAGAATTTTCGGATAAGGATAAAAGTTACTACTAACTCAATTCCAATCGATTTTTTGTTTTTGAAAACGTTGACCCACACTAGGAATTTCTGCTGTGTCATGCGCGTTTCACAAATATGAAATATCGCATGCCCAAACACCCATCCTTGTGACAAATGTCTGCGGTTCGCACAAATTTTTGTCCCGTACGTTTTGAACTCGCAACCCTTAGCGCAGCACTGCGCCAACCGGGTCATCAAAAAAGGAATTAAAGAATAAAAACCAACTTATAATAAAATGTTTATTAAATAAATAACAATTGTATAAAATTAAGTACCTACAATTCTTTATAATATCATTTATCATTATCCAAACGCGCTTTCGGGCATCAGTAGACCTGTAACAAAAATGTACAAATAAATTTAAGTTAATATAAATTTTGGCGTGTATGTTCGTAATACGCATTAACGGCTTGACAGATTCTGATAAAATTCTCACGTACAGGTCTTGGATAGTAGTTTTTTAATGCTAATAGGTTTTTTGGACTCGGTAGGTGGCGCTATTGCGTCGTCCAGTTATTTTTTCTAACGTTACAGACATACTAAAGTAATATAATAATAATAATAACATCCTATAACTGTCCCACTGCAGGGCAGAGGCCTCATCTCGTATAGAGAAGGATTGAGCATTGATCACCACGCTAGCTCACTGCGGGCGAATTCTGATAATTAAATCCATATTTCCTCACAATGGTTTCCGTCACCGTTAGTCAGTGGTAGTAAGTAATAATAGTATTTTTTTTTATTTTCGAAGTAATTGGGCACTCACCTGCTATACAAGCAGTCATAAAGCAGATGCCACAACCAGCGAAGAACGCCCTTACTGCTATCTGAAATAGAAATCACTCTTTGAAATAAATCAATTAAATTCTACAATTATTACTTTTAATTGCTTGTTAAAAAAAGATTTTTGTTTTGCTTGACATAACTAAATAAAGCGACACGATGATGGCTCAGTTGGTTAGAGCAGCGCCACGGTACGGCGAAGGTCGCGAGTACAAGTCCCGCTCGTGTCCATCATTTTTCAAATTTCCTTTATCAATTTAAATTGAAGCTTAGCATGGGCAACACGCAAAAATGACACCATAAGTCGTATAACTAATGATGTTTAGACATAGAAAAGGACGGCGAGCCTAGTCGTCGGTACACAAATTAAAAAAAAAAAATCCTCATGGAAACCCAATAACACTTTTCGTAACCTGGGAACCGAATCCAGGGCTCACTGTTGATAACAAAAATGTGAAAATAAATTATGTTATTATATTCCGAGTGGTATCCGGCCTAGAATTGACCACCCCCTTTCCTCCCGTGGGTGTCGTAAGAGGCGACTAAGGGAAAATTTAGAAGATGAGCAGCAGCGTCTTCTGTAACTTCACCACCAATACTGCGATCCCCAAGCCGCTTGCCAAGCGTGGGGATTATGGCAATACACCCCTTTTAAGGGGGAGGCCTTTGTTCAACAGTGGCCGTCTTCCGGCTGATGATGATGATTGTAATATTATGTTCTTACACTGGATAGGACCTCCCGTTGCGTAGGAGCGACGGCCGAGATCGCCCCTATTAATATTCCTGCTGATGCTGGATTGGTAAAGCCGCAGAGAGCGTACGTCGCTATCAGTTCCGCTCGGGGCTGGAAAAATACAACAATATTATTTATTACCTGTTGCACATACATAACATCACGCCTGTATTCCCCGGAGGGGTAGGCAGAGGTGCACATATAGTACACCCACATTTCTCCAGTATTATTTTTAGGTCCCAATATAATAGGGGGCGAGTCTATTGCCATCAACCGGGCACGAATCCAGACTCCGTGCTGCTACTGAGAATTACCTAATGGAAAAACCCAGTAACACTTTGCCCGACCCGGGATTCAAACCCAGGACCTCGTGCTCAGCAGTCGCGCTTAGCAACCACTAGACCAACGAGGTAGTCATACACATACTTATATATTCCTAAATACATACATATTATAGATAAGTTCCACCGAGACACAGAACAAATGATTAAGCTCATCACACAAAGATTGTCCTGGGTAGGAATCAAACCACGACCTCCTTTTTTAGCAGTCGGTGTCACTAACCACTAGACCAACAGGCCAGCTACTGGTAAGTCAGATATTTTATTTAGCAACTGTCTGCGCGCATACTATCTCTTGCGTAGGAATTTCTCCTACCGCGAAACGTAAACATGAAATATCACACACAAACACCCTGACCCGGTACAAACGCAGAAATTTTTGTCCCGTGTGGGAATCGAACCCGCAACCCATAGCGCAGCAGTCCAATCGCTTAACCACTGCGCCAATCCCGTCGTCGAATTTGTATAAGATGTTGAAGGCTAGTTACCGAGAGAAGTCCCTCTCTTTTCATCTCCCCCATTCTCTGGTAGGCCACGAACTCGTTCACCACAGTCTTCAGCCCGATCAGAGCGCCAACCAGCTCGCATTCCTCCCACGGCACACCTTGAACAACAATGTATTTATTACTAGCTGCGCCCCACGATGTTACCCGCTACATTTTTTCCGGATAAAAAGTAGCCTATGTCTTAATCCAGGGTGTCAGCTACCTCCATATGAAATTTCATTAAAATCCATTCAGCAGTTTTTATGTGAAAAAGTAACAAACATCCATACTTACAAACTTTCGCGTTTATAATATTTTGTTTTGTTTTTCTTTAAAACCTTGCCCCACACTAGGAATTTCTCCGGTGTCGTGGGTGCGTTTCACAAACATGAAATGTCACACACAAACACCCAGACTCGGGACAAATATCTGTGGTTCGCTCAAAATTTTGCCCCGTGCGGGAATCGAACCCCTTAGCGCAGCAGTCCAATCGCTCAGTCCCTGCGCTAATCAGGTCGTCAATATTAGTATGGATTTGTTGTAACCCTAGTCTTAAGTCTTGTCATAAAAGCTGCAGCATTGCTGTATGCCTTTTGTTTGGTTGGCATAACGACCATTGAGATGTGTATATCTCAATGATAACGACTGAATAGAAATTAGTTATTGTTAGTGTAAAAAAAAACAAAAGATCTATTTGTATTATTGTTTCTGTTTTTACAATACATGAAAAGCGATACCTACACTTCTTTATTGTAATTTTACGGTGTATTTAACGGTTTACAGGTAATTTTAAATTATATCCACTGCAAATACTTACAACAGAAATATTGAAAAATCCCATGACGGTTCTAACGTTCTAACAATACGTGAAGATAAAAATAATTAAGCACGTACTTATGTGTGACAAACATACATACATATTATGCTTATTAAGATGTATTATAATAAAATAACATAGGTTTCTTATGGGAAAGGGTAACTAATTGTCAATATGACACATTATTTTGACTGCAACTAACATATAGTATAAACAAATCATAACATCACGCCTCTATTCCCTAAAGAAGTAGGTAGAAGTGTATGGAAGACCAACATTTTGCCGTTCATAGATCCTAATGACACTAGTCTATTGTCATTACAAGTCACAAATCCAGACTCCGTGATAGTACTAAGAATTACTTAACGGCAAAACCCAATAATACCGTGCCTGGCCTTGAATTTGAACCTAGGGACTTCAGTTTAGCTTCGGCGCTTAGCGATTCCTAGACCAACGAGCCTAGAAGTTTAATAATCGTCTAGAAATAGACTTCTAACTCACCCATAACCCAAGCTAGGGGAATGAAAACTTTGCCAAAGATCCACTCCAGGTTGATGTCAGGATTGCCCAGAAGACCCCCGCAGTAGCCCAGCACTCCGTTCACGAAGGCTATGAAGGCCACGAAGGCTACAATATTGGCTATCACGTTTAGGATCATAGCGGTGCCGTTAGCCGCTCCGCGCGTGGCCGCTGAGAGAGTAGACTGGTCTTCGCTGGAAGGAGACAGATATCATATCATCAGAATTGTATCTACAAAAAATAAGGTAATGGTGTCCGCCTTTTTTGGAAGGTGATACACCGAAATTTCGCGGTGGTGTGGTCCCAATGTAATAGGGGGCGAGTCCATTGCCATCAATCGGAGAATTCCATTTATTCCTTCTATTTTTAACGTCGCCCCACACTAGGGATTTCTCCTGTGTCGTGGGTGTCTCACAAACATGTAGTTACTTAGTAACAGTTGTATCTATTCTCACCTAACAACCGGTTGTATGTTGTCCACGGTGGTTAGCGACCGTTTAGTCTCCGGCATGAGCAGCTTGGCGTAGCAGACGGCGGCCGGGGCCGATAGCACGCTCGCTGTCACCAGGTGGGCGGGTTCCGCGCCGAAACCAATGTACGAGGCCAAGATTGTACCTGTGTGACGAACATGGGGATATATTAATCATACTAAGAGTATTCATATCGGAAAGGGATCGTTAGCGTATCGCCTTCCGCCTCGCCGTCAACCAGGCGTCAACCTTACGTAAGCACGTAACCAAAGCGGATCAGCTCCGATACGACTCGGGTACGGCGACGCCGCGCTTACTCGCCGGGCCCGAGGCGAGGCGATAACGTTACGATTCCGATTAGTGTGTGTTGTAGGGAGTTTCATACAAAGAATACTGCACGGCTCAAGTTGATACGGTCAGAAAGGGGTCTTTCTGAGTTGATATGTGTGCTAAGTTCCTACTAAAATAATTATGTGAAATTATTTTACTATAATAACTTTCGTGAGTGTTATCCATATTATTTACTATATATTCCGGTTATTCTCACGGGTGTATTCAGGAATACCCGACTAGTTTCGGACTCGACCGGAGCCCTTATTCATGAGCTGGTTACGCGGCAGAGTCGCGAGCCGAACTAGAAACTAGAACTACTTACTAGTCGGGCATTCCCTAATACACCCGTGAGTATAACCGGAATATATAGTAAATAATATGTGAAATTATGTTTGTGACTTGTTCTTCAATCACGCAAAAGTAGTAGAAGTAGATCCGCATGTAGTTCTAGGCTACTTTTTATCCTGAAAATATACCTTGAAATATTGCACGTGAAAGAAATACTGGGCTGAAACTAATTACTGTATTTACACTTATTTACACTCCTTAAAAATAAATATATACAAAAGAAAAAATTGAAACTAAAAATTATGCATGAAAGTATTCTTCCTCATCGCTGTCGACTGGTATGGTGCCCAAAAGGCTGGCGGCATTGCCACGTTGAATGGCAATGCTAATTCTTTGGCCGAAAAACAGGCCAGCCTTTTGGTTACTGTACAGAATCCAATATTATGACAGACAGATTGTGCTGCTGGCTAGTTTGATGCGCCGTTACTTCTCCCCAACAATAGCACTAGGAAGCAGTGACGGTTTTTGGCTATCTTATGTATGACAATCGGATATTACAATTTCTTAATATGTAGTCTATTTTGATTTAAAAATGGTTTTTATCATTATCTTATCTTCAATGACCGAATTTCAGTCACGGCGGCTATCTCAACCGAGACTAGCCAAAGCAGGAGATATTATAGTGCACAATATCGAAAGGTGCGCTCTGTTTACTCACACTCATAGTCCGATGGGACGGTAAGACACGACCGGAGAGAGATCCATGTATTCATGATTCCGGGACGCACCAATATCTTTTACAGACCATGTGCGTACTATAAATTAGTTATCAGTTGCTAAAAACGGTGAAGGAAAACATTGTGAGGAAACCGGCACACCTGAGAGACTTCAACGGTGTGTAAAGCCATGTCAGAGTCCTACAGGCGGTTTAAACTCCGACACCAGGATGTTCATCAACCATACGATAAGAAGAACTTAAACCTGTCTTAAGTCTATTGACATCTCTCTCACATCTCTATCTCTGACATGCAAACGACAGTGACAGTTATAATTTTTTTTTTTTAAGTGGTACATTGACTTACCGGAAACGGTAGCGAAACCGGACGCCATAATGACGTGTAACTCCGAAGGGGTCTGGACAGAGAGGTACGGCTTCACCAACAGCACCGACTCCGTCTGAAAAAGGTTATATAAAAAAATAAAATTTGTCTCCCAAGGTAATACAACCCACTTAACATCACGCCTCTTTTCCTAGAAGGGGTAAGCAAAGGTATATCTATAGGACACCCACATTTAGCCAAGTTATAGGTCCTAATCTCCCAATGTAATAGGGGGCGAGCCTACTGCCATCAATCGGACTCAAATCCAGACTCCGTGCTGCTAGAAAGACCTAATGGAAAAGCTCAATAACACTGCCTTGGATTTGACCCCAGGAACTCCTGCTCAACCCATAACTGGGCAGTCATTATCAGCCTGAAGACGTCCACTGTTCCCCACGCTAGTAGACCATCTAAAACCTATCTTACCATTCCCAAGAAGACGTTGCCAACAGATATGACACTCTCGCAGACGGTGGTGTCGGTCGCCGCTCTCAGGACCAGGCCGAGCTTCAAGCAGAACCACTGCAACGCCCCCCAGAAGAACAGGATCTCCACCAACATACTGAAGAAGAACATTACTGGAAGAGTCTGCAACAGAAAGATATACACATCACGCCAGTGTTGCCAATGTAGCTGTATAGTACACCCACATTTCGCCAGTCATCATCAGTCGGAAGACGTCCACTGTTGAACAAAGGCCTCCCCCTTAGAACGCCACAATGAACGACAGCTTTCTAATTGCATCCACCGGTTGCCCGTAATTCTGACGATATAGTCGATCCACTAGCTATGTTCAGTTCAGTGTCAGAATATATGTCATGTAAAAGTTAATGTATAGGTATGTTATAATGTTAAACTAATGTAATAGTATAGTTTAGATGTAATATTGTATTTTGAATTAAATACTAAAATGTTGCATGCCCGTTTAACGGTGAAACATGCAGCACTCCGTGATACTATGAACATCTTTGTAAACCATGTTTCAGGCAAATAAAGTTCTTATTCTTCTTAAGCGTCAAACTACATCTCTACGACACTCGTAGAAAGAGATTTTGAATTAAGTTACTTACACTAAACGCGAAGACTCCTTCGGTTTTCACGAGGAGGTCTCCGAAGGTGAAAGCAGCGCCCTCCACTCCATACGACAGGAATGTGGCTACCTGGATAAGAAATATAAATCTCAAAAAATCTAAATAATTTAGTTTTACTGAGAGGAAGTAAAATAGGCAAAATGTAGACATTATTTTGTCGCATCTGTGTTCTTAATTGATAATTTAAAACTCTTTAATTCAAAATTGTGTTTGACATAGTCGCCGGTCCCCCCGCAATGGGCGGGGCTATGTACCACTGCTTCACCCCCTCAAAAACGTAAACATTTGCTTCTCACCGGGCCTTAAGACGATCAAAACAAAAGGGAACTTGGGCTCTACGTATAACACTTGATGAATAGAAATAGAATAGAATGATATATGTGTGGGATGAATGTGATGCGTGTGAATGAAGCAAAAGAAGTATGCCAGGATCGTAGCAAATGGAAATCCGTGGACTCTGCCTACCCCTCAGGGAAACAGGCGTGACTTTATGTATGTATGTATATGTGTGGGATGGCATAATTCAATCCCATATACTTTTGAGGGTCATAGCGACATATCAAATCGGAAAAGTCACCGTATCGCCTTCCGCCTCGCCGTCAACCAGGCGTCAACCTTACGTAAGCACGTAACCAAAGCGGATCAGCTCCGATACGACTCGGGTACGGCGACGCCGCGCTTACTCGCCGGGCCCGAGGCGAGGCGATTACGTTTCGATTCCGATTAGGGAGTTTCATACAAAGAATACTGCACGGCTCGAATTGATACGGTGACAATCCCTTTTCGGGTCCTTCATTCTAGTTCATTTCTATTCTTTAAGCATTTGATGCTGTTACAAGAACCCAAAGCCATGTTTTAAGTACCTTGTCGGAGAAGCATTGCAGCGCAACTCTGCCAGGAGTCCATCTTATGAAGATTACTCCAAACACAAACTGGATAAGCAGGCCAGTGGACACTGTCCGCCAGTTAATCCGGCCAGGGTGCGCGGAGAACACGAATCCTGGGAAAAACATAGATATATTGAAATACATCATTGCATTGTAAGACATTCATGTAACATAACATGACATCACGCCTGTATTCCCCGAAGGGGTAGGCAGAGGTGCGCATATAGTACACCCACATTTCGCCAGTTATGTTTTTAGGTCCCAATTTATTAGCGCGCGAGCCTATTGCCAACCGGATACAAATCCAGACTCCGTGCTGCCACTGAGAATTACCTAATGGAAAAACCCAGTAACACTTTCCCCGGCCCGGAATTCGAACCCAGGTCCTCGTGCTCTGCAGTCGGGCTTAGCAACCACTAGACCAACGAGGCAGTCGATAATAATTTCTTTATTTCTGGTAACAATGTCAACAACTTACTACTAGTTAGTTATATGGCGGGACCCATAGCAAATATACCTACATATATAAACATTTATTAATAATCAGGGTTGCCATCCGTATCCTTCCATTGTAATGTCATCTAGTTTTTAAAAAAATGACGTGTAAAAGTGTTTTTTTGAAACCTATTTACAGAAATAAAATCATTTATCATTTTATCATTTAATTTCTCCTAGTTTGGAGGGCGTCCGGGTACCATCCGGGGGGGTTCATGTCAATCACATACCATGTCCAAGTGCCGTCCGGGGAGATTTTCTTAAAGTGTCAAGCCAATCTTTGTACTTGTTTAGTTCACTCACCTAGCAGCAGTAATAAACACAGGCCAAGCAGAGAGATGAGCCTCTCTGGATCGTCCTGCGCGTCAAGGTACAGATACAGCGCGATCAGGCTGAGCACCACCAGGCAGACACACCATCTGAACCAACTGAGAACAAAAATGATACACCTGTATTCTTTGTAGGCAGTGTACATTGCAATATTGTAGGGGCCTATTGCTATCCATCAAGCATTCATCCAGACACCGTGCTACTGAGAATCACACATGAAAAAATTCAATAATACTGCTCGATCGGGAATCGAACCCAAAACCTCACGCTCAGCAGTCGCACTTAGCCTAGTAAAAACATGACGTTTTTTTCACTGGGGTAACACCAGCGCTCGCCGCTTACTCGGGCCTATATCTGGTCGGCCGACAAACTGCCCCCAGGTCCGTCGCCTGCAGCCGGCAACTCATGGATGCTGGAGGTCATTTGCCCTCCGGCGTCCGGTTCGCCAGGCGCGGAAGGGGAGGAAGGTTGTGCATACATGACCTTCCTTTTTGACTTCGCAGTTGTGTAAAAAGCGACGTTGCCAAACCGCAACCCGTTTAACCCTTTTAGCAATAACTATTTTTGGTCAAACCGCCTTTAATAACTTTTCAATTGAATTTAAGCCTTATCCAATCGAAATAAGTCACATATTTCAATGATCCGCTTCATCAGCCGCATCTGCGCTGAGATGCGAGGTCGATCACCGAGCGTTGAAAAAAATTCGATTGATAAATTTAAAATCTTATGTCAACCCGTCAACAAGTCGGCACGGACTATAAAGTCGGTGATTATCAAGAGGCAAATAATTGTGCCAATTGAAGGTTCATATTTTTTGTCGTCATTCTCATTACGGTTCAAATTAATTAACTTTTTGTAATTAACAATGGTTTATTACTGAAAACTAGTTGGATGAGGAAAAATGACTCGCAAGAATTTGTGCATTCTGTTTAATATGGTTTTAGTCAAGCATTCTCGTGCCTTTTTTGTTTAATTAAAATAACAAACGTATTTTTGATTTGCGCAGTGGCTTTGCGATTGGACTGCTGTGCTAAGGGTAGCGGGTACAATGCCCGCCCAGGACAAAACTTCTTGCGCTCCGCAGATGTTTGCCCCGAGTCTGGGTGTTTGTGTATGTGATATTTCATGTTTGTGAAACGCACCGACGAGACAGGAGAAATCCCTTTTTCCCTGCGATGTTTTGAAAAAGAAAATACTAGGGTGAGGATCTACCTATCTATAAAAATGAATAGCTGTTCGTTTGTCTCGCTAAAACTCGGTAACGGCTGGACCCATTTGGCTAAATGTGGTCATAAAACACTCGTATAAGTCCAGGGAAGGTTTAAAAAGCTTAAAAAGTTCGCCAGGTCAACTAGTTTTAAATGTCCTGCTTAATCTTTACTCTAATTAAATTTTATAAAATACTAGCTGACCCGGCGAACTTTGTACTGTCTTCTCAGCGTTTAAACCTTCCCTGGACTTCCACAACTATTTCATGACCAAAATTAGCCAAATCGGACCAGCCTTTTTCGAGTTTTAGGGAGACTAACGAACAGCAATTCATTTTTATTAATATAGATTTCATACTACCATAGTTACCCAATATAAAAATTACTAAAACTCATTCATTTTCTACATACATACACTTTTTTTTTTTAATAAACGTCGCCCCACACTAGGAATTTCTCCTGTGTCGTGGGTGCGTTTCACAAACATGAAATATCACATACACAAACATCCAGACTCGGGACAAACATCTGTGGGTTGCACAAAGTTTTGTCCCGTGCGGGAATTGAACCCGCAACCCTTAGCGCAGCAGTCCAATCACTGCCACTGCGCTAATGAGGTCGTCAAAATATAATTTTACACACAATAATCGTTTACTCACATCTTGCCCCACATCTTCGAGGAGAAATTTTCAATTTTGGACCATATGGCCCTTTGGAACCAATTACCGAAGAACCTCTTCACCACATTGAAGTATATGATGAAGAAGTATATTATACTGAGGAAGGCTATCAGGCTGCCGAACCCATTGCACAGCTCTAGCGGGTCATTACCTGAAACACAGATAAAAATACACATAACATAACATTTCCCCAAAGAGGGAAGACAGAGGAGCACAATAGTTGACCCACATTTCGCCAGTTATGTTATAGGTCAAATATAATACGAGCCTATTGATATCAACCTAAAAACTTTATTTGATTGTGTATCTTTTTGATTACTCGGACTAATCCATGTGGGAGATATTCTAGGTTTTAAAAGGCATACGTGGGGACACAGGTCCAACACGCAGAGGCCCGTTGAGAACTTTATTTTTAAGGCGAATGGGACACCAGCTAGGGACACCATACAACTGCTGAGTTATTTAATTAATATTATAATTCTTCTTTATTTAAAATATTTACTTTTAAATTACATTTTTTAAATATATATTATTAGGTACAAACAGTAATATAAAATATCAATAAAATATGTTTAAAAATATAAAAAATTGTCGCCAACTCGCATCGGGAACAGGGTCTTAGCTGCCGGTGGTTCGGACTCCAAATAGAGGAACCCCCTGACTATACGCGGCGTGTCAAGAAGTAATTACAATAATTAGTATTAGCCTGGAATGTCCCACTGCTGGGCAAAGGCCTTCCCACTCTCTTTCCACAGTATTAATATTATAATACTCACTATAATTAAGCCAGTAGTACATGCATCCGAAGAAGAATCCTATAACAAGACCATTTAGTATGAATAGGAAGACAGTTTTCATTGCCGAGCCGTTCTTGTTGAAAAAGTCGTCTGTGGAGCTGCCCACGCGCACCAGGGTAGTCTCCAGCCACCCAGAGGGCTCGTACTCTATGAATTCGTGGCTTACAGCCTGAAAAACAAAGATAAAATAGTTTTTAACTTCAATTTTACATAAATATAATATAATTATTTCTATTTTACAATTATTTATATACATCTTCATTATCTACTCACTTACACTTTTAACAATACCATTGTAACACCACATTTACCCTTACTCATGTCATATTACTTCCATACTAAGGTTGTCTGGAAGAGATCGCCGTGAGCGATAAGACCGCCCATTGTACAATGTAATTTTAAGATTTTCCCTGTATATTTTTATTTTTTTCATTTTGGTGTGCAATAAAGAGATATATTATTATTATTATTATTATTATAAAATAGTTTTTATTAACTTGGCACTGATAGCCGAGTGGTATGACCGTTGGACCGCCAAGTCAAAACTCGCAAGTACACATTACGCACCAATGTCTTTTCGAATTCATGTGCGTATTATAAATTAGTTACAAGTTGCTAAAAACGGTGAATGGAAACATCGCGAGGAAATCGGCAAACCTGAGAGAATTTTCAACGGTGTGTAAAGCCATGTCAGAGGCCTACAGGCGGTTTAAACTCTGACACCAGGTAGTTCATCAACCATACGATGAGAAGAATTGGTTACATGCTCAGTCTTGTATGCGCAAACGGTTTGTGCCAAAACTGGTACAAACACACACGTACACACAATAGCAACGTCTATAGTACGGTACAATAAGTACCGCCTTTGCGTGTAAAAATCAATTTAGTACAAGCTAGCATTTTGTGCTGGCCATTTCTGCCGTATACAATTTTTCCGTCTTGACTAACCATTTTTGCTTTACATACAAGAAATTGTGCAAATGAGATTGAGTATATAACTGGGTCTTAATTGACATTTTAGCTTGTTATCCATCATCATCGTCAGCTGGAAGACGTCCACTGTTGGACAAAGGCCTCCCCCTTAGAAAGCTATGTTGCGTATGCTAAGCTTAAAAAACTGATAAAGGAAATTTGAAAAATGATGGACATGAGCGGAATTCGAACCCGTCACCTTATCTGATCTCAGGCGCAACTCTTCAACTACCATGTAGTGCTCGCAGCCATCGAACTTAAAGTTTTTAAGGATGACGTCACGTTTTATTAATAAGTACTTATTTAATTATTATAATTCAATTATTGTGTTTATATGAGTCAAAGTTACTCGAAATAAAAGTTTTTATTATTATTAAACATAACATCACGCCTGTATTCCCCAAAGGGCCCACCCCTTTGGGGAATGGAGTGGTGCACATTTAGTACACCCATATTTTGGCCAGTTATGTTTTTAGGTCCCAATGTATTAAGAGGCGAGCCTATTGCCATCAACCGGGCACAAATCCAGACTCCGTGTTGCTACTGAGAATTACCTAATGAAAAAACCCATCAACACTCTGCCCGACCCGGGATTCGACCCCAGGATCTCGTGCTCAGCAGTCGCGCTTAGCAACCACTACACCTAAGCTTTCTTATTAAAATTGCCTTAAAGTAGAAACTTTAATAGGTTTGTTTAAACTTTAATTCGATTTTGTGTTGGACAGCCCTTACCATAAAGGCTTCAAAACATTTTTGTTTGTGGAAGCGAGACGCCACTCTACCTCGCACGTAGTGGCGTCTAGCTTGCACAACGTAAACTGCTCTGAGTTCATGGTAAAGAGGCTGTACCAATATTATTATATACTACACTAACAAATTCTCACCTCTCCATTCTTTCCGTTCTTCCGCACGTCTCCCATTTCCACCACATCCCTTTCAGGAGGCTGTAAAAGATAAAACACTATTACTCCATCTTATTCATACGCGTAAATAAAATTGAAGTATCTATAATATCGTAGTAACTGCTGTTTACTTAAATATACAGAAAGTATATACAATAACTATAGAAAGAAATCAATTTTTAAATGTTCTGTCTGTCTGTTTGTTCTGGATAATCTCTGAAACGGCTACACCGGTTTCAACGGGACTTTGACTGATAGGTAGGTGTTGTTTTATGGAGTAACGTAGTCTTCTTTTATTATATAAAAATAATTACAGTGCAAAAAAATTAAAACTCATGACCATCTGCTTAACTAAGTACTGGTGTTTTGATCGAAATTCACTCGGACGCAGTCGCGAACGCAAGCTAGTATATTAGGTGCACATACTACCAATATGGGGCTCGTACCAACAAATCCGGTAAGATGATTTACATTGTAATATATACTCCTTGCCTTGTAGCTAAAGTCCTACTGCGTAGGCCGGTCACTCTACGGGGTTAAGCTGTGCTCGCCGCGGTCAGTATTAGGATGGGTGACCGTTACATGTCAAGACCCATACTTAGGAATAGTGACAGTTAGTCTGAGAAGTAACTATACTACTATGTCATACATTTTCTATACTTACAAAATAATAAGAGTTCAGAAGTTCACCAAATCAGGTTCAGCACATAAATAATGACCAAATTTTTGCACAAGCGCGACAGTTCACACCAGGGTACCTAGGTACTTACTACCTGTACTCCTTATGTATATATTTATATGTATATATTAATATATGTAATATATTTAGTATCGTACCATATATAAGACAATTATACTATGTATATTACAAAAATAATAAGAACGAAATCAACTATATTTTCATCGCTAAATCAATAATGGTAATTTTTTAATAAGATTATTTTATAAGCAAAAAAAGAAAATAGTTTTAAGAACCAATAAAAAAAACGTAAAAATCATTTTGGATTTTTTTAACCGTCAAATTTCATCAAGACCGACTCAATAACTAATAAAAAATACAAATTTAAATTTTTTTTTTCCTACACAAAAAAAAATGTTGTGAACAAAAAAAATTGTAAGTTTAAAAAAAAAGATGGCCGCCCTATTCCACTGACACTTCTCAATCACCTCACTATAGCGTGTTAACAGCACACAGTAATATACAAAAGTAACTTAATAATTTTATACAATTGTTTAAATACTGCCATTATTATAGTGTTTATCAATATTTTGTTGTAATATTTATTCATTTTCAATGTACGTATGGTAAGATATAAACAGCATTCAACGCATGCCAATTGTAATGTAAACAGTAATGATATAAAACAAACTCATTGTGTATCGTGTATTGGCAACAGTGCCAGCAAGGTGAAATGTCAACCGTCTGTGACCTTAAATGACCTATTTCCATTCATCATCATCATCAGCCGGAAGACGTCCACTGCTGAACAAAGGCCTCCCCCTTAGAACGCCACAAAGAACGACAGCTTGCTATTTCCATTACATATGCTCAAATCTGTACACGAATTAGTAATAGCAAAACACCATCTAAATTAGTAGAGCAGTTTTTGAGATAGCGCGGACATACATGCGGGTCGAATACAGAACATCCTTTTTTAAACTCGGTTGTAAAGAGGTATATAATATTGAAATAAAACTAGGTTTACGAATTTTGTCGCGGTTTTTAGCAAAAAAACTGCAAGACCGAATGTCACAGTGAGCTCATAGTTAATAATATTTAAAATGTAAGGTAGTTGATAGTAATTGTTCAAATTAGCCGTTTAACACCTCAGTCTGCCCGTGACCATGAATGCTGTAAAGGATTCGAAACGTCGGGACCAAATATCAATTTAAAAACCGCGATAAAATCCGTAAACCTAGTTTTATTTCAATAATATTCGCGTAAGAGATAGAAATCATTATTTTTAATCAACTTTTTTTTTAAACGTCGCTCCACACTAGGAATTTCTCCTGTATCGTGGGTGCGTTTCACAAATATGAAATATCACAAACACAAACACCCAGACTCGGGACAAACATCTGTGGTTCGCACAAAGTATTGCCCCGTGCGGGAATCGAACCCGCAACCCTTAGCGCAGCAGTCCAATCGCTTAGCCACTGTGCTAATCAGGTCGTCAAATCATTAATTAATTAGGTATATAATAATTATTTTTACCTACAAATTCATACTACATATATCTATCTTGGACATAGTAATAAATGTCTCTCTCTATCTCGAGACAAAACTAAACTACTGACAGATTGCAAGTCAAAATATAAGATGGTAATAGACTGAGGAAATAGTTAATTTAAATCACATTTTAGCAATGTTTATAAGAAGCTTAATAATTACTTAAACGAACACCAAGTAAAGACTTATTTCTTATAATCTTCACTTAGTGTTAGATAAGTAATCATTAACACTTGCTTATAAACATTCAATCAGTAATCGATAAAGGAAATTCTATTAATGCTGGACACGAGCAGGATTAGAATCCGCGACCTTCGCCGATCTGTGTCGCAGTTCTGCCAACTGAGCTATCGTGTTTCGCATTACTGCCCCCTTACCATGAATTCTTAAAGCGGGAAAGTTAACGATGAGTGTAAACTGCCCTGTTGGTCTAGTGGTCGCTAAGCGCGACTGCTATGCACGAGGTCCTAGGTTCTAATCCCGGACCGGGCAAAGTGTTACGTGGTTTTTTCATTAGTTAATTCTCAGTAGCAGCACGGAGACTTGTGCCGATTGATGGCAATAGGCTCGCCCTCTATTACATTAGGACCTAAAACATAACTGGCGAAGTGTATTATATGTGCACCTCTGCCTACCCCTTCGGGAATACAGGCGTGATGTTATGTATGTTACTCATTTTTGTGAGCCCTCACCATGAACTCTAAAAGCAGGACAGTTTACGTTGTGGAAGCCAGACACCGCTACGTGCAATATATGCGTCTCGCTTCCACAACGTAAACTATCCTGCTAGAGTTCATGATAAAGGTAGGGTTGCCAACCGTAGGGGAGGCCGGGGTTCGACGTTCCGATTTTAGGGTAGGACGAAAAATGAATGCTATAGAAAGATTTATAATCTATGATTGCTATATGAATAGATGCAGATTTTATGTGAGTTTCAATTTGTATAGTCAATTTAATTGAAATTATAATATATTTTGGCTCAGGATAATTTTTCTGTAGCAAGTCGACAAGGAACAACTTGCCCCATAAAGGGGCTGGTTGTTCCTCAGTTGAGGTAAGTTGTTCCGCTGTCAATTCCAATAATTAATAAGGTAATATTAATTGGAAAGGTATGTATAAAAAAAAAAGGTGCATTTACTGAGTATTTATAAAGTTTCATTTATGATATAAATAGAGTAAAAGTACAAAATCTTAATGTTTTTAGCATATTTTCAACAAACAGGCTTTAATAAAAACAAAACTATTAAAAAAATAGAATCAAGCATTACTACTAATAATGTAACACGACCTATTAATAAGGGGTTAAGACTAATAAGCATCTATATTATAAATCAACTTTGACAAACGTTTATTTGTTAAAAAAAACTATTTATTTTAAATAAAACAAAAAGATAAATCAACCAATTTTAACATTTTGAACTATAATTTCTTTATTCAGTCATCAGTCTTTTTTTATTTTCTTATTCTTCACTAAGTTGGTATGGCTGATCTTGATGGTGCTTTAGGTAAGGGTTCACTGCTTCAGGGGAAAATGTGCTAGTTGTGGCTTGAATAATAAAAGGCAAATTAGCAATGTTCGAGGGTCCCGGTTGAGGTTTATTAGTCGCTGATCCTGTTATTGTTGGAAGTGGTTCGCTACCTGGGCCGGCTTTAACATTATGATCCTGCTGAGGCTCTTCAGGGTCTGCTATTTCTTGGAGCTGTGAAGCTTGTGTAACAAAAGATATCAATTTTAACAGCACAAGTATATTCTAACTTTCTTCTTTCTTTTGGCAATAGACCAAAGTAAATTGATGTGAATTTAAATAAATAATTCGCCAATGTCTTCTCCTGGTCGTGGTTCAACCCATAGTTAAGGTGTTATACCGGCCTTCAACTTTTTGACGTAGCGAAATAATGTCATATGCCATATCTCTAGTTCTCGAGCTTATGACCGTCTTTAATACAGCATCAGCTGCCCACTGCAAAAGGCCAATCGAAACCTTGCCCGTTTAGATTTTCGCTCATAGTTTCTCATTCTAAAACAAAGTATTAACTTTATTATTTACGTGTTTCATTATGGGGCACGTTGTTCCGCGGAACAACTAGCCCCACACCTGAGGAACTATGTACCCCAAATCTCATTTTCAAAGTATCCCTCAATTATAATAGAATGGGTTATGAAAAGCCCACAGTGATATTAAAATGATAATCACTATACTTTGCCCAATTGATAATAGCAAGTAACTCATAAATAGCTAGAAAATTGGTTGATATGGACCAAAAAGTTTAAAGATGAAAAAAATTACTTACGTGATGTTTTTGTGCCACTGATCGATTTACACTCTTACACGCCGACAAAGCGTCAATAAAATCACTGAAGCAATAGCGCGATGGTATGACGTTTTGAAAGGCACTTCACACCAATTGATATCTGTTTTCTTCGCGAAGCTATTCGCATCGGAACAACCTACCTCCGGCACTTTGAACCCCGGCCTCCCCTACTCTAAAATAGAGTATTGTCCTCTATATCATGCAGGCGTACTCTATAATCTATAACACTAATAGAGTACGCTAAAATACTCTTATTTACAAAATGTTTACTAAACTAGTGCACGTCTGTAATAATTATGCAAAAATCCATAATCAGAATGAGCTCTTGATATATATAAATTTAGAATTGGAATGTTTGGACTCATACAATTTCTTTAAAAGCAATGAAAAATTGTTATGTGCTGCAAAAAGTACAAAAAAAAACCTTTTTAAAAGTACAAAATAAATGATACTCTTATTTGTAAGTCCGTACTCTTTATTTACCTCCTTTAAAGTTAGATATACTTTATTTCTTCTAAAAAAAGTTAGCAACCCTAGATAAAGGGGCTGTCGTGTTAACTGAGATGTGATTACATAACACTGAGAGTCACATGGCTAGTTGCCTGGATACCGGTCAATGACCCGGGCCAAGGCTTGTGTTATACAGGCCACTATAAATATTGTACACATATGAAGCAGACTTTACGCAAATCGAAGTGTTTAAAACATTGCGGTGAAAGTATGGCAACATTTTATAAGGATGTGAAAGTATGCGGTCATCAAAAGAGGTGGGTAGATAGATAATATCACTCCTGTATTCCCCGAAGGGGTAGGCAGAGGTGCACATATAGTATACACACATTTCGACAGTTGTTTTAGGTCCCAATGTAATAGGGGGCGAGTTTATTGCCATCAACCGGGCACAAAGACTCCGTGCTGCTACTGAGAATTACCTAATGGAAAAACCTAGTAACACTTTACCCGGAATTCGAACCCAGGACCTCATGCTCAGCAGTAGCGCTTAGCAACCACTAGACCAACGAGGCAGTCAGATACAAGGTAGATACAAGTTATGAAATATTTGAGTTTGAGTTAAGAAATACTTATGACAAACTATAATAAAAATAAAATATAATTATATAACTAGCTTTTGCCCGCAGCTTCACCCGCTTTAAGTAGCCTATGTCCTTTCTCGGGTCTTAAACTTTCTACATGCCAAATTTCATTACAATCCGTCCAACGGTTTAGTCGTGATGGCGTAAAATACAGACAGAGTAACTTTCACATTTATAATATTAGTATGGATGTGTTAATCTAGGATGTCAGCTACCTCCATGCCAAATTTTATCAAAATCGGTCCAGCCGTTTAGGCGTGAAGAGGTAACAAACATACATAAGCCAGCCCCCAGAACGCCAACCTTCCACCGCAATACTATAGCAGACAGAATCGGCGCAAAAATCTCGCTAGCAATTTTACAAGATGGATTATATTACTCGTGTTATGATACCTTATTTATTTATCCATATAGCAACAACAACACGGCACAAATACAATAAATAAAACACGTAGATTTATCAACACATCGTCCACGTCCATACAATATAAGTCGAATGCTAGCCAGGCTAGTTATCATGGACTAATGAAGCAGAACTATTTTGATTGGTTTGTTAAACCGTGGCGTTTTCATCGTGAAATACATAGTAAATTGATTTATATATAAAATACTTAGGTATACAAAGAAGGGTTTGTAGCTACGTGTACGTTAGTGACGTTAAGTAATGCATGCCGCGGTTTGTCTTGTGATGGGTGGCTTTTTCGTGTGTGTCGAAAGGCACGCTCAGCTGTTGGTCCTGCGTCTGATCTCTCTCTGGTCGTCTTACCATGTCATCGGACTACGAGAGTGTGGGAATAGGGAGTGTACCTGTGTTTGCATACTTGTGCACTATAATATCTCCTGCGTAGTTGGCTAGTCTGAGATAGGCAGCCGTGACCGAAATTCGGTCAGGAGGACGTACTTAGCACAAATTATGGTATTATCACTAATCCTAATCAATTAGGAATTATAAAACACGTCACTGATACCCAGATATCGTAACATTCTTTGAGTGATAAACTTATTATCGTAAACTGTTATAATTTGCGATAATTCCTTATATTTTGTCAACGTTAATTCATTCTAATGGCATTTTTGAAGCCGGAGACGGAAGCTAATTGTGTTTATAAACTTTAGCCCATAGATACCTCATATGTAGGTACAATTAATAATAAAAACATAACATACCATCACGTCTGTATTCCCCGAGAAAGGGCAGAGGTGCACATTTAGTACACCCACATTTCGCCAGTTATGTTTAGGTCCCAATGTAATAGGGGGCGAGCCTAATGCCATCAACCGGGCACAAATCCAGACTCCGTGCTGCTACTAAGAAATACCTAATGGAAAGCCCAATAACAGTTTGCGCGACCCGGGATTCGAACCCAGGCCCTCGTGCTCGCGCCTCGCGCTCGTGGTCGCTAAGTGCGACTGCTGATGTTATGTTTATGTCTTTATGTTATGTTTTAAGGTTTAGCCGACTTGAGTATTTGATATTAATTTCAACTTGATACATTGTCCCATTACTGAGAGATAAGGGGTAAGCAGACAGACAGACAGTCACCTAAGTATTTAATTTTTCTTTTAAAGTTGGAAAGCAGTAACAGGCTACAACTCTACTTACCGATTCAACTGTCTCTGGTTCCGTGGCAGCCATTTTGTTTTCTGACTAGAAGTAATTCACAATTGTCTATGTTTTCACGGCACTAATTGTACACAAAGCGCCTATTATCTGCGCAGATGTATTCCAGCTCGCAGGCTACCATTTTATCTGAAAATAAACAACATTTTGTTTAGTTAAGAAGAAAATAAAGTATTGGGCATACAGCCCCTTTAACATAAAGTCTAACAGGATAGTTAACGTTGTGGAAGCGAGACGTCGGATTGCTCTGCACGTTGCGGTGTCTCGCTTACACATCACAAAATGCCCTGCTTTAAGAGTGCACCAATTTTGCTATAATATGGTTTGGAGGTAGCTGACACCCAGGATTTTTTTTTTTTTTTTTTTTTTAAAAAAAACGTCGCCCCACACTAGGAATTTCTCCTGTGTCGTGGGTGCGTTTTACAAACATGAAATACCACATACACAAACACCCAGACTCGGGACAAACATCTGTGGTTCGCACAAAGTTTTGCCCCGTGCGGGAATCGAACCCGCAACCCTTAGCGCAGCAGTCCAATCGCTTAGCCACTGTGCTAATCAGGTCGTCAAATCAGGATTAACAAGCATTTATCCAGAAAAAATGTAAGGTAACACAGAGGGGCGCAGCTAGTTGAAAATATATTGTAGGTCACCTGAAGGCTATTAAAATATGTATATATAATTTTGGAAATTGGTGGGTTAGTTCCGAAGATTACCCTTAACATACAAACACCAAGCCTCGTTGGTCTAGTGGTTGTTAAGCTCGACTGCTGGGCATGAGGTCCTGGGTTCGATTCCCGGGTCGGGTAAAGTTTAACTGGGTTTTCCATTAGGTAATTCTCAGTAGCAGTACGGAGTCTGGATTTGTGCCCGGTTGATGGCAATAGGCTCGCCCCCTATTACATTGGGACCTATAACATAACTGGCTGATTGTGGATACACATTTGCCTACAATACATGTGTTTTGATGTTTTTTTTGACTAACTTTCATTCTTTCCAACCTGCCTAGATAGATAACATAATATTTAAATTCCAAGGCAATAAATTTAGTCTACGTAGGACGTATTTACTTAGGTAATTCACTTATTAAGTACCGAATTACCACATTTAATATTAATTAACACATTAGTGAAAATCGACATCCATACTTTAATATTATAAATGTGAAAGTAACTCTGTCTGTCTGTTACGCCTTCACGACTAAACCGCCGGACGGATTTTGACGAAATTTGGCATGTAGAGAGTTTAAGACCCGAGAAAGGACATAGGCTACTTAACGCGGGCGAAACCGCGAGCAAAAGCTAGTTGTTTAACGACTTTAAAATGAAGCATTTGTCGTTCGTTAGTTTAGTCATCTTGTGGTAGTAAAGCGCGACCGCTAAACGCGAGGTCGATTGCCAGGTGGTAAAAAAACGGTGATAAGATCGACTGATCTGCGTAGCTATGTATGCCACTTATAGACTGCTCATTTCATGCATTGAGCGTCAAGTGGGCTGTATATAAGTGGCCCTTTTTATTAGTATACTTAAGTAAATATATATTATTATGAAAGTATATAAAGAGATGAGTAATGTTGTCAGACGTTGTACAGGTGCTTGATACACGGCTTACATAGGTAAATACATAATATGTACAATGCAAAGATATTAATTATCATGCGTATATACAATTATATTTGTTCTAAGTGAGGAGTACCCTCAACCGAAGAGCGTGTATGAGGAATGTGATGCGTGTGAATGAAGCAAAAGAAGTATGCCAGGATCGTAGCAAATGGAAATCCGTGGTCTCTGCCTACCCCTCAGGGAAACAGGCGTGATTTTATGTATGTATGTATTTGTTGTGTTATCATCAGAGTTGCAACTAGTGGATGCAAATGGCAAGTTGTCGTTCATTGTGGCGTTTTAAGGACTTAGTTCAACAGACGTCTTTCGGCTGATGATCATGATGAATTTCTACAATCTTCTTCTTATCTTCTTATAGGACATAACATAACATAACATCACGCCTGTATTCCCCGAAGGGGTAGGCAGAGGTGCACATATAGTACACCCACATTTCGCACGTTATGTTTTTAGGTCCCAATACAATAGGGGGCGAGCCTATTGCCATCAACCGGGCACAAATCCAGACTCCGTGCTGCCACTGAGAATTACCTAATGGAAAAACCCAGTAACACGTTAACCCGACCCGGGATTCGAACCCAGGACCTCGTGCTCAGCAGTCGCGCTTAGCAACCACTAGACCAACGAGGCAGTCAGATACCAGTGCCGGCAACATAATTATAGAGGTACAGGTAATATGTCATTATATTGTTAGTAAAATAACTTAATGAATCAAATTATATAATGAGGTTAATGAAAGAAAATGCATCTATAATTATGGACCAATTGAAACGTCCAAATTACAAAAAGGTTTGTCAATAATGTACCTATAATTACGCAATTAGCTATCTATTAAAGTAAGAAATAAACAAAGGACCCCAGTAATTAAGTGTCATTTGATGATTTAGTGTTCTTCTTATCGTATGGTTGATGAACAACCTGGTGTCAGAGTTTAAACCATCTGTAGGCCTCTGACATGGCTTTACACACCGTTGAAAAATCTCTCTGGTTCACCGGCTTCCTTAAGCTGTTTTCCTTCACCGTTTTAGCAACTGACAAATTTGAATATGCATATGAATTCGAAATGACAGGTGCTCGGGTTTGAACTTGCGTCTTTTGACTTGGCAGTCCAACAGTCATACCACTCGGCTATCGGTGCTGATACAGAAGACTATTCTTGCATAACCTTCTATTATTACATCTAGTTACCTAAGTTCTGTTAGCATGACTAATTATTCGAATATGGCGACAAACACGTGACGGGTCGCTGTTACTAGTAATGAAACTATTGTTATATGATTGTTATGTTCCTTTTCCATTGTAGCCGCGATAGACGCTAAATTGCAGTGATTGCCGAGTGGTACAACCGTCGCACTGCCAAGTCAAAGGTCATAAGTTTAAACCCCAGCGTATGTCTGTGCAAAGTCAGACACCGGCGCGCACCAATTCTATTTATTTTTCTTCAGCCATGATCGTCCCACTGCAGGGCAAAGGCCTTCCTTTCCATTCCTCTCGGTTGTGAGCTGCAATAGACCATTTTTCTTTAAAGGAGTCCAGCTCGTCCCGCCATCTCCTTCTGGGCCTACCGCGACGCCTTTTGATGTTGTGTGGCATCCACTCCGTAGAGGTTTTTGCCCACATATCGTGTAGCATGCGGCAGATGTGGCCAGCCCAGTTCCTTCAAACTAGCGGCGCTGTGTCCAACATCAACGATTTGTGTTTTGGAGCGCAGTGTTGTGTCCGTATGCGTTCAGGCAGCCTGACTCCCAGAATGCTGCTCTCCAATATCTTTCGAATTCATGTGCGTACTATAAATTAGTTATCAGTAGCTAAAAACGGTGGAGGAAACCATCGTGAGAAACCGACACACCTGAGAGATTTTTCAACGGTGTGTCATGCCATGTTGTAACATAACACACCGGCCTACAGGTGGTTTGAACTATGCCACCAGTTATGCTATTCTGAAACACTAACATCATCTCGCACTTCGCTATGCGCAAGTGTCTTTGATCAACTATATACCAGATTAAAAACAAAATCATATCGCATGTTTCCGAGAAAACTTAACGTAAACATTTGTAACTATTTCTTCTAGAAAGAAGTTATAAAGTCTATGGCTATGGAGCATAATAATAACAGCCTATAACTGTCCCACTGCAGGGCAAAGGCCTCTTCTCGTATAGAGAAGGATTGAGCATTGATCACCACGCTAGCTCACTGCGGGTGATTTCAGATATTTAAATCCAGGTTTCCTCACGATGTTTTCCGTCACCGTTAGTCAGTGGTGTCTTAGAATATCTAAGAAAGTATTTATGACATTAAAAAAGTCACATTGATACTTACTCACGATTAGAGCATACTATATTCAAGACTACAAAATTTATTTGTGAACTTATTTCTCAGATCGCTTTTGAAGCGTTGATCGGTAATCTAGTACATTATTCATAAAAACACAGAACATGACTCCTTTATTACTCGAAGGCGTAGGCAGAGGTGCACGTATAGTAAACCCAACCATGTATACAACTAAATTTTACTATATTCTAACAAATAAATTATTTCTTCCTTCTTCCCACATTTCGCCAGTTATGTTTTTTGGTCCCAATGTAATAGGGGGCGAGCCTATTGCCATCAACCAGGCACAAATCCAGACTCCGTGCTGCCACTGAGAATTACCTAATGAAAAAACCCAGTAACACTTTGCCCGACCCGGAATTCGAACCCAGGATCTCGTGCTCAGCAGTCGCGCTTAGCAACCGCTAGACCAACGAGGCAGTCAAATTTCACATTGTTCATCGAAGCCTAATATCGAACTCACTGCAGACTTAGAAGTGAGTTCATGAGTGATCTGATGATAATTCTTTAGAATATCTCAGCAAATCTCTCGCCAGTCGTGTGTTACTGTCCCATCGGCCCGTGTGAGGCAATAGAGAGTGCATCTTATTGGCACACTTTGTCGTCCGACGAGACGGTATTTCAAAGTTTATTTTCTGTTGTTTTTCCTTGTTTAACACGAGTCTTTTACTCCGAGACACGTAAAGATTATCTAGCTAGTATAGTCAACAACTACCGTATACTAGCGACGGACCGACGATATCGTCAGAATTGCGGGCAACCGGTGGATGGAATTGGCAAGTTGTCGTTCATTGTGGCGTTCTAAGGGGGAGGCCTTTGTTCAACAGTGGACGTCTTCCGGCTGATCATGATGATAGTCAACAACTAAATAAGTTCAACATTTACGTTTGTACTATTTCTTGAAGAACAATTTCTTACATAGTAGTCTTAAAAAGCATTTTTCGATCATCATTTGGCCTCCTATAAAACATAACATCACGCCTGTACATCCCAAAGGGGTAGGCAGAGGTGTACCTATAGTACACCTACATTTCGGTTCGGTTTAACCGAGCACGAAGTCCTGGGTTCGAATCCCGGGTCGGGCAAAGTGTTATTGGGTTTTTCCATAAGGTAATTCTCAGTAGTAGCACGTAGTCTGGATTTGTGCCTGGTTGATGGCAAAAGGCTTGCCCAATATTACATTGGACCTAAAAACATAACTGGCGAAATGTGGGTGTACAATATGTGCACCTCTGCCTACCCCTTCGGGGAATACAGGCGTGATGTTATGTTTTTATAATATTAGTATGGAAGTATGGATTACGTTTGTTACTTCTGGCGATGACCGCACGGAGTTATAGACGATACCTACATAATAAAACGATGTTCATAACAAAGCAGGTAAGTTAAGGTAAAACCCGTGAATATTTACTAAGATGAGGAAAAAGGAAACTAAAATTAGTTAAGACGTACACACGCACTACTTAAGTATGATAATTTCAACTTGGGAATTTTATTATGGTCAGAATGAAAGATTATACTAACATATTATAAGAAACGCACCGATACAGGAGAAATTGCTAGTGTGGGGCGACGTTTTAAAAAAAAAAATAACATTTTACATATAAACATAACATCACGCCTGTATTCCCCGAAGGGGTAAGCAGAGGTGCACATATAGTACACCCACATTCCGCCAGTTATGTTTTTAGGTCCCAATGTATTATAGGGGGCGAGCCTATTACCATCAACCGGGCACAAAGCCAGACTCCGTGCTGCCACTGAGAATTACATGTTGAGCTTTTAAGTTATTGTCCGGCGCCGGCGGTTGATGGCAACCCTAGGTACATGCAACACGCATACGTTTAGTTGCCTGGGTCGGGCAAAGTGTTACTGGGTTTTTCCATTGTTTAATTCTCAGTAGCAGCACGGATTTGAGCTCGGTTGATGGCATTTTTTTTTAAAACGTCGGTCTTTACTACTTATTTTGCCTGTGTCGTGGGTGCGTTTTACAAACATGAAATATCACATACACAAACACCTAGACTCGGGACAAACATCTGCGGTTCGCACTATTTTTTGCCCCATGCGGGAATTGAACCCTTAGCGCAGCAATCCAATCGCTTAGTCACTGTGCTAAAGTGATACTTCTCTGCCTATCTATATTATGAGTGATTTCCACATGACATGGCATTGAAAATGTTCTAAGCATCAATTGGAACACAACCTGCAACCTTGTACAAAACCGGTCTATTAACTATTGGGCCAGCGTTACACAATAACATAACATAACATCACGCCTGTATTCCTCGAAGGGGTAGGCAGAGGTGCACATACAGTACACCCACATTTCTCCAGTCATGTTTTTAGGTCCTAATGTAATAGGGGGCGAGCTATTGCCATCAACCGGGCACAAATCCAGACTCCGATACCTAATGACAAAACCTAGTAAAACTTTGCCTTTTTGTTATATGTTCATGTTTAACATTTTCATTTTCTATGAACTAGCGGACCCGGCAGACGTCCTGCCTTGAAAAGCTGCGTGACGTGGGCTGTCAATTGCGAAAGATGGCGGAGTACCAAACCTTATTAAAAATTGATTACTTGTTTAATTTTTTCGACATTCTTTTTATTATTCTGCTTCGGGGCGTAGACTTATCCAACAAATCAAAACCATGAAAATCGGTTCAGTAGTTCTAGAGTTATAAGTTATAACTTTGTTATGTTATATAATATAACAGATAATATATATTAAAATAATGAGCATAATGGAAGGTATAGTTTTAACTCTGAAGATGTGTGGATGGACAATATTTATGATCGTTTGTAATTGAATTTAATTAAATTTTCCCACGTTAAAATTAAAGAGAATACCCATGTTAATTTTTATTATTGGCATAATAGATTAGGTATACTTAGTACAATATTAAATATTATTGTAGGTACATACTTATCATATATTAAGGCTTATAAAACAGCGGAATATATCTTAATCATAATATTTTATAGGTACTAAGTATTTTATTTATCTAAATTATTATATACGTACCAACTTATTTACATTTTTATAATTGTATTGGCGTTATTGAATAAGGGGTTATTCATTTATTACGTAAATAGATTAAGGAGGGGGGGGAGTCGACCCTTTTTCTTACAAGGGGTGGCCTTAATAAGAGGTGAGGTGCCATAATCGCCATTTTTGGCTAGTGATTTGAGGATCGCAGTATTGGTGGTGAAGTTACAGAAGACGCTGCTGCCCATTTTATGGATTTTCCCTTTGTCGCCTCTTACGACACCCACGGGAGGAAAGGGGGTGGTTATTAACTAGGCCGGATACCACTCGACACTGGCGTTAAGGGTTATAAACTTAGAATTACAGTGCTAACAGTTCTAAGTGATACGATAGCACAGTTGAGTTCTGTGATACAGAACCGCGAAGGTTGCCGACTCCATTATTATTCTTTCCCTGATCAATTGCACGTGCCCATCATTGAGTTTCCTTCATCGATTAGAATTCGAGAATATGAGGGGGGAATACCTACTCAAGTCATTTTTTAATTAGCGATCTATTAAAAACAAAATATCTATTATCTAATCCCCGCATGTGAACACATCAACACGCAATCAATATGAACACATCAACCTGCCCGGATTATGATAATTTTTACACGCTTTTCAATATAAGTACCTACTATTAGTGATAATTTTATATGTCATAGATAATATCTTCACGCCAATAATCCCTTCTGGGTAGGCAGAGAACGCACTTCCATGTTGATAACTTGATACCTACCTAACGTACAATGTGTTGTTATCTGGATTTGAACCTGTGTCCTATGGGGGTAAATATAACGCCTGTTTTCACCGAATGAGTAGGCAGAGATGTATATTACACATTTTGTTAGTTAAATTAGGTCCAAGTGTAAGCGGCGAGTCTATTGCCATCAACCGGACACAAATCCAGACTCCGTGCTGCTACTGAGAATTACCTAATGGAAAAGCCCAGAAACATTTTGCATGACCCGGGGTCGAGCGCAGGACTACGTTCTTAGCAACATGTGAGGAAGGGCCCCAAATATAAAAGCCGAAGTGAACTAAGATTATGAATTATTTTCTGAATTCTCAACAATTTCTCTTATAATAACATAGAAAAAATATAATATTTCAAAGATTTTTTATATTCTATAAGCATGTTGCTCATGCTAAGCTTAAATTCAAATTGATACAGGAAAGAAAAAAATCAAAGCCTGATTGGCGCAGTTGTTAAGCGATTGGACTGCTGCGCTAAAGGTTGCCGGTTCGAATCCCTCACAGTGCAAAACTTTGTGTGATCCGCAGATGTTTGTCCCGAGTCTGGGTGTTTGTGTATGTGATATTTCATGTTTGTGAAATGCATCCACGACACAGGAGAAATTCCTAGCGTGGTGCGATATCAAAAAAAGAGAATGTCCGAAGACAAAATCTTTGAAATCCTCAGCCTCCTGTCCCGGTGTGCGTAAGCCTTAAGGCCCTCTGCTTCCACAAGCATGACGTCACTAACTCGGTTTTTTTTTTCTATGTTTTTGCTAGAATTGTGACAGCCAGTAGGCCAATTCTAAATATGCAAATCATTTTTTTTTTATCGCAACCACATCGCTCTTGGACGGCTTGAGAACGTTACAAGTTACGAGAATTGACCTACTGCAGGGGTCGGCAACCTTTTGAGGCGGAAGAGTCAAAAATTACAGCCACAATTCTTTTTCTTGCCAATAATAAATAGGATGATGATATTATATGATGAATAAATAGGTAGTAATTGCATAAAAAAAGGTTTCTGATAAAAAACCTAATCTACCTAATCCTAATCGATTCAGAAGGATTAAAAAAAAAAATTGACACATAAACTTAACATCACGCCTGTATTCCCCTAAGGGGTAGGCAGAGGTGCACATATAGTACACCCACATTTCGCCAGTTATGTTTTTCGGTCCCAATGTAATAGGGGGCGCGCCTATTGCCATCAACCGGGCACAAATCCAGAATCCGTGCTGCCACTGCGAAAAACCTAATGGAAAAACCCAGTAACACTTTGCCCGACCCGGGATTCGAACCCAGGACCTCGTGCTCAGCAGTCGCGCTTAGCACCACTAGACCAACGAGGCAGTCAAAAAGTTTTTTATTGAATTAATAATATTTGCGTATGTAACTCAATAGCAACTTCACATCCAAAGAGCCGCAGGTTGCCGACCCCTGACCTAGTATTGAATGTTATGATTGGCAAAGTGTGGGAATTCACCGGTTTGTTTTTGTGAATCAATAACGATTAATAATAAAGGTAAATACTTATTCTTCTTATCTCTTTAGTGAAGCTGTTGGCATGATAATATTCAAGACAATTAGGTACAAACACCAGTTTCACGCTAATTTCCGTTTGACAAATAACTGTAAAATAAACTTACGAGTTATCTATTACCATGAGTAACATACAATTTATATTCACAGCCAATCTTCGTAAGGGTAGGCAGAATTGTAAGTTCACTTACATTTCGTCAGTATTTGCTGTAATTTTTAACCGAGTTCAATAGACTCCGTGCTGCTATTGAAAACCCTAATGGAAACCTAAAAAAAATTGTCCGACCTGGGAATCGATCGCCGGAACTCACGATAAATAGTTGTGCTTAGCGACTACTAGACCAGTCTACAGCTATTCTTTAAGAGACTAATAAAGACTCCGTAGGTAACTAATGGCGTTAATAAATAAACTCAAAACCCTTAAAAATTATCTATAAAAAATATTTATAATATAAAATATTGACTTCTACTGCAATCAAACCCACGACCTTAGCACAAACTAACTAATAACTAAAGAGCTCCAATCTCCACAAAATAATACAATAAAAATTAATAACATTCACCATAGTTACCATTTTTATTTTATTTTTACAGCTGCCTTACAAATCACTCATAAAAACTCAATATAAAATAACACCACTTTATATAAAACAAATTAAACAATAAAACTTTTTCTCGCACTACAAATATTAAAAAGTATTTACGATTTACTTTGTCTATGGATACAAATTAAAATGGCGGACACGTCCGCTTCGCGCCAAACGCGGTGACATACTGTCTTTCTGCAATCTTGTTGGAGAAACGATTTCAAATTGCAAACATTCATCGACTCAAAGTTGCAAGTTAAATATAATTAAACAAGTCGTTTACTGTAAGATATGTATATTTGCTATATCTTAGCAAATTATCATTTAGGCCGTCATTTAGGTATGTGTTCAAATTGTTAATTGTTTTCGCACGCTAGACTATCTCAACAATAGCCGTTGTATAACTTCGACTCCTATTAGTAATTTGACAAACACAAAACATCGTGATGAACGAAAAGCATTTAAGTATGAGTAGATGTGTTAAATTCTCGTGAATTATACATAATTATGATACGGTAAGTGTGATTAATTGAAAATTATTAATAATTACAACACTAATATTATAAAAGCGAAAGTTTGTGAGTGTGTTTGTATGTTTGTTACCTCTTCACGCTTAAACGGCTTGACCGATTTTGATGAAATTTCGTATGGAGGTAGCTGATACCCTGGATTAACACATAGGCTACTTTTTATCCCGAAAAAATGTAGTGGGTAACACTACGGGGCGTAGCTAGTTTGAATATAAAAATGGAATTCATCACTTTTAGCCGTTGTTAATAATAATTCACTATTCATTGGTAAACTAAACTATTAAACTATTTCAGTCACCACTAGGGAACCTTTTTTCCCCAACGGTTTTCCATCCTTCAAGCGATGTGGCCTGCCCCTTGCTATTTCAACATGGTTTGTCATTTATAGGTACACACCAAGAGAGCAAGCGTTCACTTCTTCTACTTAGCGAGTCAATGGCAAATTATATTTTAGCGGCCCTAAACTAAAGCTGCCGGAACGGCATTGGCAGCAGCCTACATTAGCTCCTCAGGAGTGCGAACTGCGCGGTTAAGCAGCGCTCACCGCGGTCACTCTTGTGATGGGTAACTGATTTTCACGCGTCAAGTCCCTTCGTGCGTCCCGACGCGTCGGGAGGTACTTCATCTCTCTCCTGTTGTGTCGGTCTACCGTACCATCGGATTAGGGAGAAATTGGGAGTGCACCTGTGTTTGCGCGCATACTTGTGCACTATAATATCTCATGCGTAGTCAGCTAGTCTCAGCTGAGATAGGCCGCCGTGACCGAAATTCGATCAGGAGAACATTGTTATTATTTCATCATCATCATTAATAATCGTGTCGATGATCATCATCAGCCGGAAGACGTCCACTGTTGAACAAATTCCCCTCTTAGAACGCCACAATGAACGAAAGCTTGCCAATTGCATCCACCGGTTGCCCGTAATTCTGACGATATCGTCGGTCCACCTGGTGGCCTTCCAACGCTGCGTCTCCCGGTTCGTGGTCGCCACTCGAGAACCTTTCTTCCCCAGCGGTTATCGGTTCTTCGAGCGATATGGCCTGCCCATTGCCACTTCAACTTGCATTATTATTATTCAATCATTATATTTTTTCCCCTAAGAGTTACGTGGATAATTCTTATTCTTTATCCCCGACAGGATATCGGCAGTTTGTTGAAGTTATCTGAGACTATTAATGTTATTGCCGTCTTATCAACTACGCAATGTTATGTTATCTTAGGTGTTAGATTAAGTATGCGTAAAACACAAATTTAAATATTAAGTATAATCTTTACCCTCTTTTAAATCCAATTTCGATAATATATGTCCATGAGACACGATTATATTGATCGATGGAATATAGTTTTCAAATTTAAATTAAGTAGAACTAAATAGCAGGGCAAAGGCCTCTTCTCGTATAGAGAACGATTGAGCATTGATCACCACGCTAGCTCACTGCGGGTTGGCGAATTACAGTAGCTTTCTTCCTTCTGTAATTTTCTATCTATGACTAGCTGACCAGAAAACGTGGAGCTGTCTCAACTATGAATATTGAATTCGACTGACAGTTATGTCAAATGCCATAAAGTTACATATATTTATACTTTAATAACAATTTAACAACTATTTACAACTTTATTCGAATATGGATGGGGATGAATTCTTTGATGCTTTTTAACTTTTTCTTTTTGTATATATTGTTTTTATAATTACATGAGAAAAGTTTAGATATTGCCAAAAGCATTAAAAAGGTTACATTAGAAAGGTTGATACCTAAGTTTACTTACATATTCTAATGTTTCTCGCAACTTTCTTGTTTCATTCAGAACCTTCTTCTGACAAGAACAACCAAAAACAGAAGCCGTTCACTTGTGATGCTGTGACCAAGGGAAATGGGTATTGCCTTTTTGTTTGCTTGTTGTTTTGTTGTATTGCCCGCTACATTTTTTCGGGATAAAAAGGTCATGTGTTAATCCAGGGTGCCAGCTACGTCCATACCAAGTTTTATCAAAATTGGTCCAGCCGTTTGAGCGTGAAGCGGTAACAAACATACAAACACATAGACTCACAAGCTTTTGCTATAAAACTAGCTGCGCCCCGCGGTGTACCCCGCTAATTTTTTTGGGTAAAAGTATCCTGTTCTAATCCAGGGTGCCAGCTACATCGATGCCAAATTTATTAAAATTGGTCCAGCCGTTTGTGCGCGAAGAAGTAACAAACATACAAACACACGCGCAAACTTTCGCCTTTATAATATTAGTGTGGCAGATATAATCAGCTGTCAAACCTGTTCCCAGTTATTGGAGCTATATTGTTAAAGCTTAATCAACCATAGTTAAGTATATTCTATAACTTGAAGCACTAGTTTTATTTTATTATTTGCAGAGAGTACTTATGTGTATGCAACCGAGCGCCACAGAACATTTACCTCCAATAACCGCGACATACATAATCAGGCATCAAAACCTTAAGACAAAACTCGTTCAGTACAATTTGTTATGGCCCATTATGCCGAAAAGGATAACTTTGCAGGAGTATTTGGACATACCATATTATACGCTGACTGCATTAAAAAAATCTAAATATAATCTTCTATTTTTTTTCCCTCAACAATAAAGTAGGTAACTGTTTTTTGTCCCTTACAAATAAAATAAAAAATAAAATAAATAAATTGCTGTTCGTTAGGCTCGCTAAAACTCAAGAACGAACTGTTGAACAAATACCTCCTCCTTAGGTAGAGGGATTCGAAATCGGGTTGCCATAATCCCTACGCTTGGCAAGCGGCTTGGGCATCGCAGCATTAGTGGTGAAGTTACAGAAGACGCGGCTGCCCATCTTCTGAGTTTTCCCTTAGTCGCCTCATTCGACACCTACAGGAGGGAAGGGGTGGTCTATTCTAGGGCGGATACCAAAGGTAAACCTCCGAAAATAATTGCACATAGGGACTTAGTACTTGAAGCATGGTCTAGGTGTCTGCATATCCGACCAAACCGGTTAAGAACTCGAGACAGGACGCTTATCGTACTAATAATAACATCCAATTCACATTTAACCACAGTTTGCGATCATAATAACGGAACAAATTGTAAAAACGTAAACTATATTATCGAACAATGGTTTTCTCACGGTGAAATATCAACATGTATGTTTGAAATGAAAGCAGTATACGATATGAGAGAAACTGCTAACTAGGTACCTATCTGTATCCTGTTTGACTATATCTGGCGGTAATGTCCGATAATATGACGGTGTAGTTGTTACATACGTGCTTCGGAAGGTATGTTAGGCCGTTGGTCCTGCGCCTGATCTCTCTCCGGTCGCGTCTTACCTTACCTATCAGATTGTGAGTGTGGGAATAGGGAGTGCACCTGTGTTCGCGCATACTTGTGCACTATAATATCTCCTGCGTAGTTCGCTAGTCTCAGCTGAGATAGGTCGCGATGAAATTCAAAGGTCAAGAGAACATTATTATATACTATGGGGTTTCGAATCCCGGGTCAGGCAAAGTGTTATTGGGTTTTTCATTAGGTAAGTCTCAGAAGCACCACAGTCTGCCTTCGTGCCCAATTGATGGCAATAAGTTCGCTTCGTGCTATCGGCTTGTGTGTGAGTTTTCCGAGTTGTTTGTGGACTTGGTGAGTGCAGATGAAAAGAGAGATGGGTGTATAAAAGTATGCCCCGCGGTTTTTACTGCGTTATATTCGAAAGACTTTCCTTGGTAGGTACTTCTTCCTGGATATAAGCTACCTACTCTATGTCCATATCGGACATAGTGGTTAACATACCGGATTTGTATGCACAAGGTTGCACGTTCAAACCCGGGCATCAGCGAGTATCAAAGTAACTTTTCAGTGTTATAAATACTTTCTTAGTTATTCTAAGACACAAACTAACGGTGTCGGAAAACATCGTGAGGAAACCTGGATTTAATTATCTGAAATCGCCCGCAGTGAGCTAGCGTGGTGATCAATGCTCAATCCTTCTCTATACGAGAAGAGGCCTTTGCCCTGCAGTGGGACAGTTATAGGCTGTTATTATTACTGACATAGGTAAATGGTTGAATCGGTAATATTTTAACATAACTATGTTACACAGTTAATGCCATTTTCTATTTCTAGGTTCAAAAGGACAGAGTACAAAATAAAACAAGCCATATAAAAACCACACATGTTTATTGTAGTTGTTTTATATAATATTCCTAACACATACGCCGCTCTGTGAGACCGCTAGCGCATCAAATAAACTTTATTATGGAAGCCAGATACACCTCGAGTTACATACAAACATAATTATCAATATGTTAGAACTTACACTAGTGATAACATAAGCTTATAACTAAATTCATGTGCTGAACGCGTTTTATACAATACATCTGATATCTTTCTTATTTTATATTGAATCTAAAAAAATGATGATAATGATTTACTCAATAAACCACGGAATTTAACATATAGGTACCGTTCATAAGAAGACATCTACAAAATATTTATACTATATATTTTTTATTTAAAATAATATGTTTTACTGTCCGCCATTTATAAATCCATTAATGGCACAGCTTGTACTACAAAACTCAAGATACACATAGAAATTGGGACTCGCAAACAAGGATCCCGAATTCGGTAAATACCGGAATACCTGCTCAAAATAGGAGATCCAAAATACCAGAATTAAAATGGAAAAATACCGGAGTTTTGAGTACTAAAAAGGTAGTAAAGTAGTAATGGAAATCCGTGGTGTCTACCTCTCTGGGAAATATGCGTGACTTTATAAACGTACGTATGTCATAAGTAGCAAAGGTATTAAAAATGAAAAAATTATCTGAAAAAGTATACTTTTGCATATAATTAGAAAGCAGAGTATTAAAAACCTGTCATCTATTACATAAAACGCGTTCAGCATCATTTAACTACTACAAAAAGGGTCTGCAATGTTAAAAATATTCCAACACTTCGCAAAGACAGCGTCATTCCGCAGTGACATGCAACTATCAACACTTTGAATGCATTACTGCTGAAAATTGCCTGCAATTTTCTTTACTGCTACATATTTGCACGACTACTGCAAAATATAATCACTATCAATATACAACTTAGAAAAATAACAAGCATTCTCAATATAGGTACATATCATGTTGTTGATAAAACTGAACATAGTTTTACCATATTTATAAGCGATATTTCGTTCAAGCCTCAACTGAAAATCAAAATAGTACGATTCAGGGATCCACGGACCATTAGTAACATTAATTACTATATAGCTAATTTTCCTTGAGTAGCTTCATTTTGATAAGACATCCAACTGATTCTCTAACCAAAATTCTCATTTCTTATGATCAGAAATCATTTTTGATGACCTTCTAACATGTATCGATAACGAGCTCATCTAAAATGATTTCTAACAAGCTCTTTTTTCTACAGTTGCTTAGTTCATATTTGTATAATAAACAGCCGCACTGTCCTACAAATTGCGTGGCACGTTATCCCAGTTCTACGCTTAAGTTATAGCGTGATGTATCCCTGTTAGCTACCACTCATCGAGAATTCTTGTAAGAGAAAAAGTTGGATTATCAAAATGAAGCTACACACGGACAATTAGCTTCATAGTAAACAATTATAAAAATAGTCCGTGGAACCCCGACTAGACGTAACTTGCTTGGTGGTTCAAATCAACTGTATAATCTAAAACAATGATATTTATAAACAAAGTCAATACTTTACAAAACCTCCAAAAATCGATAAGTTATTATTTAGATAGATATTTTAAAAAATAACACGTAACTTAATTCCTTTGTTAATTAAACATAATATAATTGTATTTTTTATAACAATTGCCAAAACTTTTTGGGCAGTAATATTCAATCGATCTTAAATATGTATGATTTTTATATCTAACTATGGTACAATGAATGCTAGTTGTATACAGCGGAAAAAAGTTGCAAGAAGGAATATAAAGAAATTTATACACATGCATAATTCTCTCCAATCTTTATGACCGCTCTGAACATAGCCGACGATAAAAACCGCGCATGGTACAGTCGAGTGGACAATACATAAATAATCTTTTGTATCAACATTTATCTACATTGTCCTACCGTGCCCTGATACCTGATTTTGTTTACTGCGCAGCGTCATGCGCAAACTTCAGAGCGGTCATAGAAATTGGTGAACTGTTGATTACCTGCCTATCTACATTGTAGGGCAGGCTAGCGGTGGATGACACAGCGCGCTATATCTGCCGCATTCAAAAAGGTGTAATAGCGGAGTTACTATGAGATTGCATAGCAGATTTGTTTGTTTTTATGTATGTTATATTTGTTACATGCAGTGTAGGCTAATGTCACGCTTTCACAATGCAAGTCACATGCAATACAAGCTCATAGTAAGGCGCCTGTAAGGACTGCCATACAATATTAACTTTTCTTGTTTCTTGAGTGATTTCCATGTTATTTACTCTGCGGGGAACCCGGGAAGGCACCGGAATTATCCGGTTTCCCGAATCAACACGATTATGACCGGATAAGTGAGTTATTTAAGTGCATTCATTTTTAACATATCGGTAGACTGTTGTGTATTTTATCCATATTATTATTTTTACTGTATATATGGGTTTTACTCGTGTCAGTAAAAAACATCCGACTATTTTCGAACTCACGTAAATAACATGGATAACATTCACGAGAACTACAATAGTAAACGAATTAGAGTATGTACAGATTAATATTATTCTCTCAAAGAAAAGAAGTCGAAAATATGAATTTATTCCTCAGTTCTAATAACAAACCGGTAGATTCCACGACAAATATACTTTCATAAACTCGAAACACAATTTTGAAATTTAAAATTTAAAAAATTGCTCAAAACTTTCTCGGTCGTCCGACCAACACGACCAACCATACCATCAATGTGTGCAATTACAGCAGACCGCACAGTAAGCTGCCAGACATGAAAGTTCACTAAAACACGTATCAATTCGGTAATCATTACGTATGTATATAATATGGTATCTATTAATCACATTATATATACAAATAATACATTAATATGGTGAAGTTTAGAAGAAAATTATTTAAAGGGTCTACGGCGCGATCTGACATTACGACCGGTCTGACCCGACGAATCGCTAGTGTATCTATAATTATGTAAACATCGTTATTGGAGATCTCGATCGAATTTTGATTAAATTGCATCCGAGATTCATAAACGAGGATAATATCCATTTTAACTTGTTTTTATATATTTAATTTTTATATGCTTCAGTACAGTTGTGTATAGGGCGGACTTAATGCCTTAGGCATTTTATACCAGTCTAACCTTTAGGTAGTGCAGAGATAGAAACGGTAGATGCACAAACTATTATGAAAGATAAGATAACTTCGCATTAAGTATACTTTATTCCTTGATATGCCAATGACAGTGACACCACTTAATCTATGGTCTAAAATAGGTTGTCTTTTTTGTAAGGTACAGGTTTTTGTCGCGATCACCGACCGATCGTAATGATAAATCCGTTTGACAGCAATCAATCGCCACTTCCTCACGATTTTCTTCTGAACGCGAACTGTGCGGTCCAGCGAGCGTACTATCTGTGACATGAATGATGCAACACAGTATACAGGAGCTTTAAGCTCATAGCGATCTCACGTCAAACCTCTCACTTACCGACCAATCAATAGCACCGAGCCTAGATATTAACCGTTACCATCGAGAATGTATTTACATATTAAAATCAGTATATAATACAAATGTATAATTCAAAATTTAAAGGTAAATATTTTGTTCAATCATTTTACTCGTCTGCTAGCTGGGAACGACGCCTTTTGAGACTAAAATAGAATATTTAATGACATTTACTGTACCCTAATATTATGTTTATGTGCATCCCCACTAATATTATAAACGCGAAAGTTTGTAGGTATGGATGGATGTTTGTTACTCTTTCACGTAAAAACTACTGAATGGATTTTAATGAAATTTCATATAACACATAGGCTACTTTTTATCCTGAAAAAATTTTGTGGGGAATAAAAATCACACACATTCTTATTGTTAATAAAAAAATATTATTTTTGGCCAAAAAGCGTCGTTGCCAGCCGTCGAGCAATACTTCAAATAATCCAGAATAATAAAAATATACCAACCGTATATAATACTAAAATAATTCACAAATATAATCATTGATGAAATAAAGACCTTAAGTCAATCAAAATACAGCATATTTTCGTGTTTTGTAATCACATTACAAGTACTTAAAGTATAAAAACCAGATATTTGATATACAGATTATATAACAAAAGTTGTTTTTTTTTTGTCAAAATTATGACGAAAACAATAATCCAAAGTAGAATAATACATTCTCATACCTTACCGACAAATCCACGACGATATTGAAATATTAACGAGAAACTACTAAAAAAATAACTGCGAATCGAACTCGTTAGTCTCCCGCAAAGCCCGCGAGTACCCGGGTTCGACTCCCAGGTAGAGCAATATTATTGGGTTTTTACATATCTCTCAGTTCCGCGTCCAAATTTCCAATTTCGTTTAAATATCGGTAATCGAATACCAACAGCGGCATTGCAAAAAAAACCTATTTTTTTTGTCAAAAAATTACATTTACAATAATAATAATCAATAAACATTCTCACACAACATAATTATTATAAGTAATTTCTGACCCGCACGCTAAACATTGAAATTGTAATTTTAAAATCCATCTTTTTAGTACTTAACTGGTAACACACAGTACTAAAATATTGAGATATGGCATCACAGAGTTGTCTAATATTTACGCAGAATAATAATTCAGAAAAAAAAGATTTAATATATAGACTCCAACATATATGAAAAAATATTTCTGATAATAGAAAAGTAGGTACACCTTTGCTTATAAAGGACAATAAAACGTACTTAAACTTAACTACTTAAGTCTATAGACATCTCTATTCTTTGACAGTGACGGTTAAACATAGACAATTACTTTTAAAGGTGAAAAAATATCGTGAAGAAATTTTGTTTTTAGTAATTAATCTACTATCTCACGGAGTACGTTTGACTGCGAATGTTGCACACACACACACATGCAGATTATTTTAGTGTGTGTAACTCGAAGATCGGTTACGTTCGCTACGGCGACACACACAAGCGATTATCAGTACACTTAACTACAGGGAGAGCCAAACAGACTTCGTGAGATAAAACAGATCTTGTATAAATGCACAATGCTATGGCAGTCGATTAGACATGGGTCAGAAAACAACATGTCAACACGTACCAGAATATTACCAATGATATTTCAATAAAGTACAGATATGTTACTAGCTACTAGCGTTAACATTTTGAAGACTCGAAACAGGGGATAGTCTTGGGTAGTGCAATTGTTGTCCGATTTGATATAAGACTAGTGCAGTTCTGACCCAGAGTATGGAACACTTCTCGTTCATATTGTTAGCATATGACGTATCTATACTTTTTGATAAATCATTGGACAAATTGTTACAAAATCACTTGACGATCCAAGTGACACAGTGGTAAATTATTGGACTGCTGCACTACAGGTGGCAAGTTCAATCCCCGGTCGAGGTAAATTCAGTATTTACCTACATTAGTGCATGTACTTTTTTGGTCTATATAGTTAATTTCTATTCCTATGTCGACATGTAATAATTATATTGTAACAAACAGTAAGAATCTCTTGTTTATATATGTATAAAATGAGCTGTCATTTTAAGCATATTATTGACTATTTTAACAATATTAAACTGACTTACGTGTAACAATAGACTGCTTTGTTGGCCACTAACTGCTGAGCGCGAATTTGTGGGTTCGATTCCCGGATTGGGTAATGTGTTACTGGGTTTTTCCCTTAGTTAATTCTCAGTAGCAGCACGAATTGGACTTGTGCTAAGCTAAATGTGGTTACACACGTCTGACTACCCCTTTGGGGAGAAAATTATGGTATTATTTGATCTTTTTATGATACTTCAGACTATATTATGATACTATTATTACTAAATAGTCAATAATATGCAAAATGTAATTACATACTAGATATTGTTTGCTACCGTGCAAAGAGTAAACAACGAAATATTTTAAATTAAATTTGTAACAAACTCTTTACATTTAGTGCAACCAATATTGACCTTTATTACACTAGTAATAAGACACATGATAACTGCAGTAAACAGTTGGTATAGTGAATACGTTTTTGCTGTTAATACTGTCCTTATACCAACGAAATACGACTCAAAATCGGTTGACACGTAATTTCTATCTTAGAAAAGCGACCACCAATCAATAGACATACTTTTATGAGCTGTCAAAACGCCATCTCTCCATATAAGGTTATAACAAATTATGACGTCACTGTATTGCCGACTCAACTCACAATTTTTAGATTTCAACGCAACTAAAAATCAAATTTTCCAATCAACTGCTTATAATTAAGGTCAGCTCTCTTACCATATACTCTTAAAACAGGACAGTTTACGATGTGAGAGCGAGACGCCGCTACGTTCATTGTAATATGGCGTCTCGCTTCCACAACGTAAACTGTTTGAAGAATTGATGGTACGGGAGCTGGTCTAAACTCAAGCAAGTTTTAAAGTTGTCTTGGAAGATAGATATGGATATTGGTTAATGGTCTCAACTATCATAATCGCGAGCGGATGTTATCTCCCATAAAATACAGAATACTCTTTGCACAGTCGGTCTATTTTATTAAAACATTTATATGTTTATCAAACATTGAGGAGGTGACACCGATACTGACAGATTGAGGATCATGGCACACATATCAAATCGGAAAGGAATCGTCACCGTATCGCCTTCCGCCTCGCCGTCAACCAGGCGTTAACCTTACGTAACATACATACATAACACCACGCCTGTATTCCCCGAAGGGGTAGGCAGAGTTGCACATATAGTACACCCACATTTCGCCAGTTATGTTTTAGGTCCCAATGTAATAGGGGGCGAGCCTATTGCCATCAACCGGGCACAAACCCAGACTCCTAAAAGAGTAACCTCTGGAGTTTCTTGCCGGTTCTTCTCCATTGGAATGACACTTTGGAACCGTGCAACTAGCATCCTAACGTTTCATAAGCGCCTGTAATAGGTTTATGTGAAATAAGACATTTTGAATTTGAATTTGACTCCGTGCTGCCACTGAGAATTACCAAATAGAAAAACCCAGTAACACTTTGCCCGACCCGGGATTCATACCCAGGACCAGGCTCAGCAGTCGCGCTTAGCGACCACTAGACCAACGAGGCAGCCAACCGTACCTTACGTAAGCACGTAACCAAAGCGGATCAGCTCCGATACGACTCGGGTACGGCGACGCCGCGCTTACTCGCCGGGCCCGAGGCGAGGCGATAACGTTACAATTCCGATTAGTGTGTGTTGTAGGGAGTTTCATACAAAGAATACTGCATGCTCGAGTTGATACGGTGGCGATCCGTTTCCGGGTTGACGTGTGTGCTACGACGTTCATACCTAATACAGGCATGTATGAAAGAATATATATTTAGCGAATTTCTTACCGTCTGTTAAATTATACAGTGTGTAACGGAAAGGGTATACTAATATTATAAATGTGAAAGTTTATGTGTTTGTATGTTTGTACCTCTTCACACTCAAACGGCTAGACCAATTTTAATAAAATTTGGTATAGACTTAATTTATCGCGTTGCATGATTATAATAGAAAGAGTCGAAACGTCAAGCCAAAAATTAATAAAGTTGTGTTCGCGTTAATTCCCGTGTTGTTATTTTCTATTTGGTATAGAGGTAGCTGATATCCTGGATTAACACATAGGTTACTTTTTGACACATCCCAAGGCTGTATTAAAAAGATTGGGTAATAATAATCTTTGTCTAATATACGTTAACATGTTAACAGGCATATTTTATAATCTCTATACATGATAGTAGGTAGCTAGCATACTGAATTCAAATCATAAAAACTGTGTCAATAGACTACGTCAATCAATATATTGTTAAGCATATTAAAATTAAGAAAATGATGTAAAAATTTGTATAGATATACACTTTTCGTTACACCCTGTAGATTGTGTGATATTAAAATTGAACTGTAAAATGCCCATACTATATACACTGCTTACCACTTCGGGAAATATAAGCGATATTATATTTGTAAATAATTATATTCGCTAACATATATTTTTTCATACATGACTACTCATATTGAGACTTTAAATCTGTAAAACCATGTCTAAATATTAAATCTAGACTAATATGGTTTTAAATCCAATAGTCGCTGACTTAACTGTATACTTAACTCCGGAGTTGTCGAGACCGCTGCGCAAACGCAAGCCAAGTCTATCAATATCGACGCACCGCAGCTTAAGGACTACGACTCAAAATGGAGGTATTCATTGTTTTGAGCTAACTCTATAGTTTGTGTAACTGCTTGTTGCTGGGGCTCTGAAATAGACAATATTTATCTATTAAAATTGATAAAGGAAACTTGAAATATGATGGGCACGAGTGAGACTCGAACCCACGACTTTCGCCGTGCCATGGCGCCGCTCTGTCAACTGAGCCATCGTGTCGCTGCTCGCATCCATCGTTACTATTTATTTATTAACCACTTACAAGTATCATCACAGGTTATATAACCTAACACAACAAACATAACAATCTATAAGCATTACCTACTAACTACCAGATATTATACAATATGCGGCCAGTATGGATTCATTCACAGTACAAGTAAATAACGTGCCGAGTGGTATCCGGCCTAGAATTGACCACCCCCTTTCCTCCCGTGGGAGTCGTAAGAGTCGACTAAGGGAAAATCCAGAAGATGGGCAGCAGCGTCTTCTGTAACTTGACCACCAATACTGGGATCCCAAAACCGCTTGCCAAGCGTGGACTATACGGGTACCGTTTGGTGAAGCCTGGTCATCATCATCTATATCATACGTCTTACAAAGGTCTCCTTAGAACGTCACAATGAACGACAACTTGCCAATTACACTCACAGGTTACCTTTAGGCATATAAAATGGATAATATGTTAGAGTGTTGACCTGCTTAGGACATGGAGGAGCAGGGCAGGCGCGGCGAGCCCATCTGCGTCAGCACGCGGTCCAACCACTGCAGCGGCCCGTTCAGGTGCAGCTCGATCCAGCACGGCGTCGACGTCACCGTCTGACGTCTGCGGGTAACATCAAAATATACATTAACATAATTATAACAGCCTATAACTGTCCCACTGCAGGGCAAAGGCCTCTTCTCGTATAGAGAAGTATGAACATAATAAAGGAAAAAGAAAGAATTAAAGGCCAAAGAATTAGCATTGCCATTTAACGTGGCAATGCCGCCAGCCTTTTGGCTTGCCAGTTGCTAAATACGACAAAAAGAACAAAGTGAGAAAACCGGCACACCTATGAGACGGTGTGTGTCGCCATGTCAGAGGCCTACAGGCGGTTTAAACTCTGACACCAAATTGTTCATCAACCATACGATAAGAGCAAGTACCTGTACTCCGCGCCCCAGCCCTTGACGAAGCTCATGCGGATGGTGCACATCCTGGTGAGCTGGAACACCGCCTCGAAGCCCTGCGACACCGACTGCGACAGCAGCGCCGCGAACTCCTGGTTGTTGAAGATCTTCAGGTTGCAACCTGCGACACAACATCTATGAATATCTATTGTATCTACCATACTAAATAACAATATTTTTTTAAATCGTTGCTCCACTAGGAATTTCTCCTTCAACAAACACACAGACTCAGGCAAACATCTGTGGATTACACAATATTTTGTCCCGTGCGGGAATCGAACCCGAAACCCCTAGCGCAGCAGTCTAATATCTTAGCCACCACATAACGATAAAACCGATATTTAAAATAAGTTAATATTAAAAATATATTTTTAACACAAGCTTTCACATTATAAGTACCATAATATTGTATTGCCACCAAACCTATTTAAGTATGAAAATTTCATCTAAATCAGATATCAAAAAGTGGTTCTAATTTAAATTTGACCTAAACAAACTCACATACATACATTGCAAGTTAAATAAAAGCTTGGAAATATACAGTAGTGGGTACGTACCGGGCGGTATCTTGCAGACGGTGGCGGGATGCCAGCCGTAGCGCTGGTTACAGTTGGGGCTCTGCACGAATATCGACGAGTCGCTCAGGCACTCCGCGAACACCTCGCCTGGACACAATGGTTGCCATTAAATAAATAAAATTAATACAAAAAAAAACCACCTTCAATAAACACGAACTTTTGTTAAATAATATTTTGTTCCCTTCCCTTTACATAAACCAAGTTAAAGTCGGTGCCAAATCCAACAACTAATTCAGACAAAAACGAACCTACTTATGACAAAACATAACATCACGCCTGTATTCCCCGAAGGAGTAGGTAGAGGTGCACATAATGTACACCCACATTTCGCCAGTTATGTTTTTAGGTCCCAATGTAATAGGGGGCGAGCCTATTGCCATCAACCGGGCACAAATCCAGACTATGTGCTGCCACTGAGAATTACCTAATGGAAAAACCCGGTAACACTGCCCGACCCGGGATTCGAACCCAGGACCTTGTGCTCAGCAGTCGCGCTTAGCGACCACTAGACCAACGAGGCAGGCTCCTATTTATGAGAATGCTCTAATACTATTAACAAAGCGAACGCATGCTATTGAGCAGTGGCTCGCTTCACCATGCGCCTGCATTCCTCCCGCACTGCTGCCTTGTGTGTGTTGTGCAGGAATGGGTCTATGGCGGACTTGATTGTCTACGGTCCACCTCATGGAGGATCACTTCTGGGTCTGGTGCCTTCGAATTTGCCGTGGACAACTAGGCGTTTTTTGGACCCATAAATCTATACTAATATTATAAAACTGAAGAGTTTGTTTATTTAATTGAACACGGTAATCTCATAAAAATTATTTTTGTTGGATAGTCCATTTATCGAGGAAGGCTATATATAGGCTATATAACATTACGCCACGAGTAATAAAAGCGGAGCATCAATAAAAAATGTTGCAACAAAAAATGTTAAAAATTCCTTGGAAAAATTTAACTTGAAATCCATGCGGACAAAACCGCGTGTGAAAACTAGTCAAGTATATAAACTCACCTCCAATATAATACAGCCTGACTCCCTTGCCGATGTGTCGACGTGTTTGTTCCACCACTTCATTTCTATTCACGTTCGACAGTAGACCTAGACAGAATCTGTAGAAAAAGCGACTAGCATTAATAACTATTGAAGGCGGTTAAAAATGTAAATTGGACATTAATTAACTCCACCAAATTTTCCGAGTGTGTTGCTTTGCCGGGGAGGGGGGAGGCCTTAGTTTAACAGTGGATGTCTCCCGCAATGTCAGAAGACGAATTCTTACAAATAAATATTTCTATTCTACTCTATGCTGGCTGACGACGACGTTGCCATGTTGAATAAAAAATATACATAAAGTCACGCCTGTTGCCCTGAGGGAAAGGCAGAGACCACGGATTTCCATTTGCTACGATCCTGGCATACTTCTTTTGCTTCATTCACACGCATCACATTCCTCATACACGCTCGTCAATAAAAAAATTGTAAAAATAATAACGGCCTATAACTGTCCCACTGCAGGGCAAAACTGCAGGGCCTCTTCTCGTATAGGAAATAAAAAAAATATTTTTTTCTCCAGAAAGAGGTCCCTCTCTGAAGGTCTCCCTGACGCCATGTTGAGGTATCACCCGTGGAGGGTGTACTCTACGTGATGATGATGATGATGGTAGTACCTCTCGCTGTTGCTGGGGTCGGTGAAGCCGTCCACGGTAATGGAGGGCTGCGAGGCGTGGAAGGTCTCCCCGACGCGCGTGTTCAGCTCGTAGTAGCTGATGCTGCACCAGAAGGCCGGCTCGTGGTACAGCACGGGCGCAGCCTCCGCGGCCAGGGTCGGCGGGGAGGGGGACAGGCGCGTCAGGTCTGTGTGGAAAGGACCGAAACAATAAGGAGTAGACTAGACGCACTTTTCTCGCGGAACCCTAATATTGCAAATTAACAAACTTGTAAGTCCTCTCAAAATCGGTCGAGCCGTTTCAAAGATTTGTAGAAACAAACAGACAAAAATAAATGTTTTTTGGTCTATGTATTGTATTTACTTTCATTATGCAATTAATAAAAACTGTTAATTTGATGTTAGAAACAGACAGCTATTTATTTATTTGTAAAAATATATACAAAAACAATCATTATAAATGTCTTTTTCTTGACTTCGCACTTTGTGTATTTTTTATTATTTTATCCTATTTATTTTTTACTGTGTTCAAAACAAACCTAAACCTTTTTAATTTATTTGTATTTTATTGTTTATTTTAAAAATAAATAATTATAAAATTGTATAATTAAATAAAAAAAACAAAATTGTCAACAAACTCACTCATGTTGTCGTTATGGTCCATGGGGTCGCCGTCCTCGCTGATGTAGCCGGGCGGCGGCGTCTCCACCGTGGACGAACTCCTGCGCATGTACACATTATACTTAATATAAGAACTTAAAACATTTGTCAACTTGAAAAAATCTCAAATTTCCTTCACAAGCCTTGAACTAAGTTTTATTATGAAATAGATTTGATATCGAGTTTTAAAGTTGCTTTAATTTCTTAATATTATATTGAACTGTCATTATGTTGATGGATGCAATTGGCAAGTTGTCATTCATTGCGGCGTTCTAAGAGAGGCCTTTGTTCAACAGTGGACGTCTTCCGCCTGATGATGATGACATTAAACTGAATCATAGGTGATAAAACCAAGAAATAAACAACTAGTTCCCATATACAATAAGTCCATGGATATACGAAGGAGGTCGGTATACTAACACATGCACAGTGGTGTTGCCTGGCACTTGCTGGGCCAGCGTGGCCTCCAGGTACATGGCGCTGTGTGCGCCCACTCCAACGCCGACGCCCACCACGCCGCCCGTCTGCATCACACTGCCGACATCGTACCAACTTTAGATAAATAGATACATTTCTCTTTATTGTACACGAAATATAAACAAAAATATTATTATTATTATAACAATCTAAGGATAAAGTACAATGCGGTCTTATCGCGCTAAGCAATCTCAATCAACTTTGCTTAGTACTCAATGTCAAGCGATAACTTCGGAGGGCAAATGATTGTGAGATTTCGCATTTATGACTCGCGGGTTTCTTTCGAATTTTTATGTTTCCTTTATCAATTTAGATTTGGCATAGTTCAACTTTAATAAAAAAAATATGCAGAAACTTAAAACAATCGCCATCTTTCCCTAAATATTGACACGCACTAGAAATTTCTCCCGTATCGTGGGAGCGTTTCACAAACATGAACATGCCATATACACCCAGACTCGGGACAAACATCTACAGAGACAAATTTTAGCCCGCGGGAATTGGACCCGGTCGCTTAGCCACTGGGCCAATGTCATCGTATTACATACATACATACATAAAGTCACGCCTGTTCCCTTGAGGGGTAGGGAGAGACCACGGATTTCCATATGCTACGATCCTGGCATACTTCTTTTGCTTTCACATTCCTCATACACGGTCTTCGGTTGAGGGTACTCCTCACTTGCCATCGTATTAATGGTTTGCATTATATTATTTTTTTTCTAATGGGACAAGCCCACCACTCGTGCCCATCATTGCGAATCCTGTAAGCCAGGATCAACAATGATAACCGTTGAGAACCATCGAGGCAATGAAGCTCGAGGCGTCCCAGAGAAATGACTCGACTGTCTTGGAACCCGCAACGAAATTAATCATAAAAGAATATATAGGAGGAGTAGGAATATAAATTTAGTTACGACTTCCCTCCATAGCAAGCGGGAGACACAAAGATTAATATGCCAAAAGCATAATAAATATAGGATCCACAACTGAGATAAGCGAAGTCGCTAAGCACCACGGGTATAAAAGTTTGTATTATAGTTGTATAGCTTCAACTCACGTGTCGGTGTGGTCGTGGTGCGGCAGGTGGTAGTCCGTGTAGGGCGGCGGCGCGCGCACCTCCGTGTCCCCGCACCGCGGCACCAAGATAGGAGGCAGTGCTGCAATAGTCATGGGACTCATAGGTTATAGGTATACAATGAAATAAAACAAATACTTTTCTTAAGGATGTCCAACTTACCGGGTGAATCAATCTTATTATAGTGGTACGGGTTGATGCACACCTCGTCTTTCTTCAGCTGGTATGCATACTCACAGTGGTCTACCGGCTTTAGTTCATGTTGGCTCTGCAACAAGAAATGTAATATTAACCAATTATTTAATTTGCCTTTTCCCAAAAATATTGATTATTTGCCGTGTGGTATCCGGCTTAGAATTGACCACCCCCTCTCCTCTCGTGGGTATCGTAAGAGGCGACTAGGGAAAAAATCCTGAAAATGGGCAGTAGCGTCTTCTGTAACTTAACCACCAATACTGCGATCCCCAAGCCGCTTTTCAATCTTGGGTATTATGGCAAACGCCCCCTTAAGGGGGAGGCCTTTGTTCAACAGTTGACGTCTTCCGGCTGATGATGATGATGATTGATTATTAAGAACAAACAGACAAAGTTTACTTCTTTATAAATGAAGGTGTTGTTTACCTGAAGCTGCGGCCAGCGCCACAGCCGGCAATAGACAACATGCGGCAAGCCCTTGCGGTATTGACCGTTTATTACGTTCTCATTCGGTTTCACCCTGTGGAATAAACAACAGCCATTTAATATTTAAGTTTAAGACTCGTTGGTCTAGTGTTTCGAATCCCTGGTCGGGCAGTGTTACTAGGTTTTTCCATTAGGTAATTCTCAGTGGCAGCTCGGAGTTAGGATTTGTGTTTGGTTGATGGCAATAGGCTCGTCCCCTATTACATTGGGACCTAAAAATATAACTGGCGAAATGTGGGTGTACTATATGTGCACCTCTGCCTACCCCTTGGGGGAATACAGGCGCGATGTTATGTTATGTTTAGGAAGGTTGCAAAGTATTTTTTTTAAGTGTTGTGTATACCTATAATAGGCATCTATATTAGTTCCCTACATGTTAAATATTTATAATTTACAAAGTGTGATATGGATGCTGTTGGTGTAACTGTTGAAAATAAATATTTACATACAGGCTTGCTCATCTTTAGGCTAAATTAGCAGAACATACTATTTTATTTACCCATCTTGAATGACTATGATATCACACTAATATTATAAAGGCGAAAGTTTGTGTGTATGTTTGTTACCTCTTTCACGCTCAAACGGCTAGGCCGATTTTCATGAAATTTTGGAGGATGCTGACACCCTGGATTAACACAGGCTACTTTTTATCCCGAAAAAATGTAACGGGTAACACCGCGGGGCGCAGCTAGTTAATAATAAATCTCTATTTAGCACACCAAAATAAGATATACTTACCATAAAACTAAAATTGTACAATGGGTGGTCTTATCACAAATTATGATTATAATAGTTATTGATATCACTTTCGATAAATATAATAATTTTACGTATTTGTATTATTTCCTTCATTTTAACACATTTCTTTTTAATAATATATCTATTAATAAATACAATATTAAAAATTAAAAATCTAGCGCCCAGCCAGCAGCAAAAACAAGGTCCAAGCTACCGTTGGTTAGGGCTTTAGAGAGAGTAACCTCCTTAAAATGCATGCCATATCAAGGAGTACAGCTTTCTGCATCAAACCCATGTCCCAACCGCCTAATGTAAGCCTCTTCAGGTGTTGGTTGAGGCTCTTGGCCATAAGGCCATATGAAATTTCATTAAAATCCATTCAGTAGTTTTTATGTGAAAGAGTAACGAACATTTATCCATACATATGCATTTATAATATTAGTAGGGATGTGCTAGATTTACGGAGGTGATACCTGACGTACAGGCTACACATTTAGCATAGTTCCGATATCAATAACTAATATTAAGGGATATTATTTTTTCATACAGGGTTTTTATTATCATTTTTATATTAAAAATTGTACTAAGAAGTACATTAAGACAATCTTATAGTTCTTTATGGTTATATGAAAAAAAAAAGGCTTACAAACTACTTGCACGGTTTTAACTTCAAGTTTATACTATATATATTTTGTTTCTTGAATGCAATAATGTATAAATAAGCTTTATTTCTTATGTAAGAATATAGGTTAAATTAGAAAACAATATAAGGAGGTCCTACTTCATGTTTAGATGCAAAATAATCCAATATCTAGAATAATCAGCCAGTATGAATACCAATTGCTGCAGATAAAAAAAGAAACATTCCTTATTTACTAAATTGGCGGCAATTTTCTTAGATCAATGTTCTAGGAATTGTATTCAGCATGAGAAAACAAGAAATAAACTTGTGAAAATCCTATAAGCTTCCTATTAGCTTTCTACTATCTATTATGTTATATATGAACACACCTAAGACCCAAAATATTAGTAGACTAGCACCACAACCTTACGAAACACGTATTTATCTCTTTAAACCGTAATTGTTGCATAAATTAGTCATGTAAAATCTCATTATACAAAAAACAGACGTATTACCTTCAAGGACGAAAGGATTTGCGGATGTCCTTCAATATCAAAACGGCCGCACAACACAAAAATAACAAAAACACTCACGTGCACTACATTCAACTCGGATATTTAGCAATTATAAAAAATAGCAAAGTTCAAAACATGTCCGCCATATTGACAAGAGGCTTCGATTTGTTTTGACGGTGTCTTGACCTTTCCGATTTTGCGTCCTGTATGTTATTATGCAACTAAATTGAGATTGTCATTACACCCAACCGTATCATTGTAATATGCGACTATTCTAAATTTGTCGGGTTATAGGACCTACCGAAATAACCCGGCCGCGAAAAAAATCGTTCACGAAGGTTCATGATACGTTTCAAAGGACTTTCGAGGAGAAATAATTATTATTTGGATCGATGTCCTATAGGAATCTTATTTGTTATGCTAATTTAATTTGAGATACTACTACAATTTGGTAATTTTATCAGATTTACGAACGTCTCTTTGATTAGCTCTACAATTCATACGATAGCTGTGGCAAGCAAAAACCACTTTTATTCTTAGGACGACAAAATCTAAAAACACTGCAAGTATTTAGTAAGCACCGGAAACGTCATATTCCGAAATGATTGTTATCACGAAAAAATAAATCAATAATGAACTGACCTGGGTATTGTAACGCATTTAGTGTGACTATTCTGGCTTGAAATAGCTTTTTCCAACTCTTCGAGTGCGCCACTTTTCTTTAATTTCTTAACTAAACTTTTCACTGCCTTCTCAGACCATTTATCTTCAGCTGCAGATGAACCTTCGGGTCCTTTTTTCCACCCTAACAGCCGTTTCACCACAGGTGGTGTAAGTGGAAACATGCCGCAGCACTTCACACACTAAGTCATCAAAATAAACAAACTAACATTTGAATAGCAAATAATATATTCGCGCACAAATATTACGTTCCGTATTTAGATAAACTATCGGCCATATTGCGAATAAATGACAGTTCATATGTCAAAATGTCAATCAACAAATATAAATATTGTTGTCTCTGTTATTCCCCGGTATGTTTAAAAATTACGTTGGACTCGTTAGCATTATTTCTCTCATTTCATGTTTCTAGTTCTAATTATTTCAAGTTATTTTACGAAATGTATCATAAAACTGATAAAATTAATGAAGTATATAATAATTTGTGTAAATGTATTATATATCTATCTTGTTCTTACAAAATACTTTTACAAAACTAATGGCTTTATGTGTCATAGACAGAATAAATCAGTCAAATATACTTCCGCATTCAAACTCTTTCGTTTCCAAATAATATTTTGCACATTAAATACATCAATTTATTTAAGATATTTAAAGGAAATATATTGTATTGTAGATGAGTGTCGATTAGTGAAGCTGACTATGCATAATCTTACATGAATTTGTAAATCGTTTAGTAAACCATAAGGCCTTGTTTGTAATTTCATAGGCATTGGATTAACATTCAGTTTTTAAGTTTTTATTAGAAAATACAATACAATCATAAGTGGGTTCTAGATTTCTGACTCTATAAGTTATGTATATGCTAAAGAACATTAAACGTCTTTTATATCAATTAAACACTAGTTTTCAAACTGTTTACTGCAAAAAAATACGTTGAATTTTTTACTATTTGTAAAACAAAAGGAATACTCTCAATAATCGTCACATTTTAAGTGATGATGTTAAATGTGATTTATATTGAAACTCCATTATGAATGCTGCATACATTGCTCTATAACAATCATCCTAATAAAAATGTCAATGTAATTCAAATGATTTTTCATGTAAAAAAGTACATGAACTTGTTTATGGTTTTTAAATTCGAATGTTTTTGTTTTGAAATTTGACACAAATGGCGATGAAAATATTTCATTTGTTATTTTTCTAAAGAAGTGCCAGTTGTTCAACGAAAGTGTCTATTTTTGTGTGTAATAACGAGAATTGGTGAGTTGTTTGTACAGTAACATGTGATAATTTACTTTTCCTGTGTTTTTGTGGTCTTATTGGTCTGAAAATATATGCCGGTAGCATATTGTCACTGGCCGTTTTAATTTATTTTATTTGGTGGCCAGTGTCAGTTTTCATTTACCCGCTTTGGTTTTAATGGCTAGGCTGGAAATTATTATTTAGAATAAAGATAAACAAATAAACTACTTTACAGAAACGAAAACTTTATTTTCGAATTGTATTAAAATAACATCCCATTTTAAAATTAGCTGAAACATTAAACTTGTTTTGATTGTTAATATTATTAATGTCTAAGCTAGGCATAGAACTATTTATTTTCAGTTCATTTTACGGTTACAATCGGCTATTATTGAATATTAACACATTATTATTTAATGAAATCAATTTTAGGTTTTCTATTTACTTCAAGTTGTTAATATTTAATCATAAAATATCTTCAAGTTTCATTTCTTTTCAATTATACTTATCAGTGTTTCACCCTGACATTTTGCAACTAAAAATATATTGTGAATATTTTGTTTATTATTGAAAAATTGACTGCAACTTAACTCTGAAACTTGTGTCAAGTTCTGTATAACAGTAGGGAGCTTATTACATTGACAATCAAATATAAATCAATGATTTTATTGATAGTTGAAGAACCAACATAAAACAACATGGTATAGATAGGGGTACACCATGGCTTGCTTTCTTTATCAGTAGTACATACACCAATAAGTTGATACTTATAATACATACATACATAAATTCATGCCTATTTCTCAGGGGGATAGTCAGAGAATACAAATTCCTATTGCTATGATCCTAGCATACTTCTTTTGCCTCATTCTCTCGCATCACTTTAAATTTTGTTGTCATTTCCTACAATGGTAATTGTAATCATTTAAATAATAAACAGGATAAATGACTACCTACTATAAATTTAAAATGTATCATTTTTAATAATACTGTAAATATAATGGACATTTTGTTCTTATTTATCATTATCATCAGTCGGAAGACATCCACTTTTGAACAAAGACCTCCCCCTTAGAACGCCACAATGAACGACAGCTTGCCATTTGTGCAATTTGTATCTTATTGTATGCCTTTAAAGGTAGATTATGCTGAACTTAGACATGACACTCTTTTATCTCTTTTATATTAAGTTACTAGAATTTTAACATGAAAACATGCATTTTATAACTATATAAATTATAGATTTACATTATTCTAAATTCATCATCATCAGTCGGAAGACGTCCACTGTTTATTTATGTAAAATAGGTATAGCCACATCATAATACTGTTGAATAAAGGCCCCCCTTAGAATGCCACAATGAATGACAACTTGACAATGAATCGGTCCACCTGGTGGGAGGCCTGCCAATCTAAGTTATGTTCTATAATTTTCAAAATCTTAATATACAAATAATTCTGACTGGACTGAATTGGATGAAAATTTGTATGTTTATTTCAATAGGTCGTTTGAATCCACAATTGGACCTGGTAGGTGGCTTTTTTTACAGGCAGGACGACGTCTGCCAAGTCCGCTCGTTAATGATATCTTCATCTTTTTAGAGAGAATGACGGAGACGCAGCCCCCACTGATCCTGTGCATGGATAATGCTGCAGGCGAAGATGTGGCTCTCAAAATAGAGCCCGAAGACAGCTTCCAGACATTTCTGGATAAGGCTAAGTAAGTCTGATTATTCTACATTATGCTGCCTACTTGAGGGACTCGTGGCTGCGTACGTACCGCGATCAGTCGCTCTGCGAGGTTAAGCAGTACTAGTCGCGGTCAGTTTTGTGATGGGTGTCAGTTTTCACATGTTCATCTCAGCTAAGATAGGCCGTGACAGTAATTCGGTCAACAGAATCATTATTTATGCACGTAACACTGTAATATTATGTATACCTATTATTAAAAATCTAGAGCAAGGTATTTTGTGTATTTTTTCTGAGAAATTCAGCATTAATTAGATTGTCAAACATATGTTAATAATAATGTTCTGTCTGAATTTCGGTCACGGTTCCCTATCCCATCTGAGACTAGCCAACTACGCAGGAGATATTATAGAGCATAAGTATGCGCGCAAACACAGGTGCACTCACTATTCCCTCACTCATGAGTGTGGTGACTCATAGGGGCGGTCTAACGACACGACCAGAGAGAGATTAGGTGCAGAACCAACGGCTTAACGTGCCTTCCGAAGCACCGAGGGGCTCGGCATCTGAAAACAGTCACCCAGCTAATAAAACTACTTCATAGCAATAAATAAATAAACAACTTGAAGTACGAGTTATGATTTGTAGAAGCAATACAAATTGATTTTCTGAAAGTAACATTGTATATACAATTTTGGTACTCTAGTAGATGAATCAATGATAATGTCATCGTTACAGGTCACTGCTAGGCTTCGATGTAGATATAAACTCAATAACCAGGAACCAGCCCGTCTCACTGTCAGAGAATGTTTACCAATTCCTCATCAACGCCGAACAAAACCTCCAGACAGATGATCTAACACAAAACTTTGACCAAATGTTGGACACCAACGATGGAGCCAATGATTTGGTCTACATTTTAGATGATGGCACTCAAATTAGGGCTTCCCAAATACATTTTGATAATGACGATCCTCTGATCGACTTGACGGCGGAGAAAATACCGTTTGTTAAGTATGCTGATGACGTCACCGATGATATTGAAGTAGAAAACATTAATGTGCAAGAAATTAAGAAGATTAACATAGTTGAGAGTCCGGTCTCCCGCTGGTCAAGCAAAAATTCTAGTCCAAAATGCAGTTTTGTCAACTCTTTGCCTTTTAAATTAGTATGTAATAACACTTCGGGCTTTGAAGCGCAGTTTACGAAATACTTAGAGGCCAATACAGCCAAAACTTACGCGACTTTGAACCCTGTGACAGCAAGGAATAAGTCTCCAAAAAGCTTGATCAAAGACAACTTTAAAAACTACGACGATAGCTACCAAAGGAGCGACAACTTGTCTTACACTAGGGAGGACATATTGAACATGTTCAAAGACTCCCCGATGACGTCATTGCCCTATGACCAGGGTTACAGCGAGAGGAGGCATGTGAGGAAGACAGACCCTTCGAGACTCGTCCATAAAAGTTGGAACAAGCCTATATCTTACGTGGATATAGACGGGGTCTTGATCGGGGAAAGTGAAAGCCAAATATGCTTCATTTGCGGCAAACATGTTGATAACAGTGTGGATAAGCTGTACCTGTTTGATAACGAAGATCAGAGGCTGCACAGGTGCTCTCCACAGAAGAAAATGTCGACGCAACTGAAAATTATATGCGAGTGCTGTCTCAATGAGAACTTCAAACCTTGTCGGATGAAAAGCGCCAACCAATTCCTGAACCCTGACGAGTTCCTCGTCATCAGAAACAATCAGCAATACATATTTCAGAAAGTTAAAAACTTCAGTTTCACGCATTTGGGTAAAGCTAAGGAGATCATAAACAAAATAGAGTCAAAAGTCACGGATAAAGAAGAGTTTGTTAAAGTTGAAATTGGGTCTGATGGTGAGATCATCACGAAGCCCATAGACAACGATCCGAGATCTGATGACGTGATAGTAGTTAAGGATGAGAAGAAAGACGGCAGTTCGAGTGATGTGGAGATTATAGAGCCGGAACCAGAAATAGATAATATCATAGATAATTTAGAGGAAGCTGATGAAGAAGTGAAGGAGTTTTTGGGAAAGTACCAGTGTGATAGCAGTGAAGTGACTGAGCTTAAATGCAGGTAAAAACAGTAAATAATTCATTGGTAAACCTTTATATCGACAGGTCCTAACAGTAATAACAAAAGGTCATTTGAATCCAGGACCTCATGCTCAGCAATCGTGCTTAGCAACCACTGGCCAACGACTCGTCATTATTTTATTTAATAATTATTGCCGAGTAAAATAAGATTTTTACCATATTAAAATTAGTCACTGACACTGACTGCCTCGTTGGTCTAGTGGTTGCTAAGCGCGACTGCTGAGAACGAGGTCCTGGGTTCGAATCCCGGGTCGGCCAAAGTGTTACTGGTGTTTTTATGTTTAAATTGGTCCTATGTTTTTGAAGATCTTGGAGCAGACAATGGATGAGAATACTATTTTGTTTTGTAGATTCTGCGAGAAAATATTCGCGGATCTACCGGAAGTGACGGAACATTCTGAAACCCATAAACACGACCTAGAGGACGGTGAAGTGTTTCCGTGTCCTCTCTGTAACTATGGTAAGTGCAAATATTAGTTAAAACAACTCTATTATTTATGGGCTGTGCCTGAGAAACAAACGCACAGAAATATGAAAGTTAAGCTTCACTCGCCGCGGTCAGTTCGTGGATGGGTTGGCAAACCTATTACATTACTCACACATCGAATTAATCTCCTATAACATTAAAGTAACTTTACAATACCGGGTCATCTTATTCTATTCTGATTTCTTTTTAATTTTTTTGTTTTATTTTATTTATTTACATTTTGTAAGATTTGTACTTGACTGCCAAACTAGTTAGTTACCTAGTCTTTCAGTAGAAGCTATAGTCATCTTTAAAGGGAGGAGCACACATGTAATTTACCTATTCTTGCTATAGTTGTAAATGTGTGTGTATCCTCCGTTGGAGATCCTATTAAATCAATTATTACAGGATATGCAAATTTAAAATGGCTGAAAGGTCATTTGAAAGCGGCCCATGAGAAGTCAGAAGTGAATGTTAAAGAAGATGATAAAGTGAAAGAAGAGAATAAAGGTAAGTCTTCTTCTTGGTGCTACAGAAGATTACGAAAAACTCGAGTTTATTTGTCGTAAAAAGATTTTCGGATCTAATAAACTTAAAAACTAACCATCACGCCTGTTTTCACCGAAAAGGTAGGCAGACGTGACAGTACAGTAGGTACAGCCCACAGATATAGATCTACATAGATAACGCAAATGCATGTACTTCGCGTGTCCGAACTCCGACCAAGCGTCTAGGTTGGTCGCCGCTAAATGTATGAATATAAGCGAGAAAATCATAGCGGGCGGCTCCAGTTGAATCGTTTGAATCGTGCTGGGCGGATGGGGATCGGCGGCATCGGTGTCTTTGAATCGGTTTGGATTTCCCGTCACTAAATTTTGGCTGTGACGTCACAATAGGTATTAAAAACTCGGCACGCTTGGTTTCAATACAAATCGTGATACTATCGTATCGTCGATACGTTATCTATGTAGATCTATATCTGTGGTACAGCCACAGTTCGCCAGTTGTTTTATAGGTCCCAATCTAATAGGGGGCGAGCCTATTGCCACAATCTGAGCCCGTGCTGCTACTGACAATTACCTAAATTAAAAATCCAATGGCACTTTGCCAGAACCTGGGTATGAACGCAGGGCCTTCCACTCAGCAGTCGCGTTACGCGACCACAACCAACGAGGCAGTCTAAATAACGCAAATTTCTTAAATTATACGATTTTCTAAATTGTACCTTAATATTATTCGGGATAAAATTACCTACCTAATTAGATATTTTATTAATTATCAATCTAGATGACCCTCAGATATCACCGAAAGTGTCTTCACCGATTGCGAAACGTACAAGGAGCTCTAGTAAAAAGGATGGCGATAAAAAAGGTACATCTTTTTTCAACATACTTCAAGACTTTTCAACCCACATCTTGACTTTTCAATCCACGTCATGACTTTTCAACCCAAGTCATAACTTTTCAACCCACGTCATGACTTTTCTACCCAAGTCATAACTTTTCTACCATCTTCATGACTTTTCAACTCACGTCATGACTTTTCAACCCTCTTTACGACTTTTCAACCCTCTTTACGACTTTTCAACTCAAGTCATGACTTTTCAACTCTCTTTACGACTTTTCAACTCAAGTCATGACTTTTCGACCCTCTTTACGACTTTTCAACTCAAGTCATAACTTTACTACCATCTTCATGACTTTTCAACCCTCTTTACGACTTTTCAACTCAAGTCATGACTTTTCGACACTCTTCATGACTTGTACCATCTTCATGACTTTTCAACCCATGTTATCAATCTGGTTTTATACCATTTCTGTAATATTAATAAGAATTAAGTATGGTAATTATCTTTTTAGACAATGAGAAGACGTCAGACGACATTAAATCAGAATTGAACACTGACGCGGTTTGTTATTGTTATGTCTCTCTCTCTCTCTCTGTCTTCCGTTAAACATTATTTTAGTGTTGCCATGTATATACGTCACTATTTCTCCTTCATCCGTTTATTATTTAGTTTACTTATGTCTTTTATTGATTGAGTAGTTCGTGATAGTAGTTAATATGTAAAACTCATAATTTTTTAAATTAGCAACCTAGCTATGGCCTGGTGTCAACAATATAGGCAGTAGTATCTGACCAAGTAGGGTATTTCACGATACCAATCAACTGGCATACTTTTATGAGTTGTCAAAACTCTTCTGTAGATTTTGTATGGTAATAGCAAATTATGACGTCACTATTATGTCAGGTAATTGTAAATTGATCGCCTTTTTAAAGCTAAAATTAAGTTTTTTTAGCGAAGCAGTGTACACGAGTTACACCGGCCGTGGTCATAAACAGACAGTCGTGGTCAGTCTGCTTGTGACCACGGCCGGTGTAAATGGGTCGAAGCGTCAAGCCAAAAATAAAAAAAAAAGCTATTATAATCATGAAACGCGATAGTTTACAAATTAGGATGATTGATAAATGGTGAAATTATTTTTTTATTTCTGGTTCAGTGTTTTACTGTTTTACATTATGTTATAACAGTTCATTCACCGGTAGGTGGAGCCACCTATCATAAAAACAGAGGTGAAGCAAGAATGTGTGGATAGCAGTGAGGATGAGATCTGGATTGTACAAACAGCTGATGCTGAAGCCACGCATGAGCTGCAGAAACTTCTAAATGCTGCCAAGGTAAGACCTCAGTATTACCGAGTATATAACATCACCCCTTACTCCCTGATGGCAGAGGTGTACACTCATATGTCGCCGGTTATGGTATAGGTCCCAATGTAATAGAGGGTAAGCCTATTGCCCTCATCATCATCATCAGCCGGAAAACGTCCAGTGTTGAACCAAGTCCTCCCCCGTTGACCTTAATTGGGCACAAATGCTGACTACGCAGTCAGACAGGCTCCTGAGTATTGCCTATGGAATATACTGGAAGCAAAAGTCACATGGAAAGAGTGCCTTAATCATGTTATCTCTTGGAAAGTCGATAGCGACCAAACAAACAATAATACCACAACATGTAATAATATTGCCAAAGTAAATAATGTTCTGACCGATATCGACAGTCTAGAGCCTCTAGAGTCTAGAGTCTTTAAGAGTCTCTAGAGTCTCTAGAGTCTAGAGTCAATGTTCTGACCGATACCGACAAGATGTTTCTTACCTTTTAGGTGACAGGCGAAGGGAAGGAAGGTTCTGAATCATCAAAAACACATAAATGCTTTAATTGCAGGTAAATCATTTAATATCCTTAATATTTTCTTTGCTGCGGTCGACCACGGCGAAGGTGGTGTGACGATCTAGTCACATTAGTATTTTATATGCTATAGTATTTTATATGCTAAAGTATTTTATATGCTATATCCAACAGCCAAATATTCCCAAATGCGGATGGTTTATCAAGCCATCGTTGTCGACGCCGCGGCAGGAAACGGAAGTCCAAAGACCTGGTCAACCTCATCTGTATACCTACTGAGGAAGACTTCTTGAAGGTAAGTTCCTTATCATCATCAGCCGGAAGACGTCCACTGTTGAACGAAGGCCTCCTTAGAACGCCACAATGAACGACAACTTGCCATTTGCATCTACTTGCCCGTAACAGACAAAGTTCCGCAAATCATGGACTTATTGCCACATGGGTACGGTGGTTTTAGTGCAGTGGCTAAGCGGTTGGACTGCGGGACTGCAGTTGCGGGTTCGATTCTCGTACGGGACAAAAAATTGTGAGGTCCGCAGACGTTTGTCCCGAGTCTGGGTGTTTGTGTATGCATGAGTTTTCCAACCTAAACTCAACTCTATCAGGGGCGCAGCTCTGCTAACTGAGAACTGAGATTTCGTTTTCAGAGTTGGCTGAGCTGCGCTACGGATTGACGAAGATCGCAGGTTCGAGTCCCGCTCGTGTCAATCATTTTTCTTTTTTCAATTTAGAACTTTATTCATATTAATATGTTGTATGGCGCGACCATTTTTGTAACTCTTATCTTGGTACAAATCCATATGACAAAGTCCCTCAAAGTATTTACTTGTTGCAGAGAGCCCAGGGACGTCCACGACATGTCGATACGACCACTGACAACGATCTTCTAGTTATGGTAAGACACAATAACTGCCCTAGCAACAATGTTCAATAATCTACGAATGCCTGACATGGCAGCTAAAAGCAAAGGTGACGTGTTAACCATGAACAACCGCTCCCAAGCCATTCTTGAGTTATAAATGGTGTAACTAACCAGACTTAGATTTATGAACCCCTACTAATATTATAAACGCGAAAGTTTGGATGTATGGATGTTTGTTACTCTTTCACGTAAAAACTACTGAATGGATTTTAATGAAATTTCATATGGAGGTAGCTGACACCCTTGATTAGCACATAGACTACTTTTTATCACGAAAAAATGTAGCGGGTAACACCGCGGGGCGCAACTAGTATTTATATAATTAAAAAATGTTATAGCTAAAATTTTTCATGAATTTGTATGTGTAAAGTTTTTTCCTTCTAATATTTTTTATTGTCTTGTCAAGTATGCATGTATTCTAGCGCCCACGCAAGCGCCGTAGCCGGGAACCGACCTCCAACCCCCAGGTAGTAACCTGTCACAACTGCAACGAATCCTTCACGTCCAAAGTTCGACTCAAGTTCCATATGTAAGTGTTTATTGGGTTTTATTTATAGTCTAGTCCTGTTAGTATTAAAAAGGCCGAAAACTCGGAACTTAATAAGGTATGTGACACCACAGATCAATTGACATGCTTTTTATGAGCAGAAGTGACGTGACCAGCCCAGTTTCATTTTATAAATTAGTTATCAGTTGCTAAAAACGGTGAAGGAAAACATCGTGAGGAAACCGGCACACCTGAGAGATTTTTTAACGGTGTTTAAAGCCGGAGGCCTGCAGGCGGCTTAAACTCTGACACCAGGTTGTTCATCAACCATACGATAAAAAGAACTCTCTACTATCTAGAAACTTCGACGTTTTCTTTCTAGGCAGTTCCACGACACAACCAACGTTCTTACTGCTGACGGCCGCTACTCCTGTTCAGAATGTGATGGCGCGACCTTTGCTACGGAGACGGAACTCTTCGACCATGTCCACTTCCAGCACGACAAGCAGAAGAGGTGGCAGTGCCCGGTGGAGGGCTGCGGGAAGACGTTCTTCCTCAGGTAGGAGGATGGAAGAATTTATTTATGGTCCACAAAATATAATTATATCACGTAAAAAAACAAAAAAAAAAACAGGTGAAAATAAAAGAAGAGATGTTTATTAAAAATAGGTCCTCAACTCAGCATAATGCTGCTGCATAGCTGCAGCGCTGATTTTCAGTTGGTGCCTGGCTTGAGGTAGGTGGAGAATGGAGAATAATAGAAAATTACGAAAATCAAGAAAAATATGCTTAGATGGTTTGGGCATGTAGAAAGGATGGATGAAAGAAGAATGACAAAACAAATATACGAGGCGAGTGTTAGTGGAGTATCGGAAAGGGGAAGACCTAGGCGAACATACTTAGATTAAATCTGAGATGTTCTGCAAAAAGGGCAAGTGAAGTGTACCCTCAACCGAAGAGTGTGTATGAGGAATGTGATGCGTGTGAATGAAGCAAAAGAAGTATGCCAGGATCGTAGCAAATGGAAATCCGTGGTCTCGCCTACCCCTCTGGGAAACAGGCGTGACTTTATGTATGTATGTATGTAATAATCTAGAATCGGGTACTTATATTCTGAGCTCTCGTATCGAAGGCCAAGATCCACTTTAGGGTGCTGGGTGAGTATTTTAGTAAGTAAGGGTGCCTTATACTTAGATTGTTGGAACGCAGAAGAATATTTTAACCCTTGTTTTTCATGAATTACTAGGTGTGCCCCGCAGTTTCACCCGTGTTAATTTCGAAAGACACGTAGCGACATCTAGTGATAAAAGTAATTGTGATCGTTAAATGTTTTTATTCTTTCCCTCAAGAACATTAATTTTTTCTGGATTAATTATACTCTATATCCGTTTATGTACCCTTGACAAAAAAAATGCAAAATTTCACGATAATCGGTACAGTGGTTTAGGCGTGAAAGGACACAAACAAACTTACTACTTACTTTAGTAAAGACTAGCTTTTGCCCGCGGCTCCACGGGCCGCGTTAAGTAGCCTATGTCCTTTCTCGGGTCTTACACTTTCTACATGCCAAATTTTATCAAAATCTGTCTAGTGGTTTAGTCGTGAAGGCGTAACAGACGGACAGACAGAGTTACTGTAACATTTATAAATATTAGTATGGATATGGAAGTATGGATTTGTCCAACAGGGCGACGTTAACCAAACACAGTCGCACGCACACAGACACGCGCCGCTACGTGTGCGTTACTTGTGGGAAGCGGTTCTTGGACAAGCAGACCCTGGACGAGCATGGGGTCACCCATCTACAGGTACCCCCACTTTCAACGACGATTAATCAATTTTCAACAATTTATCTTTGATAAATAAAATTTCGCTGTCGGATATTTGAACTGTAAAAATTTAGTTTTCTTTTTTTGCCGTTTTGAAACTTACTTATTTCGTCGTGTTTCATTACATGTAGATCAAACCGTTCCAATGCCACATCTGCCTGAAGCAGCTGACGCGCCGCTCGCGCCTGCGCATGCACGTGCGCGCGCACGAGGAGGAGCTCGCGCCGCGCCTCGTGCGCGTGTGTGCCGTGTGTGCGCGCGCCTTCCGAGACCATCCACATGCACAGGTTAGTAGCATGCACGGGCGCGCGCACGAGGAGGAGCTCGCGCCGCGCCTCGTGCGCGTGTGTGCCGTGTGCGCGCGCGCCTTCCGAGACCATCCACATGCACAGGTTAGTAGCATGCACGGGCGCGCGCACGAGGAGGAGCTCGCGCCGCGCCTCGTGCGCGTGTGTGCCGTGTGCGCGCGCGCCTTCCGAGACCATCCACATGCACAGGTTAGTAGCATGCACGGGCGCGCGCACGAGGAGGAGCTCGCGCCGCGCCTCGTGCGCGTGTGTGCCGTGTGCGCGCGCGCCTTCCGAGACCATCCACATGCACAGGTTAGTAGCATGCACGGGCGCGCGCACGAGGAGGAGCTCGCGCCGCGCCTCGTGCGCGTGTGTGCCGTGTGCGCGCGCGCCTTCCGAGACCATCCACATGCACAGGTTAGTAGCATGCACGGGCGCGCGCACGAGGAGGAGCTCGCGCCGCGCCTCGTGCGCGTGTGTGCCGTGTGCGCGCGCGCCTTCCGAGACCATCCACATGCACAGGTTAGTAGCATGCACGGGCGCGCGCACGAGGAGGAGCTCGCGCCGCGCCTCGTGCGCGTGTGTGCCGTGTGCGCGCGCGCCTTCCGAGACCATCCACATGCACAGGTTAGTAGCATGCACGGGCGCGCGCACGAGGAGGAGCTCGCGCCGCGCCTCGTGCGCGTGTGTGCCGTGTGCGCGCGCGCCTTCCGAGACCATCCACATGCACAGGTTAGTAGCATGCACGGGCGCGCGCACGAGGAGGAGCTCGCGCCGCGCCTCGTGCGCGTGTGTGCCGTGTGCGCGCGCGCCTTCCGAGACCATCCACATGCACAGGTTAGTAGCATGCACGGGCGCGCGCACGAGGAGGAGCTCGCGCCGCGCCTCGTGCGCGTGTGTGCCGTGTGCGCGCGCGCCTTCCGAGACCATCCACATGCACAGGTTAGTAGCATGCACGGGCGCGCGCACGAGGAGGAGCTCGCGCCGCGCCTCGTGCGCGTGTGTGCCGTGTGCGCGCGCGCCTTCCGAGACCATCCACATGCACAGGTTAGTAGCATGCACGGGCGCGCGCACGAGGAGGAGCTCGCGCCGCGCCTCGTGCGCGTGTGTGCCGTGTGCGCGCGCGCCTTCCGAGACCATCCACATGCACAGGTTAGTAGCATGCACGGGCGCGCGCACGAGGAGGAGCTCGCGCCGCGCCTCGTGCGCGTGTGTGCCGTGTGCGCGCGCGCCTTCCGAGACCATCCACATGCACAGGTTAGTAGCATGCACGGGCGCGCGCACGAGGAGGAGCTCGCGCCGCGCCTCGTGCGCGTGTGTGCCGTGTGCGCGCGCGCCTTCCGAGACCATCCACATGCACAGGTTAGTAGCATGCACGGGCGCGCGCACGAGGAGGAGCTCGCGCCGCGCCTCGTGCGCGTGTGTGCCGTGTGCGCGCGAGCCTTCCGAGACCATCCACATGCACAGGTTAGTGCACAAAAAGAAAACAAGAAAATATAATTGTTACCAAGAAGAACGATAAATAAAAATTGTTTTCAAGAGATTCCAGGCAGGATTAAGCTAGCCTAAGTCGATTTTATAAGGAGTCTTATAAAATCATTTGTCTGCCAGTGACAGCCACGACAAAATCGGCCTAGCTATTTTGTAGATATGGATTTAGTAAAATGCTGTTATATAGATTTTACAAATAGATAGTGCAATTTGATTTGTGTAAAATTCGTGCTGGTTCTGTCGAGCATCTTCTGAATTGACTTCTTTCTCCTTCTCTTTGACCTTAGGAACATGCTTCGAAGTCTACGGAGTGTATAGAGGCGTTTGCCAACGAGCTGAAGGAGGAGGCGGAAGAGGTGACGGTACAGTTGTCGCCCACCAGTGGCCTCGTCCGCCATACTGTGCAGATTGTTGGTGAGCTCACGCTTATATAACCTTCTAACTTTTGCCCGCAACTTCGCTCGCGTAATGCTTATGTCCTTTCTCGGGTCTTAAACTTTCTACATGCTAAATTTCATCAAAATCGGTCTAGCGGTTTAGTCGTGACGGCGTAGCAGAGAGACAGAGTTACTTTCACATTTATAATATTAGTATGGAAGTATGGATTAATTGGTCTATTTTCCTCAGAGTCTCCCAAACTGTCGAAGCCTATAAAGCGGCAGGTGTCGTCCGAGGTGGGTGAGCCACTGCTAGCCCAGCTGGCTGATGAGGCAAGAGCTCTCATAAGAGTGGTGGAAATCGAGAAGGCGTTCCGATGCGAGTATTGTGAAGAGTAAGTACTGCCCATCATCATCATCAGCCGGAACGTCCACTCTTAAAGAAAGGCTTCCCGTTTGGAGTGGAGGGGGGGGGGGGGTCGCCATAATCTCCACGCTTGGGGAGCGACTTGGAAATCGCAGTATTGGTGGTGAAGTTACAGAAGACGCAGCTCCCCATCTTCTGGATTTTACCTTAGGTTACTTATCTTACCTCTTACGACCCCCACCGGAGGAAAGGGGGTGGTCAATTCTATGCTGGATACCACTCGACACTAGGCCGGATACTCGGCACACGTAGATAAATATGTTTATATAGTTTTATATATATTGAAATACAAATGGTAAAATACATCAATAATCTTAAAATAACATAAGTAATAGAATGTTAGGTGCATATATACTACATAGTTGTGTTAAATGGATTGTTATAACCAATTGAACATTGTTCCAGTGTGTTCTACTTGGAGGGTGGTCTGAACACCCACCGAGCGATCCACAAGGGTGTGAAGAACCCCTTCACATGTCACATATGCAAGGTCAGCTTCGCCACGTACTCCAGGTAAACATTTAATAAAATAAATATAGTTAATAATATCTATTGGCCGCATTACGACCTGATTGGCGCAGTGGTTAAGCGATTAGACTGCTGCGCTTAAGGTTGGGGTTTCAACTCCCGTACGGGACAGAAATTTGTGCGAATCGCAGATGTTTGTCCCGAGTCTGGGTGTTTGTGTATGAGATATTTTTAAAACGCACCCAAGGCATTGGGGGGCGACGTTTCTGAAAAAAACAAAAAAATAGCGCAAAAGTCACATCATTACAAAATTTTTGAAATTTAATTTGAATTGATTGATTCTCGGATTGATTTAGTTTTCAGACAAATAAGAAATCGAAGTGGGCCCTGGTTAATAAATGGTTGGGAACCACTGGTATTAATAAACAAATAGATTATCTCCAAGAACTGTATTCTCATTACAACCTTTTGCAATAGGTGTACGACCCACAAGACGACGCACGGCTTCTACAAGCGCTCGCTGGCGGACGCCAAAAAGCAGGCGGGGGGCGCGCCCCGGGACCCCGAGCTGGCCGGGCCCTCCGCCACCGGCATCCTGGGCTACGGGGACTTCCCAGTCGTCAAGCACTTCCTGTGTGAGGTAACACTAACATGTTTGACGGCCAGCCTCCTTACCATGAACTACAGCAGGGCAAGGTAATGTGGAAGCGAGACGGCGCTACGTGCAGTGTAATGCGGCCTCTCGCTTTAACACGTTACCTGATCTGGTTTAAGAGTTAATGGTGATCAAGGGGGAGGCCTTTGTTCAACAGTAGACGTCTTCCGGCTGATGATGATGATGAACAGAGGGAACTAAAACGAGTCAAAGTTGTATGTAAAGGTATGCTATACGAGATGTACAGTCCGCATCATACCTAGCTTAATATATTAGGGGGGAAAATGAATTCAAGTTATTGTTCCAAATTATTTTATGACTTTTTACTATATAAGAATTTGTTATTTATGAACGAGGGTCGACTTGGAGAGGAATGAAACACTAGACTTTATATTAAGCGCGTATAATATATATAACCACAGTGCTTGATGCTCACTAACAATACAAATTTAAATGATTGACCTAGTTGAGCGCCGGAAAATCTTAATACCGCGATTCAGAAACCGGCGCTCAACTAACAACGCCATCTCTTGGCAACATTTGGAACTAATACGTAATAAACGCATATTTACGTAAACAATTTATTTGTGATGTGTTAAAAATATTTAATGTGCAGCTACTTATGATACTTTAAAAAATCGCGTTGCATGATTATAATAGAATTAAATTACAACACGGGAATTAACGTAAACCTAGGGTCGTTTCGACCGAGTTGCACCGGCCGTAGTCACAAGCAGACTTGACCACGTCCAGTGCAACTCGGTCTATTACTTGCTGACTGTACTCCGATGAGATGTACTCGCAGATGAGCTCTGCTCACCCCATGTAGGTCTACAGGCTGTATTGTACATCCCCAGGACTGTGGCCGTTCGTACCTGCACTGGACGTACCTGCAAGTCCATAGACGGATGAAGCATGCCAACGAGAACTTCTTATACAAGTGCAATCAGTGTGAACTCACCTTTCCCAACAGGTACTGTGTAGTTGAATACTATGTCACCTGACGACCTGATTAGCACAGTGGCTAAGTGATTGGACTGCTGCGCTAAGGGTTGCGGGTTCGAATCCCGCACGGGGCAAAACTTTGTGCGACCCACAGATGTTTGCCCCGAGTCTGGATGTTTGTGTATGTGATATTTCATGTTTGTGAAACGCACCCACGACACAGGAGAAATTCCTAGTGTGGGGCGACGTTTATTTAAAAAAAAATGTCGTATAGAACCGGAAGACGCAGCGTTGGCAGGCCTTCCAGATGGACCGACGATATCGTCACTTTTACATATTGTATTAATAATTATCTTGTAATCAGCTGGAGTCTCGCCTACCATCGTAAGAAGGTGCATGGCAAGACGGGTCCTGATGACCCTGGCACCACGAGCAAGATCATCAGGGATGATTACAGGTAACCGCCCACCTGATTGGTGATAAATAGTTATGACGACGTGATTAGCGCAGTGGCTAAGCGATTGGACTGCTGCGCTAAGGGTTGCGGGTTGGATTCAGTATATTGGAAATATTCTATCTCATTTAAACTTCTTAGATTCGTTATATTATTGATTATAGATTTGTTTTTGACTGCCAGGATACCGTGTCGAGATTGTGACGAAGTTTTGCCAAACAAAACTGCACTCTATAAGCATAGGAAGAAGGAACACAGTGACGGACCACGCGTCAAGAACAAGCAGGGTGAGCAATCCTTAGCTTCGCCTGTATGGGGTAGGCAGAGGTCTATAGTAGACCCTCATTATCAGTTATGTTATAGGTCGCAATGTAATAGGGGGCCAGCCTATTGCCATTCATCATCATCATCAGCCGGAAGACGTCCACTGTTGAACAAAGGCCTCCCCCTAAGGCCTTTAAGTAAATTACACATACATACATAACATCACGCCTGTATTCCCCGAAGGGGTAGGCAGAGGTGCACATATAGTACACCCACGTTTCGCCAGTTATGTTTTTAGGTCCCAATGTAAGGTGTAGGGGGCCAGCCTATTACCATCAACAAGTAAATTAAGTAGGCACAAATCCAGACACCGCACTGCAAAAAATTACCTAGTCGAAAAATCTATTAACACATAACCCGATTCAGGAAACGAACCTAGGACCTGACTCATCTGTCGTGTTATAAGTTTTCTTCCTTGTCTTATCGTATGGTTGATGATCAACCCGGTGTCAGAATTTAAACCGCCGTCCTTCTCTCATCTTGTCATCTAATGGAGTGTGACGTCACAATGTGTGCCATTTTTGAAGATTTGATTTTGTGTAGGTAACATATCTACGTACCTTTATGTAAATATATAGCCCAGTGGTATGACCGTTGGACCGCCAAGTCAAAGGTTCGCAAATTCAAACCCCGGCACGCACCAATGTCTTTTCGAATTCGTGTGCGTATTATAAATTAGTTATCAGTTGCTGAAAACGTTGAAGGAAAACATCGTGAGGTAACCGGCACACCTGAGAGATTGTTCAACGGTGTGTAAAGCCATGTCAAAGGCCTACAGGCGGTTTAAACTCTGACACCAGGTTGTTCATCAACCATACGATGAGAAGATAAAATATAGATATATAATTTCAATAAGGGTGACGTTTTTTCTATAAATGAATTGTGTGGGCAGGCGAAGAGACTAATTGCAGTGGGGGGGCGTGTTCCCGCTGCCACGCCACCTTTACGCATGCGTCAGACCTGCACAAACATGTCAAGTTAGTACCATTCGTTTTTAGACAATTTTTTTAAGATTTTTGACATATCTATAGATCTTAAAACTTTTACTATTTTGGAAAATCAACTAGTACTTTTAAGTTAAAAGTACTAGTTGATTTTCCAAAATAGTATTCCTAAAGGAAAAAGTCATAGTCCGGGATCCACGCACCATTTTTCCAATGAATTATTTAGCTGGATACTTGAAAGACAATTCACATTTTAGTAAGTGAAAAGTTGGGTGTCTCATCAAAATGTAATTGCAATTGTAATAATGGTCCGTGAATACTGGATATTATGGTCGCTATGTATTAAAATTAGATACGCTATTTATTTTCCATTTTAGAAATAACCCCTATCAAATTAACACGCAATACGAAATTTTCATTTTACATATAATTTTTAACTATAAATACCGATAAGATATGTCAGTAGATCCTTCAATAAATCCCTTTCAGAGAGGTACACAAGCAAGACGTGGATTTATCTTGTACATCATGCTCTCTATCGCTGGACTGTCGCGGGCACGCGCACGGAGCTCCCCACGCCGGGCACGCCGCGGGGCACAGCGCCGGGCACGCCGCAGGGCACGGCGCCGGGCACAGCGCCGGGCACAGCGCGGGCCCGGGCGCGCGCGCGGCGTGCCCGCGGCGGCCGCACGCGTGCCCGGTGTGCGGCCACGCCTTCCGCACGCTGTCCATGCGCAACGAGCACCTGCGCGTGCACACCGGGGAGCGGCCCTTCCCCTGCGACGTCTGCGGGGTCGCCTTCCGCAGGTACCTACCCCCGATAACATCACAACACCTTATATTAATATAACACTTAAACTTATATAACAAAAACACTTTTCTAAAAGACAATAACAATCTGAAGCTACACTCAAAACTCCGTCCACTCACTCTTGAAATGTAACTTACAATTACTTACATAAGGAAACTAGGAGTCGCAAACCAATCTCTAATACCGGATATCGTGTCAAAATCACCAAAATACCGAGCAAATACCGTAATTTTCGGTATCCTGGATTCCAAACTAAAATTCTCACACAAATCCCTCACAGTATACAATGTAACAAATACTCCCTAACAAAACAAAACTCAAACAAACTCACTCATAAAATGCAACTGAGACACGCACCCACTCTTCCAAAGTATAAAGTCAGACATCCTCACTCACAATAAATGAAATATGTATGGTTTTTATTTTTTTATGTAAATTCTCTATCGCATTGGGACATACTATCATTAGATAGTGGATAAGGATGGATATAAATAAATAAATATTTTTTTTTTTATTATTTACCATACATACATGATTTTTACAGGTATTCACCCAATATAACAATGTAGCCGTTATAAGTGTGCATGTCTGAGTTTTATTTAGTAAGTGAGTGCATGTCTGAGTGTTATCACTTACCTGCCTGCCTATACAGATCGACCGCAATGCGCAATCATCGCCTGATCCACACAGGCGTGCGCGCATGGGCGTGCGGCCGCTGCCCCAAACGCTTCCGGATCCGCTCCGACCTGCGCACGCATCTGCGGCTCAAACATCCCGCCACCATCGTCGTTGTTGAGGTGACTGAGTTAATTAGTAGTCAATAAATTAATTAAAATAAAATAATTATTCACATAATTATCAAAGGAAATGCAAACATTTGTTAGTTATAAAATAAACATACAATACAATAAATTGTCACATGGGAATGGTACTGTTCTGATTCTCTCACTGTTCTGACTGCTGCGCTAAAGGTTGCGGGTTCGATTCCCGCATGGGGCAAAATTGGTGACGTTTGCCCAAGTCTGGGTTTTTGTGTGTAATATATTTTTTCATGTTTGTGAAACGTACCTACGATACAGAAAATATTCTAGTGTAAGGCGAAGTTTTTGAAAAACGAAAAACAAGAAGTAATATACATATGTTTTCATTATAATTCTGGACCTGTTAAGTTACTACATCTTTTTTGTACTATAATGTCTTTCTTTCCTCTGTGTGGTCTAGATGGAGGGTCTGAACCCTAGCGCTGAAGAGGTGATGAAGACCCTGGCGCTCCACAACGTGCCGCACGATAAGCTGATAGAGGTCACCAAGATGTCCTTCTCCAAGGTGAGGTGCACTAGATTCTATGACCTGATGACTGATGATGATGATGGTTGATGCAGTGGGTATCTGGTTAGACTGCTGTGCTAGGCCTTGCGTGACTTTACGGGTGGCGTGGGGAGGCGCTGAGTCGGGGTGGGTGACTGGTGCCTCGCCACATCGAGATACACGGGGCTTCAACGGGTACTGAGAAAGAAAGAAAAGAAAGGAAAGAGAACGCTATACACGCAGAAATCTCTTTCTATTTATAACACTATTATTTGAATTTTATTTAGACACATTGTGACCTTAAGTCCCCCCCCCCAGGGCACGTCGAGCGTGGTCCCGTGCAGCGCGCGCGCGCTGTCTGCGCTGGGCGGCGTGCGGCGCGACCACGTGGCCTGCGGGAAGCCCGCGCCCGCCAGGATGTGTGCGTACCCTTTATTGCTGACATATGTATAGGTGCCGAATAGTATCCGGCCTAGAATTGACCACCCCCTTTTCTCCCGTGGGAGTCGTAAGAGGCGACTAAGGGAAAATCCAGAAGATGGGCAGCAGCGTCTTCTGTAACTTCACCACCAATACTGCGATCCCCAAGCCGCTTGCCAAGCGTGGGGATTATGGCAACTCCCCCCTTGCCTAAGGGGGAGACCTTTGTTTGACAGTGGACGTTTTGCGGCTGATGATGAAGAGGTGAAGGTATCAAAGTACGCCACAGAGCTAAACGCACTGTCCACTGTCCGCACGGCTGCCCGCAAGCATGATTATGTACGTAGTATTAATTTCTATGCGCACTGCTATGCGGGTACCCGCAGCCGCACAGTGTTAACTTTACATACATAATTATGCTTGCGGGCCAGTCCTGGTGGCTGCACAGTGCGTGTAAGCTCTAAGAGATTGAATAGTGCGATAAGACCACCCATTGTACATTATCCTTAGACAGTTCACTATATTTATGCTTGTATTTGGTGTACAATAAAGAGAAGTATATCTATCTAATGATCTATTTCCAGTGGAGGAGTTCCAGCCGGCGCGGCGCGGGCGCGGCATCGCCAAGAACCCGCGCAGACCCAAGATACTACAGCGAGGGGGGACCAACAGTAACGATGCCTCTGCCTACCCCATCGCCGTTAGCGTCACAGGCGAGGTAATACTGAACCACACGCAACATAACTTCACGCCTGTATTCCCCGAAGGCGACGGCAGTGGTGTATAGTATGTACACCCAAATTTTGCCAAGTCATAGGTCCCAATGTAATAGGGGGCGAGCCTATTGCCATCAACCGGGCACAAATTCAGACTCCGTGCCGCTATAAATTACCTATTAGAAAAACACAATATCAGTTTGGCTTAGTGGCAAAATGTCACTTTCTCACAATGCCTCTTACGCAAAATTTTGCGTTAGTAACTTAGATAAAATTTAACTAAGTCTAATAAAAAAAGTTGTTTTTCCCACTTTTTATATTTAAATATTACTTCAATTTAGCAAATAATAAATATATATGTCAAACATCTGCAGATCACACAAAGTCTGCGGGAAGCGAACCCGCAACCCTTAGCGCAGCAGAACAAAGGCTTAACCACCCATAAGTACCTATTTAAGACGTTGAACGCATGGTTTGTCACTGTTTGCAGGAGCTCTCAGACCTGAACGTACAACTCCTGCTCCGAGACGGAGTCCTGGTGAATGGAAACCAGATGGTGCAGCTGCAGCTCGACGATCCCATGCTGCTGCAGTGACGCCAACACCAAACCTCAAAACCAACATCTAACCGCAATATAAAACACTAAGAGCTCATGGTGTGCGGGTAGCCGCATTGCGGGCAGCCGCATTGCGGGCAGCCGGACGGTTTGCAAGCTCAATTATAATGATAATATTTTTTTTATTGACATTCATAGATCAGTACACTTCTATTGAAACCCTGACTGAGCTAGATGAGCCATACGAATAAAATAAAAAAAAATAGAATTGGAAAACATTAAATTGACACACAAACAAAAGGTAATAACGACAAAAGAAGTATGCCAGGATCGTAGCAAATGGAAATCCGTGGTCTCTGCCTACCCCTCAGGGAAACAGGCGTGACTTTATGTATGTAATAACAACAAAATGTAGTTGAACATATATTTTTAACCCTGCGCTGGTTTTCAATTGGCAACCTACAGTGGGACGTAGGCAAAAAATACATTATATTAATACATAGACCGTAGGATACTCAATTTTTAGGTCCTTTTGAAGTAGTTCCTTTTGATATTTAACATAACATACATAACATAGCATCACGCCTGTTTTCCCCGAAGAGGTAGGCAGAGGTGCACATATAGTACACCCACATTTCGCCTGTTATGTTTTAGGTCCCAATGTAATAGGGGGCGAGCCTATTGCCATCAACCGGGCACAAATCCAGACTCCGTGCTGCTACTGAGAATTACCTAATGGAAAAACCCAGTAACACTTTGCCCGACCCGGGATTCGAACCCAGGACCTCGTGCTCAGCAGTCGCGCTTAGCAACCCACTAGACCAACGAGGCAGTCTGTGCTGGCAGTCGTGATATTTAGTAACTTTATTTTTTACACAATGATTATGAATAACTTTTGGGTCACCATCTTGGATCATACACTGAAATGTGGCTCGAGTTTCCGTAGAGTTCAAAGCAACATGCATCAAATTTGATAAAATTATTTTCAGTTGCATAGCTGTGTTTAAAAACCCATGTACATGTTGTATTTATATGGCGCCACAGTAGTTGGGCTATGATCTCTCTCTCTCTCTTTTCTCTTTTAAAAAAACGTCGCCCCACACTAGGAATTTCTCCTGTGTCGTGGGTGCGTTACACAAACATGTAATATAACACACACAAACACCCAGACTCGGGACAAACATCTGTGGTTCGCACAAAGTTTTGCCCCGTGCGGGAATCGAACCCGCAACCCTTAGCGCAGCAGTCCAATCACTTAGCCACTGCGCTAATCAGGTCGTCTCCATGATCGTAGTCCATTCCTGCTTTGGCAAGTTACATCGTTTTTGTTTTGTAACAGCGGGCTTATTTGGATCATTGCGAGCAGAATAATAATCTTTAATTGGTCGTATTTGTTCCCAAATTAAAGGCTCTACTTCGAAACATACGAGTTTAGAGTAACTTCGTTCTTCATCAGATGATGGCGCCACAGTGTCCTTATAACTTTTTTCAGAAGAAGAGTCACTACTTTCATCATTAGTCACAGTAGTTTTATGAAAAAAGTATTTGAAATTTCTCTTTAAAGATAAGTAAGGGCTTTGGGTGCCATTCGACTGGAGAGATATTTACTAATATCTTTAAAAATCTTACTTGTTGAAAGTGGTTCAAAATTAAAATTCAAAATGTTTTATTTCACATTAACCTATTACAGGCGCTTATGAAACGTTAGGATGCTAGTAGCACGGTTCCAAAATGTCATTCCAATGGAGAAGAACCGGCAAGAAACTCCAGAGGTTACTCATTTAAAAAAGAAAAATGGTACAAATTTGTAAATGCTCCTGAATAAAGTTTTTTAGCTGTTCTTCATACTTTATAAATTCGATCTTCTGTCCTTCTAGAGACACAGATAAAACTTTACCACGTTTTTTCGGTTTCACGTTCATGTTTTGTAATTGACTGCCTCGTTGGTCTAGTGGTCGATAAGCGTGACTGCTGAGCACGAGGTCCTGGATTCGAATCCTGAGTCGGGCAAAGTGTTACTGGGTTTTTTAGTGAGGTAATTCTCAGTACGGAGTCTGGATTTGTGCCCGGTTGATGGCAATAGGCTCGCCCCCTATTACATTGGGACCTAAAACATAACTGGCGAAATTTGGGTGTACTATATGTGCACCTCTGCCTACCCCTTCGGGGAATACAGGCGTGATGTTATGTTATGTTTGTTTTGTAATTTTAATTAAATTCAACCACTAATCACACAGACATCTATCAATTACACAATTATAGATATCAATAAAAACGTGACATGTGAGGGTAGAAAACACATAGATATTGGATTCAAGTAGTTCCTACTATAGATGGGGTGATTGAAACAGAAAGACCTGAGTACAATGTAGGTTAGAGCGAGACAGGTAGTTGGACGTGTTACTGACTGACAGCAGTTGAGATTTTTATTAATAAGGCCATTAACGTTTTCACCATAAACATAATTATAAATCTATATACATGAATAATCTTAACAATTACTTTGTTTGTAATAATAATACATCATAGAGGAAAATACGAAATCGTTTTACAAACAATATGACATTATTTTCATTACACAATGTTGTCCACTTTTCTTACTCAATTGCTCCTAAAGATATGCGTTAGCAAATTCGTAAAAATAAGCATACGTGCTATTTTAGTTCTACAGGCGCTTAGTGCAAATTCTAATTTGAAATAATTTTCTGTGTATATAAGCGTTTCTCTTGGTATATTTCATTGAAAAAATGGAAACACAAAAGGAATATTTATTTGATTTATATTTTAGATCATTTTGACCTTCCTACCAGAAAATAAACACGTGGCCGGGCTGCAAAGTATACGGGTACTACCCGGCCACAGTGTTTTTTTAACAAGATATATTATGTATAGACACACCATTTAATCTATTCATTGGTACTGCAAGAACAATTTAAGAACATTTAATTGATACGTCTATAAATGACGAAATCGACTCTGGCCGGGCTGCGTCGCAACACATTCATTTTTGCTAGAAAATAATAATAATAACAGCCTATAGTTGTCCCACTGCAGGGCAAAAGCCTCTTTTCGTATAGAGAAGGATTGAAGATTGATCACCACGCTAGCTCACTGCGGGCGATTTCAGATAATTAAATCCAGGTTTCCTCACGATGTTTTCCGTCACCGTTAGTCAGTGGTGTCTTTTAATAACTAAGAAAGTATTTATAACATTGAAAAGTCACATTAATACTTGCCCGGGTTTGAACCTGCAACCTTGTGCATACAAATCCGGTATGTTAACCACTAGGCCACCATGACATGACGGTAGAAGAATAATAAATATTTATTGAATACTAAAATAATTAGAAATATGTGTATAAAATTGTTATGTAGTGTCAGATTTACTGACACTATATTAAAATAACAAAAACTACCATAGATGGAGGTGGTCTGTGTATTGTACGTGTGACAGAACTCTGCCTACACCTTTGGTTAATTAGGTCTTGATTATTTACATTCAAATACCCCAAATTTATTTACAAAATTTCTTGTTTTATTAAAATACTATATTATATACCTTTAACTGGCGAAATGTGGGTGTACCATACTCCTCTGCCAGTCTGCCTATCCCTTTGAGGATAGCGTGATGTTATATTTAACTTAATGACGTACTCATGATTGTTGTTTGACTTTTAACAAATTGTAATTATTTTTTAAGTGCAATGCTTTAGTTTATAATTTTAATATGCTATTTGATAATAAAGGTTTGATTGTAAATACTGATTTGTTTTATTACATATGATTACACCCGATTGTAGCGCCACCTACCGGGTCCAGTTATGGCTGAAAATGCACAAAAAAAATCATCAATATCTGTCTAGCCGTTACAGAGATTAGTGACATTCACACGTACAGAAGAAAAATATACAGTTTTCAGAAATTACTAGGTTCCGCCCCTGACTTCGTCCGCGTGAATAATTTCAACTTTTACGTATAAAAAGTAGTGTGTGTCACTTCGTACAAAGTGGCAAAAGAAGTATGCCAGGATCGTAGCAAATGGAAATCTGTGGTCTCTGCCTACCCCTGTTTATATATTATGAATGTTACGTACAAAGTTTTATCGCCATCGCATGAACAGCAGTGTTTAAAATAGGAATAAACATTAATTTTTATATCTATACTAGCGGTTTCAGCAGACGTCGTCTATCCTAAAAAGTAAAGCCCTATCGATTCCAACTGTGTTTTCAAACCATCCACGAACCCGCTGGAATATACACAAAATTTCATCCAAATCGGTCCAGCCGTTTTGGAGGAGTTTGCTGGCAAACTCACATACAGACGAATGATTTATATATGATTACATGAGCCCTCGTTTAGATAGTTTTGAGCGTATAATACAATACATTCTAGTGGCCGCCTAGAAGTCGAAATTCAACAAGAAAACATATAAATAAATAACCTAACAGTAATATTTGTATTATTATCGATAAAACGTATATAAAGCGCAACTCAGTGTTGAATTTGCAATTATGATGTGTTTCTATAATCTCTTATCATAGTTGCTAAATAGATAAGGAAATACTATAGAATGTACTTATATACGTTAAAACTACATACAATGCTATTTCGCGCCCGTTCTCAACGCCTCCGTGGCGCAATTGGCTAGCGCGTTCGGCTGTTAACCGAAAGGTTGGTGGTTCGAGCCCACCCGGGGGCGATTCTTTTTGTAACACAAGTTCACAGTTCATAATAAAGTACGGTAGTAATATACCAAATTGTTTTTTCTTCATCAGTAAGAATGTATTTATTTTTTATTGCACTGAAGATAATTATATGAATTATTTATTTATAGATGAATAGATAACTAGGTCACGATATAAAAGTTTTAAGTGTTTTGAAACTAGATGGCGCTGGTAGCTACATATTTTATTGTTATTTTTGTATAGATACTTACTTAATTATTTGAATAACTTGGTTCGTTTTCATTCTCCACTAAGATCGAAAATAATTTTGAAGGAGCGTGGGTACAAGGATGGTACTAGGTTTGATTCCCGGGTGACGTATGGGATTTTTACTTAGACAATTTATTAGATTTGCGTATTGAGGCCCAGTTAATGGTGTCAGAATATTATGCTAGCCTGCTATCAATAAAATGTAGGTGTATTAAAGATGCAATTCTGCCTACACCTTAGAGGAATATAGGCGTGATGTTATGTTTGTAGTGTGTATAATGTAGAGATGGGAGTTACCGGGAAAAGTCCCGGAATTTTCCAACTTGGAAATATACACGTGGTGACACGGTGGCAGAGCGGCGTCACGGTACGGCGACTTTCGCGGGTTCGAGTCCCGCTCGTGTCCATCATTTTTCAAGTTTCCTTTATCAATTTAAAATATACACAGTAAATAACCTACTTCTTGACAAGGTTGTGTTATAATAAGATATGAAATCAAAAACTGATGTTAGATAATAACTATATAAGAACTTCTACCTATTGTTTTAGTTTAGGGCGTTGTCTTTTACCCGACTGCGCGACGCAGCGGAGGGTAATATGTTTAACTATACAACTTCCGGAGAAGCGCCCCAAATGAAAACAATTATAAACTTTATCACCAAAGTTATGTATTTAATCAAACTAGATAAGCGAATATCAGATATTTTTATCAATTAATGATAAATAATGATTAACAAAACGAATTTAGTGACTGTGATTTAGTTGGAGAGATATAATTAATATAAGGTTGGTGAATAAGTGTTTAATAACTTGTTATTCTATAATATATATTTTTTATATGTATACTGCGAGATACTGCACCTAAAGGTATAATAATATAGTGATAAAGTTCTATTTCCTAGTACTGAATTAATATTGTTAAACACCTTATTTTGAATTTACATTTTCGCATGCCGCACAAGGCAAAATGTGTGGAATCTATTTTAGACTTAGAACCATCTGTCTGTCCCTATGTTTTAAGCGAAATAAATATGATTTGATTTGATTTGAATATTTATAATAATAGTCAATAGAGTGGTAATGATTTGAGATTGTTGAACCGACTTCTCGAGTGTTAGTGGGTTCAAAACTTGGATAAAACTAGTGCAGTGTGACATTATCTATGTCATGCTATATAAGATGGTTATCTTGAAGGTATTATAGGCGAATTTCGTTAAAAATTCTATGGTTAATACATTGTATTGGATTTGCTGTAGAATGAGCACCAAATCATAGGTAATAAGTTACTAAGGGATAAAAAAAAGAAATAGTTTTTAATAGTATGACAAATAAACAAACAGTTCAAAATAAATTGAAACATGTATCGGTAATTTGCAATTTACGTCGTGGTGGCCTAGTGGTTAACATACCGGATATGAATGCACAAGGTTACAGGTCCAAACCCGGGCAAGTATCAATGTGACTTTTTCAATGTTACAAATACTTTCTTAGTTATTCTAAGACACAAACTAACGGTGACGGAAAACATCGTGAGGAAACCTGGATTTACTTAATTATTTGAAATCGCCCGCAGTGAGCTAGCGTGGTGATCAAACAAACAATCAAACTTCATATTTATTAATATTAATTAAATAATCTAATACAGGAAGACAAATAACTGCAATCCTTGTTCGATAAAAAGAATAAGATTGTTATAGACTTAATAAAATTGTACAATTTCTTATTTATTGTGTCCGTACAATAACAGGAGAAACACGTGTTATCATCGAATTGCACTAGTGAGTGCAAATAAACTGATCAATTAGTTTTTATAGTCATTTATTTATTTACAAGGTTATTTACACTCCTTAAAAATAAATATATACAAAAGATATCAATTAGTTTATTCACATTTCGAAGAAGATAGGGGTGAAGGTAAAGAAGGTGATGGAAAGTCGAAAAAGAGTAAGAACAATACTCTGAACTATATTTAAGTCAATCTGAGCTGGCTGAGCGATTAAACTGACTTAGACGACCTGTTTAGCGCAGTGGCTAAACGATTGGACTGCTGCGCTAAGGGTTGCGGGTTCGATTCCCGCACGGGGCAAAACTTTGTGCGAACCACAGATGTTTGTCCTGAGTCTGGGTGTTTGTGTATGTGATATTTCTTGTTTGTGAAACGCACCCACGACACAGGAGAAATTCCTAGTGTGGGGCGACGTTTAAAAAAAAAAACTGCTGAGCTAAGGGTTGGGTTCGATTCCCACACGAGACACAAAAAGTGATCCCGATGTTGGTCCCAAGTCTGAATGTTTCATGTTTGTGGAACGCACCCACGATACAGGAGACATTCCTGAGCGACGTTACTTTAAAGATCAAATAACAATCCGCTGAGATCTAACTATCTAACACAGATACCGCCGGCTTCACGATGCGTCTGATCCCCTGCATCAAAGGATATGACGAAGACGAGGACCACTCCAAGCAGATAGACAGGGAGATCAAAGATTGGATCAAGACATACAACCAAGTGAGTATCGACAAGCATTTTCAAGAATTATTAACTATGGTCAGCACCTGTCTTAACGAGATAAAATAAATACAGACTCCAAAAGAACTAATTTTTAAACAAATGGCCATCTTTGACCACATATGTCCATGAAGTCCCTACCTAAGTTATTTTAGGTAGTATTTATAATTAAGGAATGTGATGCGTGTGAATGAGGCGAAAGAAGTATGCCAGCAGATCGTAGCAAATGGAAATCCGTGGCCTCTGCCTACCCCTCAGGGAAACAGGCGTGACTATATGTATGATAATTGATAATACTTCTTATATATAAAATTCTCGTGTCACAATGTTCGTTCCCGTACTCCTCCGAAACGGCTTGACCGATTCTCATGAAATTTTGTGAGCATATTGAGTAGGTCTGAGAATCGGCCAACATCTATTTTTCATACCCCGGGTCAGCTATAATTAGAAATAAAACTGTGTTTCCAAGTTATATTCGTGATCCGTGTTAATGTTCCAGGCCATCAAACTGTTGTTACTGGGGACCGGTGAAAGTGGTAAAACGACAATCATAAAGCAGATGAAAATTCTTCACGTCCAAGGATTTTCCCCGAGGTAATTGTTCAAGACTAGCTGCGCCCCCCACCTACTACATTTTTCCGGGAAAACAATTAAACCAGGGTGTCAGCTACCTCCATACCAAATTTTATCGAAATCGGTCCAGGCGTTTGAGCGTGAAGAAGTAACAAACATACAAACCCACGCAAACTTAGGACTTTATAATATTAGTGTAATTATCTTATTACTAGCTGCTAGCCTTCTCACCATTTAAACCTTCCCTGGACTTCCAGAAATGGGTATTTCAAAACCAAAATTGGCTGAATCAGTCTTGTTCTTCTTATCGTACGGTTGATGAACAACCTGGTGTCAGAGTTTAAACCGCCTGTAGGTCTCTGACATGGGTTTACACACCGTTGGAAAAGTTATTCAAAAGTACCTCATTTGGGCATCTATTTATTTATTTATTTTGTATGGGTGATGAACAACCTGGTGTCATTTGGGCACCTTACCAGTCTACACCGATGTAGTGGAACGCCTACTTCAAAGTTTAACAGCCCAACTATTAGTTTATTTTTCGTTTTGCTTTAGTATTTGTAATTTTTAAGTATCAATGATAATACCTACGTTTATTTCCCAGTGAACGAGCCGAGAAAGCTCAGTACATTCGTCACAACATCCACGAGTCGATCCACGATATAGTGGAGAACATGGCTATGCTTAACCTAGAACTACAGAACCCAAAGAATGATCGGTCGAAATCGATTATACTGAAATATGGAGTTGAAGGGCCCGAGGAATATACGGAGGTTAGTGAGTTTCCGATATTACTAGGATTGTCGTTTACTGTGTAAACTTATCTTGAATAGGTATGGCTGTGTCGATTTTGATCGCTATCCAGTTTGATAATGTCTTATTTGCTGAATATGTTACGATATTAAATGTAATAAGTTTGTATAATCATTTTCCCGGGTAGATAGGTATATACTTAAAGTACCTACTTTTGTATTTTATTAAATAGAAAATAGAACTTGGCCTTAATTATAACTATGGTGAAATATTTTTTACAGGAATATTTTGACCATGTGAGGTCACTGTGGCGGGATGGCGGTGTAAGAGAATGCTTTAAAAGATCAAACGAATATCAATTGATAGATAGTGCCGAATAGTAAGTTTAATTAACGTAATATTTATTGCAGCGCTATCTGGTGTGCAATAGCCAAATTAATAAGATATTTTTAAACATGTCGTAATTCGAACTTTTACTGCAACGTGTTAAAGAAACTTAAATTACTGACATCTAGTGCCGAGTAGTTAAACTAAAAAAACGTTAGAAACGCTTGATCGTACCACTAGATGGCGCTTTCACCACTAAATTAATTTCGTATTTTCTTTTTTATATATTTTTTTCGGATATTATAAGAGTAACTATTTCAGTTTTCTAGATAGAATAGATCTCATTGAAAAACCTGACTATGTACCATCAGACGCTGACATATTGAGGTGTCGACGGAAAACAACGGGAATACAGAAAATTGAATTTAAAGTTAAGGTAAATAATCATTTTATATAAATTACGTTTCCGTATAGTAGCGACATTGTTATTTAGATACTGCATGTATGAAGTATCTTTTTTAAGGTACCCAAATCAATGCACGGTGGCGTCCAAGACTTTTGGATGTTCGACGTCGGCGGACAGAGAGGCGAACGAAAGAAATGGATTCAGGTAACATTACTTTTTTACTATTCATTATTACTGAAATTTTACCGACTTAAAAAAGCGAGGTTATGTATTCAGGGTGTTTTTTTTTCTATTACATCTACTGCAAGACAACTATTGTTATATTCACATACTTAAAGGTATTCTTTTCTATTCTATCAACACTCGTGGAGGCTTTACTTGCCTCCTATTACCAGTCTATTTCTCTTCAGGTATTCGAAGGTATCCACGCCATTTGGTTCCTGGTGGCCTGCAGCGACTTTGATCAGACCCTCAGAGAGGATGGGACGCAGAACAGGCTGAAAGAAGCCCTCGTCTTGTTTGAAGATGTCTGGCAGAGCAGGTAGCTATCTAGATAGGTATAATAATTGGAGAAATCTAAAATAACTACTGCCTCATTAGTTTTAGCTAGATTTTCAGGTCCAGGCAGTCTTATTAGGTTTTTCCATTAGGTAATTCTCAGTAGCAGCACGGAGTCTGGATTTGTGCCCGGTTGATGGCAATAGGCTCGCCCTCTATTTACATTAAGACCTGTAATATAACTGGCGAAATGTGGGTGTACTATATGTGCACCTCTGCCTACCCCTTCGGGGAATACAGGCGTGATGTTATGTTATTTCAGCTGTCTTAGGAGTCTAGCCCCAATTCAGAAGACAGCGCATGCGCTTCAGATACAAGAGGTATATAAATCAAAACTACATTCTCTTGAACATCTCTTCCAGATTCCTTCTAGAAGCGGGTGTGATCCTGTTCCTCAACAAGCAGGACCTGCTGGAGAACAAGGTGTCCCAGGGCCGCAGCATCGCGCCCTACTTCCCGCAGTACCAGCAGTTCCAGGCCGCGGGCGACGAGTACACCAGGACCAAGCTGTTCATCAAGGGTCTCTTTACTGTGAGCTTACACTAACAAACATCTAAATTCCAAACTCCTACTTCTAATTTATTTATTTCAAAATCAAAATAATTTATTTGCTTCAAAGACTTGTGAGTTTTGGTAATAGCAAATAGTTTTATAGATAGCGACTTATTATATTTATAACCGAGCGGTTTATTTATTAAGATCTTCCCACAGCTAATGCAGTAGATTTCTATGTTAAAACATACTTAGGTATCTAAAGGCACGCACTAGCCAATTACAGGCTATCCAATATTCTGCTAAACAAGTTACTATACACTATAAAATGCACATCTTAAAAATAATACATTAATAGTGAAGGATATTTCCTCATTAGTCTTGTATTCGGTAAGCGCGACTGCTTAGCTTGAGGTCCTACGGTCATAGGTTCGAATCCCGGGATGGCCAAGAGGGAATTATTTATTGGAAAGACTCGCTAGTGTTTTTTTCACTACTTAATTCTCACTTCTCAGTAGCAGCACGGAGGCTGGATTTGTGCCCGGTTGATAGCAATTTATAGCCGCATAATGTGGGTGTTACAATAGATAATACACATCCCTGCCCTTCGGGGAATACAGGCATCGTTTGGTTTAGCTGGGCATTTACCGCACTTAGCCTCTTTAGTGGGCTATTGTGCGTGGAATACAGGCATGTTAAAAGAAGTTATTTTGAATATTTACTTTTACTTATTATAGTTAAAGAAACCAAAAAAAAACGTAGCATGTTTTCAGCTTTTAAAACTATTAATTGTACTTAATACATCATCAGGAGGTGATCACTAAGAAGCGCGAGCGCCGCGTGGAGGCAGCCTCCCCGGCCGAGAGGTTCGTGGTGACGGAGGCGCGGCGCGTGCGCGAGTGTTACTTCCACTTCACCACCGCCACAGACACCGACAACGTGCGCACTGTCTTCAGGGACGTGCACCAGATCATACTCACGCATATGCTGAACAATATCGGAGTTTATTGACCTTATGACCGCTTGGCTTAATATCAATTGTCGTGCCCCTAGCGCCCGGTTACAAATCGACTACTAATAAAATTACTTATTTCTTTTTAAGTTTTTTCAATGCTGAAAGCTGAAATATAAGCATAATTTTAAGCAATTGTTGTAAATAATAGCCTTTTTTATTAATAGATTTAGTTGTACCACGCAGTTAATACGACGAAAATAAAATGAAAAATCCAGGCATTTTCTCTGTCGCAGAAATACGACACGAGCGGTAGGGATACGGAAATATGTGTCGCGTATATATGCGGCACGAGCGGTCAATAGGTTAATGGTTAATATATATCGGATGAATAATGCGCACAGTGTTTTAACAATCTTCCACGAGAATTAAAAATCAATTAGTTCTGCTCTAAAGTGAAGGAAGAAGGATTGTGGCCAATCTTTCTTTGATTCGTAATGTGGCCTCGGGCTGAAATATCATGTACTAGCTTCCGCCCGCGACTCCGTCCGCATGGATTTCGAATGTTTTATAGCCTATACCCTTCCTCAATAAATGGGCTATCTAACACTGAAAGAATTTTTCAAATCGGACTAGTTGTTCCTGAGATTAGCGCGTTCAAGCAAACAAACTCTTCTGCTTTATAATATTATATTAAATTATATTAAAATATTAAATATTAATATTATATTATAGATTTGTGTTTTCTCTATTATTTATTTTCTGGCCCAAGTTCATCAAGTTCATTCATGTTATTAATACACTCATTAGAGTACCTATGTGTAGAGACTTGTTATTAGCAATTCGATTACCTACAGGACATTATAATATTACATTGTTATTAGTTTGTAAGTCTCTCGAAAAGTAAATAAATAAATAAAGTTAATAAATACTTTTTTCTATGACTTACGTTAATACTAGAAATTGAAATAAAACTATATATGGATTTTAACGCGGTTTTAGAGATAAGTTTCAGCCGGCGACTCCCAGGGCCAATAAGCCCTATTGGGTGTAACCGCATGAAGGCGAGACTGCTCGAGCTTCCAGACAGTTGTTTTAAGCTAAAAAATCCGTATAAATAGTTTGACTGCCTCGTTGGTCTAGTGGTTGCTAAGCTCGACTGCTGTGCATGAGGTCCTGGGTTCGAATCCCGGGTCGGGCAGTGTTACTGGGTTTTTCCATTGGGTAATTCTCAGTAGCAGCAAGGAGCCTGGATTTGTGCCCGGTTGATGGCAATAGGCTCGCCCCCTATTACATTGAGACCTAAAACATAAATAGCGAAATGTGGGTGTACTATATGTGCACCTCTGCCTACCCGTTCGGGGAATACAGGCGTGATGTTATGTATGTATGTATAAATAGTTTTATTTTCATGTACAAGATGAATGTTAGCTTTTTAAGTACGAACCCTTAAGGGTAAATAAGTAGTCATATATTGTTTATATTGCCTTTATTTTAATAAAACAACACACAAATTTAAAATCATATATTTCAATCAACAATATAATTCTAACAATTATTCTTATCATACGTTTATTACTATAATTCCTAACGTTTGTATTAAAATTAAAATCTGCTTATATTTTCGCCGCACCGTCCTTTTCGTGACTCTTGTGGTACATGCTGATCGCTTTCATAGCTTCTATGTTAGCGTGGGTGGCTAATTCTCCAGGTATAAGTAGTTTTACAGCCGCCTGTATCTCCCTACTGCTTAGCGTGGTCTTCTTACTGTGTGCAACTAACCTCCCTGCTTCTTCAGCTATCTTCTCCAGCATATCATTCACGAAATTGTTCATAATCAACATCGATTTCCTGGAAATCCCCAAGTTTTCTTTCGCGACCGTTCGTAGTAACTTGTACAAGTATATGGAGAAGCTTTGATAGTTCTTCTTCTTCATTTTCTTTGATTTGGAAATTGGTTTCTCGATTGCCTTCTCCATTGATTTTAGGGGTTTCTTAGGTCCTTTGACGGGCGCCATGTTGGTTTGTTGTCGTTATTAGTAGGTTAATGTCAAAAATAATAATGTCAGTATCACAATTAAATTGTAGTAAAGTTTCGGAAGAGTTATAAAGACTTTTGGCGCTCGCAAGTAGTGGGTGGGTCAACAAGCGTAAAACGATTAACAGCGAATACATTTTTAAGTTAATTTTTGTAAGATGATGGTCATAGATAGATTTTTTTTTAAGAGTATGTTGCCCTGAAGTATTATTTCGATGTTTGTATGAATCCTAATAGATTGGAGCAATAATTATGATCATTCTTTGATTAAATAAGGTAGTTACTTAGTGCGTAGTTGGATTTTTAAAGCTTTGGAACTATATTAAGTCACATCATTTTTTTAAAATACTCTCTACCTATTATTTTGAGAGTTATAATTGGTGAATTTGGATGTGCACCTCTGCCCACCCCTTCAGGAAATATATCCCTGATGTAATGTAATTTTTATTATGATAGAACTTAATTATTTCCACGAAAGCTTTCTTAAACATTGATTTGATTATTATACAAGATAATGACTAATTACAGTTATTAACTAAGTATAATAGTTTTAAAATTAAAAACATCATCGAGGATAACTGAATGGCTTTTTGCCTGAAGGAACACAGCTTCGATTCCTGCACTATGTATATCGTGAACCCGCAGTGAGCTAGCGTGCTGATCAATTCTGGTCTCTCTCTGCATGAGAAGAGGACTTTGTAGCAGTGGGACAGTTGCAGGCTGGTATTATTAGTTACAATTTGACAGACTGATCGTGCTGCTGGGTAGTTTGTTGCGCCGTTTCTTCTACCCAGCTATAGCACTAGGAAGAGGTGACGGGCGGGCGTTTTGGGGGCTGTCTTGATGTAATTTGACGTTCAAAAAGAACTTAAAACGTCTATAATAGGCTTTGCTGATCAGAGACAATGTGGTAAAATCGATGCATTGCAGGCCTGATGGAAATGATCACGGTACAAAAAGAAAACCTGCCAGGCTATCTTTTAAAGTTAAACTGCCCGGAACTGGTTAATTACCAATTTTTATCACCTGGAAAAAGCACTAAGAGTGCCCATTCTAGATTATAAGACCCTTAAACCTTAGTTGTAAATAAACGATTTAATTTGATTATTTTAAAAATTCATGGTAAGACTCCAGTTTTCTGTAAGAAAAGAATTGTGGCAACCAAATGAAATCAAGTAAACTACTCAAAATCATACTTAATAATTAGTGGGTAATGACAAATCATTAGTTAACGAACAATTTTAACACTACCCCACAAATAATTAACAAAGCGCACGGCGACAGTATAAAAGGCCGCACTCATAAGACCGGCCGCAGTCTACAACCTACCATTGTCACCGTTAAGTAGAAAAAAAAAGCCATTATGACAGGACGCGGTAAAGGCGGGAAAGGATTGGGTAAAGGAGGCGCCAAACGTCACAGGAAAGTGTTACGCGACAACATCCAGGGGATTACTAAACCAGCCATCAGAAGATTAGCCAGAAGAGGAGGCGTGAAGAGAATATCAGGTTTAATATACGAAGAAACTCGTGGTGTGTTGAAAGTCTTCCTTGAAAATGTTATCCGCGACGCAGTGACGTACACGGAACACGCTAAACGCAAAACTGTGACAGCTATGGACGTTGTCTATGCGTTGAAGAGACAAGGTAGAACGCTGTACGGTTTTGGCGGGTGATTTTTTAGGTTATGTCAAAATAAATTATATTTGGTTATTAATATGTTTGGTTAAATAGTTTCATTCCAGATTGGACAAGGCCCTTTTCAGGGCCGCAAATGTTTTGTTTCTTGGCAAATGGTCTTTTACAATTAGTTACGGTAAGAGGAATACCTTGTTTTAACGGTTTTAACATCGGTATTTATTGATGTCGTGGTGGCCTCGTGGTAAACATACCGGATTTGTATGCACAAGGTTGCAGGTCCAAACCCGGGCAAGTATCAATGTAAACTTTTTCAATGTTATAAATACTTTCTTAGTTATTCTAAGACACCACTGACTAACGGTGATGGAAAACATCGTGAGGAAATCTGGATTTAATTATCTGAAATCGCCCGCATTGAGCTAGCGTGGTTGATCAATGCTCAATCCTTCTCTATACGAGTATAGGCCTTTGCCCCGCAGTGGGACAGTTATAGGCTGTTATTATTATTGTTATGTAATTATTGAAGCACTCAGTTGGGGAAAACGGTTCAATTGTGTAGAAGTCTATAAGGTAACTGATAAGACCATAGATATTGGATCCAAGTAGTTCCTACTAGATAAGACATAAGGACTTAGTCCCGTCTTTAGGGCAGATCTGATAGGCTTTTGGGAAAGAAATACAGCTCTGAATCTCGGTACACACACAGTTATAGGCAACACCTACTTAATAAAGAATTAGAAAAATCTATGTATTTTTCTGCATGCCAGGGGGGTGCAAGAGCACCCCCTTGCACCCTCCTGCCGGCGTCCATGCCTACCTGATATACCAAGTAAAACTGTAGCAGAGTTGGAAATAGGCAATTAAGTAGTTTGGAATTTAGAAACACACAATTACACGGTCAAGAAAATTCCTAAACAAACCAAATAATATTTGACCATCATGACATCAGCCTAGCAGTCCACTGTCGGAGGTCGCTCTCATGTTTTCACCCTCCAGTCACGTTTTTCGGCACTATATTATACCGACCCCGATGGGGGTCTTATTGGGCGTAACCGGACGAAGGCAAGACTGCTTCATCCTTTAACCAGCTTACAATATTTGACTATACTGTACCGTTTAACCTTTTAAGCGCTTGGCTAAATACCAATTGCCGTGCCCCTAGCGCCCGGCTACAAATCGATAAAATTACTTATTTTTGTTTAAGTTTTTCAATGCTGAGAGCTATGAAACATAATTTTAAGTAATTGTTGTAAATAATAGCCTCCATTTATCAATAGATTTAGTTGTGCCACGCAGTTAATAGGACGAAAATTAAACGAAAAAATACATGCATGTTCTCTGTCACGGAAATTACTTACTTATTAAGCGGTTTAAAGGTTAAAGGCATTCTCTCATGCATTTTTGGGACTAACCAGCTAGTGGCGTTCTCAAAGGGATGCCTCAGTTGGAATATTTTTGTAAAATCTTCGCCCCACACTAGGACCTTCTCCTGTGTCGTGGGTGCGTTTCACAAACATGAAATATCACATACAAACAGCCAGACTCGGGACAAACGTCTGTGGTTCGCACAAGTTTTGCCCCGTGCGGGAATCTAACCCGCAACTCTTAGCGCAGCAGTCCAATCACTTAGCTACAGCGCTAACCAGGTCGTCAAGAGGTGCCTTGCCTATTTAAGAGCTTCAGTCGGATAAAATATGACAACTTTTTCTTAGTTCATACCTCTCACATGGATTGAATTAAGTACCTACTTATATTGCTTTTGAATGTATCACTCGCATATTGAACACTGACTGAATTTCTCGAACTCCCATCTATACGCGATACGTCTCGACATGTGAAAACGGTCACCCATTAAAAGCCTGACCGCGGTGAGCTCTGCTTAACCTCTCAGATCGACTGATCTGTGGTGCAGCCATGTGGCTTTGTGACCCTCTTCTTCACTCGCTTAATGTGTAGATCTTAAGTTAGTATTATATTGGTAACGTGTAAGTTGTGTTGTGGTGTACTTAGTTCATGTCCGTGTAAATGTTAACCATGAGTTTAAAAGACCACACTGTCAAAGAAACGGAAACAGTTGCAGCCCTGAAAAGGGCTTTGTCAATTAAATTAATATTTATCATTTTTTTTGTTTAAATAAAGTAGCATAACTTGAATAACTTAAAACTAACCTAAGTCGAAAAATGAGGCGAAGCAAACTACGCTCTCTCGCCGCGGACCCGGCGAGCCAGCTGGATGTCTTTCGGCATGATCGTCACCCGCTTGGCATGAATAGCACACAGGTTGGTGTCCTCAAACAAGCCCACGAGGTACGCCTCGCTCGCTTCCTGAAGAGCCATGACCGCCGAACTCTGAAACCGTAGATCCGTCTTGAAGTCTTGTGCTATCTCCCGTACAAGTCTCTGGAACGGCAGTTTCCGTATGAGCAGTTCTGTACTCTTCTGGTAGCGCCGGATTTCTCGTAGTGCGACTGTACCGGGCCTGTATCTGTGTGGTTTCTTCACTCCGCCGGTTGCGGGTGCACTCTTGCGGGCAGCCTTCGTCGCCAGTTGCTTCCTCGGGGCTTTGCCCCCGGTGGACTTGCGAGCGGTCTGTTTTGTTCGCGCCATTTTTGTCGCTTCTCCAAGGTTAGCGCGCGTCTTATATAGTTACGCGGCTTCTCCCACTTAAGTTAGTTTTTAAGTTGAAGGTAGATTTAAGATATTTTGTGCGGAAATTACCCGTGGTTGGATTTTTGATTTGTATGGAATATTCCATTGGTATTATGATATGTTAAAGTGACAATTCTACAGATCTTATTGGCATTTATCTGTCTCAATTTACAAATAAAAAGATATTAAAATCAACTACACGTAAATTATAAATTATGACAATATCCACAGCATTTGTTTTAATGAGAATATCATTTAACTAATTATGCGTTCACTGTAAGAAACTGCACAATTCTTGCTTTATTATTATCTCATTGTTATTAATTTGAATACATTTTAAGTCAAATATTATAAAGTTTTTAATTTGCTTTCATATAACATAACATCACACCGGTATTCCCCGAAGAAGTAGGCAGAGGTGCACATATAGTACACCCACATTTCGCCAGTTATGTTTTAGGTCCCAATGTAATAGGGGGCGAGCCTATTGCCATCAACCGGGCACAAATCCAGACTCCGTGCTACTACTGAGAATGACCTAATGGAAAAACCCAGTAACAGTAGTCGCGCTTAGCGACCACTAGACCAACGAGACAGTCTAATTTGCTTTCATTCTAAGTAAATTTAGCATACTATCGACGTATACTCAAACTGATCGCTTTCACAAACATACGCTTACAATTTACAATTTTTGGCTCTAATTTTGGACACTAGACCGATTAATATTTAGTTTGGGCGGTAAAAACGACTCGTCCGTACCTAGCAAATAAATATATTGTTCTACTTAGTCTTAACCTTGTAAAATGGATGATATCCAGCGGATAGTGATACTAAATATAGACGACGTTTAATCCCAATAAAATTCAAGTACTTGAATATCTACTAATAGGTATGTTGATTTCATCCCTACTAATATTATTATAAACGCGAAAGGTTGTAAGTACGGATGTTTGTTACTCTTTCACGTTAAAACTACTGAATAGATCTTAATGAAATTTCATATGGAGGTAGCTCACACCCTGGATTGACACATAGGCTACTTTTTAACCCGAAAAATTGTAGCGGGTAACACGCCGGGGCGCGATAGTTAATAATACATAGTATGTTATAGGAAAACTTGATATAGGTAGTATAGGGACTTGTATGTTCGTTAACTTAATATAAATATGTAAGTACTTATTTTATTTTTGCATGCCGAAAAATGTAGGTCAAATATCTAAGACTAGTTCTACAAAAAACTATATCTGTAACCACCGTTATTTGTAGCAAATAAACTAAACAAAACGATATAAACTAAACGAAACTATCTATTCATTTATGTGACCATTTGCACAAATTTAAATGTATCTACTTAGGAACTCGAATTAGAACATTTGTTTGTGTTATTTCATTGTTTTAATCATTTGCAGCGCGTCTTTACCTACTGCTGGGTGAAGGCCTCTTTTGGTGATTCTCTCCATGCCGGCCAGAGCCAGCCTCATGGAGGTTCCACCAACTTTATCTGCCTATCATACCACTAGCCCGTCGACATTTCTTTTTCCAGTCTTAGTACGACATATTATTTCCGCCTGCCTTTATGGTCTAGTGGTCGCTAAGCGCGACTGCTGAGCATGAGGTCCTGGGTTCGAGTCCTGGATCAGGCAAAGATTTATTGGGTTTTTCCAGTAGCAGCACGGCGTCTGGAATTGGGACTTATAACATAACTGGCGAAATGTGGATGTACAATACACCTCTGCCTACCCCTTCGCGGAATACAGGCGTGATCTATGTCCACAACGTCTTCTTTATGTACCTATTTGACATTCTCGACTTAGTTTTAATCCTACATAATGAAAATCGCTCATTGGCCGTTCAATAAATGTCCTCCCTTCAACACCTCACTACTTGCACAACGAAGAATTCTACTTAAGCGGAACAAACTGGCGCAACGACATAATTTATTCCCTTCGCTTACAAGAAGCATTTTAACTTTATATACTAACTGCAAAATAACTACAAAATGTCTTCAAAAGCTATCAAGAAGAACAAATCAAGGTCTTCGAGGGCCGGCCTGCAGTTTCCCGTGGGAAGAATCCATAAGATTTTGAGGAAAGGAAACTACGCGCCGAGAATTGGCAGTGGAGCGCCGATATACTTGGCAGCGGCGCTTGAGTACCTGTCAGCTGAAATCTTGGAGCTAGCAGCAGAAGCAGCTTCTGACAACAAAAAGAGCAGGGTCATCCCACGACACATCTTATTCGCCATCAGAAATGATGAAGAACTGAACAAGTTGCTGTCGGGGGTCACCATCTCCCAGGGAGGCGTGCTGCCGGCCATCAACCCTATCCTGCTGCCGAAGAAAACTATGAAGAGTGATGGATAGATGTGTTGTTAGGTTAGGCTAGGAGATGAAGGTCGTTTAATGGCCTGATTATGACAAAGTCCTTTTCAGGACTGCAGTTCTTTCTGGTTTCTTTAGTACTGATATGTTTACTTAATAAATTTAACCGAACAAGTGTAGTAACTACTTCGGGTCGGCTTTGTTTTTGGACAAATACTGCCGAATCGACTGTGTAGCTACCCTTACACTTTTATATGCCCACCTAAAAACGCAATTGAGATCTTGTAATTTAATATTTTCTTTCTGCTATTAAGTCTGTTCGCATGTTTTAAATTCATTCAAGTTAAACTGAGATACTTATATTAGTCATGTAAAACTGTAATTCACATTCTACTATATTATCATTAAAATTATTATACCTGTTAATCGCTATTGGTTTTCTGAAAATAATAAAACACTGTTAACGTTAATGGTTCATTATCAGCCGGAAGACGTCCACTGTTGAACAAAGGCCTCCCGCTTAGAACGCCACAATGAACGACAGCTTGCTAATTGCATCCACTACGGCCTCTCTATATATTGATATACTTTGTACATCAATGGGCCTCTCCTTAGTTGCCATAATCACCCCCCTTTAGCAACCGGTTTGGAGATTGCAGTATCGCCGTTGAAGTTAGAGCAGAGCTAGTGCCCAACTTTCTGGATTTCCCCCCTTAGTCGCCTATTTTTTAATCAAAACAATATCATCACTCATCGACACGCAAATAAGAAGCAGTATAAAAGTATCTCTATGCAAAAGCTACTACATATTTGATTCTTACATTAAATTTTCTATTCTTACCTTTTTCCATGACGGTATTATCGGAGCTTTTTTCTATTTGATAACCACGACCGGAACCCACTATATCTTATCAGTTGCTCTCTTTCGCACCTTAAAAGTAAACTGTTTGCGTTATCTGTTATCGCGGGATAAATAAAAAAGTTATAAGTACTTATTGTAGGTATTGGCGGCAAATAAAATACGAGTACACTGATGTTTTAAGTTGCATGCTGATAGTGGAAAGAATTGGAACAATGCTTTTTAACTTTTTATTTTTTATATTGGAAATATCTGAAATAACTCATATATTAGAATATAAACATAACCACGCCAGTATTTCCCGAAGGGGTAGGCAGAGATGCACATAAAATACTTTGTATTGTTTTACCTGTGTTGTCTCCTTACGGCTTATATTCCGTACATTTATTTACAACTATCATTAACTACTGCCTCGTTGGTCTAGTGGTTGCTAAGCGCGACTGCTGAGCACGGGTCCTGGGTACGAATCCCGGGTCGCGCAAAGTGTTACTGGGTTTTTCCATTAGGTAATTCTCAGTAGCAGCACGAAGTCTGGATTTGTGCCCGGTTCATGGCAATATGCTCGCCTATTACATTGGGACCTAAAAAAACATAACTGGCGAAATGTTGGTGTATGTGCACCTCTGCCTACCCCTTCGGAGAATACAGGCGTGATGTTATGTAATGTTGTTAACTACTAGAATAAATTATAGGTAGGTACGATTACTAATAGCTACTACTAGATATCCTAGCCTAAGCAGCCATACAGCACGCCTCGCAAGCTTGACAAACATGAAATATCACATACACAAACACCTAGACTCGGAACAAATATGGATCACACAAATTTTTGCCCCGCGCGGGAATCGAACACGTTTGCTGGCATGATTCATAATGATGTGCACGAGAAGACAGCTGATAGTTTTACACATTCATCAATACTTAGTCTCTGTCGGTACCCATAACATAACACGGTTGAAGGTCGGTCCATCGACTCGCGTGGATCACAAAATGTCAATATAATGCGGGCAGGGAGTAGCAAGCAGGTATCATCAACATTTTGTTATGTTATACGTACTTACAATAGTTTCAAAATGGTGTGAGTATGTGGTGTTAATGCGTTAATTTATATATTTATATGTTTTTTTAATATCAAGCACGAATAGTGAATGATCTGTAATTTTTTTAGTGTAATTGATTTTTAACATTTCTATGAATTTTACCACAAATGTCAATATGTCTGATAGGTATTTCGTTTTACCAGAAAGTAAGAACTTGCGACACTAGTTTAATAACGGTGATTTAACTAAGTAGTATATCTATGGTATGCAATGAAACACAATCTATGTAACTACCTAGAGTGCAAGCTATCTAATAGCTTTAGTTATATCAATTTAGGGCTGATTAATTAAATCACCTGATATTTTCATTAGAATAACTTAGACGTTTCGAATTTATGTGCGTATTATAAATTAGTTATCAGTTGCTAAAAACGGTGAAGGAAAACATCGTGAGGAAACCGGCACACCTGACAGATTTTTCAACTGTGTGTAAACCCATGTCAGAGGCCTACAGGCGGTTTAAACTCTGATACCAGGTTGTTCATCAACCATACGATAAGAAGACTGTATGTATGTAACCAAATGTTGCGCGCCCCACCGTGCAGCTGCCGGCCCGACAGCTGCCGTCGACCGTTACACTCCGGCACGTGCTACCCCTGCGTATTATAGTGCTTTACGTGAAAGTGGGGTAGGCAGCGAGGTGATGTTGACGGCACGGACGGAATGGCGGGATAAATATATCGTAGTTTTTGGAATTTTTTGGAGGAGAGTTTAATTTTGATGTTTTTAGTTATAATTCTTGGGTTTACGGTACATAGAACAGATTAGAGAGTTAATTTGGCAATAGTTAACACTAAATTAAGTAATTTAGTTTAAATTTTTTCTTTTGTATATATTTATTTTTTAACGTGTGTAAAGAAGCTTGTAAATGAAAAATAAAATGTTCAATATTTCAAATCTGAAAAAAAAGTAATTTAAGACTTTTCAAGGGTTGTGTTTTGATATTCAAGTTGTATGTTTATAAAAATAGTTTTGGAAACTGATCACCCAACTTTTATACACTGGCCTGCACAACTAAATATCGCATTTTTAATATTGCAATATATAACTTTATAAGTAAATAAAAATTACTAAAATAATAATGGTCGACAAATAATGTATAGGAAGCTGATAAAAATTGTCTTCACACGTTTATTTCTAACCGACTTTAAAAAGAAGGCTATCAATTCGACAGTTTATATATTGAAATATATACCTATTTTTAATCTCTAACTTCTACGGTTAAGAAAAAAACACATTAATAGTGGTATCTGCTTAAATTTACAGGCTAATGCATTATTTTGCATATAATTGATCTAACTACATTATTCTAAAACAAAAGATATATTTTAAAACGTTTAAAAATTAAAATAATTCCAAAAAGGTTTCAATTTAATGCAATCTATGTGAACTATTTGCAGGCGCTGACGTCATGAGTAGCTTTTTGAATGCTCTGTTGTTTCTCAACGCGACAAGATCCAAGCCATATATTATGGATCCCTAATAAACGACCCTTCTAGACCTTTATAAAAGCTCATTCAATTGCACAAGGTACACATACCAGTTTTACTAGAAAATTTGTTAGCATTCAATTTTCTACTTTATATCCATACAAATACAGTTCACATTTCAATTTGCCGCGTTGCTATTGTGTTAAACTGAATGCATAATAACTTGATAATCATTTTGGACTTTATTACCAAAGGATAAGGTACATAATGAATATAGAAGAGTTTTTTTGAAATTGGAATTCAAACAGCGCGTGCCCATTTGCAGGGGTGCGCGAGCGCCGTTTCCGACCCCGGTGTTTTTGAAAAAGGAATCCCTTTACAGTTGACGGTTATACGTTGAGCAGGATAGACGTGTGTGCTATCGATAGAATAATAATAGTAATTTATTTTAATATTAGTGTGTAAATACAGTGAAGTGTCGTTAGTGTTTATAACTCCAAATACTAAGCAACATTTAGTCTAAAACTGATTTTAAAATCACAGTTTTATATACACTTAGTTAGTTTTAAATACAGTAGAAAATAGTTTATTTAAATACTTGTAAATAACCAAGATAATATCGTACTTAAGTGAATATAATTCAACAAAAAAGTTTAAGTCTAAGAAACCAGGTGACCTGAACCGTCACGGTGTACAACCACCCTTTTTCTTATAAAACAGGAAGCATGCACTAACGAGTGCACCGGGGAAGAATTACGCTTACAATTTATAATGGATTCGCCAAAAATCGTGTACAAATATTACTCGAATCCAGCTTTTTGTTCACAAAGCGAGGTTATTTTCGCACAGAAATCATGTATGACGAAGATTGTGTCGCCGGAGCGGCAAAGGATGCCGCCTCTAGGCGCCATTTCGCCAAGAAAAGTCGAAATAAGCAACAGAATTATGAGGACAGACATTTCCGACAACCCGCTGCGAATGTCTCCGGCTGGGGCCCCAAGATTCAGAGAGGAACCCCCTGAGTTGCCTCCAAAGCCACCAAAGTTCCAGAACAGGAGTTTCCAGCGCCAGTCTTCTTTAGTATACAAGCCTACTCGCTCTGTGAGATGCAGGACACGAAGTGAAGATCTAGAAATGGCGCAATTGAAGCAGCAACGGCAGACGCGGTATGACAGGCACGCGAACAGCGACGATGGCTTGGAAGACAGCCGGCTGAAACACAGATATGAAGTCATTCAGGACTTCGACGATATTGTCGACTATTCGCCAACGAAGAAGAGGATTGTTCAAGCGAAGGCTGAGGAAATCGAAGAGTATAATGTTGACGGACCAGATGAACACGAACTGAAGGAAATTCCGACGGAAATTGTGAAAACTGTCAATGGGCGGACGCACAGGTACGCTATAGTCCCTTCAGAAGAGGATGAGCCCAGGAAATGTAACGTCACCTTCACTTCTCCCATCATGTCCAAGAAGCATCTGATAGCGACGCAGAAACTCCACGAACTCTTATCAACTCCTCGGAAATTGAAGAGCTATGCCAGCCAGCCATCCGTCAGAATGACCCCAAACAAATCAATAGAGAATAAATACTCTGAAACTCCCAGAAAGTTCATGTCAAGCACTCCGACACATGGAGTAACACCTTCCAAATCTTGCGCCAACTTATCTTCTAGAACGAGCGCACCAACGTCTCCTATCTCTCCGAAAGCTCAACAGAAACTCAATTATGGTGTGCCGGAATTGCCGGAGAAGATGCCCTCGTTTGACAGACACGACGTGTTTGTGACAAGCTTTAGAGAAAAGGCCAGAGATAGGAGCTTTGAACTGGAGAGGGAGATGAATAGAGAGAGGAGGGACTATGACAGAAGGAGAGAGAGCCAGAGGAAGGACAAGAATACTGCTGTTATAGTTCCGAGGTAAGTTTAACATACATACATATAACCTTACATAGTGTCTCACTGATATTATAAAAGCGAAAGTTTGTGTGTATTTGTTACCTCTTCACGCTCGAATAGCTGTACCAATTTTGATGAAATTTCATATGGAGGTAGCTGACACCCTGTATTAACACAGGCTACTTCTTATCCCGATAGAATCCAGTGGGTAAGTCCGCGGGGCGCAGCTAGTATTACATAAGTGTGTATTAACTTCGTCGTCTATATTCTTCATAAATTATAACGCCATTATGTCTTATTAGGGTGGGTATAAATGTTACTTACCGAAGTTTCGACAGACATTTTCTCACCCTTATTTATTAGGTAGCTAGTAGTTTGTGACTTTTATATACTAACAGATCATATTATTGCACAGTCAGGCTGTCTGTGCACAAAGCCAGTTATGCGCATCACCTAAAGGTTAACGTCAACGATTGAGTCCGACTCCTTAGTCTGGTGAATTTATCCGATTCGTTTTAGCAATTTAGGCATAAACAAACATAACAGTCAGATAAATTCACATAATTTTGGTTTTGAGTTTCGCTTGTGGTGTTATTGAGGTATACTTAAATATAATAATAAAAACGCAGCCCGCCGATGGGCACGCAGCTGTTTGGCACGTGTAGAACGAGTTTTTACAACAGTTGCAATATAACAAGGTCTGTCTTTGATCACAGGCAAAGTTATTATAAAGTATAAGGTAACTACCAATCGACAATATTATAGATTACTTGCTTTTGCCCGCGGGTTCGCTTGTGTTAAGTATCCTATGTCCTTTCTCTGGTCTTAAACTTTCTACATGCCAAATTTCATCAAAATCCGTCCAGCGGTTTAGTTGTGAAGGCATAATAGACAGACGGAGTTACTTTCACATATATAGAATTAGTTAATAACTACATGAGTACGTAACGTCTTCACGTGCTGCTACTGAGAATTATCCAATGGCAAAACCCAATAACACCTTGCTCGACCCGGGATTCAAAACCACGACCTCATGTACAGCAGCCGCGCTCAACGACCACTAGACCAACGAGCCAGTATTATTTCATAGTATCTAATATGCATTCTTTTCTTCCCTCAGGGTAGCAGCTCCACCGTCAGTGTACTCTGACGACACCTACAAATCTGTCTCCAGTCTGAAGATGTCCGGCGCTACAGCCTCCCTCACCATAGCCGCCGTGATGCTCACCATGTGTGGAGGCCTCACCGCTGGACTCAGCTTCTACATGATGTATGCTGTGAGTATCATTTTTTTAAACGTCGCCCCTCCCTATTTATTTCTCCATTAACATGTGGGTGCGTTTCACAAGCACGTAATGCTATATTTATTTATTTTATTAGAATAGAACGGCTAGGCAATTACAAATATAAAACAAAACACAACACATTAACAATATAAAAATATACATATAATAACCCTTTCGTTAAACTCTCACAGAACTTCAGACATCCTGACAAGAATAATCCTCTCATACTCGCAAACATGTCACACTCTGGTTTATATACATAAACACTTGTGTTTGTGCCGGGACAAATATCTGCGGATCACATTTTTTTGTCCCGGGAATTGGACTTAGCACGCCATCGCCAGTCCATTCTTCCTTGTATTAGAATTGAAATTAAATTGGAGAGTAGACCACAGGTCGTCAAATTTATTAGCTAGATACAAGAAACGGATATATATACAATACATATAGGCAATTAGTTTTTGTTGCCAGGAAAATACGGCGTGTACGACGGAAAACATAACATCACGCCTGTATTCCCCAAAGGGGTAGGCAGAGGTGCACATTTAGTACACCCACATTTCGCCAGTTATGTTTTAGATCCCAATGTAATAGGGGGCGAGCCTATTGCCATCAACCGGGCACAAATCCAGACTCCGTGCTGCTACTGAGAATTACCTAATGGAAAAACCGAGTAACACTTTGCCCGACCCGGGATTCGAACCCGGACCTCGTGCTCAGCAGTCGCGCTTAGCAACTACTAGACCAAAGAGGCAGTTATGATTTATACTAGTAACAACATATATGTGATTCCAGGTGGGCCGACGTTACTATCTAGACTTCGGCGTGCTAGCCGGCTTCACGTGCTTCCTGCTCGGTCTACTGGGCTTCAGGGTGCGGAGGCAGCATCTACTGCCCAACAGGAACTACATCTCCGGTAATTATTTAAATAAATTGGTTGTATTGTTACCTACAGAATACTGGCTGGAGGCTCTTGCAGTCCCGCCTTTGTTTACGTCCAATAAGACCCCCGTGGGGTCGTCGACATAAAAGTATTCCGAAAAAAAACTTAAAGAACTGGCGTCGAGTGGCGGCAGACTGGGACAAGTGGTAGAAGGGGTGGGGGGCTTTGGGGCAAATAGTTTTCTGTAGGACGACGAAATTAAATTGACAAAAATTGTTGATTTAATATTGAATACCTTGGTGGTCTGGTGGTCATAAAGAGCCACTGCTGAGCATGAGGGTTAGATTCCCGGTGTCATTGGGTGTTGTAAGTAATTCTCAAGTGCCTGATTTGTGACATTAGACTTGCCCCCTATTAATGTAGGCCCTGCATATAACGTAACTAACAAAATGTAGGTGTAAATTACACCTCTGCCTACTCCTTTGAGAAATACAGGCGTGATGTTAAAGAATGAAAGTGTAATTTTACATCGAACCTTTTTTAAATGACCAAAAAGTATGTTTTAATGATTAATATTTATTCTTCTTTTTCAGGCTACATCGTGCTTTCATCGTTCTCTCTGCTGAGCGCGTTCGGTCTTCTTATTCTTCTGTCAGTAGAACCAAAGCCGGGTACACCTCTAAACGACATCACTTCTGGTGCTGTCTGCGGCGTCAGTATACTGTCGTTATGTCTCGCATCTATTGGGGTCCTAGCGTCCTATTGCTGCGTAAAAGACCCCCCAGATAATAGAGTGGGGACTACCAGGTGGTATTAGAATAAAAACGCACCTGAAACTGGTTAAATGCTCTAAGAAAATAGCCTACAGTTAAAAGCTGATGGAAATATTATTGATAAAGATGCGCGCGCAACTTAAATAAAAATGGCGTCCAGTCATAACCAAAAAAATATTTTTAACCTGAGTTTTTAACGATGTTTTAAAGTTATTTGAAGATTTGTATACGAAGTTACGAACAATGCAAAGAATAAATTATTCCTTGTTTTTTAATTGGATGACATTATATTGTATAAACTGAAGATAATATTGGCCGCGGAATTCAAATATTTGTACTCACATTTTCAATTATTTAAAGCTCTGTTTGTGGTCAATGTTGATTTTAATGTGTGATTAAAGAGTTAAGAGACGGTAATTAATAATTACGACGGTAATTAATAATATTTAATAATTACTTAATAAATAAAAAGCATCTGGTTAGATACATATTTATTTAAGTTGTATAACATTGTATAAGATATGAATTTCGCGGCCTGCCTTAATGATCTTTTTATTTAAAGGCTGATTCCACTACGTTGTGCTCCATTATTAAATAAAATTATTTATGTTTACAAGGTCTGCCGTTTGTGGAGTTTGTATTAAGACATTAGGTACCTAATCATTATAATAATATGTTGTGCTGAAGTTTTGAAATACCAAAGCAGGTTAAGATTTTTAATTGATTGTATTTTATTACGAGATTGTTGTAAAATTTTAATAAAACCTTATGAATTTAAAATGTATGAGTTTCATTTGTGTGTTGTTCCTACTACGTGAGTTAGTTACTGTAAGGAAGAGAAGACCCGGCAGACGTACTCATCCAGATTAGAACCCTTGAACAACGTGCAGGCTTACGTGCAGGTAACACATAAAGCACGATATACAAGGTAACTATGTATGCTAAGTTAAAAGCAAACTAAAATTTGTGCTTCTCTCTGGGAAACAGGAGTACCTACACCACCGTAAGTCGGTACTTTTGTACTTATATTTAGAGAAATTAGAGATCAGTTAATTGTATTGTGCACGTGTAGACGCACAAATTAAATAGGACTCAGTTTTATTATTTTCTTTACTATTCAAAAGAAAAGTAATTGTACTGAAACTCACCTTAAACACGTTTCGTTGTACGACACGTTTGTTGTTAGTTGTAATTGGTGTGATTCATTATTTTATTGACTCGTCTTTTTGTAAGTTATTCTTGATATCAAAAAATTAACATGATAAAAATGACTATTTTCATTTATTTCCCGTGTAACTTGTTTTAAAGGTTAACTTAACATACAATGTAACATTCATGCATAATTTTTAGTTTCAATTTTTTCTTTTGTATATATTTATTTTTAAGGAGTGTAAATAACCTTGCAAATAAAAGAGAAAATAGCTTTATTTTTATAGATAATGAGGAAAACATACAACTACAAGTTAGAAACATGCGAAATGGAACGTGTTATGTAGTGGGTAGACGTCTTGTCAAACTATGCGTCAACACATCTCGTTCCACCCGTATGAATATTAATGTAATAGCATGATACTATTGCTGTCTTTGTCTTTCTTAAGTACAACTAAATTATGCTATCCTGTTGTCTAAAATTTGTATCAAACTGGAACGTGACTCAAGATTGTTCAACACTCAACTGAGATTTCTTTTCATTGTGTTAATTTGATAACAATTGGGGTGTTTGATAACAATTTCTAATTGGTAAATTTTAAAACGAGATGTAGCTTAGATTTTACCATCTTCCGTGACAGTTGCATTTATGTCAACACCCAGCGAGATATGCATTTCGTAATATAAGTGTTTTAAGTGTCTTATTAGTACAAACAAGTAAGTCTTTGTTTTATTACATTTTTTTAATTAGCATGAATTGAATGTCACCTAAACCTTGTGCAGGTTGCGCAAAAAGTTGTTTTTTATTTATTCAACATTAGTTTGGTAGGTAAACTCGAGATCAAAATTAATTTAATAATTTTTTGAAGGTCGTGAGATTATTTGTTTGTTTTTGCTTCGTAAGTCATAAAATCTTTAGGCTTAATGTTTGATGTGACCATCTGTCAATAAGATTAAATTCCTTTGCATAAATTATCGTACTACAACAGCCTATTTCATTGCCCTACATATTTTATCTGTATTATTAATACAGTACACAGTACTATCAAAATAACATTCCATATATATATGTATACCTAACCTATGGGCATTACAGAGTTATTAATAATAATGTTACTGTCACAGAAGCCTTTGAAAATATTGATAGCTGGATATTACATTCATATTTTTACTTATTCATATTATTACCGGTGGATGCAAACGGCAAGTTGGCGTTTACTGTGGAATTTTAAGGGGGAGGTCTTTGTTCAACAGTGGTTACGGCTGATGATGACTATTCATATATCTATATATATATTCACACCTGTAATCCCAGGGGTAAGTACAGGAGTTATTTCTCCAGCTCCCTTACTATGAAGTCTTCTAGCAGGACAGTTTACATTGTGGAAGAGAGACACCACATTACACTGCAAGTAGCAGTAGGAGACTGTACCCATAATGTCTTCACTGATCAGGAGTACCATGCAATTGATGGTAAGCTTGTTGACATTTCGAGGTATTTTCTTATAAGAAATAATAAAGAAATCATGATCATCAGCCAGAAAATGTCTACTGTTGAACAAGGACCCCCCTTAGGATGCCACAATGAACGGCAACTGTAGTTGGTTGCTATTTGCATCCACCGGTTGCCCAAGAGCATGTGTGTATATGAAATGAAAAACTATGATGAAGATTACATACTTAACATTAAATAATATAAAAAATAATAACTAAATTTTAAAGGAAACTGGAAAAATGGTGGACACGAGTGGGACTCAAACCCTTCTCAAAAACCCCCAAGTTTCCTTTATCAATTTAGATTTAACCCTAGCATGGCAACATGCAAAAAATATACAAAACGTCAAATAATAACTAAGTTAATAATTCAATAGTTTTGTGTTAAATTTTAATAGAATTATTATGTTTTTAATTCAGTCGAATAAATTTAATAATGTCTGTTATTCATTTTCATTCAAATTAATGTTATTCCGACTGGTATTAAAGGAAAATTAATAGTAACGTAAACGTAGTGTAGGACGTCCTCCAGCTAGGTGGGGCGACGATATACGCAAAATGGCTGGCAGTGGTTGGAGGCGGAGGGCTGAAGATCGAGCTCAGTGGCGTGCCATGGGAGAGGCCTAAACACAATATAATTGGAATCAATGTTAATGATATTTTGCTTGTTATCAGCCAACGCCTGATATTCCAAGATAATGTTTGTTTTTTGTTTATTACAATATTGAACTGTTTTGTTTTTTGTTTCATCATACATTTAATTATTTGCATAGCATAACATCACGCTTGTATTCCCCGAAGGGGTAGGCAGAGGTACACATACAGTACGCCCACATTTCGCCAGTTATGTTTTTTAGGTCCCAATGTAATAGGGGGCGAGCCTATTGCCATCAACTGGGCACAAATCCAGACTCCGTGCTGCCAATGAGAATTACCTAATGGAAAAACCCAGTAACACTTTGCCCGACCCGGGATTCAAACCCAGGACCCCGTGCACAGCAGCCGCGCTTAGCAACCACTAGACAGTCAAGTTTAAAAGTTTAAAGTTTTATTATTTGTTATTAGTTCTATAGTGTTGTTGTAATCCTCTCGGACTGATGACCCCCTACGGTTGGGGGCCCCCTCGGACCGGGGCCCCGGGGCATTTTGCAGGTTTGCCCCCTATAGTGATCTTACTGCTCATATTACACTGCCTTAATCTTCTGTAATACCAGAGGCTAATTATAATCTTGGCGAGTGATAAAATGTGTGCAATAACCACCCAGTTTAGGAGTACCTATATCTCTGCCTAAACACTTGAGGGTACAGGCGTTATTATAAAATGTATGTCTTAATTGGTGTGTATGTAGAGAATCAATTATGTATGTATGACTGCAATATCTGTTTTTAACTTTATCATGTTTTTGCAAATTCATACAATATTAGTCATTTTCTGATTAAATACAATAGTGCGTAAAAAGTAATTACAAATATTGTGATGGGAGAGGAAATAATTATTTACGTTCTACGAGTATGTAGTATAGCCTTGACCTTCGAGTTTTGCGCGACATTTTTTTACGACACCTTTTCTGGGCAAAATAAATAGTATCATAATGTATATAGTCGTTGATAGTCTAATACCGCGTAAGAAACAGTATTCAAAACCGCGAATGTACAAAAAAGCAAAAATGAAATTACGAAAACTTACTATTGAGAATATTGATTTTAAGAATAGTACCTACATAAGATTATAGAGAACGAAACGGTCTTATACCCAAGTCAATATATAAGAATGAATTGCTGTTCGTTAGTCTCGCTAAAACTCGAGAACGGCTGGACCGATTTGGCTAATTTTGATCTTGAAATATTCGCATAAGTCCAGGGAAGGTTTGATGAGAAGGCAGTACAAAGTTCGCCGGGTCAAATATTTATAATAGCAGCCTAAGATCAGTGCCGTAACTAACTTTTTATGCCCCCGGTGCGAGTTTTTTTAACAGCGCAGTTTTTTTAGTTTCTGGTCCTTCATCTGGTAATTTCTGTGCCCCTATAGGGTCTGTGCCCTATACCTGAGCACCCCTGACAATGCCCTAGTTACGGCACTGCCTATAACATCTTTCCCTCAGTACAAGCTACTTCCATATACGATTACAAAGTAGGTACTATCGGTTCACCCACATTATTTACAAATACCTCGATTCGTCACGTACTGGTAAGCTCTTATCTGTCACGGCATTCGTTGTACTACGCGTGCATACTACTCATAATGTCATAATTATAATAACAAATATGGTTATCTTGCTGGGGAGTTTGTTCCGCCGTTTAAAACTGGCCTAAAGTGGGTACAGCCCCCTTACTAGAACTCTTAAAGCAGGACAGTTTACGTTGTGGAAGCGAGACGCCGCATTACACGTCTCGCTTCCACATAAAACTGTCCGAATTTAAAAAGTCTGTAAAAATTGGTCCGGGAATCGAACCCAAGCCCTCTTGCTTATCAGTCACGCTTGACCATAGACGAACTCAAAAACCGCGATAAAATCCGTAAACCTAGTTTTAATTCTATATCTAATATTCGCATAAGTAATATAAATCATTAAGGTAGGTACTCAACATTTTAAAAATAATAAATACTAAAATGTATGAGTAAATTCATTGTACCCAGACGTTAACAGTATAATTATCTATAGTAAACACAATCAACTAATGGTTCCAGAGGTAATCATGTCGCACCCGCGCGTGAGGGAGGCGGCAGAGTCCCTGCTCAGCAGTGTCAGCCCGCACCAGCGAACACTCAGTAAGTCGTCTCAATTATTTACTTCTAACTTATAACGTCATATTGATGCATTTTTAATAATTCATTTTTTTTTTTTTTAATAAAAACGTCGCCCCACACTAGGAATTTCTCCTGTATCGTAGGTGCGTTTCACAAACATGAAATATTCACAAACACAAACACCCAGACTCGAGACAAACATCTGTGGTTCGCACAAAGTTTTGCCCCGTGCGGGAATCGAACCCGCAACCCTTAGCGCAGCAGTCCAATCACTTAGCCACTGCGCTAATCAGGTCGTCTTAAATTATATCTACTCTCAAATTCAACAATTTATGCGCAGAAATATAGTGTACAATGGTCTTCAAGGGTTATTGTGTGTGTCAAGTGTCATTATCATTATCATTTACCTTCATTTTACAGTATATTTATTGATTATGAATTCTAGATTAAAATACTTATATGTTAACTGCACGAAACGGACGCGTCAGTACTCTCACAAGTTTATATATCACCATAAATCGCTGCGCAAACATGAACCCTTGTGTCCTGTGTCGGATACAAGGTACTAATGAATTTTCTTTACAACCAGTATGACTGAGAAAGCCTCGTTGGTCTAGTGGCCGATATGCGCGACTGCTGAGCACGAGGTCCTGGGTTCGAATCCCGGGTCGGGCAGTGTTACTGAGTTTTTCCATTAGGTAATTCTCAGTGGCAGCACGGAGTCTGGATTTGTGCCCGGTTGATGGCAATAGGCTCGCCCCCTATTACATTGGGACCTAAAAACATAACTGGCGAAATTTTGGTGTATTATATGTGCACCTCTGCCTACCCCTTCGGGGAATACAGGCGTGATGTTATGTTTATGTTTTACAACCAGCCACATAAAATCAGCCACTCCCTGCGCAGACGTCATTCGCCGCTACAGGACACAGCTACTACTTACGGTATACTGTCATGGTGTGCCGTGTGAGTACCTAACTAAACGTGTCGACGTTCGTGCAGCCCCGTACCAATTTGTCCTATATAAACACAGCGTATTCTTTACTTCAAAAGCACAGTCGAGTGGTATGACCGTTGGACTGCGAAGTCAAATGTCGCAAGTTCAAACCCCGGCACGTACCAATGTCTTTTCGATTTTATTTGCGTATTAAATTACTTATCAGTTGCTAAAAACGGTGAAGGAAAACATCGTGAGGAAACCGGCACACCTGAGAGGTTTTTCAACGGTATGTAAAGCCATGTTGGAAGCCTACAGGTGGTTTAAACTCTGACACCAGGTTGTTCATCAACCATAGGATAATCAGAAGAAGTCTTATTTGTCATGTGCTTGTTGCAGCTCACTCGCACTCCCTGAACCTGGTATCGGACGACCTGGTAGCGGGCCACCGGCCGCAGGGCAAGATGTCCACCGTCAGGCGGTTCTTCTGTCTCTTCGTCACCTTTGACCTGCTGTTCACCAGCCTCATGTGGCTTATATGTGTTATGGTGAGTCCTTCACTTATGTATACTAAGGAACACAAGTATTTCCAATCTTGGTATTGGTTGGCATGAGTTAGTTACATGGAAACGGGAAAGGATGGTATTGATGAAAATTTCTAAATAAAATGTAACCAAAGTTAAAAGTTACTCCTTATAGTATCAGCTATCTGCTAGTAAAAGTCCGGTTAAAATCGGCCCACTCGTTTCGGAGATTACGTGGAACAAACATAGACAGAAAATTAAAATAACAGCCTATAACCGTCCCACTGCAGGGCAAAGGCCTCTTCTCGTGTAGAGAAGGATTGAGCATTGATCACCACGCTAGCTCACTGCGCGTTGGCGATTTCAGATAATTAAATCCAGGTTTCCTCACGATGTTTTCCGTCACCGTTAGTCAGTGGTGTCTTAGAATAACTAAGAAAGTATTTGTAACATTAAAAAAGTCACATTGATACGTGCCCGGGTTTGAACTTGCAACCTTGTGCATACAAATCCGGTATGTTAACCACTAGGCCACCACGACATATCTACATACGAAAACTATAATCATGTATAATTCCAGATGCGAGGCGAGACTCTCCGTCAGATCATGGACACGGAGATCCTGCACTACGACGTGAAGAGCTCTCTGTTCGACATCGTGATGGTGGCCGTCAGCCGCTTCGTCATGCTGCTTCTGTTCTACGCTGTCCTGTACATCAATAACTGGAGTATTATAGCAGTGAGTACCTTCTACTAATAAGGAATCTAATAATAATAACAGCCTATAACTGTCCCATTGCAGGACAAAGGCCTCTTCTCGTATAGAAGGATTGAAGGATTGAGCATTGATCACCACGCTAACTCAATGCGGATTGGCGATTTCAGATAATTAAATCCAGACTGCCTCGTTGGTCTAGTGGTTACTAAGCGCGACTGCTGACCACGAGGTCCTGGGTTCGAATCCCGGGTCGGGCAAAGTGTTACTGGGTTTTTCCATTAGGTAATTCTCAGTAGCAGCACGGAGTCTGGATTTGTGCCCGGTTGATGGCAATAGGCTCGCTCCCTATTACATTGGGACCTAAAACATAACTGGCGAAATGTGGGTGCACTATATGTGCACCTCTGCCTACGTTTTTGGTGAATACAGGCGTGATTTTATGTATTAGTGTGATAATTATATCTGTAACTATTAACCTATTAACTAATAGTATTGTTTTGTTACAGTTATCAACGGGGTGTACGTGCGCACTTTTAATAGCCAAAGTTTTTGTATTTGATGTAAGTATACTATTATTATTTTTTTATTTAAAAAAAACGTCGCCCCACACTAGGAATTTCTCCTGTATCGTAGGTGCGTATCACAAACAATAATATTCACATACACAAACACCCAGACTCGGGACAAACATCTGTGGTTCGCACAAAGTTTTGCACCGTGCGGGAATCGAACCCGCAACCCTTAGCGCAGCAGTCCAATCGCTTAGCCACTGCGCTAATCAGGTCGTCAACTATTATTCGACGATATCGTCAGAATTGCGGGCAACCGGTGGATGCAATTGGCAAGCTGTCGTTCATTGTGGCGTTCTAAGGGGGAGGCCTTTGTTCAACAGTGGACGTCTTCCGGCTGATGATGGTGATACTATTAACTTCTACAATAATAATATTTCCAGCCAGTACCTGTTAACGCCCATAACCAATATCTGTGTACATATGTACCCCTCGTCGTTCTGGTTGCTAAGCACGACTGCTGAGCACGAGGTCCTGGGTTTGATTCCCCGTTCGGGCAGTGTTACTGGGCTTTCCATTAGGTAATTCTCAGTAGCAGCATGGAGTCTGGTTTTGTATGCGGTTAATGGCAATAGGCTCGCCCCCTATTACATTGGGACCTAAAAACATAACTAGCGAAATGTGGGTGTACTATATGTGCACCTCTGCCTACCCCTTCGGGGAAAACAGGCGTGATGTTATAGTATGTTACATTTTTGTACACTCAATGTTTATTACATGGCGTTTAGGAGGTATAATTAATTATTAAATCATTATTGTCCATATCAGGCACAGCAATATTTCCGTAACTTAACATTTCTGTGTACATTTGTCCCCCAGTGGGTGAACGCCACGGAGCCGGTGTACGAGGTGTTCCTGATCCTGACGTCCTTCACCCTCGCGTGGGGGGAGGCCTGGTTCCTCGACTTCAGGGTCCTACCGCAGGAGCTGCAGGCCAAACAGATCCTGGAGTCTATAGGTATGTTGGACCCTGAATATGGTTCGTGGGAACAATAATACATGATTAGCGCAGTGGCTAAGTGATTACATTGCTGCGCTAAGGGTCGCGGGTTCGATTCCCGCACGGGGCAAAAAATTGCGCAAACCGCAGATGTTTGTCCCGAGTCTGGGTGTTTGCGTGTGAAATTTCATGTTTGTGAAACGCACCCACGATATAGGAGGAATAACTAATGCGGAGCGATGTATTAAAAAAAAAGTTGTTTATTTTACATAACATCACGCCTGTGTACTCAGAAGGGGTAGGCAGAGGTGACTGTAGAGTACACCCACATATCGCCAGATATGTTATGAGTCTCAATGTAGTAGGGGGCGAGCCTATTGCCATAAACCGGGCACAAATCCAGACACCGCGCTGCTACTGAGAATTACCAAATGGAAAAACCCAGTAACACTACCCGGCCCGGGATTCGAACCCGGGACCTCATGCTCAGCAGTCGCGCTACCAACCACTAGACCAACGGGGCTCAAGTCAGTTGTATTAAATTGATAAAACATGAGATAAATACATATATAAGACACATCTGGCTATTATTACCGCGACCCACTTCAATCTATCTCTTTGACATATTTAGATAAACTTTTTGGTTTATATTTGGATTACTATCGCGCATGCGCGGGTATGAGGTATATATAAGACCGTTTTAACAAATTACTATACATATGTATTACTAGTTGCGCCCTGCGGTGTTACCCATAATTTTTTTTCGGGATAAAAAGTATGTGTTAATCCAGGGTAGTATAACTGCTAGCTGGAGGTAGCCCTCCATACCAAATTTTATGACAATTAAATTGGTCCAGCCATTTGAGCGTGAAGAGGTAACAAACATACAAACACACACACAAACGTTTGCCTTTATAATATTAGTGTAAAATGTGATTATGGATTAATAATATCTTTTGTTATGTTTCCTAATGTTACCAATGCCCCACAGTTCACTCGGGCCCTTCGGAGCGCACCCCGCTGCTGGGCGGCGGGGGACAGGGTGGGGCCCACTGCCCGCCGTACGCGGAGTCCACCGTCAAATGGTTCAGCCCCGTTGAGACCCCCGAGTCCAGTCCCCGTCCGCGCCGCCCCGGGGAGCAGATCATACTGACGCAGGAACAGGTATGTGTGGTTTTAAGGCAGAGGGGACAGTAGTGACGTAGGAGTTTTCCCCGGTCGAGACCCCCGAGTTTGGCCCCCGCCCGCGCCGCCCCGGGGAGCATATCATACTGACGCAGGAACAGGTATGTGGGGTTTTAAGGTAGAGGGGTCAGTAGGGACGTGGGGGTCCTTCGCGGTAGAGACCCCCGAATCCAGCTTTTAGAAAAATAAGACTTAATCTCAATTAGACTGTTCTAGTATGTAATATTCAGCGATATTTGCTTATTGTGCAGGTTATTCCGTTAAAATATTTAAAATTTAAGACTCAAAAGACTAATTATCAAGCGTATAGCACGGAATGAAGAAATACAAAAAAAAACTGTAGAAAATAAAATTATCGATAACAGATGCAATTAAAAAAAACCAAACCTACCGTAACTATAGGTTCAAAATTTTCACTTATAATACCACAAGAGCTTCAAAATTATCGGGTATTTCCCGATAGGTTCGTTGCAAACAAATGAAGGAGTCACGTTTTTCAGGTTAAAAAATCACGAGCGCGAAGCGCGAGTGATTTTTCCTGAAAAACTTGACGACTTTATTTGTTTGCAGGGAACCTTGAGGGAAATGCCAGATAATTTTGAAGCTCGTGTGGTATTCGGGGGATTATTTTTCCGTCCCAAATGTCGGCCAATAGAATTGCACCATTCGACGTCACGTGGTACAACCAAAAAATATTCAAAAAAATTATCAGTATAATACCATGTAGGTTGTACCACGTGACGTCGAATGGTGCAATTCTATTGGTCGATATTTGGGTCGGAAAAATAATCAGAAATATAATTTGTATTTTGCAATAATATATGTCTTCATAAGTAACGAAAATCGGATCAGTAGTTTAAAAAAAAATTGCACACATACAAACATACACCAAATACAGAACCTTCTCTTTACGAAGTCGGTGATAAAACAAAGGTCTTTGAAATGTGATCCCCTATTCTTAATTGGTCTACTTAATAATGCCGCGGCTAAAATCCAAGGGCGATCGAGTTAAGATGAATTGGAGGCAATTGGTGATCTTTGAGTTTATCCCAATTGACATCTTATTGATGTAGATTACGGTCGAATCAATAGCCTTTATTAACAAAACAATACGCCTTCATTCCCTAAAGGGGTAGGCTGAGGTGAATAATACACGCACATTTCGCCAGTTGGTGTGTTATAGTAGTTTGCCGAGTGGTATCCGGCCTAGAATTGACCACCCCCTTTCCTCCCGTGGGTGTCGTAAGAGGCGACTAACGGATAATCCAGAAGATGGGCAGCGGCGTCTTCTGTAACTTCACCACATATACTGCGATCCCCAAGCCGCTTGCCAAGAATGGGGAATCCCTCTCTTTACCCAAGAGGAAGGCCTTTGTTCAACAGTGGACGTCTTTCAGCTGATGATGATGTTAGGCCTAATGTAACAGGGAAGCGGGCTGGGCGGTCGTATTGCTATTAATCAGGCACAAATCCAGACTCTGGACGGAGACCTACCTAATGGAAAAACTCAATAACAGTGCTCGGGAATCGACCCCAGGATGCTCAGTAGGTCGGGAAAAGTATTATTAGGTTTGAACATTAGGTAATTCTCAGTAGCAGTACGGAGTCTGGATATGTGCCCGGTTGATGGCAATAGACTCGCGAAATATAACTGGCGAAATATGGGTGTACTACACATCTCTGAAGTTGCAAAAGGGTCAAGTGAGGAGTACCCTTAACCGACGAGCATGTATAAGGAATGTGATGCGAGTGAATGAGGCGAAAGAAGTATGCCAGGATCGTAGCAAATGGAAATCCGTGGACTCTGCCTACCTATCTGGGAAACAGGCGTGACTTTATGTATGTATGTTCTACACACCTCCTTCTGTATGTATATAATTATCATTTTCTTATCATTATCATCATCAGCAGCCTGACTTCACCAACTCTGTGTCTATGTGAATATAATAGTAGTAATTCGTGCTTCGGAAGGCACGTTAAGCCGTTGGTCCTGCGTCTGACCTCTCTCCGGTCTACCGTCCCATCGGACTATGAGAGTGAGGGAATAGGGAGTGCACCTGTGTTCGCGCATACTTGTGCACTATAATATCTCCTGCGTAGTTGGCTCGTCTCAGCTGAGACAGACCGCTGTGACTGAAATTCGATCGAAAATCGATATAACAGTTGTTTAAATATTCATCATACATTTGTCATTTTTATGTGATGTCAATATCTGTCGGTAATTAATTCAATTGTCAAGGTCGAAACAGTTCATATATTATACACTGCAGTGCATAATAATGACCCATTGTGACGTGACCTATATAAAATCTATTTTACTATAATAACTTTCGTGAGTGTTATCCATATTATTTACTATATATTCCGGTTATACTCCCGAATACACCCGTGAGTATAACCGGAATATATAGTAAATAAAATCTATTGTTTGACGTCAATCATTTACATAGGTGTCGCTTAATGGCTACATTAACATAACTTGAACTACATTTGAACATAGCAAAACGCCTGTATTTCCCGAAGGGGTAGGCAGGTTTACACATACATATCGTACATCCACATTACGCCAGGTATGTTATACGTCCCAATTTAATAGGGGCGAGCCTAGTTCGGGGTGACGTTAAAAAAAAATATAGGTACTAGAGTTCAAAATTTGAATATATACGAAGGCCTGCTTAAATTCTATGTAATTCAAAATGGTTTAGCCTCGTTGGTTTAGTGGTCGCTAAGCGTGACTCTTGAGTATGAGGTTCCGGGGTCGTGCAAAGTGTTTCTGGATTTTCCCATTAGATAATTCTCAATAGCAGCACGGAGTCTAGATTTGTTGGCTAGATTTGAAGGCAATAGGCTCGCCCCCTATCACATTGGGACCTATAATATAACTGGCGAAATGTGGGGGTAGGTACTAGGAACTAAATGTGCACCTCTGCCTACCTCCTTTCGGGGAATACAGGCGTGATATTAGCATTATGTTATTTAAATTAACTTTCTTGCAATCAAATAATAATTAAACATAACAAATTCATAATTATAAGACATAAAAACATTACTTAGCAATTTCAAAATATTATTGTTCACGCGACACATTTGCAATTGCACCGCAAACACAATACTACCGGTAACACTGGTTCAACTCCTGCGCAGCTAGCCAGTGACCGACATTCAGCCTCGAGCGTACCGTTACCGTAAACGGGTGTTACCCTCACATTGCACCGCACTATACAACAATTATCATAAGTAATACTTGCAGAGTGCGTGGTTCGTCAGTCGCGTGTCAACCGCACTCGACGCAATACCAGCGCTGTCAAACACGTGATTGTAATACTGTATATTTTTGTAATCAGTAACGTATATTATCTTAAGATTTGACGGTATATGTGTAGGCAGTGAGATTTAGTGTGGCATTTCTTTTGGCCGGACGTGTATGGATATTGTGTAACTCGAAGTGTTGTTTTGAATTGTAGAGTAATCATATTTGGCGTTTCGTTTATTATGTGTGCATGTAAAATTTTGAGAATCTGGTGCTGTGGTTAAGCGGTTAGGCTGCTGCGCTAAGGGTTGTGGGTTCGACTCCCTCGCGGGATTAAAATATGTGGGATCGTAGATGTTTTTCTCGAGTCTGGGTGTTTTATGTGATATTACATGTTTGTGAAACACCCACGATACAGGAGAAATTACGAGTCTATGGCGTCTAAAACTAAAAAAATATGAGTAAAATAGTATGCAAGTATATCACAATATCATCATTGTGACATTTTATGGTCATTATAATTAGAAATCTTTTACTTAACCTAATTAAAACGACAAAGATTCGTACATTTTTACAAGCTTTTATTTAACTTGCTATGTTTGTATGTATGTGAGTTTGTTTAGGTCAAATCTTGCAATCTAAATTACAACCACTTTTTGACATCCGATTGAAATGAAATTTTGCATACTTAAATAGGTTTGGTGACTATACAATATTATGGTACTTTTGATTTAAAAGCTTGTGTTAAAAATATATTTTTAATATTAACTTATTATGGTAATAGTTTATTGACCTATTTAATTATTATAACCAAATACCCAGCTTATTTCCTTATCGCCTGACATACGCTAAAGTAGAACACTAGTTAGTAATATACACTTAATTACTAAGTATTTAAAATAATTAAATAATAAATGCCTTAATAGTAATATCCATGTTTACTAATATTATGAATGTAAAAGTAACTCTGTCTGTCAGTCACGCCTTCACGACTAAACCGCTGGACAGATTTTGATGAAATTTGACATGTAGAAAGTTTAAGACTCGAGAAAGGACATAGGCTACTTAACGCGAGCGAAGCCGCGGGTAACAGCTAGTGGTTAATAAAACAGTGATTGAAAATCTAGATTATCTAAACGCTGTAATTGGCGTAGTGGCCAAGCGATTGGACAGCTGCGCCAAGGGTTGCAAGTTCGATTCCCGCACGGGACAAAAAATGTAGAAATTCCTAGTGTGACGCAACATAATTTTTTAAACAACACTTATTTAAAATTTAATGTTTTATAAGTAAATAAAAACCTCAAACATTTGTGTGCGCGATCATACACTCCTACGCATTGATAACATACATGTCATACATACCAGAGATAAAGGGAAATAGTGTATTACACTGCGTTCAACAGTGACCACGCTTCTACAAGCCTTGATAGTAATAAAAACGTGTTTAATTAATTTAATATAAAACAAATTAATTTGTAATATTGAGTCCTCATATTATAAAGTTTGTGAGTTTGTATGTTCGTGGTAATCTACGAAACTAATGGTTCGAATTGAATAATTATTTTAGTGTTGGATAGTCCATTTATCGAGGAAGGCTTTAGGCTATAAAAATGACGACAGTTGTTGGCATACTTTAGGCCGATCTGTTAGGTATGTCGTTGTGGCCTTGTGGTTGACAAACCGGATTTGTGCGCGCAAGGTTGCAGGTTCAAGCCTTGCATTTTCAATGTCATATATACTTTCTTAGATATTTTAAGATATCCACTAACGGTGACGGAAAACATCGTGGGGAAACCTTGATTTCATTATCTTAATCGCCAACCCGCAGTGAGCTAGCGTGGTGATCAATGCTCAATCCTTGTCTATACGAGAAGAGACCTTTGTAGCAGTGAGACAGTTATAAGCTGTTATCATACTTTAGGTTTGAAACAAACTGGTTTTTCCGAAACTATGTAATCAGCTGTTTTTTTTAATAATATCTGTTCATTAAATGTTTGTTAAATTCTTATTTATATTGTTATAATGTCGTTCTGTGTGCGAGTGAGGACTTTGACTGCAGTGGGACAATCTTGACGATTTTCCCTAGTCTATTGACGCAACGGCTTAGTGATAGGAATCATCCGCTTAGGGTAGGATTTGATTCCTGCACGACACAAATATTTGTCAGATGTGTGTCTGTGTGTTTGTGTGTGTGATCTGTTGGTGGAACTCTTCCATGTGAAAAAGGAATTCTTGATGTAGGGGATACATACTATGTAAAGTCACGCCTGTGTCCGAGAGGGGTAGGCAGAGACCTTTGATTTCCATTTTATTCACACGCATCACAGTCCGTCCTTATCCCTAGTTTCTAATTAGGGATAATTATACCTTAAAAAAATACGTTTTAATTACTATCAGGGCTTATAAACAAGAACCGATATTCAGAAAACTAGTGTTAAAAGTGTCAGTGATAGAAAACAAAATGGCGGCTGCACCCTCAGCCTTACCGGCTCTCGACCCGGAATTGGAGAAACAAGTTGAAGAACTAGAGAAGGCGAAGGACCAGGAAGAATATGAGAGTAAACTCAGCAAGTTTGGGTTCTCCATCTCTAACTGGATGAAGTATTTGTTTAATACTCATCAGGAGGAGTTTCATGCGGAGTGGCTTACTGTGAGTTAGTTTTTTATGTAGCACTAAGAGCTGCCTCGTTGGTCTAGTGGTTGCTAAGCGCGCCTGCTGAGCACGAGGTCCTGGGTTCGAATCCCGGATCGGGCAATGTTACTGGGTTTTTCCATTAGGTAATTCTTAGTAGCAGCACGGAGTCTGGATTTGTGCCCGGTTGATTGCAATAGGCTCGCCCCCTATTACATTGGGACCCTAAAAACATAACTGGCGAAATGTGGGTGTAATATATGTGCACATCTGCCTACCCCTTCTGGGAATACAGGCGTGATGTTATGTAAGTAACATATAATAAAACAGTGAGGTAACCGGCATACCTGAGAGATTTTCCAACGGTGTGTGTCGCCATGTCAGAGGTAGGCCTCTGACATGGCGACACACACCGTTTAAACTCTGACACCAGGTTGTTCATCAACCATACGATAAGAAGTTAATAATATAAACAAACATAGACCAATGATAGTGCCAATCAAGTAGCAATAAATCCTTATCTTCAACTATTAAATAATACCTATATATTGTTTGATAATACGGTTTATGAATGGAATAGTTTTAATGATTTATATACTACGCACACTTGGAACAAAAGTGGCCTAAGTCTAAATTCTGATTATTTAGACTTAGGCCACTATTTCTACTTAACATCACGCCTGTATTCCCCGAAGGGGTAGGCAGAGGTGCACACACAGTACACCCATATTTCGCCATGCCTGAAATTAACGGTTATTATTATTAAATTCACGATTGAAATTTCATATGAAGGTAGCTGACACCCTGGATTAACACATAGGCTACTTTTTATCCCGAAAAAATGTAGCGGGTAACACCGCGAGGCGCAGCTAGTATTAACACACTAATATTATAAAGGTGTATGTTTGTTACCTCTTCACGCTCAAACAGCTTGACCGATTTTGATGAAATTTTATATGGAGGTAGCTGACAACCTAGATTAATATATAAGCTACTTTTTATCCTGAATATACGTAGCGGGTAATACCGCGAGGCGCAGCTAGTATTACTTAAAAATATATTCAATAACCTGGTTATTATTTCTGATAAACAAACACTCTTTTTGCTGATTGTACAAAAATCAAAAACTAAACGGCATGCCTACAATTTTAATCGCATTTCAATGCCAATATAAAATCCTTAGTAACTGTATTAAGATATAATAATTATAATTAAGGAAACAAGTTATCATGCAAGTGATTATATGCAATTGTAATTAATAATAAGTATATACGATAAGTTATCATTTTTTTAATATTACACGTAGCATATTATGTAATTGAGTTATCTGTCTGAAATATACACATACACATAACATCACGCCTGTATTCCCCGAAGGGGTAGGCAGAGGTGCACATACAGTACACCCACATTTCGCCAGTTATGTTTTAGGTCCCAATGTAATAGGGGGCGAGCCTATTGCCATCAACCGGGCACAAATCCAGACTCCGTGCTGCTACTGAGAATTACCTAATGGAAAAACCCAATAACACTTTGCCCGACCCGGGATTCGAACCCAGGACCTCGTGCTCAGCAGTCGCGCTTAGCAACCACTAGACCAACGAGGCAGTCTGAAATATATATGCCTAGATATAAAAAACCAGGAACGTATACTTTTTATTTCACGATTTAAGCGATTGGACTGTACCGGTCGCAGGTTCGATTCCCGGACAACAATTTGTGGGATACACTAATGTCTCGAGTCTGGGTGTTTGTGTATGTGATATTGCATGATTGTTAAATGCTAGGTGCTTTGATAACAGTACAGGAGAAATTTCTACCCATTTGGTGAATACAGGCCTGAAGTTAGGCTACCAAGCACTATCATCATCAGCCGGAACACCTCCACTGTTGAACAAAGGCCTCCCTCTTAGAGTGGGGTCTGCCATAATCCCCACGCTTGGCAAGCGGCTTGGGGATCGCAGTATTAGTGGTGAAGTTACAGAAGACGCTGCTGTCCATCTTCTGGATTTTCCCTTACTCGCCTCTTACGACTCCCACGGGAGGAAAGGGGGTGGTCAATTCTAGGCCGGATACTCTACAAACCATGCACTAACCAACACACAAATAATAATTATTATAATCTTCCACAGATAGACGAGTATAAGGCGCAGGCGCAGGAGAGCATGCACCATGCGTGGCGCATAGTGAACCTGCCTAACTGGAATGTGGAGAAGAAGGGCTCCCACAAGGGGGACATAGTCGAGTCGAGAAGAACGGAGCAGTTCGGGAAAGTTTATAGGTTTACTGTGAGTAGTCTGTTTGAATCCATGTGCGTATTATAAATTAGTTATCAGTTGCTTAAAACGGTGAAGGAAAACATCGTGAGGCAACCGGCACACCTGAGAGATTTTTCAACGGTGTGTGTCGCCATGTCAGAGGCCTACAGGCGGTTTAAACTCTGACACCAGGTTGTTTATCAACCATACGATAAGAAGAAGAATGTCTACTTCGCGAACGAATTTCTTCTACATCTGTATATTGTAACAAAGTCCTTTGCAATCTTGAATACGTCTCTTTTGTTATGTTTCAAACAAGATTGACAGGTCGTATCCGACCTGGGTTCGAATCTCGCGCGGGCCAAAGTGTCAGTGGTGGACAGTGGACTCTAGATTTGTGCCCGGTTGATGGCAATAGGCTCGCCCCCTATTACATTGGGACCTATAACATAACTGGCGAAATGTGGGTGTACTATGTGCACCTCTGCCTACCCCACGGGGAATACAGGCGTGATGTTATGTTGTCTCTTGTCTAACGGTTTACCCATAGACTATCAGCGTGTTAAGCCTATAATCCTATTAAGATTGGTTTAAACAATATCAGTTAAGATATAATTATTTATTTTAACGTCTAATTGGCCTTGTAATTATAAATTATTATCATTAGCGTGAGTGAGTCATTAGATGTCGTGGCGGCCAAGTGGCTGACATACCGGATTCGCATGCTAGGCTGCAGGTTCAAACCCAGGCAAGCATTAACATGGCATGTATAGGTAAGGTAGACAGAGGTGTACAATCGAAATATAGTCAGGCAGGCACACATACTACTCTACTCGGGAATTGAACCTAGAGCCTCATGTTTAGTGACCAGAATAGTGTTTATTAATTAAATTCATGATTACCTTTTCTGCGCAGTGGCTAAGTGATTGAATTGCTGCGCTAGGGGTTGCGGGTTCGACTCCCGCACGGGATAAAAATCGATAAAGGAAACTTGAAAAATGATGGCTCTTGCGGGACTCGAACCCGCGACTTGGAACTACTTGGAACTTGAAATTCGATGGATGCGAGAAATGACACGATGGCTCAGTTGGCGGAGCGGCGCCACGGTACGGCGAAAGTCGCGGGGTCGAGTCCCGCTCATGTCCATCATTTTTCAAGTTTCCTTTATCAAATTAGATATATACTCTTTTGAAATATCATTGGTGGGGAGACGTTTTAAGAATAAATCTTTATATTCCAGGGTGTAGTAGAGTGCCCACCGAAGTTTCTGTACGAAGAGTTCAGAGACAACATCACAAGACTGCCGGAATGGAACCCCACGATATTGAAGAGTGAACTCATAAAGGTACGTTATTGTCATAGAAATAAGGTTGAAATTCGTACAGCTTAAGGCCAACACAGACAGAGACGGCATGGAAAAGGATTTAAATTTATACCAAAGGATATTCAAACGTATTGTTATAGGAATACGAGATAAATTGCCGTGGCATCACGCCATAGACTCAGGATTTTAAAGCATAGCAATTTATGTCGTACTAGCTGCGCCCTGCGGTGTTACCCGTTACATTTTCAGCATAATTATAAAGGCGAAAGTTTGTGAGTGTGTTTTTATGTTCGTTACCTCTTCACGCGCCAACGGCTGGACCGATTTTGATGAAATTTCATATGGTGGTAGCTGATCCTTGGATTAACACATAGGTTACTTTTTATCCTGAAAATGTAGCGGGTAACACCGCGGGGCGCAGTTAGTATGATATAATGTTTACATTATTACAAAGATTAACATAAGATAGCACATAAAGTAGCTATAATATATGTATAATATAATAGAGGATGTGATAAAGAATGTCTTTGACCATATTATCATGGCCCCCCTCCCCCCAGGAAATAGGTCCGGGCATGGACCTGTCGTACCAGGTGACGGCGGGCGGCGGGCGCGGCATCATCGCGGCGCGGGACTTCGTGATCCTGCGCTGCGCCGCGCCGCTCGGGCCCGACGGCCGCCCGGACCCCGCCGCGCCGCTCGCCTACATCAGCAGCGGGGTCAGCGTCGCCGTGCCCGGGTACCCCCCGCACAGGGACCTCGTCAGGTTACTATACTAGGCTTGTTAATCTTATCGTATGGTTGATGAGCAATCTGGTGTCAGTTTGAAAATGATTTTAGCCTTAATAATAACAGCCTATAACTGTCCCACTGCTGCAAAGGCCTCTTCTCGTATAGAGGAGGATTGAGCATTAATCACCACGCTAGCTCACTGCGAGCGATTTCAGATAATTAAATCCAAGTTTCCTCACGATGTTTTCCGTCACCGGTCTACTGTCTTAAAATAACTAAGATAGTATCTATGACATTGAAAAAGTCACATTTATACTTGCCTAAGTTTGAACCTGCAACCTTTTGCATACAAATTTGGTATGTCAACCACTAAACCACCACGACAGTATTAACTAATAAATTCCATTAATTAACATTACATGACCTCTGATAATAAAACTAACAAGTCCCTCAGTGTGTATAACAAGGGTCTCATTTACTGTAATATTATCTTGCAGAGGTCAAAATAAAGTGGGGTGCTGGTACATGAAGCCGAGGTCAGTTCAGCTGCCGAGCGGGAAGATAGAGACCCACACGACCTTCCAGTGGCTTATGTGCTGTGACCTCAAAGGTAAATATACATGATATGATCAACCATCAAACTTAAAGTAAAGAAGACCTGATTGACGCAGTGGCTAAGCGATTGGACTGCTGCGCTAAGGGTTGCGGATCCGATTCCCGCACGGGACAAGACTTTGTGCGAACCACAGATGTTTGTTCCGAGTCTGGGTGTTTGAGTGATATTTCATGTTTGTGAAACGCACTCACGATACAGGAGAAATTCCCAGGAAGAGGCGACGTATTAAAAAAAATTAACAACTTAACGGCATAACCTTACGAGGTTAAGCTGTGCTCGCCGCGGTCAGTCTTGTGATGGGTGACCGTTTTCACATGTCGAGACCCCTCCGTGCTTCGGAAGGCATGTTAAGCCATTGGTCCTGCGCCTGATCTCTCTCCGGTCGTGTCTACCGTCCCATCGGACTATGAGAGTGAGGGAATAGGGAGTGCACCTGTATCTACGCGCATCGTACGTAGTTAATTTAGTGGTAGCAACTGCTGCCCGTGAAGTCCTGGGTTCGATTACCGGGTCACTTAAAATGTTACTATTAATTTATTATAATATTTATGTTAATAATTTAATTATGTTTTCAATTTATTTAACATTTATTATTATTTAACATTTCCAGGTAAAATCCCCCAGTTCGTGCTTGACGCGGCCTTCGCGACGGTAATGCTGGACTACATAGTACACGTCAGGAAGTTCGTGGCTGAAGCCAAGGCCCAGGGTCGGTTCTAAGGTTACCCATCGTAACCTAGCTACTAAGTAGGCGAGTCAAGTCCTAACGGCTTGAGATCTGCGATGAATGAAGGTGTTTGACTATTGTAACCTGTGGGTAACCTTTTGTGTTGGACTTGTAACCTACAGCGACTAATACCTGGGAAAGTCAAATCGGGACTTAGTACTGAAGAGGTTAGGTTACACTTATATAGCCTGTAGGTTACATTAAGTTTTAGTAAAGGACGTGTAACCTATAACTACGGACATGAATACAAGTTCAACTGATTTGAGATGTGATGGTAGATTAACTATTATTGTGAAGCCTATAGGTACAGTTTTGTGTTAATCGTTGCTAGTAACTAGCCCTAAGTTAAACCTTAGGCTTAGTTACCTATAGCAACTAATCTAGCTGACAAAGATACCAACTCATTGTTGAGATATGCGTTAAAAAGATTTGGGTTATCTACATCTGTCTCATAGGGTAACCCTTTATAAAGGGTAACCTTTAGCGCCTACCCCAGCGGAATAAGTTACATAATAATTCAAGTGCAATGAATCTAATGTGTCTATACAGTTACGTTTTGAAGTTATAGGTTACCCTTATTTTGTAACCTATAACATTATCACAGATAAGAAAAATGCAATCTGAAGTACAAGCTTGCAAACATTTGGCATTAAAGGTACTGCCTAAGTGGTCTGAATGTCATAATAAAGTAAACATGGAAAAAACCATCGATTAACAATATACTAGACTAACGATTGTCAATGAATTCATATGTGTGACCGAAGTGATAACTTCTTATGGGAGGGTAACTGCTTCGTAACGTAACGCGTTACGGCGCCACTATGTCTGGCTTCCCTTTCTCTCACACATACGTCATTAGTTGAAGTTATCACTTCTGTCGACCGTCCCGAGACGCACACGTTTTTTTTAAATTAACGACTTACAATTTAGCACCAAAAATCCTTCCCACCAGTGTTTTTTTTAAATTTTGATACACCCAGTGTCACTCACAGTTGAGACAAATCTAACGACACATCTCAAGCTACAATCCACCAAGCCGTTTAGATAGATAGATAGAATATACTTTATTGCACACCAGAAAACCAATAATACAGAAAAACATTAAAACTAAAACAACGGTGCAAGTGGCGGTCTTATTGTTTAGGCTACAGAGCGTACAAAGAAATATACATACATACAATCAAAAAGCATAACCCTCCTTCTGGCGCAGTCGGGTAATTATACATCTGTGGTCTAATTCCTCGGGCGGTAATCTAGTACATTGTTAATCGAAGTGAAAACTTGATGAAAATAGTTTTTATAATCAGCAGAAGCAATCAATATAGGCCATTGTGTACACTGTACATGCAATGGCCCATTATATACAATATATGCATTTAATATGTAATGTAAATAAACAGGTGATGTCTTGTTAGTGTTAACAGCGTTGCTTATAAACTAGTCAAGTTATAAAATTAAAGTTTGTGTCTTTTGGTATCATTTTTAACTAATAAATGGCCCTAATTGGACCCGCAATGAAGGCCCAAGTTTTGGGCCCGCGATTTATGGAAAATGGGCGATAGGTCCTTTTCAAAACAAACTTTAATCTAAATTGATAAATGAAAGTTCCATGCATTATGGGCCCAAAAATTGATCCATCATCGTGGGTCCAATCAGGCCCATTTGTTAGATAACAATATCAGTTTTAAGTCTTAGTTTCAGTTTGATTTACAGAGTTGCCAACTTAAAATATCCTAAAGCGACGCTGTAAACACTTGCATTGTAAATATTTGACTGACTTAGGTTCGATTCTCGCGTCGGACATCGCTTAGAGCTTAACATCATTTTTATAACATGACAAATGAATGATTAACGAACGAACGAATGAATGAATGAACTTTATCTTCACAATAGCTGATACTAAAGTTAGTGGCAAAGTAACATGCCTATATATTTAATTGAAATTGAAACCAGGTACGGAGAAACAACATAACATCACGCCTGTAATTCCTGAAGGGGTAGGCAGAGGTGCACATGTAGTAGACCCACAACCACGGACTAGAAAAGTCGCTTAAAAACCGTTATTGTTATTCGGACGACGTTATTTATCACCAAATAACGTTATCCGAACGAAATTAGCTATATTTTGAATGTTTGTGTTATATGTATCAAGTAGAAAAGATGGGTGAAAGAAGAAAGACAAAACGAATATATGAGGCGAGTGTTAGTGGAGTATCGGAAAGGGGAAGGCCTAGGCGAACATACCTAGACCAAATCGGAGATGTTCTGCAAATAGGGCAAGTGAGGAGTACCCTCAACCGACGAGCGTGTATGAGGAATGTGATGCGTGTGAATGAAGCAAAAGAAGTATGCCAGGATCGTAGCAAATGGAAATCCGTGGTTTCTGCCTACCAAGAAACAGGCGTGACTTTATGTATGTATGCAGTTAAGACCTGCTTATTGTATGATGTATACAAGCCGCGGAAATCTGATAACAAGTATCTAATATTTGGGTGAAATATCAGTTAGACTCAAAATCGACGTATAACTAAATTTTTTATGTGACAAGTGTGTAGAAATTTGTAAATATTTATTTATATTTTTTATGAACTGGTGACTTCTCCCAAATTATTTTAGTATGCGTCTTCTAATAATGGTATGTATCTATTGTATATACTGCGGAATGGGAATACAGTGAAATTAACAGTTAAAAAAAATAAAATAAAAACATGGTTATAAAGGAAAACTTTGTCAAATTACGCTTGGTTTAGCAACTAAGGGCGTTAGAATTCGAAATGTAAGAGACCTAGGTTCGAATCAATGCACTTTTTTATGCTAAAAATGCTTTTTTTATAACAAACCCATTTTACGGTATTGCTCAGTAATTCTGTTTACAAAAATACACTTCTACCCACCACCCGGGAACCTACCCGTGATGATCTAGTAAATGATGAGTGAATGAAAAACTTGTATAAATTGTAGGCATTTTTTATACATAATATTAATTAAGTATAGTAATATAATTGACTTAAGGGTCTGTGTAACCCTCCTCCGTGTCACATGAAACGGAATTATTTGTACAAATATGTAGAAAACCGATGAATTGATGATGAATTAAAGGTACAGATAACATAAAAGTTATTTAAAAAAGTTATTAAAACTCATATTTATTGTTATTTTCTTGAAAACGCTAAGTGTAACTGAATGAACTAATGAATGATAGATCATTCATTCAGTACTCATTTAAACTAGTTAAATTGGGAGATGTGGTTTTCGATTCGATTTTTGCACACTATGCATTGCTTCTGTGTCGTGGGTGCGTTTTACAAACATTAAATATCAGACACAAACAGCCAGACTCGGGACAAACATCAGCGTTTATAAGGTAATTCTCAGTGGCAGCGCGGAGTCTGGATTTGTGCCCGGTTGATGGCCAGCTCGCCCCCTATTACATTGGGACCTAAAACATAACTGGCGAAATGTGGGTGTACTATATGTGCACCTCTGCCTACCCCTTCGGGGAATACAGGCATGATGTTATGTTTTTACCATTGATTAATATAAAGTCGTTTAATAAGAGCAGATAAAACGGGGCCATTTTGATAACTGACATAATTGTAACCAAAGCAATTTATACAACATAACAATGATATATCACTAAGTATAGATACGTCATATGCTAACAAAATGATAGAAAAGGTGTTACGAACTTAGTCTGAACTGCACTAGTCTTATGTCAAATCGGAAAATAATTGCACTACCCAAGACTACAATTGTCACCTTTTTAGTCTTCAAAATGAGCGCGAGTAACATATCTGTACTTTCTGGTATATCATTGGCATAACCTATACACATAGAATTTCTAGTTATATACACGGTATACACCCCTGTCTGACCCTTAGAAGATTGCTAGCGTGATGTTATAATATTTAGTTAATTATGTATTTATTAAAGGACTCATTTATCCGACAGTACAGTAATGTAATTATGATGCTTAGTTGTAAGATAAATAAACCATTTTTATACAGTATTTAGCGTTTTTTTTTCTATATTTTAAACTATTTCCTAGGTAGTCTAGTTCCGTCAACCGGAAGATGTCCACTGTTGAACAAAGACCTCCCCCTTAAGTAATGGGGTTGCCATAATCCCCACGCTTGGCAAGGCTTGGGGATCGCAGTATTGGTGGTGGAGTTACAGAAGACGCTGCTGCCCATCTTCTGGATTTTCCTCCAGTCGCCTTTTAAGATACCCACGGGAGGAAAGTGGCCAATTCTTAGCCGGATACCACTCGGCAAGTATCTATAGACCTCAGTAAAAAGACTAAAATATATATTAACGCAGTATTAAGTTGGTACCTATAGCAGAACTTCTTTGGAGACGAGTCTATTATGTACTTACCTGAGTAGGTAGTTTTTATATATAGTTACCATCACGTAAAAAGAACTTAAATTTTGTTAATGCCCGTTTATCTAAATTGTTACGTACTTAGTAATCTTTGATTCTAGAATAAAACAATTATATTTAATTACGAACTACAATAGCCTAGGTCAAGAAGCGACTATATCCGAGTGCGAACAGGCGCTCAGCATTCTTTTTGACGGGAACTATACTACAGTATAGCCGCACCTAGGTAAGTAAGCACCTATTTCCAAGATACTATGTGTCCATCTGCAACTCCGTGTGTATATAATATATTATGTGAAATTTATAGTTTAGGTGAAGTGTCCGATATAATAGTTTGTATGAATAGTTATATATAATTTTTTATAAACTGTCAAGTGTAAGATACCAGCGTCCACATGTTATAATTATATTTAAGTTAGTGACTTTAGTTACTACAGTCAAACCGTTTAAACGGTTTTGTAGGGCATTTGTTTGTAACAGTGATGTAATCTAAACGATAAATAAAGACTATACCATACCATACCATACCCACTACGGGCAACATGCGTGATGATTTAGCAGATAAGAATTTCCACGCCCTTTGTTCTTATAATTAGCTAATACAACCACCTGTCGGGCCACTATGGTTTATGGCGCGAGGCCAAATGACAGGCAGGGTTGGTAAGGTCCCATCCCCCTCACCATGAACTCTAAGCAGGACAGTTTACGATGTGCAAGCGAGACGAAGCTACGTGCAGTGTAATGCGTCTCGCTTCCACAAGGTATGTCCTGCTTTAAGAGTGCATGGTAAGGCGGCTGGTTACAAAATACAAGACAATAAAATTTTAACAAAAACAAACCGACTTCAAAACAAAACTATTTCACAACCAATTAAAAAGTAAAAAACCGCAGAAATCGGAGAACAATCATAGAAAAATGTAGTAGAGAACGTGAAAAAAAACCGCATTATTAAGAATTACTGAAAAAGTACTGATCGGATCTTAATCAAATTGCAATGGGACCAAACGGGAGGCACCAGCTTTCAAATAAATAAAAAATCATCAAAATCGGTTCACCCAAGCGAAAGTTATGAGGTAACAAACATAAAAAAAAATGAAAATACAGTCGAATTGAGAACCTCCTCCTTTTTTTGAAGTCGGTTAAAAAGATTGAAATACGACAGCAATACAGGAATCGCTTCGTTCGTCTAGTGGTTGGTAAGCGCGACTGCTGACCACGAGATCCTGGGTATAAATCCCGCGTCGGGTAAAGTCTTATTGGGTTTTTCATTACGTAATTCTCAGTAGCAGCACGGAGTCTGGATTTGTGCCCGGTTGATGGCAATAGGCTCGCCTACTACATTGGGACCTATAACATAACGACAAATGTGAGTTAACTACTGTGTGTTGTGTATGTTATGTTATGCCATCATACATCTTCACACCTGACGAATACAATGACACTAATAAGTTTCTGATAACTTGATTAGTGCAGTAGCTAAGCGACTGAATATTTCATGTTTTTAAAATGCACCCACGATACACAAGAAATTCTTAATGTGGGGTGCGATTTTCAAAAAAAAAATCAACCAATTGGTAGACCTACACAATTACCTACTGACAATATTATAACCTCACAATCATCATCAGCTGGAAGACGTCCACTGTTGAACAAAAGGCCTCCCCCTTAGAACGCCACAATGAACGACAGCTTGCCAATTCCATCCACCGGTTGCTCGCAATTCTGACGATATCGTCGGTCCACCTGATGGCCTGCCAACGCTGTGTCTTCCGGCAACCTTACAATATTGCTGTATAATTATAATCTAACAGGTAAAATACAGCGATAAAAATTTAATGGCTACACCACTAAACTATAATAATTATAAAGTGGACAACAATCTTCAATCACAGATATACTGTTAATACGCAGCGGGTAACATAGCCTCCTATTTTTATACCAAAACATATGCTACGCGCGGGTATTTAATAAATTTGCAACGAGACCTACACCCAAGAATTTATAGACCTACCTTCTTACTTAAATTATTCATTTTTATGCCATTACAGCATGTTGCCCATGCAGAGCTAAATCTAAATTGATAAAGAGAAATGATGGACTCAAACCCGCTACGAATCGGCAAACGTCGCATTATCGCAAATCAATGCATTTGAAAGCAGAGATAGCCAAGTCGCCGTTGGACTGCCAAATCAAAGGTCGCAAGTTCAAACCACAGCACGCACCAGTTCTCGAATTCATGTGCGTACTATAAATTAGTTATCAGTTGCTAAAAACGGTGAAGAAAAACATCGCGTGGATACCGGCACGCCTAATCATATTATCGCATTATATTAGGTATATTTTCGATGTTTATTCACAGTCATATAATCTTAAAAATATAATCATTGTTGTAAAAAAAATCCGCAGTGTCTGAAGACGCAAGTCTTTGACCTGTGTGTTGCCAGTGATTACGCATGGCTCTGAGACGTGGTCGCTAACGGTTGGCCTTTTGGAAAGGCTAAGTCACTCAACGAGCTATGGAGAGCTATGCTCGTGGTTTCTTTGCGCGACAGGATCCGGAATACGGAAATTCGCCATAGAACTAGTCACCGACATAGCTCGAAGAATATGCAAGTTGAAGTGGCAATGGACCATATCACAACCCTAAACTGTTTTTAATTCAACTACGAACTGTAAAATAAACAATATCATTATTCTTAGTTCTTCAAGAACAATGAAGCGTGCGCCCACCATCGCAGATCATTCGCTACTAAACATACGACAAAGCGCCTGCTTTTTATATTGAGCGTGTCGCAATTGTTTTTCGAAGTACCCACTTTTTAAAATATAATTTCTATTTAAGACCACTTTGTCGTTACGGTAAAGTTCTCGTTAATGTAACCACACATAAAAGAATACCGTATTACCGATAGACTTTTTTTATATTTTTTTATGTTATTATTGATATACCCATGATGGCTTCCGACGATTCAGACATAGAACTGCAGTCGGCCTTACCAAAAACGTCGACCAAGAAAACGCCAAAAAGCCCATCGGAAGATATTCTTAAGAAGAAACAAGAAAAGAAAATTACAACCAAGCATATGATAAATCAGGCGTTAATTGATCTGAAAAGTCGAAAAGGCGTGTCCCTGTATGCTATAAAGAAATACATCACCGAAAAATACAGCGTTGACACCGAAAAAATTAACTATCACATCAAAAAATACATAAAATCTGCGGTTGAAGATGGAACTATCTTACAAACAAAGGGTGTTGGAGCCTCGGGATCCTTCAAACTGGCACCAATCAAAGAAAAGAAGCCAAAAACAAAGAAAATACCAAAAGAGAAGTCCGAAAACGCAAAATTAGCCGAAAATAAAAAGAAACTCAAAGAAAACGTGAAGAAAACAGAAAACAATCTCAAAACAAAATCAAAGAAGGATAGTAAATCGGATGATAAAACGGTAAAAAAAAAAAAAGCTAAAATACTTGAAAAAGATAAGATGCCTAAAGATAAAGAGAAGAAAGGAGGGGATGAAAAGGTAAAGAAAGTGAGGATCGCAAAAGGCATGCAAACTCCCTCCAAAAAGAAAGGCATCATGATGAAACGAAAAAGCATTGGGTCTATCATAAAGCCGCCAAAAATGAAACCAGCAAAATCAAAGGTGCGAGCTGATTAACGATCTTAATTATTATGTTATGTGTTGATTAATTATTAAAGAAATAAATCGTTTAAATTCTTTTAATTCTGTATTTTTATTAATTCATTAGTATTTAAAACAATAAGAAACCATTTCTTATTTATTGTGAACTCGATAATGTTTGGTTTAGCAATCCCCACTGTTCTCTCTATCCTCTGCCATCATTATAAACATAAATGAGTCGTTATTATTTATATGAATTATTGGCAACCTCTCGTTCATTGTGGCGTTCTAAGGGGGAAGCCTTTGTTCAACAGTAGACGTCTTCCGGCTGATGATGATGAGTAGTTATGATTTATGACACAGCAGAAGTATTTTTAAGCTTATGGCATCCTCTTATTCATACACGAGGATATTAACAGCATTGATAGCCTGTTGTTATGACCGTTGGACTGCCAAGTCAAAGGTAAGTAACCCGCGGCAGGCACCAACGTCTCTTCGAATTCATGTGCGTACTATAAATTAGTTATCTGTTGCTGAGACGGTGAAGGAAAACATCGTGAGGAAACCGGCACACCTGAGATTTATCAACGGTGTGTAAAGCCAGAGGCCTACAGGCGGTTTTAACTCTGACACCAGGTTGTTCATCAACCATACGATAAGAAGAATAAGACCCAATCCTTGGGGATCATACCTGTATTGATTTAAACCTGTTTTAAGATCATTGTCATCTCTATTCTCTGACACACAAACGATAGTGGAAAGTATAATCTAATCCTTGGTTTAAAATTGTACCTAACTATTTATAAATTAGTCTGTAAGGTATTTATCTATGGGCCGCAGATAACAATAATATAAAGTCACGCCTATTTCCCAGAGGGGTAGGCAGAGACAGAATTCCATTTCCTACGATCCAGTTATCCGATACGGTTTTATTAGTATGTGTTTACGTGTTCTCAACCATCTCCGACGAGTTTTAAACTAAAGTACTTTACAACACTATCAGGAAAATGATAGCCGTGACCCCCATATTTTAATACAAGAAGCAACAATTTATCGACATTTAATTTTATAAGATGTTCCTGCACATTATAGATACGAAATATGGCGAAGCAACAAAGTGCTAGATAGAATATCAAGGCGTTTAGCTTGTTAATAAATAATTATTATAATCCGTGGTCTCTGCCTACTTCTCTGGGAAATAGGCGTGTCTATATGTATGTATGATAAAGGAAATTTGAAATATCATGGACACGAGCGGTATTCAAACTCCTGACCTTCTCCTAATCATGGCGCAGAACTTTCTAAGTTACCGTGTTGTTATTTTTTCTGAATTCATGTTTATTGACATCGATATGGCATCTATCTACTCAGATAGAACAGATCAAAACTATTTTTAAAAAGTACCTACTAGAATACCTAAGGTACTAAAAATGATTCGTTCCTATGATAAACAATAATTAAATAAATAGTTGTGTGCGTGCTAACTAACCGCGGGTAATAACTGGCACACGATTAACATAATTATCCAATTACAGACCTGTGTAACTATCTTATGTTGCTGCCCACCCCCTCTTAATAATTACTAGGTGTAGTTAGTTTTTACTTGGTACAAAAAGCAGCAAAAAACAATAGATTGTACAATAGTAGCGAGGGAGGAAGGGGCAAAATGAACAAGCTTGATGGATTCGAATAACAGAATTGGATAACGGGTTTAATGAATTCTCAAGTTACTAAATGATCCGGCAAGTTTTGTACCGTTTTCCCATATTTAAACCTTCTCTGGATTACCACAACTCAAAACCAAAATTACTCAAATCAGACGTTCTCGAGTTTTAGCGAGACTAACGATCAGCCAATCATTTTTATATACAGAAAGTAGAATATAATATTATAATTGTTTCTAACCTGTCTTTATAAACATGTGATTAAAATAGCTATTTTAAACTAATCCTATATTATATATATATATATATCCTACTATAATATTATAAATGTGAAAGTTTGTGAGTATGGATGTGTGGATGTTTGTTACTCTTTAACGCATAAACGGCTGGACCGATTAGGTTGAAATTTGGCATGTAGGTAGGTTATACCCTGGATTAACATATAGGCTACTTTTTATCCCGAAAAAATGTAGCGGGTAACACCGCGGGGCGCAGCTAGTGTTATATAAAGGCAAACCTATTTGCTTGTCAGTTTGTATGTAAGAGGTAAAAGTTTCTGTTTGTAACTTTGTTTGTAAGGGGAAACTTCGAAAGAAGCCAACAGATTTTCAAAATTATTTCACTAATAATAAGAATCTCTTCTTCTTTTTATCGTATGGTTGATGAACAACCTAGTGTCAGAGTTTAAACCGCCTGTAGGCCTCTGACATGGTTTCACACACCGCTGAAAAATCTCTCAGGTGTGCCGGTGTCCTCACGATGTTTCCCTTCACCGTTAATATTTAGAAGTCTTTAAAACACGAAAATAATTTAAACATAGGCAAAAACACGAGCTAAATCAAGTTTTCTAAAATAGGAAAATAACTAAAAATAGTATTTACATATTGCCATAATAAAAACTGTCAAAAACTCCTTGAGAACTGCAAAAGTGAGTCCTGATTTTCGTCTCTCATTTACTGTTCTAACAGATAAACGGCTGTAGCGATATTGATAAAGTTTGCTGTGGAGGTAGCTTAAAACCTAAAGAAAAGCAAGGCTACTTTGTATTAACACAAACCCTTATAAAATTCATCTTCTTGAGTTCTTCCGGAAAAAGTCGTAGACAAAATACATTTTAGCTGCTAACTTTAGCCTGCTTTATCATTTTTAATAAAAAAACACTAGCTTTTTTTCTAGTTAAAGCGAAGCCTGTGCCTTTACCTAGGTTCGAGCTATCTCTAAACCAAATTTCATTCTAATCGGTTTAGTAGTTAAGTCGTAAAAACGCAAAAAAAACATACGGTGTAAGTTTTGCTAATTGTTTTGCGCTCGCGACTACGTCCATGTAAATCTAGGACTCTTTTTCAGAAATTACGTACAAAAAAAGCTGTGTATGGCCTTACGTTTGTACATCATTTTCTGTCAGAAAAATACAGAAAAAAATATTATAGGTATACAAACTAGTTAACTCGCAATCGCTAGTGTACATAACTCGTGTTTGCGTGTCTGTGTTCTGTTTTCACTGTTTAACCGCTAAAACAATTTCGATGAAATTCAGTATGGAGATATTTTAGACCCTAAAGCAGGGTATAAGATATTTTTATCATAGAAACACTAAAAAATTCCACGTGGATGAAATACTGAGAAGTCTACAATCAAACTACGAAAGTTTTCCTGTCTGATTGTTTATTACCTCATAAATAAATTATATATGTAAATAGCTTGAACATAAATTTGGTATGTAAATAGCTTGAACCCTAAAAAATCCTATACGCTTATTAATATATTGAAAAAGATTTCGTAAAATTATCCATGTGGAGAAACTAACTAGTGGACGAAAGTCACCGCTTTTTCTCGGTCTGCTTCTAACATTATAACGGCTATACCGCGCATGCGATTTTGATACAATTCAGTATGAAGCTAGCCTAACTCCTTAAAAATAGCGAACACTACTTTTTATTCCAAAAAAAATCCTGATAAATTATCTACGCGGATAAAGTCACGGGCAGACGCAACGTTCAAAAATGTGTATTCAAATCTGTCTTACCGGTTCTTACACTTTTACGGCTAAACCACTGATTCTTTTTTAACAAAATTTTATATGGTGATAGCTTGAACGTAGGAGAAGTACATAGACCCATTTTTGTTCTGAGAAAGCGGCTAAAATATTGTCTAGATACAAGGACACAGTCGCAGAAGAGACATAGTCTTACGACTTATAATGGTAATGCTAAAGCTTTGTCAATTTGCATATTTGCAGCGGTTTTATTGATAAACTACTAATCCGATTTTGATAAAATTTGATATGGAGAAAGCTTGGACCCTGGACTAAGAATTTGGCTAGTTATTACCCCAGAAAACCTACGGTAAAATTATCCATGTGGAAAAAGTCGCGAGCAGAATTTAGAATTAATAATAGAATAGCAACTTTAACTCCCCTTCTTTGGTTTGGCTTTATTAGTTACATTTAACTGCTAAACTTGAACCAATTTTGATAATATTTGGTATGGAGATAGCTTAAACTCTGGAGCAATTTAAGCTAGTTTTATTTCGGAAAAAAAGCGGTAAAATTATCAACGCAGACAACCGCGCGCAGAAGTTAGAACTAATGGTGTAGGTAAAAGTGGCTCTCTCCTTCGGTCTGTTTAGTAACATTTTCGGCTAAAATGAGTAACAGAATTTAATAGATTTTAGTATTGAGATAGCTTGACCTTAGGAAAGAATATGGACTAGTTTTTAGGCAGAAAAATATGTGACAAAATTATCCACGCAAACAAAGCATAACCTATTATGAATGCCAAAGGTAGGTACTCTGCCTGTTTTCTACGTCTTCACTTCTAAATTACTTAACCCATTTTAATGAAATATAAATAGAAATTCGCTTGCATAGCTTGGACCCTAAGAAAGTTATTTTTATCCTGGAAAAAATCACACAGGCGAAGGAGCGGGTAGGAGGAAGTCCTTAAAATATTCTTATAATAAATGTAGTTCGTATATGTATCTGGCTAGATGTTGGTTATCTATTTGGTTCTAGTTCACCATTGAACCAGAAGACGCAGCGTTGGCAGGCCTCCCAACATGTGGACCGACGACATCGTCAGAGCTGCTGCAACCAGTAGATGCTAATGGCAAGTTGTCGTTCATAGTGGCGTTCTAAGGAGGAGGCCTTTGTTCAACAGTGGACGTCTTCCGGCTGATGATGATAAACTATTAAGCTGAAATTGATAAAATTTGGTATAGAGGAAGCTGGATCCCTGGAGAAGCATGTAGGATACCTATTTTTATACCAGGAATACCGTGGGACAATTATCTACGTAAACAAAGTAGCAGACAGAAGTTTGGGCCATTAATCAGGACGTTTCTGTTTTTTAGGCTTTTACGGCCAAAACTCTTGACTATTCTAATGGTATTTGGTACAAAGATAGATTAACCCCCAGAAAAAGACATAGGCTATTCTGTATCCCTGGAAAATTTAGGTGAAGCTACTAAACAAGCATAATGTCGCGAACAAAAGCTTGTATTTCAAAGTATGTGCAAGGAATCTTGTCTATACTTGCGTAATTTTTTTTAAGGTAGAACCTCGCTGGAGTTTGGACTGGTCCTTTGACCCTTGAAGGGCTATACTTAAAGGCTTTTTTATCTCGGGAAATACGTACATGAACTAACAAAGTTATGGGTAGAAACTAGTTTAAAATAGGGACAGAGGACAAAGCAATCGTGACAGATTTCAAAAATTGTAGAAATATTTACTAAGGTTAACTTCTATTATTACCAGGAAGTAATATTAATATATTATATTAGTAGTATAAATATGTCTAGGCTTAAAAAAAACTCGTTGAAAACATCTGAAAAATAATTGTGAAAAAATTTCAAACGATCTCTACCAATGCACGAGATTTTTTTACGTTTAGATCTTTGGCGATTGTTTGGCAAAACTTTAGGATAGTAAGGAATACTAGTGATGTGGTCCTTTATTTTTTATAGATATCGATAGCTTGGTGTTTTGACATTGTATTTTGTAAAAAAATATATAAAAATCTGACTTTAATAATAGTCTTAGCCGTAACTTTCCGACGGCAAGCATAGAAGTCTAGCTGGCTAAACGTAATTTAAAAAAAATACTGACGAAGTAAACAATGTGGTATTATTAATTAACAATACATGGTCAACGAGAACCATAAATATTATTATAACAATGGTACATGAACTTATAGTTCGCAAATAGGCCCAAATCGTCAGAATAATTTATAATCGGCCATTCTGCTCCGATGACATCACTGAGCGCAGGCCAAACTCTATACTTGATAATCAACCTTATGCACTACTAATAAAGCCGATTATAATTCAATTACTATTTTAAAGTAATTTCAAGATGCCTTTCCGTTTAAATCCGAAAAAAAAGTATTCGCTTACTCACTCTAACTTGTTCCTAATCTTCATAAGACAGAGGGAGATGGTCGTATATTTGGTTAGGTTAGCAGACACGCAGTGAGGATATTGGGGTCATGGAACGTGTTTGAATTTCGAAACACGTTCTGTCCAATACCGTGCGCTGTTATTCACTGTTTTATCATTGGTTAAGCGGCCTCCGTACCTAAATTGTTGGGCCATAACAAAATCGATACGAGTTTGTACGATACTGTCGCGTTCCTGTCGCTATCTCGATATCGCTGCATGTTTTGTGGTAGGATAGCTGTACACTGTGGCCGTATCTTTTATGTTATTCGTGCAGCCATTCCATTTCGAAAGATGTCCGGAGTGACTTTAATCGTGACGTTTTGATACGTTTTCTATAGTTTTTTGACGTTTTAGAAGACACCATTGCTGTGGATCTGTGAAGGTAAGTGTCTTGAACCATATTTCATAGTTGGAATCATGTGGAATTGTATTTCAGTGGACATTTTGGAGGGAAAACGTCAAAATATCGAATTTTAGTCCACGCACTGTGTTGTAACGCTGAAATAACTTCGAATTTCGAGCGTGACGTCACGGTTATTTGAAATTGGAATTCAATTACTGATTCCGTTAGTTTTTTATTGTTTTCCTGTGTTTGGAATCGTGTTTTGGTTTTGGTATTTTGTTTTGTTATGAGTTCTATTTGAGAAATCATTTTGTTGATTTTTTTTTGTTTGTTTATAGTATGTATGTTAGTATATCTATATCTTATAGTGTTAATATAGTGAGTGGCATATATTGTGTATGTAAGATGGCCTCAAATGACATTTCTTGTGACATATTCGATGCTGTGGAATCTTATTCCTACTGAGTAAAGACTAAAATGCTCTTACTGCATATTTTGATCCGATATAATCTTTTGTCTCTCTCTGGCGTTGTTTATAGTTGTGCTGGCGTCTCTTTCTGGCCCAAGCCACTTATTTATAGAGAACTCGGCGGGGTATACCGTGCCCCTGTGGCGCCCTACATTTATGATAGTGTTGTAATTTTGACGTGGGTTTTATCGACATAGTTTATTGATATCGATAATTCTGTTATTTTATATGCATCGCGAAATGTGTACACGAGTTGAAATCTTAATACTAAGCAAATAATCGTAGTCTATTTAGATGATTATTTTGGTAATACTGAATTAGTGTACTTACTACAATAACCAATAGGCTGACAGTTTAGACTGTTTTTTAAGCGCTTTTAGTAAAAAGAGGTTTTTAGCAAATAAATTAACTTGTATTTTATAATTACCTAAGAAGTAAATCCTTCGGCTGGGTGGCTGGGGAGGTACCCATATGGTACTAAAATACGTCTAAAAGCTATTACACATTAATAAATAGCGAAAAATAAGAAAAAAATTCACATATCAAGTACTATTGTGCATGTGTTTTAAAATAAACTACAGTTGGACGTTTAACTCTTCGTTTGTGAGTCGTAAAAATTGATTAATGAAAGTATTATCTTAATGACACTTTTCAACTGTACTTCATATCAGTGGCAAGCTATACGCAGTGCCTTAAATGCATAGTTTTTTGTTTTTGTGATGCTATTTTTTGGTACCAGGATAAGTAAAATGATACTTTTACCCTACAAAAGGTGGTTGAAAGCTAATAATAATTCAATTTTTATCTCGTAATTTGGTTTCTGTCAAATATTTTACATTTTATGTAAATTGAGTACAGGCTATACTGATAATAGGCACTAAATTAGTTGTTGTAATATGGGCTGAATGCAATTGGCAAGTTGTCGGTCATTGTGGCGTTCTAAGGGGGAGGCCTTTGTTCAACAGTGGATGTCTTCCAGCTGATGATGATGTATGATGATGATGAATATGTGCTGGGGTGCTAAGATAGTGGTCGTATTGTGTTTAAAAACTACGAATTAGTTAACACTTCTGTCATAGTTGATGTATTTTTGGCACTAGTGACAAAGCGTGGTGGTAAATGCTCGTTAGGTCTTTTTTAGAGAAACGGCTTTGCCCTACAGTGGCCACTGACATTTTATTTCTCTCAAAATGTTAAGTGTAGATGCATACATCGTGCATTTTAAACTCATACATGGCTATTTATACATGGCGTGTATTTCCTGAATGAACTCTTAAAGGGACGTCATAAAAAATCAATTAACCAGTAAAAACATAACATAACATCACGCCTGTATTCCCCGAAGAGGTAGGCAGAGGTGCACGTACAGTACACCCACATTTCGCCAGTTATGTTTTTAGGTCCCAATGTAATAGGGGGCGAGCCTATTGCCATCAACCGGGCACAAATCCAGACTCCGTGCTGCTACTGAGAATTACCTAATGGACAAACCCAGTAACACTTTGCCCGACCCGGGATTCGAACCCAGGACCTCGTGCTCAGCAGTCGCGGTTAGCAACCACTAGGCAAACGAGTCAGTCCAATTAACCAGTAAAACTCCCCTAAAGTGAGATCATTGTGGCGTTCTAAGGGGGAGGCCTTTGTCCAACAGTGGACGTCTTCCAGCTGATGATGATGATGTTGACAGTGATATCAGAGTCACTGAGGGCGACTATCTAGAGCACTTAACTGCTTCAACTTTCCACGTCCTAACACTAATATTTGATGATAAATGACGTAATATATTTGACGACCTGATTAGCGCAGTGGCTAAGTGATTGGACTGCTGCGCTAAAGGTTGCGGGTTCGATTCCCGCACGGGGCAAAACTTTGTGCGACCCACAGATGTTTGTCCCGAGTCTGGATGTTTGTGTATGTGATATTTCATGTTTGTGAAACGCACCCACGACACAGGAGAAATTCCTAGTGTGGGGCGAAGTTTTTAAAAAAAAAAAAAAAAAAAAAATGAATATAACCTAAAGTCCACCATACCGCACCATAAAGTACCACTAAAATTCGCCAATAACCTAGCATGGCCGCATGCTCGTTTCTTATTGTACAAAAAGTTATTTTCGTCGGCATTGGAACAGTTAGAAATATTATTTGATTTTTTCTTCTTATCGTATGGTTGAAGAACTACCTGGTGTCTGAGTTTAAACCGCCTGTAGGCCTCTGACATGGCTTTACACATAGTTGAAAAATCTCTGGTGTACCAGTTTCCTCACGATGTTACTATTTAGTTTTGCTACATAATAACATAAAAATAGCTTATTGAGATTATAAAAGATCTCTGCTGTAAACTGCTATTATATCAGGACAACACAATTAATCACTACTAGGAATCTTCCCACTAAGCACTATAAGAGTCATCACAACTTGGTATTAACAATAATTTAAAGTTTCATGCTACAAGAACAAATTTAACTATTTTTTTTTTATGTCAATAAGCAACACAATATATGCCACACACTGTCGAAATAATAGGCACCTAATAATTGTGAAGCAAAATTATCATAATTCGGATCAAACAAAATATAAATAATTAAAAAAAATATGAAAAATAACAAAAAAGATAAAATTACTTTAAAATAAAAATAAAAACAGTTATCGATACAACCGACACTCACCACAACACTATTGAGCGGCAAAAAAAATGTCTGCCGCCGTCCGACCAAAGGGATTATTATTACAACCGCCCGTTATATACGTAATAAACCTTATGTACTTGAAATTAAAGTCTATATTCTATTGGTGCTCGCTACATCTTTGTTATCAAAAGGGATTTCAATTAGTTATTGGAATTTATACTCTATTTTGGTGGAACAAGGTTTAAATTGTGTATAAAGGATTATATTTGTGAGAGCAAAATAATCTCTCGCTGATTTACGAGGGGCTAAGATGGTGGTCGTAAGAAAGCTTATTTTGAAGTTTTTGTTCACGTTGGCATGTCTGTTTATACCTTTCTATGGAAATGCTGGACCGTTTTAGGTAATGTCCTTAGTTATCAGATCTTTAATGGCGATTAGAGCTCTTAATTACTGTTTTGTTTTTTTTTGCCAAATGCTCTGTTTTTTCCATAAAAAAATAGTTTAATCCTTTTCTTTGTTAGTTCATATTTCTGTAATATCCATTTTACAACAAAAATCTCAAAACATCCTGTAAAGGCTATATAAAAAATATAAATATACAGATTAATATTAAACTATTGTAGATAGGTAGGTGCCTAGTCATAAATTATTTCTCGATCGACCCTAAAAACCGACATCCTTATTCGCAGCCCTATTTTAGATCACCCCTAACGACCGAGCGATCGATATGTGGGGTAACAACCCTATATCGATCCCTCATACAGCATTCTTTATTAGGGAATGCACCATGCGTCACCCACTTCCCCTTCTGTCTAAGGAAAAACCTTCAAATAATTTATAGTAGGTATCCTTTTGTAGTGCGTCTATTAACAACTTAGCTTAAAAAAATGATGTACCTTTATGGAAATTAATCTTACTAATTTAATATTTATTTGCAACTTAATTATTAGATAAATTAAAAACAATAAAAACAAAAATATGAAAAAAAAATTGGAGAATATTGGGATATAAAAAAATATATATTACCAGTCTGAAAAAAAAACATATTTATTACAATAACTAATAACCTAAATGATTGTTACCTAAAATTAAAATCGAAAAGAAAAAAATTGTAACTAACACAAAAACAAAATGCCCTACACTATTATTTTCGACTGTATTGTCATGCAGTTAAGTTCGAAATTAGAATGTAGTATGTACCCCAACGCAAAATTAAAATGGCAAAGCAACTTATTGGGAATATCACAGTAACGTCCACGTGACCCCCGATTGAACGAAGTTTGTATGGCTTCGGGTAATTATGCTTTTTAATAACTTTAACTGTAGGTACCTATTCAAGTTATACAACAGTTTTATTTTTGCTTTGTGGTTAGGGTCTGTCAAATGTCAGAACTTGACATTTTGACATTTGGAAATTTGACATTTTGACATTTCCGTACACCAAGTACCTGATTGGCGCAGGGGCTAAGCGAGTGGACAGCTGCGCTAGAGGTTGCGGGTTCGATTCCGGGACCAAAACTAGTGTAATCCACAGTTTGTTCTGAGTCCAGGTGTTTGTGCATGCGATATTTCATATTTGCGAAACGCACCCACAATACAGGAGAAATTAATAGCGTGGGACGACGTTTTTTTTTAATTGACGTTTCCGTACACCAAAAACATTAAATATATGTACCATATATTTCATTTTATTTTTTTATCTATTTTTTACAAAAAAACATCTCTTGATCATTAAACTCGCCAAACTATAAAGTTTATTGGTGAGATGCGTTTGTTTCCAAGTTGACTTAACCCAACCTACATACTTACATACTACCCCTTACTTATAACTAACATGTGTTTCAAGATAACTACTTGTTAACTCTATTGACGTCTCTTTTCTTTGACATGCAAATGACAGTGACAGTTATAATTAAATCAATTATTTAACACTTTCAATAATAACATTTTTTATACCTAAGGGGTACATGTTCATTCATACGAAATAACGAACAACATGGTTGTCTGACTCTTTTGACCACATACCTATCAAGTCTTACTGCTGTGTTCTATCCACCAAAAGAAAAAGATTTGTCGATCACAAAATTGGTATATAATATAGGTATAAGTGAATACTACGCTGTAAGAGTAAAAGCTATACAATAGGTAGTAATTGAACTTTTATTGGCTGAAGATTGTGGATATATGATTAAGTTATGATTTTTTAAAGTGCGAAATTCGCTGAAGATACATTCACTGGAGCACTTACCCTATTAATTTATAAGAATGTAAACCATATTTCACGCCAATAAACTTTCTTCTTTCTTCTTTTCCGAGAAAGAATGCCGAATTGCGCATTAAAGTCTTGCGATTCTCGTTATGCCAAATGGGCTGGACCTGACTTCAGTTTGTTTACGTAAGTATTTTTTAATTATATACACAACACCTAATTAAATAGAATCCAATAATTTTCGGAAATACTTCTAGAACATTTGCTAATCCTGTAATATACGCCATCTATTGCTCACTAGCGTAACCTTTCCGTTAGAGACGTAATGTTGTTAATCGACTTTGTTATCGATAAAATTTAATGAGGTAAGTAAATAATTGGACATTATTTATATATTTCTATTTATTCATTTATTATGTATTTATAAAATAAAACTTATATGGTAAAACATTGCCCCACAAAACCGTTTACACAGTTTGTCTGTGGGTGTTGTTGCACAATTAATTAAACTTAAATACTAAATAGGTTCGTACATTATAGATGGATAGCTGTGTAATATAATATTATCCTGTCATTGTAATTTAAATTTCCATAAAGCAACCATTAGGTTTCTGTTATTTTAGATTCCCGGTAAATAATGAAACACGTGAAAAATGGACGCGGTTTGTGCAGTTAGACGAGGATCAAGAAAAATGGGTTCCAACTGCGACGGCGAGGTTATGCTCGCTACATTTTAGGAAAAAGGACATTGTCAGGGGGAAGTCAGGTCGGAAACTTTTAAAAAGAGGATCTGTACCCTGTATACGTGACAGTGATGAAGTAAGTTGCACGTTTCTTGATATTTTGTCATTGTTTTATGAATTATTGTTTGGCGAAATGTGGGTGTACATTACTGCCTTACCATAAACTTTTAACGCTGGACAGTTTATGTTGGGGAAGCGGGACGCCGCATTACACTGCACGTAGCAGTGTCTCGCTTCTACAACGATAAATGACCTGCTTTAAAAGTGTATGGTAAGGGGCTATATATTGATAACAACTTTGTGTGGTGTTGCGCGAGTACGACTTACACTTAGACATTTTTTATAATTTCAGGATGTTGAAATAAATTCCGAAGCCGACTTACTGCACCTGTCAATGTTGATGTGTCAGTCTCTGAGCCTATCTTCGACACTCCGGGGAAAATATTATTGAAGGCACGAGTTTGTAAATTAGAAAAACAAAAACTGCTTCATGAAAAATACCTTAAAAAAACTAGGGCAACAATATTCAAAACGTAAAATATTAAACTTAAAAGATTTCGTGATCAGAAAATATAAATTGGACAATGCACGAATTTCTAGAAAGCACTGTATCGATTTTATTAAAACGAAAGTATAAACGTTGAGCCTACTGTGCACATAGAGTACTTTTTAATTACTAACATTATCTAATAAGCCAATTCTTGTTACTAATGACCTTGCCTTGCTTATGGACTTTTGTTGTCTGAAATAAATATTTTTTATTTTATTTTATTTTTTATTAAAAGTATTCTCAAATTTGAATATTTTTGATGGCCTTATTCACTCGTTTGAGAGCCATGCGATGCTCAACTAAAGAATATATTCGATAAGATCCGTAGAGACTTAGACTTCTATTTATTGTAACTCGAACCCGGTGTTCGGAACAAATAATCTAAATGACAAAAGTTCACAAAACTGTTTTTTTAAGAGAAGGATGGGACAATGATTTCATTTTAATTAACAATTCATTGGTGTTTGCTGTAAAAAAAATTGTTGGGTGTTATAAATTTCTAAATTGTCTGTCTCTCATTGTTTTAATTTTATTTTTTCATTTTATTATCCATTTATTTTAGGCATCAAGGCTCACACATACACATAACGTCACGAGTGCATTCCCTGAAGCGGTACGCAGAGGTGCATAGTACAGCCACATTTCGCCAGTTATGTTATAGGTTCCAATGTAATAGGGGGCGAGCCTATTGCCATCAACTGGGCACAAATCGAGACTAGGTGTTCGTATTAAGAATTACCTAATGAAAAAACCCAGTAACAATGCCCGATCTGGGATTCGAGCCCAGGATCTCATGAACAGCAGTCACGCTTAACGATTACTAAACTAACGAGGCTGGCTAATATAATGCGATATTAGTATAACTTAAAAATACTATAAACACGTGTATCATTATATACCTATACAAACTAACACCCTTCGGCCGAACGTTTCAAAATGTTGAGTCAGAACTCGTCGGTCTTCACACGCAGGTACTCCACGACCTCCTCAGCTTTCGTGAAGTGGTGTAGTCAGGACACGTACAGCTGCGCCGTAGGTATTGCTGGAAACATCAGTATGTTGGGTCCACTAGTTCTGACAAGGAGGACTACTTCTTCTCTTTTAAGATTCAATTCTTGTTGCAAGTGTCCTCTGAACTTTTAAAAACCTTGATGAGTTTCGACCAGCTCCGTTTACGTTGTTTCCGCTTGTTTCATCTGCAAGTTTTGCGACTCAGCAGGCTTGTTAGCCGGTACTATCGCTGCGTAGGCTCGTTTGGGGCTCGGTGAACCTACTCGTCTCCACCAGTGTCGAGGTAGGGTCGGTGGCGGCACGCGTCGCAACGCATGCATTTTTTGCAGTTGGTGACGCAGTTAAGCCCGCTGACTCGACACTGCAGATGAAGGCATTTTGTGCCACGCGATGCGTGTTCACGTCGGACTTATATAAATAGTGTTGCGTAACAACAAACGTTTGTAAAAAACATTTTCTCAATAAATAATTAATAATAGAACTTCTGCATTTTAAAGCTTCCCTATTTTTTTAGCATTTGTTTCAATCAAAATCAAAGAAAACTATTACAACTCATGTTTTCGATAGTCGATACCTGTTATCTAACTGGCAGGTAACATCCCTAGCACCCTCTGGCCACCTACCGAGCGATAGCTGATTTTACAAATTTTGATGTATTTACTTCGTTTGTTTTGCTATTCAAAACTAGATGGCGTTACTGAGGCATAGGATCAGTTTTTCTATGACATTTCTTGATAGCCGCTCTATTCTATTGTATCTTTAGATCTCTTTACCGTATAATCACCGTCAACGCAGGTGAATTTTGACTAAAATAACGGAAAAAGTAAAAACTGTGTTTTAAAAATACTAGAATCATCCTACTGTGTACAAAATAAACAAAATACTTTTGTGAATGAAATCATTGATTAAAGAACGCATCCTTACACGTGCTGCCCTCTATAATTGTTCTATGTTCACTATGGAATGGAAGACGCTTTCAGTATGCCGCGAAAATTGATTCTAAAGTTAAACATTTTTTTGATAAATGCAGTTCTATTTAAGGTTATATTTCGATTAAAATGTAAATACAACATTAATGGAAGCATATTCAGTGATCATTGTTAATGGAAATCATTTATATGTTTGTCTTAGATAATAAAAGTCCGGAAATGTGTTAATATTTCTTGAAAACATGACATTATTGATTAATTATAGTGAAGGTGAAACGTGTAAATGATTTGTAAAAATCATTAGGAATAAGTTACTCGTTATTAGGTAATTATAAACCTATTTTGTCGTGAACCACGGAACAGAATGAATTAGAAGTGTCAAAACATTTCGCGCATTTCATAGAGCAGCGTCACTTAGTTCGTACGTTCGTCGTTCTTAGCGTTTTATTGTTTTCACGAAGATTGATTTTTCACCAACTGGAACGACATAAGTCATACTTAATTTGAATAATTCTAATGAAAAATTAGGAAACGTAATTATATTCCTTTAGGGAATAAATCATTTCTTGGTAAGTGAGTAAAAACATTTCTAATTTGAGCAGCCATTAATGCGACAGGGCGCGACTAGTACCTATGGGGTGCGCGCGCATTCAGTTTTGTGGTTTTGGCGCGCTTTTTAAACGCAGTTCCTTTTTGCTATACTTTATTGCGCATAGATAATATAATTCAGGCTAGATTAATATACCTGATTTCTCAATAGGATTGTAAACAAAACATCTGATTTCGACAGTTGAATAATTTAGACGAGTGATTAAATTGGTACTGATAACTGTTTTTGTTAACAGATGCAGCAACAAATGAGCCAGCCAGAACCAATCGGGTAAGTGGTTATCAACTCCCTAATAATATAGTACATTATTAGTATCTCGATATTTCTTCTCGGGCTATCAACCATGTAGGCAATACCCGGTCTTTTAAAAGGCATACGTGGGGACACAGGTCCAACACGCAGAGGCCCGTTGAGAACTTATTAGTATATTATTATGCATTTTGTATGAAATAGGACACAGGTAGTGTAGTATATAATACAGGCGATGTCTAGTTATAGCTAGGATTATATTAAGAAAGTATAACCTAAACATCGCAATTTGCAGGTTATGTTTTAGCTACGCTGGTATAATTCCCGTCACATAAAAAGAACGCTGACCGTTAACTTAGTTATTTAATTCCAGTCTTTTCCAAAGTCTCACGTATCTATTAAAGTATTTAATGATTCTACAATAAAACTATTACACTTAATTATAAACCACAATAGCCTACGACCATAGGAAGCGACTATATCCGAGTGCGAACTATCGCTGACAGTCGGTCACTTGTTTTTACGTGACGGGAATATAACTAGCCTCTATCTTTAGGTAAGCTATGATAATTATGAACATACTAGCCGTGCCCCGCGGTTTTACCCTAGGTTCATTTAAACGAAAATCAGGGGTACGACAATATGCTATACTACACATAGAGGCGTTTGGCTCCCACAATGTAAACTGTCCTGCTTTAAGAGTTCACAGTGACTGGTGAGCTATGGGCTTACATTGCAGGTTATTTTCCGTTGTGGAAGCGAGACGCCACTATCTGTCTGTAGTGCAGCGTCATGTTTTACGTATTTTAAACATCTTCTGTAATGGCTTTTATTTACGTAACGTCAGTCCATGGGCGCCGGCGGGGGGCAAAGGGGTGCACTTGCACCCCTAGCATGCAGGAAAATACGTATTTCATTCTTTAATTTTGTTTGTAATGCGCCTTAAGTTTCTATCCATCATGTTTACAAATGTATTTGACGAAACCATTGCGTCTAGTCTATTTATTCTGCATTTTGTATTATATGTGTGTAGCAGTGTGTATGTAGTTACTAATCCAAATGCACTTTATGCACCCATGCGTCAGTCTGTGACGGGTATCGTTAACAGGCTGTTTGAAACAACCCGCTCTTAGGTTATCAAATGTAGAAATACTTTTTCAGATCGGGTAGGTAATATTTTGTTTCAAAGAAAGGCGTACAAACAAAGAGAAAGTTAAAACTGTACAGGATGAATTTTTAGTCACCGTCAATTTTTTCTAGGCATTAGGTATCATTCAATAATTCCATTTTTGAAAAAAAATCGATACGTAAAATTTTTATATTAATTCATTTTCTCGAAAGAATTATCCGCTCTGCGTGGTCACTAAGTTAAACGTTAATAATACTACACTTGCCGCGCAAACATTCAATGAAAAGGGTAGCGCGCACCTCGCTTCCCCCACCCCGCTACACCTAGCGCGTACGCACGGCGTGGCGGTGTCCAGAAACATTAACTTTTTATAGATAACTTTGTGATGTTACAAATCAATATTTTTGTATTGAGTGATACTAAAAGAAAAAACACGTATTCAATGATTTTCGCCAAAGATAAATATATCAAAATTTGGACGGTGACTAAAAGTTCATCCGGTATATTAAGTCTATATGACCTGGGACATGTCGTGACGATGTGTTTGTCTCCAGGGGTCAGCAGCCGCTGTCGCAACAGATGGTACTCTGTCCAGTTCGGTTTGTGTACGAGACGCAAGTGTTGGTGCAACCTGGTGAGTGTTGTTTACATAATGGCGGGCCAGGGTCAGCCAATTGTTTTATCAAATCTTTGTTTTACTTTAGAGTTTGTGTTTTAGCCACTATAATTGAATGAATGAATGAAGATTGAATGAATGAATGAAGATTGAATGAATGAATGAAGAATGAATGAATGAATGAATGATGGTAGATATAATTGATGGTAGTTAGAAGTTTTAAGTAATACCATTATTGATTTTAAGCTAAAACATCGTGCACAATCCTTAACGATGTTAATCGCTAACAAATTGTTCATTTACGGAAACATATTGACATTATTTGTGGACCAAATCGTAGTTTTTTTTTTAAATACGTCGCCCCACACTAGGAATTTCTCCTGTTTCGTGGGTGCGTTTCACAAACATAATAACACATACACAAACATCCAGACTCGGGACAAACATCTGTGGGTCGCACAAAGTTTTGCCCCGTGCGGGAATCGAACCCGCAACCCTTAGCGCAGCAGTCCAATCACTTAGCCACTGCGCTAATCAGGTTGTTAGATAAAGCTCTTGAAGAAATCCCTCTTGTCGATGGCCTCCCCATTTCTTACACAGCCTCTTAATTAGTTATATATAAATAAGTCCAGTTAAGCCTTCGTAACAGCAGCAACATAAAAGTTTATTAGTTATAACATAACATCACGCCTGTAGTCCCCGAAGGGGCAGGCAGAGGTGCACATATAGTACACCAACATTTCGCCAGTAATGTTTTAGGTCCCAATATAATAGAGGGCGAGCCTATTGCCATCAACCGGGCATAAATCCAGACTCCGTGCTGCTACTGAGAATTACCTAATGCAAAAACCCAGTAACACTGCCCGACCGGATTCGAACCCAGGACCTCGTGATCAGCAGTCGCACTTAGCGACCACTAGACCAACGAGGCAGTCTTTATTAGTTATACTAAATATATAAATTTTATTACTTTCAGGGGAGCAGATCCAGCCGAACCAAACCTTCTTCATCAACCCTCAGAACCCTCCACCATGGATGCAGAACAGACAGCAACCGAACCCAGTAGTCTACGTCCAACAGCTGCCAAACAACATTGTACCTTCCGTACAACCGCATATGGACCAAAATCAATTGTATTTACAACAGAACTACGCCAACTTCCAACTCCAACAGCACATGTTGGCGCAAAACCACCAAGAAATCCGACCCACTATGCAACTGGCCAACATCGTGCCCAACATGGTACAGAATGTACAGCAAAATATGTCTACCGATAGAAATGTTCAGACTGCCAATACTGGACAGATGCAAGCAAACACACAGAATATGATTCAAAACCAAATTAATATAGCTAATACGAGACAAGTCACAACCCAACCGATGAACCAAACTGTAGAAGTACAAAGACCAGTCTTCATGAACATGAGACCACAGATAGCCCACCAAGTGAATATAGCCAGGCCAGTAATGTCAATAAATCAAATACAAAACATGCAACAGCTAGCTAACATGCAGAATGTACAAATCCAGCACGCAAACGTTGGCCAAACTATCTTCCAGAGTGTTGGCCAACGTCCTCCTAGTCTTCAGAATGTAAACACAGTACGCCCACAAACACCAGCTAATACAATAGTCAATATACAACCTGTAGCTAAAGTTAGAGAAATTGCACCTGATGTTAAACAAACGATAAGTACTGCTGTTGGGCCAGCTGTACCTGTGAGGAACTTCTCACAGAACTATAATTGTAGACAAATCCAGCCGAAACGTCGCTACGTTCAGAATGCAGCCGCTAACACAACTATGACCAAAATACAGTCGCAGCATATTCCAGTGCAACCAATCCCAACGGGCTATAACTCTGATAAGAGTAACACCCATCAAAATGTTACAACTGTTGCTACGAACACAAATCATTTAAACAATCCGAATATGAATCGCAAAAGAAAAAGCGAATCTCCAGATGAAGTGCAAAAGAAAATGGCGGTGCAGTCAGCGGTAAAACCAAATTATAATCCACAACAGAGTCTGGTAGTTACCAAATTGTGTAATGAAATAGGAACAAACACGAGTCCTGTACATAAACCATATGTAAACACGAACAACGCGGCCATACAAATCAATCCAAACACGCCAGTGTTGCTAGTAGAAAATATACAACTACTAAATGAAAATATACTGAAGAACACTGAACAAAATATAACAGTAAGTCCCATACAGAGTGAAAAAGATAAGCTTATCAGGAACACAGTATACACGCAAGCCCGCGGAAGAGTATTACAGGACAAAATTAGTGAAATTGTAAAACCACAAGTTGAAAATCCAATAGAAATTGTACCTATAAACACAACTGTAAATATTCCTAGTTTTGAAATGCAGACTGATACTATTGTAACAGACGAAGTTAACGCAAAGGCTGCAAAACAGACTGAAATTCAAACCGAAGAGGCTGCAGTGATTGAACCAGAGAATGTTAATATAAATCTCGATCAAGAAACCAAATCTGAAATTATTTCAAAACCTCAAACTGTAGAACGTACAATCAATACGCCAGATATTACAATCACAATTAGAGTTTTGCCAGAAGAAACTAATGTAACAGAAGAAGTGAGTAAAAAAGAAGATGCGCAACCAGAAGTGGATAAGAAGGTTGTGTCAAATAAAGACAAAGATTTCATATTGACACATGTTGTGGATGGATATGTGATCCAAGAATCGAATTTCGCCTTCCCTGTAAGTAGTGGAAACTTATTTACTTGTTATATGATTTTTTGTATATTTTTGCGCCACGGTACGGCGACTGTCGCGGGTTCGAGTCCCGCTCGTGTCCATCATTTTTCAAGTTTCCCTTTATCAATTTATTTACTTGTTATTTAAATGTGTGATGTAGGACACTAAGCTTTGTAATAACGTTGATGACTTTGAATAGAAAGTGTTTTCCAAAGATTTTCTTACCTTTGAGAAATTTAGCTTAACCAAGGCGTAGTTTCAGTTGGCAAGGAATGATGATGATGATTATATTATCATCCTTGGAGGAGGAGAAGGAGTAGCTAGGGGTATTACACCAAAACACTCCTCTTTTAAAAGAGATTCAGCAAAAATTGTTGACGTTATTTCGAGGTTAGCGACGCACCGAGTCGAGGTTCGAGTCCCGCAGGGCGCGCCCTCGGTAGCGTCGCTTAATGTCTTTAAAGTAGTTAGCCTGGCTGGAGGCTCTTGCAGTCTCGCCTTTGTCCGGTAACGTCCGATAAGACCCCTCTTGGGGTCGTCGACATAAAGTATTCTGAGAAAAAGAACATTCTATTACATTTCATTTCCGAAAAAAGAATCATTCACTCATTCTTTTTCAAAATAAGAAGACATTTTTCATGAATTACAGATTAGAAAGCCGTTAAAAGAAAAAACATTATTCACGAATTCAAAGGCAGAAGATTCCGAATCGACAGATGCATTGAAAGAGTGTATGAGAGAAGAAATGAAAAGCAATGCAGTGGACATACCGCTGCTGCCGTTCCATTACTTACTTCTGAACTGTGATAAGAAAGAAGAAGAAGAGAAGGCAAAAGAAGAAAAGGCGAAAGAAGAAAAGTCGAAAGAAGAAAAGACGAAAGAAGAAAAGTCGAAAGAAGAAATGTCGATAGAAGAAAAGACGCAAGAAGAGGATGATAGTATGAAGAATAATCCATTTGAGACGCTTCAGCAAACTACTGTCAAGGCATGGACGGTAAGATATTTTTCTCAAATACTTTACGTGTTTTTCTAAACTTTTAATAGTTTTTGACGTAGTGGCTAAGCGATTGGATTGTTGCGCTAAAGATTGCGGGCTCGATCCCCGCACGGGACAAATATTTGAAGGCCTCTTTAATTCTTCTACTTTATTCGGTTGTGTGCTGAAGTGGACCAGTCTCTCCTGTAGCTCGTCATGCTACCGTCCGCGTCGTCTGGGTCTGCCGCGATGACGCCGTATATTTTGTAGGACCCAGTCGGTGCAATTTTTCGCCCATAAGTTATAGGACATGCGGCAGAGATACCCCTTATCCTTATACTAACATAACATCACGCCTGTATTCCCCGAAAGGGTAGGCAGAGGTGCACATGTAGTACTTTTACTAAACAATATTTTTAAATACCCACAGGTCGAGGATCTGTCCCAGCACCTGCTAAAATACGACTGGAAAGACACAGTATCAGTTTTCCAAGATCACGAGATTGATGGAGAGTCCCTATTCCTCGTCTCGAAGACCCAGCTCATGAACATCGGAGTAGCAGAGGAACACACCGATGTCATCTGCGAGTTTGTTAGAAGCTGATCATTACAAGTGGGGGAGAGTCGTAAGCCAGAGGACTATGAGATGGTGATAAAATCGACTATCAGGCGTCCAACTGACGATTACCGACTCTCCATTAAGAGATCCATTTCTAATCAATTCGCTTGTTACCGTTTTTATAATAAGCGTATTTATAATCAAAAAATTTATAATGCATACAAAAACAAATATTTATATTATAGGTCCAACAAAGATAGGCCTATTAAGAAGCGCTCATACTATAACCGTACCTTATATAATCGTTTCGCTTATAAGTGGAACTTGAAGCCACATACGGGCCAACAATCGTCACCATCTGGCCTACAAATAGAAAACCAAAATACATTGCACTTAGAATACGTGCCAAATGTGGAAACAATAGAGGTAAATGTTGGCCAAACGTTAACGCCAAATATTGGACAGCAAGTCCGAAATGAAACTACTGTAAGACCAGAAACAGTAGATGAAGCAAATGACCAAGTTATCACAGGTATAGTTGAAAACAGAGAACAAAATGATAATAATAATTTTCATACCATAGTCAAAGATATACTAAAAAGACATATTACATCTAAAAACAGTGTTGATAAGCAAAATGATAATGTCACGCAACGCACTACGAATAATATACCTACACTGAAAGCAGAAAATCCTAATACGCCAGCTCGAACAATGTCTACTGAAGAAAAATCTGCCAAAAAAAATAGAAAAAGAAAGAATGTTACAAGCCCTACAAATAATATTCAAAAGAAGAAGATAATAATGTATAAAGTTGATAAAAAGTCAAATGATTCTCAAGATGTCGTCAAATATGTTCCAAAACTCGAGACGACAGCATCAAGTATTTGTGTATTGTACGTAGACAAAGTAGAAAAAGTTGATATTTTAGATTATGAACGGCAAAATAAAGATAAAATACCAGTAAATTTAATAAAAAATAAAACTGCTGTTAAACCACATACGACAGATATTGAAACGAGCACCGAATGTACTGGAGAAGGCGTTGAAAACAGAGAAGAAACAGGTCATAGCATTAATATGCAACCCGTAGTTAAAGATATAACACGTACACCTAAAAGCCGAGCCAAAAACCCTGATAAGCAAAGTAAAGACGTTCCGCTAAACATTAGGAATGAAATTCCTATGCTGGAAACAGCCAATTTTAGTACGCAAGCCCAAAAAATTTCTACTGAAGAAAAATCTGCCAGAAAAGATAGAAAAATAGAGAAAGTAACTAGTACTAGTACTAATAATATTAAAACGAAAAGCGAGAAAAAAGCAAATAAGGTTAATGAGAATTCAAATGATTCTCAAAAAGTCCCAAGCAGAGATGCTCCAAAACTCAAAACAAATGTACCTAATATTCGTGATGTTGACAAGAATAAAGGTGTGACAAGAACAAACACGTACAAAGAAGTTGTAGACAAAGCAAAGCAACATAAAGACATAATACCAGAAATTAAAATGAAAAATAATCCTACACTGATAACAGAAACCTCTAATACAACACATAAAACCATTTCCACTGAGAAAAAATCTAATGATAAAGATAAAATAAGAAATACTAATGCTCCTTGCATTAGTTACAAGAAGAAACGACTGGATAATTTCCAGGAAATGATAAATAAGTATCGCGCAGAAACATGTTACGATATACCCAAACTGAGAACAACAGAAATCATTATTAGAAAAAACATGGACAAGGATAAAGTTCCTATAGACAGAACCATAAACACAAACAAAGAAAAAGTTGAGATTCTGGAGAATATAAAGGAGAATAGAGAAAAAAGGCGAGACATTAATAGTACTGATAAGTCTAATAAGCAGGAAGGAAAACCCGTGGCGCAAAGCACTAGCCGTAACATGTCAACAACAGACAAATTTAAAACCATTTTTACTAAAGAAAAATCTGATGATAAAGATAGAAAAAGAAATATTGATACAAGTTCTACTAAATACATTAAAATGAACAAGGAGACACGAGCGGATAAATGCCAGGAGATGTCAAATAAGTCTCGATCAGTGTCGTGTCCCGGTGATCCAAACCCTAAACCAACAGTCACTATTTGTAATAAAATAGACAAGGATAAAGTTTCTATAGACAGTACTATGAATACGACCACTGAAAAAGTTGAAATACAGAAAGATAGAGAAGACATGCCTAAAATCAATAGTACTGATAAGTCTAATAAGCGGGAAACAGAAGCCGTGAAGCAAAGTACTAGCAGGAATAAGCCTCCACTGACAACAGATAATTCTAATAAGGCACTTAAAACTATATCCACTAAAGAAAAATCTGATGATAAAGGTAGAAAAAGAAATATTGATACAAGTTCTACTAAACACGTTAAAAGGAACAAGGAGAAACCAGCGGATAACGGCCAGGAGATGTCAAATAAGTCTCGAGCAAGTCTCTACCTCGGTGATCCAAAACTTAAAAGAACAGAAATTATCTGTAACAAAATAGACAAAAATACAGTTTCCATAGACAGAACTACGAATACAACCACTGAAAAAGTTAAAATACCAGACAATGTACAGGGAAATAAAGAAGAATCTCTAGTAATGAAACGTGCTGATAAGTCTAATAGGCGGGATAGAGAAGACTTGCCGCAAAGCTCTAGCAGTAACATGACGCCTACACTGACGATAGACAATACCAAAACCATATCCACTAAAGAAAAATCTGATGATAAAGATAGAAAAAGAAATATTGATACAAGTTCTTCTAGACACTATAAAAGGAACAAGGAGAAACGAGCGTCATATCCCAGTGATCCAAAACTTAAAACAACAGATACTATTATCAGTAACAAAATGGACAAGGATAAAGTTTCTTTAGACAGAACTACGAATACAGCCACTGAAAAAGTTAAAATACTAGACAATGTACAGGGAAATAAAGAAGAATCTCTAGTAATGAAACATGCTGACAAGTCTAATAAGCGGGATAGAGAAGACTTGCCGCAAAGCTCTAGCAGTAACATGACGCCTACACTGACGATAGACAATACCAAAACCATATCCACTAAAGAAAAATCTGATGATAAAGATAGAAAAAGAAATATTGATACAAGTTCTACTGAACACATTAAAAGGAACAAGGAGAAACCAGCGGATAAATGCCAGGAGATGTCAAATAAGTCTCGATCAGTGTCGTGTCCCGGTGATCCAAACCCTAAACCAACAGTCACTATTTGTAATAAAATGGACAAGGATAAAGTTCCTATTGACAGAACAATAAACACAAACATAGAAAAAGAAATTCTAGAGAATGTACAGGGGAATAGAGAAGAAATGCTAAAAATGAATAGTACTGATAAGTCTAATAAGCGGGAAGGAGAAGCCGTGGCGCAAAGCACTAGCAGGAATAAGCCTCGACTGACGACAGATAATTCTAATAAGACAAGTAAAGAAAAATCTGATGATAAAGATAGAAAAAGAAATATTGATACAAGTTCTTCTAGACACTATAAAAGGAACAAGGAGAAACGATCGGATAACGGCCAGGAGATGTCAAATAAGTCTCGAGCAGAATCAAGTTACGATCAACCCAAATTTAAAGCAACAGTATATATTAGTAACATAATGGAAAAAGAAATGGACAAGGATGAAGTTACTATAGACAGAACCATAAACACAAACATAGAAAAAGTTGAGATTCTGGATAATGTACAGGAGATTAGAGAAGAAATGCCAGCAATTAATAGTACTGATAAGTCTAATAAGCGGGAAGGAGAAGCCGTGGCGCAAAGCACTAGCAGGAATAAGCCTCGACTGACAACAGATAATTCTAATAAGGCAATTAAAGAAAAATCTGATGATAAAGATAGAAAAAGAAATATTGATACAAGTTCTTCTAGACACTATAAAAGGAACAAGGAGAAACGAGCTGATAAAGACCAGGAGATGTCAAATAAGTCTCGAGCAAGTCTCTATCTCGGTGATCCAAAACTTAAAACAACAGAAACTATTATCAGTAACAAAATGGACAAGGATAAAGTTTCTTTAGACAGAACTATGAATACAGCCACTGAAAAAGTTAAAATACCAGACAAAGTACAGGGAAATAAAGAAGAATCTCCAGTAATGAAACGTGCTGATAAGTCTAATAGGCGGGATAGAGAAGACTTGCCGCAAAGCTCTAGCAGTAACATGACGCCTACACTGACGATAGACAATACCAAAACGATTCCCACTAAAGAAAAATCTGATGATAAAGATAAAAAAAGAAATATTGATACAAGTTCTTCTAAACACTATAAAAGGAACAAGGAGAAACGAGCGTCATATCCCAGTGATCCAAAACTTAAAACAACACAAACTATTTGTAACAAAATAGACAAAAATACAGTTACTATAGACAGAACTATGAATACAGCCACTGAAAAAGTTAAAATACGAGACGAAGTACAGGGAAATAAAGAAGAATCTCCAGTAATGAAACATAGAGACGTGCCACAAAGCTGTAGGAATAATAAACCTACACAGACTACAGAAAATTCGAATACCTTAGCTGAAGCTGTTCTTACTGCAGACCAATCTGGCAGAAGAGGTATTAAAAGACAAGTTGAGATTATTAACACTAAAATAAATAAACCAAGAATAGAACAAGTGCAAGATAAGTCAAATGATTCTCAAAGCAACGTCCCTAACCTCGCAGCTATTGTAATGAACACTATAATAACCATAATTTCTGAGGCAGACATAAGTAAAATTATGGACAGTATTATTAAAATTACAAACACTAAAAAAGTTGTTTCTTCAGATAATGCACAGCAAAATACAGACAAATTACAAGAAATTGTCAGTGTTGATAAATGTAATAAAGACGGACCGCTGAGTACTAGGAATAATATACCTACACTAACTACAGGAAATTCTAATACGTTAACTAAAACTATAGCTACTGAAGAAAAATCTGACAGGAGAGGTTGGAAAACAAAAGGTGATACAACTAATACTAATATTAAAGTAAAATCGAATAAAGGTAATGAGAAGTCGAATAACCATCAAGGAGAACCAAGTTTTAATAAACCTAAACTAAAAACCACAGTATCTGATGTTGACAAGACTAAAGTTGCTATAGACAAAACTATAAATACAAACACTATAAACGCAACTACAGACAGTGCACAGAAAAATAATAAAAACATACCAAAAATTACTATAAATAATATTCCTACACTAACAAAAGAAAATGCTAATTCATCCGCTCAAACTAATCCTAAAGAAAAATCTAATGGTAAAGATAAAGAAATAAATGTTGAGACAAGTAATAAGTCTCAAGGAGATGTCAGAAGTTACGATGAACCAAAACTAAAAACAACTGGAACTAGCATCCATAAAGTGGACGAGAATAGAGTTTGTATTGAACAATCTCACACCAACACTGAAAAAGATAAAATTCTAGATAATTCACAGCAAAACAAAGAAAAAATACCAGAAATTGAAATAAAAAAATATCCCACCGACCACCGCATCGAAAAAAAATCTAATCACGAAAAATATGACAGAAAAGATGACACAAATAATAATAAAAATATTGAAATGAAAAACACTGCAGAGAACGTACTCGAAAAGTACCCTGATACTCCAACAGTACCCAGTAAAGGTCCTCCAGAAATAAAAACAATTATAACCAGTATTCGTGATGTCGAAAAGAATATAATTTCTATAAATACAAACATTGAAGAAGTTGAAATTCAAGAAAACACCCTGCAAAATAAAGGCAAAACACCAGAAAATGAAATAGAAAATTTACCTGCAATAACTTCAGATGCCTTTAAAACAAAGAAAGCAGGAGACACTCATTACATGAATATATCATCTCTGAATAAAATAAGTGATGATAAAACAAATAAATTCAATGAAAAAACGACCAATACACGAAATGATAATACTAAAATAGAGACACTGTCTACAAATCTTACATCAATGCGCGAAGCGAGAGTAGTGATTTCAAGAGAAGACATCAGCTCATTTAAAAACCATCAGACATTTATGAACAACACTGAAGAAGCCATTAAAAATACGGCCATAAAAGATAATTTACAGGCAGGCAGACACATTCTTCTAGACATATTAAAAGAAACTTCCGACACTAATACAAATACTATTCCTAATAAAACTCTTACTCAACAACCAACATTTGACTCACAAATGCATAACGAGAAGGCGGATATCGATAATATGCCAAGTGAAGAACCACTGGTGGCACATAGACAAACGTTCACCCCAAATATGAGACCACAAACAAGTAATGAGACTAATACAGATACAATTGAAATGAAACAAAATACAGCTAAAAGAGAAATAGCAAACAAAGTTATTCATATGCAACCTTTTGTGCTAATAAATGATATAATAAGGGCGAACATCGATAAACATAATAAAGAGGGAAAAAAACCGCAAGTAACTACACCAATGAAAGAAATTAGCCAAAAAGATATCACCCACAAAATTAATACTTCTACTGAGGATAAAAGCAAAATCTGTAACAAAAATATAACACCACATGCGAAAAGTAATAAACGGATAAGAATTGTTATAGAAACATTCAATTTCTACCCCGAAGTTAGTGCCAGTACTAGACCCGAGCCTAATACAACTAAAATGTATACGATAACAGTACCCAAAGTCAATGAAAAACATAATAACGAAACGCATTTAAAGAAATCAGAAGAAGCTACAAAACCAGAAACTACTAGCAAAAACAATACTGAAAATCTAGCACAATCCAAACACGCAGCAAAAGAAATCGAAGAAAACCCAGTAAATAACAAGAGCATTAAACGCCCTGAAAACGAATCTGACGTCATCACAGCCACTAAATTAAAACCACACGTTGGCAGCGAAATAAAAGATTACAAAAGGAAAGAAACAAATGAAAGTAACGATGGAAAGATAGAAGCAAACAGACAAACAAGCATACATGATAACGAAGAAAAACAATTCATATTAACCCACGTCATAGAAGGATTTATTGTACAAGAATCCAATATTGCTTTCCCGGTAAGTTATTACAAACTTGTTATTGTATGGTTGATGAATCTTGTCAGAGTTTAAACCACCAGTAGGCCTCTGACTTGGCTGTACACACAGTTGAAAAATCTCAGGTGTGCCGGTTTCCTCACGATGATTTCCTGCAGTGGGATAGGGGACAGTTACAACCTAATATTATCTATTCAAGTATAGTCTTGTGATAGTCTAGGCCTATCTACGCACCACTTAAGATTTTCTCATGTTTGATGGTTATCTGAACCGCGAGCTGAGATAACACCGCTAGGCGCCACACGTTTCGTTATTTAAAATTGTATTCAGACGGGATAGCAATGGATTTTGAATATATAAATTGAAATTAACACTTAATAGATTGAAATAAGGTTTATATTTGGTCGTAAAAGCGTCGTAGCGGCGCAACGCTTACTGAGGCACAAATATGATAAAAACTCTTGGCTTATTAAATACAAATCATCAAATTCAGTCTATCATAAATACTTATTCGTCTTGCCTCAAAATTAAGACCTAGGATTATGAAAATAAGGTTCAAAACGCTTCAATCAATGGCCAACGGCTTTAATTATGTACCGCTATGCTTGTGAGGATAATTAGTAACATACATACAACGAGGGAGCCGTAGTTTCTGCTCAACGTTCTCTTCAAATATACTACCTAATGCCAGTAGAATATTATAAGAAGAATAAGAACTTTATTTGCCTGAAACATGGTTTACAAAGATGTTCATAATATCACGGAGTGCTGCATGTTTCACCGTTAAACCGGCATGCAAAATTTTTGTATTCAATTAAAATACAATATTATATTTACCTATATACTATTACCTATATACTATTACTACCTATATACTATTACATTATTACATTAGTTTTACATTATAACATACCTATACATTAACTTTTACATGACATATATTCTGGAACTGTGTAAAAACATTTGTCAATAAGCCATTTTTTAAGTTTTACTTTAAATTGAGTAAGTGGCAGTTCTCTAATAGGCTGAGGTAATTTGTTGAAGATTTGGATTGTCGAGCAGCTGCAATTTTTTTTAAACAAAGTGGTTAAAATTTTTGGAAGAACTAATTTACTGGGGTCTCTAGATGGGTACTTTTTATTTTCACTAACTTTTTCGAATAATTCGTCATGTTTTTTAACAAATACACCTATTTCAAAAATGTACATACTCGTAAGGGTCAACACTCTCAGTCTGTTGAAAAGAGGCCTACAGGAGTCAATAGGACCGGCACCACATATTGCCCGGATACATTTTTTTTGCGATATAAAGGCCCTTCCTATATCCGTCGAATTACCCCATAGTATAAGTCCGTATCTTAATACAGATCCTACGTATCCATGATATGCCAATAACGCCGTTTTTTCACATGTTAATTTTCTCAATTTTCTAAGTGCATATACAAATTTATTTATGCGAGTACATACGTTTTTTATTTGACTCTTCCAGTTAACATTTTTGTCCAACAATATACCTAAAAATTTTGTTTCATCGACCTCTTCGATATCGAATCCTTGGTGGCTTATTTTTAATTTATTTACTATGCTGTTGTAATTTCTAAATTGTAAGACTTTTGTTTTTGATATGTTAGCTGTAAGGTTGTTTTCGTCTAGCCATTTTGTTATATTTTCTACGGTGTTTTTTAATATTAGATCATAATCAAGTATAGTTTTGTCATGTTTAGGAACAATAACTGATATGTCATCTGCAAATAATGTACATTTGTGATTTGTAACCTTTGGAATACGAGGGTCAAACTGAAAGTTCTTAGAAAATCAAAAACTGATTACATTAGCCAGTTATTAGTTTTATTATATCTTTTCAAAATATTGTCCATTCACGTCAATACACCGCTGCATGCGATGGAACCACTGGGAAAAGCACTTTGCCCACTCGTCTTTAGGGTTCTCTTCAATGGCATCGCGATACGCAGCCACCGCTTCTTCAGCATTCATAAACCGCTTTCCTTTAAGTTTTTCTTTAATTTTTGGAAATAAATAAAAATCACAAGGGGCGAGGTCGGGGCTATACGGCGGGTGACCCAGTAATTCAACGTTTGATGTCGCCAAATAGTCGATCGTTCGCTTAGCGGTGTGCGACGAGGCGTTGTCGTGGTGAAGGAGGATCCTAATGCGAGGTCGTTTCTCTCGAACTTTTTCCAAGACAAGTGGCAAACAATTGGTAGTGTACCATTCTGCAGAAACTGTTTTTTGATCCTCTAACACAATTGTTGCGAAATGACCTATCCTTCCAAAGAACGAGGCCACCATTTTTTTTCCCGCACTTCGATCTCTCTTCACTTTAGTTGGCAACCTCTCGAAAGGAAACACCCACTGAGCAGATTGTCTTTTGGTTTCAGGATCATAACAGTAAATCCAGCTTTCGTCACCTGTTAGTATGTCGAACACAGCATTTGAGTCACCTCCGTTAAATCTTTCAATCATTTTACGGCACCAATCCACACGATGGAGTTTTTGAGCCTCAGTCAAATTATGAGGTATCCACCGGGCGCAAAGCTTCCTGACTGCTAAATGTTCGTGGAGGATTTTGTGCACTTGACTCATACCGATGCCTAAGCTTGTCCGAATCTGCTGATAGGTCACTCTTTTGTCAGTCTCTATCATACGCCGCACAACACAGATGTTATCTTCAGTCGTCGCCGTAGAAGGCCGTCCCTCATGTAAATCATCAGTGAGATTAGTGCGATCACGTTTAAACTCATTAAACCAGTTGTAACCTGTCGCACGAGATGGGGCTTCATCGTGAAAGGCCAATCGTAGTCTATCATAACTTTCTTGTTGACTTAAATGACATCGAAAGTCATAAAAAATCATTGCACGAAAATTTTCTCGTGTTAAATTCATGTTGACGTGACACAGACAATTTTCAATTTGCCGCCAAATCGTAAAACAAATGACAAATTAATGAAATATATACTCAGTAATATTGGCAAAGAGTTCTATTTTCAAATTTTAGAATTATTTTTTTATTATATTGTTTATAAGTGGCCAGTTCTAAGAACTTTCAGTTTGACCCTCGTATCATTAATATAAATTAAAAATAGTAATGGGCCTAAAACACTCCCTTGAGGAACTCCGAAACTATTTCTCTCATAAGTCGACCTGTATAAGTTCAACTCTGACTTATTATCAATACGAGATATCTCTACACATTGTTTACGGTTTTTTAAATAGCTATCAAGCCATTGCAGAGCGTTACCCCGAATACCGTAAAATTCACATTTTTGTAAAAGAATTTTATGATCAACGAAATCAAAAGCACTCGACATATCAAAAAATATCGCTGAAACTTGTTTTTTTTGTCTAATAATTCCGTTACAGTTTTAACTAAAGAAAAAGCCGCAAGTGTGGTTGATTTGTTCTTCTGAAATCCATTTTGTTCTTTCGAAAGTATACTATGTTTGTTTAAAAAATGTGTTATTCGTGAATGCATCAATTTTTCAAAAATCTTTGAAATTATAGGTATCAATGTAATAGGTCGATAATTATTTAAAATGTCTTTATCACCTTTTTTATATAGTGGTTTGATGATTGAAAACTTTAGTTTTTCAGGAAATACTCCTTGCCAGAAAGATAAATTAATAAGATAACCCAGTATTGGGGCAAGCTGTTTACTAGATTGTTTAATTATATTTGTTGATAAAGAATCGTAACCTACAGCCTTAGTGTCTTTTAATAATTTGATTGCTTTTTCGACTTCGCGTTCATCACATGGTACTAAAAAAATCGTAGAACTAGTTTTATTTATAAGTTTGTAGTTTGGAGTTTTGTTATTTTGTGTATTTGTTTTTTGTATATAAAATTCATTAAATTTATTAGCGATTTCTGTTGGATCATGTATTGGGATACCATTATGCTGAATAACTTTTATATAGTGATTACTCTTTGTATTATCATGTTTATCTGCAATTATGTTCCATGACGCTTTATATAGATGTATTAGTAACTCTGTCTGTCTGTCTGTTACGCCTTCACTAACGACTAAACTGCCTCGTTGGTCTAGTGGTTGCTAAGCGCGACTGCTGAGCACGAGGTCCTGGGTTCGAATCCCGGGTCGGGCAAAGTGTTACTGGGTTTTTCCATTAGGTAATTCTCAGTAGCAGCACGGAGTCTGGATTTGTGCCCGGTTGATGGCAATAGGCTCGCCCCCTATTACATTGGGACCTAAAACATAACTGGCGAAATGTGGGTGTACTATATGTGCACCTCTGCCTACCCCTTAGGGGAATACAGGCGTGATGTTATGTTATGTAACGACTAAACCGCTGCACGGATTTTGATGAAATTTGGCATGTAGAAAGTTTAAGACCTGAGAAAAGACGTAGGCGACTTAACGCGGATTAAGCTGCGGGCAAAAGCTAGTTTCTTAAATATAGACTGCCTTGATGGTCTACTCCAGTGGTCGCTGAGCGCGAGGTCCTGGGTTCGAAACCCGGGACAAAAAGTGTTACTAAGTTTTCCATTAGGTAATTCTCAGTAGCAGCACGGAGTCTGCATTTGTGCCCGGTTGCTGGCAATAGGCTCACCCCCTATTACATTGGGACCTATAACATAACTGTCGAAATGTGTATACTATATATGCACCTCTGCTTACATGCGTAATGTTAAAAATATGTATGTAATCAAGTATTTTTACGTTACAGATCAGAGAACCAAATGGGGATAGAATTATTTCACCAAACCAAAAACCGCAGGTGCCAATTGAACCAAAAGAAACAAATGAAAAAGTGGAGAAACTTGGAGAACAATAGTAAGCTTGACAGCTGACAATCCAGGCTTCCATAGAAGACGGTGAGAATAGTATTCTTATAACTTAGATAAAACAATGTTTCCGGGAACAACGGGATCCCGGGACGAAGACGTGAGGAGCTAATACATTGTTTCACGGGGACACGGATTGACCCCGCACAACACTGTTTGTTGTCTGTGATCGCCTAATGCGATAAGACCGCCCGCTAGTGCGATATCCCGAAAAAATATAGCGGGTAACACCGCGGGACGCAGCTAGTTTTTAATATATTTGTCGACTAATTCCCAATATATTAAATTCTACAATTCTTATTTTACAAAATATATACATATATAATAATCCAACTTAATAATTGTAACCTCAATTTTGAATTTTTAGATTTTAAGACTCCAATCAAAATCTTGCCAAATTCCCACATATTAACAATGTTTAATTTATTTGCAGGTCCAAAATCTGACAGTATCTTATCGTCATCTCCGAGATCACGTGATAAGTGGAGGATCCATTCTCCTCCAGGATAACCGAACTACCAGAAGAACTTGACTGGAATCACTTAGTGGCGAATTTGTAATACGCTCATGAATTCGAAAGACATTGGTGCGTGCCGGTGTTCGTACCTGCGACTTTTAGCTTGGCAGTTCAACGGTCACACCACAGGCTATCACTGCAGTTAACTGTATAGTTAACTATAAAACTGCTATGCTGGGTTGCACCATATTAGTGGTTAAAGTTATTTATGTTAAATATGACGATAGCAGTAACGCTGACTTTAACATTGACTGCGGATTGGGTTGCACCATCGTATTCCTTGGTATAGTTAAAGTTAGTAGGGTTTCCAGTGAAATGAGATCTTATGTACCCCAAATCAGTGCGGAAAATATTTTTAAATACGGCAATACTAAACGAAAACTCAAATGACGCTGTCAATTGAGAAATTTTGCTGCCAGTGTCATTGTCATATTAAAATCTGCGAATGTTATAATTAACTTTAATTAGCTTTAACCAGCGAAGTTTGGGTGGTTACCGTTAATCATCTATAAAATCGTCAAATGGTGCAACTGATTTTTTGCCTAACCGGTATTATAACCTCTCGGAACTTAATAACGGACTGCCTCGTTGGTTGGCTTAGTGGTTGCTAAGCGCGACTGCTGAGCACGAGGTCCTGGGTTCGAATCCCGGGTCGGGCAAAGTGTTACTGGGTTTTTCCATTAGGTCATTCTCAGTAGCAGCACGGAGTCTGGATTTGTGCCCGGTTGATGGCAATAGGCCCGCCCCCTATTACATTGGGACTTAAAACATAACTGGCGAAATGAGGGTGTATTATATTATGTACACCTCTGCCTACCCCTTCAGGAATACAGGCGTGATGTTATGTTGTTTATGTATGTTGGTATTATAACACGTTAATGTTAAACTAAGTTGGTGCAACCCAGCCTTACAGTTAAATAATCGGAATATTTTGACCGCATGATTTCGTGTTTTACTTAGGCTATTATTATTATTGAATGTTTAGATGTATACAAACTATAGTTAGGTAATTGATGTGATGTTGGTATTGGTCAAAGTCGCTTAGGACTATGACAATTATTCAAAAAATTAATTTTAACTAATACTAGCTGTTGCCCGCGACTTCGTCCGCGTGAATTTCGTGGTATGAAAAATAGATGCTGGCCGATTCTCAGACCTACTCAATACGCTCACAAAATTTCATGAGAATCGGTCTAGCCGTTTCGGAGGAGTATGGGAACGAAAACTGTGACACGAAAATTTTATATAATTATATAGATAATAGACAACAACTTGAACAATTTCTTTATTTTTGCAATATCCTTGAAGAAACATAAAAATACATAATATCACGCCTGTATTCCCCGAAGGGGTGGCAGAGGTGCACATATAGTACACCCACATTTCGCCAGTTATGTTTTATATGTTCTTTGAAGGTATACCTGGAAATGCCTGGAGTATCAAACAAAGCGATAAACCCTGTGTTTAAGATCAGACCTCAAGATTTTCAAGTGAGGAGTACTCTTAACCGACGAGCGTGTATGAGGAATCTGATGCGAGTGAATGAGGCAAAAGAAGTACGCCAGGATCGTAGCAAATGGAAATCCGTGGTCTCTGCCTACCCCTCTGGGAAATACGCGTGACTTTATGTATGTATGTATGTAAGTTTCTCATGTTTTATCAATTTGAAAAGTAAAATTAGTTTTTCTTGGATGATCTTAAGAATTTGTCAAGTTAGTTCTAACAAAATTGTGACGAAATCTGCCCATCCATTTTGGAGCGACGATGTCATACGACCGACGACCTAATTGGCACAGTGGCTAAGCGATTAGACCGCTGCGCTAGGGGTTGCGGGTTCGATTCCCGCATGGGACAAAAATTGTGCGATCCGCAGATGTTTGGCCCGAGTTTGGGTATGTGGTATTTAATGTGGCGTTCTAGGGGGGAGGCCTTTGTTTAGAGGACGTCTTCCGGCTGATGATGATGTCTGCTATGCCAGCTTACATCTGATTCAATTATCCAATATTAAGAGAGATTTTGAACTTTAATAATATTCACACTTAATTTAAAAAAATGTCAGTGTTGAACACTTGATTATCTATCACCGTCGTTTTCAAGTCAAAGAGTAGAGATATCAATAGACATAAGGAGTCGTTAACTTAAAACACGTTTCAGCATCGTTTTTAAGTGATAGAGCAATTGTGTTTTTATACGTTCTTGTAAACCACATGTATTCAGACTTACCGAATTAACTTTTATTATTAAATAATTGTACAATGTAGGAATTAGTCGTTTTTTTAATAATCACAGTCCACAGATATGCACCTCTCTCAACAGTTCACAAAAAAAAAACATGTTGATACTTCAAAATCTATTTTTTTATTTTAGTCTAAATTAAAATAATGAAAATTGAGTCTACAGCCCCCTCACCATGAATTCTTGAAGCAGGACAGTTACGTTGTAGAAGCGAGACGCGTCTACGTGGAGTGTAATGCGTCTCGCTTCCACAACGTAAATTGTTCGTGGTAAAGGGGCATTGTAAATAGATTGATTGGACTTAAAACGAAAAGCTTTAAGTTTCAAAGTATCAATAATATTATCTACTATATATACCGGTTGTACTCACGTTGATATTCGGGAATGCCCGACTAGTTTCGGACTCTAACGGAGCCGAACAGTCGGCTCGCGACCCCGCCGCGTCCCCTGCTCATGAATAAGGGCTCCGTTAGAGTCCTAAACTAGTCGGGCATTCCCGAATATCAACGTGAGTACAACCGGTATATCTAGTAGATAATATGGATAACACTCACGAAAGTTATTATAGTATATCAATAATATTTTTTTTATTATAATAACTTTCGTGAGTGTTATCCATATTATCTACTATATATACCGGTTATACTCACGTCGATATTCGGGAATGCCCGACTTGTTCGGCTCGCGACCTCGCCGCGTCACCTGCTCATGAATAAGGGCTCCGTTAGAGTCCTAAACTAGTCGGGCATTCCCGAATATCGACGTGAGTATAACCGGTATATACCTATAGTAGATAATATTTTTTTTATGTAACACACTTAGCACACAATAGCTTATAGGATATTGTTTTTAATTGACAAAGGAAATTTGAAATATGATGGACATGAAGTATCGAGCCCGCTACCTTCATCAATCCGTGGCGCAGTGAGGTATAGTATCGATGCTCGCACCCACCGAATTTCAAGTTCCCTTTTAGTATTTACGTCATTGACGTGTGGTATTATCTGTTGCATATTATTTTTTAATTGACTAGACGAATTCTATTGTATATACTTATGGTTTCTATGTGTGGTAGTATTTGATTCCGGGAATTTAAATGTATAAGTGTCCATAACTTTATTAAGCATTCCTAAATCGGTTTTGTTTTTGAAATAAACAAAATATATTTCAAACTGCTATAGTCTATCTAATCTATCCAATAAGGTTCGCATCACTATATATTTACAAAGTCATAATATTTGTTTAATTCAAAAAGTAAAATAAAATAATTTAATTATTTTTGATGTCAAAAATATAATACACTAGCTGCGCCCCGCGGTGTTACCCGCTACATTTTTCAGGATGAAAAGTAGTCTATGTGTTAATCCAGGGTGTCAGCTACCTCCATATGGAATTTCGTTAAAATCCATACAGTAGTTTTTACGTGGAAGAGTAACAAACATCCATCCATACTTACAAACATTCGCGTTTATAATATTAGTAGGGATTCTTCTTTTAAACAAAAACAATATTTTCTTTTTACATGTTTTTATTTAAATTGCAATGTTTGTATGTGAGTTTGATAAGGTCAAATCTTGCAATCTAAATGAGAACCACTTTTTGACATCCGATTGAAATGAAATTTTGCATACTTAAATAGGTTTGGTGACAATACAATATTATGGTACATTTCATTTTTATAAGCGCTTGTGTTAAAAAAATATTTTTAATATTAACGTATTTCAAAATAAAATAAACGTTAACTCTATTTGCAATAGACTATAGACCAAGCCGATTTAGTAATGTGACTCTATTTAATGAATAAATAAGTGTACAATTATAATGTAATTATTTAGTTTTTATTAAATTGACTGCAATATATTGAAATGTAATTCAAAATTCATGTTTTGTTACGTAATTAAATTATCCTGTCGATATGATCGCTGCACTTTGTTGTATTTTCTTTCTCTACAAGTATTTGTTGTATATACCTAGCTATATAATTATTATCGTAAGTTTGTATTGAGTGTAAATAATAATGCAATTTAAAACAATATTTTTGAAATTTTATTCAAACACTGTTACAATATAATATTTTTCAACCAAATCGGTTATTTATATTATTACAAGTTTATCTTCATGTCACATTACTCCGTAAGACGACAGCCATAATTATTATCTAGTTTTTGTAACAATATTTAAAAAAAGATAAACAACGAAACTGCGAAACACATTGACCGTTAACCATAACTCCAAAAGGGACATCACTATTACAAATACAAACAAATCTACAAAAAAAATAAACAGAAATCGACTAATCAAATTACCAATTGAAATATAGTCGATCATTATAGCACAACACTAATTTCTCCTGGTCGTCTTTCCCATAAAATTTACAACTTGTGCGAACGGCGCGAACTTGCCTCTCCTATTCCTCTTTTTTATGCCCAACTCTTGCAAAACGTCATCCGACTCCACAACGGACGAGTCCATGTTTTTCGAGGCAATATCCTCGGAATAATCTTCGCTGTCGTTTTTTTCTGTATCAGACACTTCCCTATACTTCCTATTATATTCTATTTTACTTCTAGCTAAGCTAGGATCTCTCCGCTTCATAGAGTCCGGGGAGCCGAATTTCGGATGGTCGGGCGGTTGGCACATGAGAGTGTCGTAGAAGTACCTGTCCGCTCGGCCGTCGGCTTTCGGCCTCGGCTTCTGCTCGTCCTCCGAACTCTCGTTCGAGGAGTGCAGCTGAGGAGATCCCGGTGCTGACTTCTTGTGCACCCTTTGACTGAAACACGTACTGAAATTAGGGAGAACACTAATGGTACATGGATCGGTAGCAGTATAATGGTGTAAGAGGGAGAAGAGAAAGACTGCCTCGCTGGTCTAGTAGTCGCTAAGTGTGACTGATGACCACGACGCCCTGGGTTCGAATCCCAGGTCGGGCAAAGTGTCACTGGGATTTTCCATCTGGTAATCAGCAGCAACACGGAGCCTGGATTTGTGCCCGGTTGATGGCAATAGGCTCACGTGATGGGAACTATATTTATAACTAGCTTTCGGCCGCGTCATGTCTTGTCTCGAGTTAAACTTTCTATATGCCAAATTTCATCAAAATCCGTCCAGCGGTTCAGTCGGCGTAACCGACAGAGTTACTTTCACAATTATAATATTATTAATTTAGTATGGATATCGGTGTCTGTAATCTGTATTGTTTCTTACCATCTTTTGATGTCTCCAACGACCATGGTGGGGCGTGGTGACTGCGGTGCGAAGGTGCCTGGGGCTACGCCGACCTCGTCTCCCCCCACCGCCTGAAATATCCCACAATAGCACCATAAACATGGCTACTAGCTACATAGGACCTATAACATATTTAGTGTAAGCAAGTGCACAAAAACCTGTCTTTACTTCTACATAGACAGGTGTGCTGCTATGACATCTATCCCTCGTAGCTACATGGCTACCGCGCAGATCGGTCAATCTACGAGGTTAGGCCGTGCTAACTGCATTCAGTCTTGTGATGGGTGACCGTTTTCACATGCCGAGAGTTCGAGACCCCTCCGTGCTTCGGAAGGCACGTTAAGCCGTTGGTCCTGCGCCTGATCTCTCCGGTCGTGTCTACCGTCCCATCGGACTATGAGAGTGAAGGAATAGGGAGTGCGCCTGTTTGCGCGCATACTTGTGCACTATAATATCTCCTGCGTAGTTGGCTAGTCTGAGATAGGCCGCCGTGACCGAAATTTGGTCAGGAGGACAAATATTAATTAAATCTATATAAATTTGTTTTTTTTTTGTTTAAAAAAACGTCTCCCCACACTAGGAATTTCTCCTGTGTCGTGGGTGCATTTCACAAACATCAAATATCACATACACAAATACCCAGACTCGGGACAAAGATCTATGGTTCGCACAAAGTTTCGCCCCGTGCGGGAATCGAACCCGCAACCCATAGTGCAGCAGTCCAATCGCTTAGCTACTGCGCCAATCAGGTCGTCAAATGTCCTCTATGCGCTCCTAAACTATTGATCAGAATGTGATGAAACTTTTCTAGGACCTGAGGATGCCCGAGAGGGTTCCTAGTTAAACGAGGTCATGGGTACAGCTTTATAGAACATCATTTGATAACTATCTCACCAAACTTCGTTAAACTCTGCATTTTTTTTAACTTCATTCAAACCTTCAAATTATGGCTCAAAATTATCTCGATCACGTCAGCTTTCAAACAAAAAACACCGCATCATAATCAGTCCATTCGTTTAGGAACTACGATGCCACAGACAGACATCAAAAGTATAACACTATATTGCTAAATACCCCTCTTTTTACGTGTGGATTTAAAAAGGGGGGGATACCTTATTAGCGAAATGGAAGTAGCAATGTGTGACTCTCTCGACATCCGCCCACGCCACGATGTAGCGCGCCATCGTGAGTGGAATCTTGGGCAGGAAGTTAGAATGAAACTTGCCCTGGCAGTAGATTGTAATGACGTCTGTGTCCTTTATCTCAAATATTATGCGAAATATTGTGCCTGCGAATGAAAATACAATTCAATAAGGTCGTCCCTGTTTTGACTAAAAATTAATACATTTATAAATTTCTGCCTTGTTGCGTTGACTGCCTCGTTGGTCTAGTGGTTGCTAAGCGCGACTGCTGAGCACGAGGTCCTGGGTTCGAATCCCGGGTCGGGTAAAGTGTTACTGAATTTTTCCATTAGGTAATTCTCAGTAGCAGCACGGAGTCTGGATTTGTGCCCGGTTGATGGCAATAGGCTCGCCCCCTATTACATTAGGACCTAAAAACATAACTGGCGAAATGTAGGTGTTCTATATGTGCGATTGTCCACTGCCTACGCAATACAGGCGAGATGTTATGAGCAGGACTTGAACCTACGCTCTCCTTCGATCCTGGGCGAGTGTTTTTCTAATAGAGTTACCATATCATCGTTTTTTGCCTGCCAAATTAAGTCAAACGGGACGCTGTAACTGTATTGATACTAAAATTAGCCTTGCATGCCATTCTTCATCATCATCAGCCGGAAGACGTCCACTGTTGAACATAGGTCTCCCCATTAGGTAAGAGGAGGGGGGGGGGCTTGAGGATTGCAATATTGGTGCTCTGCTGCCCATGTTCTGGATTTATCCGCAGTCGCCTCTTACCACACGGATGGTCTATTCTAGGCCGGATACCAGTCAGCGCATGGCATCCTCAGGTAAAGTATATTATGTGACACCTACTTCTTCGTATTGGCATGAGCTATTAGAAGGAAAGAGGTCATGCTTCTGCCGTAATGTAGACGATACTTAAGTACGTCGGGCGCACCCTGGACGGTCAACCTACCATCCTTGTTGACTGACCAATCTCTACACCACGGCATGACCTATTCCCAAGTGGGAATTGTATCATATCGATACGAAAAGGAAGACGGTAGCGATGTTGACTGGCGGAGGCGAGCCGGACGTACTTTACTAATATAAACACGTGGAGGCGCCTGTAGCCTCATCATTGATACATCATAGCTTCGTAGCCATTATTATTATAAGCCTGGAATGTCCCACTGCTGGGCAACCTCCCCACTCTCTTTCCACGTCTCCCTGTTACCATAAGTCATTATAAGTGTATGTCGGGCAAACCTGGGACAAACATATTGTAGTTAGTGTCGTAGTTGCCACTGCCTATCCAGATGCCATTCTTCCGGGAGAGGGAGATGATGTTGTCTCGATGGAACCTCACGTCAAAATGCAGCACCACGTCGCGTGGCTCTTCACCCTCCTGTGCGCATAAATTCACCGACATTCTGGAAGATGTGTTAGAAACTGGGTAAGGAGGCATGGAATATGAGAGTAAGAGACTAGGTTGAGAAGTTTATTGAAAGAAGCATTGATATATTCTGATATGTTTGGCAGAAATATACTTTTTTAGTTAATCCTCTTACTTATTTTAGGTTATCTTCAAAGCCTTGTAAGAAGCAAGTGAGAAACCCATTATGTATGTTGTTGCAAGGCGTCGTATCCCTACTAATATTATAAACGCGACAGTTAGTAAGTATGGATGGATGTTTGTTACTCTTTCACGTAAAAACTACTGAATGGATTTTAATGAAATTTCATATAGAGGTAGCTGACTCCCTGGATTAACACATAGGCTACTTTTTATCCCGAAAAATGTAGTGTTATATAGAACAATCACACAACAGCCCATAGAATCGGCGATACAATTTTCTGGTCGCTATGCAAGGACTAGACGGGATTTCATTTTTATATTATTATTTCACATTTATAATATTAGTAGGATTTTAGCCGTAGTCGCGCGAAGACCTATTCCACTTTTCATTCCTCTCGAACCCGAATTGTCTGCAGCAAAGCTTTGATCAATTTTAGACAAACTTTCCAAGTTCTTATCGTCCATAGTACATATAATAGAATAGTCTGGCTTATCTAATACTAAATTAGTCATTACAGAATCGTATCAAGGCGATTCTGTATTCTTAGTAGTATTCTTCTTCTTATTGTATGGTTGTTGAACAACCTGGTGTCAGAGTTTAAACCGCCTGTAGGCCTCTGACATTACACACCGTTGAAAAATCTCTCAGGTGTGCTGGTTTTCTCACAATGTTTTCCTTCGCCGTTTTTAGCAACTGATAAGTAATTTATAGTACGCACACGAATTCGGAAAGACCATGTCGTCGCCTTTTACATTACGATGACTATTTTACTATAATAACTTCGTAAATGTTATCCATATTATTTACTGTATATTCCGATTATACTCACAGGTGTATTCGGGAATGTCCGACTAGTTTCGAACTCGAACGGAGCAGGATTCATGAGCTGGTGACGCGGCAGAGTCACGAGCCGAACTGGCGAATGCCCGACTAGTTTCGAGTTCGAAACTAGTCGTGCACTCCCGAGTACACTCGTGAGTATAACCGGAATATATAGCAAAAATTACCAAGACTACCAATAGCCAGCGCATGATCGACAAGAACACAGAATAATAACACAAACTCCAACTTACTTGCGAGCGTTCTCTCTAATTTTACCTCCAATTTCAATTCGATCTCCGACTTTAAGGATGCTTGGTATGTTGGCTGTAAACACGGGCATTTTATCCGAATAAAGTTAATAAAGAATCTATAAATGTCTGCCCCAGTGTGTACTAAGTCAGACTCGGATGTGTTTATTGACATTTTGAACAACAAATTTATGCATCACACTATTTTTAAGTGAAGTTTTGGGAATGCTTAGATAATTTGTATGGTTATACGTTGACGTGCCAATGTGACGCGGAAACTGCTTCATCAATAGTCGTTTCTTTTTATTTATTTTTCCTTATGTTCCACTTTGACAGATAGTTCCATTAGCCTTCATTTCGCGGTTATACTTGTTGCATTCCACCTTTTTACAAGCTTTTATTATAACTTGCACTGACTGCCTCGTTGGTCTAGTGGTCGCTAAGCGCGACTGCTGAGCACGAGGTCCTAGGTTCGAATCCCAGGTCGGGCAAAAGTGTTACTGGGTTTTTCCATTAGGTAATTCTCAGTGGCAGCACGGAGTCTGGATTTGTGCCCGGTTGATGGCAATAGGCTCGCCCCCTATTACATTGGGACCTAAAAACATAACTGGCGAAATGTGGGTGTACTATATGTGCACCTCTGCCTACCCCTTCGGGGAATACAGACGTGATGTTATGTTATTTTAACTTGCAGTGAACTAGTCTGATTAGTGTCCCACTGCTGGGCAAAGGCCTCCCCATTATTTCTCCACAAAACCCTGTCCAATGCCATTTCAGGCCACATCTTTCCCGCAAAAATGTTATCTTATATATATATATAAAAATGAATTGCTGTTCGTTAGTCTCGCTAAAACTCGAGAACGGCTAGACCGATTTGGCTCATTTTGGTCTTAAAATATCCGTGGAAGTCCAGGGAAGGCTTAAACGGTGAGAAGGTGGTCAGCTAGTGTTTACTAAGATCAAATCTTGCAATCTGAATTAGGACCACTTTTAGACGCCCGATTCAAATTAAATTTATCATACTCATATAATAAATGAAACAGGAATCAGTGGCGTTTAGGGGAGGAGGCTTATGCCCAGCAGTGGGTCATTTAAAAGCTGATGATGTTGATACTTATATAATTTGGTGACAATACAATATTACTGCTTTTGAGCTGATGATGGAACATAGTAATCCTGGAACGAAAAGACGCAACCCCATCGTGTTTGGGCTTGTTTAATTCGTCTTCGCAATAACTTTGAGCCAAGCCTGAAGGAGCAGGTGTACATTTTTTTAATATCCTTATTGCATCTGCTATTGTCAAGTACGGGGCAAATTGATTTATATATATATTGAATAATAGACGACCTGATTAGCGCAGTGGCTAAGCGATTGGACTGCTGCGCTAAGGGTTGCGGATTCGATTCCCGCACGGGGCAAAACTTTGTGCGAACCACAGATGTTTGTCCCGAGTCTGGGTGTTTGTGTTTGTGATATTTCATGTTTGTGAAACGCACCCACGATACAAGAGAAATGCCTAGTGTGGGGCGACGCTTTTAAAAAAAAAATGAATAAATATATCATCACGTTTGTAATCCCTGAAGGTGTAGGCAGATTAGACCTGGACCTTACAATACACCTTAGAGCATTTCACCAGTAACATAGATCCCAATAAGGGGCGAGCCTATTGCCACCATCCGGGCACAAATCCAGAATCCGTGCGGCTACTGAGATTTACATAATGGAAAAACCCAGTAACACTTTGCCCGACCCGGGATTCGAACCCAGGATCTCGTGCTCAGCAGTCGCGCTTAGCAACCACTAGACCAACGAGATTGACAATGACCAACGAGAATAATAAATTTAATGTAGGTAGGTACTAAATATAATGAAGATAATCCATACATATTATAAATGTGAAAGTAACTCTGTCTGTTACGTCTTCACGACTAAACCGCTTGACGGATTTTGATGAAATTTGGCATGTAAAAAGTTTAAAAAATGAGAAAGGATATAGGCTACATAAAGCGGGTGAAAGCGGCGGGCAAAAGATTGTAGGTTATATTCTAAAGAAAGTCTAAAGATAGGCCGACTATGAGCTTTGCCTACCAGCCATTTTTGCAAATGATGCCTAGTTGACCTTCGGTAATGCCAACCATTGCTTTCGATTAGGGTCTCATCGGTAATACGGAAATGTTCGTCTCGCCAGTATGGGTATCGTACGGGCGGAGCTTTTATGAAAAAAATACATAAGTTTGAGGATCAGAAGCTGATTCAATATTTTTTTAAGAAAATACAAAGCGACCTTTCAATATTCAATTAAATTAATTACAAATATGCAATAAAAAAAACATTAAACATCGCAATCATTTCTTTTTTTTATATTTCAAATGTGTTCCATAGACAATTTGCGCCATTTTCTCTATCACCGCAATGTTGCCGCCTCCTTCGGCTTACCAATCTCCTAAGACCATTTATTTATTTACTTTAATCATTATATTATATTTACCAAGATTGATATATTACAATAGATTAGATACAAACAGTAAATATACTATGCTTCTAAAAAATATTTCAAAGAGAATGCAGATTAAAATAGCAAGATATCGTCCTTTTGGTCACAGAAAGGCTAAGAAAATATGGATACCACTTTTGTAAAAGTCAAATTCAACTCGTTTCTATACCAATAAGCAACTATTTTTTTGTACTATAATTAAGTTATAACACAGAATATATTTCTTTTAGGTTCAAAAACGTAAAATTTTAAATAAAATAATGTAGGTACACTAGACATTACGGAAGAAACCAAACTAGTTTGATATGAAAACAATGACGTTTGCATAACATAACATCACGCCTATATTCCCTGAAGGGGTAGGCAAAGGTGCACACACAGTACACCCACATTTCGCCAGTTATGTTTTTAGGTCCCAATGTAATAGGGGGCGAGCCTATTGCCATCAACCGGGCACAAATCCAGACTCCGTGCTGCTACTAAGAATTACTTAATGGAAAAACCCAGTAACACTTTGTCCGACGTGGGATTCGAACCCAGGACCTCGTGCTCAGCAGTCGCGCTTAGCGACCACTAGACCAACGAGAAAATAATATATACAAAATAAGATAATAAATAGTTATTATTAATGTATATGAATTTAGAAATATAACTTTAGTTGTACGTTTTAAATTTTGATGTCCAGAACGGGTACGTTATACCTAATCAATCAAAGACAATAAAGATTACTTCACTTTACTTTATATATCCGTGTTTGTAAATAATATAACTTAAATGACATCATCCGTCGTGCTCTTGTCACCGCCGGCGTACCAGCCGTACTAGAACCAAATGGCTTGGTACGTGACGATGGAAAGAGACCAGATGGTATGTCATTGTTACCCTGGAAATTGGGAAGGCCTTTGGTGTGGGACGCAACGTGCGTCGATACCCTTGCACCTTCTCATGTTTCTGGCTCGGCAATTTGCGCTGGCACTGCTGCTGCTGCTGCGGAGACTCTCAAACGGCGGAAATACAATAATAATAAGTTAATTATAAGTTTTTATTCTATTAACACAAATATTAATAATAACTCGTGTCCATCATTTTTCAATTTTCCCTTAATCAATTTAAAAATTTAAGACCAGCATGGCAACATGCATAAAAAACACAAAGAGTCATACAAATATTAGTTTTTTCAGGCATTATAACTACACCGCAAACTTCCTTATCCAAGCCACTCATACTCATGTGTGGCCACTACACGACACTGGCTAAATATCTAAAAGGCAGCAAACTCTCAGATGGTTGCTTTGATACAATAAACCATGGATGGGCCATACCTACTAAATTTGCGTGTATACCTACAAAACTTAGGTCGCATAAAATGGCGGCCTTTCCTAGTGATATACTGTCTGGTATGTCTTGATTATATCGATTGTTGAAATGTTGACCTAGCTGAGATCCAATTATTAACAATAAGCTATGTTAAACTGTAATCGATTCGAACTTAATTACGAGCGTTACTATATTCATCATTTACCGAAATTATTAAGCACTTTAACTGTGTATGAATGTTAAAATTTAAAGGTATTTGCAGAACTATTTTCTAATTATCTATTAATTAAAGGTGATTTTGAGAAGAAACAAGTCTGTTATATTTGCTATTTTAAAGTATATTGCAAAATATTTCAAAATACTGAACCTACTTATTATTTTTCTAAAATCTAAACCTGTCTAAAAATATATGTCGTCACAACACCATTACCATGTCATCATTGCCTTATATTCTAATCTATTGACTCATTATCCCAAACTACCCAAGGACTCGAATAAACTAAATCTAGTTTCAACAAGTCTACAGTATACGTATGAAATGTGTTTGTGTGAATTAAATACACAAAATTATAACTCGTCGTAAACTTACAGAAATCCAACATCGATTCTATCATCGCATGACACATCACTAGTTAACTTGTTTACAAACAATGTGTAAGTTTGATATAGAAAATAAGGAATTTATAGTTATAAACGACTAACTGATTTATTGCTTAGTCTACAATTATTATTTAATATTAAAATTTATCACAAAAACCTCACAATATTTAACAATAACAGAGAAATACGGCAACTAACCTATAAAAAGTCAATGTAGGTTGATTTTGGCTTTTCCTTGCTCTGCATTGTTTTATACAGCACGAGGGCATGATCGTTAGATATCAGGCAAATCCTTGAGCACAATGAAAATTAATAGAAACGCGTACTTTTCACAAAAATCTTAGAAAAATCACAAGTTAAACACCAACTGACAGCAGATCTATCACAGATCTCGTACTAAACATGGTACAGTACCCACGCTAAGTAAAATGAATGACGTCCCAGAAGAATGTTGCCAAGATTCGAAGAGTCAAACCATTATTTATCTCTTTCAAATTATGCAGTGATGACCTAGTTAAACAGAGACAACATGCTATTTAATGTTTATATGTCGATTTGGTGCATATAAGTATAAGGTATTTTTTCTATAGAAGAATAGGGCCCCTCCATGTGCACGTGTGTGTTTACGCAGGCACGCTCTAGGGATGCACGATTTTATAATGTAAATCGATACTTTGGATCATAATAATTAGCCTTCAGAATAAATTCACGTATGCTCTTGAATAAATCATTCATTCATGGCGTTCTAAGGGGGACGCCTTTATTTAACAGTGGACATGTTACGGCTGATAATGACGATGATACATACCGAGCGGTATCTAGCCTAAAATTGACCACCCCCTTTCTTCCCGTGGGTTTCGTAAGAGGCAACCAAGGGAAAATCCAGAAGATAGGAAGTAGCGACTTATGTAATTTCACCACCAACACTGCGATCCCCAAGCTGCTTGCCAAGCGTGGGGATTATGGCACCCCCCCTTACCTAAGGGGGAGGCCTTTGTTCAACAGTGAACCTCTTTCGGCTGATGATGATATACATAGGTATCATCATCATGATCATTATAATGGCTCCAATCAAACAAACATACATAAATAAAAGATCAGTTATGTTATAGATCCCAATGTAATAGGGGGCGAGCCTATTGTCATTAACCGGGAACAAATCTAGACTATCAAAATGAAGGACCCGATAGGTTTGGTTATTTTTTTTTAACTAACGACTTACAATTTATCAATTTATCACCAAAAATCCTTCCCATCAAAATGATTTTTTAATTAATTTTTATGTACCTAGTTTCACTCACAGTTGAGACAGATCTAACGACACCTCTCAGCTACAATCTACCAAGCAGTTTAGGCTACAGAGCGTGCCAAAGAAATAAACAATTTATACATACTTAAACTCGAAAACCGTAACCCTCCTTCTGGCGCAGTCGGCTAAAAAACCCAAAAATACTTTGCTCCACCCGGAATTCGACCCAGGATCTCAAGGTCAGCAGTCGCGCTCAGCGATCATTAGACCAACAAGGCAGTTATTTATGAAATATTGCCCAAATATGTTATCTATACAAAACAAAAAATCAAGCTTTTGTTTAAAATAATAATATTTTGAACACGATCCGGATTCGGAGTCCAAAAGATTCAATCTGTCGTACATTTAGAATGAAATGAATCGATAAAAAAATCGGTATATTCTACATTGTATATTCGGTATATTCAAATAATCGTAATTGTTCGTGTAAATTGCAGCATACGCATAGGCATAATAACGATGCATCCCTAATCGTTCTAACTAAATTTCAAATTTGTATTGTTCTGAATTGAATGAACAGCTATTTGTAATTTCCGTTACGTAGTAATTTACCTTGATAAGATTACTTACTTAGACTTACTTTTGTGTCTGCCGTCTGGGATCAGCACAGAGTCTAGGTAGGAACCTTACATTAACTAAATAATCAAAGTTAAACAAAACGTTGTGTGATACAAAAATAGCGTTAGATAAATATCATATAAATGGAAATGACGTCTTTACCCTCGGCAAGTGGCACCAAACGGGGTGGAGGCGGCGGAGATCCCTCAGAAAATGAACCTGAAACACCTGAACCAAAGCGCCAAAAAACTGTTTTAAATGACCCTGTCAAAGTGAAATGTTTACATCTCATGCTCCAATCTTATGAAGGAATTATCGATCACATAGTGACGCTATTTAGTGGCAGCCAGGATATCGGCAAAGACAAGCAGTCCCTCGTGATGAGCATTACTTTGGCCAATCAAATTGTATATATGATTCGAAGTGTCCATAACATACGTTGCCCAGAAGAATTACGAACGGACAACATAGAACAGGTAAGGGAAAACAATACCAAGAACAAAGACTTCAAAGTGGCCATCTCAGGAGAATACATTGTCATAAAAAAAGATGATATAATGAAGATATGGGACAGCTGCGTGCTGTCAGTGGAATTGTCATACTCAAGAGACTCGTGTGGATGGTTGGACACTTTAAACCTTTTGATGGACCACTTCTCAGGCTTCCGACTGCGGCAGCGAGAGTTATGTAGAGGTCTTGAAGAAATTGCAATAAACAACAACTCAGACACACATAATATATCAATGTATATGTTAAGTGATTGCCATAAGGCCCTTTTAGAAGGGATTACATTTCCCCCTAATAGACGGCGCACCATGATTAAAAGTCTTGGGCCTATGACTGCATTGTTATGCTTGCTCCTTTCCTCTGAGAAACATCGTTTTGAATATGAACAGGCAGTAAAGGAAGCCATGGGCCATATACCATGTCTTGAAGTGATTATAGGTATAATATCAAAAGGAACTTGGAAACACTCTTTATCGGATAAAATGGATATAGCCATATTAATACAGACTATTGCAGACATTCTATTATTAAATACAGTAAAGCCAGCAACCACTATGTTCTTCCCATTGAACTTCCTTGCAGTAGCTGCTTGTCAATGCAGAAAAAATGGAGAATTAAATCTTGATAAATTTTTAGACTTCTTCAGTTTTTCAGGCTCTGGAGGCTTTTATGTCTACAAAATACTAAATGAAGTGCAAAAAACCCATAAGTTCACTTTAAGATGTAAAATGACGCAGGAAACAGCTTCTCAATTTGCTTTTCATTGCTTATTTGGAACATTTAAAGAAGATTTTGGAGTTCTATCTAGTATTACTCCTCAGAAGAGTTGGCTCACAAGAAGGGAATGCAGTTCTAAATTGAATATTGGTGTACAGCCAGACGAAGGGACAAGTGATGTGGATATAGAATTGATTCCGTTCCTTGTTTACCCTAAAGTCAACTGTGCCAAGCAATCACTTTTGGTCACAGTCAACACAAATGATATATACTGTGTACGCAGCTATATTGTCCCTGTTTTCCATGGTTATAGAACCCAATGTTTATATACATGGGACAGACATAATCCAGCTCGTTTCATGCCTCAGATTAAACGTGTACTACAGGAAACCCTTTCAAAACTTAAAGATTATTTGGAGAAGAACAAAGAAAGTGTTGACAAAGATAGATATCACTGGCGAGACTGGGAGTCACTAGAACTTGGAGTAGATGGTGATGACAAGCCTGATTTTACTGTTGCAAAAAATGGTTGTATGTTCATTTAGGTTTCTTAATGAGTGTCTTAACTACTCTCTGGCCGCCATATTTGTAATAATTGAACTAGCACCTTAGAGCATTTAACCAACTTAAATGCTCTAAGACCAGCATGGATATATATATTATATAATCTAGGTATACCTATCATTTATTTGCTTGTCAAAGAATTGAAATAGCATTTCAATTCTTTATACAATTTAGTTGGGTTTAAGCTGTCCTTGTCAATACACATACATAAAATTGGAGTGTCTGTGTGTTACATCAAAATAATAGCTAGAAAAAAAACCAATTTATTTTTTTTATGTCTGTCTGTTCTCTGTTTGTTCTGGCTAATCTCCGAAACGGCGGGATCGATTTTAACAGGACTCGCTGGCAGGTAGTTATGGTCTGGGGTCCAATATAGCCTACTTTGAATTTCGAAAATGTTTAGGTTTCACCAGGAAAATAATAAAAACCCATAGAATTGTTAATAAAATCAGATTAAATTATTTAAGTCAGCTTACAGCTAGGTTGTACACATACTTACAGGTTTTTTAATTGAAATCTGTGGGGACGAAGTTATGGGCATAAGCTAGTTTATTAATTAAAAGGGTGGTTTTAACCAAGCATAGATTTTGGGCCCCCAAAACTTCTACATACCTAACCAACTGGAGAATAGTACATTTTATGGCAACACTTGTTTTTGTCAGGAATAAGAATCTATTAAAATACTTACAACCTCTAAATGGTTGGACCTTTTATGCTTAATGTTGTGTATTTTACATCATAGTTTATGTTATTATATAATAAATATTGTTTTTATCTGTAAGGCAATGCTATTCTGAATTTTGAATCATGTTATTACATTAACAAGCTTCCAAATTTAGAATAATCTAGTTAATGCTAGATGTTAGCTTACTTTTAAGTACCTACCTAGTATAAAACTTCCCATATAGACATGGGAAGTGACATGGACATGGGAAGAAATTGTAAGTCATTAATACAAAAGAGTTGTAGACAACTCTCTTTTAGTTTTAACTAGTAATTAAGCCGATTTGATATTGTAACGAATATGTTAAAATAAATTTATTTTTATTCCCTTTATAAAACGCTACTGAAGTAGGTGGCTACTATGACTAAGAGTCGTTTTTTTGTTTGTTTTGGCAACTGAGCCGTTGTCGACTATTATACCACTGTCGTGTGCGGTAGATCTCATAATATGTCAATTAATTGATTATTTTTGTATGCCTACCTAAATTTACTTTTAAAAATAAAGTTTATTAAATTAAATTTTGTTTGTTCTGTATTCTGAGTTTGAACCTCAGAGTAATGACTAAAGCATAGAGGGAGCGTTGCTTCCAGCAATACTGTACACTTTTTTTGCCTCGGTAGTGATGTGCCGTATTTGGTAAGTCGAAGTATCGAAATAAATTTAGACCTTGACAGAAAATGTACTTCTATTGAATGTACGTTATTTTCACGTTGTATAAAACATATATCACCAAGGCATCAATATAAATTTAGTCCCAAATTTAAGAATTATCTAGTAAGGGTTTAAATTACAACAAATACGTGATTCGTTGACTAAAAGATTTATATTGCAACACAGGTCCACCAATCACTGTACTTGATATAAAACATTTGATAAATTAATGGCTAATCTTTATGTTGATCGGCCTTTAGAAATTGGGAGCAAAAGTAAAAACACATAAAAATGTAGTAAATTTTTAATAAATAGAAACAATAAATATATTTTTTTATAATCTAGCTGTGCCCCGCGGTTTCACCCGCGTCAATAAGTGTCGTTACCGATGTCTTTGTAGTTATTCTGTATTATTAGGGTTTTATAGCCAAATGGCAAAAACAGCGGCTATGCTTAGTCCATCTATTTCTAGCTCTTGTAAGCACTTTACACCAGTTCTCTTTCATTTGGAGGCATACTGTAAAATAAAACGATATTTGCTATAATTTAATGACATAAAATTAATTATCGTATCGAATAGTATCGATGAAAAATATCTACTTCACTAGCATGACATAACCTCACAAATAAACAAATTACTTTATTGTTAAATTAATTCGTTAACACAATATAATTCGTAAAAAAGATAGTCTGAAGGGATCATCATCAATCTAATGTGTATGTAAAAGTGATAATATACAAAAATTACGCGTGATTTTATAAGAAAATTGCATAAAAACACTTACCCATGAAATCTTACAAATTCATTGTTATCTTTCCGTGATCAATGTGATTTACACGATAAAACAAAACTAGCCATATTAAACGCTTATTTATCTGTCCTTTGCACCTTTTGTACACAATCAAGTTGCTTATATTATCCAAAAAATTATATTATTTTTAAAATAAACAATGTCAGGACAAGGACTGACATTCACTACGTATAATACGACTAAATCAAATACTTTGTACAGTTAACCGTGTAGAACCGTTCTAGTAAGCAACTATGTCCTTTTTTAATTGGTAGTGTAGTAAGAGACCAAGTATGACCGTTTGACAATTTCGGAATGTACATTTAGTTTTAAGCATATATGAGTCCATATATGTTTGTCTCTTTTATATATATAATCTGCGTCATAAGAGAGAGGAGCTTGGATTTATCGTAATTTGTGTCTAATTTGTTGTGTCTCTATGCTTTAGTAATTACTCTGAGGTTTGAACCACAGATATAGATCTACATAGATAACGCAAGTATCACGATTTGTATTGAAACCAAGCGTGCCGACTTTTTAATACCTATTGTGACGTCACAGCCAAAATTTAGTGACAGGAAATCCAAACCGATCCAAAGACACCGATGCCGCCGATGCCCATCCGCCCAGCACGATTCAAACGATTCAACTGGAGCCGTCCGCTATGATTTTCTCGCTCATACTCATACATTTAGCGGCGACCAACCTAGACGCTTGGTCGGGGTTCGGACACGCGAAGTACATGCATTTGCGTTATCTATGTAGATCTATATCTGTGGTTTGAACCATTTAATCAAACAGAAGTTACAAATATGTAAATGGAGGGTATTGTTAACAGATTCAGCTTTTAAAATATGCTCTACATGCGTCTGTAGTACATAAATTGCATAATAAAATGCTCTATTGCAACGTTATTGCGCAATAAATACCGACTCCTTGCTAGTTGGAATATGGCTCCTCGAATATGATAACGAGGAGGCGACTAACCCGTGCTATACTGTAAGTACTGCCACTTAATTTATAATTTTGTTTACCATATATATAGTTCATAATGCATATTGGTTCAGTTTATTACTTTATCTATCTCATCATTTCAAAGAATTTTTTATAATTATGTAAGCCAAGAAACTGTTTTATTAATTTTTATGTCATTATATGCTACTAGGTGCGGCGCCCCTTGGTGTTACTCGTTGCATTTTTATGTCATTATATGCTACTAGGTGCGGCGCCCCTTGGTGTTACTCGTTGCATTTTTATGTCATTATATGCTACTAGGTGCGGCGCCCCTTGGTGTTACTCGTTGCATTTTTATGTCATTATATGCTACTAGGTGCGGCGCCCCTTGGTGTTACTCGTTGCATTTTTATGTCATTATATGCTACTAGGTGCGGCGCCCCTTGGTGTTACTCGTTGCATTTTTATGTCATTATATGCTACTAGGTGCGGCGCCCCTTGGTGTTACTCGTTGCATTTTTATGTCATTATATGCTACTAGGTGCGGCGCCCCTTGGTGTTACTCGTTGCATTTTTATGTCATTATATGCTACTAGGTGCGGCGCCCCTAGGTGTTACTCGTTGCATTTTTCGGGATAGAAAGTAGCTTCTGTGTTAATCCAGGGTGTCAGCTACCTCCATATGAAAGGAGATACCCAGTTTTGGGCCCAGCCGTTACACGAATCAGATATGTACCAAAAAAACCTACTATTTCGCTTAATTAACCCATTTAAATCTTAGCCTCAATTACAATGGCCAAGTGTGAAAAAAAAAGGGCCAAGTGTAAAAATTAAACAACTTTTGTAAACCGTTACAGCACTTATATAATTAAAAAATGCTCCATTATTTTAGTTGACTGCCTCGTTGGTCTAGTGGTCGCTAAGCGCGACTGCTGAGAACGAGGTCCTGAGTTCGAATCCCGGGTTGGGCAAAGTGTTCCTGGGTTTTTCCATTAGGTAAATCTCAGTGGTAGCACGGAGTCTGGATTTGTGCCCGGTTGATGGCAATAGGCTCGCCACCTATTACATTGAGACCTAAAAACATAACTGGCGAAATGTGGGTGTACTATATGTGCACCTCTGCCTACTCCTTCGGGGAATATAGGCGTTATGTTATGTTTATTTTAGTATAATTGTTTTTTAGATATTTAAATCATTGTATAATGATAAAAATCTGGAATCTAATTACTTTTTAACGTAATCACCATTAAAAAATCATTAAAGGAAATAAATAATCGATTGCAACATCAGACTCAACTTGGATGTTAAGAGGAAGAATAAAATCCAGGCATATTAGTAATAGGATGTATTACGTTTATATATTATTTGACAGCTCTTTAAGTGGAAGGGATGCTATAATCCAATATTACTGCACCTTTATCGTTGGCAAAAGAACGGTTGGGTGCTGTGCTCACACCATGAGCATAATATGGTATCTTGGTTGGGCACGGCACCAGGGTAGTCAATTACCTGCTGCACAATTCCTAGATACTGTATTATGATAATAAAAAACCTATTTTTGCAATCTGATGCTATCTCAAATTACAGTAAACTGGTAATTTGAGATAGCATCAAATTCCCTAGTAGTAAATAGAATGTTAAAAATGCAAGCAATTAGTGATGTAAGTGGACCTTATCTAACAAACATAGTTTTCAGCAATTTACTGAAAACTAAATTGATCTGTATTCACCGCTTTTTATGTAAGTACCTAAACCTCATCATTATAGGTTGCAGGCGCTACAGCTCCTGGTATAAGTGTTCTGTGCTAGTTATGTGGTTCCATATTTACGTAGAAAATAACCAAAAAAATACTTTTTTTATTTAAATATCGCGGTGGCAGAGCCATTGACTGCTGTGCAGCATGTAGCGGGTTCGATTCCCGCACGGAACAAATATTTGGATGATCAAATGTAACTGTAGGGCAGTTACAAAAATAAAATAACCTAACATTTAAACATCGATTTTACCAATTTGGCCATTGCTAGGAAACGTGAAAATTGGGCTCGTGACATCTTCCTAAGTGCTCTAATCTATAGCAAAATTCCAGCCCTGTAACGCCAGGCCCAAGTTTCTATGGAGTTTGGGTTTCTCCTTTCATCAACATCGGCCGAGCCGTTACAGCGTGAAGGGGTAACAAACACACAAACTTTCGCCTTTGTAATATTAGCGTTAAGTGTGATAATTATCTAAGTTCAATTTTATGCCCAAAATTCATAATCATTGTCTTATTCAAATTTTGACTTTGCAGCCAAGTGACAAGAGGTTCTAATTCAATGGTATCAAATTTATCATTATTAAACACAACAATGGGGAATGTTGTTGCTGACAGAAAATCATTTATATAGATTTTATTTTATTTTATTATTTATTGTAAATATATGATAAATAGTATGGGGCCAAGTGTACTCCCCTGTGGTACTACCCTGGTGTAAGTGACTGATTTATATGAAGTTAAGTTTGACTTATTACAAACTTTACTAATAATCGTTAGCTGCAGACGATTTGTTAGGTATGACTCAAGTAATCTAGACACATTCCCTATATAAACTTCCTATTACGCCTGTATTCAACGGAGAGACATAAAGAAGTGTTTTTGTACACTCACATTTCGCCAGTTATAATAGGTCCTAATGTAATAACGGTGAAGCCTATTGCCATCAACCGGGCACTAATCTAGACTTGCTGTTGAGAATTATGAGATGAGAATTGCCTCACGACTTAATCCAGTAACACTTAGCTAGACCCGGAATTTGAAATCAAGTTTCTCTCTCTCTCTCTAAGCGACAACTAGACTAACGAGGCAGACTTTAGGACCTTAATTGGCAACATAGTAGTCGAAATACTATCGAAATGCTGGCAATATGCAACCGTCATCAAAATGTCAATTGAATTTGACAGTTACTATTCTGATTTTTGACTGCTGAACAAACAAGATTGAAGATAACCTACACGTACGTGAATCATTGTCCGGTTTCCAAATATAATCACGTTTCTGTATATATTCTCAAAGAAAGCGACTGTACGTTAAATAAAGAATAGCTGAATACTATTTTAGCACAGTTAACGGTAAGTTTATTCATTAAACTCTACTCTTATCTAATATATGCAGTATGATGCAAGTTTAGTTGAAGTAATTGCAATCTTATTTACAACAAACCATTTGTTTGTCGCCACCGTACGTGTAAAGTAAACAATTCTGTTGTATTTATTGGAAGTTTGACCTACACATTCCCTAGAATTCGACACACGCTTCACTATAGCCCAACTTTATCGCAATCTAATTGTCAATATAATCTTCGTTTTAAATTCTTGTACACATTGTTTGTTTGATTAGTATTTGTTAACGGATTTGTTTGAGTAAGTTTCGATTCCAGTAAGCTGAAAAAAGTGATGCAATTCTGATATGACGAGCTGGTATTATAATTAGTATGTTATCTCAGCCTTGCGTACATTGTGGTCGGTTATTTACCGAATGAATATAAACTTTGTTTAATACAACCCGATGAGTCAGTATGTACTTGCAAGTGCCTTCCATGCCTATTTATAATATTTGTAAAATAATTTAACAGTATGTGTTCTGTATTGCAATTAGGAATATGCATGTGATTCAAATAATTGCCAAATATTTTGATTTGACTGCCTCGTTGGTCTAGTGGATGGTAAGCGCGACTGCTAAGCACGAGGTCCTGGGTTCGAATCCCGGGCCGGGCAGTGTTACTGGGTTTTTCCATTAGATAATACCTTTTAGTCTTCATTGAGCGTGCTAGTAACATATCTGCATTCATTGGATATAACATTGATTCTAACCTATCTATTTCATATTCCAGTTGTCATCACAAATGGTAGTGTCAGAAGAACAGCCCGCCGCAATGGAAGGCGATGCAGCGTCCAAGAAGGCAGCCAAAAAAGCCGCTAAAGCTGCTGAGAAGCAACAGAAGAAAGCTGAACATAAGGTGCGTTCACAATAGTTAATTATGACGATGTCCACATCCCCATCATCAGCCGGAAGACGTCCACCGCTGTTGTTGTTTGACATACACCCCACGCTGATCGCAGCATTGGTGGTGAATTTACAGAAGATGCTGCCAATTTTCTGGGTTTTCCCTTAGTCCTTACGACACCCACGGGAGGAAATACGGCGGTCAATCCTAGGCCGGATACCACTCGGCATACATTTAGACACAGGTTCCTATCATCATCAGCAGACATTATTCAAGCAATAGCCCTGCCACAGGTGTAGATATACATTACAACAAGGGTTTAATATGAAATGGCCTGCCTATAATAAGTGACCAACGGAAATAAGGTTGGTCTAGTGGTTGCTAAGCGCGACTGCTGAGCACGAGGTCCTGGGTTTGAATCCCGGGTCGGGCAAAGTGTTATTGGGTTTTTCCATTAGGTAATTCTCAGTAGCAGCAGGGAGTCTGGATTTGTGTCTGGTTGATGGCAATAGGCTCGTCCCCTATTACATTGGGACCTAAGAACATAACTGGCGAAATGTGGGTGTACTATATGTGCACTTCTGCCTACCCCTTCGGGGAATACAGGCGTGATGTTATGTTTTTTATCCTCTCATCTTAGACGATCGTTTTCAGGCAGCCTCCGGTCAAACTCAACAGCAAGGAGACAGCACTGAGGCCGACGTGTCGGAAGGTCGGTATGGGGTCCTGAAGCTCATCCAGTCCACGGGAGAGAACCGGGACCGGGTGTACACTGATGTCAAGGAGCTGGGAGTCAAGCTGAATGGACAAGACGTTTGGGTCAGAGGTGAGATTTTAACTCTTTATTGTACGCACAAAACATACAGATATATACTGCGCCCCGCGGTGTTACTCGCTATATTTTTTCGGGATAAAAAGTGGCTCCTATACTTTTTCTTGCACACTGTCGCCTCAATTTCTAATATATTTCTCCTTTCGCAGGTCTGGTGGAAGAAATTTCCGTTTACGCTCAGAATGCCAACCGCTCGCAAATAGTCTGAAAAGTTGTCATTTCGAGAAGTTGGCGTTTTGCGAAGTTGGCACTCTGAGCGTAAACGGAAATTTCTTAATGAAATAAGCAGTACCTTTGTACTTAATGTCTCTCTTGTTCTTTACTTTTTATATTGTGTGTACATACATTGTTAATAAATAATAAATAAATAGGTAAATAGCCTATGTGTTAATCCAGGGTGTCAGCTACAGCCATATACCTAAATACATAACTGGCGAAATGTGGTTGTACTATATGCACCTCTGCCTACCCCTTCGGGGAATACAGGCGTGATGTTGTTATGTATCACATACTAGCAGTGCCGAGCGCGCGAACAAATTTACTCGGTAAAGCGCCACTGACGCGCGCCTTGCGTACCCTGAATAACACTGCTGATAGGATAGACCTATTTTCCTGCTCTTTGAATGAGTTCACAAAAACTATGTGTATGTATTATGTTACATTGAATGATTATATTTTACATTGGATGGATGAAAGAAGAATGACAAAACGAATATATGAGGCGAGTGTTAGTGGAGTATCGGAAAGGGGAAGACCTAGGCGAACATACCTAGACCAAATCGGAGATGTTCTGCAAAAAGGGCAAGTGAGGAGTACCCTCAACCGAAGAGCGTGTATGAGGAATGTGATGCGTGTGAATAAAGCAAAAGAAGTATGCCAGGATCGTAGCAAATGGAAATCCGTGGTCTCTGCCTACCCCTCAGGGAAACAGGCGTGACTTTATGTATGTATGTTACATTGGAATATGATAGAAGAGGAATTTGTTACCACACTACCGCATTGGGGACGTTATGTACCTGTTATGATAGCTGTGTTTGTGATAAATAAATAAAATATAATCTGTCGCTCCCAGCTCGCCTTCAGACATCACGTGCGAAAGGCAAGCAGTGCTTTGCAGTGCTCCGGCAGAGCAGCAGCACGGTGCAGCTGTTAATCAACGTCAGCGAGGAGAGAGCAGTCAGCAAACAGATGGTCAAATTTACTGGCAAGTATGTACTGAGATATAGATCAAATGATAAAAAAATACGTCGCCACACACTAGGACTTTCTCCTGTGTCGTGGGTGCGTCTCACATACATGAAATCACACACACAAACACCCAGACTCGGGACAAACATCTGCGGATCGCACATTTTTTTGTCCCGTGCGGGAATCAAACCCGCAACCTCTAGCGCAGCGGTCCAAACCTCTTAGCCATTCCGCCAATCAAGTGGTCAATATAAACTTTTTTTTTCGTCTACAGCATAACTAAGGAGTCCATAGTGGATGTCTATGCTACTGTAGTAAAGACAACGGCACCCATAGAGTCGTGCTCTGTGAGGGAGGTAGAGTTACTGGCCAGTGAGGTGTGGCTTGTGTCGGCTGCGCGGGCGCAACTGCCCCTGCTCATTGAGGACGCTGCCAGGCCGGAGAAGAATGACGTAAGTACATCATCAGCAAGACGTCCACTGTTGAGCAGGCCTCCCCCATAGGCAATGGGAGGGGTTGCCATAACCCCCACGCTTGGCAAGCGGCTTGGGGATCGCAGTATTGATGGTGAAGTTACAGAAGACGCTGCTGCCCATCTTCTGGATTTTCCCTTAGTCGCTTCTTACGACTCCCACGGGAGGAAAGGGGGTGGTCTATTTTAGGCCGGATACCACTCTGCAGAGATAAGTAAATGCACACATGCAAACAATCGCGACCGATAATTTAGCAGTATTGGCAGGCCTCCCACCAGGTGGACCGACGATATCGTAAGAGTTGCTGCAACCGGTGGATGCTGATGGCAAGCTGTCGTTCATCTAAGTGGGGGGGGGGGGTGGTTCTACAGCATATACATAAAACATAACATCACACCTGTATTCCCCGAAGGGGTAGGCAGAGGTGCACATATAGTACACCCACATTTCGCCAGTTATGTTTTTAGGCCCCAATGTAATAGGGGGCGAACCTATTGCCATCAACCGAGAATTACCTAATGGAAAAACCCAGTTACACTTTGCCCGACCCGGGATTCGAACCCAGGACCTCGTGCTCAGCAGTCGCGCTTAGCAACCACTAGACCAACCAGGCAGTCTGGTAGAATATATGAAACCACAAATTATATACTAGGTGTATATAACTGTTCCAAATTCTGACATATAATTTTTTTTTTTCGCTTAGCCACTGCGCTAATCAGGTCGTCAAAATGATTTCTTTCTTTCTTTCTCTTCTTTTGCTGTGCAGGACCCCGAGGCGCTGAAGATCCGCGTGCACCAAGACACGCGCCTGGACAACCGCATCTTGGACCTCCGCACGCCCGCCAACCAGGCCGTGTTCCGCCTGGAAGCTGGCGTCTGCAGGCTGTTCAGGGAGATCCTCACCAAGAAAGGTACGTGCGAGTCATCATCAGCTCAACAACTCCATAACACAACATCACGCCTGTATTCCCCGAAGGGGTAGTCAGAGTTGCACGTATAGTACACCCACATTTCGCCAGTTAGGTTTTTAGGTCCCAATGTAATAAGGGGCAAGCCTATTGCCATCAACCGGGCACAAATCCAGACTCCGTGCTGCTACTGAGAATTACCTAATGGAAAAACCCAGTAACACTGCCCGCCCCGGGATTCGAACCCAGGACCTCGTGCTCAGCGCGACGCTTAGCAACATAACGTAATATTTACAAAATAGCATGTGCTAGGCGTTGTATAAATCGCACGCTATGCTGTTATATTCTATTAACCATCACTACACTGCACTTAGTGGGCAATACAGGCGTGATGTTATATTATGATGTATCGGACGATTGGTTAGGCCTAAACGCCATTCTTATTTTCAAATATCCTATTGGCTGTACCTTTTGTGATAGGATTCGTGGAGATCCACACGCCAAAGATAATATCCGCGGCGTCGGAGGGCGGCGCCAACGTGTTCACGGTCTCCTACTTCAAGACCTCTGCCTACCTCGCACAGAGCCCACAGCTCTACAAGCAGATGGCTATCGCTGCAGACTTTGACAAGGTAATAATAACAGCCTATAACTGTCCCACTGCTACAAAGGCCTCTTCTCGTATAGAGAAGGATTGAGCATTGATCACTACGCTAGCTCACTGCGGGCGATTTCAGATAATTAAATCCAGGTTACCTCACGATGTTTTCCGTCACCGTTAGTTTGTGTCTTATAATAACTAAGAAAGTATTTATAATATTGAAAAAGTCACATTGATACTTCCCCGGGTTTGAACCTGCAACCTTGTGCATACAAATCCGGTGTGTTAACCACTAAGCCACGACGACAATATTAGTGATATATAATTAAATAAGTATTTTTTTTTAAAGCGATTAGACTGTTGCGCTGGGGGTTGCGGGTTCGATACCCGCACGGGACAAAAAATTGGGTGAGCCGCAGCTGATGTTTGTCCCGAGTCTGGGTGTTCGTGTGTGATATTACATCATTAAAATACACCCACGATACAGGAAAAAGCCCTAGTGTGGGGTGCCTCCTTTTTTTAATCACCCCCGTATCTAATCCCCACTTCACTAATCACCACTTCATTCACTAATCACCACTTCATTCACTAATCACCACTTCATCCACTAATCACCACTTCACTAATCACCGCTTCGCTAATCCACACTGCAGGTGTTCACGGTGGGCGCCGTCTTCCGCGCCGAAGACTCGAACACGCACCGCCACCTCACGGAGTTCGTGGGGCTCGACCTGGAGATGTCCTTCAAGCACCACTACCACGAGGTGCTGTTCACCATCGCCGACACGCTCACCGACATGTTCAGAGGCCTGAGGGACGAGTGAGTTGATAATATATAATAATTTTATATATAAATAAAATGATGGACACGAGCGGGACTCGAACCCGCGACTTTCGCCGTACTATAGCGCCGCTCTGCCAACTGAGCCACCGCTCGCATCCATCGAATTTCAAGTTCCCTTTTAGTATTTACGTGTTAAGGGTGACGTCAGGTATTATCTGTTGGAATCTACGATTACCAACTCAATGTTATAGCTTACTTATCTTTTAATATATATCTGTGTGGTATCCGGCCTAGAATTCACCACCCCCTTTCCTCCCGTAGGTGTCGTAAGAGGCGACTAAGGGAAAATCCAGAAAATGGGCAGCAGCGTCTTCTGTAACTTCACCACCAATACTGCGATCCCCAAGCCGCTTGCGAAGCGTGGGGATTATGGCAACCCCCTCCCCTTACCTAATGGGGAGACCTTTGTTCAACAGTGTACGTGTTCCGGCTGGTGATGATGATGATAAATAAATAGATCATTAGCTTTTGCCCGCGGCTTCGCCCGCGTTAAGTAGCCTTCATCATAATCCGTCCAGCGGTTTAGTCGTGGAGGCGTAACAGACAGACAGAGTTACTGACTATTCTAACTTGTTTGGGTTGTCGTAGGTTCGCGGCGGAGATCGAGGCAGTCGGCCAGCAGTTCAGGGTGGAACCCTTCAAGTTCCTCGACCCTCCTCTGAGGCTGGAGTTCCCTCAAGCCATACAGATGCTGAAGGAAGCCGGTAATACCATCAATACCTCACGCCAATCAAATATTATCGCCATGTTGGTCTAGTGGTAGATAAGCGACTGCTGAACACGAGGACCTGGATCCAAAACCCGGGTCGGGCAAACTGTTACTGGGTTTTTCCGTAATTCTCGGTAGCAGCACGGAGTCTGGATTTATGCCCAGTTGATGGCAATAGGCTCGCCCCCTATTACATTGGGACCTAAAACATAACTGGCGAAATGTGGGCGTACTATATGTGCAATTCTGCCTACCCCTTCGGGGAATACAGGCGTGATGTTATGTATGTAAAAATGATATTCTTACCGTCTCCCCCACAGGAGTGACAGTAGGGGAGGAGGATGACTTGTCGACCCCTGATGAGAAGCTTCTCGGGCGGCTGGTGCGCGCTAAGTACGACACGGACTTCTACATCCTGGACAAGTACCCGCTGGCTGTCAGGCCCTTCTACACCATGCCCGACCCCAACAACCCGGTGAGTTCTCTCAAACATCACTGTGTACCCCCTCAATTGTCCCCATTAATATTTTAAACGCGAAAGTTTGCGAGTATGGATGGATGTGCGTTACTCTTTCACGTAAAAACTACTGAATGGATTTTAATGAAATTTCATATGGAGGTAGCTTACTCCCTGGATTAATACATAGGCTACTGAGAATTACCTAATGGATAAACACAGCAACATTTTGCCCGACCCGGGGTTCGAACCCAGGACTTCGTGGGCTTGGGACCTATAACATAACTGGCAAAATGTGTGTGTACTATACATATATAAATCTCTGCCTACCCCTGCGGGGATTACAGGCGTTATGTTATGTTATGTACATCATCACCAGCCGAAAGACATTCACTGTTTAACAAATGTTTCCCCCTTAGAAAAGGGGGGGGGGGGTTACCTTAATCCCCACGCTTGTCAAGCGGCTTGGGGATCGCAGTATTGGTGGTGAAGTTACAGGAGCCGCTGCTGCCCATCTTCTGGATTTTCCCTTAGTCGCCTCTTACGACACCCACGGGAGGAAAGGGGGGAACAATTCTAGGCCGGATACATCCAATTTTTGATATTACTGTTGTTAAACTTGTTAAGTATATTGAGTTTATGTTATATATTATTTAGTATGCCTATTGTATTTATATATATTATATTATTTTGTTTAGCATAGCCTTATTTAAGTAGGTTTATTATGTAATAGTTATTTTATATAATATGTCATGTTATGCTCGGTACCTTATCTCTCTTCTTCCGCCCGCTATTCGTATACTGTCTTCTATTTCCATTCATGGTTTTCTGGAAGAAATTACTTTAAGCAAAAAGACCGCCACTTGCACTGTTTTTAGTATTAAGTTTTTTCTGTATTCTCTGTTTCTTAGTGTGCAATAAAGAATATTATCTATCTCCATCTAAACTGGGAAATAGTGGGGTTGATAGCCTGTAACCGAGCGAAACAAATCATCATCAACAGTTGATCTGATTCCAGAAAGTGTCGAACTCGTACGACATGTTCATGCGCGGTGAGGAAATCCTGAGCGGTGCGCAGAGGATACACGACCCGGACTTCCTCACGGAGAGGGCGAAGCACCACGGGATCGGTGAGTCCAACCGTCTGCAGCAACAGCCAGGAGACCGCCGTGATAGCCGAGCGGTGTGACCCTTGGATTGCCAAGTCAAAGGTCGCAGACCAAAACTCACGCATCAATACATACATAAAGTCACACCTGTTTCCCCGAAGTAGGCAGTTACCACGGATTTCCATTTGCTAGAACCCAGGACCTCGTGCTCAGCAGTCGTGCTTAGCAACCTCTAGACCAACGAGGCAGTCATATGAGGAATGTGATGCAAGTGAATAATGCGAAAGAAGTATGCCAGGATCGTAGCAAATGGAAATTCGTGGTCTCTGCCTACCCCTTTGGGAAACAGGCTTTTTTACTACTATATATTCCTACATGTTGTTTGTTGTGTATATAATAAAATTTATTTACTTACAGATGTCAGCAAGATAGCTGCGTACATCGAATCCTTCCGACTGGGATGTCCCCCACACGCAGGTAAATACCACTTTCAATTAAACTGACTGTTACAAAGGAATTGGAAACATGTAGCCAGACATGTTGATGAAATTTCATATGGAGGTAGCTGACACCCTGGATTAACACATAGGCTACTTTTTATCCCAAGCGCAGCTAGTATGTATATATAAATAATTTCTATTAATTTCGACTGCCTCATTGGTCTAGTGGTTGCTAAGCGCAACTGCTGAGCACGAGATCCTGGGTTCAAATCCCGGGTCGGGCAAAGTGTTACTGGGTTTTTCCATTAGGTAATTCTCAGTAACAGCACGAAGTCTGGATCTGTGCCCGGTTGATGGGAATAGGCTCGCCCCCTATTACATTGGGACCTAAAAAACCTAACCGGCGAAATGTGGGGTATATGTGCGCCTCTGCCTACCCCTTCGGGGAATACAGGCGTGATGTTATGTTTTGTTCTATCAATTATATTAAAATAATTCTTCCCCAGGTGGCGGTATAGGCATGGAGCGTGTAGTGATGCTGTACCTGGGGCTGGACAACATCCGCAAGACGTCCATGTTCCCGCGAGACCCGAAGAGAGTCACGCCCTGATGATACGCGTGCACGCAATATACATTGTTATTATACCTACAAATGAATACAATCGATGTTTTATTAGATAGTGAAGTTTTCATTCGACTTTATGCATATAATAATAACAGCCTATAACTGTCCCACTGCAGGGCAAAGGCCTCTTCTCGTATAGAGAAGGATTGAGCATTGATCACTACGCTAGCTCACTGCGGGTGATTTCATATAATTAAATCAAGGTTACCTCACGATGTTTTCCGTCACCGTTAGTTTGTGTCTTAGAATAACTAAGAAAGTATTTATAACATTGAAAAAGTCACATAGATACTTGCCCGGGTTTGAACCTGCAACCTTGCGCATACAAATCCGTTATGTTAACCACTAGGCCACCACGACTTGTCCTGGTCCTTGTCCTTAATGCCTCTACCGGACACAAATCAAGACTGATGCTGCAGAGAAATACGTAACATAAATAATTGCTTGATCTGGAACCCTAACATAATGATCAACACACTTACCATACAAGGAAAACGTAACAAAGCCCTATAGGGCAAAACAAATCAAAACCATTTAAAAATTATGAATTTGAATTATATTTTATTACAATATATAGCAAAGTATGTTCAAGTTTCATTTTATCACACTATCGCGTCGCGATCACATTTTCTACACTTCATTCCATCAGTCAAAACTGAAGGGACTGTCAGTTTTGCTTGACGGCCCCTCAGTCACACTGACACACAACATCTAACATGATTTGCAAATACCAATAAAATCAAAATTACTTAAAAATAACTTATCCACTTACAATTCTGCGTTTTTTATATTACATAGTTTTTAATGTTAATACAATATTTGTTCATGAACTTTCTTGATGAAGAGATAAAATTAAAAGAAGGCAGTTTTATCATAATAGGTTGCACATATAAGCTTTATTTATATATACAAATAAATTGCTGTTCGTTAGTCACACTAAAACTCGAGAACGGCTGGACCGATTTGGATAATTTTGGCTTTGAAATATTCAAGGCGGTACAATGTTCGCCAAGTCAGCTAGTTCTAGATAAATTCTAGAAGTTTATGACATTAAGACAATTATTATTTACAATATCCAGTTTCATAATGGGTTCTGAATTTGCTTTTTAACGAAAAGTTAGGCCAGGTTCTTAGCACCAATTATATACTTCACACGTTACGATACATCGCAACGATCGTACATTCCAAGCTGACGATAAATCGTGACGATAAAAAAAAAACACGTTCATGAACAGATATATACAAACAATAAATACTACACGCTTTCAAATGGTCCATATTAATTTAAATAAGTTAGCCTCAATGATCACGTCACCAACATCGATAAATATCGACTAGGGATGTGCTACATCGACATTTATCGAGTCGATACCACAAAAGTCACAAAATTGACAACCGCAACTTATTCCGTAAAATATCAATTGAACAGATTTATTTAAAAATGAAATGCATTTTAATGTTTCATTATTAAGTATGAGACTTATGTAACTACAATTTTATGACTTTAGTTCATCACCAACTTTTGTATCGGATACAAAGATACCATGTATCAAAGCAAAATATATTTTTAAGCGACAAGAAATCGGAAGATATTTACATGAATACAAAATGATACATGTACACGTGACTTGTATCCGATACAAACGCGGCCTACATGTATAGTAACACTTAATTCACATATAAGTACAAGTTAGGAACAAAATACAGAGTCGAAATGGTCTGACAAATCACTTTTCTTCACTAAAATTCTTGTTTCTCTTCCACTTTGGTTTACTCATTTCTATATTCAGTGAACTTACTAGTTTTAGTCATATTTTTGATGTTTCACATTTGATGCTACTCAAAGATTTTTGGAATTTCTATAAGTACCCATACCAATGAAAAATAATAAATTAATGTTAATTCGATTTAATACAGTGTCCCGGTCATTATATACATAATTACATGCTGTTATACAGGGCCTATAATGATCTCATTACCATAAGTTTACCACATACACATGTGGAATACAATAATGATTGAGTATTGAGAGAAAGTACTATACAACCATCTATTTAGACAATATAAGATTACTAGCTTTTGCCCGCGGCTTCACTCACGTTAAGCTGTCTTTACTCGGGCTTTAAACTATTTACATGCCAAATTTCATCAACATCCGTCCAGCCGTTTAGACGTGAAGGCGTAACAGACAGAGTTACTATCACATTTATAATATTAGTATGGATACCCATTTTTATTACATCACAATACCTTTGGCAGAATATTAACAATCAAATACGTTAAGTGGCTGATGATGAAGTGAATATTTAAACAAGAATCTCAGTGAAGGAACCATATTATCATTCTTCTACCGGTCAGTTTGTTACATGTATAGAAAAAGTTTCTGAATTACAAAATCTAAGTTTTATTTAGTTAAAACCATACTGTAATAATATATTTTATGTATTCGTTTCTATGGAAACTGTAAAATGTTATTTTTTAAATAGATATTTATGAAAAAAAAATCTGCTTTGCTTCGTTGCGCCGTTTCTCCTACCCAGCTATAGCACCAGGAAGCGGTGACGGGCGGCCGTTTTGGGGGCTGTCTTGATGTAATTTGACGGTAAAAAGTAATAATATTATTCTATTTTGTTTAAATGATTTTTATCTTGACGACCTGATTAGCGCAGTGGCTAAGCGATTGGACTGCTGCGCTAAGGGTTGCGGGTTCGATTCCCGCACGGGGCAAAACTTTGTGCGAACCACAGATGTTTGTCCCGAGTCTGGGTGTTTGTGTATGTGAATATTTCATGTTTGTGAAACGCACCCACGATACAGGAGAAATTCCTAGTGTGGGGCGACGTTTTTTTTAAAGAAAAAAAAAAAATCTTTTAATTATGAGTTTTACTATTTTGATAATTTAAGTTATTATATTTATTATATAGTTCTAAGGGGGAGGCCTTTGTTCAACAGTGGACGTCTTCCGGCTGATGATGATTGTGATTATATAATTCGATGCTTGCGCGGCCTTGTGTGGTGTGCAATGTTTGTCCCGAGTGCGTCTGTCATATTTCATGTTTGTGAAACGCACCCACGATACAGGAGAAATTCCTAGTGTGGGGCGACGTTATCTTATATATAAAATTCTCGTGTCACAATGTTCGTTCCCGTACTCCTCCGAAACGGCTTGACCGATTCTCATGAAATTTTCTGAGCATATTGAGTAGGTCTGAGAATCGGCCAACATCTATTTTTCATACCCCGGGTCAGCTAGTAAATATATATATTTATTATTTATCTAATAAATAACATTAGGAGGAATTTATTATATACTATTACAGTATGGCATTTAGTTAAAGCGTAGTAGTTGATAGGAAGTTTATTACAATCTATTTATATACACTGGTAAGCGAAAAATGCATTATTCTAGTGCAATAGTGGTACAGATATAAATCATCATAGTAAACAGTCTTAGGTTTGGTACCTGATTGAGTCATTTTTAAGTATTTCTGAACTGGCTTGGCCTAATCAGAATGCTTTTACAGATATATTTGTTAAACTGGTTAAATGAGTTTTTTTTTAACAGAATGTATCCAATGTATGTACAGAATCGACGCTAGAACTTTCTAGAAAAGTCAAACAAGCTTTGCGTTTGGAAATCAAGGTTAGTTATATGTTGGGCTGCTATAAGAATATTAAATAATTATGAATCTTATACCACTATTGAACCAGATTATTTGTGAACTTGTATAATACAAAGCATAAACATATTCGAGAAGAAACTAATTTTTGTAATTAATTAGAATTTTAATTACAGCATTTAATTAGTCCATTTACTTATATTATAATACACTGACAGACATACACTGGGTATGATATTACATACACAAATATAAAAAAGTTTCATTTGTCAAAAAAAGTGAAACATCAAAATGTACATAGTATACGGGCACGGAAAGGAGTCAAGAGCAGCCACGTAGTGGGGGCATCACGTCACGCCGTCACGGCATTCGAGTCGATCTTACTGGCATGGCGCGCCAATAATTTGATCAAATTAAAAAAAAAAAACATTTTACTTTTTTCACCAAGACATTAGACGGTAGCGTAGTGAGGGCATCACGTCACGCCGTCACGGCATTCGAGTAGATTTTACGCGCGCCAATAATAGTTTCAAATTTAAAAAAATACATACTTCCACTCACACAGATAGTATATAGAATAGCTGTACCCAATACAAAAAAAAATTGGCATTGTTAAAAAAATCTTTGTTTATTGAAATAATTATAATCTACATCTAACTTTCATATCATTTCGTGTATGTACCACACTGCCTGTAACGCACCCACTAACAACATTGATGTATGTATTACCACCCACTAGTGTATGACTATAAGTGATAAGTTCCTGATGCCTGTCTGTTGAAACTATACAGGTGAATTTTTAGTCACCGTCCAAATTTTTTCTAGGCATTAGGTATCATTCAATAATACCATTTAAAAAAAAATCGATATGTAAAATTTTTATATTAAATCCTTTTCTCGAAAGAATTATCCGCTCTGCGTGGTCACTAAGTTAAACGTTAATAATACTACACTTGCCGCGCAAACATTCAATGAAAAGGGTAGCGCGCACCCCGCCTTCCCCACCCCGCTAAACCTAGCGCGTACGCACGGCGTGGCGGTGTCCAGAAACATTAACTTTTTATAGATAACTTTGTGATGTTATAACTCAATATTTTTGTATTGAGTGATACTAAAAGAAAAAACACGTCTTCAATGATTTTCGCCAAAGATAAATATATAAAAATTTGGACGGTGACTAAAAATTCATCCGGTATAACGTTTGAGCTTTATAGGTAGACATCTCATTGTATATTACAGTATGTCATTATCAATCAACTGGTGGCCAAAGGTTTACTTTGAAGTGTCTTTGTTAACATAACAATGATTACACCACGGTACGGCGACTGTCGCGGGTTCGAGTCCCGCTCGTGTCCATCATTTTTCAAGTTCCCCTTAATCAATTTAAAATTACAATGATTTTTTTTAGTCATCTTTGAAAACATGGAATCAGAAATGTTGTTCTACTGATTTAGGATGTGGCCGGTAAACTAGGAACTAACGAAAATTATAATTAATATCTTAACCGAATTTAATCACGGCGACCTGTCTGGTCTGAGAGTAGCCAGCTACGCAGGAGATATTATAGTGCACAAGTATGCGAACACAGGTGCACTCCCTATTCCCTCACTCTCATAGTCCAGGACGGTGACACGACCGGAGAGAGATCAGGCGCAGGACCAACGGGTAACGTGCCTTCCTTTATCTTATCGAAGTGAATTCTGTATATTCTTTTGAGAACAAAGCTCTTTAAACCTAGAAAATATATGAGGTGTGGAGTGTCTAATACACTGCATTATTTATTAAATTTGTCATTATTACTGTTATTTATATAGGTATATATATATATATATAAATGAATCTGTCTCCCTCGGTCACGCCCTATCTTGAGAACGGCTGATCAATTTGGCGAATTTTGATTTAAACCAATATTCCCTTATTATATTTAGTAAAGCATTTATTGAATTCTGATGGTAAAAGCCCAGAAAATCATCAAAGATTATAATATTGACCAATGTTGGTAAATCTGCAGATTTGCTGGTAAAACCTAAGAATTACCTAGGCTTTTAAATTCACAAATATATATTTAAATAAAACTAGGTTTACGGATTTCATCGCGGTTTTTTAATTGATTTTTGGCCCGTTTTTGGTCCGATAAAATCCGTAAACCTAGTTTTATTTCAATGTCTAATATTCGCGTAATTGATAGAAATCATTATCTTATATATAAAATTTTCGTGTCACAGTTTTCGTTCCCGTACTCCTCCGAAACGGCTTGACCGATTCTCATGAAATTTTGTGAGCATATTGAGTAGGTCTGAGAATCGGCCAACATCTATTTTTCATACCCCTTAGTGATAAGAGATTTTTTACCTGAAATTCACGCGGACGAAGTCGCGGGCAACAGCTAGTCTTATATATAAAATTCTCGTGTCACAATGTTCGTTCCCGTATTCCTCCGAAACGGCTTGACCGATTCTCATGAAATTTTGTGAGCATATTGAGTAGGTCTGAGAATCGGCCATCATCTATTTTTCATACCCCGGGTCAGCTAGTAACATATGTATATTTTGGTAAATTTTAAAGAACTAGTCATAAAGGCCACATCCTAGTTTATTTAATAATATATTTATAAGGGATGTTATTATATTGAATTTATTTAGATTTTCAATAATATTCGAGTTTACACTGAAAATTCATTGCAGCATTATCACAATTAATGAATCCGTTAAGTACTTATGATCCAATTACATTTTCCACCTTAATCATGAAGGTTTTAATTGAAATACTTGTCTATGGTCAATATTCAATGACAGGTTTAATTGGTTACTAAGGAGTTTTAAACTATGCTTCATAGATATCAGGAATATTTTCTTTACAGTCCGTTCAAGCAAATTTGAGTTCTATTGCATTAGTGATATGACACACAGCTGCCTACATTTTGTATTGTTGTTTTTGTATTTCACCCTTTCTGTGTTGAGAATAGAGTTCAAAATCCTTGAACCAACTGTAAATAGATCTGTTTGTCTGGTACAGTTAGCAACATATAGATTAACATGTAAAGCTTTATGTCAAATAATTGAAAGAAACAGTTATCAATTCAAGTTATTGTTTAATGTCCAAATGATGATCAAATATTGAAGACTTTAAAGTAATAATTTGTTCTGCAATTAATAGTATAATTACCATTTTAAATGTTCATCTTACGATGCTAACGGTACAAAAAACAGGAGATAAAGTTAAATATTAAGCGAACGGTAAATTAAAATAACCTCCTCCTTTGCGAAGTCGGTTTAAACGGTGTTATTTAGCACCAAGAACGGTCTACGAAATATATTCGAGATCTCACAAATTACAATTTCTGACTCACAATTTGATTTTTTCACACATTTCTGTACATCAATGGTAGGTTACACGTTACCCATAGTTTTACTTACATCCTAGCACTTAGGAATCAAGCCATCACATCTTATCTGATTGGCAATGTACACTGGGAACCCAAACGGGTTGGTCCTTTTGCACAATTTTAACTTTTTGCACAATTTAACTTTTTGCACAGATATTTCGTTTTGCACAGGTTTTCATTACACATTCGCACAGTTTTTTGCACATTAACCAAATAAGTTTTTGAGGTCTTGCTCGTAGAGGGCGATCACCAGCATGATGCCGATTCCAGAGGCCAGCCCCATGAGCTGCAGCACGCACTGGCAGAACGTGCCTTCTTTGCTGTGAGATGTACTTAGTTCTGGCATCTGGGGGCAGAGGTACAGCGGTATTAGATGTTAATTGATCGGTTTTGTAAAGTAATTATATATCTACTTTTAATAAGAGTCATTCAAATGTATCAGATTATTGTGTAAGTTGAAGAATTAGGGGTTCAGAGGTTTGCGTGGTAGTCGAGCAGTGAAAACGCGCATGCGCAGTCTAGCATCATCATATAAAATCTTGTATCAAGTACATGACACAAAACAACAACTGTCAACTTGTCAGGATGCACTCATACACATGCCAGGTTACCCATATCAGAATGCATGTATCTACGCCAAATTGCACACACACATTGCACATAACCCAAGTTGCACAAAACCTCACTACATTGCACAAAACCTAAGTTGCACAATGCTTAGTCAAGTTGCACAAGACCTTAGTTGCACAACACGTAGCCAAGTTGCACAAAACCTAGCAAAGTGCCCAGACCTAACAATGTTGCACAAAACCTAGCTCAGTTGCACAGCACCTAGCCAAGTTGCACAAAACCTAGCTAATATGCACAGAACCTCACTAAGTTGCACAAAACCTAACTAAGTTGCACAAAAGCGAATCCCTCACCATATCAACAAGCGCGATGTAGAGGAACATGCCGGCGGCGGCGGCGAACAGCCAGCGCGTGGCGGAGGGCGCGTGGCCCGCCAGCACGCCGCACACCATGCCCAGCAGGCACAGCCCCGACGACAGGATGTTGTAGCACACGGCGCGCTTCACCGACATGCCCGCCTTCAGCAGCACCGCGAAGTCACCTGCAACGTGAGATACGTTTTTGTTATCCCTACAATATAACAGCTAGGCCCCATTAGTTATAACTTTTAAACCTGACGACCTGATTAGTGCAGTGGCTAAGCGATTGGACTGGTGCGGTGAACATGAAATATCACATACACAAACACCCAGACTCGGGACAAACATCTGTGGTTCGCACAAAGTTTTGCCCCGTGCGGGAATCGAACCCAGGACCTCGTGCTCAGCAGTCGCGCTTAGCGACCACTAGACCAACGAGGCAGTCAAGCCATACGATAAGAAGAATATTGTGAGCTAATACTGTGAATATCATACCTAATTCGTGGGGCAGTTCGTGGCACAGCACCGCGATGGCTGTAGAGAACCCACCGGCTATGTTTGACGCGAACGCAGCACCTGGAAACAAATCATTATAATATGGAATTACTAGTTCAATCAACCTAGATTTTACTCTTGAGTTTAAAAGGATCAAGGCTTACTAAATATGTATAAAAAGGACATCAAATTGACTGCTGAGGGTCCTGAGTTCGATTCCAGTCAGGAAAATATTATTAGGTTTAAACATATTACATCACGCCTGTATTCCCCGAAGGGGTAGGCAGAGGTGACTGTGTAGAGCACACACACATTTCGTCAGTTATGTTCTTAGGTCCCAATGTAATAGGGGGCAAGCCTATTGCCATCAACCGGGCACAAATCCAGACTCCGTGCTACTACTGAGAATTACCTAATTGGAAAACCCAGTAACACTTTGCTCGACCCGGGACTCGAACCCAGGACCTAGTGCTCAGCAGTCGCTACTAGACCAACGAGGCAGCCTCATCCTTACCGATAGCCATCCCATCGGTGAAGTTGTGCAGGCCATCCCCCATGATGACCATCCAGGCCACGGAGGCGATGGACGAGGGCGGCGCGTGCACATGGCCGTGCGCGTGCGAGTGCCCGTGGTGTGCGCGGGAGTGCTCCCTGAAGGCAAGAGAGGTGATGAAGAGTTTTGAACCTTTCATCTTTATATAAATATATATGTTTATTTTTTTTAAAAACGTCGCTTCCCACCAGGAATTTCTCCTGTATCGTGGATGCGTTTCACAAACATGAAATATCACAAACACAACCACCCAGACTCGGGACAAACATCTCTGTGGTTCGCACATAGTTTTGCCCAGTGCGGGAATCGAACCCGTGACCCTTAGCGCAGCAGTCCAATCGTTTAGCCACTGCGCTAATCAGGTCGTCATATAATTTTACTGTACGAGTTATTGGTATAGACCAGTTTATATAGCGAAAACTACTGAACCGATTCTGATGAAACTTAAACTTTCATCTATTCTTGAAATCGAAAGCCAATTCAATCTGTTATAAAACAAAGATTACTATAATATTTTTAGTTTCTGATAAATACGTGGAAATACGTACACAAATAAATGTAGCAGACCTATTTAGACGAGAATATTAAAAGTTACATGTGCGACATTAGGGATTTACTGAAATTATACTTTGAAAAAGTCTTTAAGTCCCAAAACACAATATATTTCTTTCTTCTTAAACATAAATAGTTGACTAACCTCAAAATAACAGTATAGCTATCACCATCCTTGAGATCTTTGACCCCATCCTCTTTATGCTTAATATTGTTCATCTCCACCACAGCAGGAGTGGACTCAGCCTTCAGGAGCCAGTCCTTGGCTGTAGGCTCCTCCTTACCCTCAGGGTTGAGAGCATTGGAAGACACGACGCTCACAGAGTTGTTCTTCTTCCCGTGCTTCGGACTCGAGGGTATACCGTCCCTTAAATGGTGATCATCATGAGTATCTGTGTCAATCTCATCATAGCAGTAGGGATATTCGGAATATTTGTGTTTGCAAGTCTTCGTCGTGGGGTCTCCTTTCTCGTCCCTCTTGAAGATTTTGAGGAGGGAATTGGATGTGGAGTTTGTCATTGGTGCTTTGGAGCCTCCTGAGCATCCCCCACCAGTCTCATCCTTGAGGACTCTCACTCTTGAAGGCAGTTTATCTTCTTCCAACTTCTGGCGCCTTTTCCTCCACTCAACGACGACTGTTAATCCCTTTTCTGTGAAGTAGAAGAACACGACTCCTAACATGGCTGCCAGTCCCTTCCACATGCCGTCATCGTGTGACGCTCTCACTTCGAGCTCTGTTCCCCCGTGCCCGCTGTGATCATGAGCCGGGCTCATCGCGTGCGGCATAAGATGGAGCAACGCATCCCCACAAAGCGTACCAACTGCTAACGCGACTAGGAACTGTAGGAGGTGATTGTAGTAGGTTTTATGCATGATGGGGATTACTGCTACACCTAGTAGCCCACACGCGCTGATAGCAAGTATACTTAAAGACGAATATAGCCAAACGGCGTACATGTTCTTCGTGTAGGCAATAACTTCTGGCTCGACCAATTTGACTGTGACGTCACTCCGCCGGCCTATGCTGGTCTCCTTGACGCAGCCGCACCGTTCTATTGAGGTGTTGGCCAGCTTTTGGTACAGGAGTATGGGACATATGGCTTGGAGTGTGGTCTCCGTGATGATGGTGTCTGTCTCGTGGTGGTGACTGTGGCCGGCGTGCTCGTGTTCGTGCTCATGCGCCGGTTTTAACCGAGTGTTCACTGTTGTGATTAGTTGGGAGCTGTTCATACACTGGAAGGAAATGTATGGTTATTAAATATATGGCTTGTGATTTTATTAAATCTCGCCCCACAGTAATTTCTCCTATATCGTCGATGCGTTTAAAAAAAAAAATACTACATACACATTACTAGACTCGGGACGAACATCTGCAGATCACACAAATTTTTGTTCCGTGCAGGAATTGAACCCGCAACCCTTAACGCAGCAAGCATTTAAATCAAAAGTACCATAATATTGTATTGTCACCAAACATATTTAAGTATGCAAAATTTCATTTCAATAGGATGTCAAAAAGTGGTTCTAATTTAGATTGCAAGATTTGACCTAAACAAACTCACATACATACAAACATTGCAAGTTAAAAAGATTAAAAAAAAGAAGCAAAAGTAAACTCCAAAACCTACTCACATTAACAACGTCATCTTTAACATTCTGTCCATGGAAATACTCTCTGCTGTCACTTTTCTCTCCACCTTCCACCAGCTTATGTAGATCAAGCTCCTCCAGCATCCTGTTAAACCCTGTCAGGTTCATGGTCATGCTGCCCGCATCACCGTACAACCTAAATATCTGTGCGATATACGTGTCAGGATTGACATTTACCTCCCTTTTAGTCTTGCCCCTAATTTTCTGTAATTTCTGATGATATCTCGAAGGTTTTCGCCTTTCTTCTAGATCTATGTTCATATGTTCTATATCGTTCATATTGCCATCGTAGGTTAACGCACCATCGTTTTGTATGTCTATGTGCGAGCCGCAAGTGTGCGCTGCGCAGAGCAGACAAAACATGCATACTGTTACTAAGTGATGAGACATCTTGTTATTCTTAAGCTAAATATGATTGGCTTATATTATAATATAAGGCTAATCCATTTGTTGTGTAGCGGCGTGTGATTGGCTACTCCTTTTGATCTGTGGACAAAATGAAAAGGAACTTTAGTTACCTTCAATAATAAAGGCGAATCCGTGGTCTCTGCCTACCCCTCAGGGAAACAGGCGTGACTTTATGTATGTATAAAGGCGAAGCCAAAACTTCGGATCTCTTATTGAACATTGAGCACGGAATGTGATGTTTATATTGAGAAAGCAGAAAGCTTGAGTTTCTCAACGGTGACACATCACAAGACTGGCCGTGGCGAGCTCTGCTTAACCTCGCAGATGCGTGACCTGCGCTGTAGCTATATAACTACGAACCTCATACTAAAATAACACAGTTTCCCCTACTACGCATGTTTTTGATAAACTAACGCGTTTCTATAAGTAATTAATTAAATGTAAACAATTAAACAAGTACTAATTAGTAAAACGAATGTGTATCAGACGATAATATTAAAACGTGAAGTAGGGTATTAGGCCGACACATTAGGTAGATACGTACGACCTAGGACAATTTAAATTATGGTGTCACTATAAAAAATATCAAGTTTAAAAATTTCTGTCAAAAAGTGTGGGAAACTTGACTTGGTAAAAAAATAAAAATGATCACTCAAAAAACTGGTATGTTCCTTTTGCGCCTCTTGAGTCACCGCCGTCGATATAATTGACGTAAAAAATAAATTATTACAATTATATCGGGGTTTTCAGCTGCTGGCCTTGCACTAGATAGTCGTTCAACAATATAAGTGTTCCGATTAGAACTCATTCATAGTACCTAATTTGTTTTAAAGTAGGTATACCTAAACGTAGGAACGGAGTATTAGGAAATATTTGGTTTGAATTGAAAATTTCACATCGGCTATTTGGAATAATGGAAAGCATTTTTAGGCTTCTTGCACAAAGGGGCCCAGACTCTTAGACTAGTCAAATATTTCTATAATACACAGAAATTAGGTGCACTCACAATTCTTTTACTTTAATAATCCGATGGGACGATAGACCGACACGACCGAAGACAGAGATCTGGCACATAACCAATGGCTTAACGTGCGTTTCGCAGCTCGGAGGGATCTCGATATGTGAAAATGGTCGCCCATCACAAAACTGACCGCAGCGAGCACTGCATAACCTTGCAGATCGACAAATCCGCGCGGTGGTTACGTAGCTACGCGCCTCTCTTAATCCTAATCCTAATAGCTAGGTAACTGAGTTTGACAGATGAATTAAGGAGCCATTTTAATCAAAACCGAATCAAATCTAACCTAACTTGTATAAGTTAAATTAATAGGTCAATAGGAAACGGAGACGGCACAAACACAAAGTTATCGCTTAAACGACTGAATAATAGAGTTTTGTTGTTATAAAAATTATCTGTAAACACGACAGTAAACTGTTTTGTGTATTGCTCCAAATATAGTTCAAACTACTATTAAGAGAAATTGATAAAAGAGACTTGACAAATGATGGACACGAGCGGGACTCGAACCCGCGACTTTTGCCGTACCACGGTACGTACACACGTACATGCCACGGTAAGTCGCGGGTGATCATTTTTCAAATTTCCTTTATCAATTTAGATTTAAGCCTAGCATGGCAACATGCAAAAATATACAAAAGTTATATATATACTATTAAGAGAGTTTATTTTAATTCATCTTCTTAGCCAATAGCCACATGGAATAGGTCATGCCGGAGTGTAGAGATTGGTTAGCCAATAAAGACGGTAGCGAGGTAGACTGTCCAGGGTGTGCCTGACGTAGTATATTGACACTCGTGGAGGCTCTCAATTTGCATCCTTTTTATTCATAAAATAACATCACGCCTGTAATCCCCGAAGGGGTAGGCAGAGGTGCACATACAGTACACCCACATTTCGCCAGTTATGTTTTTAGGTCCCAATGTAATAGCGGGCGAGCCTATTGCCATCACCTTTTTATTCATTTATTGATATTAATGTCGTGGTGGCCTCGGTTGACAGACCGAATTGATATGCACAATGTTGCAGGTTCAAACCCAGGCAAGTAACAATAAGACTTGTTCAATGTTATTAAATATTTTCTTAGATATACTAAGCCACCACTGACTAACGATAACGGAAAACATAGTAAGTGAATCTGGATTTGATTATCTGAAATCTGCAACCTGCAGTGATCAGTACTCAATCTTTCTTTACACAGGAGAGCCCTTGCCTTGCAGTGGGACAGTTATATATCTGTAGCTCGTAAGAAACAGTACCCATCTGAAGCCAAAATAACATTCTAAAGTTACTCCTCCATTAAAGCGTAATACGATATATCATAACGTAATACGCCCAAGAATCCCTGATATATAAATAGTTGACAAATCGCATCTTATTATAAATTATAGCTGTAATTCTTACCCTAGCGATGTAGTGATTCTACTTAAACATATATTATAAGCTTCTGAATTGTTTATTTACAAATGATATAAGGTATGAGGATCAAACGGAACTTGACAAATGCTAAGACAATGGTATTTAAAGAAAATGTCGTATTTGCTTGATAATAATAATGCTATTTGGTATGTAATCATTGGAAAACAACCTTAGAAATATTTGCAGAAATAGAATAAGTTAATTAGAAACAATATTTAATTTAAATTAATTTGGGATTGCTGCGCTAGGGGTGGTGGGTTCGATCTCCGAACAATACCATTAGCTAAGTGATTAGACGATGTTTGTCTCGAGTAAGGGTGATTGTTTATATATTATTTCATGTCTGTCAAACGCAACGACAATACAAGGGACACCCCTAGTAAAATCCTAAGACCCCTAGAAGGACTCCCTTATAGAAGAAACAATTAAAACAAAGAGATGGTCTATAATAACAATAAATTACTAACAAAAAACTTCATGTATCACAACCGAATAATCAATGTTGTGACGAGAATTGTATGCAGTAAACCCGTATTAGGTGTAACGACATGCTTTAACCGAGCTTTGGAATGGCATTCTGCCAGGACGAGGCATTTGGTAGCACATTTTTACGCTAGCATCAGCATTTTCACGTAAATCGTAAATTATTGACTGTTTTGATTTATGTCAATGAGCTATTTAATTTGAATAAGGAACTCGGCTTTTGTCAACTGTTTTTATTCTAGGATATAGATAAATAACCCCAGAGAATTTTGTTATTCGAATTCGATGCAATTGATTACTAATAAGAGCAACATCTTAGTAGCATATAAAGAACAAACAACATTAAACATGTTTTATTTTCTCCCTTATATCTAGCTTCAGAACGAGAAGGCGATGGCGACATAATAATATATAATTTGGTCGTCTTTGGAGAAAAGACATGGCCCGAAATACCATTGAACACGGTGGAAGAATAATAGGGAGGCCTTTGCCAAGCAGACACTGAACAGGCTACTTAAAAATATCTTAGCTTCCGACTTGTTTTATCATTTAAGACATAGGCACGCTTTACAGTCAAGAATGTCACGTTTGCCGCTAGACTAGGTATAAATACCTGTGAATCACACTATATGTTTGCGTAGCCCTCCTACTCTCTCTTCTAGCTCTAAACTCGGACACCAAAGAATAAAAGTCAAATACAATAATAAAAATAGTACGTTCTGAACGTCATACATAAGATACCACGCCCACCCTTTGCCGCTTCCTAGAAAAAGCAGCGCAACAGACTTCACAGCGATCAGTCTGTTACAAGATAATTATTACTATTAATAGTATTCAATAATATATTGTAATCTAATGAAAATAAATAGTAAAGCATTTAATTATTAAATACTTTACATATTTTATTATTTTCATTGTATAATAATATTCAAATCAAAATCATAACAATATTATACATAAACTAGCTGTTGCCCGCGACTTTGTCCGCGTGAATTTCAGGTAAAAAACTCTTATCACTAAGAGGTATGAAAAATAGATGTTGGCCGATTCTCAGACCTACTCAATACGCTCACAAAATTTCATGAGAATCGGTCTAGCCGTTTCGGAGGAGTATGGGAACGAAAGCTGTGACACGAAAATTTTATATATATAGATAAAATGAATATGCCAAAATAACCTACAATATAATTTAGCATCTACGCAACAGGATCAAGAATGAACCTACCATTGTCACGGATGACAGCCACTACAAATCATTCGGACACGATGTCTCAATTTTCAATTCCGTGCAAAAACGTGTTTATTTATAATCGGCAATGTTTTTATAATAATATGACCCCCTTTTGGAAGCGCCTACGTAGTTGTGATGCGACGATATTCGATACTAGAGAATTGGATATTGTTTTTCGTACATATAAAGGTTCACACTTGCAACATTTGTCGTATAGGTTGTGTTGTATAGGTCCTATACTGGGTTTGTTGCTTTTATGAATACTACCTATGAAACCTGTCCTTTTTTTACTGGGTAAATCCTCATAGCATAAGCAAGGGGATTATGGCAATACACCCCTTTTAAGAGGGCCTTTGTTCAACAGTGGACGTCTTCCGGCTGATGATAATGATGAAATCCTCATGGACTATCTTTTCTGAGGGCGGACGAAGGGTTATGCCGTACTTTTACCAACTAAAACCCCAGTATCCTCCCAGCTTAAGTCGAGGGACGCGGGATCTACGTACGCTGCACAGCATCTTACGACAGGTCCCAACCCACCTCTACGTCCACGGCCAAGTCATGTCCTAGTAAACTACGCTTTACTTGTGTGCCAACTCATTCAATATTGTCCAGCCATTATTTAAAAGTAATAAATAAAAAATATTATGTTTATTAGTTGTCTGGTTGCCATAATACAGGCTCTGCCTAGTTTGGGATCAGATGGCCTTGTGGAGCTGTCCTAAGATATTATTTAATGATAAACAAACAAACATAAAATCGCCTATAGTCGCATCGCGGGCCAGATAAACACAACGTATGAAAAACGCGGAGTTAATACATAACATCACGCCTGTATTCCCCGAAGGGGATGGCAGAGGTGTACCTATAGTACACCAAGATTTCACCAGTTATGTTTTTAGGTCCCAATGTAGTAGGGGGCGAGCCTATTGCCATCAACCGGGCACAAATCCTGACTCCGGGCTGCTACTGAGATTTACCCAATGGAAAAACTCAGTAACACTTAGCCCGACGCGGGATTCAAACCCAGGACCTCGTGCTTAGCAGTCGCGCTTAGCAACCACGAGACCAACGAGGCAGTCAACCGCAAGCAAGTTAACCACCATAAAGAAATCATCTGTCTGACAATATCAAGCCAGTATTTTTAGTAAGAAAAAGCACAAATTACATAAAAAAAAAACTACGCAATCATATTACAATGTAACAAAAACATATCATAAGATTCGCAAGCGGATCTAAATATACACTGCGACGCGAGCGAGGTCGCGCGCTTAACACTGTGTTACAAGTTCAAGGCGTAGAAAGCGATCTAGAATGCATTTTTTATAGTTTTATATGCGCGTGGGCATATATTTAGATGTTGCGTCACAGTGTTTGATATTGGAAAAACGGACTTGTGAAGACGATTACATGTTTATATGAATAAAATTACGCCTGTTTCTTAGAGGGGTCGGTAGATATGACGGATTGATTTTGCGGATCCTAAAATAGACCTACTTAACGAGTTCTTCGTAAATAAATTACATACATACATACATAAAGTCAAGCCTGTTTCCCTGAGGGGTAGGCAGAGACCACGGATTTCCATTTGCTACGATCCTGGCATACTTCTTTTGCTTATTATTAATAAATTCAATAAAGTAATGTTATGTTTTATTTTTTTCGAAGTTGTCTCTCGCAGTTAGCTCTGACGGAGCTCTTACTGCTTAACCGGTCGTTTGGCGAGACCTAATGAAAGGCCTCCAGCCAGGGTTTTATATGTTTATGTATCATTACTGTTTTAAATCTTTTAATTACAACTTTCACTAGGTATATCTAATGAGCCAAAATATAATTGATAAACCAAACATGCCCGAGTCACGTAACAATCGCGGTCACCGATCCATTTCTACACCTCTACGTATATCGCTTAACCTTGTACGTGCGGCATCAATTAACAATTTGTTGTTGTTAGGCTGTATCGGTTGCAACCGGTACGGTAACCACTTACCATAGACACATCGACCCTATCGTTAAGGTCGAACACGTATTGAAACAAGGTCGAATGATTCATTCATGTATTTGGCTTCAGACGGCAAGCATCGATTACATATTAAGTTAATTAATCTTTTTTATAAAAATTGCTGTCATTAGTCTCGCTGAAACTCGAGAACAGATGAACCATAAAAAAAACATAACATCACGCCTGTATTCCCCGAAGGGGTAGGCAGAGGTGCATATATAGTACATCCCCATCTCGCCAGTTATGTTTTTAGCAAACACTAGAACTAGACCAACGAGGCAGCGGATTAACCGATTTGGTTAATTTTGGTTTTACAATATCTGTGGAAGTCTTGGGTAGATTTAAATGGTGAGAAGGCGGAACGAAGGATGTTGGATCAGCTAGTACTTGATAATAGTCTGTTTAGATTGGCTCAGAGGCTAAGCGATTGGACTGCTTAGCTATGGCTTCGATTTCCGCACGGGACAAAATTTTTTGCGATCCGCTGATGTGTGTCCCAATTCTGGGTGTTTCATGCGATATTTCATGTTTATAAAACACGATACGAGAAATTCCTAGTTCTAGGCGACGAATTAAAAGAAAAGTTATAGACTGTTACTATTTATAATATTATATTAAGTATAATGACTAGCTGCGCCCCGCGGTGTTACCCGCTACATTTTTTCGGGATAAAAAGTAGCCTATGTGTTAATCCAGGATGTCAGCTACCTCCATATGAAATGTCATCCAAATAGGTCTATCTGTTCACACTCAAATACTTTCGCCTTTATAATAGTGTGGTGATATCTACATACCCCTAAAACTAGCGTGACTGGTTTTAGGCAGCATTGTTAAAGTTGTGTTGTGAAGTGAATCCATCAGAAATTCGCGGTAAAAACTAACTTACTGTGGTTGACCTTCAGGCTTGAGCCAGAAATACAAACCCCGCGATATCGCGGGTTCGGACCCGATCGTTTAGGTATACCAGACGTATTTTATTGAATATTAAGTCCCTTCTCAAAAATAACCTGCCAAATGCCAAAGCTTGACTTCAACAACCATAGCAGAAGTATATATATGTATATGCAGAAAGAGTGCACATTCAATGTTTGCTAGTTATATTATAGGTTGTCGCAATTCTGACGATATCGTCGGTCAACTTGGTGGATGCAATTGGCAAGCTGTCGGTCATTGTGGCTTTCTAAGGGGGAGGCCTTTGTTCAACAGTGGACGTCTTCCGGCTGATGATGATGGTATTATAGGTCCCAATGTAGCAGGCGAGTCTATTGCGATTGACTAGGTACAGATCCAGACTCCGTGCTGCTACTAAGAGTCACTTAATGGAAGAATCTTATAACACCGTGCCTACCACAGACTAATTCAAGACGATGATTGCAACCACTATAGAGTAGCCCCCTTATTCATAAATAATTACAATTTAAACCATGGACTAAATTATACCTGTAACTGTCGACTGCGTGTCAAAGGATAGAGACGTCAATAGACTTAATGCGGGGTTTAGTTAATGCCGGTATGATCCTCGCTTGAATTAGAGGGCAAATGACATTCACGGAAGCTAAAAAATAAGTTGACGATACACACCCAAATTATACCATAAGTATAACTCACATAGTGAACCAAAACTTCACGCCTGTATTCCCCGAAGGGGTAGGCAGAGGTATAAAGTAGACCCACATATCGCCAGTCATGTTATAGGTCCAAATGTAATAGGGGGCGAGAACTAGCCAATCCATTGCTATGTATCAAGAAGATGATCATTTAAGTCTTCGTTAATTAGAGTGACGTCACGTAATGACTTAGCAACTGAGTTCAAGGTGGCTTGAATTAGGTAAACACGCCACACAAGGTCAAACGAAGCCACGGCAAATACTATTACTACTATTATGTAGGCTGATATTGATGCAAAACTCCCTGCGTTGTAACGTTTTAACTGCAAAACTGCTGAACCGATTTTGATGAAATTCGGTATAGAGGTAGCTTGAAATTTGGGAAAGGATAGAAATTTTCTTTCAAACTACGGCACGCACCAATGTCTTTTAGAATTCATGTTCGTATTATAAATTACTTATCAAGTGCTACAAACGGCGAAGGAAAACATCGTGAGGAAACCGGCACACCTGAAAGATTTTTCAACGGTGTGTGTCGCCATGTCAGAGGCCTATAGGCGGTTTAAATTGTGACACCAGGTTGTTCATCAACCATACGGTAAGAAGAAGAATTGTCAATGGATCTGAAATCATCAGAGTAACGAAAAAACTACAATTCACACTATTTCCTTATCGCACACAAAAAACCGATCAAACAAATTCAATACAAAGAAAAGTAAGGAAATACTATTATTGAGACATCAATCTCATTGACATTTATTTCCTCATTAAAAAGTAAAGGAAAAACTAAACATATTGTTAGAGACCGAATCTGTATGAAGCTGAAAATTAAAAAAAAAGCAGACTGAACGCGAGCACGCCCAAGCGATTACACGAATAAAAAAATAACAATAACCACTTCCTTTGCCAAAAAATAAGCGCAGCGGAAGGAAACAGATAGGCGAATACTTATCGATTTATATTATCGATCAGATTGAAAAATCGTGTTTCTAATCGGTATGTTTGCTCACGCGATTATAAATGGACAGGTATACTAAGAGCGCTAGGAGTGTTCTTGATAAGGAATAAACTGTGTACTAGTAATGCACAAGAAACGTTAAAAATAGTTAAAAACACAGTTATCGTGATAAAAATGTTGTTTTCGTACACACCTTAAAAAGTAAAAAAATATTTACAAACTACACAGGTTTCTGCCTATTGCGGATGTAGATGCCTTTAATTCCTATGTACATTACCTAACTCAATACAGGTGAAATTCCGAGTGTAATTTAGTTTTATTTAAGACAAACCATTACTAAAACATAAACATAACATCACGCCTGTATTCACCGAAGGGGTAGGCAGAGGTGCACATATAGTACACCCACATTTCGCCAGTTATGTTTTAGGTCCCAATGTAATAGGGGGCGAGCCTATTGCCATCAACCGGGCACAAATCCAGACTCCGTGCTGTTACTGAGAATTACCTAATGGAAAAACCCAGTAACACTTTGCCCGACCCGGGATTCGAACCCAGGACCTCGTGCTCAGCAGTCGCGCTTAGCAACCACTAGACCAACGAGGCAGTCCCATAACTAAGTAAGTTTCATTCATCAGTCATTTTCAAATACGGTATTTTCTTAGCTTTCTAAAATACTCGTAATATTTCAAGGAGCCTCAGTACCATGAAATAATTTAAATATTTACCCTTGATATTAATTCTAATTAATCAACAAGAATCTGTTTACTTCCCGTTATTGTTCTAGAATGTTTGTTACATATCTGCATTGTTATCGTTATATTATGTTATCGATAACGGAATAAAACGAGGTGATTCTGGCCTTAGATAAATACATCCTTCATTTTAAGTTGCTCTACTTGTAGATGTTTTAAGTTAGCATACGATAGATAGTTCTCTCTTTATTGTACACCAAATATAAGTATGATACAATATAAGGATATTGTGAAATAACGCATGTTTTTGTATTTAGATCTATTTAAAATACCTAGATCCTTTATTTACTTTTTTTATCTACTGGCATGAAGTTGTTTGTTTATTTTATTATATTTATTAGGAACAAAAACAGTTATACAATATTAAAACTAGCTTAGATATTAGTTTAAAAGCGCTCACTTAAGCCCATACCATTATAAAGAATAAATAAGGTAACGGACGAGTAACGAAAGACGGATAGAAGATTTTATAAACAAAAAAACAAGATGGATGCCAAAAACAAAAGTAAATGTCAAATACGTAGTGCAAAGAACAACACAGCGGCACCGAGAATGATGTCGTAGACTTATAACAAATTTATATTTTTATTTATACAATTAATCGCTACAATTATCGGATATAGAAAATAATATTGATTAAAACATTACTTATATAATGTTTACGGTTTAATATGACCTAATTACTGTTAGAGGTTAATGAACTGTAGAACAATGTTACTCTAAGTTAGACGCGGCAACGCGACGATGCAGTGGGTCAAGCTAATTTTAAGTGGCCAACTTAAATCAATATAAAGTATTTTAAGTTCAGAGTAATATAACTTGCATAAATAACCTACCACGGACCCACGCGCCCGCGGTGCTACCCATGCATTTTTTTGGGATAGAAAGTAGCCTATGTATTCAGGGCATTCAGACAGCTACCTTCATATGTAATTTCTTTAAAATCGGTCAAGCCGTTTTAGCGTGTAGAGGTAACAAACATACAAACACACTCGCCTTTATAATATTAGTGTGATATGGCGAAATGGGAAATTGCACAATATTATACTAGCACTTGTAACTGCCACATTTTATGCAATAAGAAGAATAATATTTTCTTATCACTGGCACATGCATTATGACCGGAAATATACGAGGAATTCCCTGACAGAAAAACCTAACATTGATCCGACCAGGAGTCGAATGCATGACTTCACGTTTGGCAAACCGCGTGCCACCACGAGGACAATATGGCGGACACGTAAATTATAAAAAATAAATATCCCCACAGACATACTTTAATGACATAAAAAGAGACCGAACCCGTACGACGAACAAACAAATTGCCATTAGTCAATACATTTAATTAAAAACTACTATAATTAATATTAAGTATTGCCAATTAACCAAAACACTGGCAACACAAAACATCACTTCACTAAATAAATAATTAATATCACATACCTTCTTATTTCGTACTCCGATGACTATAATATAGACTAGACACTGCATCAACAATGACTATATTTGGCTGATAAGCCCTATCTGACGATAAACGAATATTATCTATGTATCGATGTACCAACGGCAACGCTGCTAACGCCGTTATGCGAAACAGAACGAGCACAGCGAAACCACACTTTAAATACTCCAATGCAAATCAAAAACAATAAATAACCGACCTTAACACAACTACATACGGTTCAAGCTTACATACGGTCATTATACATTCAAATATAGAACGAAAAAAAGACTTTGAAAATAAAAGAACAAAACACACATTCGAAATTTGAAGCGTTCGTTCGAGTTATGAATTATTTGAATCGAACTCTACATAGTAAAAAATGACATGGAATTGCGATTTTTTCCTATTCGAATATTTAAATTTCGACTCTGCGTGTGAGCACACAGAATTTATATTTGCGCGTTTAGTTACAACAGGAAATGTTAGGTGATTGCGTCATGGCTATTTTCGTACAGCGCATGATTCCACGTCGTTAAACGAAATAACGAAACGCGTCGTGATCGATTCGTTAGTGTGAAGCATCGCTTGCGCATCTAGCGTTCTATTTTTGAACATTTTTATGCACGTGTAAGTAATTTTCGACATAAATGAACATTTCAAATGAGAAATACTGCGTCTAATGACTTTTTAACAGTTTAGTGTCTATTTGAGTCTAGATAATAATTTCGAGCTATGAGCTAATTTCACATTACATAATATTTCAGACAGCGTCTGTATATTACGTACTTACCGTCCTTGATTGTAATTATAAATACTGCTCGTTTTTTGCGGGCAATCTCGGAAACTACTATACCAATCTACATAAAACGAGATATAGGTACTTAAAACTGGTAGATATAACTTTTTGTAAGTGCCTTTATAAATGGTTTTGTAGATTTTGAATTTGTATGTTTGTTTATCAACCACACCTTATCGGTATTTGGATTAAATTTGGAGTACAGGTAGATCATGACCTGGGTTATCACATAGGATATTATCACCGCTATACCAACGTTTAATTCCGGATGATAGTGGAAAAAGATCAAAGTCCACTCAGTCAAACCAGCACCCAAATTGGTAAAATAAAAAAAAAATGATTTTTCCAAGCTTTACTTAAACTTGCAATGTTTGCATGTATGTGAGTTTGTTTAGGTCAAATCTTGCAATATAAATTAGAACCACTTTTTGACATCCAATTGAAATGAAATATTGCATAATTAAATAGGTTTGGTGACAATACTTATTATGGTACTTTCGATTTAAAAGCTTGTGTTAAAATTATATTTTTAATATTAACTGAAAGCGACTAATCACCTTTTTTGTACGTAATAAAACTATCATATATGACGAGAGTCTACTCAGTATGCCCCTAGACAGTTCTGGCTCTAACTGTACATGTTCACGACTAATATCAGGTACAACGACCTCCTAAAGGGGGACAGCAGAACAATTATTACCAGACTAATTTGTTTTTTGGCTGCCTCGCTGGTCTAGTCGTTGCTAAGCGTGACTGCTGAGCACAAGGTCATGGGTTCTAATCCCGGGTCAGGCAAAATGTTATTGGAACTTTTAGGTAATTCTCAGTAGCAGCACGGAGTCTGGAATTGCGCCCGGTTGATTGCAATAGGCTCGCCCCCTATTACATTGGGACCGAAAAACGTAACTGGCGAAATAAGGGTGTACATATAGTGCACCTCTGTCTACCCCTTTGGGAAATATAAGCGTGATGATATGTTTTTATATTTTTATTCAAATTAAATTACTATTATATGTATACTTGTGAAAGGACTGCCTTATAGGTCTAGTAGTTGCAAAGCGCGATTGCTGAGCGCGAGGACCTTAGTTCGATTCCCGGACAGTATTATTAAGCTCACCTATGATTTATTAGGTCATTCTCAGTATCACGGAGTCTATTGCTATACCTACACGCCTATTGACGTTTACTATGGATAAACCAAAGCCATAAACACAAAGTCTATCAAGATCAGACGACGTCAGATATAGATAATAACACAGTAATGTCTATGATTCGAGTCAGTCTAGAATTAACTGACTGATTAATTGATTTACTGTCTAGACTGGATATAATTAGACTCGTCTACGATGTCACGTGTTTGTGTACTGAGATAGTTATCTACTCTTGTTCAACTGCTGTGACTGCCTTGTCGGCCTAGTGGCTAGAATGCGCGACTGCTGATAAGGTCCTGGGTTCGAATCCTGGGATAGGCAGTGTTACCGAGTTATTCTATTAGGTAATTCTCAGTAGCATCACGGATTTGTGTTGTTGATGGCAATATTGTCGCCCCTATTACATTGAACTTACAAGATTACTGGCGAAATGTTGATGTAGTACCTACTATACGTGCACCTCTGCCTACCCCTTTTGCGGAATACAGACGTGGTGTAGCTTTTTTTTTTAATTGTAGTGATATTATGTGCTATACTGGTTTGTCTCACGTGTCACCAAATCATAAATAAGGGCTCCCTTCGAGTCCGAAACTAGTTGGCATTCCTAATGACCACGTGAGTGGAACCGGTATAGCAAATAATATGGACAACACTCGTGGTTATGACATTGATAAGAAGTCTTAACTTCTTACTTTCATACATAAAATAACGACAATACCCTCAACCGACGAGCGTGTATGACGAATGTATTGCGTGTGAATAAAGCAAAAGAAGTATGCCAGGATCGTGGCAAATGGAAATCCGTGGTCTCTGCCTACCCGTCCGGGAAACAAGCGTGACTTTGTTTTTGTTTTGTTTTTTTTTTTTTATTTTTTTAAAAACATCGCCCCACACTAGGAATTTCTCCTGTATCGTAGGTGCGTTTCACAAACATGAAATATTCACATACACAAACACCCAGACTCGGGACAAACATCTGTGGTACGCACAAAGTTTTGCCCCGTGCGGGAATCGAACCCGCAACCCTTAGCGCAGCAGTCCAATCGCTTAACCACTGCGCTAATCAGGTCGTCGCATTACACTGCATGTAGCTGCGTCTCGCTTCCACGTCGTAAACTGTCCTGCTTTAAGAGTTTATGAGAAGGGGTCTGTTCTTTCTTTTATTCGCTGTCTACTAGGAACTTATCCTGTATCGTGGGTGCGTTTCACAAACATGTAATATCACATACACGAACACCCAGACTAGGGGCAAACATCTGCGGATCACACCATTTTTGTACCGTAAGAGAATCCTGCTACCCCAAGCTCAAGTGGCTTAGTCCAATCGCTTAACCACTACCCCAAGCGCAAGTGGCTAAGTCCAATCGCTCAGCCACTGTGTTGACGATCAAAAAGTACTAATGATCATTATAATTACATCTAATTTGAATAGACCGTTCTTTGTCTTTAATCTGGCTCATAAAACAACATTTTGGATAAAATCTGTATTTATTAACCGAAATATAAAAACACAGAGGGGTACACTGTCTAATCGTCTCCTTATCACATGTCAATCATAATCAAAACATCGTTTAGTAAAAGAGGTCTCTGTAACTAATTAATTATGATTGAATTAGTTAAAATTTAAACGGATTGTAATTATAAATAACTTAAGCATGAAAGGGGATATTGTGATGATTATCTAAATTACTTGGTCTAGTGGTCTAGTGGTCGCTAAGCGCGTCTGCTGAGCACGAGTTCCTGGGTTCAAATCCCGGGTCGGGCAGTGTTACTGGGTTTTTCCATTAGGGAATTCTCAGTAGCAGCACGGAGTCTGGACTTGTGTCCGGTTCATGGCAATAGGCTCGCCCTTATTACATTGGGACCTAAAAAAAACATAACTGGCGAAATGTGGGTGTACTATATGTGCACCTCTGCCTACCCCTTCGGGGAATACAGGCGTGATGTTATGTTATGATGATCTGAGAATATTTAAGACCTCCTACTATGTAACAAATAGTTCTTCAATTAATGTTAAGTTTAAAAATGTAAATGTTCAATTACTTTTGTTGTAGACAGTTCCCCTCCTATTTATAAACGACGATCATACCAGCATTAACTAAACCCCGTATTAAATCTATTGACATCTCTATCCTTTGACATGCAACGACAGTGACAGGTATAAGTTAGTCCATGGTTTAAATTGACAGCTTTTATTTTTTTTATTATTTATTTATTTAACAAAACCTTAAAACTATCATTACAGGTGAGGACTACCCAATGCGATAAATGCAATTATGAATAAGAGGGTACATTTAAATCTCGGTTGGATGCTTAAAAAGGCAAGCAGATGTGTCCAAACCTGCCACTCTTCGCTCGGAAGCCTACAACCAAAAATAATAAATACAAAAGATCTTTTCAAAGAACTACAGATAATTCTAATACAGTCGCCATCTTTCAAATCAAAGAATTTGACATTCAAAAAGGCCAGGGTCGAACGTGGACCCAAACAAAGAATTATCTTACCGGAGAATCGAACCCCGGACCGCTGCCAAGAACTGTGTTGGCGCTGACTTCTTTTTTACGTATTTAGCTGCATGTAAGCCCGTGTACAATTTAGTTTTAGATTTTTATTTTTGGATTAAAAATAAATACAGACATACTTTATCTGATGCACATGCGAATCTTTTTAATTAAAAATAAATTAAAGGTTTAGAATTTCTGTTGATGCCAAATAATTTCAATTTCATTGATATAAATGAAGAGAAAACTTCGAACAGTTTATCCTCTTTGCGCATATGCGCACGCTCACTGCGACGCGTGACATTTACCATGCATTTAAAGTTTACGGAGTTGACGTAATGTTAATATTATCGGTCAAATAACGACAACTGCGTTACCATGACATGCATTGCAGGGCACCGCTCCCCTGCAGTGTATTATAGCATCTATAACCTGCAATGCAAGTAACAATACGGCCGATGCATCTTGGCAAAGTGGAGTTGGAGCTGGAGCTGGAGTTGGCCGATAAAAGCAATGGATCTTTTAGGAACGAATCTGCTACTGCGCAACTGATCGGCTATCTTCAGTTTCGCCACGACACGTCAACCGTATTGTATCTGGACAACCACAAGTTATTTTTAACACTAGAATTGGGCAAACCAACATCTCAAGTATGCAAGAGGATATTCGATTTTGTACAATTATGTATGAATGAAAGAATAGTGAATGATGATGTTTGAATGCGTGAAGTAGGGTCATATTGATGTTTGTATATGTAAATATATATATTAGTAAGTTCCTATGAGGCTGGCATAGTCACCTAGAATGACGGAAGCCTTGGTAAAAAAAAAACACTTGAATTTGTCTTTAGAACGTTGAAATCTTAAGGTCCTTGATACATAAGCTGTTTTTAGCCAGTATTATGCAACCGCGGCGTGCATTCTCGTCAATCCACAAACAAGTAATTAAAAAATAACCAGCCAGTTGTAGTTAATAATTACTGTTCTGTTAATTAATCACAAATTATGTCTGTGAAGTGACGGGTTAAGAATATAATTACATTTTGTCGCTGGAAAATGTAATAGAGGCGAAGAAGTTATTATTGGCATTGGCATGGTAGCCTGAATATTGGCATTAGGCTTGTCAGACCTATCTTTACCGATGTATATAAAAACAAAACCCTTTCAAAGCAGTCGGGTAAAAATGAAACCCCATTTCACCAACACCAACATAACTACAGGAGATCTGTCTTGAGTCTGGGTATTTGTGTATGTGATATTTCATGTTTGTGAAACGCACCCACGACACAGGAGAAATTCCTAGTGTAGGGTGACGTTTTTTAAACAAAAAATACGTAAAAGATTTTTTTTCTTTTTATCTTCAAAACTTCCTCTTCTAACTAAAACTTGAAGCCAGTTCTTAATAATCTATCTAAAACTATACTAAACTCATAAACAGTTTCCAAGAAAACCGGCTGTGAGTGTGACACAGGCATCGCGTGATTTGTATTTCTGCGGACCTGGACACATATCAAAGACTGACGGATCTATTATATATATATAAATATATGTATATACGAGCCAATTGAAGCAAAAACTGTGCATGCGCACTACATTATACATAACTAGCATACAATATTATGGGCACGCTATCGATCGTTGAGTAAAAATATTTTTTCCAAATTTTGACGGACGGATCCTACTGCTGGGTAGTTTGTTGCGCTGTTTCTTCTACCCAGCTATAGCACTAGGAAGCGGTGACAGGCGGCCGTTTTTAGGGGCTGTCTTGATGTCCAAAATATACTTAAAATGAAGTATATTTGGAATAAATGATTTTTATCTTAAAAAAAAAAGTATTTATATGACTTTCTGTATCTTTTTTGCATGTTGCCATGCTAGGCTTGGAACCTGTCGCGGGTTCGAGTCCCGCTCGTGTCCATCATTTTTCAAGTTTCCCTTGATCAATAAAAAAAAAAGTATTTAGTTATATTATATTCTTAAAAATCACTAATTAAACTTAATTGATGGCCCCCGTGTGACCTCATTAAAAAGTTCCTTTAATGGCACGCTGACCCTTAAATGATAACCGCCCTTGAGATATATCATGTAATAACAATAATGTCCTCCTGACCGAATGTCGGTCACGGCGGCCTGTCTCAGCTGAGGCTAGCCAACTACGCAGGAGATATTATAGCGCACAAGTATACGCGCAAACACAGGTGCACTTCCTATTCCCTCACTCTTATAGTCCAGGACGATGAGACACGACCGGAGAGAGATCAGGCGCAGGACCAACGGGTAACGTGCCTTCCGAATGTAATACGTACGTATGTTAGAAATATAATAACATTTTTAACGCAAATCGACAAACTGTATGTTTATAGACTTTATAGCTGTATAATCCAATATCGCGCTGAATTGGGAAAAATTACTTCATTTTTATGTAAATCTATAATCTATACTAAACACGTAACGTCACGCCTGTATTCCCCGAAGGGGACGGCAGAGGTACACATATAGTACACCGACATTTCGCCAGTTATGTTTTAAGGTCTCAATGTAATAGGGGGCGAGCCTATTGCCATCAACCGGGCACGAATCCAGACTCCGTGCTGCCACTGAGAATTAGCTAATGGAAAAACCCAGTATCACTTTGCCAGACCCGGGATTCGAACCCAGGACCTCGTGTTCAGTATTCGCGCTTAGTAAACACTAGACCAACGAGGCAGTCAAACTAAGTATAGTGACAATATCTCAGTTTCTCTATCTGTTACGCTTTCACGACTGGACCACTGAACTGTGGCCATCATTACCTGTAGGGATAGGCAATAATAACAGTTACATTTTGTTTACCATGAGGGGCTCACAGCTACATGGCTACCTCGCAGCGCAGACAATCTGCGAGGTTAAGCTGTGCTCCCAGCGGTCAGTCTTGTGATGGATGACCGTTTTCACATGTCGAGTTTCCTGCTTATACTAAGACTTATTTCTAATACAAATTCATTTCTAAATAACAATACAATACACATGGCTGTTAATAATTAAAACAAAAATAAAAACTCACAATACAACCTCCTTGCCACCAAAACACAACGCGAGTCTAAAACAAAACGGAATTCTAAAATCAAAACTTTAATTTTCGAACGGCGCGGCTAGTATGCGTGTGCGCAGGTACGTTGAAGCGTCAGCGGCGCGGCCGATAAGCTATCGTCGATAACGTGCCGTTACGTTAGCTCGCTATAACGATATCGTTACAACGCCATAGAGTAAACAGATTGTGGTAAAGAGGCCATTTGTAATTGATGACCAGTGACGCAAGTATTTTACCTATCTTTGGCGAGTTTGTGATTTTATTTTATATGAATATAAATTAGTGACACATAATAATTATAATGTAGTATTAATTAACTATAATTAACTAATTAAGTAAACCTGGGCTTGGTAACTATGTACACTTACGATACAGGATAATCTTTTAATGTAAAGGTTATGAAAACCAGACATAGCACAACTTACATACGTAAATACAAAAGACGCTATCTAACAGATATATTAAAAATATGACTTAATTATCAATAGCAATATTTGCACAACAATAGTGGATAGCACTTACTATAAATAGTATCCATTAAACAGTCAGATAAAGGATTAAATTTAATTAAACTAACTATACTGTACAGGTCGTGGTGGCCCAGTGGTTAACATACGGAATTGTATGCACAAGGTTGCCGGTTCAAACCCGGGCAAGTATCAATGTGACTTTATCAATGTTATAAATACTTTCTTAGTTATTCTAAGACACCACTGACTAACGGTGACGGAAAACATCGTGAGGAAACCAGGATTTAATTATCTGAAATCGCCAACCCGCAGTGAGCTAGCATGGTGATCAATGCTCAATCCTTCTCTATACGACAAGAGACCTTTGCCCTGCAGTGGGACAGTTATAGGCTCTTATTATTATTATTATTTTTATATATATACTTTACAGGATAATTTTTAATCTAATAATAAATCTATTTGTAGGTTTCGAGGTCGTTCAATTAAAATTATACCTAATTAATAACGTTTCTATTTCAAAACTCAGTGACTGCGTAGCTAGTGAATGTGTTGGCTCGCTCTCAGTGTCGGATAAATGAGATAAATCATGCACTTTGTTGCTCAGATGAGATGCTGCGAATATGATTCGGATAAGGAGTATAAATGCAAGAGATGATTTTAAAAGGGACTTTTTATATAAACCGTTACTTACGGAATACCTAATATTGAAATATCTGTTACATTTACAGAAATAAAGTCCTGATCTTGTTACTCACAAGTAAATTTAGATGTAAGATTAATTTTAATTTGCTGTGCCCTACAGGCTCCATGATTGTACTTAGCTCTAAGCCATTCTGTAACATCCTCTTATTTTTCTTCTTCTTTATTCTTCATTGTGGAATGCAAATAAATATGAATATGAATAAATAATAAAGAAAGGGCTTTCATACAATTTACAAACAGCCTCTTATAAAATATAAATGAAAGTTAATAAAGCGTAGTGTACAAAATAACCTCTTGGACATAACACGACAACAAAACATAGCAATCTTAACCAATACAAAAATTCCAGAAAACTCTTATTCCAATTAGTAACCCTAACACGCCTAACAAATCACGACACACAATACAATCAACATCAAACACTCATCACCTTCACGCTTCACATTTTCCTCACAGAGGCAACGCATATTCCAACCTACTTGCCCATCTACGGCTACTTGGTCGCACAACGCACCACGTGACGTCGTAAGGAAAACGCGCTACCTTGTGAAGGAGGCCGTGTAATTCAAATTCAATGCTTCACACGGGCCTAGTTTGTTATTTTACATATTGACACATACTATTGTAGTACCTATGAATTTACGGTGGAGAAAATTGGTACTATGCATACCCCCTTATTTACTGGATAATGTTTATTTATTTATTTATTTACTTAGGAACAATAAACAGCAGTGTAACAATATGTAAACATTACAGAAAAGAAAAAAAACTTAATAATAGAGGTGACATATACACTTCACTTATGTTGAAGGCATAAGCATTGATTATATTATACCTGTGTCAGTCGTTAAACGAATGATATATGTCAATAAAAAAATGTTATCCTATATAATTAATACTAACTTGAAATGTAACAATATTTATTTTATCTACTATTAAATTAATTATGTAATATAAATTTTGTAATGCCTTCTTTTGCTGTGCCCTTACAGGGTCCATAACATTGTGCCTAGCTTTAAGCCTCTTTAACATCTATTGTATCATTATGGAATGCAAATAAATATGAATATGAATAAATTTAAGTGTTAAGTAGGGACAGTTTTTCAAGTAAAATATTCGGTGAAATATCTATATATATAAAAATGAATAGCTGTTCGTTAGTCTCGCTAAAACTCGAAAATGGCTGGACCGATTTAGGTTATTTTGTTCTTTAAATATTCGTGGAAGTCCAGGGAAGGTTTAAACGGTGAAAAGGCGGTACGAAGTTCGCCGGGTCAGCTAGTAGGATATAATTATTTTAATTTTGTTGATAAGGTCCTACATAAATAAAATATTAATCCATACAAATATTATAAATGTGAAAGTAACTCTGTCTGTCTGTTACGCCTTCACAACTAAACCGCTGGACGGATTTTGATGAAATTTGGCATGTAGAAAGTTTAAAACCCGAGAAAGGACATAGGCTACTTAACGCGGACACACCGCGGCAAAAGCTAGTATTACATAATTCTTCAAAAACTATGTATCTACTAGTATTTACCGACATTAAATACACGTCCAAAAAGACAATTTCTTCTCTCACAAACACAGACGAACAAAACTATTGTATAACATTACGATTCCACTGTTTCGTGGCCAACAAAAAATACAGTAAACAAGTCTGTATGTCCTTCATTGGAACAAAAAATTTGCGAATGGTTCGACGACCCGAAGATTGCCGAACGTTGACGATCCTACACGAGGCCACACAAATACAGTAGTAGAAAAAAATACCGATTGGCTAGACGTCTGTGTATTGTGGAACTGGCTTGTTAGGCTATTGGTTGCACCGTGACTGCTATGATGAATAACCTCTGGAGTTTCTTGCCGGTTCTTCTCCATTGGAATGACATTTTGGAACCGTGCAACTAGCATCCTAACGTTTCATAAGCGCCTGTAATAGGTTTATGTGAAATAAAAACATATTGAATTGAATAGAATATGCGTGAGGTCCTGGGTTCTATAGCCGGGTCGGACAGTGTTATCGGGTTTGTGTTCTTACCCACGACGGAACGGATAAGGTATATGCGTTTAGGGTGAGAGGCTGTTGGTTTGTGTTCAGAAATGGTTGTTGCCAGTTTTATCAAAAATGGGTTGACCGATTTACATGAGGTTTTCGGTAACGGGATATGGTTCATTAGAGATGATTCTTAGTTATCAATCTTGACAATTGTTCTACTAAAACGTTTGTAACAGTCGGGTTCTTTCAAAATTTTTAATTCTGTATTTGCTACTCAGTTGCAACTCAGTGTCTGGATTTGTGCCTGGTTATCGCTCGCCTCTTATTTCATAACTTGCAAAATGAGGGTTTAGTATGCACCTCTGCTTACCCCTTCAAGGTATACACTATACAGGCATGCTTTATGTATGTATATTATGGCATAACTAACCATAATCGGTAAGATTACCGCCTGGTTTTTGAAAAGAAAACCATGGAATAATCAACCGTGTTCTTACTAAGAATTACCTAATATTAAAACTAAATAACACTTAACCCGACCCGGGAATCAAACCCAAGCCTAGCAGTCTCGAGTTGCACTACACAAATCGTAATCTTAACTTGTAATTATAAGAAATGTCATCATTAATTAAAATCGTTATAAAAACAAACGCCTTACACATCCATTTCTAAGAAATATTGTAAAATTATACCCATAACATATTACGCTTGCAATAATATTATCAATATCGAATTCCTCAATTTAAAACACGCATTAATAATGACTACGTACGTGTAAAATTATCATTGATACCTAACTGACAAGTAAATGGTCGCAAGTTCATATCCCGGCACGCACCAATGTGTTTTCAAATTCATGTGCGTATCAAATAGTTATCAGTTGCTAAAAACGGTGAAGCAAAACATCGTGGGGAAACCGGCACACCTAAGAGATTTTTCAACGGTGTGTGTCGCCATGTCAGAGGCCTACAGGCGGTTTAAACTCTGACACCAGGTTGTTCATCAACCATACGATAAGAAGAATGCCTAATTGGAGTCATTCGATACTGGGTTCAGCTGCACTTTTAAAAACCAAAGAGTGTTGCACTACGCTGAGATTTTTCAACTATGAGTCGGGACTTGGAATCTATATACATATTTCCATCAGATCTGAAAATCTATTTAGTAGTTGAATAAGAGAGTATAATCCATTTGGACATATTTTCGCGTTTATAATATACTGCTGCGCCGCGTGGTGTTACCCGCAACAATATACTCTCAAAGGTACAGTCATGTCTTTCAGTTCCATAATTAGCAATCACTGTTGATCATTTCAAAACGATAACCCCGATTATAGGATCGTAATGGTTAATCCAAGCCGGTCACGTGACCCGGGTATTTACGATGAATTATGGTGAAGCTAATAAAGATCATTTGTTCGCACAGTACAAGTGTTGTTGATATATTAGTATTCGTAAAGGGATTAGTAATATTCGAGATTAGGATTAGTAATCCGAATAGTTCTAATATTTTATATTCACATTAGCAGACCCGGCACACGACGTTCTGTCCAGAAAAGCAACGCCACCTACTGGGTCCAAACCATCCAGGAATCATTCAATTATACACACAAAACTTCATCGAAATTGGTCCAGCCATTCAGTAGAAGTTAGGTGACAAGCGAACGTACAGAAGAATTATATATTTTCACATAATCTATAAGAGACCACTCAAGGCAGGTTTTTAGTCTAATATTTAAATACTCGTTTAAGTATACTAATATTACGGTACTTATACGTTAATACTAACTAATACTAATAAATATCGGTACTAACCTATTTATAGTATTAAGTACACTGTTCCTACAGTCGGCTACACAAGCATGTGGACACGTCGATCATATTATGTCATCATCATCAGCCGGAAGACGTCCACTGTTGAACAAAGGCCTCCCCCTTAGAACGGCACAATGAACGACAACTTGCCATTTGCATCCACCGGTATATTATGTCAACGTGATTTTATTGTACTTATACCACTGTTATTGTAATATCATGCAATGATATAAGAAAAGAAAGAAGAATACTCGCTCCGAAGGTGGCATGCTTCAACTAGTCCAATCAACACATCTAAACTTGGTCGAAGTGAGATTTGGTATACTCTAAGTTTTTTAAGGAGAAGGAGTGCAGAGAATAACTAATACCTAAGTAGCTTTGTGTATGTGATATTTAGAGTTTTTCTTCCTTGTTTTCTATTAATTGTCTGGAAGATATTGTTTTTAGCAAAAATACTGTCTCTTACTCTATTTCTAGATTAAGGTATATTCTGTTACTGTTTATTTCCTGGCGTATATCTAGTGCCTATATTCCACCTATTATTACACCAGTAGGAGACCACTAGTGTTTTTAATTCCATGTAGACTAAAAAATCTAACAATCGATGCTCCAGGCTCGGAATTCTCCTGTATGAATGAGCTTAACAAACATGAAATATCACAAAACAAACATCGAGACCCAGGACACACATCTGTGGACCGCACAAATGTGTGTCGTGCGGGACCTCGATACCCTTAACACAGCAGCCCAATCGCTTAGCCACTGCGCTAATCAGGTCCTCAAAACATGTCTTTGTTGGAAAAGTAAATGATTGCAAGTAATGTACAACTGTCCCATCGATAATTATGTATAAGGTCAGGTTGTAGGTATGTTACATTCACGTTATTTAAGAACAGCGTCCTGCGGCAAAATAAATATATTATGAGATTTAACTCTGTATTCTCAGTATAACCTTTTTGTGGACACCTGGCGAGGATAGCGAAAGTGTTTTTAAATTGGCAATAACTGGCAATAACTGGCAATACGGTGTTAAATATTAATCCTTTCGGCTTGGAAGTGAATCAAAAGGTTCTGTAAGTCATTTTTAATAAACATAATATATTATAGGTCATTTGAGGAGTACCCTTAACCGACGAGCGTGTATGAGGAATGTGATGCGAGTGAATGAGGCGAAAAAAGTATGTCAGGATCATAGCAAATGGAAATCCGTGGTTTCTGCCTACCCCTCTGGGAAATAGGCGTGACATAATTTGGATATTAATTTAAAAGATAGGCAACTTACTAAAAATAATAAACCCAACTAAACTTAATTAATCTTCATAAAAATGGGAAAACTTAACACAAATGTAATGAAAAGAATTTGGAAAGTTCACTTACCAAAAATCGACCAAATCGGTGAAAGCAATCCAAAACACTACCAAACAACCTCAAGGGATGAGTGTCATCCCGAGACTGACGACACTACGTCACAAGCTGCCATTTTATACACAAAACACGCGGGAAAAACGAACCGACCAATACGGAAGCAGGAAGGATGCGTTTTTATTCGGTTCCAATTTGAAATTCAAACGCTCCATTAGACAAATTGTTCCCGCCCTTTGTTGAGCACTGAACTTTAGCTTTTTTAGCTATCTAATTGAATTTGTCAATCAAATAAAAAGTGCGGCAAATATTTGCATGTTTCTTTGTACATTTTTTGTTGGATAGTACGTGGCTTTTGCAGGAAGACCTCTGTTGAATTGAGTTTGTTTCTCAGTCTGTCACCGTTACAGTAACGCGGAGTGTTTATTTTAAATACATAAAATTTTGGAGTGATTTCTTCATACTTGCTAATTAATTATTTCATATGGAAGTTGTATAGCCAAAAGTATCGCTAAACTAGCAATTTGTCCTAGTTTTAGGACTGGTACGGATAGCGTGGGTAGTAACCAAAAAAATTTGCATCATTGCGTAACTTGGACATTGAAAGATAGAGTCCATCTCTATAATTGTGAGCCAATAAGTGTGTATTAAAAACATGTATTCCTTTGCCAAGTTCTTGAAGGCTTTGTGCAAGATCTGGAACAGGAGGGAAGAGGAAGATGAAGAGGAAATTATATGGAAAATCGAAATGTGTAAGTGTCGTTTCTGAACATAGATTTTAAGTAACTAGGTTTTAAGACTGTTCTTTTAAAGGAATTGTTGTTTTTTCTTTCAAAGTCATCGTAAAATTCTGATGAAAGATTATCTTAAACGTTGTTCCCTTTTAAAACACTTGAATTGATGTACCGAGTGTACTTCAGTGTACTGCAAAAGTCGTCAGATGCTAAATCAAGGATCTATTCGGGATCTTTAATTATCAATTTTATTAGCATATTCATTAAGTTTTAATAGCACACCAACCAGCAAAAATTAAGCTGCTTCCAATCTTCGGTCTTTTTAATGGTATTTTGGAAGATAATAGCCAATGATCACGCACAGGTGAGCTGACAGAATATCTTCTACACCAATTAAAAATTAAGTAAACAACACAGACAAATGAGAATAGCCTAAAAAAACAAATTCTGCACCCATATTTGCCCGCCTATCCCACGTTGTTTACACGATCGATCGGCCACGGATTAGATACTATGCAGTTTTAAACCTAGTCTTATCGAGCGACCTATATCTAAGTTCGTCCTAGTTATAGACTATTGTTTTGGTAAAATTGTCATCAACTAACATTTTAAGTCGTGTCAATATTTTTTACTGTTTTCGGAGATTTTGATCCATTTATTTGTGGATGTATTAGTAAATACACAAAGAAACAGGTATACCTGCATACAATTACACAGATAATGCCTAAATATCCTTATGGATTTTGGCTGGATAGATGATGACGCAGGGCTCTAACTAAAGTCACCAACATAGCTCGAAAAATATGCAAGTTAAAGTAGCAATGGGCAGGCCATATCGCTCAAAGAATCGATAACCGCTGGGGAAGAAAGGTTTTCGAGTGGAACAGAACGCAGGCGCAGGGTTGACAGGCCTCCCACTAGGTGGACCGACGATATCTTCAGAGTTGCAGGCAACCGGTGGATGCTAATGGCGTTCTAAGGCGGAGGCCTTTGTTTAACAGTGGACGTCTATGTGCTGTTGTAATACATGGATTGACTTGTCACATGGCTTTTAAAATTGTTATATTACACTGTCTTTAACATTTCTCTGAAAACAAGCGCTGTGTTGATGCTCCTCCGTGCATGAGCTCAGTATTATGCTGAGCGATAGCCGTTTTGCGCGGAAGTGACGCGTATTGTCTCGTCAGAAATGTTTTTTATTTTGCGTTTTGCATTTCTTATTTAGTATAATTTTCTTTGGGCAAATAAATGCATTATACCATTTCTTAAATCGACTTCTTTTCAATTCTTAGTCATTTTAGATATAAGAAAACAAGGCATATCGGTAATCTGGATCAAAACCATACTTACATATGAATCAAACCACATACATATACCTCTATATACGACGTAATAAGTACTATAAGTAATACATAAATGGGAATCAATCAGCCAGTCTGTATGTCACAGCATACGCATCATGTTGTAATTGTGTGCGGCCGTTGAATAACAAGTAGCGGCATTGATTGGTCCGTGACCGCGAGGTCGCGGGTTCGACTGCCGCCATATGTAGGCTAAGTAAGGATGGTGTGATGTTTATATTATTTTATTTATCTTTATATTATAACACTCGAAAAGATAGGTAAAGTTGTTCACCCACATTTAACCGCTGTTGAACAGCATTTTATCAATGGCGTTCTACAGCCTTTATGACGTGCAAAGGTTTAAAATTCAAGAACTAAATAAATATATTCCCCAAATAAAAAAAATATGGAAAACTAAACGCAATTGGTAATAAAAAAGATGAAAAAAGTCAACATCATATTCTACCAATATGGTAGAAATTTTACATTCTAGCAAGATTATGACCGTGAAACTAGAGCATTCGTTATCTCATACTAAAAAGATAAATCTTGCGTTTTACTGGTACATAAACAGGCTGCTTGAGCTAGCAACATTGTATTTTTGTCAAACAAGATTCTATAACAAGTCCGATATCAATGTATAATGTTGCCTCAAGGCAATTTTATCCTAAGGAGGTCACAAAAGGTCAATATCATACAGGATCTATTGATGCGCTTGCGCATGATTATGAGTGGCGGTCTGTTTCATCGCGCCTTTAATTTTGAAAGGCTTTACAGCCCTGGGACGTAAGATCATTTATAATGAAGTACATCTAGATCGATTTAAAATGGATAAATAAATATTTGTATTGACAATATTATCTGCCTGCTCGTTGGTCTAGTGGCCACTAAGCACGACTGCTGAGCATGAGGTCCTGGGTTCGTCGGTAGATAATTCTTAGTAGCAGCACTGAGTGTGGATTTGTGCTCGGTTGATGCAATAGACACACACTTATTACAATGGGACATTGATGCCAGAGAGATCATAGACGACCCTATTGGCACAATGGCGAAGCGGCTGGACTGCTGCGCTATAGGTTATAGGTTCGCCCGTACGGGACAAAATTTTGTGTTATCCGCAGATATTTGTCCCGAGTCTAAGTGTTCGTGCATGTGATATTTCATGTTTATGAAACGCACCTTACAAAGGAGAAATTCCTAGTGTGGGGCGACTTTTTTAATACGTTAACTTCCACTAATCTGTGGGTACCACACATCTCTGCCTACCTTCAGAGGAATATAGGCGTGTTGTTATGAATGTTATCTCTTCTATTTACTATGTCAATACTAAACATACAATGTATCTAATTAGTAACACCATTCATATGTAATGTTGTACTATAATCATATACTAGTATATGGCGCAGGCGCTATTAAAATCCACGTGTATAAATAACTTCCTATAAATATAAAAACTATGTTCTTGTACGCATGCGCGATGTGTAAAAATTAAAAAAAAAACGTCGCCCTCATTAATTTATCCTGTATCGTATCACAACTTCTTGGGAACAGACATATTCTGCGGATTACACAAACTATGGTCTCGCACTGGGATCGAACCAGTAACTCTTAGCACAGCCTATTACCTTTTTTTTTTGTTTTCGGGGGGAAACCTTCAAAAGGCCCCCGGCCCCTATGGGGTAGGGACTGGGGAGTGTGGGATTTCTACCTCACTAAAACCACCCCGGTGGTCACCATCTGCACGAACAAGGGAAGTCCCGGGACCTCTAAAAAGAACAACTCCGGAAGCTCCCCATGCAACGCCTATGTGGCACATCCCCGGGAGCAGGCCTATTACCTACCCAATGCACCATATTCGTCAGAATGGCTCTCTAAAACATTTTTTCTCTAAGAACAGTCGTAGTAAAGTGTCTCACGGACGAAGACGATGTTGCATTTTTACGGCCTTCTTATCGTATGGTTGATGAACAACCTGGTGTCAGAGTTTAAACCGCCTGCAGGCCTCTGACATGACTTTACACGCCGTTGAAAAATCTCTCAGGTGTGCCGGTTTCCTCACGATGTTTTCCTTCGCCGTTTTTAGCAACTGATAACTAATTTATAGTACGCACGTGATTTCGAAAAGACTTTGGTGCGTTGGAACTTGCGACCTTTGACTTGGCAGTCCAACTGTCATATTCATACCACACAGCATTTTAGAATCTACACTATCTACTAAACGTGCATGTGTTGGACTGAATATAGATGCAGTCTCGATGCTAAAGGAATGTTTAATAGCATACCACCTTCAAACTAATGCATTTTAAACGCAAATCTATATGATAATAGTATATCGAATAGCTATGGACTATGATAGATATAATGAGTTCTGATACCTGCGAGAATACTAGACAATACTTTTACAAAATGATGTTGAAACGTTGGACAGCCAAAACATAGATCGCAAGTACCCCGGCACGCACGAATGTCTTTTCGAATTCATGTGCGAACTATAAATTAGTTATTAACTGAAAATGGTGAAAGAAAACATCGTGAGGAAACCGACACACCTGAGAGATTGTCCAACGGTGTGTGTCGCCATGTCAGAGGCCTACAGGCGGTTTAAACTCTGACACCAGGTTGTTCATCAACGATACAATAAGAAGAAGCCGGTTAAAAATAGTAGGTTTGTCACCATGTCTAAAAGTATTATCGTGTTAGTGTTACTCAACCCAATTGGAATCGGTTCAACGACCTAGCGATGGCGTCATTAGACAAGAGTGACATAATCTTTTAGACAACTTACTAGCGGGAATGGGGGTCACCTAATCTTCTTATACGGGACAACTAGACTATGTACACCTATGTATAAACCATCACGCCGTTTTCACGAGAGAGGTAGTGGTATACAAACACCAACATCTGGCCAGTATGTTACAGCCTCCTTACCATGAACAGGATAGTTTAAGTAGAACCGAGAAGCTACCACGTGCAGTGTAATGCGTCTCGCTTTCACAACGTATACTGTCCTGCTTTAAGTTCATGGTAAGAGGGCAGGTCTCAATGTAATAGGGGGCGAGCCTATAGTCATCTATCAGGCACAAATCCTCCGAGCTGGAACGTAGAATGACCTAATGGAAAAACCCAAAAACACTTAGCCCGGCCCGAAATTTCGGCCTAGAACCTCTTGCTCAGCGCTTAGCAACCACTAGAACAACGAGGCGTCTAAAATAGAATACAGTACGCATTAACTACCAGGACTATGAGGGTGAGGGAATAGGGAGTGCACCTGTGTTTGAGCACACACTTGTGCACTATAATGTCTCCAGCGTAGTTGGCTAGTCCCAGATGAGACAGGCGCCGTGACCGAAATTCGATCTGGAGAAAATTATTATTATGCACTATTTATTCTCCTTATTTATGTAGCTTGCTTGGTTATCTAACGTTATATTTATCTAGGTATTCGTGTAATAAGCAATATATCTTTTTCAAAGCCAAGGACGGAGTCTAATAATTGTGCCAAAATAAACGCAGATTATAGGCTGACAGACAACAGATGGGATTCGTCCTAGCTGGCGAAATTACCTACATTTTGGCCTACCCAATTAAGTTAATATACAGGGGTCATTATACAAAATATATATTAGGTATTTGAAATTGGTCTCTCAGATAAGAGTTGCAAACACGAAATTGAGCAACAAATTGAATTAGATATTTCAAAAATACTACAAGATCTTATAATATCAGTAAGAATACTTTGATGCATAATTTTTAGTTTAAATTTTTTATTTTGTATATATTTATTGTTAAGAAATGTAAATAACCTTGTAAATAGAGTTCACTAAAGTCCTTTAAAAAAAAAATATCAGTAAGAATAAAAGTAACTAATACTGTCTAATAAAATACATTCCAATAATAAGTTACCAGGCAATCATAAATTCCGAGCGATGTAACCGAAACTTTGATGAGACTCTCGCTAGAAACGCGCTACATTGCCGCGTGGGTGTGTCATTGACGACGCGTGTAGGTCAGTGGGCCATCAATGTACGTCACAAAGAGCGATGCGTGCAACGCGTAAACGAATTCAGAACACGACACAGTGATAAAACCAGAAGTATATTTAAATATTTGGTAATAGGCAAAGCAGATTTCCACTGACAAACAAATATCAATCTTACTGTCTATGAAATAAAGTCGAAAGTAAATAAACGAATCTATTATAACATCACATAGTAATCTCCTAAGGGGTAATCAAAGATAAATTTCGCGACGACGAGCGTGTATGAGGAATGTGATGCGTGTGAATGAAGCAAACTACTACTCTACCTACCCCTCAGGGAAAAAGGCGTGACCTTATGTATATATATATGTAATAGGGGGCGAGCCCGGCACTACCGAGCCTGTCTAGCATTATCATTATTATTATTATTTCAGCCATGATCGTCCCACTGCAGGGCAAAGGCCTCCCTTTCCTTCCTCTAGCATTAACCGGGTATAAATCTACACCACATGTTGCTAAACTATTATTATGTCACTGAAAAATACCAAATGAAAAAAAAACCCCAACACTGCCCAACCCGGAAATCAAAATTCAAATTCGGCCATAAAACTTAGCCGAATACAAACATCGATAAACACGAACGCCGAATATATCACATCTCTAGTCTCTAGCGCCTAATGCGTAACAGTGGGTCAACAATCAACATGCGTAGGTTTATGTAAGATACGTCAAGCACTCAATAATAAGTAATAACGATTGATGAGACGCAATTCAATAAGATTTTCGTGTCTAATTCTAATATGGCGATTATCAAAATAATAAAACAAATTTGTAATCATTTTTTCCTAATATTATAAAGGCGAAAGTTTGTGAGTGTTTGCATGTTTGTTACCTCTTCACGCTGAAACCATGGCGATCAACCATGTAAACGATACTCGGTCTTTTAAAAGGCATACCTGGGGACACAGGTCCAACACGCAGAGGGCCGTTGAGACCTTCAATGTGAAAGGTAATGGGACACCAGTAAATATTATAATTATAAGTCCATGACTTTGGATTTGTAGAAAAATGCACCTTAAGAACCTACACCAAACAGCCCTAGTAGTCTGGGACGAGCCAACGACGCGGAAGATAATAAAATATTGATGGTAGATACCTACCTAGAGCGCAAGCGCAGGTGTCAGGTGCACTCCCTATTCGCTCACACTCATAGTCCGAATGGACGGTAAGACACGACCGGAGAGAGATCAGGCGTAGGACTACCGGAGAACTTTGAGCTACAAAGGTGTATCAACATAACGCCTGTATTCCCCAAAGGTAGACAGAGGTGCATATATAGTACACCCACATATCGCCAGATATGTTTTAGGTCCGAATGTAATAGGGGGCGAAACTATTGCCATAAACCGGGCACAGATCCGGACCATTCTGCTACTGAGAATAACTTGGAATAACTCACTAACACTGTCCGATCCGGGATTTTAACCCAGGACTTCGTTCTCAGCAGCCGCGTTTAGCCAACGAGGCAGTCAATCGTGTTTGCAATGTGAGAAACTCTAGCTAAGCTAAAATTGAACTAGAATTTCTAACCCAACACGTGGCGACGAGGTGACATAAGCAATTTAAGTATGACTGCACAAACATATCAACTAACAGATATATAATTATTATTAAGAATCAGGCCACCTGATATATTTATCTTTCTGTATACCGTATCGTTATGGAATACAACGAACTCATTATAAACAAGTTAATTTGACGAAACACGCCTCAACTTACATCGTATTAAATGTAATTGTTAATACACTATGACCAAGTATTTATAACAAAGCATTTGAATTCCTCGTTCGTCTAGTAGTCGTGAAGCACAACTGCCACCCTAGACAAAAGATAAAAGCTGAAAAAAGCTAATGATGACGAGAATATCTCTAGTGGTTGCTAAGCGCGACTGCTGAGCATCAAGTTCTGGGTTCGATCCTGGGTCGAGCAGTGTTACTGGGTTTTTCCATTTGATAATTTTCAGTAGCAGCACGGAGTCTGGATTTGTGCCGGGTTAATGGCAATAGGCTCGCTCCCTATCACATTGGGACCAAAAACATAAGTGGCGAAATGTGGGTGTAGGTACTATATGTGCACCTCTGCCTAACCCTTCGGAGAATATAGGCGCGATGTTATGTTATTACATGTATTATGAGAGCTACTGCAGTCTGAATCTTCCAGCGTTCATAATAAAGAGATGCCAAAAATACCGGTTGTCGTGTTGAAACTAACCTATTTCTGTCGCGACGCACGTGAGACGCCGCGTGTAGCGAGTTCGACTCCCCGACTAGACATGTATTTGCATTATAATATTATACAGCGATAAAATGAAATCGGTTCAATCTATACTAAGCCAAAGAATTTTTTTCGTTCGTCGTTCGTCTTCGAAATCATCATCGTTTTTGGATGCTTGTGAAGTTTTTTTATCTTATATTTAAGTTGATAAGAATTAAATTGATTTCGATAGGTCAAATTAATGTAGGACAGTTTTATTTTCACGGAGAATACACATATTAATTAATTGTATTGGCCTTATTTGTCGAGTTTCGGTATCTAAATGATTTCATCTACTTCAGAGAATAAATACTACTGTACAAAGAGGTCAAAATGTGACAAAATTCTTCTCCAAACTAAAGTTATATCAAATCTCTCATTTCTCTCATGCATTATTCTTATGGGATCCCAAGTATTCCACGTAAATATAATCTTATTCTTATCGTGTAGTTGATGAACAACCTGGTGTCAGAGTTTAAACCGCCTGTAGGCCTCTGATATGGGTTTACACACCGTTGAAAAATCTCTCAGATGTGCCGGTTTCCACAGAATGTTTACCTTCACCAGTGGCTATGCTGGCAGTCTTTTGGGCACCTTACCAATCTATAGCGACGAGGAAGGAATACTTAGATGCTTGAAAATCCCGATTTTAATATCCATTATAGAATCCCTACTAATATTATAAACGCGAAAGTTTGTAAATATGGATGGATGTGTCTATTTCACGTAAAAACTACTGAATGGATTTTAATGAAATTTCATATGGAGGTAGCTGACACCCTGGATTAACACATAGGCTACTTTTTATCACGAACAAATGTAGCGGGTAACACCGCAGGGCGCAGCTAGTACCTAATAAAGGATAATTTCATCTACCTATTTCAATAAAACAGCAGCGTGAACTATACTTATTGACTAACCATTCCCTTTAGCGGTCAGTTTAATATAGAGCGTACCGATATAAATTGAGTGCCAATTAATGGAAGAACTTGTACAGATGATTATACTCGTATATACAGGGGGAATTTACTAAGTGTGCTTGAGCAATGAACCGATAATGAAAACATAAAACATACCATCACGCCATATTCCCCGAAGGGGGTAGGCAGAGGTGCACATATTGTACGCCCATATTTCGCCAGTTATGTTTGTTTTAGGTCCCAATGTAATAGGGGGCGAGCCATAGATAATGAAAACTATAACAATTTTATTAGTTCAACCTGTACCAAAACATGAAGCAATTCATTAACTACTTCCCTTACCTCCCCGTATTATTATTTTTCATAAGCAGGGATAGCTGAGCGGTATAACCGTTGGACTGCCAAGCCAAAGCTCGCAAGTTTCAAGCCCCGGCACGCACCAATGTCTTTTTGAATTCATACGCGTATTATAAATTAGTTATCAGTTGCTAAAAACAGTGAAGGAAAACATCGTAAGGAAACCGGAATACCTTAAAGGTTTCAACGGTGCGTAAAGCCTTGTCAGAGGCCTACAGGCGGTTTAAACTCTGACACCAGGTTGTGCACCATACGATAAGCAGATTACTTTTCATTATTCGATCCTTAGTGGCTTGCGTCTTATAATACAGCCCCCTTACCATAGACTCTTAAAGCAGGGCAGTTTAGTTGTGAAAGCGAGAAGCCGCTACGTTCAGTGAAATGTGGCGTCTCGCTTGCACTGGGGCAGTATGTTATTTTCCAAACGCAATTTAACGGTTCCAATTATTGGCTGCGGAAAAAGATTTTCCAAAATTCTAATGCCTTAAGTTCTAGACTTCTTCAACTATATTTCACTATTCCATATTACCATTGGATTTCATCCACGTATACTTGGAAAATCTGGACACAAAATATTTGAACTTTTAATGTAGAAAAAAAAAGTGGAATATATTTTATTTACAAGGTTATTTACAATTCTTAAAAATAAATATATACAAAATAAAAAAATTATGTATCAAAGTATTCGTCCTCATCGCTGTCGACTGGTAGGGTGCCCAAAAGGCTGGCGGCATTGCCACGTTGAATGGCAATGCTAATTCTTTGGCCGAAAAACAGGCCAGCCTTTTCTTGGAAAATTATATTTTCATAACCTATTACACTCGATACAGATACTATTTTTGGACCCAACTCGATATTATTTAATCAATTTAAAGCGGTGATTCGTTCAAGGTCGTTCCCTTGACGTGAACACAAACGGCTTGCTTTCAACGACCATCGACCACCGAGGCGAGTTCGACAGCATTGACTGACTTAGTTATCGATTATTGCCGATTATATTATAATCGATTAGCCTGAATTATACATTTCGTTTATGGCAATGATCTGAGATTAATTTTAAAACAAACATTCATTAAAATTATAATAATAAATAGTACCTTCGTATTGGCAATTTGGTTTTCTTACAAAAAATTTCAGTCCTCATATGGAATTTCTCCTGTGTTTCACGAACATGAAATATCACGCGCAAACACCTAGATTCACACAGACCCGCAAACCTTAGCGCAGCAGTCCAAGCCCCAATTGCTGCCACTGTGTAAATCAACTCTGGGTTGCCATAACCCCTACCAGGTGATGATATCGTCAGAGTTGCTGCAACTGGTGGATGCTAATTGCAAGTTGTCGTTCATTGTGGCGTTCTAAAAGGGAGACCTTTGTTCAACAGTGGACGTCTTCCGGCTGATGATAAATGGCCATATCTTCCCCCTATTACATGGGATTTGGGACCAAATAAATATAGCATAATGTTTGTATACTATACAGTCTATACACCTCTGCCAGGCGTTATATCAAATCTAATCGATAATTGACTGCCTCGTTTGGTCTAGTGGTCACTAAGCGCGACTGCTGAGCACAAGGTCCTGCGTTCGAATCCCGGGTCGGGCAGTGTTATTGAGTTTTTCTATTAGGTAATTCTTAGTAGCAGCACGGAGTCTGGATTTGTGCCCGGTTGATGGCAATAGGCTCGCCCCCTATTACATTGGGACCTAAAAACATAACTGGCGAAATGTGGGTGTACTGTATATGCACCTCTGCCTACCCCTTCGGGGAATACAGGCGTGATGTTATGTTTAAATCGATAATATCTACTTTCCTACCACAAAAGCGTGCTTAACCTTAAATATTTTATGAGCATCAGTAATAACGATAATGCATGACCAATCGTTAGGTTACTCAACAAACACACGTACATATCAAAGGTATTTTAGTAGGTACCAGCAACGATAAACAACGGCGCATCGTTAACAAGGTATCGTTATAATTAGTGAGATCGTTAATGTCGGTATGTGGTACAATGGACGCAGTCGTGTGGCCGACTGGTATCAGATTAATATAATACTTAGGTATGTACTTATGTAAACTTAGGCAAACTATATACATAGTTTGCCTGATGAAGTCGGTACTTCGCATAAGATTAAAAATATTTGAGTAGGAACGTGTTATTAAGAATAGTGCCTATTTACTTTTTTGTCTTTACACTTTTTGCTATCCATACTAATATTATAAATGTGAAAGAAACTCTGTCTGTATGTTACGGCTTCACGACTAAACCGCTGGACGGATTTTGATGGAATTCGGCATGTAGAAAGTTTAAGACCCGAGAAAGGACATAGGCTACTTAACGCGGGTGAAGCCGTGGGCAAGAGCTAGTTATAAATGAAGAAGTGTGTTTCTTGGTTTGTTTTTCATTTAAGAAGTGATGGATAGAGGTGATAGCTTAGAAATACATTTGTGAGCTGGAGGGTATCAAAGGCATACGTTTTTGATCAAAAAAATCACGGTTCCTGCGATATAGAGCACGGGAGCGAACCCGCGGGCAAATAGCAAGTTTATTGCATTTGTGGCAGTGATAGAGTGGTATGACCGTTGGACTGCCAAGTCAACGATCGCAAGTTGCACGGCACGCACCAATGTCTTTTCAAATTCATATTTTGCGTACTATAAATTAGTTATCTGTTGCTGAAAACGGTGAAGGAAAACATCGTGAGGAAACCGGCACACCTGAGAGATTTTTCAACGGTGTGTACAGCCATGTCAGAGGCCTACAGGCGGTTTAAACTCTGACGTGTTGTTTATCAATCACACGATAAGAAGATTCCACAATGCAGTTTAAGTAGGGAAGCCTCTATTAATGACGATACCTTAGCACGTCCGTCACTACACGGTCAACCTCGCTACCATCTTTGTTGACTGACCAATCTCTACATGACATGTCCTGTTCCCCTGTGGTATTTACCCCTCCCCTGCGTAATTTACGAATACGTACGATAAATGGTACATAATAATATGAATAACATACACATTTAAATGAAACATGACATGCCAATTGGCTTGCTGTGATCAATCAAAACTAATCAGCCGCTGCAAAGGACCGTGTCAATTGCTTCGATGAGGCAACAATATAAGATCTAACTGCAGTACAGACAAACATCATGTATTGTATGCACATAATAGTTGTTTTGTAATTTACAATTGGCTGTCGTTTATTTTGATATTAGCTTTAACCCGCGGCTACGTTCGCGCGGAACCCTACGCTTTATAACAAATTTTATGCCCCCGTGTAAGTTCCCAAAATCGGTCCAGCCGTTTCGGAGATTAGCCGAAACAAACAGACAAACAAAAATAAATTTTTGTTATTAACATTGTATATTTATATACTTTCATGTGCATTAGTAAAAAGCTGTTATTTTGATACACATAGACACCAGTCTTATTTATGTTTGTATAGAATATAGATTATATTATGCATAGCTTGACACTGGAAGTGCTTGAGGCTAAGTCGCACGGGTTATCGAGGTTAAGCTGCGTTTTTCGAGGTCGGCCGTTGGATGGGTGACCATCCATTATCTATACCAATCCCTCAGTGCCTCGGATAGCACGTCAGTCAGCTGTTTACTGTCTTGTGTCATGACAACAATGCAATAAAGGTCAAAATCGTCTAACTAAATTAACCATTGTTTTTCAGTGTTCCGTACCTAAAGGGTAAAACGGGACCCTATTACTAAGACTCCGCTGTCCGTCCGTCCGTCTGTCACAAGGCTGTATCTCATGAACCGTTATAGTTAGACAGTTGAAATTTTCACAGATGATGTATTTCTGTTGCCGCTATAACAACAAATACTAAAAACCAAAATATTGAAGGGGCTCCCATACTACAAACGTGATTTTTTTGCCGTTTTTATACATAATGGCACGGAACCCTTCGTGCGCAAGTCCGACTCGCACTTTGCCGGTTTTTTCCATTCTTATTAGATTGAGAATATAACATAGTATAAAATGACACTTGTATTCTCAAAGGGATAGGCAGAGAACGTTCATTCACGACACTAATATAAAGATGTTAGCTATTTTGCATAGTAATAAAATACATTATACTAGTTTCAAAAGTTATGTAAGATTTAATTAGACAGAACAGATCAAGTCAAGATGAAATGTAGATTAACTCACAACCTTTATGCATATCATTGTGATTCAATCTTATATTATGTAAAACATCACGCACACACATACACACGCGCACACACCCACACACACGCGGGCCATACATGCGTATTCACAAATACCTATTTCTTATGTTTGTTTTTGTTAAACATACCATAAAGTTTCTATTAATTACTAAGATTTGTTGTCATAAAATAATAACATTAGGTAGGGAAGGAGACTGACCACTGTAACACAGTTTTATAACTAGCTCAGGGGTCAGAGAAGTCTTTAAATATTGTAAATCTATTTTATGCCGAAAAATATATTAGATATTACTATATATCACTATTTTGACATTACTTTCACTCAAATAATATTTGACATTATATTTCATTGAGACTCAACTTATACTATAAAAGTGTGTGTTTGTATGTATGTTACTGTTTCACACTCAAACGGCTGGACCAATTTTGATAAAATTGGGTTTGGAGGTAGCTGACACCCTGGATGAACACACGGCTACTTTTTATCCCGAATAAATGAGGTAACACTGCAGGGCGCAGCTAGTAGGCAAATAAAGTCACAAACGATTCACAAAGCAAGTAGACAAAGACCATAGACATCCATTTCCTAGCACTATCTTCTATCCTAGCATACTAATTTGGATCATTCACTCCCACCACATTCCGTACACACTCAGCGGCTTAGGGTTTTAAGCCACCCACAGGCCCATTTACTAAAGAGAACAGAACAGACCAAGACCAATATCTGACACAAGACTTGCTTCTCTAATTTCTAGATCTTGGCATGCTGTTTCTGAGGTTTAAAGTATGGTCACCCATCTGAAGACTGACAGCAGTTAATGCTACTTAACCTCAAAAGTCACTTGATTGATCCGGTAGCTTTTAGGCTTCTTACTATAGTTTTTTTTTAAATATAATTATATTGACACTATTTTGAATATATTCTGCATATATCCATATTGATAAGTTTAGAGTATGTATAAAACTTTTACCTTGTAATACAAGGTAAATGTTAAATACTTTCATAAAAACAAATCGAATTATAATTATTTACAATTCAAATTTAATTTAAAATTGATTTAAAAAACCATGTCAATATTTACATAACCTTTAATATATGTCTGCTTAGCAAGTACTTATAGTAAAGTTTAATATTCCAATAGTAATAATGCAATTTTCAACAAATTATACTATGAGTGCACACACACATTTATATTCTAAAACTTTCATTTGACGTAAAACACGTAAGTAGTGAAATTTCGCTCAGTTTTCGCCGACAAATACTCTTATCTATGTTCAATTCAATAATCCTTCACAACTTGTGAGAAAGCGCACATTATCCGGCGATATAACCTTTTACCGGCACTCCAGCCAGTAGCGGCAAGAGCAACAATTATGTTTAATAACTCAATATAATATAGCGGTGCTAACACGCTTTCCAAATTTACGTCTGACCGTATCAACTAACTAACCATGCCATATTTATGCAATTTTTTCACACGAGCACTCGGTCAACGGCGCGAACGCCCCCCAGATTAGTCTCAAAGCTATAGAGAATCATAATAAGCCATACGACACCGCGAGAAACCTCAGAATACCCAAATAAAGACAACAAAATATACCATGTCCATCTTCAGTTACACTGACCTGTATCTCGTTATAGAAGCATCAGCGGCGCGCAAATACGCTTCCATCAAACATTTAACACTGTACAGAACTTGAAAGTTAACAATAAATGTTTATTTCACACAATAATCATTCAGTTTTTGCGATTTTTTTTATTGTGACACTCGCGGGTTACAGCAGACAGCACAACGCGTTCGCGAGTTTTTGAGTGTTGCTAGCCTCTGATTCACTAAGCTACTATTTCTACTATAATCAGCTCGCTTTTCAATGGCCCTAATAAAAAGTATGACAATATTATTCAGACAGTGGTGTCAAATGGCAGGATAAATGAAAAAGATAGAGACTAGAAAAATGAAAGCCGGAAAGGAGAGCCCTTGCTCGCAAATAGATGGAGCTGTATAGGTAAGTCCCCTTACCATGAACATTTAAAATAGGACAGTTTACGTTTTGGAAGCGTTGTGCAATGTAATCCGTCATTTCTCTTCCACAATGTTAGCTGTCTTGCTTTAGGAGTTCGGGAAAAGGGTAGGTTAGATAATAAAATAAGCATGTGCATAAAAATAAAAACTTGTAAACATTTAAAAAATATTGTGAAATCGAAACGACGAAAATCACTGTGACCCTACTGTGTTCATGATTCAATTTGTCGAATCCCAAAAAAATAGGATTCTGAGCTATGAGCTAATGATCAAAATATAAAAATGTTTTTATTACAATAATATTTCTCAATACGAAGACATTTGTACTATTTCTATTCGTACAAGTAAACTGTGCGATTTCTGAACGAACAGCTAAATTGTCAACGTCACTGTCTAAATACGATCGATTTTCATTTATGATTGTATTCGTTTTATTAATTAAATATATGAAAATATAGCCATAATTAGTTAAGTTTGTAGATAATTAACAAAATGATTAAAGCAATTTTGGTATTCAATAACCATGGGAAGCCGCGGTTGTCAAAATTCTACCAATACTTCGTGAGTGAAAGTTTTTTTTATTTATGCAAAAGCATGCTCAATTTTTACGCATATATTTAATATGTCTACTATTATTAATACAGATGAAGAGATACAATACGATTTTACTATAAAATCAGCGTAATTTCTCTTATTGCTGCGCCGTGTATTGCTGTTATATGCGGATCTATTTTAACAAGAGTTTTTGTGCTATAAATCAATAATAACATTGTGGGAACATAATACATTCCGATGAATTGTTTAAAGCATTCTAAATGTGACAAATTTCATCCAATTAATGTATGTATAAACATGAACCAGTCTAGTAATTGTTATCATACAATTTGTGTGAGATTGGTGCTATCTGTTGATATGTATACTTGACAAGTTATAACAACACCCAAAATGGGAGTTGCCAGCCTATTTGGTGGAATAAGCTAGAGTAATAATTATAATATTAGGCGGTTGGGTCAAGGGCTTGATGCAGAAAGCAGTACTCCTTGACACGGCAGGCATTGTGAGGAGGTTCGTCTTTCTGGAGCCCTAGCCACCGGTAGCTTGGACCCTGGTCACACTGCTGGTTGGGCCCTATATCAGTGTTGTTATGGATATCCATATCCGTAACCGAAACTATCGGATATCTGAAATAAGATCCGTAACCGTAACCAAATCCGAAATAAAAGTTTTGGATAGTTTCGAATAGGGTGGAGTCTAACTAAATACTACACTCCCGCTACCTAATGTAAAACCTACAAGGTACAATTAAAGTCGAATATAATCTTATTTGTATTTCATTTTACAGTTCCTTAAAAAAGTAATATCCGTAACCAAAACTATTGGATAATCCGAAATAATTTAATATCCATAACCGTAACCGAAACCGATATTATATTTTACCCATATCCATATCCGGATCCGAAATTATATATTCATAACATCACTGCCCTATATTTTATATTTTTAAATATTGTACTTGTCCCTATAATATTATTTAAAAATGTAATTTATAAGAAATGTGTGTAAATTGCAGGCAACTGGTGAATGCAATTGGCAAGCTGTCGTTCATTGTGGCTTTCTAAGGGGGAGGCCTCTGTTCAACAGTGGAAGTCTTCTGGCTGATGATGAAATTATAATATTACATTATATATATTGTAACTTGGGCGGTCCCAGCGTACACCACAAGACCTGCTCTACTGTTTTTACCACCCAGTCTACCAGTTACAGTAACCAGAATAGTAGGGTGGCCATGAACTGGCCTGTTTTGTTTGGCTACTCTTTGCGAGAGGTTTTGTCCATAGCCACCACTCACCATACTGGGTTGGCTACCACAGTATGGTGACTGATATCTATACAGGGGAATGCTGCTGCCCATCCTCCCGGAATGTACCTTAGTGGAGACTAAGTTACATGCTGAGATGGACAGCATGTCATAAGAGGCGTCTTACACCCACGGGAGGAAAGGGGGTGGTCTATTCTAGGCCATAACCTCACTTTGACTATGTCAACAATATTCTATTATGGTCTATTCCTGGCCGGATACCACTTGGCAACTGCACTTTACTTTGTATTCATGTCAATAGTGTTTATATGCTCAATCTTGTTACAGAATGAAGATATGCAGCAACAGATAATTAAGGAGACATTTCAACTGGTCTCCAAGAGAGACGACAATGTGTGCAATTTCTTGGAGGGTGGAAGGTACTAAATCATAATGATGTTATTGGTGTACACCGTTTAATTAAAGTATAAAAATAATGCTGGTATTTCCAAAAGAGGTAGTTTAGTCTTTAAGGGTCGCCGCACAGGCCACCAGCCACATCCACATGACGCCGCCACTGGCGTATTTCCTGCAGTTTTCATACATTTTATATGAACTTGCATCATACCAAACAAACAACAATACCTGTTCAAGTCGAAGGCAACGCACGCACGTTGTCTGTTCTTGATTGTACTAAATATAGTTATAGAATTATTAATATCAGAGATAGTAATAAATATAGTTATAGAATTTATTTATAATCAACACTTACAACCATTATTACAATAAATATAGTTATAGAATTATTAATATCAGAGATTCTATCCCGTCCTGCGATTTGGGACCCAAAAAGTAAATTCAGCAACCGACCGCAAGTGTCGTCCACCGACCGCAAGTGTCGGCCACCGACCGCAATTGTCGGCCACCGACCGCAGGTTACTGTCCGAATCTGTAGGTTGCGCACTGTAATGCTGGGTCCCCCCCTAACTAATCTACATTTCGACTTTGTGATGTCACATTATACGCGCATACTATAGGTGAGGTAGCATATATATATGGTATAGTTGACGACCTGATTAGCGCAGTGGCTAAGCGATTGGACTGCTGCGCTAAGGGTTGCGGGTTCGATTCCCGCACGGGGCAAAACTTTGTGCGAACCACAGATGTTTGTCCCGAGTCTGGGTGTTTGTGTATGCGAATATTTCATGTTTGTGAAACGCACCTACGATACAGGAGAAATTCCTAGTGTGGGGCGACGTTTTTTTTTAAAAAGAAAGAAAACTATCACACAAATATACCAACAAATCCCTCGGGTCACGGGGTCCGAGTGCTCGTGTTTTATTTAGAGACCTATCTATGTCGGTTGACTTTTCATATCACCAACGTGCTGGCTTGTTCTTCGGCATATATATTAATTTGATATATGTATAATGCTTATCTCCTAAAACTGAGGAAGTACAGTTGAACTATTTGTTATCAGTTACTTTTATTTTCAAATTAATAAAGTATGACAAAAGGCTTGCCTATTACATTGGGACCTATAACATAACTGGCAAAATGTAGATGTACTATACACCTCTCCCTACCCCTTCCAGTAATACAGGCGTGATGTTATGTTGTTAACAAACGAAATTCAAAAAATAAAGGTTATGAGCGAGATTCACCGATCTGTAGCGCAGCTCAACTGAGCTACCGTGTCGCTCTTGTAACTTTTATTGTGCGCTATTTCCAGCCTAATAGGCGGGTCAGACTACAAGCTGATCTACCGACACTACGCCACTCTATACTTCGTGTTCTGTGTCGACTCCTCAGAGAGCGAGCTCGGTATCCTGGATCTGATTCAAGTAAGTAATCATCATCATTAGCCGGAAGACGTCCACTGTTGAACAAAGGCCTCCCCCTTAGAACGCGACAGTGAACGACAACTTGCCATTAGCATTCACCGGTTGCAGCAACTATGACGATGTCGTCAGTCCATGGTGGGAGGCCTGCCAACGCTGCGTCTTCCGGTTCGTGGTCGCCATAAGTAAATAATATCTTGTATAAAATTGTGTGTTTGTAATAATTATTATATTTTAAGAAATAAAATAAAAAAACAGTAACATAATAAAAGTCCTCATACTAGTTAGCAGTTATGCAACTTTATGCAATCGATTCATTTCTAGGTGTTCGTGGAGACCTTAGACAAATGCTTCGAGAATGTGTGTGAGCTGGACCTCATCTTCCATGCCGACGCCGCGCACCAGGTAGGACCCCAATCAATACTATAAGTATACAATAGTGCCATCATTCATCCGGCTCGAAGGACCATGAACGAAGGTCGACTTGGAGAGGAATAAAACATTGGGCTTTATATTAAGCGCGTATAATATATATGACCACAGTGCTTGATGCTCACAAAAAATACAAACTAAAATGATTGACCTAGTTGAGCGCCGGAAAATCTCAACACCGCGATTCAGAAACCGGCGCTCAACTAACAACGCCATCTCGTAGCCAAAATTGTAACTAATACTTAATACGCATATTTACGTAAACACATATATTTGATGTCGGTTAAACTCACTCACTATACAGAGAAAGATTCTAGTCTTTATTGAAACACTATCATCGGTCTACTGCTGATCACAGGCCTCCCCCTTAAAAGGGGGCTGGGGGCTTCCATAATCCCCACGCTTGGCAAGCGGCTTAGGAATCGCAGTATTGAATCCTCTTTGACGTCCTTAAGCTATAAGTATTTGCATAGGTATATATAACACAGCACATAAAACCGAATCCCGACTCCTGGCTGCTACTAAGAATTACCTATTGGAAAAACCCAATAACACCTGCCGGACCCGGGATTAGAATCCAGCACCTCATACTCAGCAGTCTTAGCGATCACTATACCAACGAGGCACCTTGTATATGTTTTTGTATAAAATATAAATTATGTATATTTTTAGGTTCTAGACGAGTTAGTGATGGGAGGCATGGTGTTACAAACCAATATGGCGGATATACTGTGCAGGCTACAAGAACAGAATAAAATGCAGAAGGCTGAAGTGAGTTTCATTAGTTATTGGTTATACTTATATACTAGGTAAACTATATATTGATTATAGGGCCAGATGTTGAATGTTTCAGTAATCACCGATTGACTATAAACATGTTTATTTGAGTTTTTGTATCTTTTTTTAATGTTGCCATGCTAGACTTAAATCTAAATTGATAAAGGAAACTTGAAAAATGATGGACACGAGCGCGACTCGAACCCGCGACTTTCGCTGTACCGTGGCGCCGCTCTGCCAACTGTCAGAACATGTTTATTATTAGGGTAACGCTTGGCATGTCTCATAAAAGAGGTTAAGTATTAAATAATGGATGCATACACATACATACATAAAGTCACGCCTGTTTCCCTGAGGGGTAGGCAGAGACCACGGATTTCCATTTGCTACGATCCTGGCATACTTCTTTTGCTTCATTCACACGCATCACATTCCTCATACACGCTCTTCGGTTGAGGGTACTCCTCACTTGCCCTTTTTGCAGAACATCTCCGATTTGGTCTAGGTATGTTCGCCTAGGTCTTCCCCTTTCCGATACTCCACTAATGGATGCACTTTTACTATAACTGTTTATTTTATAGTTTGAACTTGACAAACAATGGCGCAGTGGCTAAGCGATTGGACTGTACCGCTAAGGGCTGCGGGCTTGATTCCCGCTCGGCAAAAAATTGTGCCCGAGTCTGGGTGTTTGTGTATGTGGTATTTCATGTTTGTGAAACGCACCCACGACACAGGAGAAATACCTAGCGTGGGGCGACGTTTATTAGTTCGATGTGGAGACTTTCTGCTTTACTGCGTCCATCAATTGACCGATTTAAACACATATCCCACTAATTTGTTTGGATTTGTGCCCGGTTGATGGCAATAGGCTCACCCCCTATTACATTAGGACCTATAAATATAACTGGCGAAATGTGGGTGTACTATATGTGCACCTCTGCCTACCCCTTCGAGGAATACAGGCGTGATGTTATGTTGTGTTCCCACTAATCACCACTCGCTCAACAGGCGGGTATCTCCGCGGCGCCTGCGCGCGCAGTCTCCGCCGTGAAGAGTATGAACCTCCCGCAGCAGCTGCGCGACATGAAACTCCCCGACCTTCCGCAAGCCATCAAGGTACGTCTATGTACAAATAATAATAGTATTTATTTATGCAGTTATTTTATAGTAAAATATGATATATTATATAGAGTATTTATATCATTCAATATAATAGAGATTAATAATATAATAATAATAATAAATCATTTAATCTCAGGCTTCAATGGCCCATAGATATATACCTTACAGACTAACATATATAGATTAAATACAAATTGTGTTAGTAAATAAAAAACTTAAAACTATGTTAATAGCACTTCACTTTGCACTTGTCTTCGTGCTCTCCTGTGGTACTGGTCCGCGGAAGCGACGGAACACCACGCCCTGCGGCCAAAAGTCTTCTTCCATGACGAGGGGCAGGAAACAGTTCGGTACTCGCACCACGAATGCCTTGAAATTTACATTACGGCGCGACTCCAGTAACTGCACCCTCGGCCTGTACTTCGTCTTTTGGCGCACGTAATCAGCGATGTCCTCCTCCTTAGTGGTGTAGTGCAGGCGGGAGACGTACACCGGTGTGTTCGGCTGGGCAGCACGCACTGTGGTGTCAATAATAATAATATATTATATATTTATGGAGGTCGTGTAGGCCTAGTGGTTAACATACCGGATTTGTATGCACATGGTTGCAGGTTCAAACCCGGACTTTTTCAATGTTATAAATACTTTCTTTGTTATTCTAAGACACCACTGACTAACGGTGACGGAAAACATCGTGAGGAAACCTGGATTTAATTATCTGAAATCGCCCGCAGTGAGCTAACGTGGTGATCAATGCTTAATCCTTCTATACGAGAAGAGGCCTTTGCCCTGCAGTGGGACAGTTATAGGCTGTTATTATTATTATTAATTCTATAATCATAACTTTCTAGGACCTGAAGTTCTGACCGATACAACAGGGGACGTACCCCGCCACTCCGGTCGCCATAGCCACCAACATATTGAACACGATATACCCACACAACGACAAATATCAGAACCTACGACCAACAGACACACACACAACCAAATTCTTCGGGTCCGAAACGTTAAGCACGAAATTCTCGGAGACATTTTCGGAGAACTACCAGCAGACGGAAGGGGTTAACTTTCCGAACTATGAGAGTCATAAGTCGGATGGTTATCAGGACTTGAGCGGTTCGACAGTGGAATACGACTACAGTGAGGTCAGAAGACGGAAGAAGAAAAAGAAGAGCAGTAAGAAATAAAAGATAAAAGGTAAATCGTAAAAGGTAAAAGATACTATTGGAATTTGCAAGTGCTGGTTTGAATATTGGGGATATTTGTGTACTTGGTGATTAATGAACGGTTATTTTGAAAAAAACTTTTTAGGAATTTTATACGTAATTTTTTGTGTTGGTATTACTTAATACTATAATATTGAGCTAGGCATCGCAGTCGTCTAATGTGTACGTACAATTTTTTTGTGTTGGTTCATATCTCTCTATACTACAATGAAAAAATATTGTGATTTCATCACTAACTTTCGGGAAAGTACGTAAAAACTGCACTGAATACATAACTTCCTTTTTTCAAGTCGGTTAATGACAATTCGTGTCGAAAAATATTTTATTTAGATTTTACCTACATATTATTAGCCTCCTATTTGAAGTTGGTCTTGTTATCGTATTTTCTATTATAATTATCGTTCAATGAAGAAAACTGTGTATATCTATAGATAGGCGAAAATTACATCTGGTATAGAATCTAGCATAATTTCAGATCAAAATAATGAACACAAAAATGATTTGGTATCGATTATTCTATACACCCTGTATATTCAAACCAGCATAAACGTAAATATAATTAATAGACAAATTATAAAAATATAAATATTAGATAAAAATCCTTATAATCGTTATGTAGTTATTATTAATTACGATTATAAATTAATTATTGGCATTCCTGTATCATAGTGGTATTATGTATTTGATCGTGTGGTGATTATGGACACTGCGTGGTGATTAAAGGCCGGCGCACTGCGCATGACAGTTTTTATAACCAAACAAATATCAACTTTAAGTTAATGGAATAAAGTCGAAAGTTAATCAACGAATAGTTACTGTCTCGTTGGTCTAGTGGCAGGCATATTGCGACCGCTGAGCGTGAAGTCCCGGGTTGAGCAGTGTTACTGGGTTTTTCCATTAGGTAATTCTCAGTAGCAGCACGGAGTCTGGATTTGTGCCCGGCTGATGGCAATAGGCTCGCCCCCTATTACAGTAGGACCTATAACATAACTGGCGAAATGTTTATTGTTATAGACATCTGCCTACCCCTTCGAGCAGTACAGGCATGATGTTATGTTGCTAAACACTATATTTCATATATTGATCGATGCCATACTTATTAGTGTTAGTTTGTATTTTGGACTTTATAGCGATAGATATAAGGTTGATATTTGTTTGCCAAGACAACTGCTTTGCGCCTTGCTTAGTGTAATGTGCGCTGGCCCTTATAGTGATGTGTTTTGTCTATTTGTTAGAGAATATTGTTTTTTGAATCTTAAAACTCACCTTTACCTATGAATTGGCAATTTTTATTAGTTTTACTGTAAGCCTCTTAATTAAGAGACTTAATTGGTCATTTATATGTAAATTAATTAGGGATATCAATATCAGTTTCATATCTATTCTTAATTGGCATCGGAAGGCATATTAAGCTGTTGGTCCTGCGCCTGATCTCTCTCCGGTCTCACCGTCCTGGACTATGAGAGTGAGGGAATAGGGAGTGCACCTGTATTCGCATACTTGTGCACTATAATATCTCCTACGTAGTTGGCCGCCGTGACCGACATTTGGTCAGAGGACCATAACAAGGAGAATTCTCTATCGCTTTTCTTATTAAGTGTGGGAGTAACATAAATGTGCAATATTTTTATTACATTAAATTTTAATATGTACTGCTTTGTTGGTCTAGTGGCCGCAAAGCGATGAGCAAGTCCTGAGCTCGATTTCCGTGTCAGGCAAAGTGTTATTAGGCTTTGCACAGTCTAGATTTAATAGGCTCGCCTCTTATTACATTGGGAACTATAACATAACTGGCGAAATGTGGTTGTACTATACAGTATAGGTACACCTCTGCCTACCCCTTCGGAGAACTACTGGCTTTTTAATTGTCTGTTACTAGATGTTATTTGTTATGTATGAAAATATCACTTTTTAAATTGTTTATGTATTAGCATTTATATTGTCCACTTAAAACTAGATGAAGAAATCGATATACCTAATATTTACTGGATATAGTTAATACTATTATGATTGTTAAACAACAGTGATCTGTAATATGGCAATTGACGACCTAATTAGCGCAGTGGCTAAGTGATTGGACTGCTGCGCTAAGGGTTGCGGGTTCGATTCCCGCACGGGGCAAAACTTTGTGCGAACCACAGATATTTGTCCCGAGTCTGGGTGTTAGTGTATGTGATATTTCATGTTTGTGAAACGCACCCACGACACAGGAGAAATTCTTAGGGTGGGGCGACGTTTTTTAAAAAAAAAAAATTGCCGTTCCACCTATTACAATAGGTTATGTTAGAGTGTAATGAGACTTATATACTTCTGCCTACACCTGCCTGAGATACTAGTATGATGTTACTACAGGTTGAAACAGAAAATCTGTGATCACTGCCTATCCCTCTTCGAAATAGGCGTGATTGTATATAACACGTTGCTGAATTGATATAATATTCCTAGCTTTTGAATGCGAGTGAATGAGGCGAAAGAATGTCAGGGTCGTAGTAAATGGAAATCCGTGGTCTCTGCCTACCCCTCTGGGAAATAGGTGTGACTATGTATTCTTAGCTTTTAAACACCCTTATTCATAAAAATATCATTTTTAAACCAAGAATTAAAAATATTTGGACTGCCTCGTTGGTCTAGTGATCGTTAAGCGCGACTGCTGAGCACGAGGTCTTGGGTTCGAATCTCGGGTCGGGCAAAGTGTTACTGGGTTCTTCCATTAGGTAATTCTCAGTGGCAGCACGGAGTCTGGATTTGTGCCCGGTTGATGGCAATGGGCTCGCCCCCTATTACATTGGGACCTAAGAAACATAACTGTCGAAATGTTTATGTATTAAAAGGGATTGTAATAGTAATTTTATTCGTTCGTATCAGTGAGAACATAGTAAATAGTTTAAATTTATAAATAAATGTTTAGTATGAGATTTGGTTTATAATATTTTTACAGCAGATATAAAACACATCGTAATATAGCTTATTCGTATAATTATGTATTTAGCGTTAAGAAATATATATTTTATGTTATATTTGTTGTTTTATTTGGTTGTATTCACTTTTTTGAGACAAAACCGACTAGTTTTAAACTCAAACTGTGCTTTTATTAGTTATGAGGTTCTAAATCTAATTGAGATAAAATATTTATTTAACAAAACATTAAATATAAATTAATAAGTTAAATTACGGCGAATATTAATTAATATAAATTAATTTGTTGGATATCAATCATAGATGATGAAAATTTCACTTTGTTTAGCGCCATCTATTGTAAACATTTAGTACTTTATAATCAACCGTATCACTAACGGTTATAGTAGTTTTGCTACTCACCACGAGATGGCAGTAAAACAGTTGTCACTATTCGATACGAGATGGCGCTGTTACCTTATTAATTTATGTCTATATTGTCTTGTAAATATGTATAAACCAATGTTTTTATTAAAATAGTTAATGGTATTTTTTAATATTGATATGTTCCTTAGACATGATTTAGGACTTACCAATGTTGAATAATAATAGGTGGATTATATGTTTTCATACGGTGATATAGGCACTAAACATCTTCAATTTGCTAGAATTTGTACAATTAATTGATAAAAGAAACAACACATAGAAGGTAGTAATAATGGAGTTTTCATTTCAGTCACGGCGTTGAATCTGTAGACTAGCTAAGCCAACTACTGAGATAATATTACATTTCAAAAGTGTATGTCACACAGGTGTGCTCTTTTCCCTCACTCTCATAGTCCGATGGGTCGGTAGACCGACACGACCATAGAGATCAGGTGCAGGACCAACGGCTTAACGTACCTTCCGAAGCACGGAGGGGTTCCAACATGAGAAAATGGTTACCCATCACAAGACTGACCGCTGCGAGCACGGCCTAACCTCGCCGGTAGCCACGTACCTACAGGCCTCTCTGATATACCTATAAGTAGGTACTTATGTAAGGACGTAGACAACTAAACGATAATTATAATAAGTCGCATAATTAATAGTTTATTATAATAATACAAAAGAAATACATTACACTAACACTAGCCTTGATAAATGAGTGTTTGTTTTAATGTACATAAAATGCGCGCAAACACAATAGATTATAAATTATATTACTATTATCTATGTTTAGTTTGCATAATTACAATATATCTTATTATATTTCATATAAATAACAAGAGTCATGGATATCATGATAATTGTAAACACACAGACCGACAGCACGAATAAATAAGGTGCGTATAACATACATAATTGATCTGTGTTGGAATTGAACTTACGAATGTTAGCATAGCAGGCGAACAGCGCAACCACTGCGCACAGGAGAGTGCCTTTATTTATCATTATTCTTACCATTATGGTACTGGGGTATCGGGAAGGGGAAGACTTTGGCGAAGAAATTGGCGAGATTTTCTGCAAAAGGGTCAAGTGAGCAAGTATGAGGCGAAAGAAGTATGCCAGGATTGTAGCAAATGGAAATCCGTGGTGTGCCTACCCCTCTGCGAAATACGCGTGGCTTTATGTATGTTTGTATGTAATCGTGAGTTCCATAAGTTACAATTATAAGTTTAATAATAACATAACATCGCGCCTGTATTCCCCGAAGGGGTAGGCAGAGGTGCACGTATAGTACACCCACATTTCGCCAGTTATGTTTTTAGGTCCCAATGTAATACTTAATAATAATTATTAGTTTTTGCATAGATTAGCTTTTCCTTTTTCTTCTTCAAGCCCAAATCATCTAAGCATATTCTTCTCAATTTCCGTACTTACTTAATATTAACTGAATAAGTATCAAAGTGGGAACAACTGGAAACAGTAACTACTTTCACATGTATGAGCTTGAATCAACTTTATACATAAGCACACATGTTATTGACAATTTAAATGACTCCCAATTACCTCAGTCACCAAAATTAAAGTAATTAATTAGCCGATTTCGACAATAAGTTAACAAAAACACAACTAGGTCAAGATATTTGATTTTAAAATGGATGTGGTCAACTTTCCAAAACCATTAGCTAAAGAGTTTCTGGTCACCACAAATTAAACCTACTTAAACATAATTTTTGGCTGCATGTTACAATTCCTTCGCTTCCTGCGTCCATTCTTTGTCCACAGATTATACAGAATGTTTATTTAATACAGTGTATTATAAAGCTTGTTATTTTGATGTGGTCAGCAGATGGACGCATATGGGACATACTTTTTGCAAGGGGAGATTGTCTGTGGTCAAGCTATTGAAACCATGGTTCCGTCTTTCTATTCGTTACTTTACTTGGTGATATTTTATGGCTCGATTGCCTTTGTCTAGTGGACGCAAAGCGCTAATACTGAGCGTGTAGTCCCGGGTTCGATTCCCGGGATAGAACAGGATAGGCTTTTCCATTCGGTAATTCTCAGTAGCACGGAGTCTGGATTTGTTGCAATTGGCTAGCACCCTATTGGAACCTAAACAATAACAGACGAAATTAAAAAGTCTAAATCATTTATTGACAAAAACTAGTTTAGGTACAATATTAATTGTGTGTCAACTGTTAGCGCCCTTCTCATCCTTCAAGATGGGGACAGTGTTCCAACATCCCTAGCAATATTATAAACGCGAGAGTTTGTAAGTATGTATGGATGTTTGTTACTCTTTCACGTAAAAACTACTGAATGGATTTTCATAAAATTTCATATGGAGGTAGCTGACACCCTGGATTAACACAGGCTAAATTTTATCCCAAAAAAATGTAGCGGGTCCCAGCTAATACAATCTAAATCTAAAAAGGAAACTAATTACTAACAATAATTCTGGAAATTACTCAATAATGAGATCAATTTGTGTGAGTATGTGTGTGGGTACTAGGTATACGTTTGCCTACCCCTTCGGGGAATACATTCGTGATGTTATGTGTGTAGTAAAGCCGCAGGCATTAGCTAGTTAATACTCCTAATAGCTCGTCGTTTATCAAAAGAAACATGTACATATTACCACGTTATAAATGGTTACGTTTGATTAGTTATTTTTCAATTAGGGAGCTAATCGATTCGTGTTTTTGCATAGATACCTAAGTATGTATGTTCTGGTGAAAACATCTTAATAGCCAACCAACCCCCTTACCATGAACGCTTGAAGCAAGCCAGTTTACGTTGTAAAAGCGGGACGCCGCTACGAGCAGTGTAATGCGGATAAATTCTTAAAATATACTGTATCTTAAATAATTATAATTTCAACATAACATCACGTCTGTATTCCTTGAAGAGGTAGGCAGAGGTGCACATATAGTACACCCACATTTCCCCAGTTATGTTTTAGGTCCCAATGTAATAGGCGAGTCTATTGCCATACCGGGCACAAATCCAGACTCCGCGACTGAGAATTACCTAATGGAAAAACGCAGTAACACTTTGCCCGACCCGGGACCTCGAGCTCAGCAGTCACGCTTAGCAACTAGACCAACGAGGCAGTTACCTATCATCAATCGAATGATAACATTTTTTGTTTTTAAAAGGGCTAGTTATTTTTTAAAGAGATTAGAGCTCCAAGAAGTGTATAGTGATCTCTAAACTCACCTGCTACTCTACCCGTCGCTACACAAAGTAAGTTAATGGACAAATTGATCTGTTATTACGTATGGACTGCGGTTTTGACCGACATATGGCGTGTGGTCATCTGCCAATCTGTCTTCCCAATACAAGAATAAAGAAAAATTCACACTAATATTATAAAGGCGAAAGGTTTAGTGTTTGTTTGTTATCTCTTCACGCATAAACGGCTGGACCGATTTTTCTGAAATTTCATATGGAAGTAGTTGACAATCTAAATTAACTTATAGGCTAATTTTTATCCCGAAATAAAGATGTAGCGGGTAACATCGCGGGGCGCAGCTAGTAAAATATATAGGAGGACATTATTATTACTTTGTATATCGTAATACGTTCAAATATCTACGTAATTATCGTTATTTTCGCTTCGACGACGATCGTCACGAGACTTGAACAACACTTAATCCAACATACCTCCCACAATTGACCGATTCAAATATTTTGACATGTTTACAACAAAAGCGTCAGATTTATCGTTTTCGGTGACTTTGAAGCGGCGGCGTTTGCAGTCAATAGGGAATCTACCTGTGGCTCCATATATTACCGAAACAAGGTTAGTGCGGCCGCTCTGTGTTTGGGTGGTCTGAAAGTGACAAAATACTATAAAAGGCAATGATTTTTTTGGGTAAAATATTGCACTTTTTGTCTGTTTGTTGGACCATGTTTTCAGTGATTATTTTGATAAATTAATTGTGGCTTCATGGGCTTTCTTTGTGGGTTTGTTTTGGGTATAGATTTTTTGAGTTATGTAAGATTGGATTTTTTGGAAAATAAGGGCCTGATAAATGTGTCTGTAAGTCAATCCTGAGTTTGTTTCGGTATTTCTTCTCAGAGGTAGTCAGTTAGGAAATGCCGATGCCATCTAGTTTTAAAAAAGAAGACGTGTAAAAGTGTTTTTTTAAAACCTATTTGCAGAAATAAAATCATTTATCATTTAATCATGACGTAGAAACCCTATCATAGATTATATAAAAGTTAATTCCAGTCACAAAACTGCAAGACCGAATGACGCATAGAGCTCATTTGTCGGATTAATAAAAAAATTATGGTATATAGTAATTGTACAAATTAGACGTTTAACACCTCAGTCTGCCCGTGACCATGAATGCTGTAAAGGATTCGAAACGTCGGGACCAAAAATCAATTAAAAACAAGATAAAATCCGTTAACTAGTTTTATTTCAATGTTTAATATCCGCGTAAGTTATAAAAACCATTGCGACGTTAAGTGTTCAAAGTAGTAGGCAGAGACATGGAGATAAACTACATTCACTTTAATACGTATCATCATAGTTTCGTTTGGGGATCGAACCCGCAACCGTTAGCCTAGCAGTCCAATCAATATCTGCGCAATCTATCCGTCATAGGCTGTAAGGCATGCAGAGGAGCATCCATATTTCGCCACTATAAGTTCTATATAAACCTAACTAGGAAAGGTAGAGTCGTTTCTCTTAATCCTGTATGTATATTATTCTGTCTATTTGTTACATTTTCACGAAATTGCTTAACCGATTTTGATGGGATTAGGCATAGTGATAGCTTGAATCCCGGGGAAGGACTTTAGCTACTTATAACGCTGGAAAAGCCACGCTTTTAACAAGATCATTTAGTTTTTCAATAAAAAGTTAAGGCCATAATTTTTGTATGCTGGTTTCACATTGCAAAAAACATAAAAGTATATCTATGCCTGTACACATACTATCGTAAACATAAATAGCTACCTATGTACTCGCAGAAACAGATATTCTCCGAAGAAGAACCATAGCCAATAAACTCTATGGTGTGAACTGACAGTCGGAGCATAGACAATGGTAATACTTAAGAAGTCTTAAATGTCAGTGTCTATGGTCTCATATAATTTCATAATTAGCCATTGTTTGAGTCTCATTACTTGTTCACACCTTGTTCTGTGTCCAATTAGCACTAGAACAATGATGCTGTATGTCGGCTGCTAGGTATGTATTGAATTAATATGTCTACTGTTGTGATTGTTAATGAAAGCTGGCGTCTAGACTTTAGCTGGTAGCTCATATTATTAAAAGCTAAGCGGTAATAGATTTACAGATTGTATTTACAATATGCATAAAAGTTGCGACTGCTGAGCACGAGGTCCTTGGCTCGAATCCCGGGTCAGGCAGTGTTATTAGGCTTTTCCATTGGGTTTTTCCTTTATCAATTTAGATTCAAGCTTAGCATGGGAAAAATACAAAAATGACACCAAACATTTCCACTGGGTAGTTCTGAGTAGCAAGGAGTCTAGATTTGTACCCGGTTGCTGGCAATATGCTTGGCCCCTATTACATTGGGACCTAAAAACATAACTGGCGAAATGTGGTGTATGCGCACCTCTGCCTACCCCTTGAGGGAATATGTGAAGTTTTGTTATAAAAGTTAATGTTGCAGTGACTAAGCGGATCAACTACTGTGCTAGGGTTTTTGGGGTCGAGTCCCGTACGGCACATAAACCTGCATGCGGGGTGTCAGACACGACCGGAGAGAGATCAGGCGCAGGACCAACGGCTTAACGTGCCTTCTGAAGCATGGATATCGACATGTGAAAACGGTGACCCATCACAAGACTGCGGCGAGCATGTAGCTACTTGCCCCTATTTGTGATAGACAGATAGACGATATTATACTGTCATCCATATTATTAATGTCAGAGTTATGCAATAAATAATATATAAACATATCTATTTCCTTCGTGCGACTTATTTGTGATGACAACCAAGCATTCCACATCTTTCTTTTATTCCCACACGAAGAAATATATTACCTAATAATTTCATGTTAGAAAAAAAATAAAAAAGCATAGATAATATAGAGTCATCGGGTAGACCATAGATTATATGAAGTCATCCCGCGGCTACAGATTGCTGCCGCCATTATTATTTGGAGGGAAAAAATCCAATATGGCGGACGTATCTCGCGATAAGGTGACCACAAGAGCACTTAGGACTTAGATTATGTATATTTAGGACCAATTTAATAATTCGTAATAAGATATCTATCCTGCCTAGAATAGACCCCTTTCCTCCCGTGGGTGTCGTAAGAGGCGACTAAGGGAAAATCTAGGAGATGGGCAGCAGCGTCTTCTGTAACTTCACCACTAATACTGCGATCCCCAAGCCACCCGGTTTATGGCACCCCCCCAGTCTAAGGATGATGATATTACTAAGTTATTCCTCGTTGGTCACGGTCGCTAAGCGCGACTGCTGTGTATGATGTGCTGGGTACGGATCTCGGGTCGAGTAAAGTGTTATTGGGTTTTTCCAATAGGCATTTCGCCAGTTATGTTATAGGGAGCGAGTCTATTGCCATCAACCGGGCACAAATCCAGACTCCGTGCTGCTACTGAGAATTACCTAATGGAAAAACCCAGATACACTTTGCCTGACTCGCAAGTCGAGTCTTCAAGCTCCGTCTTCGTGCCTGCAACCAACAAGCTAGAATTTTAGATTATCCAATAGAGTCCTAGCCAACAACGATATAGTTTCCGTCCGTAAATAGAACGGTGTTCGTTAACATGTTTTTTTGAATTCCAGTCTTTTCCAAAGTCTTACGTCACTATTAAAGTATCTAATGGTTCTACGATAAAACAATTACACTTAATTATAAACCACAATGGCCTAGGACCATAGAAAGCGACTATATCCGAGTGCAAACAGTCGCTGACCGTCGCTCAGCGTTCTTCTAACGTGATGGGAACTACACCTCAAACAGAGACACCCTACACGTCATTTCGAAACCAAAAAAGGCCAAAATGAGCCCACAGATAATTATTATTTTACGGAGTCCAAGTAAATTATATGTAAGGCATGCTAGAAAATAAGTAGAAACCCCAACACAACCTGACCTCAACTCCAGCATACACTTCACTGAACAACAGACCAACTTATATTGGTAGAGTAACTTATTAATTTCTTCACCATTTTGGGAGGAAAAGAGAGAAGTGTAGCTATTAGTGTGTGTTAGAGAGGGAGGGGGAATGTTTTTTTATTATGTCGGAGTGCATGGGCGGTGTGCTTTGGTGATTATTGTTTTTATATACATGCTGATGTATTTAGGAAAGCAATTTAGTGTTTTTTTTGTGTAATTTTGATGCATGAAGCTAGATTTCTCGTTAATACGTCTAATATGAGAAGGTTTTGCTATTATAATACGAATAACTTTGTTAGGTTTCTATAATATTTCCTAGTAAGTCCAGTTTTTCATGTATATATTAGGAAACGTCCAACTAGTGGTATGACCGTTGGACTGCCAAGCCAAAGGACGCAAGTTCGAACCCGTACCAATGTCTTTTCGAATCCATGTGCGTATTATAAATTAGTTATCAGTGGCTAAAAACGGTGAAGGAAAACGTCGCGAGGAAACCGGCACATCTGAGAGATTGTTCAACGGTGTGTAAAGCTGTCAGAGGCCTACAGGCGGTTTAAACTCTGACACCAGGTCGTTCATCAACCATACGATAAGAAGAATATATAAGTATTTAATATATTAACCATATAAATGTTTTACAACACCCTGTATACACAACTCGAGCCCTAACAAATGTGATAATTTAGTTTCCGAGATCACGCACACATACAGACAGACACACTGTGTAATGATTTTATTTATCGACCGTCTATATTATTAGGGTCCCTTCGTGTATATTATTTAATACGCTTTGGGTTTACCCTACTGTGCGAGCTGATAGAGGGTTATGTGTAAGAACCATTTGATCGAATGGATTTTAATGAATTTTCATATGAATGTAGCTGACACCCTGGATTAACACATAGGCTACTTTTTGTCCCGAAAAAATTAACCGGGTAACATCGCGGGGCGCAGCTAGTTATTTATACTTATAACTATTATAATTATATTATTAACTTTAGTAACTTAACAATGTTCTGAAAATTAATCTGATTTCCATGAAAAAAAAATACTGGATATCAAAGTGCTTATTTTATTGAGATTGAGAGACTAGCTGTTAAAATCATTACCGCATCGTAATCGCAATCAATATCGCACCGCCATTAAAACCTTCCTTGGACTTCCACGAATATTTCAAGACCAATTTTAACCAAATTGGTCCAGCCGTTCTCGAGTTTTAGCGAGACTCAAGCTATCAAATTCAAAATGTTTGTATTTCGTGTAAACCTATTACAGGCGCTTATGAAACGTTAGGATGCTAGTTGCACGGTTCCAAAATGCCATTCCAATGGATAAGCGGCAAGAAACTCCAAAAATATATCAACACTAGCTTCCGCCCGCGACTCCGCCCGCGTGCATTTCGAATGTTTTGTAGCCTATAGCCTCCCTCGATATCTAACACTAAAATATTTTTTCGAATCGGACAAGTAGTTCCTGAGATTAGCGCTTTCAAGCATACAAACAAACTCTTCAGCTTTATAGTATTAATATAGTATAGATTATAGTATTAGTATAACTATATTATATCGAAAGAATTGCGGGCAACCGGTGGATGGAATTGGCAAGCTGTCGTTCATTGTGGCGTTCTAAGGGGGAGGCCTTTGTTCAACAGTGGACGTCTTCCGGCTGATGATGAAATAACTATAAAAAAATAAGTCATAGTTTTACATACAGAACCCATGGCTTCGTATCTAAGGTCCGTGGGACCTCTCAGAGGCTCACACCGCGACTAATTGCTTCACGGATAGTTTTGTACCTATTTTGTGTATCGTCGGGTTTCGTTATTATGCTGGCTATACGTGTTAATATCTACGAAGCAGCCATCTTCATCAGAATACAGTATATAGTTTAAATATGTATAGTTATTTCCATACATAATATTAAATAAATGTGAAAGTCACTCTGTCTGTTATGCCTTCACGACTAAACGTCTGGACGGATTGTGATGAAATTTGGCTTGTAGAAAGTTGACCCGAGAAAGGACATAGCCTCTAACGCGGGCGAAGCTGCGGGCAAAAGTTTGTATAGTATATAGTTTAAAGTTTTGTGTAATATAGGTATGTATATCTATATATATAAAATTTTCGTGTCCCATTTTTCGTTCCCATACTCCTCCGAAACGGCTAGACCGATTCTCATGAAATTTTGTGAGCGTATTGAGTAGGTCTGAGAATCGGCCAACATCTATTTTTCAATTGAAATTCACGCGGACGAAGTCGCGGGCAACAGCTAGTAATTTATAAGGTTATCTTTTCTTCTTAGAATTGACATGAGCCAATAGCCACATGGAACAGGTCATGCCGTGGTGTAGAGATTGGTCAGCCAACAAGGATGGTAGCGAGGGTGACCGTCCAGTGACGGACGTACTTAAGTATCATCACTCGTGGGGGCTCTCTACTTGAACTTATTTTTCAGTGTATACTAAGATATCTACTTGCGTAGTTCATATGTAAGTAACATCATTCTTTGCCGAGAGGTATCAGCCTAGAATAGACCACCCCCTATCCGGGTGTCGTAAGAGGCGACTAAGGGAAAATTCAGAAGATGGGCAGCAGCGTCTACAACTTCACCACTAATACTGCGATCCCCAAGCCGCTTGCCAAGCTTGGGGATTATGCCACCCCCCCTTTAAAGGGGAGGCCTTAGTTCAACAGAGGACGAGTTCCGGCTAATGATGGTAATAACTAAAAGGATAATGCTGATGAGGATATAATGTAAATGAATAAATAGAATTCTTAAGAATTCAGTACCTACCTTTGAGTACCTAAAATTAACAGATAGCCATCAAAATAAATAACATAATTCACGAATAAGGCCCAACTATTTAATACTCCCAAAAGGCCAAACACCCAAAAATAAAAATGTTATCTCAAGAAAAAAAGAATAAAAAAAAACTCAATTAAGTAAATGCATTTTAAAAAAGACCGCGCGATATAAAGAATCCGTTGGCACCGTAATTTAATGTCTTTGCGTCGAAAAAAAAATGTGTTCCTTTTTTAAACGGACCAATGAGAGGTCCCGATACTTAATGTCCTACCGAATTTTGAAATTAGAGATGGCATTGTAAGAAATGGAGTCGTTTTAAGATTTTATTTTTGTTTTATCGACTTTTTTTTCGAAATTAAATTAAATTGAAGAATAAGCCGGATCTCATATCGCATTTATTAGCAAGTACCTACTTAAGTAGTTATATAAAACTTCACGCTTACATTCCACGTTCAATGAGGTAGGCAGGTTAAGGAAAAGCCTTAAAGGGGAAAATTGAAAATTAAATTAAAAAAAAAATACTGTTTCAAAAATTATTATATCAGATCATGCAATAGTCCATACATATAAGAATATATTTCGTTGCCGATGCGAAGAAAGTGGCAATGCTATGGAAATAGGCACACCACCTATTACAAAATACTCATAATAACCGGTGTTATACTGATGAAGAGACTCCTGATGACCTCTGCCTATCCCTTTAGAAACTACAAGCGCAATAGTACCCATAATATGTGTATTCATTCCACCTCTACATTAAATATCATCCTTATTAAAGTTATTAAATATTTTATAAACAAAAATACTAAATAAAAATAAATAACCACTCAACTCTACCTTGTTTATGGTCGTGCGATATTGCAGCCGAAATTTAAAATAAGAACGTACCGAGCGTATCCGACGTGAGCCGACCGTGGATGTTCTTATTTCAAATGCATAGTGACGTGTGATAAACAATATACGGACTTATTTGTTGAATGTCGTTGTGGTACAGTGGTTAATGGGCTGGAATTGAATGCTTAAGGTTCGGGGTTCAAAGCCTACGAAGTTTAGGAATAAAGTAGATTACTTATATGTAGAAGAAAGATAGGAAACTTATATATTTTTATTGATAGCTAGCTTGTAGCTACCATTAACATAACATTACCATTTGCTTGCATTTAGTTAGAACTAAATCCTTTGTCTAACTCAAAATCTAACCTATATAATTATTTATTTATTTATTTATTAAGGTTTACCAACAGCTTCTGTGTACAGTAATGCTTATGTATATTAATATCTATGTCTAAGACTTACACAGTCGCCAATTACTGGTTAACCAGCATTCACAAAATAAGTGATAAGGGCTAGAAAGTATATAAAATTATGTATTCTATAGCACACAAAACAATATGGATCCTTTAATGGTAATAGGCATTGCAAAGGAGTTACTCGTACAATCCTCCTTGGAGAATACTTATTCTAACTTCCTTTCAAGAAATACAAACAAAATTCATAATTAAGAGAATTTCTTGAAAGAAAAGCTCAAATACAGTTTTGTTCAACCTGAATACGATCCTACACCCTCACGGTCGACATATAGCTTACTACCAAAAGACTAATGCGAGCAAGTCGTTGTAACAGATTAAAAATGCGGCTCACTGACTTTTAGAAGTCGAGAGAGGCAATGAAAAATGTCCTACTCAGCCATATCAACAAACATTTAAACTTCGAAGACAAAACTATCAAATAGCCGTTAGTATCTATCGCTGCGTTCACTAAAAATTGCCATAATTAAAATTTGTTTAAAAAAACACCGAATTCTCTCTGTTCTATAACAATGGGCCATTAGGTGCGTTGATAAACATCTAGGGAAGAACGACGTTTGAATTTTTGAATTCGGAACGATTTTGTTTCTTTTTTCTTTTGATAGTTTAGTGTTGAAGAATGAGGGTTTTTACTGGCAGTATGTAAAGGTAATTTTTATGGCGTTTGGTGACTAGTTGGTCTAGTGGTTGCGAGAGCGACTGCTTAGCAAGTGGTCCTGCGTTTGATTCTAGATCCATCGAAATGATAGGCTTTTCTAAATTTGAAGTAGCAGCAAAGACTCTATATTCATGCCTGGTTAATGGCAAAATACCTATACAACTGGCAAAATGTGAGAATTCTACGTCTACCATTTCGTGGAATACGGGCGTGATGTTATGTAATGTATGTATTAAGTGTATGTCTAAGCGCCCGTAGCATAACAAATACCTTCTAATCACTTTTTTGCAACGCTTATATTAAAACGAACCTTTTGAGTGCTGACTTGATCACAAAAAATCCAACCAACCTTTTTGCCGTCCCCTCCAACTAACGGCATCACAAACTTACTTTTAATCTATGAAACGGCCAATAAATTGGAATTATTTGAAATTTAAATACATATATCGAACGTGGAACGGCGCTACGGACCTCACACGTTGCTAATCCGCGCTATCGCCAATCAGTCACGTCTCGGCTCGCGAACGGGACGCACGTTATTAACTAGCTGACTGGTTAATTAGCTTAACATAAAGATATACATTTTCTTAATTGTCTGCCAGGTCTAGTAGTCAGTAAGCGGTATTCCTGCCTACGAGGTCGTAGGTTCTATAGTTCTTCAGTTTTTCCATCAGGTAATTTTTAGTAACAGCGCAGATTCTACATTTATATGGCAACAGGCTTGCCCCCTATTACATTGGTGAAATGTGGGTGTAGCACGAAGCCTGGATTTGTGCCCGGTTGATGGCAATAGGCTCGCCCCTAATACATTGGGACCTAAAACATAACTGGCGAAATGTGGGTGTACTATTTGTGCACCTCTGCCTATCCGTTTGGGGAATACAGGCGTGATGTTATGTTATGCTATTCTAAATATAGCACGACTTTGCTGTGCCTTGAACAACGTTGAAAGAAGCTAAAATAGAATCTGTATCATTCGATTAACATTAAAGGTTCACAGCGATCGTGCTCAGAATAAATATAACTATAAGTACTATACACACAGTACACAGTATAATAATTTATTTATCATTACCAAACTAATCGTCGCCATTTTGAACTAATGTCACGCTGACTCTGACATTTAGTTTCGCGCGCTCCTGCAACCACAGATAAAGGGTTTAAATCTTTTATTGTTTTTTTAAACCACACGCACAGATCAGGGTTGAAAATCCTGGCGATTAATTTTAATTCCTCCATTTATATTCGTGTCACATAGTTTCAAGAGCGGAAGTTGCGTTTTTTGTTGCCATAATACTTTGTAACATCCGGTTAGGTATTATTCATAGAAAATTGTTCAGTTTTGTAGGGTTGGTACACCCGAATTAAGTATGACCTTTGAGGTTACATTTACTGTGTGTAATCAGATCGCTTCTGTGTTTAGTTTGTTGTGGTTGTAGCTTAATTGCTTGTTTAAAATATTGATTAATATAAAAATTGTGGTATTGGTATCACTTTCCGTATAATAATGAGTTTTTAATAAAATCCTTAATGTTGTCAGAAACGTACATAAGTAACATAATAGAGAACATGTCTGCCTACCTCTTAAAGGTTACCAGGCGTTATAATATTGTCTATATACAAAAATAAATTGCTGTTCGTTAGTCTCGCTAAAACTCGAGAATGGCTGGACCGATTTGGCTGATTCTGGTCTAACACACTAATATAAGTCCAGGGAAGGTTTCAATTGAGAAAAAGCTGTACGAAGTTCTCCGGGTCAGATAGTCTAGAATAAGAACATTAACAGGTTCTAGATCTATTATTCATACACCTACTAGCACCATGAACCTCTAAGAAACTCTAAAACACTTTCAAAGTTCTTCAAACTCAGTTTATTTCACAATATCAGTAAAACAGCTTAACAATTTGATGACCCTGGCCGTTTATACTACTTGTATCATTCATAGACAACGGTAATTTTTTTTATAAAGCTATTATCTAACGAATTGGGCCGCTACAACTGTTTTTATTCGAATTATTTAAATTACTACAAAATATTTCGGAAGCCATTACCTATGTTTTAGAATTAAATGTTTCTATTATTTAAATTATCTGTGTTTTGTATTTGTTTTTATAACATAGCATTGTTATGTATAACCGGTTGTGCGGAACGTTGAATTGTTATGTAATTGTTTTTTTTATTTATTTGTTATAATAACAGTGTGAGCCACGAGGGACGTGTGGTATCCGGCCTAGAATTGACCACCTCCTTTCCTCCCGTCGATGTCGTAAGAGGCGACTAAGGGAAAATCCAGAAGATGGGCAACAGCGTCTTTTGTAACTTTACCAGCCGCTTGCCAAGCGTGGGGATTATGCCCCCCCCCTCCTTTACGGGGGGGCTTTGTTAGACAGTGTCCTCCAGCTGATGATAATTATAATGATAATATTAAGAGCTATAAGTTATTAAAATACCTCAGTACGTCCGGCGCACCCTGGACGGTCAACCTCGCTACCATCCTTGTTTTGACTGGCCACTTTGTTTGGTACATTGTTGTTATCTTGTTATGCTAAGAACTATGAAAAAAAATCGAAACACAAGATGGCCTGTTTCTATGATTCTTCTTAGATTTAAAAATTAAATAAATAAGATAATTATTATTGTTAATGCATCTATAGAAATATAACTTTAATTTGCCTAAATTTAGCTATAATGCATCTACATACCTATATGAATTTAGAAATATAATTTCAATTTGCCTACATTTAGCTATATGTTTTTAATATTGTATGTCCATCGACTGATTAATGAGACACTTTTTTATATGATTACTGTATGTATCTCAATCAAAGACAATAAAGATTACTTTACTTTCTAAGTCTTAAAAAAATAATTGAAACAACGAGACGCTAAATTACCTACAGACAACAAACAACTCGCGGCATAGACGTCGCATTCAGTGTGTCTCAAAGCAATTTGCACAAGCAATCGCGATCCCCGCAGGTCGATAAAAAAAACACGTATAGACGAAAATCCAATAATATTTTAAAGGTGCGGCACCTCAAAGCTCACCCCCGGGGCGTCGAGAGCGTATTTTCAAAATATTTTGACTTTAATAGCCGTCTTTGACATTACACTGACGTATTGTCGTTGGTCGTGATTTTTTTTCTGAAAATCGGCAAAGGTAAAGTCTTGGCCGGTGTTATTGTTGTTTTTTGTCGATGGTAATAGGTGTCGGTGCTCTCTGTGCATGCTGGCAGGCTAACGGGTGGCCGGCTTAATGGTGGGCCTGATTGGAGGTAAGTTATATTCTATATATCAATGGGGGGTTTTTTTTTGTTGTTTCGATGGGCTGATTTTCAAATAGGGAGGAAGTTCAAAGCTGTCTAGTCATAGCGCATGTGAAGGACTTTTCCATACATACATACATAAAGTCACGCCTGTTTTCCCGAGGTAGGCAGAGACCACGGATTTCCATTTGCTATCCTGGCATACTTCTTTTGCTTCATTCACTCGCATCACATTCCTCATACACGCTCGTCGGTTGAAGAATGAGGACTTTCCCTTGTTTACTTTTTCGGTGATCATTGACTTAGACGATAAAAAGTATTAATGAAAACCTGGTTACCATGGTTCCATAAGTCGCTATCCTTAATAGCTGTCGGTCATTGGGGCGTTCTAAAGGGGAGGCCTTTGTTTAACAGTGGACGTCTTCCAGCTGATGATGATGAATATGCTGAATAGGTACTTTCCTCACTTCCTTTTTTTACAAACAGACGACGCAACACGCGCAACGTTGACATTAACATTTTGGCTTGAATGGTTAAAAAAAAATGTTATAATCAAACAATCGATTTATTGTCACAATACAATTGTATTTACAGTATTTACCGTTTTTGGCCAGTCAATACTACGCCCAGGTCAGGCTGAACAACCAACACCTTTGCCTCAAGAAAGTACCGACAAACAAACAAAGGACTTTTTTCACAATACTTTTCGTACCAAACATGTAATCACATTACGATATTGTGTTCTCCATTTTGTGTTCTTTTGATAACACGTGTCCAAACAGCACGCACAATGCAAACAGCATCACACCCTGGCAGGAAACGGCTGACCGCCAGAAAGCCTTTGCCCGTGCGGCTTTCACAAAAAAAAAAAAATTATGGTCAAGCTTGACAGCTGTCACTTTTCCCGCGCAATCGTCAAAGGCCCGCGTTTTCAGTGTAGTGATGGGCGAAGTGTACTGTTATATTTATTCGATTATCTTTTTAGTTTTGTGGGTGGTCTTGGTTAATATGCTTTGTTAATATTGGGATGTGTTTGAGTGACTGCCTCGTTGGTCTAGTGGTTGCTAAGCGCGACTGCTGAGCACGAGGGCCTGGGTTCGAATCCCGGGTCGGGAAAAGTGTTACTGGGTTTTTCCATTAGGTAATTCTCAGTAGCAGCATGGAGTCTGGATTTGTGCCCGGTTGATAGCAATAGGCTCGCCCCCTATTACATTGGGACCTAAAAACATAACTGGCAAAATGTTGGTGTACTATATGGTCACCTCTGCCTACCCCTTCGGGGAATACTGGCGTGATGTTATGTTATGTATGTTTGAGTGTCTCTTATGTGTATGTAGATCACAAACTACCTACAATGGCTTGTAAATAAGATTGTTTGATTATCTCTCATTAAATTATTATTTTATTGTTTTATTTTTACTATAATACACAAACAATATACCTTACTTATTTATTATTTTTTTCTTATTAATAATTAACTTTAATATTGTATCTACTACACCCTATCTACATTTAAAAAGCGAGCAAATAGGTAACCACACCAAAACAAAAACAAACAATTCTAAAAAACTACATTTTCCAGTCGAGTGCCAAACACCGACTTCCCCCATCCCTAAAAGTCAAAATGGCCTCTATAATTTGTTTAGCAAACAAAAAAACAGTTTCACAGCGATCAGCTGGTGACCGCAAAACTGACCAGCAATGACGGATGGACAATACAACCGTATGTATGGAAACAATAGTGTAAAGCCAACAAACGTATCTCTCCTTCAAAACTGACAAAGGCTGGTCACTTTTTGCATACATCGAAACATGCTACACTAATCAAATTTATGTCTAGTACAAATACAGCGATGTACGTCAAATTGGGTGCGTTGCTTTTTAAGTACGCTTTCCAAAATCGGTATGAATAAATTGTATGAAAAACCATTTTTGCCAGACCTCTTATGGCTGTACAGTTTTTAAGTCTGAGGGGTCGTAATACACTGGTGGTGCTACCCACTGTACAATGATCTTTTTCACTTAAGTAAATACACTAAAACGAAGCCCAAACAGAACTGGACACCCAGAACTATTCAATTTACAAAGACCTCTAAGTGCTAACAAAAGAAAAGAAAACACAGGTCAAGATAAATTGGACGTCCCTTCAAAAGTTGTCGCGTGCCGCAACATTGAGATTATTTGACGTCGGTAACATTTTTTTTGCAATTGTTTTGAGACAATGAACATCACGGGTACAGCCTCTTGACTGATTGTTTGAACAAATAAAACTACCGGTGTTACTCGAAAAGAAAAAAGACAATGATATTTTATATTTTTATTGTGGCAATTCGTGAATAAGGGTTTTTGGTTTTGGAGGATAATGGATTGATTTACAGAGGGTCTGAGTGATTAGGTCCTAATGTAATAGGGGGCGAGCCTATTGCCATCAACCGGGCACAAATCCAGATTCCGTGCTGCTACTGAGAATTACCTAATGGAACAACTCAATAACACTTTGTCCGACCCGGGATTCGAACCCAGGACCTCGTGCTCAGCAGTCGCGCTTAACGACCACTAGACCATAGGCAGTCAGTTAAAACTTCATAGGGCCCCGAAATAAAATTCAACATGATCTCGCAAATTTGGGAAGTATATCAAATTCACACAAAGTGATGGCGTACCCCTTGGGCCCCATAAAACAATTAATTTCCCTCATAAGTAAACAAATGGTCGGCGGACCCGCAAAACGCCATGATCTGTTTATGGGGCATGGGGTTGAGTTCTTAACGTAGGGCTGGCGAAGATATTGAGGTTGTCCGTTGAAATATTCAAGTTCTGTTTGTAGAAGGTAGATCAATTTTATTTATTTACTAGCTTCCGCCCGCGACTCCGTCCGCATGGATTTCAAATGTTTTAGCCTATAGCCTTCCACATCAAATGGGCTATCTAACACTAAAATACTTTTTCAAATCGGACCAGTAGTTCCTGAGATTAGCGCGTTCAAGCAAACAAACTCTTCTACTTTATAATATAAAAAATATATATATATATATATATATTAGTATATAGATTTAGTTTATTTATTTATTTAACTAACTTACACTAACACAATTGTAAACATATAAGTTTAAGTATAAGTATTTATATTATCGACAATTTTTTTAGTGGATCGGGCAGTTGGTCTGCGCTTTGAGTTGCGATAGAGGAGAAATAACTAGTGTGGGGCGACGTTTAAATATTAAAGCTTTTACATAATGATTTGTATCACTTCAATTACTTTTACTTTTTTACTTACTATAATTATACTAAAAAAATAATGACTGCCTCGTTGGTCTAGTGGTTGCTAAGCGAGACTGCTGAGCACGAGGTCCTGGGTTCGAATCCCAGGTCGGGCAAAGGGTTACTGGGTTTTTTCGTTAGATAATTCTCAGTAGCAGCACGGAGTCTGGATTTGTGCCCGATTGATGGCAATAGGCTCGCCCCCTATTACATGTGCACCTCTGGCTACCCCTTCGGGGAATACAGGTGTGATGTTATGTTATATACCAATAAAATATACATCTTGTTATGTACAAAAAATTATGCATATAAGTACGAAATTGCCATTTAATGTATGCCCAAGTTTTAGTCATCATTATCACACAGATCAGAACAACCAGAAATTTTATGTCTTTGGAAAATCAATTTCCCCGGTGACAGCCCTAGGCCAGAGGCTGAGTTTCCCACCCTCTTGCAGAGATTATTGTTGTTATACTTACCGCGACTCGTGTCGAGAGCCATTGTCTGAAATTGATACTATTATGATCGTATTTTTCTCATTATTAATTAAATAATCCCGCGTTTGATGGTAGGGGATGTAATTGAAGTGATTTCATCCTTCGTGTGATATTTGAAGTAATAGAATATTTATTAGTTTAAATGCGATACATTGGTTTAAAAGGACTATTATTATTATTATTTATAACATAACATCACGCCCGTATTCTCCGAAGGAGTAGGCAGAGGTGCACATATAGTACACCCACATTTCGCCAGTTATGTTTTTAGGTCCCAATGTAATAGGGGGCGAGCCTATTGCCATCAACCGGGCACAAATCCAGATTCTGTGCTGCCACTGAGAATTATCTAATGGAATAACCCAGTAACACTTTGCCCAACCTGCGAAATGTGGTTGTAGGTACTATGCAGTATTCGTACACGTCTGCCTACCCCGAATACAGGCGTGATGTTATGTTATGTAATGAAATCTAGGTTGTAGATTTTGCCTATATTTAATTAGTTAAATAGGCTTCAGAACATGACCAAGTCTACCCTAAAACCACCAATAATAAATTAAACCAATAATAATAACAGCCTATACGTCCCACTGCAGGGCAAAGGCCTCTTCTCGTATAGAGTTTAAGCATTGATGGAGAACTTTATCATATAAACTACACCTATGTACTATATACCCATGTTTGCAAATTAATAAATGATTTATGATTTATTTATAAAAGTAGCTTCCGCCCGCGATTATGTCCGCGTGGATTTCGTATGTTAAATACCCTATATCCTTCCTCAATAAATGGGCTATCTAACACTGAAATAATTTTTCAAATCGGATCAGTAGTTCCTGAGATTAGCGCGTTCAAGCAAACAAACTCTTCAGCTTTATAATATTATATAATAATATAATAATATATAATAAAATAATAATTAATAAGTATAATAAATAAAAATAATAAATATATATTAATATTATATTATAATATTATAAGTATAGATTGCATTCCTAAAATCAAAAACAAAATACTATGTCCCTTATTCTCCGCCCACACGAAAAATGGATCTTCAAAATTCATCCCCGTGTGATATAAAACATGTATTACATCAACCCTGGTAAACAATGAGCTTCAAATAAACACAGCTACCCTCACAATAACGGCCTGTTTACGAATTTTCACCCTCGACCCTTCGTGTAATGGATTTTGTGGTGTGTGGTGCGAGGGGGAAGCTGGTAGAGGTCTGTGGCCATTAATTTTGTAGCCAGCACTTCGTTTGCGACTGTATCTGGGTTGGTTTCGGACGTTCTACATCCATAGGACTGCCTCGTTGGTCTAGTGGTCGCTAAGCGCGACTGTTGAGCACGAGGTCCTGGGTTCGAATCCCGGGTCGGGCAAAGTGTATTGGGTTTTTCCATTAGGTAATTCTCAGTAGCAGCACGGAGTCTGGATTTGTGCCCGGTTGATGGCAATAGGCTCGCCCCCTATTACATTGGGACCTAAAACATAACTGGCGAAATGTGGGTGTACTTTATGTGCACCTCTGCCTACCCCTTCAGGGAATACAGGCGTGATGTTATGTTATGTTATGTTCTACATCCATAGTCTCTACTAATATTATAAATGCGATAGTTTGTAAGTATGGATGTTTGTTACTCTTTCACGTAAAAACTACTGAATGGATTTTAATGAAATTTCATATGGAGGTAGCTGACACCCTGGATTAACATATAGGCTACTTTTTATCCCGAAAAAGTGTAGCGGGTAACACCGCGGGGCGCAGCTAGTCAGACATATAATCTTTCAACATCAGCCGCTTTACCATAAACTGTTAAAACAACAGTTAACGATATAGAAGCGAGACGCAGCTACGTGCAGTCAAAATTCAAAATGTTTTTATTTCATATAAACCTATTACAGGCGCTTATGAAACGTTAGGATGCTAGTTGCACGGTTCCAAAATGTCATTCCAAAGGATAAGCGGCAAGAAACTCCAGTGTACTGCGGCGTCTGGCTTCCACAGCGTACACTGTCCTGCTTTAAGTGTTCATGGTAAGGGAGCAGGAGCCTTAATAGGAGCTTGCATTGCAGATCAATTTCCGTTGTGGAAGCGAGACGACGCTATGTGCATTGTGCAACGTCTCGCTCCAACAATATAATCCCACTCACTTCTTAAGACATACTTCTATACCTTCAGGGATCGATATTCTAAAAATGATTTTGTAAATATTTCTTTTTGTATTAACAAAATGCTAGCCAATAATTGTCTCACTAATGTGTATGTCTGATTCGAATCCCTCTTCTCATTCAGTGAGCTAATCGTCTCGCTTCCACAGCAGCAAACGTTCTGCTTCAAGAGTTCGAAGTAAGGGCCGAGTTTTTAACGAAAAAATCACTATTCCGCAGTTCGCTTTCAACTTGCACCACAAATATTTGTACCAAGGTGTGGCCTCGTGATTGTTAATATCACGCAGGGGGTGAGCAGGGCCCTCGCGACATATATTGAATGCTAATCAACATAATCTTTCATAACAAAATCCTACAAATCTCTTAGCTACGGAATCACAGATTGGTATTGAGAAATGTAAAAAATCTGTAACTTCTTTTGGAAATTGTGCAAAAGATTGTTATTACAAATTTTGCCAAATGCACTAATGGAAAAAAATGGCCTACATAATTATAATCACGCTTGTTATACTCGACGGGGTAGGTAGATAGATAGAGGATAGAGGTATTATCTTTTGCCATTTTGCCTTCTAAGTTCCATGTACGACCTTTATTGCCCCAGCTATTTTTATTTTTTGTGACTCCTCCAAGCCGGGAATTACAATGATAACCATTAAAACATACATACATACATAAAGTCACGCCTGTTTCCCTGAGGGGTAGGCAGAGACCACGGATTTCCATTTGCTACGATCCTGGCATACTTCTTTTGCTTCATTCACACGCATCACATTCCTCATACACGCTCTTCGCTTTCTTTAAAGTTCGAGGCGTCCCTGGGAAATTACTCGACTGTCTTGGGTAATGCGATGAAATAATATCGTTCCTACTTCGCCAACTGGCTAGCCTGTTGCCATTCTTATTCTCACACTTGGGTTGTTTACGCCTACGACTCGTTATCCTAGCAACGGAAAAAGTTAATAAACTTATCGAATTCTGTCTTTCTAGCAATAGGTTTTGTCGTAGTGTAGATATTAACAAGTCTTTAACAAGACTGGTAGCGAGGTTGACTGTTGGTGTGCTATACATAAATGTAGGTACGGAGATTCTCATTTTTTTTTCGCTGTTAGCTCTGAAGGAGCTCTTACTGCTTAACCGGGTAATTGGCGAGACCTAATAAAAGGCCTCCAGCCAGGCTTATAAACTAAAAACTACAAACTAAGCGACAGCGCCTAACGGCACACCCGCGAGACGGTCGGACCTCGGCTCAGGGCGTCGCTGGGGGAGGAGAAGCTACCACCACTGGTGTTGCTAGATCGGATTGTAACGGAGGTTCTCAACTTGCACCATACCTTAAATACCTTAATGTTACAAGCCAAACCGCAGAATAACGTAACACACAAAATGTTTTCACTCAGTAATATCTTCAAAAGCAATAAAAGGGCGCCATCTTGCGCGTCATGTGTTCTAAATGTTCCCGCGGTTTGTCTATGACAAAGTTTTTTTATCTGTCGATGGACGGAGGTTATTGGATGTGTTCGCTGACTAAGCTGCGTTCGGATATTGTCGTTTTTATTAGATAGAGGAGTGTTTACGTGTGAGTTTTGGCATCTAACAAATATAATAAATGTAATGTGGTTTGTGGGAATAGAAAGTTAATATCCAAGTTTGTAACATAACATAATATCACGCCTGTATTCTCCGAAGGGGTAGGCAGAGGTGCACATATAGTACACCCACATTTCGCCAGTTATGTTTTAGGTCCCAATGTAATAGGGGGCGAGCCTATTGCCATCAACCAGGCACAAATCCAGACTCCGTGCTGCTACTGACAATTACCTAATGGAAAAACCCAGTAACACTTTGCCCGACCCAGGATTCGAACCCAGGACCTCGTGCTCAGCAGTCTTCAGTCAGTCGTTTGTAATAACGAGCGATGTGATTTCATGTTTCATTCATGGGTTTGGCGTCGTACTTCTTCTTATCGTATGGTTGATGAACAACCTGGTGTCAGAGTTTAAACCGCCTGTAGGCGTGGCCTGGCTTTACACACCGTTGAGTCTCAGGTGTGCCGGTTTCCTTACGATATTTTCCGTCTCTGTTTTAGCAACTGATAAGTTTATAGTACGCACATGAATTAGAAAAGACATTGGTGCGTGCCGGGGTTTGGACTTGCGACCTTTGACTTGGAAGTCAAACGGTCATACTACTTAGCTATCTTGTAACTTGTAAGTAATATTCAGTTTCCAGAAAACGTAAACTCCATTTTTTGAGGTCGTTAAAAAATCAGGCCCATTTTCGCAAGGGACAGTAGGATAATAGGGTTTCAATTTATTTAAATATACAGATTAATAAAACATAACATTACGCCTGTATTCCCTGAAGGGGTAGGCAGAGGTGCACATATAGTACACCCACATTTAGCCAGTTATGTTTTTCGGTCCCAATGTAATAGGGGGCGAGCCTATTCCCATCAACCGGGCACAAATCCAGACTCCGCGCTGCTACTGAGAATTACCTAACGGAAAAACCCAGTATCACTTTGCCCGACCCGGGATTCAAACCCAGGACCTCGTGCTCAGCAGTCGCGCTTAGCAACCACTAGACCAACGAGGCAGATTAATATAATGTAAGTTTATCTTTTAAATGAATCAAAATTGAGAACTTATGTCCCATTTTTATCCTGTTGAATTCAAGAATCCAATTTCTATTTGACTGCCTCTGGTCTAGTGGCTGCTAAGCGCGACTGCTGAGCACGAGGTCCTGGGTTCGAATCCCGGGTCGGGCAAAGTGTTACTGGGTTTTTCCATTAGGTAATTCTCAGTAGCAGCACGGAGTCTGGATTTGTGCCCGGTTGATGGTAATAGGCTCGCCCCCTATTACATTGGGACCTAAAACATAACTGGCGAAATGTGGGTGTACTATATGTGCACCTCTGCCTACCCCTTCGGAGAATACAGGCGTGATGTTATGTTATCCAATTTCTAATCCTAGCAGTATCTTTACCCAAACTTTTTATACTTCAATTCTAATCCGCCTAAACCCATGTCACGTCACAGCTTACCATCTAATCTCACAACGCCACTTAAACACGAATCAACTCCCAATCCCACTTCAGTGCCAACACCCAATTTTCCATCAAATTTAATCACAATCTCAAATCTAATAACAAAAAAGATTACATACAATCTATGGAGATTCACCGCAGGCTGTACGACGAACGCCTTTGCCGAAAAGAAAATGGAAGATTGTTTATAGAAAAACATGGCGGTACATTTAGGCGGTCTGTTTGACGCGAACATCTTGTTAGGCTGTACCAAATACGTAGTTTTATAAATATAAATAAGGTGTAAAAAAGGTTGTTCAGTGCGAGTTGTGTCTTCTACATGGGTTCCGTGTAGTTTTATTTTTACATTTAAATGTCTAACTGTAATATGTAAATTTCTTTAAAGATAGCGGTAACTAAGAACTTATATAGTGAATCCATTGTTGTCTACATCATCAGCCGGAAGACGTCCACTGTTGAACAAAGGCCTCCCCCTTAAGTAAAGGGAGGGGTTCCAATCCCCACGCTTGGCAAGCGGCTTGGGGTTTGCAGTGTTGGTGGTGAAGTTACAGAAGACGCTGCTGCCCATCTTCTGGATTTTCCCTTAGTCGCCTCTTACGACACCCACGGGAGGAAGGGGGTGGTCAATTCTAGGCCGGATACCACACGGTGAATAATATTACTAAATATTGATATAACAATAACATATCTAGACTTAGTTAAATCTTCTTTTACATTACATTCTTTTGATTCGTGTTTAATTTTACTGGACGCCTAAACACGTCAGAGTTGCGGGTAACCGGTGGATGCAAATGGCAAGCTGTCGTTCATTGTGGCGTTCTAAGGAGGCCTTTGTTCAACAGTGGACGTCTTCCGGCTGATGATGATGACTTACACACGCCATATTGTTAGTTTGACGACCTTATTGGCTAAGCGATTGGATTGTTGCGCTACGGGTTATAGGTTCGATTCCCGCACGGGGCAAAAATATGTGTGATCTGCAATAAAGATTTTTGTCCCGAATCTGGGTGTTTGTGTCTGTGATAATTCATGTTTGTGAAACGCACCCACGATACAAGAGAAATTCATAGTGTGGGGCGAAGTTTTTTTAAAGTAGGACTCTTCCAAACTCGTCACACGGATTTGTCAAAGTGTGTACCCTTGACCGAATTTCGGTCACAAACCAATCATAACTAAAGTAACCAACTCTAATAGTACCTAATGTTGTGTTTCAAAGCCGCCCTCGTAGTCCGGGCCGGCGACCCGTACATAAACGCCTATTTCCTACGGAACCCTAACTCCGCCGATGTAATACTCCGCAACACAATGGAGGTCGTAACAAATGTAGCCAGTCGCTTACTTGTCACTTTTTCTATGTAAATTGTCGGCGCAATTTGTGTCGCGAGTGTGTCGTCCCTTTGTGTGCTTGCGATTTTTTTGTCGCATGCGATTTTTTTGTCGCCGCCTTTTCGTATTCAATTAAACGTGCTGTTGCGCTCTTTTGTTGGATTATTGGATTGATTTATTTATGTTTACGCCGGTTTAGTTGGCGTTGAGATAAGCGTTGCGTTTTGCGTTTTGCGTTTTTCAGTCGTGGGTTGCATTCGCGTTTTAATTGTGATGTTTATAATCTGTGGTGTTGTGTTGTGGTGATATTGTGTTCAGTGAAATGTATGGTTTTGTGGCACTGGATTAAAATTGTGGAATAATAAGGGTTGTCTGTGAACGTGTGTGTGTTCGATGCTTGGCTATAGACTCGACATATATTACATGAGATTTGTTTAGCGATATGTTGTTGTATAGAATTTTGATAAAGGAGAAGATTTTGGCCTACTTCTAAGGGGATTTCTAGCTGTGATTTTTTTAAACACGAGTTTCTCCTGTATTGCGTTTCACAAACATGAAATATGACTTACTTCTCGGGACTAATTGTGGATCACACAAATTTTGGTCGCGTCATCACCAGGCATCGAACCCGCAACCCTCGGCAGGCTATAGCTACCGCGTCAAGTCGTCACCGTCGTTGGTTGTTATTATTTCGTCGATATCAAGGCATAGACAATAAATAACATTGGCTTTTTCTGAAACTCGTGGAGGTTTTATAGAAGCTAGAAACAAGCATTAGCCGGAAGACGTCCACTGTTGAGTAAAGGCTTCCCCCTTCAGGGACGGTTATTGAAAAGAGTTTTTACTTTATAGTGCTTAAAAAGGGGTAGTATATTAACCATTATGCGCGCGGACTGACATTTAATGTTGTCATAATTGAGGTTTGCAGGGAAAAATACTAGTGTAGGGTTAAGCGCAATCAAGGACACGAATTATATACTCATGGTCTTTAGCAAACCATTAAATATATAGACTTATACTTACAAACACAAACATACATTATACCTAGTTATACCTATGACACCCACAATACAGCAGAAATCTGAAATTAATATCTAAATATAAAATTAGGCGACCTTTAATCGGCCGCAGTGAGCTAGCGTGGTGATCAATGCTCAATCCTTCTCTATACGAGAAGAGGCCTTTGTAGCAGTGGGACAGTTATAGGCTGTTATTATTAGAGTGTCCATAGATCTTCTTTAAAATGAAGATTGTATGCGTTTACTAGTACGAACGAAATAACCAGTTTCAAGCCTGTATAACGTTGTTTACATGTGAACAAATAAGCCTGAGACAGAGCTCCGCCATCACACTTTTACTGACAATATGCAAATCGATTCAAGTTTTAATATAATGTAAATATCTAATGAATATATGTATATTTCACGCTTTGAGCTTACCGCCGAGTATATTAATATGAAAAGGATTTAAATATAATATATCTATCTATATATATCATATAGTAGTAAAACTAATTCAAGTTTTTTAGAACATAATTATAACTCGTGGACTGCTGGACTGATTTTCATGGTTTTTGATTCGTTGGATTTGTCTCCGCCGTGAATAGCAGAGTAGCTACTAAAATATCGAAAGAATCCACGACAAAAATTGAACAAGTAATTAATAAGACTTTTTGTGTCATTTTGCGAGTTTTAAGAGTTCATGGTAATGGGGCAGAGAAGCTTAAAATGCTAAGAAGGGGGTTCGAAGCTCACCGGGTCAGCTGGTACCTATCATATAGAAAGAAAGAAAGAAAGATAATTTATTTTGATTTTTTATATAATATAATAACTTCACGCTTGTGTTCAGATAGGCAGAGTGCATAATACACCCACATTTCGCCAGTTCTGCTTAGGTTTCAGGTAGACTCGCCATCAATTGCCATAAATAGGCACAAATCCCAGTGATCGCAAAACACGAGCTTGGTCCTGGTCTTGATTCCCGGGTCGGGCAGTGTTATTGGGTTTTTCTATTTGGTAATTCTCAGTAGCAGCATGGAGACCATATTTGTGGACGGTTAGCCTACCACCGCCTGGTTGGAATATTTTCCCTTTTCGTTGGAGAAACTCCATACCCCTTTCACACCCTTACCGCAGCCCTTACCACAGAGGTAATAGGCTCGGTCCTTGTTAAGTTGGGACCTATAATATAACTTGCGGAAGGTAGGTGTAAGCTCCTGTCTATCCTTACGGGGAATACGGGCGTAATGGTAGATATTGTATGTATATCTTACATTAATAAAAACTGAATAAACGAGGTTTAAAAATACCTAGTCTGCTCTTAAAGCCGAAAGGAAAAATGTAAGTAGATGATCAAAGATAAAATCTTAAGTATATTAAGATAAAAGGGATATCAACTAGGCTACCTCCTGAATGGCAGCCATTTTATATTCTCGTTCATAAAATTGTCATAAACCCAGATTGCTTGACTTTAAACGTAAAAGTTTAATAATTATCCTCATAGTTAATGAGCTTGAATGTTCCTCTATTGGCCAATCCACTGTGATTATAACCTCTTTTAACCTCAAGACTCTTTCGTTTTTTTACAAGCGCGACCATCGACAATAATTGGTTAATTGATGACAATAAAGTGGGTTGTTTATGGTAGGTTCTCTTTTTAAATAGTTCTGAATTAAGTATCTGTGGTCTTGGAGGGTTTTAATTTTGTGCAGTTGCTATGTTTTATTTAAAGTTTTTTAAATAATTTCTTTGAAAAATGTTGAATTATGTTTTGTGAGGCTTATTTTAAGTTCATGCTAATTATTTATGATGATTGTAGAAGACTGCCTTGTTGGTCTGGATGTCGCTTAGCGAGACAGCTGAATGAGGTCTTAGGTTCGAGTTCTAGGTTAGGTGAAGTGTTACTGGGATTTTCCTTTTGTTAATTCTTAGTAGTAAGTAGGGCGGTGCCTGGATTTCTGCCCGGTTGCTGGCAAAAAGCTAACCCCCTATTACATTGGGCGGAATGTGAATACAGGCATGATGTTGTGTTAAGATCTAAGTATACTTAAGCAGTTAATAAAAAATTGACCTACATGAATGTGGCTAGTAAACGATTCTATAATGTAACTTTTTTACAATAGGTAGGTTAATCATTCATTCCCAGTTATACTAAGATTGATAATTGATATTGATTGTGAATAGTACAAAAACAAAGTTGAAGATAAACAAAAGTGAAAAACAAATCATTTTTTTTTTGCACTTTGTACACTACTTTTGCCATTAGGTATGTAATTTGTAAGAGAAAAGCGGGGCCTCCTAATACAGGTATTACTTTTACTTAAAAGGAGGTCCCTATGTAAGATTTTTCAATAGTTGTATAAGTTTCTGAAATAAATCTTTTTTATTTTTATTGAAATCAACGACTAGATGTATCAACATTAATCTCCCATATATCTATATTATAAATATCTCTTAGATACGGATCGTTGTCTATAAAGTTTAACTGTAACTTTATGGTTAGTAAACTAAGTATTTGGCTCAGTTATAGTTAAGTATTTGACGGTCCAGTTAGTGTTATAATAAACATCGGCCGGTTTATCGATACCCGTGAGATAAAAATGTTATTTGATTGGTGTTTGTGTTGCTTTTTTTACTGGTTTCAGTATACCTTTAAGAATCTGTATATTAAATGCGTTGCATGCTTTTTAACACCCCCCCCTTCTTATCAAAGGATGGGGGGGGGGGGGGGTTGTCCTACAGTGGACGTTTCCCGGCTGATGAATTCATCTAAATAATTTACATACATAGTATCACTTTGCCCGACCCGGGATTCGAACCCAGGACCTCGTGCGCAGCAGTCGCGCTTAGCAACCACTAGACCAACGAGGCATTTACTTGATTACAATAACGATAATTTTAAAGTTACAACATATTTTCATTAATATACTAATGACTTTTCCCATTTATTATGCAGCCATGATCGTCCCACTGCAGGGCAAAGGCCTCCCTTTCCCACCTATTAATATCGTAATATGTTTAACATGTCAAAACAATAAACACCATAAAAACCTTATTGAATACTACACAATTTCAAGAATCCATTAAATATTCGACAAAACACCCATTCTAGTCTTATCGAATACATCAAAACCGCCATCAAAATTCTATCATCCGACCTCATTACAAAAATCCAATTCAAAATAACATCATCATTGTATAAAAAGTAAAAACTCACCCTTCGTTCTCATCCCTACTTATTATAAAATAACCAATAACATGCGTTAGCGGTGGCTGTATGCCGCAGCTGTCGTTGCCATGAAAATAGTTAGGAGCGTTATCATTGGTCGGTGTCATGGCGGACATTAGGCGCATCTGTCATTTTTATATTGTTTCCCGCCATATTTTGAGTGTTGCGTATTTATGTGTAATAATGAAATGTTATGTTTATTGTGTGGACTAATGTTTATAGTATAAATTAATGTTCGAAGCTTAGTTTTTGTATGATTGTCGTTTAATGAAAGTTTGTAGAATGTGAGAAATAACCGACTTTAATTCTAAGTAACAATTTTTTTGACTGCCTCGTTGCTTAGCGCGACTGCTGAACAAGAGGGCTTGGGTTCCAATCCCAGGTTGGACAAAGTGTTACTGGGTTTTGCCATTAGAAGATTCCATTACAGAATTCCTAGTAGCAGTAAGGAGTCTGGATTTGTGCCTGGTTGATGGCAATAGGCTCGCTCCCTATTACATTGGGACCTAAAACATAACTGGCGAAATGTGGGTGTACTAAAAGTGCACCTCTACCTACCCCTTCGGGGAATACAGGCGTGTTGTTATGTTATGTAAGAATTTTTTATCGTATTGTCCCGTAAAAAATCCTTATTACTTAGCTTACCTATATACATATATATATATATTTCTATTCTTTGATACCTAGTTAGTCGTGTAAGAATAGGAAGAGCATTTTGTAAGTAAAAGAGACCTAAAAATTCCACTTTATTTTATTTAAAATTAAAAAATCCGGCCGCAGTCTTGAGAAGAACTTAAAAATCCTTTGATCTTAAGACAAATCCTGAGATATGGTAACCCTACATACGAGTTACTCTATAAAGGGTACGCAAGGGTTAAAATGCAAATTAATTGGATTCTACAAAACTTGGCGTTAACTGTCAAATAATAGTTTATATATATTTTTTTTTACAAGTTAGGTAGAGTAGGCAAAGGTGACTAACCCTCGCTTAGCAACCCTAGTAAAAGGTCCCAGTGTACTTAATAGGGGCCAGCCTATTGCCGTTAACCTAGCACAATTCCAGACTCCGTGCTGCTACTTTTTATTTTAAAGATATTGGTATTGATAAAGGTCAACGCTTAAACTTATTAAATATATAAAAAAGTCGCCCCACACTAGGAATTTCTTATGTATAGATGCGTTTCACAAACATGAAATATCACATACACAAGCACCCAGACTCGGGACAAACATCTGCGGATCGCACAAATTTTTGCCCTGTGCGGGAATCGAGCCAGCAAACCTTAGCGCAGCAGTTGAATCGCTTAGCCACTGCACCAATCGGGTTGTCAATACGCATAAGAACGAAACGTTCTAACTAAATAATATTTTAATAATTGATATGGGTATCAAATATTAAATTATAATTATGTAAGCCTTTATGTTGTGTTCTAATAATAACGGAATTATCCACAAAATAAAAAGACTGCTGAGCATGAGGTCCTGGGTTCGAATCCCGGGACAGGCGAAGTATTTTTGGTTTCTTCAATAAGTAATTCTCAGTAGCAGCACGGAGTGGTCGTGTACCCAGTTGATGGCAATAGGCTGGCCTCCTATTACATTGGGACCTAAAACATAACTGGCGAAATGTGGGTGTATTATAGACGACCGCCTACCCCTACGGGGAATGCAGGCGTGATGTTATACGTATTATCCACAAAATTATTCAAAAAAAAAATCAGGAGAAAAACAGTTAGGTTCCTCCTGTCACTACACGTATACAGCCACTCGTAAAACCCGAATTATTAACATATAAATTGCTATTTGTCAAGCACGGTGGCCGAGCCGCGATAAGGCACGCCGCGCAAACGATTACACTGTTCTATACATACGAAGGTATAACTGGAGGTGCAGTGTGGAATAAACTTGTTAGGAATCATTTTTGAGTGTAGTTAGATATCTGTGAGGTTGAGCGGTGCTTGAGACGTACTGCCTTTTGATGGGTGATCGCTCTTCATGTAAAGATCCCTTCTTGCTTCGGAAAGAACATTAAGCCGTTGGTCTTCTATCTGATCTCTCTCCGGTCTCACTGTCCCATCGGACTATGAGTGTGAGAGAATAAAGAGTGCACTAGTACCCTGTAAATCCAATCCACTGTATCTGCAATTATAGTTTTTCGAATTAACAACGTCCATTCGATTCCTCTTTGCCTGTTACATGGTTCTGCATTAATATAACATAAACATAACATAACATCACGCCTGTATTCCCCGAAGGGGTAGGCAGAGGTGCACATATATTACACCCACATTTCGCCAGTTATCTTAGTCCCAATGTAATAGGGGGCGAGTCTATTGCCATCGACTGGGCACAAATCCAGACTCCATGCTACTTTCGGAAACACCCAATAACATTTTGCCGGACCCGGGATTCGAACCCTGATCCTCGTGCACAGCAGTTGCGCTAAGCGACCACACTACTCAGTCTAGTAGTTTAGTCTGCGTTACTGCGCTAGAGGAAATTATATGCAACTAGAGTCTCATATGTACTGCGCTACATAATAATATGCAACTGGGGGCCTATGTATTACTGCTAATCAGGTTGCTAATTGACGCCTTGCTAACATGGTGCATTCAGCTATATTACGATAACATTATGTAAAGTATGTTCGCACTTAATATTTATCTTTTAAATCATCTTAATAACTGGCTAATTATCACAACAGGTGTCTATAGGCATAATTATGGAGCAGGGCAGTTTGCGAGCCATTTCTGTAATGCCTTAGTCTCTTTTGCTAGCAATAAAAATATACAACATTGTCTATGCCCATATTGTTGATGACTAATTAGGTGTACTCTATAATCTATGGTACCGGTCCTAGACTTGGTTTAGTAGTCGTGAAGAGCGACTAGTAAGTATGAGATCCAGGGTACGATTCCCGGTACTTGCTATGTATTTTTGAGTTTTTCTGTTAGGTAATTCTCAGTAATACCGGTTGAGATTTGTGCCTGGATATAGGTAATTAGTTTGCCGTCTAAATAGCACTTATAATATAACTAGCGATAAACTTCTTACTGCAAAAGCAGGCGTCTTCTTATCGTATGGTTGATGAACAACCTGGTGTCAGAGTTTAAACCGCCTGTAGGCCTCTGACATGGCTTTACACACCGTTGAAAAATCTCTCATGTCTGCCGGTCTCAACACGATGTTTTTCTTCACAGTTTTTAGCAACTGATAACTCATTTATAGTACGCACATGAATTCGAAAAGACATTGGTGTGTGCCGGGATGAACTTGTGACGTTTGACTTGGCAGTCCAACGGTCATAGGACTTGGCTATCACTGCTACGTGAAAGCAGGCGTGATGTTATGTTATAGGCATTTTAGAAGCCATAAAAACCAATCAATACACAGGGGGTCGGTCATTACTATTTTTGCTTGATTTAGACCCTATCTCAACCCCCTTTCCCCTATGAATCAGCTTACACAATAAATGATTGGCCAACTGAATAGAATTATTTAAGCAACACTACCAACACATACAGTCTACAACACTCTAAAGATATAAATCAACAATCAAGAATTGGGGCGAAGCGGCACAATTAGCCACTAACTAGTCCAAATTACCCACATCTCCCCGGTCTCAGGGGACGCTAGGCATGCTCTACTCAGATTATTGGTGTTACGAACCGCGCCGGGGGGCGTGACACTGCATTTTTGCCATATCGCCCCATAATGGACCAGTATTTATCATTGTTATAGAGTTTATTATGTTTTGTGATGGTTTGTCGGGCTTGCTTCCCCCGCGACTACGTTTATGTGAAGAATTTTGCTGTTTTTAGGATAAAATGTTAGTCTAGCCTATCTTGGTAAGGCTGTAAGGCTTTATTTTTACACTAAAAAACACATTCCTACATTTCCGGCTTTGAAAATTATGCAGTTTTTAAGATTAGATAATATTTTTACTTTAATATAGTATTCTTTTAGGTTAGAATGTAAGTCTAGCCTATCTTAGTAAGGATTTAGGCTTCATTTTAACACTAAAGACGTATTTTCTGGCTTTGAAGTCTCCCCAAAGGCTTGAGTTAAGTTCATGTTGTTTTTATGTGACCTACGTACTATACCTACCTACTTATATTTATCCCGGTAGGATTAATGTACTAGGTCTTCTTCTTCGTCCGTTAGACCGTCCAGGGTTCCCATGACGAACTTAATTATCGTCACTTCTACCTGCATCCTTGAGGCTCCCTACTTGTTTCCCTGAAGGCTCTCTACTTGCACCTAAACGTACCTACCTGTAAGTGCATGCATGAATAACATGGGTAAACAACTGAAGCTTTGGAAATCACATCCCCATTATTTTCTTAGGTCTTACACAATCTAGACGGCCATATCTTTTATCCCGAAAATAAATTAAAAACAACAAAAATCCCTCTCCCGCCATTATCGCAAACGTCAAAATCAAACCGACCAATCAACAAAAAAAGAACGACTCCGTTCCACGTACCGAAAACCGAAAAACGATTACAAAAATAAGCCATACCCACACCTATTTTATTACACGCTGATAACTAACTAATCTTCAAAGGCCGGACCACGAATACTTACCGTGGATATTTAAAAAACTATAAAAAGTTAAACTGGCGATTGCGGCTGTTAAGAAGCGGGAATCTTTGTAATAAAACAAAGTAATTTATGGTTGGGTCTTCTCAACCGGCTTTATGTATATTCAAGGTGTGATCGAGAGAGGTAGGTAGTCTGATTTGTATTTGCTTGGCGATAGGCAGAATTAGAATTCAATTTTACGCTTCGTTAAAAAAACCATGCTCTGTTCCACGAATAGTGAATCACTATTTTATGTATGCTTTTATTATCAAGATATAGTCACAGTTTGCCATCGTAAATTAATTATAGATTAAAAGCTACGCGCGTCGCGTAACTTGGACATGCTAATCATAAAAATACCGAAAAAAGTTACTTAATGTGCCCAAATTTTGGCGAGAACCAACTCTAAAATTCTCATAACAGCAAAAAATCTTCAACTACATATTAATTAAATTGTTTTAATTATTTTACAGCTTAATTACAAGGCATAGATTGTAGATATTTATGTAAATTACATAGATAGGTTCCTATTTTGGACTAGTCTCAAATTATACGCCCAAATTCATAGTTATAACTTACCGCGTAATTTTAGTCTAACCAGATTAATTAATGCTATGATTTTGACAAAACTAATTTAGTTTTACCTAAGTTGAACGTTGATTAAACTGTCCATTTAGAGCGAGATATACATCGACTATTATAGTCCTATTTACAGCCAAGTGTCCGTGCTGCTACTGAGAATTACCTAATGGAAAAACTCAGTATCACTTTGCCCGACCCGGTATTCGAACCCAGGACCTCGTGCTCAGCAGTCGCGCTTAGCAACCACTAGACCAACGAGGCAGTCATATTATGTGTATTAACTACTTATAGAGTAACGTATTTAGTTTTATTAATATTGTAAGTAAGTATAGAATAATTTATGTAATCAAATACTTAAACTTCATGTTTTAAAAGCTTCTTCATCATTCCGTCGGTCGACTGCTCGGCGCCGATACCGACGGGCAGTTTCAAACTGAATATCGTTTTCATTTTGATGTAGTTAACGTATTATGATCAATAATTTAGTTATTCAGTAAATCCCTACTAATATTATAAACGCGAAAGTTTGTGAGTATGAATGGATGTTTGTTACTCTTTCACGTAAAAACTACTGAATGGATTTTAAAGAAATTTCATATGGAGATATCTGACACCCTGGATTAATATAGTCTACTTTTTATCCCGAAAAAATGTACCGGGTAATACCGCGGGGCGCAGCTAGTATATCATCATAATATATAACCAATGTATTCCCTAACAGTGGTAGAAAATATCGTGTGGAAATCAGGATTCGATTTTCTGAAATCGCCAACCCGCAGAGAGCTAGCGTGGTGATTAATGCTCAATCCTGTTTGAGAAGAAACCTTTGATGTCGGACGGTTATAGGCTGAAATTGTAACCTGAATATATATTTCGTTGAAGAGTCAGTCCTCTATCATACCTCCTGGATTACCCTAATTGTCACGTGGTGAGGTTGTAAAGTCTGCCGACTGGTATCAAGCCCTGCTGAGTGGTATCCGGCCTAAAATTGACCACTTTCCTCCCGTGGGTGTCGTAAGAGGCGACTAAGGGAAAATCCAGAAGATGGGCAGCAGCGTATACTGTAACTTCCCTACCAATACTGCGATCAAGCCGCTTGCCAAGCGCGGAGATTAAGGGCAGGGTGCGCCACAACCTTGGTGTGGACGCTGTATATGCTACCCAATATAATAGTGCAGTTAAAAGTTATATCGTCTCTTGAATATATTATTTTTATTTAAAAAAACTTCGCTCCACACTAGGAATGACTCTTGTATCGTGGGTGCGTTTTACAAACATGAAATATCACACACAAACACACAGACTCGGGACAAACATCTGCGGATCGCACCAATTTTTATCCCGTGTGGCAACCCGCAACACTTAGAGCAGCAGTCTAATCGCTTAGCTAAAAAAACTACCTGTAAACACCATTATTTCAAGCAAATAAACTATTATATTCTACTCTATTCTAATGCGCAAATCAGGTTGTCAAAATCTCCGACGTCGGATAATTCTGGACTGCAATTCTTCGTCGTACCGTCAATCATTGTGGCACCATTCTACATTGCAGTTTGACAACTACATTAATGGCTTTCTTGTCCCAGAAAACGAATGGACTTGATAATCATGCCTTTTTGAAATTAACCTAAATATCGTTTTAATTATAACATAACATCACGCCTGTATTCCCCGAAGGAGTAGGCAGAGGTGCGCATATAGTACACCCACATTTCGCCAGTTATGTTTTTAGGTCCCAATGTAATAGGGGGCGAGCCTATTGCCATCAAGCGGGCACAAATCCAGACTCCGTGCTGCCACTGAGAATTACCTAATGGATAAACCCAGTAACACTGTTCCCGACCCGGGATTCGAACCCAGGACCACGTGCTCAGCAGTCGCGCTTAGCAACCACTAGACTAACGAGGCAGTCCAGACTTAAATATGGTGTAATTAAAATTAAATGAAACCTAATTAAATTGTTTGTTTGTTTGTATTTTATGTTGCCGTACAGTTATTTAATTGCGCTGAAACTTGGTACGAAGCAAGCTGGAGCCCGAAAGAACATAGGCTGTAAAAGAAAAGAAAAACCTGGAAAAGATGCGTTGAAGTTAGATATAGGTATACAAGCGGACGAAGTCGCCGGCGGAAGCTAGTTATCTGAATTACGGACAAAACTTTGGATCCCTATGAAAACATATAGCGCGCACGGAGATGTCTGAGATTTAGCATAGTTAACGATTACGTGAAGAAATGTAGAACAAAAAAAAATACCACTGATAGGACTAATAGTAATTATTAATTACCGTGAAAATATAATATACGCTAATCCAATACACACTAGACCAGTATTTCCACAAACATAATTATTAAAACTACTTTATACCACAGATTATAAAATCAAGATGATATTCTCAACTGCTACCAAACTCCCCTCTACACGAGAAGGCGTGTATATAACTAGTCTCAATACCTTTGCTCCTAAAAAAAGAAAATTAAAAAAAAAACCACCCGACGATGAGGTAACGAACGAGGCGCGGTTGGCGCGTTCCTTTTTCAAAAACTCGACGTGTGTGGTCCATTTGGATTGTGATTGTGGCAATTTGAATTTTATTGTTTGAGATATAAGGTTGGGTTTCGTTTGTTAATGATTTCAGAAATGTTTTTGTATAGTATGTATGAATATTGTGGCCAGTAAAGAACTTAATTGGTAGAAAATCGTACGTCATTTTTGTTTTGTGTGAGACTTGAGTTTTCAGTTTGTATGACTTAATATTGGATATTGTTTAATTAGTGTGTTATTGAGTACGTTAGCGTATTTAATTGTTTTTTTAATTTGCTGATAACGAGGTGGGTTGTCTAAAAAATAAGTAAGAATAGAATTAAAAGTAAATTAGTCTATATTTTAAGAGATATGGTCTATCGCAGCTCACAACCGAGAGGAATGGAGGAAGGCTTTTGCCCTGCAATGGGACGATCATGGCTGAAATACTAAATAATAATAATATTTTTTTAAGACAAAGGCTTTTAAATCAAAAGTACCATAATATTATATTGTCACCAAACTTATTTAAGTATGCGAAATTTCATTTCAATCGGATGTCAAAAAGTGGTTCTAATTTAGATTGCAAGATTTGACCTAAACAAACTCACATACATACAAAGATTGCAAGTTAAATAATAGTTTGTTGTAGGGACTTATGCATTTTGCTAACTATATTCCCCCCTTATTGTCAGTGTCTGGACTGCCTCGTTGGTCTAGTGGTCGCCAAGCGCGACTTCTGAGCACGAGGTCCTGGGTTCGAATCCCGGGTCGGGCAGTGTTACTGGGTTTTTCCATTAGGTAATTCTCAGTGGCAGCACGGAGTCTGGATTTGTGCCCGGTTGATGGCAATAGGCTCGCCCCCTATTACATTGGGACCTAAAAACATAACTGGCGAAATGTGGGTGTACTATAGTATGTGCACCTCTGCCTACCCCTTCGGGGAATACAGGCGTGATGTTATGTATGTATTGTCAGTGTTAAACAATTGATTATATTATACTTGTCACTGTCGTTTGCATGTCAAAGGATAGAGATGTCAATAGACTTAACAAGTTATCTTAAAACACATGTTAGTATCGTTTCTAAGTAAAGGAGATTGTTTGGGAATAGAGTAGGAGACTAGAGGTAGATAAATTACCTATATTTATGAAATTCTTTCTAATAAATACATGACTGCCTCGTTGGTCTAGTGGTTGCTAAGCGCGACTGCTGAGCACGAGGTCCTGGGTTCGAATCCCTGGTCGGGCAAAGTGTTACTGGGTTTTTCCATCAGGTAATTCTCAGTAGCAGCACGGAGTCTGGATTTGTGCCCGGTTGATGGCAATAGGCTCGCCCCCTATTACATTGGGACCTAGTGATGTTATGTATGTACATACACACATAAAGTAACACCCGTTTCCCTGAGGGGTAGGCAGAGACCACGGATTTCCATTTGCCACGATCCTGGCATACTTTTGCTTTATTCACACGCATCACATTTCTCATACACGCTCTTCGGTTGAGGGTACTCCTCACTTGCCCTTTTTGCAGAACATCTCCGCTTTGGTCTAGGTATGTTCGCCTAGGTGTTCCCCTCTCCGATACTCCACTAACACTCGCCTAATTATATTCATTCTAATAGCAATTGATTTTGAATTACTTACCAAAAAACATAGCAGGATATCATCAATCCAGCCATAAATAGTTTCGTCCTTGACAAACTTGGAATAGACAGTTCCTGCATTATTGTATATCTACCTGAAGAATAATTTTATGGCATTTTGATACTAATCGCCATCTTTCATTTAGTTATTCCGAAGATTAACGCGCCTTTGGCTAACAAATAAATAATAATAATTTATCTAATAAAGGCTTTTAAAAGTAATTGAACAAATATTTCAGTAGGTCCTAAGAATATTTGAATAAAAAAAAAATGTCTTATCTTTGACGATAGATGGCGCTACCAGTTCTGTTAAACCTAGTGCGCATGCGTGAAGATGTCTTCAAACAATACAGTTTCTAACAGTATTTGAGAAGTCTCTGTCTAGCCCTTTTAGTATAATTTCTTTGTGACTAGATTTTTAATATCTCATAGTCTCAGTGGAGTGGCCCATGTCTACCCTGAATGTTGCACAAAAACATACCATCACGCTTGTATCATACGAAGGGGTAGGCAGAGGTGTCGGTACCTATAGTACACCCACATTTCACCTGCAGCAAATTCCACACACAAACACCTTTCAACAGCATAATGTAGGTCTCTACACCTCTGCCTACCTCCTCGGGGAATACAAGCGTGACGTTATATTATATTCACGATCTCTAGAGAGAACAACGATGGGTCCTGCATATTAAAAGCTCCCTCAATTATCCCAAGACACCTTCATCCTGCCTCAGACTAGCATTAATACCTACATACCTGCCTACCCCAAAAGGCCTACACTTAATAAATACCTCCTATAATATATGACTTCTTTATACCCATTACTTGCGCCCGCGCACGTCAAAGTAATAGGATAATTACAGTGTTGCCAGCTAAAAGCGTGGCAAGTAATTATGTTCATATAATTGGCGAAGATGGCGGGCCTGTGGAGTATAATTGACATACCGAGCGATGAATGCCGGCATTCTATGGTTCTGCACTTAACAATGGTATAACCATAGTTTAACTATGTTTTTAGTATACCCTGCCCCTATCGTATGGTTAATGAACAACCTGGTGTTAGAGTTTAAACCGCCTGTAGGCCTCTGACTTTACACACCGTTGAAAAGTCTCTCAGGTGTGCCGGTTTCCTCACGATGTTTTCCTTTGCCGTTTTTAGCAATTAATAACTTTATAGTACGCACATGAATTCGAAAAGACATTGGTGCGTGTCAGGGTTTGCTTGCGACCTCTGCCTTGGCAGTCCGACGGTCATACCACTCTGCTATCACTGCACACTACCCTGCCCCTATGCCCGACAACAACATAAGTTGAGAAGAGTGATTATGAATACGGATCGGAATTTATGTAACACCTTAATTGTACCATATTCTTTCAAATAAATTTATTATTATTATTATTATTTGTATCTCATTTTATTTACTCGGGCTATCAACCATGTGGAAGATACCCGGACTTTTAAAAGGCTTACGTGGGGACACAGGTCCAACACGCAGAGGCCCGTTGAGAACTTTAATCTAAAAGGGGATGGGACACCAGCTAGGGACACCACACAACTGCTCTATAACAGAACAGCCATGAAAAGTCCCCAAAAGGTGCAGGACTATTGAGAAAAATGGATACTAAAATGATTTGGTCTATTGTGTTGGGATGTTTCGTGGAATGGTTATTTTTAGTTTATTCTGAATAACAACGGCGTCTGCCTTTAACCATATAATATGCAGTATATTAGCAGACGGTGACTCGCCACTCACTAGATGGGCCCCCTAAACAGTCGCCACTATAGGCAACAGGGAGCAACACCGATGCGAGTGGCTAGGGGTGTAGAGCGGTGCGGCCCCGGTTTCACCATCGCGCGTCTCGAAGACTCGGAGCGGGTTTCCCCGCTATTACGCCATTAGACACTTCCACCCCCGAGCATATAGCTCTGGCGACCCCTCTCTGACCAGCCAACTAAGGCAAGAAAGAGCTGAGAGTCCTGCGGGCGCTCTTCGGTTTCCACTCCAGCTACCCATATCGGGCAAACCGGGGATGAGTCCCTGACCGACTCTCTGGGGTATCAGGCACGTTGTGTCGCCACTCACAAACAGCTCGCCACAAGCTGCCCTGCGGTTTGTGTGCTTTTAGTACAAGTCCTTGTGATATATTTTTTATTTCTATCACGAGGGTTGGTAAAGCTATACTACTGTCCCCTCCGGTGTTACGTTATTCTCATGTTGAGGTAACGATGTGCCCAGAGGGTTTTATTATTATTATTATTATTGATAACCAAGCGGTATGACTGTTAAGTTTAAGTTTTTAAGTTTAAGTTTATTGGTACATAAAAGAACAACAACACAGTACATATAGCAAATGGACAGCAGTCGGTTGTACTACCAGGTCAACATTCTTGTCAGCTTTCCGTACTCCTAAACTAGGTACGCAGACCTGTATCTTAGGAGTCGGAGATTTTGTGGCTTCAATTTATATAATACAACCGTGACTTTTTGACCGGAGACTGCCAAGTCAGAGGTCGCAAGAAAACCCTAGCACCAATGTCCTTCCGAATTCATGTGCGTACTATAAAATTATCAGTTGCAAAAAACGGTGAAGGAAAACATCGTGAGGAAACCGGCACACCTGAGGGATTTTTCAACGGTATGTAAAGCGTTGGCAGGCCTCCCACCAGATGGACCGACGATATCGTCAGCATTGCGGGCAACCGGTGGATGGAATTGGCAAGCTGTCGTTCTTTGTGACGTTCTAAGGGGGAGGCCTTTGTTCAGCAGTGGACGTCTTCCGGCTGATGATGATGATGATGTAAAGCCATGTCAGAGGCCTACAGGCGGTTTAAACTCAACCATGAGTATAAAAACGACACGGAAAACGGTTACTCTTCAGTACTAAACAATGACGTCACCAACTCCTGAAAACAACCACTCGTTTCCACGCTGGCCCATTGCGTACACGGCGCACAGCCAGGCGCGACCATTCACACCTGTCATAACTTAGCAGGTGCTGTAATTATCTTCCAAAGATGGCAATCAGGTGTCAATCATTTGATAAAGTACCCTCTGGTAGTTAAATAGACCTCAAGCCATCACTCGGCTGTGTTTTTAATGCATTTGTGGAACGAAACACCTCGTTGGTCTAGTGGTTGCTAAGCGCGACTGTAAGCATGAGACTTTCCGTTTAAATCCCGAGTCGGGCAAAGAGTTAGTGTTTTTCTATTAGGTAGTTCTCAATAGCAGCACGCAGTCTGGATTTGTGCACGGTTGACGGAAATAGTTGCTACAGTGGTTGCTAAGCGCGTCTGCTGAGCACGAGGTCCTGGGTTCGAATCCTGGGTCGGGCAAAGCGTTATTGGGTTTTTCCATTAGATAATTCTTAGTGGCAGCACGGAGTTTGGATTTGTGCCCGGTTGATGGCAATAGGCTCGCCCCCTATTACATTGGGACCTAAAACATAACTGGCGAAATGTGGGTGTACTATATGTGCACCTCGGCCTACCCCTTCGGGGAATACAGGCGTGATGTTATGTATGTAATCAAGTAACCAGTCAGGCACTAGATGTCTGACAAATGCTGAAGTGCAACTACATAATTGGTGCATCTGCCAGACATACCTAACCGATCGTTTTCTCTTTATTTTTTACTTTATGTTTGTAAATTATTTAGAAGAATTCATCAGCCAGAAGATGCCCACTGTAAGACAACCCCCCCTTAGATAAGGGGGTAGCTTCGGAGAATACAGGCGTGACGTTATGTATGACGGAAATAGGCTCGCTCCCTATTACATTGGGACCTAAAATGCCAAGGTGGGGATTATGGCAACCGCACCTTAAAGCGGTGGCCTTTATTCAACAGTGGACGTGTTCCAGCTGATGATGATATTGATAGAAAACGTTTGTTATTACTATAGCAACAGAGCTCGAAACCCTCTGAAGGTAATGCGATAGCGCGACGACCTAAAATATGGAATTGGTAAGCAGAAAACGCGTAATTCTTCCAGTTTTCTTGGCACAAATATTATCAAAATTCCTGTCAGATGACCCGGGTTTTTGAAAACTCCACGTCATTATCATGGTAGATACACAGAAGCCCGAAACTCCGACAACAAGTTCCATTAACACTGGATGTCAAACCGGGTATCGTATTACCAGTAACATGACTGCGGAGGTCAGATAGGCGCTCCTGTACTTTTGAATACTGGTTGCAACAACATAACCAGCCACACAAACAAGTAGAAGTCAGAATAACAACTAAAACAAAATATGTTGCGCCGTTAGCCGAAACATATAAAATAAAACAAGAATACTAAATTACCATACCCGGGCCTCAAACCGATTAGACTACACGCAGTGCGTTACGGTCCCTATTGTGTTACATGTCAAAATAATTCTCCTTTTCTACCATTTCATGTTTTTTACTCACCGTCCTCCAACCAAAATGGTGGCGGCGAAAATGTGTCTCCAAAAAGGTTTTTTAGGATTCCCGATAAGGCTTTATTTATTTTATTATCTGTGGAAGTTTAGCTGTTGTTATAATGCCGGCGTAATGGCAGAGGGGCAAAGGACTCTAACTGAGAAGGAATTGACGAGTTGTTAGCTGCGTTTTGCGATTTCGGACAATTAAATTCTGGTTTCATCACGATGTTTTCTTTCAACGTTAGTCAGTGATGTTTTAGGATATTGAAAATGTTATAGGCCACTTCGGGATGGTTTTAGGATCGGCACAATTCTATGACATCTGAAAAAAGTAATGGCAAAGAAGCTGATATTACCCCATAAATGGCAATCTAGGTAATTGTAAACACCTACATTCTGTGTAATTAAATGATTACTTACTTACTTAGGCTTATGTAGAGCGGTAAAAAATTTTGAAATTCTTGATAAAAGATAACTCTGCCAGCCTCTTTGGAGATTACCATAAATATAAAAAAACGATTTAAAATAAACTTACCCACTTTCTGCCACTATTATTTTGCTAGCACCTTTAGAAAACACTCGAAAAGACAAAAAGAATTCAACGTAGACATTTTCCCTTTGACCAAAATCAATTTGGCGCGTAACGTTTGAAATAGGAACGTTCTCGCCTGTCAAGCGTTTGAGAGCACTTTGTTCTCGATTACAGCCGCAGCCATATTGTTCTTTATTTGAATATTGTATTGTAGACACGAGATTGCTTTTGTTTTGACAATTCAAAAAGGTTTCAAGTCACGGAAATAAATTCAACTGGATTTTTTTTAATAGTTCATTGAGTTTTTAATTGACGTACCTTAGTTGATCGCTGGAGTAGATTGAAGAAAATGCAGCTTCTATCTGAATAAGGAAGACAGACGCCATTAGCTGGCTCTGAAGTAAACATGTACCATAACAGGGTTAGGAACCTGGTATCGCGTACAAAAAGCAGTCGACACGATCCTATAATCTATTCTCACACTAGGCAAAGGTATAAGTGCTTACTTGTAATAATTAAACCTCCTTTTAAATGTCCGTACGTAAAGGTGCATGTTTTTATCAAACAAATTGTCACACAACTTAGTCACACTGCAGGTATTTTACTTTTAAACTAACAAAGCAATACTTTGGCTGAACCATAAAATTCCATGCCCAAATATGTTCAGCGCGAATTAAAAAAAAAAGCCCGCAATCCGTCATGAACCGTAAACGTCAACAAATAGAAAAAAAAACGGTCAAAACACTTGATAATCAATTTGCCGCGAAAATGTACGCCAAAATATGTAACAAACTTACCATTTGCTGTCGGCGAACTCCTTATTCTTCGAGGCTCTGTGACGTTTTTATTTTGACAGCTGCATTTGTAAGTTTGTGTGTTAACAACAATGGTTTCATAGAAAAAGCCGAGTTTTAAATCTGTTTCATTAGCGACAACCGTAACTTATTAGGCGTAAGAATGCACGAAATTGACAATGCGGCCTATATTGAACAGGGAACTGCATGTTTCCGTGTTTAAACTTACCTGTTTCACATTCTGAGGAATGTTTTTAGGATTATTAAAATTATTTTTGTCGTTCAATCACATTTTGAATCTAAACAATCATTTTAATATCAAAATAAATTTATTTCTTAATACTTAGGTACCTTTATGGTAGTATTTTGTATCACAAGCGAACTGATTTCCATAACATTATTCAATGAATGAATGGAATGAGATACGTCACCTGAATGATGAGATACAATTGAACGATTGAACTGATTGAATGTAATTGAATAGTTGTATGACCTATAGCCAATATCTAGGAATTGTAGATGTTATTTTGATATCTTGATCATTAAAAAAAAAGTAAAGCCCAGTCTTTAAGTGTTGAAATAAACCTCATTCATTTTTTGTTGGTGAACAACCTGGTGTCAGAGTTTAAACCGCCTGTAGGCCTCTGACCGTTGAACAATCTCTTAGGTGTGCCGATTTCCTCACGACGTTCTCCTTCACCGTTTTAGCAACTGATAACTACCTAATTTATAATACGCACAGGAATTCGAAAAAACATTAGTACGGGTTTGAACTTGCGACCTTTGCTTAGCAGTCCAACGGTCATACCACTCGGCTGTCAGAGCTGCATTTTAGTTGAAAGGGAATGACATGTCAGAATTAAGTACCATAGGTAACATACGTTATAGTTATTGTCCTGTTAAAATTCTCTGTAGCTCATTAAGTAAAAGCGTGACGGTCCAACACACCGTGTCACACAAGTTAAAATGATTCCAAAAGTCCCGTCGTCCAACCACAGGACATAACTAGCCAAAATCCAAACACCCACAGCGTTGCGAATCGCGCCAAAATATTGACGTTAAATTTGACAGGTCGTTTGAAAAAATCTCCGAATTGTCTCTGTCACCTGGCCATAGACAATGGTGTGTTTACACCGTTGCGAATTCGTGTTTTGAATAAACCTCTTTTGTGTGAGTTTTTTTTTTATTATTTTGAGATGTTTTGAGGTAAACAATGTAAGTACCTTTGTGTTATTGTTTTATTTTATTGTTTGGATGTGTACTACTGGGATAAGCGTTACGCGTGCCTAAATTGATTTCGAAGGCCTTTGTTAATGGAGTAAGGTGTCTGGAGTTGATAAATGAAACAATTTTATGTGTGTAAATGTCTGTTATTGTTTAGGCTTGAATTTGGTTTTTATTTAGCGACATGCTTGCCAAAATAATAAACAATAACTATACAGTCGTTCCACCTATAAACATAACATAACGCCTGTATTCCCCGAAGGGGTAGGCAGAGGTGCACATATAGTACACCCACATTTCGCCAGTTATGTTTTTAGGTCCCAATGTAATAGGGGGCGAGCCTATTGCCATCAACCGGGCACACATCCAGACTACGTGCTGCTACTGAGAATTACCTAATGGAATAACCCAACACTGTGCCCGACCCGGGATTCAAACCCAGGACCTCGTGCTCAACAGTCGCGCTTAGCAACCACTAGACCAACTTTTATTTGCGCCTCATTAAAAATTAATTAGTCTAAATAGATGTCTGTAGATGTGACACAAACATGTCTAGATGTCAGATAGCCTTTGTTCCAAAAATATTGACGTTTACAACTGTCAAACTAACAAAAAGAAAAAAAAATGACCATAGAAAACAGTGAAACGACGCAAACATTGAAAGTATAAACAAGAAATCGCTCACAAATATAAATCCATATTTTTCATTATAAATTCAAGTGGTGTTACACTTGGCTAGGTTCTGCTCAGCCGTGAAATAAATAAGCCAGTGTACAATCGGTGGTTGCAATAACAATAATATCGTTGACGCGAGATTATTGTACTTTATACAGCCAACATGAGGAAACTGTGACTGTATTGGGCGCTGGAAACGCGGCGGTTACACGCTCTTTTCAACCGACTTCAAAAACATTATTTGTTTATTAACAATTTATGTACACACAATATAAAAAGTAAGAAAGAACAAGCGAAACATTAAGTACAAAGGTACTTTTAAAATGATAGAGGGAAACTTGAAAAATGATGGACACGAGCGAGACTCGTAGACGTATATACTAAAAGGGAACTTGAAATTCGATGGATGCGAGCAGTGACTCGGTGTCTCAGTTGGCAGAGCGGCGCCACGGTACGGCGACTGTCACGGGTTCGAGTCCCGCTCGTGTCCATCATTTTTCAAGTCTCCCTTTATCAATTTAAAAATTAAGCCTAGCATGGCAACATACAAAAATGATACAAACAGTCTTATACAAAGGTACTGCTTATTTCATTAAGAAATTTCTTCCAGCAGACCTGCGGAAGGAGAAATATATTAGAAATTGAGGTGACAGTGTGATGTTCTCAATTCGACTGTATTTTTATTATCTTTTATGCTTTGTCGAAACTTACGGACTGTAACTGCCGGAAGACATCCACTGTTAAACGAAGGCCTCCCCCTTAGATAAGGGGCGGGTTGCCATAATCCCCACGCTTGGGAAGCGGCTTGGGGATCGCAGTATTGGTGGTGAAGTTACAGTAAATGCTTCTGCCTAACTACTGGATTTTCCCTCAGTCGCCTCTTACGACACCCACGGGAGGAAAGGGGGTGGTCTATTCTAAGCCGGATACCATTCGACGGAGTAAATGATTAATGTTTTTTATTTTGCAAATAAATGATTTTATTTCTGCAAATAAGTTTTCAAGAACCATCAAATCAAATCATATTTATTTTGCTTAAAACATGGGTACAGACAGATGGTTCTAAGTCTAAAATGGCGTCCATTTTTACACGTAGCTCTTTTTTAAACTACATAGCGTTGGCTTCTCCTAGCTAACTGTCTCTGAGAAGAAATGCCGAAACAAACTCAAGGGTCAAGTTCTCTTGGATGTAGTTTATTATAAAGCTACTAGCTTCCGCCCGCGACTCCGTCTGTGGATTTCGAATGGTTTATAGCCTATAGCCTTCCTTAATAAATGGGCTATCTAACACTGAAAGAATTTTGCAAATCGGAGGTCGGGCAAAGTGTTACTGGGTTTTTCCATTAGGTAACGCAGCGCAGCACGGAGTCTGGATTTGTGCCCGGTTGATGGCAGTAAACTCGCCCCGTATTAAATTGGGAGCTATAAAAGGCGAAATGCGGGTTATATACCTTCCAATATTATATATACACATCTGCCTATGTTATATTATGTTAAATTATTCTTGTAGGTACATGTAAAACCCTTTGTTATTCCTATTTTATCAACTTCTATAAAACCTTATAATAAATAGGTACGTAATTATTTTGTAATGAAATCTAATGAATATGATACATAATATTAAGTCTGTAATCAGCTGAAAAAACCATCATTCTATCTAATTACAAGAAGCATAAAAAAGGAAAAAATAACATTATTATAATAGATACTAAACTAATTAATAATTTACTAAATTGACTACAAAAAGCTAATCTAGAAAAACGATGTTATTAAACAAATTATAATCTTTAACGCTTCTATTTTACGATAAAACATAAATACGCTGGTAAAAACTGAATCATTATGTATATTAAGTAATTAATCTTTGGAGGAAGTTGTTACACTAATTAGATCTAGTCTAAAACACTATTATAACATAACATCACGCCTGTATTTCCCAAAGGGGTAGGCAGAGGTGCACATACAGTACGCCCACATTACGCCAGTTATGTTTTTAGGTCCCAATGTAATAGGGGCGAGCCTATTGCCATCAACCGGGCACAAATCCAGACTCCGTGCTGCCACTAAGAATTACCTAATGGAAAAACCCAGTAACACTTTGCCCGACCCGGGATTCGAACCCAGGACCTCGTGTTCAGCAGTCGCGCTTAGCGACCACTAGACCAACGAGGCCCCATCACAAAGGGTGCCAAATGGTATCTTACCTAGAAAAGACGGTGGTCTTTTGTAACCCAGATACCACTCCGCCCTAAAAGGGGGTGCCCTTGCCTCCCGTGGGTGTCGTAAGTTACTAAGGGAAAATCTAGAAGATGGGCAGCAGCGTCTTTTGTAACTTCACCACCAATACTGCGATCCCCAAGCCGCTTGCCAAGCGTGGGGGAGTCAAGCTTTAACGGTGAGGCCTTTGTTCAACAGTGGACGTCTTCCGGCTAATGATGATGATGATAAATGGGTAGTATGAATATCCCTGTAGTATACCTATCGATGGTGAACTGGGAATATATTTTAGCTATTTATTTTGTAGAAATCATTTTTGTATTTTATAATACCTACTTAGCTTACACCCGCGAGTTAGTCCGTAGGTTGTCGAATGTTTTATAGTCTATAAACTATCTAACACTAATATATTTTTTCAATACGAACTAGTGGTTCCTGAGATTAGCGCGTTCAACCAAACAAACAAACTCTTCAGCTTTATATTATTTAGTAGTTTATATTTATTAAACCATTAAATTATCGTCTTGCGTTTTAATGAAGTGGTTAATATCTACTTTTGATGCCTAAAATGGGCACTGCAAAAAGTAGATTAGTATATTAGAGATTGACACCTCATTCGCTAATATCAAGAACAAACAATAACAAAACTACAATACAACCTGCATACAAATAAATCCATAGACGAACAACCTCTACTTTTTAACTGCCTTGTAAGTCTGACAAAGGCTTCACACAATCAATGACATTGCATATTTAAGACTATTTCGTGCCACACAAAACACACAGAACGAATAACTATTTTACCGGACTACTAAAGGCGTACATTACTCAACGAGCGAACAATGAGCGTCTAAAAATGCCAGTGCGTAAAACGCTATCGGCAACTATAGTCTGCCATAAGAATTTAAATATGGCGGACCGAGCAATACCGAAACAGTTTAATTACTAGCAACCCGAGAACAGACCACACACGCAGCTCATTAAAATACGAATCATAACAATAATTATATTCCCCCAGCTTATAATTTCGCGCGAGAGAAAAAAAAAACGCTTAATATTAAAACATAACCTCGTTATCAAAGTGTCAACAACTCAATTTATGGCGGGAAACCGGTGACGCCCTGCGCGCGGGAAATATCAGCCAATGACGCGTAGCCTGCTCTATTCTGACGCAACAACGGAAAGTTTAGTCCTCTCTCTCTGGCGCGCACAACAGCCGTACGTTGTAGATCGCTTGATTATATTTCTGTCTTTGTCTTTTAGATCGTTTTGTTTTTAAGGCTAATGAATATTACAGGATAACGTTATTAATTTATGCGCAAGGATTTGTTTTTTTAATGCCTTTGATTATATAGGGCTTGGTTGTTTAGGGTTCTGCCAAATGCCTTCTAGTTTGATTAAAAAGAATTGAATTTTTATAAATGAAGTTTATTATTTTGCTGTAGGGTAAAACCAGGATTAACGCATCAGAGGTACCATTATAATCACTCTAGTTTCCGGGATGTTTCGCGTGCGTATACTTACTACTTGCAAAAATAAAATCATTTATCATATATTTATCTATCGAGAAACTTTTCTATTACCACTAATTTAACCGTGTCTCATTTCTGTGCGATTGCATCGGAAGGCAAGGTGCGATCAAAGTTTTTTCCGGATAAATTCCCTGTTTCTTAGCGGTCTATCCTGGCTAGTCTTGCCAAGCGTGGGCATTATGGCACCCCCCCCCCCTCTTTCAGGGGGAGGCCTTTGTTCAACAGTGGACGTCTTCCGGCTGATGATTATTTAATATTTTAGCGTTATAATTACCAGTAGGCATAATTACTGTTGATATATAGGTATATACCTATATTTTTAATCCTCCCCCCACACTAGGAATGTCTCCTGTATCGTGGGTGCGTTTCACAAACATGAAATATCACATACACAAACACCCAGACTCGGGACAAACATTGGATGGCAAATTTTTTTGTACCGTGTGGGTATCAACCCGCAACCCTTAGCGGAGCAGTCCAATCGCTTAGCCACTGTGCCATTATGTTTTTATTGGAGACGTCTTACACGAGTTAATTCTTGTTATAATAATTATTTAAAACATTGGACTAGCTCTTTAATAACAACTATATTTTAGTGTTAAATTATGGCTTAATATATAATCTTGGCATAATCTATGAAGTAATTAAGATTTAAATGAAAACCGGCTAAGTCCGCAGTCTAGTTTAGATGATAATTAAGACCGAAAAATCATTTTGCTAAAAATGTAGGTTGACTCGTTGGTCTAGTGGTTGCTAAGCGCGACTGTTGAGCACGAGGGCCTGGGATCGAATCCCGGGTCGGGCAAAGTGTTACTGGGTTTTTCCATCAGGTAATTCTTAGTAGCAGCACGGAGTCTGGATTTGTGCCCGGTTGATGGCAATAGGCTCGCCCCCTATCACATTGGGACCTAAAAACATAACTGGCGAAATGTGGGTGTACTGTATGTGCACCTCTGCCTACCCCTTCGGGGAATACAGGCGTGATGTTATGTTATATGTTTATTATTATATAGTACCTAGAATTAGCCTATGGATAATTACCTATTACCTACGTCCATACATATTCTAAGCCTACCAAGAATAAAAAAGAAACTAATCAGTGTATTTACATAATTAATATTGCTATCAGCCTGTTTAACGATTCTCCAGCTATTAGGGACATAGATTTTCCAACAGTGTGTGTCGCCATGTCAGAGGCCTACAGGCGGTTTAAACTCTGACACCAGGTTGCTCATCAACCATACGATAAGAAGAAGATAGAATACTTGCTGACCCGGCAAACTTTGTACCGCCTTCTCACAGTTTAAAACCCTGGAGTTCCACGAATAATTCAAGACCAAAATTACCCAAAACGCTCTCGAGCTTTAGCGAGACTAGCGAACAGCAATTCATTTTTATACTTATATAATAATATAGATGATTATAAATCCAAATGGGTACTACCTAATTCGTTTTTCAAGGCTGATTTTGACTGCCTCGTTGGTCTTGTGCTTGCTAATGATTATGATAATTATTATATTAAGGAATTATAAAAGAAAAAGACAATACAATTAAATACACAAACATACAATGCTAAGCGCGACTGCTGAGCACGAGGTCCTGGGTTTCAATCCCGGGTTGGGCAAATCGTTACTGGGTTTTTCCATTAGGTAATTCTCAGTGGCAGCACGGAGTCTAGATTTGTGCCTGGTTGATGGAAATAGGCTTGCCCCCTATTACATTGGGACCTAAAAACATAACTGGCGAAATGTGGGTGTACTGTATGTGCACCTCTGCCTACCCCTTCGGGCAATACAGGCGTGATGTTATGTGTTTATTATCCTACAGAACCCACGTAGACACACACACACACAATTAAAGCGTTTAACGTAAATAGGGTTGCCAAGAAACGAATTTTAATGAACTTGACCTTATTTCTGAAATAGATTGGACTTGGAAAGAGAATTTAACAGAACTGTTGATTTTTTATTTATGTTAGCTTTTTATTGAGGTACCTACTTGTTTAGCGTTTATAATGTTTAATATTAAAGTTGCTTCTTTAGTTTATTTGTATTAGGTACATACGTATTTTTTAAAAATGTCGCCACTTACTAGGAATTTCTCCTGTATCGTGGGTGCGTTTCACAAATATGAAATACTAGCTGCGCCCCGCGGTTACCCGCTACATTTTTTCGGGTGCAAAAGCAGTCCTGTTCATCCAGGGTGTCAGCTACTTTCATGTGAAATTTCATCAAATCGGGTTATCCGTTTGAGCGTGAAGAGGTAACAAACACACAAACACACTCACAACTTTCGCCTTTATAATATTAGTGTCAAGTATGATTACACACAATTACCAGACTCAGGACAAACATCTGCAGATCACACAATTTTTTATCCCGTGCGGGAACTGACCGGAACCCTGCGCTGCAGGCCAATTGCTTAGTTACTGCGCCAGTTATTTCGCCTTTACTCAGTTAGTTTCTAAGTAATTCTATATACGCACAAACAGTCACGATTGTTTCCTAGGGGTAGGCAGAGACCACGGATTTCCATTTGCTACGATCCTGGCATACTTCTTTCGCCTCATTCACTCGCATCACATTCCTCATACTTTCTAAGTAATTTTGCGTTAATTAAGAACCTTCCAAATTAGTAAATACAAGCTAATATACGCCTATATTCTTAGGGAGCCTTGTTTCCCACCTACCATGATAATGGAGCCAACCAAAAAATATTTGAAGTCAGCCATCTTGGATCCGTTTGGATTCAAGTTTAAAAAGTCAATTCTGTTGACGTTAGCCATGTTTTTGGCGCTAAATGACGTTGTATGGTTAGTATAATTTATATGTAGTGCTATGCGTTTATTTAAACTCTTTGTATGTATGTGGAAAGTAGATAAACACAACATCACGCCTGTATTCCCCGAAGGGGTAGGCAGAGGTGCGCATATAGTACACCCACATTTCACCAATTATGTTTTTCGGTCCCAATGTAATAGGGGGCGAGCCTATTGCCACCAACCGGGCACAAATCCAGACTCCGCGCTGCTACTGAGAATTACGTAACGGAAAAACCCAGTAACACTTTGCCCGACCCGGGATTTGAACCCAGGACCTCGTGCTCAGCAGTCGTGCTTAGCAACCACTAGACCAACGAGGCCGTGGAAAGTAGACCATCATCATCATCATCATCAGCCTATCTCAGTCCACTGCTGGATAAGTAGATAATTGACGTTAATTAGATTGTCTATCTATGATGACGATGACGCCTGATCTCAAGGATGTCGAAGACATTGAGCGAGAGCGGAGAGCGTTGTCGGTTCGAGCAAACATGATAGCTCGCAGGTTTGCACGATGTTCACTTGAAGTTAAGCTCACTCTTTTCAGAGCTTACTGTACCAACTTTTACACGTGCAGCCTGTGGGCTGGATATACGCAAAGGGCCTACAACGCTCTCCGCGTCCAATATAATAATGCGTTTAGAGTGCTTGTGGGGCTGACTCGCTTTTGTAGTGCATCGGGGATGTTTGCAGACGCACAAATAGATTGTTTTTATGCAACAATGCGTAAGCGATGCGCATCCCTGGTGAACAGAGTATGGGGCGGCTCCAACAGTATTCTAAGTATGATAGCAAGCAGGCTTGATTGTGTGTACTTGGGTCGCTGTTGTGCCATCTCTCATGGGATTTTGTGACTTGACACAAGCACAAAATGTAACTACTAACATAGATTATATAAGTGTTACTAACAATTATTTTGTATTTTTTGTATTAATTTTTGTATGGTTATGTTGTGTTTATATATGAGGCAAAGTTACTCGAAATAAAAGTTTTTATTATTATTTATTATTATATAACAAATCTTCTTCGAATCGACATCGAATGGCAGTGTATGAGGAATGTGATGCGTGTAAATGAAGCAAAAGAAGTATGCCAGGATCGTAGCAAATGGAAATCCGTGGTCTCTGCCTACCCCTCAGGGAAACGGCGTGACTTTATGTATGTATGTATGTATGACCATCCCGGTGACATTGTCCACTCACATACAGTCGCAGGCAGAAGATAGTTCATTAAAATCATTTGAGTAAATAATTATACTTAATCATTATTGTTTACAATAAGATAGTTAATGAAAAAATACCACCTGCCGAACCTAGCAATAAAACTAATACTTTAAGTCTCTGAACAAACTAAAAACGTATTAAAATATATAAAAATAAAGATTTTAATCTATGGTTCGACTGGGTAATTAATACCATAGAGTTGCGGATACGGAAAGAACGCCAGCACCCGCCCATCTGCCGGCTGTCGTACCAGAAAAACTTAATAATCAACATTTTGGGAAAATGGGGATTTTTATAATGGTTCCTTTGGATACAGCGTGTTTCTTTTTATTATTCAGTAAATGAATAGTTGTTGTGGGAGTGTGTTTTTTGCGAAAAACCCGTGAAATTTCTTACTCCTGACTTTGAGCTAAGATACAGATAAGCTATAATGTTACATTTTATTGTATCTTCCTGCCTGACTGCCTCGTTGGTCTAGTGGTCGCTAAACGCGACTGCTGAGCACGAGGTCCTGGGTTCAAATCCCGGGTCGGGCAAAGTGTTACTGGGTTTTTCCATTAGGTAATTCTCAGTAGCAGCACGGAGTCTGGATTTGTGCCCGGTTGATGGCAATAGGCTCGCCCCCTATTACATTGGGACCTAAAAACATAACATAAATCTAAAAACAGTGCTAATTCTTTTACAATTATTAAATTTTAATTCTTGATCCGTGCTGATAAGACAAAAACAAACTCTAGGATATCATTTACAACTGTTATTGGTTTGAAATAGAGCCCATAATAGACTTGAAGAATTACTATTTATGTTGCAAACATGTACAGAGAGTGCAATTTTTTAAACTATCGCGTTGAATGATATAATAGAAATTAATTACAAATTAGAATTAGCACAAAACGAGTCTGCTTGTGACCACGGCTGGTGTAACTCTGTCGAAACTTCAAGACATAAATTAAAAAGTTGAGTTCGCGTTAATTCCCGTTTTGTTATTTCTATTATGTACAGATAGCACATACATACAAAATATTGGATAAGGATCGTAGGAAATGGAAATCCGTGGTCTCTGCCTACCCCACAGGGATATAGGCGTGATTTTATGTATGTACTTAATATGGTTTTTTTACTTCCAGTCATGAGATCTTGGCTAGCACTTCAGTAATATAGTTTTTTTTAAATTTCTAAAATAAAAACAAAAAGAAAAAACATAACATCACGCCCGTATTCCCCGAAGGGGTAGGCAGATGTGCACATATAGTACACCCACATTTCGCCAGTTATGTTTTTTTTTTTGGTCGCAATAGGGGGCGAGCCTATTGCCATCAACCGGGCACAAATCCAGACTCCGTGCTGCTACTGAGAATTACCTAATGGAAAAATTCAGTAACACTTTTGCCCGACCCGGGATTCTAGAATAAAATTAATAAAAATGACCCCTTAAACTGGCTACCCGCTGTACATACGGCAATCAGCCCCAAATGACACTACTGACTTCTCCATAAAAACCCAAAACGCATTATATGTTTCAAGGCATTTGATAATTAAAAAAAAAACACCATCATGGCGTCGTCCTTCGCTATAAAAAAAAATATAAAAATTGAAATCACTCGCCGCGGGTAGAAAAAAGCGGTACTAATTCCATGCACTCATGCGGCGTTCGATTTTCAAAATGACCCTCGAAAGGGATAGAGTGGTACGCTAGAAAGAGAAGCGAATATTAATAATGTAATCTTCTCATATATTTGGTCGATATGTTGTTTATGTATGTTTATAATATATTTTTTATGTTTTTGAGTTTAAATTATAATATTTTAGTTCACTATAATATATTCTCGATATCGGCGATAACTACTTTATGCGTTCACTTATTTTGATACATAACATCACGCCTGTATTCCCCGAAGGGGTAGGCAGATGTGCACATACAGTTCGCCAGTTATGTTTTTAGGTCCCATTGTAATAGGGGGCGAGCCTATTGCCATCAACTGAGAATTACCTAATGGAAAAACCTAGTAACACTGCCCGGCCTGGGATTCGAACCCAGGACCTCGTGCTCAGCAGTCGCGCTTAGCAACCACTAGACCAATGAGGCAGCCAACTAGGGTGAAAGGAAAATGAAAATAAATTACTATTTACAAAGGTGCGTATACTTGCGTTATTTCTTAATGTGTGTCTGCTTACCCGAAATCAGTGGAGTAGCGTGATGTTAGCAGGAAATGTGAAATGTAGGCATAATGATAGCTATTACTGCCGCGCCCCCAAAGCCGATGGAAGTAGATTAAGAAAAATGATCAACAGATTATAGAATGTGAATCCGCCATTTTGGGGTGAAGGGTAGGGTGACCATGTCGAAACTGCCACATGTTGCTGTAGGACAAGTATTTTTTTGTCCGTAAATAAAAATATTTTAAAATGATAGTATTAATGTCTGACTGCCTCGTTGGTCTAGTGGTTGCTAAGCGCGACTGCTGTGCACGAGGCCCTGGGTTCGAATCGTCGGGCAAAGTATTACTGGGTTTTTTCATTAGGTAATTCTCAGTAGCAGCACGGAATCTGGATCTGTGCCCGGTTGATGGCCAGCTCGCCCTCTATTACATTGGGACCTAAAAATAAAACTGGCGAATTGTGGGTTTACTATATGTTCACCTCTGCCTACCCTACCTGTTTTTGAAGAGTTGATCGGTAATAAATAATAAATCAACAATATACTGGTATATTGTTGATCGAAGGCTAGTGTCGAACTCATCGCGGATTAAGAAGCGAGTTCGTAAGATGACGTTAGCGTTTCAGAATAGCAGGGCTGTAGCCAAGCCAGTGATGCGAGGTTAAACAGTGCTTGCCGCGGTCGGTTTTGTGATGGATGCGTTCACAGGTTTAACTGTGATCATAACAGATTTGTATGCACAAGGTTGCAGCAACCCAAGCAAGTATCAATGTGACTTTTTTAATGTAATAAATACTTTCTTAGTTATTCTAAGACACTAGACTAACGGTGATGGAAAACATCGTGAGGAAACCTGGGTTTAAATATCTGAAATCGCTCGCAGTGAGCTAGCGTGGTGATCAATGCTCAATCTTTCTCTATACGAGAAGAGGCCTTTGCTCTGCAGTGGAATAGTTATAGGCTGTTATTATTATATTTTATATACTAATATTAATATTTTTTAGACAATAAAGACAAATCCATCAATCTAAAATATCTTATCCCTCAATCGCATGGCCGTCCTACTGATGGGAGAAGCCAGGTGTGTCTACAATAGGGACTAATGTTCCGCCTCCCGACCGCGGTCGCTTTGTGCACGTTATTTATAGCTAGGCGAATCTTATGTTATATTAATGCTATGTACCAACGTAGCTGGAAACTAATTAATGTTGGTTTGGTATTTTGATCTATGTACCTTCTGCGTTTTAAGAGGACTCTGTTAAACCAACTGGTGGATATTTTTTTCGAACTTGTCTCTCGCAGTTAGCTTTGAAGGTGCTCTTACTGCTTAACCTGTTTGGCGAGACCTAATGAAAGGCCTCCAGCCAGGGCAACTGGTGGTGGTGGTAGTTCAATCGTGGCAGTACGATTTAATATTTCGTACATTCTATTTTAAAATGCAATAATATGGTAAATGTATTTAATAAACACAAACATAAAACTCTGTTATCTGTTTATTTGAAATAAATTAATAATTAATTAATAAAACATAACATCACACCTGTATTCCCCAAAAGGGTAGGCAGAGGTGCACATATAGTATACCCACATTTCGCCAGTAATTTTTTTTTTCTATTAAATATCTCCAATTCAATTTGTACAATTAATAAACTTACCCCGATCCAACTCTGTCAGTTAACAAGCCCAAAATAAGGCCACAATGAAAACGTCACGCAAAAAGTATAACCAAAATCAAAATGTCCTAACTCACATTTCGAGACACACGATATTCAATTCTATATCCAACTGTTAAAGTATATTCTGTAATAACCGTTGATGAGAGATGTAGATTTAAGTTTCGTGATATTGGTATATCAAATGATATTTGGAAACAACAAAGAGTTATGAAATGCTTTTGTAAAGGAGTTACGACGTTTTGGATTTGATGCTTTAGTAGAAATACGATTTTTCATTTTTAGTTTCGATATTTTCATCGCGGATTTTAATAGGTTTGCCAGTCCTTGAATATGATGTACGTTTATAATAATGTTCTCCAGACCGAATTTCGGTCACGGCGGCCTGTCTCAACTGAGACTAGCCAACTACGCAGGAGATATTATAGTGCACAAGTATGCGCGCAAACACAGGTGCACTCCCTATTCCCTCACTCTCATAGTCCGATGGGACGGCAGACCGGAGAGAGATCAGGCGCAGGACCAACGGCTTAACGTGCCTTCAAAGCACGGAGGGGTCTCGACATGGGAAAACGGTCACCCATCAGAAGACTGACCGCCGCGAGCACGGCTTAACCTCGCAGATCGATTGATATGCGCCGTAGCTTGCCACGAGCCGCTCATTATTTATAATATCAAAGTTAACAATTAATCAAGTGACATAACTGTTCGCTATCATATTTCCTAAACCATAATTAATTAATAACATAACTAAACGCAGTCACGGAACCTCACCCGCACCCCAACCAATTTTGTTATACTGTTTACCGAAAACCCACTGGCTTGAAAATTGAAAATGGCGGTCACGCCTTTCGCGCGGGAAATTTGACAACTGTCGGAGGCCATGTTAGATTTAACTCTATGCTTTATGATTTGGAAGAAAAGGGTTTTGAATTTGGAATGTTATTTATGATTTGTGAGAGTTGCTTTGTATTTTAGATTTGTGAATAGATTGCTTTGAATTAATATTGTTTATTTGTTTGTGTGCCGTGTGGTAGCCGGCCACCCCCTTTCCTTCCGTGGGTGTCGTAAGAATCACAGGGAAAATCCAGAAGATGGGCAGCAGCGTATTCTGTAACTTCACCACCAATACTGCGATCTCTAAGCCGCTTGCCAAGCGTGGGGATAATGGCAACCCCTCCCTTTATTTAAGGGGGAGGCCTTTGCTCAACAGTGGACGTCTTCCGGCTAATGATGATGATGATTTGCTTGTATAATATTGTTTTTTAAAAGAAGTAATCTAAAAAGTCCTAACTTTTTATTTTAAACGTCGCCCCACACTAGGACTTTCTCCTGTATCGTGGGTGCGTTTCACAAACATGAAATATCACATACACAAACACCCAGACTCGGGACAAACATTTTTGGATCGCACATATTTTTGCCCCGAGCGGGAATCGCACACGCAACCCAGCTAATCAGGTCGTGTAACTACCAAAACTATCTCCAGTCAGAAAATCATTTAGGTACATTATTTTCTTTCACACTGAATATACGTACAGACAAACTTTCGCTGTCACTATATAAAAAGTATAATAACACCCAACATGCTAACAAGTAAGTATAATTATTAGGTCAAAAGCCAAACCAAATCGTACGTCCATCAAAACTGTTAAAACGGGACATCGCTATACAGCTTGTATAGCGCCGTCTCTTTTCAATACGGATGACAAGTTTGACAGTTCGTTGAGGCGCGAGTTTAGTGAACAGTTTCTTTTACTATTTGTCTGTCAGTCAGAACTGTCAAATGCAGTGTGAATATATCTTTTAACGCGTCATTATGATCTCTGTGTACATTTAGTTGTATGTAGAACGACTTTCTATATAAAAAAAAAGTATTTGACAGATTGTTGTTTTTGAATTATGACAGCCATATCGTGATGATGGCTGAATATAAATTTCCTACACATATCACGCTGTAGTCCCCGAAGGGGTAGGCAGAGGTGTGCAGCTGATACTTGTGTTGTACCTCACAAATCACAACTCGCCAGTTATGCTACAAACCCCAAGTCCCGAGCCTAACAGTTTTTCCGAATCCCCATATATTTACAGGCATGCCGGTTTCCTCTCGATGTTTTCCTTCGCCGCTTTTAACAACTGCTAACTAATTAAAAGTACGTGCGTGCCGAGAATTTGCGACCTTTGAATTGGCAGACAATGATCGGATATACAATACCACTCGGCTATCTGTGCAAAAACCTAGTAATATAATAAATAATATTTTATAATTACTCATGTGTTTCTTCACCCCATAATACATCTTACTATCATAACTTTCGTGAGTGTTATCCATATTATTTACTGTATATTCCGGTTATACTCACGGGTGTATTCGGGAATGCCCGACTAGTTTCGGACTCGACCGGAGCCCTTATTCATGAGCTGGTCGGGCATTCCCGAATACACCCGTGAGTATAACCGGAATATATAGTAAACCATAATACATCACTTTCATCTTTACTAACAAACCAGCTCCGTGTATATTAGCAGCATTATCAAGCTAATACTTAAACGTTTAAACGTGTTTACGCTGAAGCCACTATTACTTGTAATTGGCAATGACTCCGCGATTCACATCGACGACGTAACATATTATTTTATGTATAGTAACCATATATTCTGCGGTGAAATCCGTGGTCTCTGCCTACCCCTCAGGGAAACAGGCGTGACTTTATGTATGTATGTATGTATTCTGCAGTGAATCCTATGCCATAATTCCAACGCATGGCAAGCGGCTTGGGGATCGCAGTATTGGTGATAAAGTTACAGAAGACGCTGCTGCCCATCTTCTGGATTTTCCCTTAGTCGCCTCTTACGATACCCACGGGAGGAAAGGGGTGGTCGATTCTAGGCCGGATACCGCTCGGCCTACAGATATTAAAAATACCTAAATTACTGCCTTGTTACTGACTGCTGAGCATGAAGTCCAGGCTTCGATGCCAGGGTCGGACAAAGTGTTATTGGGTATTTCCAATCGGTACGGGCCGGGTCGAGTGTTACTGAGTTTTTCCATTAGGTAAGTCTCAGTAGCAGCACGGAGTCTGGACTTGTGCCCGGTTGATGGCAATAGGCTCGCCCCCTATTACATTGGAACCTAAAACATAACTGGCGACATGTGGGTGTACTAAATGTGCACCTCTGCCTACCTCTTCCGGGAATACAGGCGTGATGTTATGCTATATAACCTCATCGAACGAAATGTGGGTGTATTTGATGTGCACTAATCATTATTAAAAGTTAAATTAGGTACATAACTGTATCAAAAAGTTGGAGTATCATATACACCCTAGTTTAGCAACATCAATACGAGTTAATAATTCATAGTTGTGGTTCGATACCTCGTTGGCTCAACATGTGAATGCAAAATAGTGTCTTTACTTATTTGTTACTTAGAAGCAATTTAAGCTACCATATAGCTAGCATGTTGACAAAGAGAATTCTTAAGTTATACTACTAAATCGATTGTCGGCGACGGACTAAAAATACAATTCCTACAGTTCATTAATAATTATAGAATATAAGCTGACCCGGCGAACTTTGCACCGCCTTCTCATCATTTAAACTTTCCCTGGACTACCACGGATAATTCTAGACCAAAATTAGCCAAATCGGTCCAACCGTCCTCGAGTTTTAGCGAGACTAACGAACAGCAATTCATTTTAATATATATAGATAGAAGATAATAATTATAATTATAGAAGATAGATAGATGGTATAGATTTTCCAGGAGTGGGCAGCAGCAATCTTCGGTTTAGGTATCGTTCACCATACTGCGGTTGTCAACCCGCCTGCCCAGCGTGGTGGCTATGGGCCAAACCCCCAAGAAGAATACAGAAATACACAAGAATACACTAACGAAACTATATAAGTTATAAGCTTTTACTCGCGGCTTCGCTCGCCCCTATATCCTTTCTCGGGTCTAAAATTTTCTACATGCCAAATTTCATCAAAATCCGTCGTGTAGGCGTAACAGACAGACAGACAGTTACTTTCACATTTATAATATTAGTATAGATAAATATCGTCATAATAATCACGACAATAATCCCGGAGACGCAAACAGAATTCTATATCTAAAATCTACACAAACACACGTAATATCAATTTCTAAAAGCCATCTTTCCTTCGTGGAAACCCATCATTTTCCAGACCGAAGCCTATTCTTGGTTATTGGCTGTACGTCAGACGTATTGACACTATTATATCACTATACTCGAAGTAGCTGTGAACGCGATACTCATGTTTGAACGAGCTGGGCGCAGCTTAAGGGGACGTCGAGATGAAAAAGTAATTAAAAATATATTGATTTTAGTTGCATATATGAGGAATTTGATGCGTGTGAATGAAGCAAAAGAAGTATGCCAGGATCGTAGTAAATGGAAATCCGTGGTCTCTGCCTACCCCTCAGGGAAACAGGCGTGACTTTATGTATGTATGATTTTAGTTAGTAGCTTCCTTCGACTTATCGTTTAGTTGATAAACAAACTAGTGTCAGAGTATAAACCGCCTGCAGGCCTCTGACATGGCTACACACCGTTGAAAAATCTCTCAGATGTGCCGGTTTCCGCACGATGTTTTCCTTCATCGTTTTTAGCAACTGATAGCTAATTTGTAAGACGGAAATGAAAAGACAATCGTACATCAAGGTCAACTACAAATCTTTGCAAAAACCTATTGCAAACCTCCGTGCCTCTAATCAACTCCACGAGTAATACCTATGTACTAGCAACCTGATGGTTAACCTTTCAACCATCCTTATTAAATGATAAATGATTTTATTTTTGAAAATAGGTTTACACGTCATTCTTTTTTAAAGACCAGATGGAGTCAGTATTTCCTAATTGACTACCTCTGAGAAGAAATGCCGAAACAAACTCAGGGTTCACGGTCTCTTTTAAAGTCCAGACAAGTATAATAAACATATATGAGTTATTGAAGACAATCTCTACACCTCATGCTCTGTTTTCATGTTACAATTATTCCTTTTCAAAACAATAACGAAATCCAGTCAATGCGTTTAAAAAAATAAAATACAAAAAATAATTTTCACCGACGACACGCTCCCCCTTAACGGCGCCGGCGCACGCAAACGCCGCGCGTCGGACCACACACGTCGCACGGAAATAGACGAACATAGCCGAGTGCGAAGCGTTTTTCTTATGATATGTTATGATCATAATAATATGGTGTTTTATAAGGAAACTGTAATTAATTTATTTACTAAAATAGATGTTGTGTCTGTAGGTTTATGGGAGGATGTATAAATGAGTTTCGGTACATGAGATTTATATATACATATTTACTGCATGTGCCAAGTTGACCACCCCCTTTCCTCCCGTGGGTGTCGTAAGAAGTGACTAAGGGAAAATCCAGAAGATGGGCAGTAGCGTTTTGTAACTTGACCACCAATACTGCGATCCCCAAGCCGCTTTCCAAGCGTGGGGATTATGTCTATGGCCTTATAAGGCCTTTGTTCAACAGTGGACGTCTTCCGGCTAATGATGACTGTATTCGCCCAGACATAGTCTGGTAGGACAGTAAGAGACTGGAGAGAGATCAGGTGCAGTACACTCAGCTAACCATGTTCTCTCACTGTCGGTTCTCCATACGCGCAATTTGATCACCTATTTTTATATGACCCACCGCGGGAAACCCTGCTTTACCTCACAGACCACCTTTTTTCTTTTTTTGAAAACATCGCCCTACGCTATGAATTTCTCCTGTGCTTCGTTTCACAAACATGAAACATCATACACAAACACCCAGACTCGGGACAAACATCTGCGGTTCGCACAAATTTTTGCCCCGTGCGGGACTCACCCGCAACCCTTAGCGCAGCTGTCAAATCTAGCCACTGCGCCAATCAGGTCGTCTACTGGTATATAGCTACGCATCTCTCCTACCTTACCTACCTACCCAGGAAACAGAAAGAGGAGGAAACAAATTGATAAATGAATCTCTTCAGCCAGTAAATTACAACTTCCTACGCTGACATACAAATAATTCATCTACCAACCCACTTTGTATACAGCGATATATTAATCGATCGACGATTTGCGTACATCGACTAAACATATCGATTATGATAAACAATTGTCTCTCGATTATTCTATTCGATTATTAACTGATATTTTGACAGATGTAAAGGTAGGTCGCTTTGTTAGCGGAGAAGAAAGAATCATTGGATAAACTCGTGGATAAATGATAGCAGTTTGAAAGATAATGGTGAAGCTATGCTTGCCGAGGTCTGTCTATAGATGGGTTCTTCTTCGTATCATACATACATACATAAAGTTACGCCTGTTTCCATGGGGGTACCACGGATTTCCAATTCTTCGTATCGACGTGAGCTAATAGCCACATGAAATAGGTCATGCCGTCGGCGGTGGATGGAATTGGCAAGCTGTCGTTCATTGTGGCGTTCTAAGGGGGAGGCCTTTGTTCAACAGTGGACGTCTTTCTGCTGATGACGATAATGATACAGTCTAGCATTAATTTGTGATTACATGCTAATTTGTGATATTTCAAGCATTGTTAATAGCCAGTGATCTGCGGAAGCCCCGTAGCCACAAACCCCTTATCCATGCTTTCATACTTTAATATTATAAACTAGCTGCGCCCCGCAGTGTTACCTGCTACATTTTTTCGAGATAAAATGTAGCCTGTGTTAATCCAGGGTGTCAGCTACCTCCATATGAAATTTCATTAAAATCCATTCAGTAGTTTATACGTGAAAGAGTAACAAACATCCATCCATACTTACAAACTCTCGCGTTTATAATATTAGTAGGGATGTGAAAGTAACTCTGTCTGTTACGCCCTCACGACTAAATCACTGGACGGATTTTGACGAAATTTGGCATGTAGAAAGTTTAAGACCCGAGTAAGGGCATAGGCTACTTAACGCGGGCTAAAACCGCGGCCAAAAGCTAGTAGCTCATATACGAAGAATAAACAGGTATTGTCGCCAGCAATTGTAAAATTTATTTAACTTTGTAATTACCATTCCCGCATATTTAAACTGTGTTCTTTGACCTTACGTTGTCGGCGACATGTTTCGGTAACTTCAACAGTTTAGAGTCAAGCTGCGGCAGAGATGAAAGGTTTTAACTACAGATATGTTTAAGGTCGCTAACCTTTGGTGACGTCAGAGGCTCAGTGTATCTATAGTCGAGTTGTGAGTAGTTTGAGTGGTACGATTCCTAGGATGATATGCGAGGATAGTATTAAGAAGCACCCGAATATCAATAGAGAAGATGGCTGGGTAATGCCTCCTGTTTATCCAGGCATTTATGAATGACAGTACCCATTCAAATTCTCTCTGTCAAGTAAAAGATTAACCTAACATACATACATAACATCACGCCTGTATTCCCCGAAGGGGTAGGCAGAGGTGCACATGCAGTACACCCACGTTTCGCCAGTTACGTTTTTAGGTCCCAATGTTATAGGCGGCGAGCCTTTTGCCATCAACCGGGCACAAATCTAAACTCCGTGCTGCCACTGAGAGTTACATGGAAAAACCCAGTAACACTTTGCCCGACCCGGGATTCGAACCCAGGACCTCGTGCTCAGCAGTCGCGCTTAGCAGCCACTAGACCAACGAGTCAGTATTACATTAGGCATTGTATAATGCTTACTCCGACATGGTTGTGCCTGAAACCTCTGCCTACACCTTCAATGTAAACAGGCGTGATAGCAATGAATCCAATAGTAATTTATTTAAAACTTTTGGCGACAATACAGTTCATAGGCGGACTCAATTGTATTTTAGTTGTACCTACCGAAGCAGATAGGTAGGTAGAACTAGGATACGGAATAATACGCGACCTAATACACAAACACATAACCTCTGATTGTTGTAGTCGGTTAACGATACGCTGGCTGAAGTCATTGTATTCAATCTCAATTTAATTGAATTAATTAATTCAATTAGATACAATGTGACATCATCTGATGCTAGGCGGGAGGCTATGATGGTATAGTAGACGTTATCGGTACTGCTGAATGTGCGGTCTTTTGTTCGAGTCTCCGGATGTGACTTTACCAACATTTTTTTTTCTTTTTTTAAAAATCGTCGCCCCACACTAGGAATTTCTCCTGTATCGTGGGTGCGTTTCACAAACATGAAATATCACATACACAAACACCCAGACTCGGGACAAACATCTGTGGTTCGCACAAAGTTTTGCCCCGTGCGGGAATCGAACCCGCAGCCCTTAGCGCAGCAGTCCAATCGCTTACCCACTGCGCTAATCAGGTCGTCAAAACATGGGACTATCCAGGAAGAAAATTCTTTCAAACAAAAGAATTTATAATCTAAATCGGGTAATATTGCCAAAGATATCGATAAATAGAATCGTAGCAAATGGAAATCCGTGGTCTCTGTCTACCCCTCTGGGAAACAGGCGTGACTTTATGTAGGTATGTATGTATACGGCTAAATTTTAAATTTATAGAAATAAACGTCGCCCCACACTAGGAATTTCTCCTTTATCGTGGGTGCGCTTCACAAACATGAAATATCACAGACACAAACACCCAGACTCGGGACAAACATCTGCGGATCACAGAATTTTTTGTTCCATGCGGGAATCGAACCTGCAACCCCTAGCGCGGCAGTCCAATCGCTTAGCCACTGTTCCAATCAAGTCGTCAATATACTCGTCATATAATTACAATCTATATAAAAATAATACACGTCGAATTGAACACCACCTATTTTGAACTCGGTTAGACAAGTCAGTTATGTTGCTGATTAAAAATCTAATTAAATTGTCCAATTAAAAACCATATCCAATACTATCCACTAATTAACACCAATAAATAATTAATTGCAATAGAAAATAATTGCGTTATCGCTTAATAAGAAATACAATTTGAAATTGTAATTAAATACATATAATAATCAAGCAGTCTCGCTACGCTCATTTGGTAAATAACAATTAGGTATATGTATTGAACAGGAATATTATGATTTTTAAGTGTGAAGTTTCACATAAAAAAATAATTGAAACAATAAAAATATTATTGGAATTGATTAATTGCAACGACGACGGACTCGGCGCAATTTTTCGATGTTCCGTACAATTTGATAGATGTAAACGGAAATCCGTGGTCTCTGCCTACCTCTCAGGGAAACAGGCATGACTTTATGTATATATATATCTGTTTTTGATAGTACGTAGGCTCGTAGTTCGGCTAAGGCGTAGATCAGTCGATCGGCGAGGTTATGCCGTCCTCGGTGCGGTCAGTCTTATGATGGGAGACTGTTTTCACATGTCGAGGCCCCGCCGTGCTTGGGAAGGCACGTTAAGCCGTTGGTCCTGCGCCTGATCTCTCTCCGGTCGTGTCTTACCGTCCTGGACTATGAGAGTGAGGGAATAGGGAGTGCACCTGTGTTTGCGCGCATACTTGTGCTGTATATTTAATTCATATTATAGAGTTTATCCTGTGCAGATCGTGATAGTATCTTGCTAATTTAAATATAGTTAGGTATTTATTATTTAGGCAGTAGGTACCTACATATTTATATCTCATCTAGCGGACGCGGCAGACGTCAATCTGCCCAACAGAGCAGCGCCAACTACCGAGCCCAATTGTGTTTTCAAATCATCCAGGAACCCATTTAACTATCACACAAAATTTCATCCAAATCGGTCCAGCCGTTTCGGAGGAATTAGGTGACAAACACGAGCCAGAGAGACCAGAAGAGGTATATATTAGGTATAGGTATATTATGATATTTCAATACTATCAGTATATATCTATGCTAGTATTATTTAGAGGTATAAACGCCTTCTCCACTCTGTTGTGAATAAAAAGCTTGTTTTTAGGGATACAACAAAGGACTTAGAAGCTTTCACCGTCGGAAGCTTTCTGAATAAAATATGTCAAATTAAGGATGTACTAATCGTAGTATATTTAATATTATTTTTTTAAAACCTCAGCAATTTAATACCGTAATACTTAAGTTTATTAAGTACGAAAATATTTAGGTATCCATCTATACCTGCCAATAATAGGACCAAGCCAAAAAAGGGTATTTAACAAAATTCGCAATTCGCGGAACCCCAAACAATAATTACATTCAGCAATAAAACGCTAACAATTGTAGATTTTTATCAAGCTCATACAATTTAATAATAACTAGCACGACTTAATTACAACGACATTATGTTATAATTCCTAAAAAAATCCAAGTGCGCCGATACCCGATCAATAATTCAACATGGCGTATGTCTATCAATATAATAATTCTGTCAAACTTTAATTGAAATTCCGTACAAAGCGCACCGCATTATTATTGATACATTACGAGTACGCGAAAGAGCCATAGAGGCAATTTACAACTGAATTATAAATCTGAACTGGTTCCACTAAACACACACAAGTTAAATCAATTGTCATACGGCCATCTCTCTTCCCCATTCCGTAAATCAACGAGTAAAAGCAGGACAAAACACATAAAAGATGTTGTCGAGCAATGAAAAGCGAACGGTTAACGCCTACAAAACGGACGGGGAAGGGTAAAAAGCTTGTTTGTTCGGGGGCGTGTCCCCCATCAGGCGCGAGCGCCGCAGTCACTCGGCAGCCGCCGTCTAGAGCAGTGCTCGCGTCACATGCCACTGACGTCCATCTGACAGCCGGCCTGTCAATCCAGTGCGGTAGAATTAAGAAATCATGCTAATCTCCTGATAAATATTAATGTAAAGAGCGTGCATCAAACAGACTTACATTATAACTGACTGTGAACTGTGCTATGTCGTGCTGATTCAGAGAAAGAAAGAATATGGCGTTCGAAGATCGCTGCAGTCCGAACCAGGCGAACAGCCCGGGACCTGTCGCGGGGAGGGTGCCGGCTCCACACGCAGAGAACTCCATCAGCTACTGCCCGCAGAGCCAGTACACTTGCACGACCATCGACTCAAGGTACGAGAGAACGTCTCCAAACATGACAATAGTGAAGGTGCAACCAAACTCGCCACCACCGAGTCCCGTCCACCAGAACGATATGGAGAACTTCCAGAACTACTACAGACCTGAAACGCCTGATGTGAAACCCCAAATAAGTCCCGAAGACAACAGATTTGAGAACGACAAGCTTAGGGCCCAAAGAGCTCCCCCGACGGTGCCTATCCCCTTCTCTATAAACAACATCTTGCACCCCGAGTTCGGTTTGAACGCGATCAGAAAGACCAACAAAATTGAAGGACCCAAACCGGTTGGGCCGAACCACAGCATCTTGTACAAGCCTTATGATTTATCTAAGCCTCAGAATGATTACCAAAAATACAGTTTCGACTACTTGAAATCGAAAGAGTCTGAGTTCAGCTCGCTACCACCGCTCGGGGGCCTAAGGCAGACAGTTTCGCAGATTGGGGAGCAAGTCCCGAAAGAAAGGGAGATGCCGAAGGTTATTGAGGCTCAAAAGAGGCCAGACTCGGCCAGTTCGGTGGTCTCGTCAACATCAAGCGGGGCACTATCGACTTGCGGCAGTACAGACACGAACAGCCAATCGGGGAACGGGCAATTATGGCCCGCCTGGGTGTACTGCACCAGATATAGCGACAGGCCTAGTTCTGGTAAGTTGTTTAGACATTTTCTTTTGTTTTTGATTTTTGTTTAGCAGGGTGGGTGATTTATTTTGCAGTTGCAGCGGTTTTTTTATTGTTTTTTAGTACTTTTGTTGGTTTTACTGCTAATGTAGCTTCCGACGGAGATATGTAACATTATTGTTTTATATTTTAATGAAGTTTTTGTACAAAAACCTTTTGTAGCGTAACGATGCGATCTGTTATCGTATTTAGTCGTTCGTCTATTGAAAAACGAATTCAAGACGTCATTACACAACTTTCGTCTAAAATATTCCAACAAAAAACAACGACATACATAAATATTTTGACAATGAGCCCTCTATTGTCCGCTAGTGTATGTATTAGAATACATTATTGTACCGAATGGTTTGTAACGAATAATGTATGTTGACACATCGCTACAGATGTTACAACTCGTGTATTTATTTATTCAAAACAGTGCTTTTTATTTTTATGTTTTGAATTAATTCTGGTTTCAATGCGGCTTCCTTTAGGACGATTGTAGCGTGGACATCTTTATTGCATATGGATTTTAATTGTACTCTGTTATTGAGAATTCAGTGAACTTTTTTATCTGATAGATGGATAGTTTAAAGTTATTTACGCGCGTAATTTGGATTCCCCGACTATTTTACGAGGTGAGGTGACTAAAATAGTATACAGAAGGGTAGGCCATAAAACATATTAATACTAGCTTTTGCTCATGACTTCGGTCGACTGGAATTTTTTATGGTGTCTTTTCCAGGAGTAGGGTTGTCTCTTCGTCAGCGTTTAACCTATTTAGGTATAGGATCATTAACTAAGAGGTGGTTAAGTCGAGACGCGGTAACAAACAGATAGTTATTTTTGTATTTATGATAGTAGCTACGGAGTACCTACGGATAAATAGGGTTACGTTAGTGCGGGAAATTTTATGAGACTTACTACATATAACATCATAACACAACATCACGCCTGTATTCCCCGAAGGGGTAGGCAGAGGTGCACATTTAGTACACCCACATTTCGCCAGTTATGTTTTTAGGTCCCAATGTAATAGGGGGCGAGCGTATTGCCATCAACCGGGCACAAATCCAGACTCCGTGCTGCTACTGAGACTTACCTAATGGAAAAACCCAGTAACACTTTCTCCGGCCCGAGATTTGGACCCGGGACCTCGTGCTCAGCAGCTAAAAACATAACTGGCGAAATTTAGTGTAATGTGCACCTCTGCCTGCCCCTTCGGGGGATACAGGCGTGATGTTATGTTATGTCTTAACCTCTGCGCTCCGACCCCAAGAATTTGGCGATGTGGACAAATTGACGATTTCTCTTAGTGAAAGCGTATTTTGGGCATAATTAATGAACTTTGAATAACATAGGTATCATATTACAGTGCCTTGACTAATTAGGTGTTTGGACTTAATTTCTAGCGGAGAGTAAACTCTTATCGTATGGTTGACGAACAACCTGGTGTCAGAGTTTAAACCGCCTGTAGGCCTCTGATATAGCTTCACACACCGTTGTAAAATCTCTCAGGTGTGCCGGTTTCCTTACGATGTTTTCCTTTACCTTTAAGCAACTGATAACTAATTTATAATGCACACATGAATTCGAAGACATTGATGCATGCGGAGCTTGAATTGGATACCTTTGACTTGACAGTCCTACGGTCATACCACTCTGCTATCAGTGCTTCCAAAGGCTACTTAACGCGGGCGAAGCCGCAAGCAAAAGTTAGTAATAAACATTTAGCGCTAATATATTCAAACCATGGTTCGTCGGTATGTCTGTCATCGTGTATAACATGTATTGTTTTTGTTAGTATTGTATGCTAATGTCATGGATCCAAAGAGGCTGGGATCGAAATAAAATGGCGGAGAGGGCGACGGCTTTTAGTGTGTAATTATTTCTGAAATGTTCGTGTTAAGTATGTTTTCTGATAAGAAAAGTATTCGATCTAGTAGGATTCTAAGGTTATTTGAATCTAACTAGATTTTGGAAACAATCTTTGGTTATAGGTACTGCGAAAAATCCGATTCTTTTTGCTTTTTTAATAACTTTGCCCCACCCCGGGGGTGATGTTATGTTATGTTATATGTGTGGCAAGGGACCCAGCTCAGTACACCATGTACGAAGGAAAACGAAAATTCTGAAACGTGGTCATAACGGCTTAACAATATACTAAACAAATTATAAAAACCTCATTAAATAAACAACAAATTATTAAAATTACAAGTCAACTGATCCGACATTAATAACCATTACAATATTTACATGATTACAAAAGAAAACATCTGTAATTTAATCTGAAAAGTCAACAATATACCGTTGACATAACATGTCGGCAAGATGGCGGACTGACAGCTGTCATGATGACAGCCCGCGCGCGGGAATATAATGCAGGAAATTCAAATGTACATCTATTACAGCTAAGGAAAACAATGGAAGTAATTTTAAAGTGTTTTGAATAGTATTGTTTTGCAGAAAAGATTTTTTTCATTGCTCTTGGGTGACCCCTTGACATTATTTTTAAACAGTTATACAAAGCAAAGAAAACTTGTCACGCTGTGTATAATTTTATTTTAAAAGACCATTTATTTACCTGCATATTTTACATGTATTTAAAACTTAAATCTAACAAATTAAACAATACACACATTTATAATTAGGTGGTATAGTTTTAGAATTCCAATTGGATATTTAATACTTACAAAAATTGTGATATATACTCTTGCTGTATTGACTATAGAGTTAATTTACTTGTTTATTTAATTTTTTTGTTTCTCCTACTGAATAGCTGTAGGTAGACAGGGTTGTGCATTGTGCATTGTATATCTGTGACGTCACATAGGCATGTCGGATCAAACGCAGATAAATAACCGTCGGTCACATCCCTAAATCAAATCAGTGTTGCCAACAGTTCTGCGCATTATGTTGCCAATTATCAATTTTAATTTTAACTGTAAAAACAGTAATCGAAAATACTGTTATTATTAAAAAAGATTCTTAATTAGAATTTCTAGTTACTTAGTTATTAGATACCAACAGGATTCTGTTTATAATAATTACCATAAAAAACTAACTAGAATGTATTACAAAACATATTCATATAACTTCTTTATGTATAAATAAACTAGGGTTTTTTATAAAACGTCGCCCCACTCTAGGACTTTCTCCTGTATCGTGGGTGCGTTTCACAAACATGAAATATCACAAACACAATCACTTAGACTCGGGACAAACATCTGCGCATCACACAAATTTTTATCCCGTGTGGGAATCGAGCTCAAACCCTTGGCGTAGCAGTCCAATCGCTCACCCACTGCGCCAATCAGGTCGTTTAATTATTTATACTAGCTTTCGCCCGCGGCTTCGCCCTCGTTAAGTAGTTTCTCGGGTCTTAAACTTTCTACATGCCAAATTTCATCGAAATCCGTCCAGCGGTTTAGTCGTGAAGGCGTAACAGACAGAGTTACTTTCACATTTATAATATTAGTATGGATTAAGAAAAAGTGCATTAAGCTCATTAAACCGTCGCCATATTGTGTTCAAAAATATTTTCTTCTAACTTCAATGGCGTCGAAAAAAATCTAGTAGAATTTAATAATCACTTGCTTCAAGAAAACCGGTCAGATCTTTCATCGAGCCCGATGTTAAGCCCTCATTATTTCAAAAAACCTTTTGACAACATAATTATACTCGGCTGATTATAAAAAAAATACCACTTAGCGATAATTAACTTTATTATTTAAAAAATAGAGTTTATTTTCGCAAAACGACGGAAAGCCTTTAACACATTCACACTGCCTTCATTTTCCATGAGCATAGACAATTTTGCGTTTACAGTTAAGAAAGTCCTTTGTAGCGAAAATTAACTCTTTCCCATTGTAATAAGACAGCGAATCGATCGATTTCGTCCAGTTAACTGTATTAATATCTTTGTCGAATTAACAGGTGAAGTAGGTAATGAAACAATTTAACTTCAATTATATTGTGCAATTATTATTTTTTACGAACGACCGCCATTTTGTTTGGTGTAATGGCGGCACGCCCAGTAGCACTTAAGGCGAGATACCTCGGTCGGAAATAATTATTTTTTAAATAAAATATCTGTTGGATAAATTGATTTTTACTTATAAGCACTCGAGGTGTTAAAATTGTGGTTATATTTATTTATTATGCATTGGAAATGTTGAAGTATTTTTTTTCCGATAAGAATGACTTTTAATGGCAGTGTTGCCTGGTGTGAAAATAATTAAAGGTTGCATGGTCATACTTTAATCAGATGTTTTGTGAATGCGTTAACTACCCACATAAATAAATGTTTAACTGAGTAAGTAGAGTTACTTAAGTGGTACTTAAGTTAATACGATTAAAAAACATGCAGTAGGATAATCCTGACTTGGCTTTGATGACCTATGTATGGTGCAGTGGCCAAGCAATTGGACTGCTGCGCTGAGGGTTGCGGGTTCGATTCTCGCACGGGACAAAAATTTGTCTGATCCACGGATGTTTACTCCGAGTCTAGGTATGTGATACTTTATGTCTGTGAAACGCATCCGCAATTCAGGAGAAATTTCTAAAATGCTGCAACGTGCTAAAATCTTCATTTTACATACATAAGTCACGCTTGTTTCCCTGAGGGGTAGGCAGAGACCATTTCTATTTGCTTCCATCCTAGTACCTACACTTCTTTCGCTTTACAGATAGGCATTAAGGACCATACTTAACATAGGTAATTAGAGAAGAATCTATACTGCTGTCACCTGTTTAATTTCGTAAAGGAAAATATTATAATAATATTAACTTAATAAAAAATCTTGTGACTTAAATCTACCTACCGCCTTAAGCGCATACACACACAGTAGTAATTAATCAATTAACACACAACGTAACAGTTTTTACTAGCTGGTAAGTTTTCTCAGAAATCATTGGAACGCGTACTACGGACTATTGTTGCTTGTTAGACATTGATGTAATCGACCGTGAATTGTTAGAATGGTTCCGTATATAACCAGCAGAAACTTTTCTGTATGGTATACTAAAAAATAATAATAATAACAGCCTATAACTGTTCCGCTGCAGGTTTCTTTACTACACTTTTCTTTATTTATTTACTAGCTTCCGCCCGCGACTCCGTCCGCGTGGATTTCAAATGTTTTATAGCCTATAGCCTTCCTCAATAAATGGGCTATCTAACACTGAAAGAATTTTTCAAATCGGACCAGTAGTTCCTGAGATTAGCGCGTTCAAGCAAACAAACAAACTCTTCAGCTTTATAATATTAGTATAGATAAGTATAATAATAAGTATATAATTATTTATTTTCACGAGTACACCAATAATAATAATCTACAACTTATTATTAAAAGATTTTTATAATAAGCTAAAAAGAAATATTAATCTATACTTATATAATATAATATATAATAATATTATAAAGCAGAAGAGTTTGTTTGCTTGAACGCGCTAATCTCAGGAACTACTGGTCCGATTTGAAAAAATATTTTAGTGTTAGATAGCCCATTTATTGTGGAAGGCTATAGGCTATAAAACATTCGAAATCCATGCGGACGGAGTCGCGGGCGGAAGCTAGTATAAAACATAATATCAACTGAAAGGTTCCACTGATTTTATTACGGACCCCTAAAAATCGCGAAGCGCGAAAAGCGAGTTAATTATAATCACCCATTGAACCATAACTGTTGTCTATGCCCAAAACGGTAATAAACACATTCTACCTGTGTTGCCACTCTCATGTAACCTTTACTTTTCTTGGTAATTACTCATTGACAGATAAAAACTGATATAGTGTGATAAGACAATAAACTACCATTGGTAGGTATATAATTCTTTACCGTAGACTTATAATATATATATATAACAAACTGTTGCACAGTTTGGCGATGTTTAGTGTTATTGTATCTGCTTGTATTCATATGAATAAATAATTAAAAAAAAAAATTTTTTTGACGCCCATCCAGTATTTGCACGAAGAGTCTAGAAAACAGTTAAAATTGAGCCTTAAAACGAAAAATAAGCTACAAAACTGGCAACATTGAAATTGAAAGTTACATTTTATTTATTTTTTCAAAACCTAGCCCCACATTTTCCTGTATCGTGTGCGCGTTTCTTAAACATGAAATATCACATACACAGACTCGGGACAAACATCTGCGGATCGCATAAATTTTTGCCCCGAGCGGGAATCGTACTTTAGCGCAGTAGTCTAATCGCTAAGCCACTGTGCCAATAAAGACTTCAAAATTAGAGTAGGTACCCATATATTATTTTATCATATCGGCATAATGCCTTCACACCGTAGTGTAGACTGTCAACAACAAGGATGGTAGCAACGACCGTCCAGTGACGGACGTACTTAAGTATCATCACTCATGGAGGCTCTCTACTTGCAGCCTTATTGCTAGACTAACTATCAAATTGCAATTCAAAAACTAACTTCTAAGACATTTATTCCCTCTGCCAACCATAAGGTATTTATCAACGTAACTGTACCAAGGTGTTGCCCACCTGATCATTCACAATCTCCATAAAAACTGAGTCAGAATGGTTTTGATAAACCCCAATTTAAGTTGAGCATGTCAAGAATGGTCGGACAGTTATATGCAGAAGTGTTTTGTGAGATTATAGATTATAAAGTAATTGACTCAGTTTTACCTGCAATGAGAGATATTGTAGGTTTTACGCGTGGATCTGTCTCTGTCACCGTAGCTCCAGAACAGACAAACCGTATTTTATACTAGTTGCGCCCCGCGGTGTTTCTCGCTATATTTTTCGGGATAAAAAGTAGCCTATGTGTTAATCCAGGGTGTCAGCTGCCTCCATATGAAATCAAAAATCGGTCAAGCCGTTTGAGCGTGAAGAGGTAACAAACATACAAACAAAAAGTTTCTCCTGTATAATGTAAGTGTGATAGTGAAAACGTATGAAACTAATGCCATCTAGAGGAGTATAGGTGTTGGCAGGAAAGGTCTATAGTCTGTACCATGAAACAAAGAAACATTCGTTATTATAGATAGTTACCGTAATGTCAATAATGGAAAAAAATTGAGGGATAATGGCCGAAGCACCCAAAATTTACCGACGCAAAAAAATTGGCATATTTTTTTCACAAAAATATTCGAATTAACTTTATCTCTTAAGTGTACTTGGCTTAAGTACCACCCATCACTGTTAATTAGTTCAGCTTCCCGCTACTGTGACAATTGGTATTACAGGGAAACCAGTGATGGGCGCACATCTATCGATATTATATCTGATATCGATAAAATTTTCAGAAATTATATTTAATGCGATGATTTTTTTTCTGATTTTAAATTATGTATGGTTCTGTAGCAGATAATGAAAGAAAACAATTCTTTATTATATAAATTACATATATGAGAGAATTATTCTTGTCAGAATATCTGAAGTTCGGTGAGAGAGTTTAATGAAAGGGTTTTTATGTATATTTTTATATTGTTAATATTTGTATGTGTCGTTCTTTTGTATTTCTATGTTTTTATGTTGAATAGTGTGATTGGTTAGCCGTTCTATTCTAATAAAAACAAAATTGCTACGTACTAAGTATTCTGTTACGCCAAAAATAGTTGTGTACAGTCTAGTATCGACCAAATTCTAGCTATTACAATACGAATTCCAGCTGTAGAAACAGTTGAGTTTCTTTTAACAACAAAAACTATTAAATTCCAAAAAAAATCCTAAAGTGCATATTTTAAGTCTATCATTTCAGTCAACATTGAAAAAGTAAGTCTGTGATTTCAGTTATACGTTGAAAAACATTTCGAAATCCATCGTATTATTACAGAGAAAACCTAAAATTAAACTCTACAATCAAACCTCTATTGGCCGTCAAGTAAATTGCTTAATAATATAATTGTAGGCACAATACAAAGTGTATTTGACACAAGTGTTTATCAAAACAGTAATTTGAGTAAACTGTCTATCTTTAAGTGTTACTAGAATCTAAATTATACACTATTTGAGTCTGAGTAAGTTATTTTTGCTGTACAATATTTTAAATTGTTACGTAGAGTAATAGACTTCTTGTTAAAAGCTGTCGAATCCTATTAAATGGATGGCGGACGTCGTCCATATTTGGATGTTTAACTCAACTATGTAATTGACCAATTTACTGGTATTGTTTGAATTAGACAATTTTCTGTGAATTTATATACAAGTCATTGAAGTTAACGTCAGAATAGAGCTGTTTGGCAAAACGTGGTTGTTATAACCGTTTTTAGCGTCTGATTACTGCTTATACAGGCGTAAGTGTACACAAACATACAGAGTAAAATGAGCTTAAAGTACAAATGATATAAGAGTCATATTAACATGTACCTAACTAACATTAAGGCAGAATAAAGAGATGAGGCAGTTGTTAAAGACGAAAGCTTTATTAATAACATTTATATTATAAAGGCGGAAGTTTATTTGTATGTTTGTTACCTTTTCACGCTCAAACCGCTCGACCGAATTTGATGAAATTTGGGATGGAGGTAGCTGACACCCTATATTAAAACAAAGGCTACTTTTTATACTGACAAAATGTAGCGGGTAACACTGCGGGGCGCAGCTAATAATAGTATAGTTGAGATTAAAGTTTACCATGTTTATCATTAAAACTAATTGATTGTATTTAAAATACATTAAAATCAATTTTCTATTAAATGTAGTCTAGCCAATTTCCCACGAAAACCAAAAAAACGCTCCAAAAATATCATTAACATTTCAATAAACATATTTTAAGTGATCCATTGAAATCATCGATATAATCTTATCAGGATCAGTCAAAGCCCATCCCTAGACCAACAATACGTCTTTATTTTTAATGGCAACCCTTTACGGTATTCTATAGAGGCAATAACAGATGCCAGCTTGAAGAATGGGTATTGAACAGGCTTTTTACCAAAGTGTCTGGTAGAATACAAGTCCGGTAGGATTTTTAGTTTTAACATTAAAAAAAGGTAATAATTGTGCACTAATTTGGGTATGGATATCGATAAATTGAGTTTGTTTTGTTAATTAGTGCTGTGGGAAGAATGTGGTGACAATGAGCGCCTTTTTGTCAAAAATGTATACTTGATTTTATAATTTGTTTGTGTATTTAATCTTAGCTACCGCTGGCTAGTAAGTTAACACGTTGACTGCTCGCTTAGTAGACACAATAGTTAAACAATATCTCGGCAGTAAGAGGGTTAACTTAAATTTGACATATGACACTAATATCGGAGCAAAATATGGGTGGGAAGACGCAATAGTCCCTTTGCCTACATCTAAAAATAAAAGCTTGATGATAAATATAACACAAGTACATTTCATTAATGTAGATTTGTATTTTAAAATACTTAGTCCTGGATTTTTCACTTTCAGATACCTGTAAAAAACCTGTATAACAGTATATCCAAATATTATTTAAAACTATAAATCACTATAAAAGTATTCCCAACTCTATAAAATACATCGATAAAAAATTATCGATACAATCTCATCGACGCATCCCAACACTAGCTACTGAGAACTGGCCACCATGCGCAAGAGTTTTTGTTTAGCCCAAGAATTCCTTAATAACTTGATTTCGACCATTTATTGTTGAATTGTTCTTGATACAATGTTGTTGGGGTAGGCAGAATTCTATGTCGTTAATATAAAATGTTACTAACTTTTACTAATTGAAGAGGATATTAGCGCTTTTTAATCCCTGCGTAGTGACAGGTTCGATTTCCGCTCTAATCAATTTCTCGGTCAGATTTTTTTTTATTTCATGTCAAACAAATATTGCTTCTTTGTGAAATCGAACCCTGACCTTTAAGCATACCACTACGCGTAAGTTGGTATTTGAATACATTTTTCTTGGATTTCCAAACCTTATTTTCCCTGTAAGGGTGTTAAAAACAAAACATTACTATGTAATAAGAACCCCAAACCCACCCCCTCAAAATCAAAGGAAATCTATTCAGACGTTAAAAAATCTTTCACAGCCCCAATAAAAAATCAACCTTAACACCACAGCAATAAGACTCAAAATCAATCAATTCTGAAATAAACGATAAAATTTGTTCAATCGATTATAGTCTTTATTCCGTCGGAATAAAGTCCATGTGTTTGGTTCTGTTGAGGGCGCGTGTACTGAATATGTAATATAACTTGGTTGTGTGAAATGTGTTTAGGAATTGAGAAGATAGCGACTGTAGGGGGGTAGGCAGAGTACAACATACACCACACTATGTAAAAATGAAAAAAAAAATACTGCCTCGTTGGTCTAGTGGTTGCCAAGCGCGACTGAGAATGATGTCATGGTTTCAAATCCCGGGTCGGGCAAAGTGCTACTGGGTAGGTAACTCTCAGTGGCAGCACGGAGTCTGGATTGTCCGGTTGATGGCCAGCTCGCCCCCTATTACATTGGGACCTACAAACATAACTGGCGAAATGTGGGTATACTATTAGTATACCTCTGCCTAACCCTTTTTTTTCTTTTTTTTTAAAAAAAAACGTCGCCCCACACTAGGAATTTCTCCTGTGTCGTGGTTGCGTTTCACAAACATGAAATATCACATACACAAACACCCAGACTCGGAACAAATATCTGTGGTTTGCACAAAGTTTTGCCCCGTGCGGGAAACGAACCCGCAACCCTTAGTGCAGCAGTCCAATGGCTTAGCCACTGCGCTAATCAGGTCGTCAGGGGAATACAGGTGTGATGTTATGTTTATGCATACAGCCAACTGAACTGCTTAACCCTTCAACCAACAGGTATCTTAAAACATCATTTAAATAACAAGGTGCTCTGTAATAACTGTAATCAACCATAATTCCGATCACTCGGTAAACTAATTTGTTTAAATCGATTATCGTAATCGGTAAAAAGTTGTGCTGTCTTGCGGTTATTCGTATCGATTTTAAAATACAACAAGACCTCAGTATACTGCTCGTAAATATCGTATATTATGCCCATTGTTGTTGATTACTTTGTAAAAGGTAATTGAAGTCTTTTGTCCGTGAGAATAAAAGAAAAAGAGAAGTACTCGAATTAAATTGAATATGTCGAATGTCGTTTGGAAAAGTGACGAGACGCAGCGTTGGCAAGCCTCCCACCAGGTGGACCGACGATATCGTCAGAGTTGCTGCAACCGGTGGATGCTAATGGCAAGCTGTCGTTCATTGTGGCGTTCTAAGGAGAGGTTTTTGTTTAACAGTGGACGTCTTCTGGCTTTTGATGATGACAACCGACTTTATATTCCATCGTCTATTTCCGAAGTTCTTTAAAAGATTCTTTAAGAGAAAGAAAGAAGAGAAGAAGATTTTGAAAGAACAATCTTTCAAGCAAAAGAAGAATAATCAAAATCTATTTCGTTGGTCTAGTGGTTGCTAAGCGCGACTGCTGAGCACAAGGGGTTTGAATACCGGGTCGGGCAAAGTGTTACTAAGTTTTTCTATTAACTCATTCTCAGTAGCAGCACGGAGTCTGGATTTGTGCCCGGTTGATGGCAATAGGCTCGCCCCCTATTACATTGGGACCTAACACATAACTAGCGAAATATGGGTGTACTATATCTGCACCTTTGCCTACCCCTTCGGGGAATACAGGCGTGATGTTATGTTAAAAAAATCTATTTACAAATCTGTCACAAATCGATAGTTCGTTGAAAGCATATGAAGTAATGTTGCCATCGTTTGACGTTAACCGACTTCGTTTATGTCATGATAAAAAGCCATGTATCCATGGCTAAACGCCTCATTCAGTCCTCTAATGTCCGATGGGGTTGCCAGGAATTTTAATGGCCCCAACTTGGTGTAGCTATTCAAATTATGTCTTTTAACTGCTTTATGTGTGCTTAATTTGTTTTGTACTTAGCACATTGATCTATGTTGGGGTTGGAAGGGATGAAACCGGGTTATGGGGTGGAAATTATGATGATATGTGTTGTTGGGGACTTTTGCAGTTTGTGGGCGACGAGGTACTTAAATAATTTTGGCTAATTGGCTGAGTGGTCAATGCATCTTCTGTTTGAGAAGACTGCCTCGTTGGTCTAGTGGTTGCTAAGCGCGACTGCTGAGCACGAGGTCCTGGGTTCGAATCCCGAGTCGGGCAAAGTGTTACTGAGTTTTTCCATTAAGTAATTCTCAGTGGCAGCACGGAGTCTGGATTTGTGCCCGGTTGATGGCAATAGGCTCGGCCCCTATTACATTGGGACCTAAAAACATAACTGGCGAAATGTGGGGTTACTATACGTGCACCTCTGCCTACCCCTTCGGGGAATACAGGCGTGATGTTATGTTGAGAAGACTTTGCAGTGGGACTTTTAGTTAATACTAACGGACCCGGCAGAAATCCTGCCTGGAAAAGCAGTGCCACCTACCGAGTCTAATTGTTTTCAAACCATGAAGGAACCCATTGAAATATGTCCAGTCGTTTAGGAGTTAGGAAACAAACAGACGTACAGAATAATTATATATATTAACATTAGTTTAGGAGTACTTTCTAGGACTCAAGTCTGTCAAGGGACCAATTAAGAATTATATTCTTTTTCGTGATTAAAAAAGCGAGCTGTTAGATTATTCGATGTGTTTCCGATAGACACTAGGCTAGGATAGTTCCTAGCCATGTGAATAGACTGAAAGAGAACCTCTACCTATTCCAGGCGTATTTATAATTACTATTAAATGTAAAGTCTAGCAACATTATCCTCGAGAGCGTAAGCAAAAAGTTTGCCAGCCCAAAAAAATAGGTGTACGCAATTTTTCTTACACTGCAACACAATTATATCCAGAATAAAATGGCTGCCGTATTTTAAAGTGACCGGCAATTTTCTCGCTTCGCCCCGTTCACAGAAAATGTGCGGAACGTTTTCTCTTGTTTAATTAAAAACTGGAATAAAAATTTTATTTGCGCGTTTATTGCCCTGATATATGGCCTTTAAACTGCCATGGGAAAACAAACTCTATTTTTAAGTTGTTGAAACACATTTCTCAGTGGATACAGAATGGTATTCTTTTTAAAAGTCCACCGTTTAACAGTTTCCTGTTCTATTTTAAAGGTGATAAAACACATTTTTGATTGCCGTGTTATTGTTTCGATTTGAAAGTGATTTTGCTGTTTGATTTCGGGGTTTGTTGTTGCCTTTTCGTTTTCCTGATAAAACAAACAAATACTCAACTAGGATAGATGTATTTGAAGTAACAATACAAAAAAAATTGTCCTTATAACTCAGCCACAATTTAAAAACATAACATCACGCCTGTATTCCCCGAAGTGGTCGGCAGAGGTGCACATATAGTACACCCACATGTGGGTATACAATTTAAAAAGTTAGATTAATTAGCTTATTTTCTTCCTCTTTTCTGGGCAAAGGAAATAATTTCTTTTAGAATAATATTAAGTACCTGTCTAAGAAAAAATATTTTTGATTTCTTAATAAATTCTACATCCGTTCTAATTTACATTAATAACTAGGTAATAACTAAAAGACGTCTCGTTTGCATGTATTCTAAGAAAATAGACTTGAATTACTGACCATGCTCATAAAATAACAAGCGTAACGATATCACAAGAAACCCAATAAATAATCTAATTATTTTTGTTTGTTGTATATTTGTTCACATAAAAATTAAATGAATTGACCAAATAAATCTATCTGCCTTTGAACTAAAATAAATAAATAAAAACGGGTAAATTTTAATTTGTTAAGTTGGCAACACGCCAGGCTATCAAAGAAATAATAAATTCATAATATTTTTGTGATTTTGAATTAATAATGATTTTGTATAATCTAAATATGTACAATCACTTCCAAAGGGTTTAGACATGTCTAATGTTTCCTACACAGGTATTGATTTTAGTGTCAGAGTTTAAACCGCCTGTAGGCCTCTGACATGGCTTTACACACCGTTGAAAAATCTCTCAGGTGTGCCGATAGCAGAGGTATGTTTCCCCAAGATTTTTCCTTTCACCATTTTCCAACTGATAACTAATTGATAATACGCACATGAATTCGAAAAGACATTGGTGCGTGCTGGTTTGATCGACCTTTGACTTGGCAGTCCAGCGGTCACACCACCGGTAAGGTCGGAATTCTAGACATCTAGAAACTAGTGTGACATCATTGACTTTTTTCTAGTGCCTAAGGTAAATTAAAAAGCTTGTCGAATACTATAAAACGTAACATAACATCACGCCTGTATTCCCCGAAGGGGTAGGCAGAGGTGCATATATAGTACACCCACATTTCGCCAGTAATGTTTTAGGTCCCAGTGTAATTGGGGGCAAGACTATTGCCATCAACCGGGCACAAATCCAGACTCCGTGCTGCTACTGAGAATTACCCAATGGAAAAACCTAGTAACACTTTGCCCGACCCGGGATTCGAACCCAGGTCCTCGTACTCAGCAGTCGCGCTTAGCAACCACTAGACCAACGAGGCAGTCAAAGTCTAATAGCATAGATAAAGCAATACTCTATGCTAATCACCGATCTCACACTCTGACGAGGTGAGGTGTTAATGAGCAATATCACATGTCTACAGTATACACCCCGCTACGTTAGCCAATCGCAAAGATACATTTAAAAGAAACGCTAGCTCGGCTATAGTTCTATTTAACAATAAACCTAGCCCCAACACACGGCTATCAACACTCCATTACAATTTAAACTGAATATAAAATCGGCTATAATCTCAAGAGCTCCGCGGCTATAAATCGGCCACATTTAACACTATCGTGGAAACGGTAGCCATAAACACTTCTCTCCCTTCCTGTACTTGGTTTATTTTTTTACGGTAGTCGTGCCAAAGGAATTTAGTGTACAGCCTGTGGGAAATGTTTCGCGCTCGCCAAAATGGCGGGCGTTTTATGTATTCATGTGTGAATTCGTTATGTACTTCATTGTTGGTAATGTAACGGTGTTTCTGCGGACTATTTGATGAGATCAGAATCTTTTTGTGTTTAAATAAGTGGCATGTTGTGTCTGAAGTTGAATTAGTTGGCGGTTATAAGATGACAAATAGTTTGAAGACAAATCATATTTTTCTCTTTTATGTATTCGGCATTTCGGCCTAGAATTGACCACCCCCTTTCATTCCCTGGGTGTCGTAAGAGGCGACTAAGGGAAAATCCAGAAGATGGGCAGCAGCGTCAAATGATAAATGATAAATGATTTTATTTCTGTAAATAGGTTTAAAAAAAACACTTTTACACGTCATTTTTTAAAAACTACTCGTCTTCCGTAACTTCGCCACCAATACTGCGATCCCCAAGCCGCTTGCCAAGCGTTGGAATTATAGCACTCCTCTCCTCCCTCTCGAAGGGGGAGGCCTTTGTTCAACAGTGGACGTGTTACGGCTGATGATGATGATGTCTAATGTTGTACCTATATGGAATGAGAGGTTCATAGCTTCATAGCTATAACAATAGCTGGGTAGCCGGTCTTAACATATCAATACCCATCATACGGAAAACATGTTAAGCCATTCTCTACCTGATCTATCCCCGCTCGTTTAGGTTCCGGCTTCCAACTAACGCTCTTAAAATCAAATTCAAACAATAAACATCATTCAATAAGATTTGTGCCCGGTTGATGGCATTAGGCTCGCCCCCTATTACATTGAGACCTAAAAACATAACTGGCGAAATGTGGGTGTACTATATGTGCACCTCTGCATACCCCTTCGGGGAATACAGGCGTGATGTTATGTATGTATTAAACATCATTCAATTAACAAATCCAATTACAAACTTATGTGTAACAAGCAAAAAAATGTCATAAACAGTTTAAAAATCAGATTTAATACTTACGTTGGCCAATTAAAACACTCGTTCTAACAATTACGTGCTGGCACACAAATGGCACATAAATCATAGTAGCCTGGCATGCCAGTACACGCTGGTGCCAGTTAAATATTCCCAGTTAACACTTTACCTCGCGATTGTACCCCGCCATCTTGGATTTGCCACTCAATTTATCGTCGGGAAATGAAACAGTGTTTGAAAGCATTTTTTATTCGTGTTTAATAGTTACGGTTTATTAATGGGGTGCGGTGTGGCAGGGTAAGCAACGTCGCTGCGGTTTGGATTTGGATGGGTGGTAGAATTCTTCTGCGTCCTTTCTTCCCGCATACTTACGAGACAGAAAACCGATACGATGCGAGAAAGATTAAGCTCAACGGCTTAACATAATCTCTGGTTCTCTGAGAAACTGGTTGTGTATAGACCGGACACCCATCTTAAGTTTGACCGCGGCAAGCACTGCTTTACTTAGTAGATCGAGTCTAATCTCACTTATACTTACATAGGTATCCCCTCTAGCCCTACAAAGTCATAAATAGAGTGGTACTACTATAAAAATTATCTAATTCTGTCCTCCATAATTAAATTTATAATAACCAACCTCTTTTCACAACGAAAACCGTAACGAAATAATGTCCCATCACTATATTTACTGATAAACAACATTCCGAGTCTATTATTACGGTTAGTTAAATCATCTATTATGGACTACAAAGGGGGTCGTAAGGCACGCCCATTTTTATTGTATTTATGACTAGCATAGGGTTAAGTCTATTGGAATTGATGGGCTTTGGATTAATTAAAACAGTTGCTTGTTTCAACTTGGTCTGTGTGGATTTTTTTCTTTTTCCGAGAGTAAATACAGTAAAACGGGGTGAATCGAAACTTAAGGGTGAATAGAAACGACATTTTGAAACTGATTTTAACATTAAATTATTACTTAGTGGTCAGAAAGGATTCTAGATTTGTCTATAATACATTTTTTTTTTAAAAACGTCGCCCCACACTAGTAATTTCTCCTGTGTCGTGGGTGCGTTTCACAAACATGAAATATCACAAACACCCAGACTCGAGACAAACATCTGTGGGTCGCACAAAGTTTTGCCCCGTGCGGGAATCGAACCCGCAACCCTCAGCGCAGCAGTCCAATCGCTTAGCCACTGCGCTAATCAGGTCGTCATTTTAAAGTATTGGGTCCTTCATGGTAAAAATCAATTATCTATACACTTTGCTATAAAATCAATTTCAAAGTTTTGTTTCTATTCACCCTTGAGTTTCCATTCACCCCGTTTTACGGTACTTGCTATATTATGCTTGATAGGTTATACTAAATGAAAGCTTGGGTAGTAAAACATTTCTTATACCGTTTCAAAGTTAAGCTTAATTTTAAGGTTAAATCTATTTAAAGGAGGCTTTTGTTCAACAGTGGACGTATTCCGGCTAGTGATGATGATTTTTTTAAATAAAAAAGCAACAGAGATAGAGAGATTCTATCGCATGAATATCTACCAAAAACATTGTTTGTGATATTTCAAACATTTATGAAAGACTAGCTTCCGCCCGCGACTCCGTCCGCATGGATTTCGAATGTTTTATAGCCTATATATAGCCTTCCTCAATAAATGGGCTATCTAACACTAAAATAATTTTTGAAATCGAACTAGTAGTTCCTGAGATTAGCGCGTTCAAGCAAACAAAGTCTTCTGCTTTATAATATTTATTATTATGAAAGATTTCTAGTATATTAATCTTTTGTTTTCTTTGTCAACAGGTCCAAGAAGTAGAAGGATGAAGAAGAGAGCGACCCCAGAAGAGAAGAGACCGCGAACTGCCTTCAGTGCCGCTCAACTTGCTAGACTAAAGGTAGGGTATTCTTGGAAGTTAGCTTCAACTTATCAACGTTCCCGACTGCTGTCATATGAGAATAACAATTTCTTAAAGTAGCGCTCTATTATTTATATTATTAATTCGGTTATTTTCTATTACTGATGATTACAAAAGATGATTATCATGAAAAACGACGAAATCTCTACTGTTATTGGGTTTATACCTAAATGTGGCGTTCTAAGGGGAAGGCCTTCGTTCAACAGTGGACGTCTTCCGGCTGATGATGATGATGATGATGCCTATATAAAAAATAGTTACTAGGTACTTGTGGCGTTGTGAGGGGGAGGCCTTTGTTCAACAGTGGACGTCTTCCGGCTGATGATGATGATGCCTATAAAAAAATACTAGGTACTAAACTAATTTTTTTTTTAAATTAGGTTGTACCCAAAAATTATATATCAACCCATATTCACGATAAAATTTTCTTCTTAGCACGAGTTCGCCGAGAACCGTTACCTGACGGAGCGACGGCGGCAGAGCCTGGCCGCCGAGCTGGGGCTGGCAGAGGCTCAGATCAAGATCTGGTTCCAGAACAAACGGGCCAAGATCAAGAAGGCGTCGGGACAGCGGAACCCGCTGGCGCTGCAGCTCATGGCCCAAGGGCTGTACAACCACAGCACTGCTAATGACAGCGATGAGGAAGAGGAGATTAATGTCACATAAGTTCAGGCATTTTTGCAAATAATGTCCAAGTTTGGGGCATTTGTAGTCATAGTGCCACATGTTAGGCATTTGTCGTCATAAAGCCTCATTGGGGCATTTATCTTTTAAAGGATGATCAGTAGCAAAGTGAGGCAGGACTGTATAGATATCGACACTTATCTTCAATATGCTATTGTCTCCTACAGTTGAAATATTACGTAAAAACTGTGTACATACATGTTTGTATGTAAAATGAGGTGTCCGGTCGAAAGGTCATATTTTGTTGATATTGTATAGTAACTTGCGGAATAGGGATAATAGACTGAAAGATGTGAAGAGTAGGAATAATTGGGAGTTGGTTAAAGGTTGACAGGAATTCGTCAAGGATATAGAATGGAAACGTATCTACTTCGCATATGCTAAAAATGCCTTTGTCAGTAAAGAAAGTCAGTGAAAATACTGCTTGAGGTGATTTCTGTCAGACTCCAGGCATAATTGATATCCGTTTTGTTCCACTTGGCTTTCTTGCCATTATTTGGGTCCTGTGCCAATCTGGAACAAAAGCCATGCATGCAACTTTACAGAAATTATCATCATACATACATACCGGTTGTACTCACGTCGATATTCGGAAATGCCCGACTAGTTTCGGACTCTAACGGAGCCCTTATTCATGGGCAGGAGACGCGGCGGGGTCGCGAGCCGAACTGGCTTACAGAAATTGCCTCAACAGTGTCCAATCAAACTGAAATGTGTCTAATTACTCTGAATATGTTATGAATTTAAAAAGGCCATTTTGAGACTACAGAATATTATAATAACTGTATAATATTACATAGGTTGTCCTAGAAATGGTATGGTTAACAGAATTTGATTTATTCTGAAAATAAAGAACTACTAGAACATTTAAATATATAAAAAATTAAAAGTTATTTGTAAAAAAAATGTAAACTAGCTTTTGTCCGCGGCTTCTTCCGCGTTAAGCCTATGTCCTCTTTCGGATGTTAAACTTTTTACACGCCAAATTTCATCAAAATCCATCCAGTGGTTTAGTCGTGGAGGCGTAACATACATTCAGACAGACAGACAGAGTTACTTTCACATTTATAATATTAGTATAGATAAGTATGCCTTAAACAAAAAATCATACAAAAAATATCAGTAAAAAGTTTTAAAGAATTTCGTTCTTATCGTTATTAGAATAGAGTCTGTTTTTGTTAGTCATGCCATTTTTAAGAGACCTTTAGTTTAGGCGTATGGTACTTTGCAAATAAAGAAATGTTCCTGTAGAGTTATAAATATAGGGTTTAGCGTATTTATTTCGTTTGAGTAAAACGTTGTCGCAATAGTCTCATTAAAATAGAAATAAGAAAATTATCAGTTTTATACGTTTGAAAGTCTTTTGAAGCCTAAGCATAACCTTTCATTAAAATACTGGTACACTTTTGAAATAACATTAGAAATGTAGGCAACCCTTATTTATAGTCGGTTAAGCGATTTTGACCTTTATTCCACGGACTTAAGAATATTTGTCAGTTCTGAAAGTTGCAATGTAGATCAACCTGGTACAAATTCAGACTTCGTGCTGCTACTGAGAATCACCTAATGAAAAAACCCAGTACCACTGTCTGACCCAGAATCCGAACCCAGGAACTCATGCTAAGCAGTCGAGGCAGTGAGCCCATGTCACAAATGAGAGGTCAAAATTGTTTAAACAGACTAAATTAGGCTTGCCAAATTATATTTCACTTGCCTTAAAATTTAAGAAAAAAATTGATTTAAAATTAATAATTAATCCTCCTATCTCTTCATTATAACCGTTTTAAAAGATGCGATATAATAACCAAATAGTTCGTAAGTTTTATGTTAATTATAAATTAATTAATATTAATTCGGTGAGGCATTGTACAAGTGTTATAAACTAGATTTATGTAATTATTGACGAAAGTATGCCGCGAAAACAATGAGTTTCTTTCAACAAATGAAGTTGGTAAATGATGAAAATATCAAGAAAGAAAAAACAATGTATAGAGGCTCTCAGACATTTTTCTTGCAACAAAAATGCCCTAAATTGTATTTGAGGGCATTTTTCGTCATACAAAATAATGCCTTAACTAGTTGAAAGGCATTTTTAATCATCGATATCACAATTCACTTCGGCATTGTCAATAAAATTCTGTATTATATTGTAAAATAATATAGTTTTAAAATAATGCATAATAATTTATTTATGTGTTCTGTAAATAATTTCGGTTTTTCTAAATTATTTTTTAGAAAAAAATGCTGTCTTAGTCATTTTATTTCTTCCATTTTGTTTTTTCTTTTTGTAAATATTTATTAAAGTATAAATTACCGGGTAGTTATGTGACTGTGCTAGTAATATTATTGTAACTGTAATTATAAATGATAAATAAATTATATTACGTTAAAAAAATATTTTTTTGTTTATTAAAAATCAGCTGACCCACCGAACTTCGTCCCACCTTCTCACCATTACCTTCCCTAGACTTCCACCGTTATCAGTCCAGCCGTTTTCAAGTTATGGCGTGACTAAGGGAAACAGGGATTTATTTATGTGTATAGATTAAACCCTTTTTTACATTACTTTAGACTAAATATTGGAAAAAAGTTGATTGTGATTTTTTGTTATTAAAACCTACCTCCAAAAAAGAATTTCGAATATAAAACTGAGAAGTTTATTAGTAAATACCTAACCTATAACAAGTACTATGTCTGGTAACGTCAAAATGACGTGTTAATAGTTTGACAGCCGGTAATAAAACAAATCCTTATGCTTGCCTATACGTGACGCAAGCCGTAGCTAACTAACAATTACGATCAGAGGCTAGGTAACATCACGCCTGTATTCCCAGAAGTAGTATATAGGGGGATATGTAAAATTGGTTTATAGATGTATCTTATTCTGCCAAAATGTCCATAATTATAACGAATGAGAATAAGTTCTTTGTTTCCTTATATTTAGACTCGTGGTTGACATACCGGATTTGTATGCACAAGTTCAAACCCGGGCAAGTAGCAAAGTGACTTTACCAATGTTATAAATACTTTCTTAGTTATTCTAAAACACCACTGACTAACGGTGACGGAAAACATAGTCAGGAAGCCTGAATTTAATTACATATCTGTAATCACCCGCAGTGAGCTAGCGTGGTGATCAATGCTCAATCCTTCTCTATACGAGAAGAGGCCTTTGCCCTGCAGTGTAACAGTTATAGACTGTTATTACTAGCTGCGCCCCGCGGTGTTACCCGCTACATTTTTTCGGGATAAAAAGTAGCCTATGTGTTAATCCAGGGTGTCAGCCACCTCCATATGAAATTTAATTAAAATCCATTCAGTAGTTTTTACGTGAAAGAGTAACAAACATCCATCCATACTTACTAACTTTTGAGTGATAATATTAGTAGGGATTATCCCATTTAGACACAAAAGAACTAGTAAATCTCTGTCTACAACTTCTAGGAATACATAACGATATATGTATATACAACAAATATCTATAAATACTTAAAACTATAAGTAATAAATATCCTCTAATACCACGAAAATATTACATCCCATTTTGATTTACAATATTCCAAAGAATTAGCAAAACGTAACACAAATCCAAAGGAAAGTGAATTACAGCGAGGCGGGCGAATGATTTAAATGTCCTGTACCGAGAATCGAACCGCGGATGTCTCGCTAATTGTTAACCATTGAACCCTTAGATGTTGACTTTGATGTTTTCTAGTACGACCGTTTTAAATTGGTTGTGCTGTGAGTAGTTTGGTTTTCGGCTTTGAGTTCGTCCTTCGGCTGTGGGTTTGGGTTCGTCCTTCGGCGATAGAACTTCGTCTTTCGTCCTGCCAAAAAGTGATTAATGTTAGTATTGCATAATACAAAGTGTAAGGTTATAATAAGTTTTTGACAGAATTACCATTTTATCTATAACATGAGATTCAAAATATTTTTTATTCCTCCGTGAAAAACAGACGTAGATATCGGTCTTCTGTGACCATACACCTCTTTAGACTGTAAGGAGTAAGAGAGCCTGGAGATCCGTCATACAGGTCTAGAACCTAGTGCGGACTCCAGCTCTCAAAAAGTTATGTTTTAGCTATGTCTCTTATATTTTTTTTATAATTTATACGAACTGTAATGTACTTTTTGAGAGAAATAAATAAAAAAATATTATTATTATTATATAGAGACGAATAAGACAACCTTCTATCTTTACCAAGGAAGCTAGTTGAGAGAGGCGACGAACCCATTGTGGGCCCCTAAAATGGTAACAAGATGGCTACTGCCACGTTGGGCATATAATGATGGTGACATGTGTAATCTGTATTTGTGTACCGAATATTGTAATTATAAGGAGAATAGAATATAATAGAATAGAATAGTTTATTTGCTTGAAATAATTGAGAGACACGGACCCTTTTACCTTTTGGTATTACAGCCATAATTTCATATTGTAAGTATATCTAATCTATCCTATCCCATCATTAAAAACCAAAAATAGTATAGTGCTCTTTAACATTGCGCAATGAAAGAAAAAACAATGCACCAGCGACACAGGCTCCAAGAGGGGCCCCAAGGGGGTACTGAATAAAAATAAAACAGGAATCCATACAACTGTTAACAAATAATTCTAGAGAATTTGGATATGTTTTTCTATCAACAAATTGAAAAGAGACAGGATAAGGGGACTCTATTTATTTAAACTTTACATACACCTAGAGTCACCAACATAGCTCGAAGAATATGGTAGTTGAAGTGGTATTGGCAAGCCTCATTGCTCGAAGAACCGATAACCGCTGGAGAAGAAAGGTTCTCGAGTGGCGACCACAAACCAGAAGACGCAGCGTTGGTAGCTCCCTCCAGGTTGACCGATGACATCGTCAGAGTTGCTGCAACCGGTGGATGATAATGGTAAGTTGCCGTTCATTGTGGCAATCTAAGGGGGAGGCCTTTGTTCGAAAGTTGACGTCTCCCGGCCGATGATTATACACGTATCACTACAAATACTTAGGTTTACCAAAGATCAATCAAAACGCCTGACAATTTATTTATCTACTCTCAAATCTACTGAAAAAGCTATTTTTTCTAAAGAAATACTACATCATTATCATCAGCTTATTACAGTCCACTGCTGGATACAGGCCTCTCCCCATCTACGCCACAAATACTACACCATAGCAGTAAAATTAATCCACTTTGAACGACATTAATATCTTCAAAAAAATCCATAAAATTCACTTCAAATACAATCTTGAATCAGACAACTTGAGAGAGTCAGTCTCATTAGTGGTCGGGCCGCTAAATGACCATACATCAAGCGCTATGACACATGTAATTAGGTACCAATTAGTGAGGTATTCGGCCATACATCACGACCGTTTACTTCAGTCGCAAATGTGCCTTCAAATTCAGAAATAGGGATAGTATGTGGGGCTTGGGACTTTTGCTTTGTTGGTGCAAGCTGTTGATGTGTTTGACTAGGCAGTTTGCTTAGTTAATAATAAATATGCATTAGAGGCAAGCCGTTTTATTGAATTAGAACACCCGAGATACAGGAGAAGTTCCTAGTGTGGGGCGATGTTGGACGAAAGGTACCCTTTCGGGGAATACAGACATTATGTTGTCTCAAAACTGCCTTATAAGTATAATAGCCAAAACTTCATGAATCAACCAATCTTAAAACAATCAAAAGGCTTAACTTCTTCTTCAACAATCTCTCAGGTGTGCCGGTTTCCGCACGATGTTTTCCATCACCGTTTTTAGCAACAATAACTAATTTATAGTACGCACATGAATTCAAAGACATTGGTGCGTGCTATGGTTTCAACTTGCGATCTTTGATTTAGCAGTCCAACGATTATACTGCTCGGCTATTGAGCTCTCACGACTTAACTCTGCTCACCCCCAAAGATAATCATTTCTACCCCACTCTGTGTGTATTTATGAACGGTTTAAATAAAAATAACCCACTATAAGTTACAGATAGTTTGAGAGATTCTGTCGATGCGTCCACTAAAATATTATCTACATTATAAATACGTAAGTTAACTTTACTACTAAGAATGATATGGCCTGTTTGTATGTTTGTTTGTGGAGTAAAAAACAAAAATGTTACGCCTGTATTGTTGGCAAAAGTGTATAACTAATAATACATGTAGTAACATGTTTGTTTGTTTTAATTTTATATTTTACTATTAATATTTGCATGCTACATTAAGGCAGAATAAACAAGGATCCATATATAAATGTAACACTTTATTATTGTACCTACAATCTACATTCAATGCAAATAAAGATATCTATTCTATTCTAAGAAATAAATGATTGTGTTTCTTTAAATGGGTTTTACGAAATACTACATCATTTAATTTGTTTTCTATATATAAATAATTATATAGACGTTTTAAACTAGATGGCGTCGGCATTTTCTAACTGACTATCTCTGAGAAAAAATGCCGAAGCAAACTCAGGAGTCAATGTCTCTTAAAGTCCAGACAAGTTAAATAATTATTCATATTAATTAAAAATAAAATAACTGGCTCAAGAATCTAACCCTGGCCCTAACACTTATAGTAATAGCAGTCGCTATTGCGCCCGCTAGAACAACGAAGCAGTCTATAGCTGTAATTACTAGTAAAAACAAAAAATAAACTAAAAAGCCAAGTACCACCGCGTCAAACAACTAGTCTTACATATAAAACGCGTCGATGATAAACTGTGCAAGTAAATCTGTCAGCTGACCCCATCCGTCATGCTGAGAGCGCTAAGATATTTATGAGTCACTAGTTGATGCGCACGCGCATGATCGACTTAGAAATAAAAGAGAGATGTGTACTTAAATGCTAGTAAAGGAGAATAAAAGCATATTGATTTAACGTTCTTGTAGTATAAGAAAATTAATATTACATACAACAAAACAAAACGCATGTACCCCCCAAAGGGGTAGGGGGTAAACATATTATAGTACACTGACATTTCGCCAGTTATGTTTTTAGGTCCCAATGTAATAGGAGGCGAGCCTATTGCCATCAACCGGGCACAAATCCAGACTCCGTGCTGCCACTGAGAATTACCTAATGGAAAAACCCAGTAACACTTTGCCCGACCCGGGACTCGAACCCAGGACCTCATGCTCAGCAGTCGCGCTTAGCGACTACTAGACCAACGAGGCAGTCTCCTATTACATTGGGACCTAAAAACATAACTGGCGAAATGTGGGTGTACTGTATGTGCACCTCTGCCTACCCCTTCGGGGAATACAGGCGTGATGTTATGTATGTATTTACAACACTCAATGGATGGCTCGCTTCTTCTTTGAAGTCCGTTAAATTTAAGTAGAACCTCATTCCAAGTTTTGACATCTTTGGCTGAATGACCTTTGCCTTTGTCTTACACTGAATAATGGTTAGAAAAACATCGTGAACTACATATAAGTCTGGACTCAAATATTGGACCACGTTTCCACCTTCCTAAGCAGCATAATCACCTACACAATGCACAGACATTACTAATACCAATATTGAAATAGGCAAAACAGAAACAAACTTTATTCTGCGGTTCCCAAACAAAAAATCTCAAATATTTTTTACGAACTTCTTCAATTCTAACAGCAAATGTAAACTTGTATCTGTCATGCAAAAATACAAACTTATGACTACAGTTTTTGAAGTTCTAGCTACAAACATTTTGTAAGACATCAAACCGCAAACGTAACTTTGTCGTGTTATAACATGAAAAATGTAAATATTGATGCTGTTTCTTAAGTCGATCATGATCGGTAAACATCGGACGTACTCGGCAAACATCGGACGTGTTCGGCAAACATCGGTGGCGTTCGGCAAACATCGGCTTTTAATAGCAAACAGTCATAAATTGGTGATAATTTCGAAACTGAAGCAAAGGGAGCTTGTTTTTTCGATTATAACTATTAACAATCATAGAAAGAGCCGAAGAATGAACATATACTAATTGAAGGAAGTATTGTTGTCCTAATAGGGTTTGGGTATCTACGACAGCGGACAATAACGGGTAAAATTGGGTAGTTGACAGTTTGACACCATCATCATCAGCTGGAACATGTCCACTGTTCAACGAAGGCCTCAACCCTTACAGTGGGAGGGTGGGGGGTCATAATCCCCACGCTTGGCAAGCGGCTTGGGGATCGCAGTATTGGTGGTGATGTTACAGAAGACGCAGCTGCCCATCTTCTGGATTTTCTCTTAGTCGCCTCTTACGACACCCACGGGAGGAAAGGGGGTGGTCAATTTTAGTTAACACTATTAACCAATAATTACATTACTTCTCTAAAACAATGCTTTATTTTAGCCCTAAAAACCTATACACTTGAATGATCTGTACAATTCGATTTTCATTTGCTCTGAAATCAAATAATTACTTTTTTGAGGCTTAAGCTTACTTTTTTTTTTGGGACAAGCCCACCACTCGTGCCCATCATTGCGAATCCTGTAAGCCAGGATCTACAATGATAACCGTTGAGAACCATCGAGGCAATGAAGCTCGAGGCGTCACAGAGAAATGACTCGACTGTCTTGGAACCTGCAACGAAATTAATCAGAAAAGAATATATAGGAGGAATAGGAATATAAATTTAGTTCCAACTTCCCTCCATAGCAAGCGGGAGACACAAAGATTAATATGCTTAAGCTTACTTATGAAATTTCATCAAAATCGGTCCAATGGTTTAGCCGTAAAAGCGTAACAAACATGCAATTACTTTGGCATTTCATTGAGGTACCCAATTATATGTAAGTATGTATATTGTATATTAAAAGTATAATTTACCAAGGATATCATATTACTACTAAATATCTACTAATTGAGTTTTTGTGCATGCTCGTTAACAATAATTTTACCATCATCAAAGTAATTAAGCTTGATTATAAGCTCGCAAAAACTTATAAGACATAATTACTAGTCTATTTAGTTAAGTTATTTCTGTCGGAGTGCATGTAGGGAGACTATAGCCGATGTAGATTGATACTTAAGTACGTCCGTCACTAGACGGTCAACCTCGCTACCATGCTTGTTGAAGATAAACTCCACCTAGAGAGCTACGGTTGATACCTATGACTGCCTCGTTGGTCTAGTGGTTGCTAAGTGCGACTGCTGAGCACGAGGTCCTGGGTTCGAATCCCGTGTCGGGCAAAGTGTTACAGGGTTTTTCCATTAGGTAATTCTCAGTAGCAGCACGGAGTCTGGATTTGTGCCCGGTTGATGGTAAGCTCGCCCCCTATTACATTGGGACCTAAAACATAACTGGCGAAATGTGGGTGTACTATATGTGCACCTCTGCCTACCCCTTCGGGGAATATAGGCGTGATGTTGTTGTTACATCCGTCACTAGACGGTCAACCTCGCTACCATCCTTGTGGAAGATCACCACATCCGAGCTCGCCGCAGTTATTCTTGTGATGGGTGACCCACGTTGAGACTCAAGACCCGTGCTAAATAAGGCACGTTAAGCTGTAAGTCCTGCGCCTGATCTGTCTCCGCTCGTGTCGGAGGAGTGAGGGAATAGAGTGTGCACCTGTGTTTGCGCGCATACTTGTGCACTATAATATCTGCGCAGTTGGCTAGTCTCAGCTGAGATGCCGAGACCGAAATTCAGTCTGGAGGATTATTGGTATGCAACTGCATTGGGTAAATTTGGGAGACGATCGCAACTTAGGAAAAAGAGTGTGCAAAAACGACAAAAAAAAATCACAATTTGCAAGCAGTGATAGCCGAGTGGTATGACCGTTGGACTGCCAAGTCAAATGCCGCAAGTTCAAACCTCAGCACGCACCAATGTCTTTTCGAATTCATGAGCGTACTATAAATTAGTTATCAGTTGCTAAAAACGGTGAAGGAAAACATCGTGAGGAAACCGGCATACCTGAGAGATTGTTCAACGGTGTGTGTCGCCATGTCAGAGGCCTACAGGCGGTTTAAACTCTGACACCAGGTTGTTCATCAACCATACGATAAGAAGATGGGTACACTAATACTGCCTTCTCTACTAATGTTATATAGTGTTATGGAATTTCACTGGGTACAACTAATACTCTCAGATCGTTAACCAAAGGAAGTTGTCATTAATCTAATAAAGATTTCAGATTGATTAAGATAAATTTATATGATACAGGAAATAGGTATATGTATGTGAAAAGTTTGTGAAAGTATTTCTGACATTTCTACTTGTTTTTATGTTGTCCCAATTGACTTTTGTCTAATATACCCAATCATGGTAAAGTGAAGTGGCAATGGGCAGGTCAAATCACAGTTATCATAACATAACATCACGCCTGTATTCCCCGAAGGGGTAGGCAGAGGTGCACATATAGTACACCCACATTTCGCCAGTTACGTTTTTAGGTCCCAATGTAATAGGGGGCGAGCCTATTGCATCAACCGGGCACAAATCCAGACTCCGTGCTGCTACTGAGAATTACTAATGGGAAAACCCAATAACACTTTGCCCGACCCGGGATTCGAACCCAGGACCTCGTGCTCAGCAGTCGCGCTTAGCGACCACTAGACCAACGAGGCAGTCGGTTAAAGAAAACATTGCGTGGAAACCGGCACACCTGAGAGATTTTTCAACGGTGTGTAATACCACGTAGAGGCCTACAGGTGGCTTAAACTCGGACACCAGGTTGTTCATCAACCATACGATAGAAAAAAGAAGAAGTTGTTTGCAAGTCGAAGAATAAAAAAGTAATATATTTAAGAAGGTATTAACTTAATACAGATATGATTCTCCTTTAAGATGTACGTTTTAGGAGTATGTTTATAGATATGGGTTTTCGGAAGGCCATAGGTACCTATGTATAAGTACTAGACCACTAGGCGCGCCACCTATTAAATTGGACTTAACAAGAACTGAAGTGTTAGTGACTACACTTCGTAATTCATAGACCTCTGCCTACCCCATCAGGGACTACAAGCGCCATTATATATATGAAGTTGTTCCTGCATAATATGAAGTGAGATCTTCCTATCGATTTGCAAACTATCACGCCTGCGCATTCTGAGTTAGATTTGAAACGAGTTAATTATAAAAACTACGAATCAATCAAAATAATTTCTTAAAGAACGTCATTATTTAAAACAAATAAATAATTCTCCTAGGTTTCTATATAACATTAAAATGTCTATAAGGTTACGCCATGAATCTGCCTCGATCAGCCAGAATATTAAACATTCCTATAATTACTTTATATTTACCTTAAACATAATAAATAATTCTATGAACACTATCTACATTAAAACTAATAACAAAAAATATACAAAATAAAAAAATCTAAAATTATGCTCTGATATATTCCTCCTCATCGCTGTCGACTGGTAGGTTGCAGGCTGGCAGCATTGCCACGTTGAATGGCAATGCCAATTCTTTGGCCGAAGAACAAGCCAGCCCTTTGGTCACGTGAAGAGTCAACCAACCGTTTAAATAGGTATCTAAATAAGACGCACGCGAACATCCATATTATTTTTAAACATACTTGAACATCATATTTCTAACAAGAATCCCATAAGAATAATAATAATATATATTTTCCCTAATATAGAAATTCTTGGGAAAACTAAAATGCAAGTAGAGCATACTGCGAGCGTTCGACCGGACCACACACGACGCGTGCGCGGGCGCACCGCTAGAATATTACGGATGCGACTTGACCGGTATTTTGTTTCCACGGCCACGGCCGGTGTAACTCAGCCGAAACATTAAGCCAAAAATTCAAAAGGTGTGTTCGCGTTGATTCCAGTGTAATTTGGTAATGTAATTCTAAATGTATATGAGATGTATTAATTGTAATAATTAATGTATTCAAACTTATTTTTTTTAATTTATTTATTTACTTTCACATTAATTTTTTCGACCTAATGCGACAAAGAAGTTGACTTTAACATTATAATAACCATATCTATAAAAAACAAACAATTTCCAAGTAGGTACTTAAAAACGTGGTATAAAATAACTTTCAATTATATAAAACTGCGTGATATATACAATACCGGATTTAGTTGATGCCGGTATGATCCTCAAAAAGTGTAGAAGATAAAAACGTCCCATCCACCCTATCCTAACGCGTACCACAACCGCAATCATTCAGAAGCAATAAACGGGCGGAATTAATAACAATAATAAAGTTTATATAGCGACAACTAATCGCACAGAGGTACCGTGGTACGGGGATTAATTGGTGATCCGTACCAATCACCAATCACCAGCGATTGGTGATTGGTGATTAAACGTTTTAGCTCTTTGTGTACGAGCGTATTATTAATCGCTAGATTTGTGGTTACTACACGATCTGCAAGGTTAAGCTGTGCTTGTAGCGGTCGGTAATGTGATGGGTAACCACGCCTGTATTCCCCGAAGGGGTAGGCAGAGGTGTGAAGTACACTGTTTCGCCAGGTCCAATGTAATAGGGGCTAGCCTATTGCTATCAACTGGGCACAAATCCAGACTTGGTGCTGCTACTGAGAATTACCTAATGGAAATATCCAGTCACACTTTGCCCGACCCGGGATTCAAAGCCAGAACGTCGTGCACAGCAGTCGCGCTTAGCAACCACTAGACCAAAGTAGCAGTCTCAGTTAAATTATTACAAGCTATCCTATATAAGAACTTAATTGATCCCTTCATCTTAGAGTACGGTTTATTGTTCATAGCACTCTTACCAATTCTTCTTATCGTATGGTTGATGAACAACCTGGTGTCAGAGTTTAAACCGCCTGTAGGCCTATGACATGGCTTTACACACCGTTGAAAAATCTCACAGGTGTGCCGGTTTCCTCACGATGTTATCCTTCATGGTTTTTAGCAACTGTATACTAATTTTTAGTACGCAGATGAATTTGAAAAGAGACTGGTGCGTGCGACTTTTACTTGGCAGTCCAACGGTCATACCAGCCGGCTATCAGTGCTTCTATATTATATAGTACTATCTGCGCCCCGCGGTGTTTCCCGTTACATTTTTTCCTCCAAAATTTTTAATCCTGGGTGACAGCCACCTCCATATGAAATTTCATTAAAATCTATTCAGTAGTTTTTACGTGAAAGAGTAACAAACATCCATCCATACTCTCAAACTTTCGCGTTTATAGTATTAGTAGGGATTATGTGCCCATTGGGAGGAAATAACTGAGATCGAAATATTGACAGCATTTGTTTTCAATATAAATGAATCAATGTTCTATCAATATTAATTTTGTATTGGCCTTGTATAAGAATTGAAATTAAACTGAAGACTAGTTAGTCTTTCGTTTAATTTCAATATTTTCGGTTAGGTAAAGGTAAAGGTAACGTGCCCAAAAGACTGGCAGCATTGCCACGTTGAATAGCAATGCTGATTCTTACCAGTTGGTTTTTGACGATGATGAGGAGGAATACTTTGATGCTTTTTAACTGTTTATTTTTGTATATATTTTTTTATTTTGTATTAGAATTAAGTTGTAAATAGTTGTAAAATATTTCATAGATTAGATTGATTAAATAATGTTTGTGAATAAATATTCTAACACTGGTAAACCAAATTTAAAAACACCATTTAATTATCCAAAAACAACTAGTTAAGCACCACTTCAAAAGGGGGGAGTCCCAACCGACCTAATCGACAAAGTGATTGGACTGCTGCCCTAGAAACTTGTTCGATTCCCGCATGGGACAAAAAATTGTGTGATCCGCAGATATTTGTCCCGAGTCTGGGTGTTTGTACGTGCAATTTCATGTTAGTGAAACGCACCCACGATACAAGAGAAATTCCTAATGTGGGGCGTTAAAAATGAACATCCCGCGTCACCCACTCACAAACAGCGACATTTGACATTTCGGAGACCTCGCTCTACACTAGCGCCTCTAGCGGCAAATTACGAGATTCTATTAAGCTCTACTTAAAAAGGGGTAGCTACTTAAGTCGTGGTGGCCTAGTGGTAAACATACCGGATTTGTATGCACAAGGTTGCAGGTTCAAACCCGCGCAAGTATCAATGTGACTTTTTCAATGTTATAAATACTTCCTTAGTTATTCTAAGACACGAGACTAACGGTGACGGAAAACATCGTGAGGAAACCTGGATTTAATTATCTGAAATCGCAGTGAGCTAGCGTGGTGATCAATGCTCAATCCTCTATACGAGAAGAGGCCTTTGTAACAGTGGGACAGTTATAGGCTGTTATTATTATTATTACTAAATTCCAGAGTAAACTACAGTAAACACTTTTCGCCGCAAACACCGAATACTTTCTTTCTTCAGAAGTTTTAACCGATCTAAGTATGTTTGGATGGTCAGCGGATGTTGCCGACTGCTCGTATGATGGCCACATCAAACGGTTATCAAGGCACTTGTGATTAAAAACACTCTGAAGAGGCGCTAAGTTAACATTGAGGTTTGGAAACATACGGGAGGGGAATTGTGGCGGGCGCGCTGCGGGTTGCAGACATTTTGTTAGAGAAACTTAAAAGGCCAACGCAGACCAGAACGGTATGGCAAGGGATTGAATTTTTTACCAATGTACATTCTCTTAATTTTTATACAAACCCCTACTAATATTATAAACGCGAAAGTTTGTAAGTATGGATGTTTGTTACTCTTTCACGTAAAAACTACTGAATGGATTTTAATGAAATTTCATGTGGAGGTAGTTGACACCCTGGATTAACACATAGGCTACTTTTAATCCCGAAAATTGTAGCGGGTAACTCCGCGGGGCGCAGCTAGTACGACATAAAATGATGCCGTGGTATCCCGCCGCTGGAGCCTGTGGCGGAATGCCACGGCAATTTATGTCATATTGCTATAACCATACGTTTAAATGTCCATTGGTATAAAATTATATCCTAAAGGTAACATATGTCAAGTAAAAGTTACTGTTGCTGGGTTTTTCCATTAGGTAATTCTCAGTAGCAGCACGGAGTATGGATTTGTGCCCAGTTAATGGCAATAGGCTCGCCCCCTATTACATTGGGACCTAAAACATATTGTGGGTGTACTATATGTGCACCTCTGCTTACCCCTTCGGGGAATACAGGCGTGATGTTATGTTATCAAGTAAAAGTAATACCTACAATTCACATACCAATTCATAAACAATTAACATTTTCACGTTACAACATTGTTCCCTGTTAATAAGTACATTTTTAGCGGCCCCGCACACAATACAGCCCCGCATGTGTCCACACAAATCGTTCTTACAAGCACAATCATTGGTTGAGATCAAAAAATGTATTGGTGCAAACCTCTGGACTATTACGATCGGACTACTGCGACTTACGTTATTGATACTTGGTCTCATAGATATTCTTAGTCTAAGAGCTAAATAAGTAGGTAGTAATCAAAGATGGTGTTAAAAAATAGGTTCCAAATTACCAATGTACTAATAGGGGGCGAACCTATTGCCAATACCAGACACAAATCCAGTCTTCTTACAGCTGCTGTGTACTTATCAAAAACAACACATAATTATTTTCGGGAATCGAAGCCAAAATATCAGACGAATCTATCAAATATGGCGGATCCCGCGTGTGAGCACTGATAGCCGAGTTGTATGACCGTTGGACTGCCGCGTCAAAGGTCGCAAGTTCAAACCCCAGCACGCACCAATGTCTTTTCGAATCCATGTGCGAATTATAAATTAGTTATCAGTTGCTAAAAACGGTGAAGGAAAACATCGCGAGGAAACCGGCACAGCTGAGAGACTTTTCAACGGTGTGTGTCGCCATGTCAGAGGCCTACAGGCGGTTTAAACTCTGACTCCAGGTTGTTCATCAACTATACGATAAGAAATAAATGAATGACAAAACAATATTATACACACGTTTCTAGAAATCAAACTCTACAAACCCTTACACCAATTTTTTTGTTTTTTTTTTAAACGTCGCCCCACACTAGGAATTTCTCCTGTACCGTGGGTGCGTTTCACAAACATGAAATATCACATACACAAACATCCAGACTCGGGACAAACATCTGTGGGTCGCACAACGTTTTGCCCCGTGCGGGAATCGAACCCGCAACCCTTAGCGCAGCAGTCCAATCACTTAGCCACTGCGCCAATGAGGTCGTCAAATTGTTTAAAGTTGATTGCACATCGAAATCCGATTATTAAAAACAAAAAAGCAACCAAGTATCAAGATTCCTACGGCCAACTCGAATAGTTTGTCGGATGCCAAGTTTCAACTTGGGTGGTCTAACCAGAGTGCTCCCTCTCTTTCTATCCCTCACATACTGGTGTGTGTGTGTCTCCCTCTGTCGTGAAGTTTCATTGCCAAAGATTAAGCGTGTTTGGAGATTCGCTTGATTTGTGCAATTATAGGCATTGAGTAGATATTCTATTTAAATGTGAAGTTAAATTATTTTTATCCGAAATTAATTATGATTTTGAATATTAATAGTCTATTAGCAACTAAATAAAGATAAATAAGGTTTAGGTGAACTTCTTATCGTATGGTAGATGAACAACCTGGTGTCAGAATTTAAACCGCCTGTAGGCCTCTGACATGGCGACACACACCGTAGAAAAATCTCTCAGGTGTGCCGGTTTCCTCACGATGTTTTCCTTCACCGTTTTTAGCAACTGATAGCTACTACTGAAAAAGGTGAAACTGCCTACCCTTTCAGGAGTTAGTGGCGTGATATATGAATAATGGTGATATTAAATAATGTTAATGTTATAATGATAAATGTTAGACCCCTTTTGTATAAAAAGATATTTTTGCTTTAAAATTTAGACTGGCTTGTCGGTCTACTGTCTGCTGAGTGTTGAGCGTGAGGTTCGATTCCCGGGTCGGGTAAAGTACACAGTAGGATGTATGCCCAGTTAAAGACAGTAGGCTCGCTAATTATTTCAGTACATTAGGACCTATAACATAACTGGCGGAATATGTTGTCCGATGGGACGATACCGACATGACCGGACCGAATCATGCGCAGGACCGACAGCTTAACGTGCACGGAGCACGGAGGGGTCTCGACATGTTAAAACGGTCACCCATCACAAGACTGACCGCGGCCAGCACGCCTTAACCTCACAGATAATTCAATCTCTGTAGCAACGAACGCCGAGCGTGTATGAGAAATGTGGTGTGAGTGAATGAGTGAACGAGTATGCCAGGATTGTATCAAATAGAAATCCGAGGTCTCTGCCTACCCCTCTAGGATAAGCTTGAGTATATTATTCGTTTAGTACGTTTGAACATTTTATAGCCTAAAACCAATATTGAGTATTGTATTTCAAACAATTGTTTAGTAGGAGTTTTAAGGTTCGATTCCCGCGTCAGACAGAATGATGGAGTCAATGTTATTGCGATTCTTAGAAGTAGAATAGCGCTTGATGTTATAGCAATAAATGTTCCTTCTATTTGATAACCTCTATAATTATAGCTTTTATATAGCATTTTGAGAAAATATGTTCAGTACAACCATCTCTGCCTACCTCAATAGTTCCACAGGATAATCTAAACGACTGCCTCGTTGGTCTAGTGGTTGCTAATCGCGACTGCTGAGCACGAGGTCCTGGGTTCGAATCTCATGTCGGGCAGTGTTATTGTGTTTACCCATTAGGTAATTCTCAGTGGCAGCACGGAGTCTGGATTTCTGCCCGGTTGATGGCTCGCCCCCTATTATAGGTACTGGGATCTATAACATAACTGGCGAAATGTGGGTGTACTATATGTGCATCTCTGCCTACCCCTTCGGGGTATCCAGGCGTGATGTTTTTAGAATAATCTAAATCACTTCTGCCAACAAATAGTCTATGCATTATCATTATCCTTTTCGCATTACCTGTCTCTTTTACTCTCGTATAAATGCGTATAGCTATCTCACGCGTCCACCTATGACCTCTGCGATTCGCTGTCTCTTTCTAAACGCGAAAAAAGTTGTGTCTGTCTCGCTCTCGGCCGAAAGATTGCAAAGTGGCGAATTTTCATACGAAACTTGGGCAAGAAAAAGCTATTATACATTTTTGTGGGCAAACTAATTGTTGTACCTGGTTTTACTTCATATAACATAACATCACGCCTGTATTCCCCGAAGGGGTAGGCAGAGGTGCACATATAGTACACCCACATTTCACCAGTTACGTTTTTAGGTCCGATGTAATAGGGGCTGAGCAAATTGCCTTCAACCGGGCACAAATCCAGACTCTGTGCTGCTACTCAGAATTACCTACTGGAAAAACCGATTAACACTTTGGCCGACCCGGGATTCGAACCCAGGACCTCGTGCTCAGCATTTGCACTTAGCAACCACTAGACCAACGAGTCAGTTTGGTTTCTTCGATATTACAGAACCTCCTCAAGCCGCTTACCAAGCGTGGGGATTATGGCCTCCCTTACCTAAGGGGGAGGCCTTTGTTCAACAGTGGACATCTTCTGGCTGACTATTACAGAAGATTTAATTATCTCAAAATATTCTCTGCCTCGTTGGTCTAGTAGTCGGTAAGTGCGAATGCTGGGTAGTCCTAGGTTCGGTTGGGCTAAGTGTAACTGATTTCTCCATTAGGTAAAAATAATCATGAAGAAACTTCAACTTTACTTTAGGGGTGTAAGTAAAGAGATTTCACCTCGCTACCATCCTTGTTGACTGACCAATCTCTACACCACGGCGTGACCTATCTCCATGTCCTCCAAGGACCTCAACTTTTTCATAACCCGGTCACCAATCCAAATCCAAGCCTCAACAACCGTTACTTACCATCAGATAAAGACATACACACAAAACGTGTAACATTAATTGCTTACATGCCCACGCGCGCTTGTCACGACACTTGTCAGTGTTGTCAAACATGTCAGACTTGTCAGACGTGTCAGAACTGTCAAACATGTCGTATATGGGGTCGTCAGAGGTGGTGGTATCGATCTAATTGATCTGATGTGGAGATAAGATCTAGAAGTTAGGTTTGGGGACAGCGAAAGCTATGCTATAGATGAGCATTGCGATGTAGAAACTATAAAACTTAATAACAATGTTCTGACCGAATTTCGGTCACGGTGACTTCTAAGACTAGCCAACTACGCAGGAGATATTATAGTGTACAAGTATGCGCGAACACAGGTGCACTCCCTATTCCCTCACTCTCATAGTCCAGGTTGGTGAGACACGACCGGAGAGAGATGATAACTAATTTACAGTACACAAGCTGGGGATTGAACTTGCGACTTTAACTTGACAGTCCAATGGTCACACCACTCGGCTGTCACTGTTTTATGATACATATCTTTTTTTATATCATAAAAATATTTTTTAGCTCCAAAATTATTAGATAGTATAGCTTGCAGTAGGCTTCGCCCTACTGCAATCAAATAGTCGAGAGAAATGATACTTACAGGTCAGTTTCGGTTTTAAAGGACCTCTTAACATAACATCACGCCTGTTTTCCCCGGAGGGGTAAGCAGAGGTGCACATACAGTACACCCACATTTCGCCAGTTATGTTTTTCAGTCCCAATGTAAAAGGGGGCGAGCTTATTGCCATCAACCGGGCACATATCCGAAATTTAGTTATCTTACAGGCCCCAATTTAACAGGGCGCCAGCCTACTATCATTTAGGCACAAATCCAGACTACGTGCTGCCACTGAGAATTACCTATTGGAATAACCCAGTAACACTTTGCCCGACCCAGGATTCGAACCCAGGACCTCGTGCTCAGCAGTCGCGCTTAGCAACCACTAGACCAACGAGGCAGTCCACGGTTCAAAGGGTTAGAAACGCTGTATATCCTTCCTTTTATCATAGATTTAATTAATTTTTCCACTTTTCGAATTCCTTCTAAACCCCTTTTTTATTTTAATTAATTTTAGTAATTATTAAAGTATACAACACTATTTGTTTAATTGGGAATATAACATTAATCTGTGGGCCAGTAATCTTAGCCTACTTAAGACTGACGAATTAGACGGTGTTTACAAACATGAATATCACCAAGAATAGAACCCGCTACCCTAAGCTACATCAATGCGCAACGTTGGCTCAGTAATTAGGTCACCTGAGGCCTCAAAGGTGAACACTCGTCGCGGAGCACAAAATACCTCAATCGGCAGTTTTGAGTCGGCGAACACTAGCAAGTCGCTAGCTGCCGATACCGCTGACGAAGCTACGCTCGCCGCCGCCGTCGCCCGCGCCTCTGCACCGGCCGCTGTGACGCCACACGTAGGTACGATGACCCCTGCACGAGCCTACGCCGATATTGTCGCTGAGAAAACAGCTGCATTGCAGATAAAGCGACCACTTGAAAAGGGGGCCAAGCAGAAACGCTGTATATCCGCCTATCATAAGGATAACAGGATACAGCCGACGGAGCAGGCCGACAAGGATGGCTTCATCGTGGTACAGAAGAAGAAAAAGAAGCCGACCCAAAACAAGTGTGGCACTGCACCGACCGGACCGAATCATTTGCTGCGTCCCGCTGTACCAGTGACGCCGCTGTACGTGTCCAGGCTGCAGTACTCTACAAAGGCCGAAGAGATTGTAGAGTACATCAAGATTAAGACGAATTGGATTTTGAGGGTTGTGAGGTTGGAATCTCGTCACAACGTGAATTTTAATTCTTTTGTGGTGAGAGTGCCTACTGAGCATCTTTCAAAATTCACTTCTCCGGAATTTTGGCCGAAAGGCGTTATTTTCCGGCGATTTCGTGGCCGGATACCTGATACCGCGTGATATACGACGCCGACGCTGTGATTGGTTTATATAGTTTTTATATAGTTTAATTGTTTATGTATAGTATTTTATATTTTGTTATTTTTGTATAGTATTATTGTATTTTTAATATGGGCCTTTGTTGCCTGAATCAAATAAATAAATAAATAAAATAAATAAGCACTAAAATTAAGTTGCATAAACTACATACAATGCGGCCGACGTAGCTTGACGGACCTGAAGTTACTCTATTAGCCACGCACTAGACAATTTTGTTCCTAAATAATCCATTGCGCAATTATCTATCGAACTAACTATCTACCGATAGCTTCAGGTTAGCCAAGAGACGCCAGTCGTATGTAGGGCTTGTTGTTACGTAATAGGAGGATCAAGGTTAAGCTGCGTTAAGATCTGCGAGGTTAAACCGTGCTCGCCGCGGTCAGCCTTGTGATGGATGACCGTTGTTACATGTCGACCCCTCCGTGCTTCGGAAGGCACGTTAAGCTGTTGGTCCTGCGCCTGATCTCTCTCCGGTCGTGTCTCACCGTCCTGGACTATGAGAGTGAGGGAATAGGGAGTGCTTCTGACACTAATAGCTCATCATCATCATCCGGGACACGTCCACTGCCGAACAAAGGCCTCCCCCTTAGAACGCCACAATTAACTCCTTGAACTAACTGCTTGAAGTGCCCGAAACTTTTTCTTATCATATACATATCTTGATGACCAACCTGGTGTCAACCGCCTGTAGGCCTCTGACATGGCGACACACACCGTTGAACAATCTCTCAGGTGTGCCGGTTTCCTCACGATGTTTTCCTTTACCGTGTTTAGCAACTGATAACTAGTACACAACTACACACACGAATTGAAAGAGACATTGGTACGTGCCAGGGTTTAAACTTGCGACCTTTGACTTCGCAGTCCAACGGTCATACCACTCGGCTATCAGTGCGCGAATCTAACTAATTTAGATATATTTAAAAGCGTAATTATAAGTTAAGTGCTAATTAAGCAAGTACATACTAATTACAAAGACATTATTTTCAATCATTATTTTTATTCATTTACAAGTCTGCTTACCAACGTTTAACTGATTAAAATTGAACATTGTAAATTGATATATAAGCGCAGGGCCACCCAGATCGAGCGGTGTTTGTTTTTATTTTGGTTGCGCGCGCGCCGGCCGCGGTGATAGATCGGGGCCCGCGACGCTGATTGGTTGGCGGAGTAGGGTTGGCGAAGGATTTGGAATTGTGTTTGTATTGTTTAATGAAAGTAATGACGTAAAATAAGTCTGTATTTCCCGAAGGGGTAGGCAGAGGTGCATATATAGTACACCCACATTTTGCCAGTTATGTTTTAGGTCCCAATGTTACAGAGGGCGAGTCTTTTGTCATCAACCGGGAACAAATCCAGACTCCGTGATGCTACTGAGAATTCCCTAATAGAATAAACCCAGTAACACATTGCTCGACCCAGGATTACAGATACAGGCGTGATGTTATGTAAGAACAACTTCGAGAAAGAAGCACAAAGAAGAATACAGCTAGGTTAAGCAGAATTTAGGAATCTTCGTCGAGTACTCGAGCCTTTTCATCGCCCATACCACAAAGCCTTAGACCAAAATCTTCAACGATTGCGTCCTACCAGTTATGACGTACAAGCATAGACTGATAACTAATTTGTAATACGCACATGGATTTGAAAAGACATTGGTGCGTGGGTTTGAACTTGCGGCCAGTCTTGGCAGTCTAACAGCCATACCACTCGGCTATCAGGCTGATCATCATCCTCATCTGCTTTTAAATGACCCACTGCCGGGCATAAGCCTCCTCCTCTAAACGCCACTGCTTCCTGTTTTGGGCCATGCATCCAGGTCTTTCCCTGTACAGCAACAACATCATCAGTCCTCGCTGGAGGTCTGCCAGAGGCTCTACAGGACCCTCTGGGCCACCACTCTTAGGGGAACTCATTCGAAATTAAACTTGCTTGCGAGAGCCAACCCTATCAGCTGATTGGTTCGCGCATCGTTTTTACAAAAATTCCTCGCATTGATACCGCACGTCCTAATAATTCATTATTATTTATATATTTTCCCACACATATTTTGCATAAGTTTATACTTAGTGGGGAGCCACGCAATTAATTAGACAGAATGCTGACTTAAGTTGGAATGGGAAACATTAAATCACATACATACAGGTTCCGAGGAGAAATACTGAAGGGATAGTTAGAGTAAGAGATCATCATAACATAACATCACGCCTGTATTCCCCGAAGGAGTAGGCAGAGGTACACATATAGTATACCCACATTTCGCCAGTTATGTTTTAGGTCCCAATGTAATAGGGGGCGAGCCTATTGCTATCAACCGGGCACAAATCCAGACTCCGTGCTGCTACTGAGAATTACCTAATGGAAAAACCCAGTAACACTTTGCCCGGGATTCGAACCCAGGTCCTCGTGCTCAACAGTCGCGCTTAGCAACCACTAGACCAGCGAGGCAGAGAGAAAAGAAGAGAGTTACTGCTAAGGTTATAAATTATTTCTTACTTTTTCTTTTTTAAAAACGTCGCCCCACTCTAGGAATTTCTCCTGTATCGTGAGTGCGTATCACAAACATGAAATATCACATACAGACAGACTCGGGACAAACATCTGCGGATCACAAAAATTTTTGGCCTGCGCGGGAATCGAACCCGCAAGCCGAAGCGCAGCAGTCTTATCACTTAGCCAATGCTAAGGTTTGTCAAAATAGAATAGAAGAGATAATATTGGGTTTGCCCATAAGGTAATTCTCAGTGGCAGCACGGAGTCTGGATTAGTGCCCGGTTGATGGCAATAGGCTCGCCCCCTATTACATTGGGACCCATAACATAACTGGCGAAATGTGGGTGTATAGGTATATACTATACCTTCCTGTACGGATATCGAATTCTGGACTACTCGACTCTATTTTTTAATCCAAGAGAATAACTACTTAGTTTTATACTCATAGAAAGATAGCAAGGCAAATCAATTTGCATAAAAAACCAGTCTACAAGATCTTCCATTATCATTAAAACCTACTAAAGCTCAGTTCTAGTTACACTGGTTACAACACGTTTATAAAGACCCCTTGAATACTATTAAAAACTCCAAAGGACGGCTCAAGATATACTAGACTTACAACCAAATTAATAGACCCCATTTCCTTCGATAAATGGTTTGAATGACAGGCCAACTTACGTTTGATGTTTTTCGAACGATATTCGAATGTTGATGGCGAAACAGTTGAACACTCGCTATCTCTGTTTGTTGTACTAAAAAACGGAAGGAATGTGCTAGGATAGAGTGAGATGGAAACACCGGTTGTCGCGAAGTGGTTTAGTGCAGTGCGTGCGTCGTGGGTGGTCGGTAATTTTTATAGGGACGTCAAAAGGTCATTGAACTCCGTCCGATTAATTTTTGACACCTGTTTGGGTGATTTTTCGAGTTTTTTTTTTAAGTTTGTTATTGAATTTGTGATAGATAGCTCATGTTATGTTATAACATTGATAAATTGATAGTTGAATTAGCTCTTTGAGTCTCACAATCGACTCAATGTATTTGCGAATATCGCATAGCGTTGTGGCTAAGTGATTGGACATTGCGATTTAGGTAGCGCGTTTGATGCTAGGGACAAAATATTTCTGATGTTTTTTTCGAGTCTGGGTGTTTGTGTATGTGATATTCTGATGTCTGTGCGATTAACTTACAATACAAGAGTGATTTTGTTATGTCAGACGTTTTCAAAGAACATAAAAACAAAAGGTGTATTGACCTGTTTACACAATGGCCTATGATGGCTACTTAATTATAATTATTATATTCTCGAATTCTTACTATCCTACAGTATTGTAAGTGCAAATTCCGTCAGAAGGCACGTTAAGCCAAGTCCTCCGCCTATCTCTCTCCGGTCGAGTCTACCGTCCCATCGGAGTATGAGAGTAAGGGAATAGGGAGTGCACCTGTGTTCGCGCATACTTGTGCACTATAATATCTCCTGCGTAGTTTGCTAGTCTTAGAAGTCGCCGTGACCGAAAACCGGTCAAAAGAACATTATTATTATATACTAGCTGCGCCCCGCGGTGTTACCCGCCACATTTTTTCGGGATAAAAGTAGCCTATGTGTTAATCCAGGGCGTCAGCTACCTCCATATGAAATTGGAGTAATCGGACTCTGCCTACCCCCTTCGGGGAATATAGGCGTGATGTTATGTTATTAAATTATCATATATTACCAATGGGGTCCCAGTAGAGAGCCTGCATCAGTACTTCCATCACTAGACGGTCAACTTCGCTACCATCCTTGTTAGAAACTATCTCTACAGCACGATGTGTCCATGGCAATTAACTTATGATAAGAAGGGTAAGGAGTCGCGAAAGAAATCAACCCCATTGTTGTCTGGGGGTTGTAAAAAATGAACTGGCGACAGTAATCAAATACAGTTCGATAGGGTGGTATCATCCCCCGCCGATCGTTCCTGTCGAGAATTTCAACCCCCTTGACTGCGTTTAAAGAGAGGTTCACATGTTGACATGTTTGTACAGTCAACAGCAAAAGTAGATACTGGGTCCATATTGATCTTTTACAATTTTTTTTTCTACCATCTCTGTAACATATGGAATGCAATAAATGATTGAGTATTGAGTATAGATGATCAAAATCAGAAATTCAAAACTAATGAACGGAGTTCGCGTCAGAACTCTGTGAACTCTGTGGGTGTGTCGTAGTGATTCAAAAGTATGTGATTGTAAATTATACCAAACATTTACTACTAGTACAGCTGCCATATATTCGTGATCAACGTTCATTGGTATTGAATTTCAGATTTTGATCATCTACTTTTGCTATTGACTGTACTGCCGGTGACGGTGCCGTGTGGTACCCGGCATATTGACCACCCCCTTTCCTCCCGTGGGTGTCGTAAGAGGCGACTAAGGGTAAATCCAGAAGACGGGCAGCGTCTTCTGTAACTTCACCACCAATACTGCGATCCTGAAGGCACTTGCCAAGCGTGGGGATTATCGCAATCCTTCTCCCCACACTCGGAGGTCGGCCTTGTTTAACTGAAGATCAAATGAAGAAATTTTAAGATTGACAATGGAATACCATTTTTTCCATATAACATAATGTAACATGGGTGTAGGTAGCCTTTAGGGGTGATATCTAAGTACTAGCGCACCCTGGACGGTCAACCTCACTGCCATCCTAGTTGACGCCAGTCTCTACAGCGAGACCTGTTTCTAGGTTACAATCAACTTATTCAAACCCAAAACTAAAGAAGGTTGTTCAATCATTTTCCTCTTTATCTTTTTATACCACATACCTATCTTTTTATCCGTTTCTTTTACCACCATGTGAACGTCCCGTTATCTAAAGGCGCGCGGGTTCCGTACTCTCAAATTAACTGCCTTTTTTACAGAACATTGTTAGAGTGTTATTGTCGCGAATCGATTAGATAGCGAACCGTATCAAACACTCTCAATACATTATACTATGAAGCAATCTTTTCTTACAAATATCTTTTCTGTTTTTTCTTTTTTTGAAAAAAAACGTCGCCCCACACTAGGAATTTCTCCTGTGTCGTGGGTGCGTTTCACAAACATGAAATATCACATACACAAACATCCAGACTCGAGACAAACATCTGTGGGTCGCACAAAGTTTTGCCCCGTGCGGGAATCGAACCCGCAACCTTTAGCGCAGCAGGTTAAGACAGGCTGCTGTACTTTATACGGTGCGCCGGTTTGGGCGGAAGCCCTGAACGCCCATAATACAGCCCTTCTGCGGAGACCGCAACGGGTCATGGCGAACAGGGTGATACGTGGATACCGCACTGTGTCGCACGAGGTGGCTTGCGTTTTGGCCGGCACACCACCCTGGGACTTAGAAGCAGAAGCGCTTGCCTCCGCTTTCCGCATGAGAGCAGAGCTACGAAGAAATGGGGGCAGAACACTGATGCCTGAAGAACGGCGGCGATGGCGGCAGCTTACACTCGAGGCCACACTAGAGTGGTGGCGGGAGAGGCTTATGGAGCCTCAGGCTGGCCATTTAACAATACGGGCCTTTTACCCAATCCTCAAGGAATGGGTAAAAAGGAAACACGGTGCGCTCTCCTATCGTCTCGTCCAAGTCCTAACGGGACATGGTTGTTTCGGTAGGTACCTTTACAGAGTGGCCTGTAGAGAAGCAAGCCCTAGATGTTGGGAGTGCGGTGCTGCGGAAGACACCTCGCAGCACACAATGGAGGAGTGTCCGACGTGGGCAGTACCACGAGCTGCATTGTCGTTGGAAGTGGGGAGCGACCTCTCTCTGCAGGCTGTGGTCAAGGCTATGGTCGACAGGGAGGAAGCGTGGTCCGCAGTGAGGCAATTCTGCGAGGAAGTGATGTTGCAGAAGGAGGCCTCAGAGCGAGTAAGGGAGAACGATCCCCTAGCCGATCCTATACGGCAGCGGCGAGGGGGAGGGCGTCGGAGGGTGCAAGCCCTACACATGCCCCCTTAAAGAGGGTCCGCGGAGCAACAGGCTTGGGTGCGCCTGCTGTCCTGCGTTGAATAGCCCTCGGAGCGAGATGGTGCACCCTTTGTTCCAGGTGCGCTTTCGAGCGACAAGATAAACGTCGGGTTCGCAATAGCGAATGCCGCGTGGCGTGCTGCGGTTGCATGCTTGGCTATTCCCGCGGCACGTCACATAGCGGAAAGCGGAACAACGGGGGTTTTAGTCGGTTGAAGTCCGACATAACCCGCTCGCTTCACCCGTAGCCGGCGGGTATCCATGAGGATTTCCCACGTTTAATAAAAAAAAAAAAAAAAAAAGGCTGCTGTACCCAAAGAAGATATTTTACAAACCTCATCATCATCCACAGTTAGAAGCTATATCGGTGACTAGTTCTTGGGCTTTCTATATTCCGGATCCTGTCGCGCAAAGTTAAATATATACCTCACCTACTTATATAATTAAAGGCATTGTAGATAACATTCGGGTCAAACTGTCATTCACAAAGACCATTCGTATTGTTGCAGTTGGTTTACAAGCAGGCTACACAGTACACACTGTCAATGGATTGAGAAAAAAGTATCTACCAATTACCAGTCGCTGGATCAAATCAATCAAACAATCTATATAAAAAACAACATAACATCACGCCTGTATTCCCCGAAAGGGTAGGCAGAGGTGCACATACAGTACACTCACATTACGCCAGTTTTGTTTTTTTTTTAGGTCGCAATGTAATACGGGGCGAGCCTATTACCATCAACCGGGCACAAATCCAGACTCCGTGCTGCCACTGAGAATTACCTAATGGAAAAACCCAGAAACACTTTGCCTGACCCGGAATTCGAACCCAGGACCTCGTGCTCAGCAGTCGCGCTTAGCGACCACTAGACCAACGAGGCAGTCAACAATCTATATGTCAATCAAATAAGCATTATGAGCCTAGTAGGTAGACAAAGTATCTATATAATGGTGTGTTGTTTTAGAGTTTCAGTCATGAACGCCAGTCTCAACTAAGCCAGCCTCCACTTGTGCCGATATTCTTGTACTCGCACACCCTGGACAGTCAACCTCGCTATCATCCTTGTTGACTGACCAATCTCCACACCATGACATGAGCTATCCCATAGGGGCAATAGCTCATGCCGATGCAAAGAAGAAAAACTAAGACTAGTCAATACAGAAGATATTATAGTGCACTAGTGTGAAACAGATGCACTTTCTATTCCCTCACACTCATAGTCCGATGGGACGGTAGACCAACGGGTCAGTAGTCTCGTGGCCACAAAGCGACACTGCTAAGCGCGAAGGCCTGTTTGGTTCCCGGGCATCGTATTACTGGGCTTTTCCTTCATGTTATTTAGAGAAGCATACAGTGTGGATTGTTGACCAATAAAAGCATCAGGCTCGCCTGCTATATACATATACATTTGTGAAATGTGGGTGTGCCTATTATACAAGTATACGCATAAAAACATCACGCCTGTATTCCCTGAAAGGGAAGGCAGAAGCGCAGATATAGTATACCTACTTTTTGCCAGTTATGGTATTTACTGTAGGGTCCCAATGTACCTATTACGTAGCGAGGCTATTGCCACCAGCCGGGCACAAAGCCAGTCGCCATACTGCTTCTGTGGATTGAAAAAACCCAGTAACATTTTCAACGAGGCCGTCCACTGGTTTACTACTGCCTATTCAGAAGATGGTCAGCAGCGTCGTCTGTGCCTTCACCAGCAATACGGCGATACAGTGACAAGGCTACTATTGTAAGACAAGCACTTTTCATCCCCATTGAAACAATAAAAAAAAATCATTTAGCACCCTTAGCAAATTTCTTAAAACTCACCCCTTTATTCGGTGTCTTGCGAATGAACTGACAGGGGCGAGAGGGGTTGATTTTATTGAAATACTTGCGGCGGCATCGCGAATCGGGAATGCCGGTTCGATTCTCGGGTGTTAACTTTAATTTCGGGTGTCTTTTTTATTGCATTTTTTAACGCGCCCTCTTTATACCGGGGTGGGTGAGTGATGTTGTCTTTAAACAAAGAGATGGTAAATGTTATTTTTTATTATTTTAACTTTTGTGACTATTATCCGTATTTTTTTAAACGACGCCCCACACTAGCAATTTCTCCTGTATCGTGGGCGCGTTTCGCAAACATGAAATATCATACATAAACACTCATTAGACAAATATCAGCAGATCACACAAATCCCGAGCGGGAATCGAACCCGCAACCTCCAGCGGTCGAATCGTGCCACTGTGCCAATCAGGTCGTGAAGAAGGGAGCTTGTGGCTTCGAAGATATTGTTCCTTCTCTCTTCTCACACAGAGAAGAAACCTTTATAGCAGTGACAGTTATGGCTGGCAAGAAGGTACGTAAAATAAAAGCACAAACATTAATTTAACTTCTTTTAATAAGATTTGTCTATAAATCGCTACTTTTCACATTTATGAATTGACAACAATTTGAAAAAAAAACCGAAAAAATGAAAAAAAAAAATTTATGCTACACCAATTTTCTACGTCGATTTTTATGCCATTTTCAAAATGTTGTCAAAATATAACAAATGACTAATACTGCTACATTGCACAATAAATAACTTAAGAATAATTTGTTAATTCAAGTCTTAATGAACTAGTTTTTTATTTACACATGTTTTTTTACAATTCGAGTGGGACACAATTCGACTAATATTTTTTACAAGAAATTATGTGTTTTTTTTTTAATAACAACTCAAACGCAGGGTGTTATTATGGTTACTGTACATTTTAGACTAATTACACATATTTTTTATTCAATAATGACGGGACTAAGGGCGTTTACACACTCGGCGTTTCCTTCTCCCGTAAAAACTGACAATTTTACATAACATAACATAACGTTACGCCTGTATTCCCCGAAGGGGTAGGCAGAGGTGCACATATAGTCACCCACATTTCGCCAGTTATGTTTTAGGTCCAATTTTATGACAATTTCACGCTTGTGTTATAAACGCTTGCAGAGGCGTTTTATCAGTTTTAAACGAATGTTAATTTGGAGGTTTGAATGAGCCAAATTGAACATGTAAGCACGTCGACGCTCGACAAAGATCAAAATGGCTTTAATCAGTTTTCAATTAGCGTTTTTGTGCGCATAAGATTCGAGAGCCGAATCCATATTTCTACTAGTTCAAACAACGTGCATGCGATATGAGCGTAGCACTTATACACGCTAAAAAAACACCCAGTCTGCAATCTTCCTTGACACTAGATCATAATCTATAATACAAATTGAACATGTCTCAGCCGCATGTACAGTCACCATTCAAATGCAAGTTAATTTATTAGTTAAAAATACTGTGGAAATCTTCAAAATATGATCAGAAAACAACGACATTAATTGCACATTATTGTGATTGAAGAACTGTTAATATTGAAATATGTTACTGCTACGAAATTGTAATGTAAAGATTATTGTAAAATAATATTTTTGATTTAAAAGCGAAGAGCCCAGTTTGGGCTCGTCTTCTGCTTATTGTATGGTTGATGAACAACCTGGTCTCAGAGTTTAAACCGCTTGTAGGACTCTGACAAAGCTTTACACACCGTTGACAAATCTTGGTGTGCCGGTTTCCTCACGATGTTTTCCTTTACTGTTTTAGCAACTGATAACTAATTGATAGTACGCAAAAGAATTCGAAGACATTGGTGCGTGTCAGGGTCTTTGACTTGACAGTCCAAAAATCTTACTACTTCATACATTTATAAGGATAGAAATGCTAATCATATATCCATTATGAGATATTCTTAAAGTGCAGCTTAAACACGATAGAAAAATGGGTAAAACATAGCCATAAAGCACAGCATTTGAATTCAAAACAGTAACATATCACAATAAAATAGTCCACAAAACGATAGTGAAATGAAAGAAGTGAACGAAAATTGTAACCTACAGAAATTAGGTGTCAGTTGTACAATGAATTGCTGCATCCCAACTTTTGACGTGTCTGTTGCATGCAGACGCTTTCTGACCTATTTCATCACCTAACGAGGCTTTGATAACAGTATGCCAACGATACGAGAAATATTAATCCTTTTATACATACATAAAGTCACGCCTGTTTCCCTGAGGTAGGCAGAGACCACGGATTTCCATTTGCTACGATCCTGGCATACTTCTTTTGCTTCATTCACACGCATCACATTCCTCATACACACTCCTCACTTGGGTAATCCTTTTATACCTCTTTCAATCCGACCAAGTTTGCATAAAGCCTTCACGAGTGCTACCAAGTATATCCGTCAGTAGACGGTCAACCTCACCGTCCTTGTTGACTGGACAATCTTTACACCATTATTTAAGTCAGAATCTCTTGTCAGCTCCCCTAAACAAGCGGCAAAACATGACAAATAGAAATGGAATAGAATGGTAAAAGTATAAAAATGAAATTTCGAATATCTATGACATACGTCAATCCCATATATTTCTCATTCTATTCAATTTATATTCCTCAAGCATTTCCCACTTATCTAAGGAGGCTGGCCTGATTAAGTTTGCCGATGTCCTACTCTTCTAATATTCCCTCATATACTTACTTTCATAAATCATTTCTATCTTGCTCAAAACTATACTTCTCCTACCAGCTGGCACACCATTATCAGAACTATTTTATTCACATGAATGTTATCCATATTATTTGATATTCGATCCGGAACTCATATGTCTTTTAGGGTACGCCCGACTAGTTCCAGACTCTAACAGAACTCTAAATCATGAGCTGACGACACCGGCCGGCTCTATTTAAGTCCGTAATTGTACCTTCCCAAAAAGACACATGAGTTCAACTGGAATAAAAATGAAATAACTTGACCAGGCTCCTTAAACTCTCTACACTCTATTCTGCAACTGCTGTTCTCTTTCTCTAGCCTTCATCTCTAATTCTTCTTCTTCTTTCGTTAGTGGAACTGTGCTGTGGTTGTACAGCCCTTGGGCCATGAGCTGCAGCGCCAGCGGGTTCCGCTGTCCCGAGGCCTTCTTGATCTTGGCCCGTTTGTTCTGGAACCAGATCTTGATCTGAGCCTCTGCCAGCCCCAGCTCGGCGGCCAGGCTCTGCCGCCGCCGCTCCGTCAGGTAACGGTTCTCGGCGAACTCGTGCTAAGAAGAAAATTTAAAGTGTTTTTATGATGGGAAACGAGGACTGAAGGCTTTTAGAACCCTTTTGAAATATGTATCGATGTGTCGATTATTTGTTTTTTAAGCTAAGTCTAGTTAATGTTCTGTGTTTAGGGGGGGGGGGGGTGTAAGATTAAGACTCCTTTTTTGCAAATAAATCAAATTATATTATTTAACTCCGGGTGTAATGGGGTGAATTGAAACTCAAGTGTGAATAGAGACAAAACTTTGGAACCGATTTTTTTGCAAAAAGAGTATAGATTGTTACCATTAAGGACCCTATACGTTAAATTGCATTACAGACAACAAGCTGGAGTATTTTTTGACAACTAACTATAATAATTTAATGTACTCAGTTCAAAGTTTTGTCTCTACTTATACCATAAGTTTCGATTCGTCCCATTTTACGGTACTAGGAGTTTTTGTAAATTAGATAATATCCATTATATTATATGGAAGGAGAACGAAAACATCGTGATAAAAGACGGTGAGCTAGCGATGATAGACATCTTAGCTCAGTGGGATAGTAAAGTAGTACTTATAGTAGTAGTAGTAGTAGTACTTATTTAGGTTCTTATTAAGTTTTCGTATCAGCAATTTTAAAACACCATATAAAATTATTTGTATGTGTTTTGCCACCTCCACCAGGACCACTACAAATTTATGGTGACTATTGATTTTGAAATTTCGTCTTAATGTTAATAGGCATAAGGTCCATACCTTTAATCTTGCTAGCTGTGGTCCAGAGAATGCGGTCCGGGGCCTCTTCTCGTCTGGTACGCTGGTGTCTCCGGGGGGTTTCTTGGGTCGGCGCGTGCGCGGACCTGTCCACAAACACACTAAAATGGAGGACAAATAGGACTCAGCTGTAGAATAGTTTTATACCTAAGATTTTGAAGATTTTAGTGTTCGATGCTCGTTCCTTCTGTGTAGGCTTCAGCCCTTTAGTTGGACAGTTACAAACATACAGTATATGCCGTATGTTGTTATACATAGTTCAATAATGTTCTTCCGAGGAAGTACAGCGTTCTTTTGGTGATAAAAATAATTTTGGAGATAGATAGATACTAAAACTCAAAACTCAGCAAATTTCTTGTAATTGCTATTTATGGAAGTCTTCTTTGTTAGCTGTTATTTTTATGTTTATCGTATTTGGTATAATTGGTAATAGAGACTGCTATGGGTGAAATAGTCGCCAAGTGCGACTACTAAGCGTAGTCCAAAGCTTGATTCCTGACCATAAAGTGCTATTGATAGAGGAAGGGTTATTGGTTTTTTTGTAACTCTCAGTAGCATCACAGATGTTAAAAGAATTTATGGAGCATTAGTTTTAATATGTTATGTTAAGTCATCTAATTTTATTCTTTGCAAGCTATGTGTTAGCGAAACAGCTTTTTTACCATGTTTTATGCAAATCAATTATTTACCAACTTACTAGATTTGTCGTCTATTAATAACAATAGGCGAAAGTAACAAGTGTACATCTCTGACTATTAAAAAAATCTGACGTCCATTGTTTTACCATGATGTCTGCAAAACTTGACAGGCGAAAGGATAACTCGAATTGCAACTTAACTACAACTTACACTATCAAGTTTAATAACTTATTATGTAAGGCTAACTTGAAAGTACATTAATGTAAATTTTTACTCTCGAGTGACGAAGATAGGGAAGTCAGGAAATCCTGCACGATGGGGTTTACGAGCATTCGTTAACTTAATTTATGACTAAATCGCTGCGCCGTGTCTATAAAACTTCAAGTATTTGTTTCAGATAAACTTTTTGCCTTTCTACATAAAATTTATGCATCTGAGTGGCTATGGAACAGCTGCAGCCGTCAATCCTGGTATGCAACTGCTTCTGGATTTATTGCACCCAAAGATAAGGCTGGGAAGTAATAGACAGCGTATTTTTTTTAATCCCTTACATATCCTATCTCTCTTATTTTGCACACTTTCGTTTGTGATACATACATACATAAAGTCACGCCTGTTTCCCTGAGGGGTAGGCAGGGACCACGGATTTCCATATGTTATGATACAATTACGTCTTAAAAAATGTAAGGTATTGTGTATAGTTGTGCCCCGCGGTTTCACCCGCGTATCACTTGCATTTGTGTGATCTCCATTAGACTTCAGATATCCTAGTACATTGCAATATTTATCATCATCATACCAAAATCAAAAGTTTGCTACTTTTGGTTACATTATTGGAATTTTCATAAGGATCTCTTTCGCTTTCTTTTGGAGAAAAAAATATTGAAATCCGTCCAGTGGTTTCGGAGCCTATTTGATACAAACAAACAAATCTTTCCTCTTTATAATATTTAATTTAATTTATTTTATCTCTCTAGAAACAGTTGAAATATGACCATTATTTATTTTCTAAAGTAAACACGAAAAAAACATACATCCAAATTGAGAACCTCCTTCTTTATTGAAGTCGGTTAACAAAGGTATTAAAATCACAACACAAAACACACATACAGGGTGATTTTTATATCATCGTCCAGATTTTTTGGCGAAAGTATTATTTTACAAATCTTCGCTAATTTAAAGTTTTTTTTACAAAATGTAAGGATTTAATTAACGCCTAAACGGTTGTAAAAATATGGGCGATAACAAAAAAAAACTTGTATGAACAAAAAAAAACAAAAACAAAAAATAAAATAAAAAATAAATAGCATTCGTAGCACAATTTCCCTCGGTGGAGTTCCCGATTCAAGCAGACGATGCAATATCTTAACCAATTCAGTTTCGTGCTCAAACGAACTACGAATGCCCTAGTGATAAAATTGGTCAAAATATTTCACCGACCGTCTGACGGGGTGGTGTTGGGTTATTTGTAGTCTTCTCTGCAATTCCTTGAGTGATAAAAAAATGCAATGTTATACATGTAGGTACTAAACAAGGTGTAATAAAAATTGATAGAAAGAAAGAAATTATTATATTTTTACGTGGAAACTGCTTTGGATAATTTTTCGTTTACTCTGAATGTATTATATTTGATATGTATCTGTTTTTTTCCCAAATATAAATAAAAAATACTAGGTTTACGGATATACGCGCTTACCGCGATAAAATCCGTAAACCTAGTTTTATTTCAATTTCTAATATTCCCGTAAGTGATAGAAGCCATTATACAGGGATTATCAACACGAGCAAAATTATCCTTTTATATTTTAAATTTTTGAGTTATTTTTATTACACCCTGTTTAGTTAATTATCATGCCAAACTAAAATAAATCAAAAACACGTTTATAGCAAACAAAAGTCACACCAAAGTAGCACAATCATAGTAAAACAATTTTTAGTTTTTTAACACAAAAATTAAAAACATGCAATTATAATATGTACCGTATAATTCCTGAACGATTAAAAATAGAGTTGCTATTTATAGAAAAATAAATTCAGAAATTAAACGTAGTGAACACAGGAAAAAAAACAAAAATATAACGGTCATTTTCCAACTGTTTGTTTTTTAGAAAAACATCTTAATATTTTTTTATTAAATGCCTATCTGTATGAGAATAGACTTTTGCTCCATAGTTACCTACTATTACTACTCATTTACCTATATATGTATAATAGTATTAGCTTATTTTTTATTTAAAATTAGAAATTAACAACGCACTTTTGAATTAAAAACACAAAAAAAAACTAACCTACTCAGCATATACATCATCGGCCTACCTCCATCCACTGCTGGGCATAGGCCACTTGAAAAGTACGCCAGTGGGCTCGATCTTCGGCCTTAATATATCTTAGTTCATGAATAATGCCTCAACGGACGAACAAAAATGAGTGAAATTGGGCTCACAGGTAGATTAAACTTCACACAGTAACCTGTGCGGTTAAATAGTTTACTTAATAATGAAATATCGAACGAGCTTAAAACATTGTAGCAGCTAGATTATAATATTTATCAAACCTATGCATATTCATATCGAAACTAAGTAGTTAGCCTTAATAAATGTTAACTAAAAGTTCTTATTTATGTAATTTATTTGCATCTAACAATGTAACATTATAACTTAGTAAACAATCTTTATAGGTTGAAACATTATTATTAAGTTATTCAAAGTTTTACGTCCAGTAAACTTAGTTACAAGCTTATCAAGTAACACGCAACACTAGTTTTTATGTGTAGACAATAAAGATTAAATTTGAATACGCGTCAACTTCTACTCTTGAATTATTATTATCTATTTTAATATATGCAAGTTGAAGTGGCAACTCGAAGAACCGATAACCGCTGGGGAAGAAAGGTTCTTGAGTGGCGACCAAGAACCGGAAGACGCAGCGTTGGCAGGCATTCCACCAGGTGGACGGACGATATCGTCAGAGTTGCTACAACCGGTGGATACTAATGGCAAGTTATCGTTCATTGTGGCGTTCTAAGGTCTTTGTTCAGCCATGGACGTCTTCCGGCTGATGATGACGAGTTTTGGCCAGTTGTTCATATGTCTTTTTAGTTGAAGACAATGGAAAAAAAGAAATTGACAACGCGAAATGCGCAGTGGGTAAACTATTGGACAGCTGCGCTAAGTACTCAATTCCCGGTATTACCGCACTGGACAAGTATATTTTGTGTGATACGCAGATATTTTTTCCAAGTTTCGATAATGGTGTATTTGATACGTTATTTTGTCAAACACGACCAAGTGATAAATAAATAAACAATAAATTCCTAGTGTGGGGTGACCTTTTTTCTTAAATTTAACTTATTTGGGATCATAAACACAGAGGTCATATTAGGTGCAAGAACTAACAAAATAGCTGATCAATTTTTGAGTAAAAACAGCATAAAACCGACCACGTATTCTCAATTTACGCGCAACCAATCAATTTCATTTCATTATTATACAGAATCACGAGTCGCTTATTGTTATTTTTTAACAGACTTTATCTAACAAAAATAGACATATTTTTTTACGCTTGTAACACGTTTTGTGACAATCAAATTAGGGTTCGACATTTTTTATTGACGGTTTAGCGTTGTACCATCACGGTGGTCGTTTTTGGAGGGCCAGCAGCAATAAAATGTCCAGACTAATTTTATCTAGACATACGATTCTAGGTTTTTTTACGCTGTATAAATATGTAAAATGGGATAAAAAAAGAAAAAACTTTTATTCAAATTACACTACTTTTTTAACGATAAAAGTGTAAATATAAAGATAGCCCCCATAACGCCCGCCCGTCGCCGCTTCCCATTGCTATAACTGGGTAGATAATGGTGATAATATTTAGGTATATAAATATATTAAAGTTATTAAGTATAACGGCCTTATAAAAATATATGTATATATATTAATTTTAAGAAAGCACTTTGTATTTATTATTATTTAAACTCCGTTTAAAACCAATCTCGTCATCAATGCAGTCGATGTCAAGATCGATTAAGAGCTCTGTTTGAGTTCGAAATCAGTCGGAGTTTCACGAATAAACACGTATAAAACTCGAAAATGTATTTAAAATAGGTTAAAAAATATTATATCACGTACATAATTACTAAATTTAAAAATGTATTTATAAAAAAACAAACAATGTTTATGTTATAAAATAAAATCGAAATTGCAATTTGCAATTATTGTCAATTCAAAAATAACGGGTAAAAGTTGCAATGAGTAATTTATAGCGATGGCTCTTTACCGTTTTCTTGCGATAGAAAGTTAATTGACAACTAGTTTTTGTTATAAACTCATCTATTTACTATGGTTGTACATGCTATAATGATTGGATATCAAAAATAATCTGAAAAAGCTTTAATAATATTGTGAAAGATAAGTTTAAAGAAAAAAAGAGTAATAAAAAAAGAGTAATTGATGTTTGCAATCAATAAAAAATTTATTATTTATATTTTTTATAATTTTGTAGATGTGTTTTGCAGTGATAGATGTAATTTTTAGTGGCATGCTTTTTGTATTCTTTTTTTTAATATGTCAAAAATCAACTTCAAAATTAAAGGAAAGTTTATAATATTAATATTTTTCAGTATTGTTTGTTTAGCGAAAAAAGTTTAACGTACAACACCTAAAATTTTAAATACATGATTTAAAAAATTGCTTAATATCAAATAATGTTTTTTTAAATAATCAGAAATGAAAAATAAAAATCCACAATAATACAAAAAAAATAAATGGAATTATCTCACGTGGTAGCCGTGAGCGCGTCCCGTACTTACTTCTTCCTGAAACAATAGAGAAAACATTATTAATTACATATGTAAATCATATTGAAAAAAACACACTAATTGCATAACTACATAAAAACATAACATAAATTATTTTTTATAATACATAATTATTAAAAATATAAGTGTATTTATAAAAAATCTCTGATATTCTTTCAAATCTTTGTACTGAACTTGAGTTCAATGATTGATGATTTCACGATTTGTCTTCACAAATAGACGCTCGCCGGCCGACCGACAACAATCGGCCTGTTCTCAACCAGTTCACGCATAATTAAACTAATGATTATAAGTAATCAGTTCAGTAAACACATTACTAATTAGCGTTTCAGTTCTATTTGTTAAGCACTTTGTAATAGAACAAACTTGACTGCTAAATGAAATAGAGAAAGTTTCGGAAACGGGGAAATGTAATTTAATTTTTCTATAGATGACTGTGTCTGTGACTGTTACAATTTGTATAGTTAAAGTTAATGTACCAAATTAATCTAAATCATAAACATTACATAACATCACGCCTGTATTCCCCGAAGGGGTAGACAGAGGTGCACACACAGTACACCCACATTTCGCCAGTTATGTTTTTAGGTCCCAATGTAATATGGGGCGAGCCTATTGCCATCAACCAGGCACAAATCTAGACTCCGTGCTGCCACTGAGAATTACCTAATGAAAAAACCCAGTAACATTTTGCCCGGCCCGGGATTCGAACCCAGGACCTCGTGTTCAGCAGTCGCGCTTAGCGACCAGTAACCAACGAGGCAGTCTAATAATAATAAATATGGTAGATATTAAAATATTATTATATCTAAATTGATAAAGGAAACTTGAAAATGACGGACATGAGCGGGACTCGAACCAGCGACTTTCGCCGTACCGTGGCGCCGCATGACAACTGGGCCACCGTGTCATGAGTCCCTTGCGTGTCCATCATTTTTCAAGTTTCCTTTTTATCCCCAGCCTCCAGCCAAGGCTAAAACTACAAAATATTTAAGCGAGTGTGTCAAAGGGCTGACTATCATGGCAAAAGGGACGGCTGGATCTATATAGGGACGGTTTTTTGATCTACTGCTATGCTACTGGTTTTTGCTCGGCCCCGGGCTATCAGGAAGGAATCAGGAGCTATGCGAGTACTAGGGACGGGGAAGGGAGAATTTACTTTCGTTTTCGATCGCGGTGGACCTCGACGGCGATCGAAAACTCTTCCCGCTATTCAACTTAGTATAGGGGTAGCTGACACCCTGGTATAACATATAGTCGAAATTTTATCCCTAAAAAATGTAGCGGGTAACACCGCGGGGCGCAGCTAGTCATTAATATAATTCGCAATCTTTAGAATACTAAGAGTGGATATCAACAAGCAAATCGCCGTGAAATTGGGACAGACGACACACAAAAACTTGATCCAATCTGTGTTTGTATTATATACCATTGTGTGGTGTGGGTGTGGCATTGTGTGTGGTATTATATACCATTATACATTCAAAACGTGACATTGTCGTAATCAAATAATTGTAGTTTAATTAAATTTGCTGCCTCGTTGGTCTAGTGGTTGCTAAGCGCGACTGCTGAGCACGAGGTCCTGAGTTCGAATTGGGTTAACTTGGTAATTCTCAGTAGCAGCACGGAGTCTGGATTTATGTCCGGTTGATGGCAATAGGCTCGCCCCCTATTACATTGGGACCTAAAACATAACTGGCGAAATGTGGGTGTACTGTATGTGCACCTCTGCCTACCCCTTCGGGGAATACAGGCGTGATGTGTCAGTTAACACAATAAAATTGTAAACAAAAATGGAACTTTCAAATCATGTTCACATAACAACCAATAAAACGCTATAATAATTGCTTCATTGCTAAAACCAGACAACCTACACATCTGCCTACCCACAAAGTTAATAAGCGCTAAGATATAAAGACTGACTCTTGATTAGCACCGGAAGTGGCCACCCACGACTCAGTAATTAAGACATCCACTATTCAAGTTCCTTTTTATTCCTTTTATATCTTTTAATGCCTTTTATTGGGACGCGAAAAAGGTATTCTTTATAACTTCACGGTACGAATTATCTTTATTTATATAAAAGATGGAAGACAATTGAGTCGTGGTGGCCTAGTGGTTAACATACCGGATTTGTATGCACAAGGTTGCAGGTTCAAACCCGGGCAAGTATCAATGTGACTTTTTCAATGTTATAAATGCTTTCTTAGATATTCTAAGACACTAGACTAACGGTGACGGATAACATCGTGAGGAAATATGGATTTAATTATCTAAAATCGCCCGCAGTGAGCTAGCGTGGTGATCAATGCTCAATCCTTCTCTATACGAGAATAAGTTAGGACTATAGGCACATTCATCATCATCATCAGCCGGAAGACTTCCATTGTAGAACAAAAGCCTCCCCCTAAGATAACGGAGGGGGGTTGCCATAATCCCCACGCTTAACAACCTTGAGGCTTAAGGATCGTAGTTTTGGTGGAGAGGTTACAGAGAACGCTGCTGCCCATCTTCTAGATTTTCCCTTAGTCGCCTGTTATGACACCCACGGGAGGAAAGGGGGTGGTCAATTCTAGGCCGGATACCACACGGCAGATAGGTATTAAGTCTCATAGACACATTATTACCATCAAATCACTTCTAGTTATTTTTAGGTATTGGTATCAAGTGATCAAACCAGTGGAACGTCTGATATCCATTGCGCATGCTCCGTTTTAAATATAGTTTTAAACTAATCTGTGTCTTGTAAATTCTTGTCCAATTCAAACATAACAAATCACGCCTGTATTCCCTGAAGGAGTAGGCAGAGGTGCACATGTAGTACACCCACATTTCGCCAGTTATGTTTTAGGTCCAAATGTAATAGGGGCGAGCCTATTGCCATCAACCGGGCACAAATCCAGACTCCGTGCTGCTATTGAGAATTACTCAATGGAAAACCCAGCAACATTTTTCCCGAATCCCGATTCGAACCCAGGACCTCGTGCTCAGCAGTCGCGCTTAGCAACCACTAGACCAACGAGGCAGTCAGCAGAAGATCAAACCAGCGAAAAGTCTGCTATCCATTGCGCATGCTCCGTTATAAATATAGTTTTAAACTAATCTGAGTCTTGTAAATTCCTTCTAGTCCAATTCAAGCTCTATCCTTAAGACTATAGCAATAAGGTCGAAAGTCCCTTGTCCAATCAAATTAAGTTCGTTATCAGTAACAATACAGTAAGCATTGGTTTATTAAGTCAAATGACTTAATTATATGGCATCGTTGGTGGCGGCATGTATAGTAACCAGTGGGGGTCCTCAAATCGGGGTCCGTAGTTGATTTTTTATTGTTTTTTGAGTTTTATCAGCTGTTTTGAGATTGATTGTTGTTTTTGAACAAGAGAGCCTATTTTGGATTGAGGTTCAGAAGTTTGCTGATCTACAGTTTGTGTATAAATGTATAAGTCATCCGGTTGATGTAGTTAATTGTATTTATTAGTTAGGCTAATCTAAGTTTTATATTTTGTAGTTCTAATTTATATTATTTACTGTATATTCCGGTTATACTCACGAGTGTATTAGGGAATGCCCGACTAGTTACAAGATTACCGAATACACCCGCGAGTATAACTGGAATATACAGTAAATAATATGGATAACACTCACGAAAGTTCACTTTTGTTTAACCTAGTAAACCAAACATTTCGCCAGTTATGTTTTAGACTTTTAGGTTAATGTAATAGCGGAAAGCCTATTGCTAACCAGGCACAACTCCAGACTGAGAATCACCTAATGGAAAATCCCAGTAACATTCCCCGACCCGGGATTCGAACTCAAGATCTCGTGCAGTCGCACTTTGCAGAGGCAGAATTTAGTACAACAGGTAAAAATAATGCTAAACTTAATTATATAATTAAAAGCCTAATTAATATGTAAACTAGTAGTTAAAGTATCATCTTCCATATTCATAGATATAAGGTACATATTAATTAGTGAAAACTATTTAAAAAATGCGACCAATACGCCGAACCTAGGAGTAACTATAAAATTTTAATTAGCCGCAGTAATGGCCTTTATATGGTGATTTTGATGAATTTTGGTTATATATTAGAGGTGACACACGGACAGATAGTGCGTCTAGCTTAATGGCGAATATTTGAAAGCATTGTTAATATACAATAGGCTCGCCCTCTATTACATTGGGACCTTAAAACATAACTGGCGAAATGTGGGTGTACTATATGTGTGTTGCCTACCCCTTCGGGGAATACAGGCGTGATGTTATGTTGATATACATAGTTACTAGTTCGCTCGCGACTGTCTGCATGGATGTTGTCTACCTCTAAATTCAGCTAAAAATTATCTCACCATAAATCAATTTATTGAGGCCTATGTGCAGGACTGTGATACTGATAATGATGATGATTTAAATTTACAAAAATAAAATTAAAACCGGTTACATCGTTCGAAGAAAGTTACGAACACACGACAATCTCTTCGCCATAACATGGCCTGTTTCCATGCAGCTATTAGAAGAATTAAGAAGACATCAATGAATAGGAAATATACTTAAAAAGCCATGCCTGTATACCGAGAGGGGTAGGCAGAAACATTGGGAACGTCCTATGTTCAGCAGTGAACCGCGATAGGCCCAGAGGGAGGCAGAAACCATGGGTTTTCCATTGACTACAATCGTGGCATTCATTCATTCTATTTACTCTCATCTCATTCCTTATACATGTTAAAATGATCTACTATACTCAACACAGTTTCCAAACAATCCCCTAGACAAATAGCAAAATGCTTAACGAATAGAAATAGAATCCTTACTAATATTATAAACGCGAAAGTTTGTAAGTATGGATGGAGTTTGTTACTCTTTCACGTAAAAACTACTGAATGGATTTTAATGAAATTTCATATGGAGGTAGCTGACACCCTGGATTAAAACAAGCTGCTTTTTATCCCGAAAAAATGTAGCGAGTAACACCGCGAGGCACAGCTAGTAACACGATAAATATACGATGACATATTGCGACTATGTCAAAACCATACTTTTATTTCTATCGATTTCTATTTGCCAAGTGTTTTGGCAAATCAGCTCGCCAACCTCTCCCCCCGTGTGTCACATGACATCCATATGCAAATTTAACAGCACAACACACATAAATATAACTAAATGACAGTAATTGCTTCATCAACGGACGCCATATTGGTTTTTTTATTTCGATGTACCAATTAATAATTTTATTTCGTCTTTGTATTTATAATTATTGTCAATTTGCATACCTAACCTAAAATTCTTGATATAAGGATGTGTTTAAAGATGCGAATGAAGGAATGAATGGATGTCATAATTGGTATTGTGGCTTAGTATTGGGACTGCGTTGGGGCTGGGTTATGGTTGTGGGTGCGAATCCCGCGCGGGACAAAAATTTGTGCGATCCGCAGATGTTTGTCCCGAGTCTGGGTGTTTGTACATGAAAATACATGTGTAAAACGAAAAATTCCCAGTGTGTGGCGACGTTCTTTTAAATTCAAAGAAAATATTCTATCGCAACGTTAGTGCTCTAAGCCACACCCCAAGGAGCAAGCGTAATGTTATATTACCAAAATTTTATACGTTCAATATGTGTAAAAATAACATCAACAAGTAATCGAACCGCACAATTGCGAATAATCCAATGCAGTAAAAATAAGTTCGTTAATGAATTTTATTGTTTAATTATACCGCTCTACAGCCCGGCCTCGTAAATTTAACAGTCGTGAATATAGCAATTAAGGATATAAAAACTGGTTTTAATAAATAATTGTTTAAGGTTATTAAGATTATTTGTTTAATGAACGCATTATTGTTTATTTAAGCAAACAAAAATACAGAATAAATTGTATATATTTAAAACAATACTGTCTGCCTCATTGGTTTTAGGGGTCGCGAAGTGCGACTGCGGAGCATGAGGGCCTGGGTTCGAACCCCGGGTCAGGCAGTGTTATTGGATTTTGCCATTAGGTAATTCTTCCTCACGAAGTCCCAATTTGTGCCCGGTTGATAGCTCGCCCCCTATTACATGAGCCCTATAACGTGACTAGCAAAATGTGGGGCTCTGCCTACCCCTTCGGAGAATACAGGCGTGATGTTATGCTATGTTACCAATAGACTTATGAAGTGTGTAAATTAAGAGAGACTCTTTATTTCTTAGAGAATACGAGTAAAGCCGCGTTAATAGCTTGTATTAAAAGTCGTTGAACAAACATAAAGAATAACATATAGACGAACACAGAAAATCCTCCTTTTTGAAGTCAGTTAAAAAATAAAGCTACTCATCATCAGCCGGAAGACGTCCACTCTTGAACAAAGGGCTCCCCCCTTAAAACGCCACAATGAACGACAACTTGCCATTAGCATTCACCGGTTGCAGCAACTCTGACGATATCGTCAGTCCACCTGGTGGGAGGCCTGCCAACGTTCAGTCTTTCGTGGTCGCCACTTGAATACCTTTCTTCCCCCAGCGGTTATCGGGTCTTCGAGCGATGAATGACCTGCCGATTGCCACTTCAACTTGCATATTCTTCGAGCTATGTCGGTGACTCTAGTTCTTTGGCGAATTTCCGTATTCCGGATCCTGTCGCGCAAAGAAACCCCGAGCATAGCTCTCTCTATACCTCGTTAAGTGACTCTGAGCCTCTCCAAAAGGCGTACACTTAGCGACCACGTCTCAAACCATACGTCATCAAGAAATACAACTACTGTATACGTTAAATATGTTGTTTTTTAACATTAAGGTAAACTACCTAATTACCGTCCGTCGGCACGACGTAAAGGCCCATTCTTGTCATACCACCGTCACTACAGCATTTTGGTTAATTAAACAATTAAAGAAAGCGGTATTTTATCGAGATCGAGTGGGCACCTGGATCACTTAATTTGTTGGTTAACATTTTTATGGACGACAACAAAGGTTTGTACCCTGGTATAATGAGAATTTCATAAAAATGGTTTACCTATGTTTTTTAAAGATTTTGCTATGTAACATATACCTAACATAACATCACGCCTGTGTATAGTAGGTACACCCACATTTCGCCAGTTATGTTATAGGTCCCAATCAGTCGGGGTCTGCCCCCTTACCACGAACTCTTGCAAGCAGGGCAGTCTACGTGGTAGAAGCGAGATACCGCATTACATTGCAGGGGCGGTGTCTCGCGTCCACATCCATATCCTGATTTAAAATTTCATGATAAGGGGGCAGACTAGCTAAAAATTACCATAATATTGTATTTTCGCCAAACAATAAGTATGCCAAATTTCATTTCAATCGGATGTCAAGAAGTGGGTCTAATTTAGATTGCAAGATTTTATCTAAACACCACTTTTCTAGCAAACATGCATGTCTATAATAATAATGTTCTCCTGACCGAATTTCGATCACAGAGGCCTATCTCAGCTGAAACTAACCAACTATGCAGGAGATATTATAGTGCACAAGTATGCGCGCAAGCACAGGTGCACTCCCTATTCCCTCATTCTTCTACACTGACAGACATGACGGTAGACCGACACGATCGGAGAGAGATCAGGCGCAGGACCAACAGCTTAATGTGCCTTCTGAAGAACACGGGCTCGAAAACGGTCACCCATCACAAGCGTGACCGCGGCGAGCACGGCTTAACCTCGCTGATCGATGGATCTGCGCGGTAGCTTCGTAGCTATGAGCCCCCATAGCTATAAAGTATAGATAACGTACTATTTTATTCAGTCCACACTGACACGGAAATAGCATAACATCACGCCTGTATTCCCCGAAGGGGTAGGCAGAGGTGCACATATAGTACACCCACATTTCGCCAGTTATGTTTTTAGGTCCCAATGTAATAAGGGGCGAGCCTATTGCCATCAACCGGGCGCACCACGGAAATAAATCGCCTAGTTTATTAATAGATCACTAATTGAACTCTCATTTTAACTAATTGAAGAGGCCTGATGAATATCAATTCCCAAGAGGATTCTATATAGCTACTATACCTAGCATGTTAATATAACATAACATCACGCCTGTATTCCCCGAAGTGTTAGTCCAGTTATGTTGTAGGTCCGAATGTAATAGGGGGCGAGCCTATTGCCATCAACCGGGCACAAATACAGACTCCGTGCTGCCACTGAGAATTACGCAATAGAAAAACTGAGAATACTTTGCTTAACCTAATTTATAGGCTAACTATATAACATAATATCACGCCTGTATTCCCCAAAAGGGTAGGCAGAGATGCACACCTACGTAGATTAACTGTCAGTGTAGTAGAATTTCTTATTTTTAGTTTTAAATCACTTTCAACATTGTCTTAAGTTATTACATCCTAAAAATCCTAAAATGTATATCTGTGCAAAAACTTAGATGTGTTACTTCGACCTCAGCTTATCCCGTTAACTCCTAGCTTGAATATACCCAGAATTAGGTATTGAGTATGGTATCGCCTAATTTGAGGCGCGTTCAAACATATGGGGAAAGTACTGACGACTGGGTGGTCCGCCACCCACGATACAGAGACGTGGAGTCGAATTGAACTAAAGTTTTTTGGTATTTTTTATTTTTGTGAATTTTTTTTTTCGTTTTGTGTAGGTGCCTAGTGATTTACTGTTATAACTTTCGTGAGTGTTATTCATATTTACCATATACCGGTTTTACGCCGGTTTTACTCACGTGTGTATTCGAGAAGGACCGTTCGGGTTGCGACTCTGCCGCGTAACCAGCTCATGAATAAGGTCTCCGGTCGAGTCCGAAACTAGTCGGGCATTCCCGAATACACACGTGAGTATAACCGGAATATATAGTAAATAACCTTGTGGTTTGGTAAGTATTTTTAAAGGATTTGTATTATTTAATATTTTTTTTTTCATATTTCAGTTACCTTGTTTTCCATGAGTGTAGGCAGAGGTATGTTTCTACACATTGCCAGACTAAGGTCATATTTAATTAATTACCTATCTTAAAAATACAGTCAAATATTGGAGAATTTCCCAGTGTCGGAACATAAAAATGGTTCAAATGGGTGATAAATGTCAACAGGATACCTATAACATAGGACTAGTCAGGATATAAGAATGTATAAACTTCCGAAAAATATGAATGACTCTTCCTTAGAAATGAAAGAATTTATTGAATAAAAAATCTTTTTTATAAAATAAAAATTAACAGAACAACGATGAGCGACTCCACACATTTCTGTTCCCGCGCCGTTCGCTCATGTCACCAAAACATTTCAAGCTCGACTGCCCGCGTACTTACATCATTACAAGGCAAAACACACTTTATTTCTATGTAAATAAGCCTCGAATTTGCATAACATATTGCTGTACCTTCTTTGTCGTAATCCGTTCAAACAAAATTAAACTTTACACTTATTTATTTAAGGTTTACTTTATTATTGATGTGTTTTTAAAGGATTTTATTCTTGGATTTAAGATGTGGTGTTGAGTTATTGTAAATTGGACTCTGTTTGGTTATGTTAGAGTTGTTATTTGTGTGGTAATAGGTTATCTATTTGAAGAGATTGTGAACTAATTGAGATGTCTTCCGTAGTTTTCTTTTTGTGTGTCTGTCTGTGTGTTTGTGTGGTTGGCCAACCTGTCTTTACTTAACCTTAAGGCATTACTCGTGACCTTTATGCCCATTAAAATGACCATGCAAAGTCCGACGTTACAGGTTCCATGCCCGGTTAAACGAAGTATTACTAAGTAGTCTATTAGCTGGAAGGGAAAGATATTTTGATCAAACCGAAGATGTTCTGAAGTGCAAGTGAGGAGTACCCTTAACCGACGAGCGTGTATGAGGAATGTAATGCGAGTGAATGAGGCGAGAGAAGTATGCCAGGATCGTAGCAAATGGAAATCCGTGGTCTCTGCCTACCCGTCTGGGATATAGTAAGACTTTACGTATATAAGAATAACGCCTGCAATTCCGAAGTGGTACGCCAGTGTCCTGGGTTTTGACCCGGGTCGGGCAGTGTGATTGCAATTTCTATTACGTAATTTTCAGTAGCAGCTAAACTCTGGATTTGTGCCCTATTACATTGGAACCTATAACATAACAGTTAAAAAAGGCCGGCCTCTGCGAACCTCTTTGGGGAATACAAGGCATAATAATTACCTACTGTTTAGTATCTAAGGAGATATAATTTCAGATGTAAGTAGCAGTGAGAAACAAAATAGGCTAAAAAAAGGTACCTAGTCACCCTGAAATAGATTGCTACCTCTACTTTGATTGAAATTGGCTAAAGTCGGTCAACTAGTCTTCCAAAGCCAGTCGACTAGTCTTCCTACCATTCATCCGAATGCCTTATAAACTTCCTCGTTGCGCAAAAAGTAATAAACGAAACCAATTAGTTTTAATGTTAAAATAAAACCAAAGAGAAATCATGAATAAGGAAAAAAATAACAAAAAAATACAAACAAATCATCCGACTTTGATTATTCAATTAAGATATAAATATCCTCTACTAATGTGGGAATCGTATAAAAACGGCAACGCTAGTCCAATGCCGCGGCTCTGCCTAAATACATCATCATGGGAAGACCATTCTTTATTGCATACCAACTATGTATGTAAACATGAAGAATTGAGAATTAAAGACAACCACTGTTGAAAAAACTCCCCCTTCGAAGAGGGGAGAGGGGGGGGGGGGTCCATAATCCCCACGCTTAGCGAGCGGTTTAGGGTGAGTAGGTATTGGTGATGAAGTTACAAAAGACGCTGCTACCCATCTTTTGGATTTTCCCATAATCACCTCTAACGACACCCACGGGAGGAAAGGGAGTGGTCAATTCTTTGCCAGATACTACACAGCACATGCCTACATAACTGTCTTTATTGAAGTCGGTTAAAAATGAAATAACTTAACATCACGCCTGTATTCCCCGAAGGGGTAGGCAGGTGCCCATTTAGTACACCCACATTTCGCCAGTTATGTTTTTAGGTCCCAATGTAATAGGGGGCGAGCCTATTGCCATCAACCGGGCACAAATCCAGACTCCGTGCTGCCACTGAGAATTACCTAATGAAAAAACCTAGTACAACTGCCCGACCCGGGATTCGAACCCAGACCTCGTGCTCAGCAATCGCGCTTAGCGACCACTAGACCAACGAGGCAGTCTTTATGATTGGATAAAAACTAAGTATAGTAAAATACTATTCGTGATAAATAACAACGAACAAACAAACAGTTATTGTCTATTAATACTGTAATAGACACATAAAATTCGTCCATTAGTCTCGCTTGAACGTACGGACAAAAAATTCACTAATAACAAAATTTGCTCATGCGCAGTATAGACACCATGAACAAAATCTTAATTAACTTCACACTTCATAACTTTATGGTATGAGCAGAACTTGTGGTTAGATACGATGATATTTTCTTACTTCATTGGACATGTGGTAAAATACTTGTCTTAGGTTTGATGTCCAGTTACTAAATGCCTCAAACAGTAGGAATTTGATGTTTGTCGTAGGTAAGAGAGAAACAGACCTAGATCTAAAAATATCTTCGGTTTTCTCCAAGACTTTTGATGTGCGGTAATCGAACCTCTATACCTTCGGGTAACACAGGCGTGATGTTATATTTTGTTCTAACTAAAACATAATCGAAGCTTTTTAATCAGCGGCACAAAGTACTTGTGAATACATAATAAACAAGCCCAAAAACGATGGAAATGCGTCATTTCGTTACAGAGTTCCTACGAACTTCTAACCTCATCATCGGACCAGCTCAAAAGTACCATAACATTGTATTGCCACCGAACCATGTAGGTTCGAACCAAGTATGCAGAATTTCATTTCAATCGTATGTTAAGAAATGGCTCTAATTTAGATTAAAAGATTTGACCAAAACATTAGACATTCAATTGCCGTGGTCACAAGCAGCCTGACACAGACAGATTGACAGTCTGCTTTAGACCACGGCCGGTGCAACTCGGTCGAAACATCAAGCCAAAAAATTTTAACTTGTGTTCGCGTCAATTCCCGTGATGTCATTTCATTTCTATTATATTCAGCAGCGCGATAGTTCAAACGTTAGTTTCGACATAAACAAACTTAACATACATTTTAAGTTAAATAAATGCTTGTAAAAAAAGGTTTTATCTTCACAGAAATCTCAACGGAACCCCAAACGAGGATTGAATCATCAAATTTTAGCACACAGTGAATCGAATCTCAATTAGCTTGCAGACTCCCAACAAATTCTTACGGACGTTCGTAACACGCCGCCGGCTATATCCAGAAATAATAACTGTAACGTGAGTCAGATGATATTAAACTTTTGACAAAAGCTCTGATGAATATAACAATGTAACATCTTCATTTTTTACTATAATACTTTGCGTGATTGTTATCCATATTGTTTACTGTATATGCTGGTAGGCAGAGTCGCGAGAACCAGCTCACGAATAAGGGCTCCGTTCGAGTTCAAAACTAGTCGGGCATTCCCGAATACACCCGTGAGTATAACCGGAATATACAGTAAATTATATCTTCATTTTTATATTAATTAAGCTTATTGTCATAGAAATAGGCCATGCTGTAGATCTTCATTTATTCTCGTTAATTGGGTACGTTACGCACACTAGGAATTTCTCCTATATCGTGAGTGCGTTACACAAACATGAAATATCACATGACACAAACAACCAGACTCGGGACAAACATCGGTGGTTCGCACAAATTTTTGCACCGTGCGAGAATCGACCCCTTAGCGCAGCAGTCCAATCGCTTAGCCACTGCCCTAATCAGGTCGTCAAATGAATTAGAGGATAATATTTCGAGGGAAACACCACAAGCTTAAAGTCAGAAAGCAAGGATAAAATAACTTAATTACGTACTCAGTTTACTTCTTCTAATCTCTACAAACATATAAAACTCTCCTACCCTTATTAAGCAGTGGCTTCATCCCCTAAAATCTCAATTTTATTGTGCGCTTTGACGAGTACGTGTCGACAACATCAATGCCAAGATTACCATTCTAAAATGGTAACGGATATCGTTACCATAAACATTACGATGACGTACAGTTTTAGAATTTACCTTTTAAGTGACAAATTAAAAAGTTAATAGGTTTAGTGTATGACTGCCTCGTTGGTCTAGTGGTTGCTAAGCGAGGTCGACGTCACTAGGTCCTGGGTTCAAATCCCGGGTCGGGCAAAGTGTTACTGGGGTTTTCCATTAGGTAATTCTCAGTAGCAGCACGGAGTCTGGATTTGTGCCCGGTTGATGGCAATAGGCTCGCCCCCTATTACATTGGGACCTAAAAACATAACTGGCGAAATTTGGGTGTACTAATGCACCTCTGCCTACCCCTTCGGGGAATACAGGCGTGATGTTATGATTAATTCTGCAATCACTGACTAATTAAATTATAGTTCTATAGAACCAAATTCATCAGGAGCATATACATATTGGTGTCTACATTTATACTTTTACTTGAAGAATCAGTTTCAACCTACCGCAACAAACAAATGTATTCCAACAATGTCTAATTATAACCTCTGTACAAACTACTTACCAGTCACTGTCCCAAAACCGCAACACAAACAAACACACTCCACTTCACACCCACCCATCCAAATCCAAACCTCACGTCCCGCCACTTAACCCAACAACATTTACCCACAACGTTTTTCACTAGCAACCCACTTGACCACTAAAAGTTGACACGTGGATTGGAAAACAAAAAAAAGGCCATTTTAATCCCTATTCGCTATCATATGCGCGTGAGTCACTGTGCCACCCAAAGAGTGGGGTAGCCCCCATCTTTTTACTCGTATAGCGGCGTCCCGCTCGCACACTCGTTTTTTTCTCCATTGAAGAGTTTGCTGTCAAAATAAAGATTATAGAAGGAACTTGGATGGTATTATGCCAAGTGAGAAATTTAGAGGCTGATCTAAAATACTAATAAGTTGAGTTTTTAGTAAGAATGCCTCGTTGGTCTAGTGGTTGCTAAGCGCGACTGCTGAGCACGAGGTCCTGGGTTCGAATCCCGGGTCGGGCAAAGTGTTACTGGGTTTTTCCATTAGGTAATTCTCAGTAGCAGCACGGAGTCTGGATTTGTCCCTGGATGATGGCAATAGGCTCGCCCCCTATTACATTGGGACCTAAAACATAACTGGCGGAATGTGGGTGTACTATATGTGCACCTCTGCCTACCCCTTCGGGGAATACAGGCGTGATGTTATGTTGTTGTTATGTTATGTTTGTTGTTTTAGTAAGAATTTATTAACAGTAGCCATCTTCTAATCGTATGGTTGATGAACTAGTGTCAGAGTTTAAACCGCCTGTAGGCCTCTGACAGCTTTTCACACCGTTGAAACCTCTCAGGTGTGAAGGTTTCCTCACGATACCTTCACCGTTTTTAGCAACTGATAACTAATTTACGCACATGAATTAGAAAAGAGATCGGTGCGTGTCGCGGCTTGAATTTGCGTTCTTTGTTTTGGCAGTCCAACGGTCTATTTCTGACTTATTTAGACTATATAAATAATAAGAAAGGATTAACCCAGAACCTAAAGACAGGTTTAAATAATAAGGAGTCCCCTTTTCACGCCCATCATGCCCATCACTATCTTCATATTCGTCAGTTTAGGGTACCAAAAATTCTCCAGAACGTCTCTCTGATCCAATAAACTTAAATTACTCTGTCTCTTCTCGCATCTACCATTTTTGTTGTTTCTTGCATCTTTCTCGCATTATGCCTTCTCGCGTGGCATTTACAAAAAAAGGCCAACAGAATTCTTTGAGTGATGACTTAATTTTTAGAACCACCGGTAACCGGACACTGTACACGCGACAGAAATACTGACAACAGACGAAGCTTAGGATTAGAGACGAAATGTTACTTTATTCTCTAATGACTGCCTCGTTGGTCTAGTGGTTGCTAAGCGCGACTGCTGAGCACGAGGTCCTGGGTTGAAATCTCGGGTCGGACAAACTGTGATTGGGTTTTTCCATTAGGTAATTCTCAGTAGCAGCATGGAGTCTGGATTTGTGCCCGGTTGATGGCAATAGGCTCGCCCCTATTACATTGGGACCTAAAACATAACTGGCGAAATGTGGGTGTACGAAATGTGCACCTCTGCCAACCCCTCGGGTAATACAGGCGTGATATAAGATAAGAAGTAAATATGAATGCAGTGTAATCTTATATACACAATTAATTAGTCGATCATTACCAATACTTACGGTAAAAGAAAGAAAGAAAAGGCATTTATTTGCGCTGAGATAAAAATCCAAAAATGTTTATGGGGCATTATACGTCACTTTTGCGCAAAAACGGCTCCGCATAATGCTTTGCACGGATCAGAAACACAGCACTGGTTTTCAGCAAAAGCCGGCGCACCTACACTCAAAAAGCTACACAACAAACAAGTTTACCCTGCAGGTGTACTTATCCTGTGTCTCTCCACCGTGATGTATGGTCTCCTCACACCAGCACTGCCTTGCCCCTCAAATTAATAGCGCAATGATAAATGTGTATAATTCCTTTGATGAATATTAATCGGTGGAATTTTTTATACAATTTTTTTTGGTACGGCATCGATGTCATTTTTTATGTGACGACATTGATTAAGAGTTTGTGTGAAGATATTGTGTTTCAGATTGATTTATACCTGCATAGGTTTTAGCATTAATAACTTGACTATCTGTTTTCACATGTAGACGCCATTTTTTGGGACAAGCCCACCACTCGAGCGTGCGACTCCTGTGAGCCAGGATCTATAATAATAACCATTGAGAACCATCGAGGCAATGAAGCTTGAGGCGTCCCAGAGAAATGACTCGACTGTTTTGGAACCCGCGACGAAATTAATCCTAAAAGAATATGGACACGCTAGTTTCCTAAAGAAATAGGTAGACACCACGGATTTGTATTAGCAGCAATGCGATGGAACATATTTGTAGTCAGTTATTGTACCCAAATATCTCATTTACTTTCGCCATACTAAATTGCTTCGTAATTTTTTTTATCCATCCTTATGTATACCTACCTATAATTATGGCTTTTTGCTCATCTTTTTATTTTACTTATAGAATATTGTCAGGCAAATTGTGTCTCGAAATAACTTAAATACAAAAAATTGAAAGGCATTTTTAGTATTGATTAGTATAGAAACTACGTTTAAACTTTCTTTCATAGTTAGACTAAACATTGAAAGCATTTTTTACTAGTACACAATAGCATTCATCTCATCAAACCATCTAATTTCGCGCCAATATTCGGGTAACATGTCAAAACAACATTATTATCAATAACAAAACGTTCGATCAAAAACCTACTTACCAAATACTTTAAATGGGTACTTACCCATCATTATAATCTTTAAAAAAAATAAACAAACAGTAGCCAACACCTTCTACCATTAAGTTTAAACTATCACACCCATCCATCAAAAACTAAATGCTATTTTGACATCTGTCAAATTATTTCAAAATGGCTGCTCCGTTTGACGGCGCGCGTTTGCCCTTCACAATAGACCGTCGTGGTTAATGGGCTAATGGTGTTAATATGGGCATTGTCAATTCGGGGTGGGCATACAATTGGATGTGGAATTTTATTTCAAACTGTTATCAATGTAAGGATAAACGATTCGTATATTTCCTGATTCGAAAGCGCGACTGACTTCTTCTTTGTAGGGTATAATGATTAAACATTCAGTAGAAGTATAGAACCTTATTGCCGAATAGTATCCGGCCTAGAAATGACAACTCCCATACCTGCCGTGGGTGTCGTAAGAGGCGACTAAGGGAAAATCCAGAAGATGGGCAGCAGCGTCTTCTGTAACTTCACCACCAATACTGCGACCCACAAGCCGATTGCCAAGCGTGGGGATAATGGCCCTCCCCAATCTCAGAGGAAGGCCTTTGTTCAACAGTGGAATTGTATGCCCAAGGTTGCAGTTCCCGGGAAAATATCAACGTGACTTTTTCAATGTTTTAAATACTTTCTTGGTTATTCTAAGACACCACTGACTAACGGTAACGGAAAACATCGTGAGGAAACCTGGATTTAATTATCTGAAATCACCAACCCGCAGTGAGCTAGCGTGGTGATCAATGCTCAATTGTTCTGTATACGAGAAGAGGCCTTTGCCCTACAGTGGGACAGTTATAAGTTATTATATAATATAAGTAAGAACAACAGAAAATTATGCAATAAACATTGTTAAATGAAGAACATATCAGTAACAAAACAACACTATTCAAGTATACGACCCATTCAATTGATTCAAGTCCCAGCTACTTGTGTAACAAATATATTAGGTACCTAAATTAGTTAGCTACAGCTACCATTGTTAAAAAACAATGCGCCATAGCTTTAGTTGACTTAAAGCTTCTTTCACAACAAGTGACATCGATATTTCAAACGTATTCAAGTTAATTAGTATGGCAACATCGATTCAGTGTTGCCAACATTATCGTTGTATTACCAACGTAATAAATGTTTATGTTTCACTTGGAAGATTTTTATGGGCAATGAAGTTAGAAATGTTATGAATTATGATTGAGAGATGGATGGTTTATATTCCTATATGTTATACCTATCTGATAACTTGTATTTGCTTCCTACAAAGATATTACACATAACATCACGCCTGTATTCCCCGGAGGGGTAGGCAGAGGAGCACATATAGTACACCCACATTTCGCCAGTTATGTTTTTAGGTCCCAATGTAATAAGGCGCGAGCCTATTGCCATCAACCAGGCACAAATCTAGACTCCGTGCTGCTACTGAGAATTACCCAATGGAAAAACCCAGTAATACTTTGCTGACCTTATTCGAACCCAGGTCCTCATGCTCAGCAGTCGCGCTTAGCAACCACTAGACCAACGATGCAGTCTATGTTATGCTATGTTACGTCAATAATTATTCTTTCAAAAGTTATTTATAATCTTCATTCAAAGATCCAGATGGATCATACTAGACAGCATCAGATTCAATTGTGACCAATTTAGTTCCTATTAAAATCGCCAAATATAACGAGTTATTTTTATTTCGAGCGCCCATCGCAGTCGTGTGTGGCCTAAGATATTAAATTATACTGATATCAAACATTTTTATACGATAAAGTTGTTGTGTAGATAAAGATATGCTGATTTTTATAGCTGTTTAATAGCATGGTTTTAAGTGGTGAAATAACATAACGTTTCAGAGAGAGGTGTATACTACGTCTCGATTTTGCTAGTTATGTGATATGTGTTGGTCCCAATGTAATAGGTGGCGAGCCTATTGCCATTATGGCACAAATTGAAACTCAGTGCTGCTGAGAATTACCTGGAAAACCCACTAACACCTTGCCGACCCGCAATTCGAAGCTTGACCTGGGATTTAGCAGTCGTGGTTAGCAACCACTAGACCATCAAGGCAGTCTATTATTAAACCAGGACTTCATGGCAGCAGTACAACAAGACATCCATTTCTTTATTCAACAGAATCAAGCATGTTTTCCATTCCTTACGATTTGATTAACACTATTTGTAAACTAGCTGCGCCCTGCGGTATAACCCGCTATATTTTTTCAGGATAAAAAGTAGCATATGTGTTAATCCAGGGTGTCAGCTACCTCCATAAGAAATTTTAGTCAAATCCATTCAGTAGTTTTTACATGAAAGAGTAACAAACATCCATCCATACTTACAAACTTTCGCGTTTATAATATTAGTAGGGATTTTATCGCTTCGCTCTGCGCTGGGGGCAGAGCTTTTAGCAGCATATTTATATCGGTGTTGTCTTCTCACAAATCATATCTGAATGTGTGACACTGGGCTGACTGTCACGCCGGTCGTTGAGCAGTGTTGCCAGTTGAAAACGAAAAAATGTACGAATAAATTATTTTGTGGTGAAAAATGGTGTGGATTTATAAATGTGACTGAGAATTGATTAGTTGTTTCTTGAAATAAGTACTCCAATTGTATTATTTGTCCAAAATTCAATTGCGATGTTGTTCTAGTAGGGTTTGGGCCCTTAAATAAAGAAATATCGGGATTGGTTTTTATTTAGTTTCATGTTCTCACCGCTCTTTCGATACAAGAATTTTGTAGTGTAAGCAAATAATATCCTTGGACAGCTCACACAAGATCATCTGATCCCAAACTAGGCAGAGCCTGTATTATGGCAACCAGACAACTGATAAACATACTGATATACTTCTAAATACATACATATTAATAGATAAATTACACCCAGACACAGAACAAATTACGCTCATCACACAAAGATTTGTCCTGGGTGGGAATCCTACCCACGACCTCTATATTATTAGGTACATATCTGCTATAAAGTAAACAACGGTAATATCATATAAAAATAATATTTGTTAAAAGTTTATAATAGCTTCTTTCATCATCATCAGCCGGAAGACATCCACTGTTGAACAAAGGCCTCTCCTAAATTAATAATCTCAGTAGCGTACAACTACATAATAATATTATATTGCAGAAAACACACAAGAAAAATAGGTAGCAAAAAAAACTACCAAAAACAAAAATCTACCAAACAACCCTACACCGGGCAACACCAAATCTAAATTTAGTAAAACCTCTTTACATCAAACTAATGACGGCACGGACATATTTATGACGCTGCCAGATACAAGGATGTTTAGTATAAAACAAATTGTTGTTAATTAACAACACTTAATGACAAATTAGTGATTGTGACGCGAAAGTGACGAAAACTGAAGGGGTAAGAGTAAAGTCAAGATGGAGTGGGAGTTAATGGACTATGCCAGTTATTTTTGTACACGATGGGCCAGCTTTGTCTATATTTTCAATCCGTTTATTACATCTGTTGTCTTCTTCATTGGTGTAGTCGCATAGGACGACTATTAAGCGTGAGACCCTGTGTTCGATTCCCGATGTTATTGGGTTTTTTTATATGGTAATTCTCAGAGGCATGGAGACTGGCACACAGAAAGGCCTAACCTGACAACACCTCTCCCTTTAAGGGGGAGGCCTTTGTTCAAGAGTAGACGTCTTCCGACTGATGATGATGACTTAAAACTGCTTGGACTTTATCAAAACTTACTACAAACAAATATCTTTCCCTTTGTCTACTTAGTATCATAGTTAATGGGTCTATTGTCTACGTAAGCACGCACAGGAGTCGAACTCGCGACACCGCTTCGCCTCGTTAATCGACATAATTAAGTGTTAAGATAAAATAGCGGACCATGAAAGGTTTTTCAACAAAAAATTGTGAACAAAAAATGGTGGCTGTTGACTGTTTTTATGATTACAGAAGCTTATAAGTTAGTTTTATAATAATATCTTAGTTTTTCAGCAACTAAGTAACATTATTTTTACCGCGCACAAACGTATATACATATGTATTACTAGTTGCACCCCGCGGTGTTACCCGCTACATATTTTCGGGATTAAAAGTAGCCTATGTGTTAATCCAGGGTGTCAGCTATCTCTGTATGAAATTTCATCAAAATCGGTCTAGCCGTTTGAGCGTGAAGGGGTAACAAACACACTCACAAACTTTCGCCTTTATAATATTAGTGTGATGTTATATTAGAGTGATTTATTTATATGATGATGATGACATACCTACTAATAAACAATAACGAAATGTATTCTAACTCAAACATCTCTTAAATCTATAATCATCATCAGCCGGAAGACATCCACTATTGAACAAAGGCCGCCTCCTTAGAAAGCTACGATGAACGACAACTTGCCATTAGCATCCACCGGTTGCAGCAACTCTTACAATATCATCAGTCCGCCTGGTGAGAGGCCTGCCAACTGTCTCGTCTAAGACTAGCCAACTACGCAGGAGAAATTATAGTGTAGTAAGTATGCGCGAACACAGGTGCACTTCCTATTCCCTCACTCTCATAGTCCGAGGGAACGGTAAGACACGACCCGAGAGAGATCAGCCGCAGGACCAACGGGTTAACGTGCCTTCCGAAGCACGGAGGGATCTCGACATGTGAAAACGGTTACCCATCACAAGCCAGTCCTCAAAATAGCTTCAGTCATCTCAATCGACCGCAATCGATCAGACACCAACATTCCAAGCATTAAAAATTAAGAATTTAAAAAACGAACACCAAAGACTATTCCAATTAACTTTTTAATTACCATCGCTTGGGAGGCAAAGGCAAAAAATATTGTCAGCCTACTTAGCTACCATTGACAAATTACGAATATTTTTTTTCCTATCAAAATTACACGGTACCGTTGTGATAAGTTCAAGACTGACGGATAACGTATTATAGAGAGATTAATATCCGTCTAAAAAGATAAATGCCTTCGGAGATACTTTTTAGGGTTCCCTAGGCGAATATTAAAACGATACCTCATAAATGACAGGGGCCAACCCCTACATAAATGAAACTATAATTAATAATGATTAAAAACCTGATCACCGTAGAGGGTCAACTACTACGTCTGCTACGCTAAGGGTTGCGGGTTCAAATCCCGCACGGGTTAAACATTTGGATAGATCTTCACCAATCCACAGACAAACTTGGACAGGTTTAGCAAATAACCCGTACCTTTACTTAACTACGATGTCTTCTATAAATTAGGATCAATCATTCTAAGCTGTCCGTAAAGCTGTATGGAGACACACTGCTCTATACCTATGTATTACAAATAAAATCTGATTCTGATTCACATACGAGGCCCTAGAACATTGTTTCATAGCGACGCGGATTGCTCCGCACGAGCCCCGCTCCGGGTAGAGCTTGCACAACGCTACCCGGGACCTAGCAACCGTATCGCACTGAACCCTCGTTTCAGAGCACTGCGGGCGCTACCCGAACAGTGAAACCAGCAAATAAAAATTAAAACATTGGTACGGAACCAAAAACAAACAAGGTTGTCCACTCTCCAAAAAACAACTCGTATGTATCTCATACATTTTAAAAACCTATTTATATAGTTATCTTTGGGTATACTAGTTTTTACCTTCCCTGTTCTTTCGATAATTAGAGAGGTATTTATCGTGGATTTGCGCGCGTTAAGTAAGGTCATAGAAACCCTTGGGGCATGGGGTCCGAGTGCTCGTGCTTAGAGATCTATCAAAACAGTTGGTCGACTCTTCACGTGACCAAAGGGCTGGCTTATTTTCCGGCTAAAGAATTAGCATGGCCATTAAACCGCAATGCCACCAGCCTTTTGGGCCCCTACCAGTCGACAGCGATGACGAAGAATACTCCGATGCACAAGTTTTAGGTTTTTTCTCTCTATACTATATGAGCGTATAGACGTATGACAAAAGTGATAAAGGAGTACCTCTGCCTACCTCTACAGGGATCACAAGTATAAAGATATCAATATAGGATACAACATACAGACATAAACAACGTCAGAATCTCCTTAATCCTTAGAAATGGAGAGTTTCCCACCGACATAGATGTATAAAACAAATTTGTTGAGAGCACAGCATCTCTGGTCCACGTGGGCGTGGCTTAATGGCTTTATAGACCTCACACGTTGAAGATATAGATGTCAATCCAGTGTTTTGGTGGTAAAGGGTGTTGACAGTTGCGTGAACGAGTGAATGGAACGATTGAGCTTGAATGAATGATAAGGTCAATGATACTTGAGTGAATGAATGACACTTAATAACTGAATATGTTTGATTCATGAGAAAATAAAGTAAAGTTGTATGAATGAATGGAATTTAAATAAAAACTTTAAAATTTCCGTGCTTCGGGAGGCACGTTAAGCGGTTAGTCCTGCGTCTGATCTCTCTCTAGTCATGTCGGTCTACCATCACATTGGACTATGAGTCAGGGAATAGGGAGTGCATCTATGTTTGTATACTTCCACACTAATATCGCCTACGTAGTTTGCCAGTCTCTGTCAAGACATGCCGCCGAGACCGAAATTCGGTCAGGACATAATTATGTCCTCCAAATAATAATGTTATTATTTACAAACTTCTTTATGATAAATTAGATAATGTATAAAATTTAATGCAAAAAGGAATAGTATACAATTCGTAGCAAAAATCCAAAATTTAAGCTAATAGAAATACTTATCAAAAGTCACATTGCATAGCATACAAACCCACCTAATAAAGCTTCAACTTATATTTAAATTGAATAATTTATCAAAGGTAAATTAAAATTTCATTTTTTAAACAGCCTGTATTCAAAACCAATAAAAACAAAGTCGCCAGCCTCACCCACGCGTGTATTCAGCAACAGACACAACTGCTAACAGTTCGCATTATTACATTTTACATTCACACTTTCGCTTTTAGAGGGTCAGCAGGATTAAACAATTACTTGAAGTGTTTACACACATACCTACATTCATACATAATATTACATACATTACACATTGGTCTTATCCTGTACAACATCACGCCTGTATTTCCCGAAGGGGTGGGCAGAGGTGCACATATAGTACACCCACATTTCGCCAGTTATGTTTTTCGGTCAGCCTATTGCCATCAACGGGGCACAAATCCAGACTCCGTGCTGCTACTGAGAATTACCTAATGGAAAAACCCAGTAATACTTTGCCCGACCCGGGATTCGAACCCAGGACCTCGTGCTCATCAGTCGCGCGTAGCAACCACTAGACCAAAGAGGCAGTCCAGTATAACCCTGGACAAAAAACCAAAGTTTCATTCATTCATACATACATACTCATACATATATAAAGTAACCAAAGTTTCATACATACTAAAAGTCACGCCTGTGTCCCAGGGGGGTAGGCAGAGGCTTGTAGTACACACATTTCGCCAGTGTTATAGGTCCAAATGTAATAGGGGGCCAGCCATTAACCGGGCACAAATCCAGACTGTGCTGCTACTAAGAATTACCTTATATACCTAGTAGTTTGTCCGACTGATTTGAAATCAGGTCCTGTTAAACTATGCCATAACTGGCACAATGTGGGTGGATTATACACCTCTACCTACCGCTTTGAGGTGTACAGGCGTGATGTTTTTCTATGGATAAAATTAAGCTATAATTATTTACAATTTGTATGTAGGCCACCAGCCTTACAAAACGTCTATAGAGAAGAATGGATAAGAATAGTATTTTATTCTTCACCAGGAAAACATCGTGAGGAAACCGGCACACCTGAGAGATTTTTCAACGGTATTTAAAGCCATGTCAGAGGCCTACAGGCGGTTTAAACGATGAGAAGACCATCTATACTGAATCCCTACTAATATTATAAACGCGAACGTTTGTTTGTTACTCTTCACGTAAAAACTATTAAATGGATTTTAATGAAATTTCATATGAAGGTAGCTGACACCCTGGATTAACACATAGGCTACTTTTTATCCCGAAAAAATGTAGCGGGTAACACCGCGGGGCGCAGCTAGTGAGAACATAATACTAAGCTCATAGCCACACCAATGACCCCAGCCTAGTCCTTTTATTAATAATGGAACCGACGTATGTTTTGACAAATTAATTCTGCGCATGAGTTTACCGATAATTATATTTTGCGTTAGGGTTGGCGCGCTTAAGTTAAACTATCTGTTTTAAATTTCGTTACAAATTAACGCGCAAGAGGTGAATCCCTACTAATATTATAAACGCGAAAGTTTGTGAGTATGGATGGATGTTTGTTACTCTTTCACGTAAAAACTACTGAATGGATTTTAATGAAATTTCATATGGAGGTAGCTGACATCCTGGATTAACAGGCTACTCTTTATTCCGAAAAAATATAGCGGGTCCGCGGGGCGCAGCTAGTGGTATATATGGATGACCTGGCGCATTGGCTAAGCGATTGGACTGCTGCTAGTTGTGGGTTCGATTCCAGCACGAAACAAAAAATTGTGCGATCCGCAGATGTTTGTCCCGAGTTTGGATGTTTATGTATGTGATATTTCATGTCTGTGAAACGCACCCACGATACAGGAGAAATTACTAATCTAAGGCGACAAAAACGTTAAAGAAATAATACTACTTCATTTTACATTCCATTACAAGTCATTCATAGGAGGCAAAGAGCCTGGAGTGGGCTCGATAAATTGCAATAGGCTCGCAAATATGAGACTAACGAGGGACGACAAATTGTTGGTGTTTCTGCCTAGACCATTTTGATGTAGAAAAACATCTATATCAAAACTCTTTAGTTTTATTTTAACCTCTTCAAGAACTAAAAACAATATTGTATAATGTATATTTTTAACAACTATAAATAATAATTAACATGTTGTTACCATTTCTGTTATACACTTTTTCTACACTCTCAATTTCTCAAAGGTTTGCTGAGAGACCTTAATTTTGAGTCAAGGTCGTCTCCGTACATCAAACAAGCCATGATTTCTATAATCATAATATACATACATGCATAAAGTCACCCCTATTTCTTAGAGGGCTAGGCAGAGACCACCGATTTCCATTTACGATCCTGACATACTTCATTCGTGACATAAATTAAATTTTAATTATGTCAGCTATCACGAACAAATTTGTGATTGTATACGTTTTGTCTCTTACTTCTATTTTTTTTCCCTCAATAATATGTGGACAATGTTGTGGGTTACATGTTTGTAATATCAATGTATGAACTTATTGTAAACATTTTAACGTGTAACTGTTTTTTGTCCCTAAAATAAAATAAAAATACCTCATTCACAATTAAAATATGTTAAGTACAATAAATAATTAAATATAATTCGTGCAATACTGCCAACCCTAGTCCCACATCTGGGTGGCCATCGCGTCCGATACCGTGGCAGCTAAAATAAAACAACCGCGGCGTGGGAGCGAGACGCAAGGATTACGTCACATACCCCGTCCCTCTCTCCCTGTATAACAACGAGCTTTTTGACTTGCACGCAATTTTTAGTATAAAGTGGTATTCGAAAGAATAGAATAAATAGTATTTGTTTATAACAGGGTAGGCAGAGGTGTAGACCCACATTTCGCCAGTTTTGTTGTAAGTCCCAATGTAATAGAAGACGAGCATATTGCCATCAACCGGGCAGAAATCCAGACTCCGTACTGCTACCAAGAATCATCTACTGGAAAAACCCATAACCGGAAAGACATTGGTGCGTGCCGGCTGAACTTGCGACCTTTGACATGACAGTCCAACGTTCATACCACTCTGCTATCAGTCCTATTAAAGTTAAGATTTAAGGTAAAATTTACACATGCACATATTCACGCCAGTAGTTCCCGAAGGGGTAGGCAGACGCTCTCATCAGTAGACATTACACCTACATTTTGCCACTCATCATAAGTCTAATAGGATAGCCTATGGCCATTCCTGAGTCCACTCTAGTACGCCACTTACGCCACACCATTTTTAGCTACGAAATGGTCTGGCGTATCACTAGTCCGTTACAACTCATTTTTCCGGCAATGTAATAGGAATAGTACTATCTGTCCCCCACGGAACAATACTAAAGGTACCCCTGACTAATGACTTTGAATTCAATTTACTGTAGATACAGGGTGTTCCCGAAGCAGCGAGTCACGTGGGGTGGGCTTGAATTAAACATTATTTCACACCCTTACGAAAGGCGAAGGGGATTGCATCGGGATTTTTTTTAAAACGTTGCTAGACTCCTGTTTGTCGACCATGTTTGTCGATTTTAACTTACTATACAATGTTTGTCGATTTTAACTTAATATATATTTGAAAAAATACAGATATGTTACGGGTTACCCACATTTCGCCAGTTATGTTATACGTCCCAATGTAATAGGAGGCAAGCCAATGGCCATCAACCGTGCAAAAATCTATACTGCGTGCTGCTACTGAAAATGACCTAGGCACAAATCCAGACTCCATGCTGTTACAACCTTCCTAATGGAAAAACCCGGTAAGATTTTGGTTTACCCAGGACTCGAACCCAAGGCCTTGCAGTCGCGTTTAGCCACCACTAGACCAACGAGGCAGTCAAGACACCAACAATAATAATATTTATTTCGTCCAGCAAAGACAACATTAAATTATATATTATTATTTTCACAGTTTTTTTACTAGATACTAATTAGTAGATAAAAAATCCTGACATATAACTAACTAGCAGTTGTCGAAGACAGTAATTAATAAATAATTATGACACGTTCTACTGTTAACACTCGGTTTCATTAATTTATAATTGATTTAATTATAACTGAGCTAGTTAGTTCCATATTTTGTTTTAATTTTTTGTTGGTACTGTGTCTGGAACTTTTTATTTCAAAGTTAAATAGATTCTGTTTGTTGATATGTGTTGGTAGAGATTTCAGTGGTATCACTTTGATTTAAACCTTACTTAAAACGATGATTAAACGTCTTTTAACTTAAACAAGACTTAAGTCTATTGACATTTCTTTTCTTTGACACGTAAACGATTGGGACAGGTATAATTAGACAAAGACGGCCTGATTGGCGCAGTGGCTGCGATTGGACTGCTGGCATAGGAGTTGCGGGTTCGATTCCCGCACCGTACAAAAATGTGTGTGATCCACAGTTGTTTTTCCCGAGTCTTGGTGTTTGTGTATGTGATATTTCATGTTTGTGAAACGCACCCACGATACAGGAGAAATTCCTAGCGAGGGGCGACGTTTTTATTTTTTCTTTATGAGAAAAGAGGTTTAGAGCAGTGGGATAGTTACAGGTTGGTTTTTTAATTGCCGTGCGTAATTAATTTAGCAGTTAGGTAGCAAAGCTTAGCGTGTGCTGAATTATCAATTAAGTCACTAATGCAGGGTGAATTAACTTGTACTAGGGTTCTAGACTAACACAGTAGATGATGATGTAAATAAATATTAAACCGACATTATTTCTTGTCCTTTGTAAACGAGATAATCACAATTTCACTAAAAACACAATCTCGATAAAACCAACAAGCTCACAGCGCGCACAAATGGTGCGAAACTTGTAAACGTCAAATTTGACAGGCCGCCATCTTGGCTCGGTGGCCCGCTGCCAATAACCCGGTATAATTACGGCAACGATTAGTCAAACGTCTTAAACTGGATGCCTGTTACAATAATGCGTATCAAGGAATTTAAAACAACATTAAATTGTCCCTTATCCTTTTTGAGATCAAAGAGTTTAATATACTTGGAAGAGGTATTTTTTTGAGTTAATCTTACGTTGCATACCGCTTAGGCCTTTTAGGAGTAAGATAGAATTATATATCAGCTGTGTGTTGGAAGGAATAAGGAGAAATATGTCGCGATCTATTTAAAGACAGGTGTATTGGATAATCGCTGGGTATGCAGTGGTCGAAGCAATATAGATCAGTTAATGGTAATTAATATGGGCCAATTGTAACGAGAAGGTCATGTGCAGCTGGAGAAAATTGTCCAATACATCCATAAGGAGAAGGTTTTTGGGATCTAGTATTCCACACCTACCTCCTTAGTAAAAATCTTTTAACTTAAAAACTTCTTGAGCCTGACTCCCTTTTTATGTCATGCAACACTGATAGGCAAGTTCAATATTGCCAACTTTAATAAGTAAGGAGAAATGGTCTTGCAGATCACAACCGAGAAGAATAGGAAGGAAAGGGAGGCTTTTGCCCTGCAGTGGGGCGATAAGGTCGGAAAATTCTTGAAGATGGGAGACGTAATTAAAAAAAAAGTCAATCGCACTTTGCGTTGTTAATATACCTCTTTTTACTTATTCTATTTAAAACAAAACATAACATCACGCCTGTATTCCTCGAAGGGGTAGGCAGAGGTGCACATACAGTACACCCACATTTCGCCAGTTATGCTTTTGGGTCGCAATGTAATAGGGGGCGAGCCTATTGCCATCAACCGGGCACAAATCCAGACTCCGTGCTGCCACTGAGAATTACCTAATGAAAAAACCCAGTTACACTGCCCGGCCCGGGATTCGAACCCAGGAACTCGTGCTCAGCAGTCGCGCTTAGCAACCAGTAAACCAACGAGGCAGTTATTCTATTTGTACTTAACCATTATCTTACAGTATGTACATATTATAGATAATCTAAGCCTAATAAATAGACTCTTTCCTCGATAGTGCTGCGTCGCCATCCGGCCGATGGTATTAATATCTCGTTACACATCGGTGTGAATGCAGTCCTAAGGTTAAGTCGAAGGTAAGGAGGCAAGCCCATTGCCTTTAATTGTACGTTTGTTTACGAGAATATCGACTTACGATGTGTTTGGAATGAAGTTATGTGCTGGCTTTACTATTAATATTTGCTGTATTCTATTGTTTGGGCTGTTTTGAGGGAGTTAGAGGTTGAAGGGTGCGTTTTGTTTGGGTGTTTTGGTAACTGACTGCCTCGTTGGTCTAGTGGTTGGTAAGCGCGACAGCTGAGTATGAGGTCCTGGGTTCAAATCCCGGGTCGGGCAAAGTGTTACTGGGTTTTTTCACAAGGATTACCTAGTGACAAATTGTAATATAATATTGTAAAAATTGTAATTCCCCGAAGGGGTAGGCAGAGGTGCACATATAGTACACCCACATTTCGCCAGTTATGTTTTTAGGTCCCAATGTAATAGGGGGCGAGCCTATTGCCATCAACTGGGCACAAATCCAGACTCCGTGCTGCTACTAAGAATTACCTAATGGAAAAACCCAGTAACACTTTGCCCGACCCGGGATTCGAAACCAGGACCTCGTGCTCAGCAGTCGCGCTTAGCAACCACTAGACCAACGAGGCAGTCATTTGTGTTTACTCAAGCCATAATCAAACAATTAACCGTACATAAACACTGCCTACACCCACAGCATTGATAATCTCTCTGATGGGGGCGATGCTATCTCGTGGTTATTGCAATTTGTTTAACGATGCTCACAAGCTCTAACTGATTATAACATTGCGAAATGGCAATGATATCCACGGGAAAATCTTTATACTTGTATTTTGCAACTAAATGACAATGTTTATCTACTATATAGTATATACCTACTATTGAATCTGAGTTATCGTTAATAATTATATTTAAGCCGTTTATGTGATAGCCGAGATGTATGACTGTTGGATTGCCAAGTTAAAGGTCGTTATTTCAAATTCCGGCACGCACCAATATCTCTTCGAATTCATGTGACACTGTGCGTACTATTAGTTATCAGTGCTAAAAACGGTGAAGGATAACATCGTGAGGAAACCGGCACACCTGAGAGATGTATCAACGGTGTGTGTCGCCATGTCAGAGGCCTACAGGTAGTTTAAACTCTGACACCAGGTTGTTCATCAACCATACGATAAGAAGAAGAATGTCTACCGATTATATTCACATGATATACAGAAAAGCCCGACTACGTTCGGATTCAAAGTGATAATATCTATGTATACATAATTAGAATCTGTCAAATTTGCTTCATCATCAGCCGGAAGACGTCCACTGTTGAACACAGGGGCGTTCGCCATAATCCCCACGCTTCGTAAGCGGCTTGGGGAACGCAGTATTAGTGGTGAAGCTGCAGAAGAAGCTGCTGCCCATCTTCTGGATTTTTCCTTAGTCGCCTTCTAGGCCGGATACCACTCGGCGGATTTGCATAGTAAAGAGAAGTGTTAACTGTAGACATCAATTTCAATAACATTTTTCGACTCTGAAACGATATATAAAGGCGTCGAGTGATAGAGAAACAAATTGTCCCCAACCCTCCACTGCGACACAGAAAGTTGGGTCGGGAAAACCAAAAAATAATTAACATAGTTTGTCGGTGAGAAGTCGCGAGGCGAAGCCATTTGACAGTTGACAGTTGACGGCTTACATGTGACACTGATTGACTCTAAGCGTTTACTGTTTATATTGTGACTGCCTTGGTCTAGTAGTTGCTAAGCGCGACTGCTGAGCAAGAGGTCCTGGGTGCGAATCCCGGGTCGGGCTACGGCGGTTATTACGGGGGGTTATTGGATTTTCCCATTAGAGTCATGGAGTCTGGATTTGTGCCTGGTTGACAGCAATAGGCTCACCACATTGGTACCTATAACATGGATGTCTGTATATTTCGGAAGCTGGATTGTATAGCCTTCTTCGATAAATGGACTATCCAACACGAAAATATTTTTTGACTCAAACCAGTAGTTCCTGAGATTAGCGCGTTCAACCGAACAAACTCTTCAGCTTAATAATGTATAAAAAATATATAATATAAGTATAAATCTGCCTTTAAAATCAAAACCTCTTTAGGGCAAGTGATATGCTAGAGTCGCAACAAGTGTATTAAGTCCCCAAAACAAAGTACAGCTTACTGGTACCTAAAAACATCTAAACCAAACCCTCTCCCATCAGTAACCCGTGACAACTGCTCCTAATTCACACTATCCAATAAAATAAGCTGAAACATTAACAATTCTAATTATTTTCATTGCTTTATTAAGCTTTTGGGCGCGACGTTTGACTGACTTTTAATTGGCAAACTTGTGGCAATTGAAATTTCACTGCAGGAGAGGGGTTGAGTCGGGCCGCGAAGTCCGCGAGAAACACTGAGCGGGGATTGAAGGGTTAGAATTAATATTAGTAGTACTATTTTGTTATTAGTAAATAATTCGAGATGTAAATTCAGATTGCGGATTAAAAATACTATTTTATACAATTTATTGCATTTTTTTTTTTTTTTTTTTTTTTTTTTTTTTTACTGTCTTTTTTCTTTTTTGTACTGTTCCTGGTTGTTGCTAACATAGTCTTTAAGAAATGTAATACTAACACCCTATGGGCCTAGATGCCTGACAATAAAATATTTTTTTTTTTTTTTATTTATTATCTAGATATTTAGGTAAGTAAACAAACTCACATACATACAAACATTGCAAGTTAAATAAATTCAGACAACAAGTTTCGGCCAATCTTTAACTTCATGTTTTTAACTTGTACACCTACAGATCTGTCTACCCACATAACAATAGCAGGTGTTCGCACCCACTTCACACCTATGTAATTCAACTAATAATCAACTTATAATGAACAACACCCTGTATGCGAGCCGTTCATTAACGCCTGTATATAATTATTGCTAATTAGTAAGAAATGTGTGAAATAATTATAGGTGCTGAGATTCTTACAGTATCATAAGATTGCTTATTACATTGTGGGGTGGGCAGTCTAATACAGGTAATTGACGTATTGTAGACCCCTACCTATCCCGTTGGGGAATACAAGCGTGATTATATAATAAGTATGTATGACATAATACATATATTTGGCTTCGACTGCCTCGTTGGTCTAGTGGTTGCTAAGCGCGACTGCTGAGCACGAGGTCCTGGGTTCGAATCCCGGGTCGGGCAGTGTTACTGGGTTTTCCCATTAGGTAATTCTTAGTGGCAGCCCATAGTCTGGATTTGTGACCGGTTCATGGCAGTAGGCTCGCCCCCTATTACATTGGGACCTAAAAACATAACCGGCGAAATGTGGGTGTACTATATGTGCACCTCTGCCTACCCCTTCGGGGAATACAGGCGTGATGTTATGTATATATTTGGCAAAATGTAGATATACAGTCGACCAAAAATATGGTCTACCACCCCTACGGTTGTGGTTTATCTGAACATCATGAAACAGCAAGGTCGATGTTCCCTTCCAATAATATTATGACGTCATGTCATGTGTCAAGTTTAAATTGTCAAAGCTAACAACTATCGCCCTGTCTAAGCATTATTTCAATTGAATTGACTTCGAAAACGGCTAGTTATTATGATTTTAAAGTGATTTTGATTGTTCTCGATAATTAGATCTCACAGAAACTTTTGTTAAAACTGGTAGACCATTTTCTTGGCCGACTGTTACTTTACTACCTAATATTCGCGTAAATCCCCACGCTTGGCAAGTGGCTTGGGGATCGCAGTATTGGTTGTGAAGTTACAGAACACATCTTCTGGAATTTCCCTTAACCGCTTTTTCTCCTACGACACCCACAGGATCAAACGGGGAGACCCGGCACGGGAAAATTACCCATTATCGGGTAATAAAAAAGCCCAATAACTTATTTTTCGACCTAGGAATCGAACCCAGAACCACACAACGTAACTACCAACTACTGGCTATAAAAGAGCACATACAAAATGGCTAACCTAGTAGCTCGGTCCTAAAATATTTTTTCTATGGAGAAAACCCGGCAAGGAACTCCATAGTGACTCTTTTAAAATCTGTTGTAACAGTGTAGGACGACTAAAACTCAATTTAAAATAACTTTAAACCGATCCTTTGAAACATTAAAAAGCTATTACTCCACCATTTCTCTTAACTGTCGACTGCGAAAAACCGATTTCCCAAACTATTTTCACGGGCACTGCAGATGAATTGAAGAGAAAAAATCCAAAAACATTGAAAGCTAATGTCTTGGAATGTAATGGTTTAGTGCTGGGACACGATTAGGTGTCGATAAATAAACATGAAGAGATGTGGAGTCGATGTCTGGAGCTACGAGATTAGAAGTTATCAATATCGATTACTTGACATCACTCTTAAGACGTAATAGTAAAAGGGAACTTGAAATTTGGAAGGTGCGAGCCGAGATACGATAGCTCAGTTATCAGAGCTCGGATTGGCGAACGTCGTGGGTCTGAGCCCGCTCCTGTTCATCATTTTTCAAATTCCATTTAGAATAACCAATAATACCATGATAATCTTTGGTTTCAATTTAACACTAGAGGAATACGGGAGTGTCTGTAGATACAGCGTCCTCCTGACCGAATTCAGGATACGGTGGTCACTCTTAACTGTAACAAGCTATGTTTAGTGCTGCCACTTCACTTGGCGTATTAGCCTATATATTCGTCAATCGTGGCATCTTATTATTATTTCAGCCATGATCGTCCCACTGCAGGGCAAAGGCCTCCCTTTCCTTCCTCCATTCCTCTCGGTTGTGAGCTGCAATAGACCAATTTTCTTTAAAGGAGTCCAGCTCGGCCCGCCATCTTAGTAATGCAAAATACACCGAAACTTAAATGCAATAAGGTTCATTGTTGTACTCGCAAATATTTGTAGAGATACGTCAAGTGTAGTGTCACCATTAGGTATATAATAGCTGCACTCTTTACTCCTTCATAATCATAGTCCGTGAGGTCAGCTGACTTCTTCGTATCGGCATGAGATAATAGCGACATGAAATAGGCAATACCGTGGTGTAGAACTGTCCACTGCTGGACATAGGCCTCTCCCAATATACAGACTAGATGATGATGAGCTCCGATCTTCTGATTTTCACGTAGCTCCCATCTCCATATATTAGGCAGATTAAAACCGGCAATAAAAACAACTTTAAACAATGCACCGGCAACTCGATCCCTTCTATTTGTCTAATTCAATCGACTATACGATAGGGGACGCATAAGTGACTGCACTATAGTCAATAAGTTAAGAGCAATCTCTACTTTGAGCGTGAAAACATATGTTTAGGGTGCTACTTACTAGTGTGGGGAAGAGTCACGTTTATTTATATCGATATTATTAAATTGTTTTAGCTGATTAATTTTATTCCGTTGAAGTGGATATATATTTTTTTACTTAATTTTTTCCTATATACCTTAAACAAATTGGTTATTTTTACTGTACACGTAAACAATTTTATTTATTAAATTATTTAAACTTAATTTGTTGTTATTTGTAAACTGCTTTGCATTTTTACACGCTTTTTTTATTATTAAGTGTTAGTGGAAGCTTTTGTTCAACAGTGGACGTCTTCCGACTGATGATGATGATGAAGTGTATGATGGACGATAAACCACTGCCTCCATATAGAATATCGTCCATCATTCAAGTTTGATGAAGCTTGTATAGACAAGATTCATCAAACCTGAAGAAACCACATTAAACTTCAAATCCAACACCAATCTACTACCAACATAATAAATAAAATCAAACGAACCCACTTCTCAAATAAATTCAAACGCACCAGCAAAAACTATAACATCACTTAAAAAACTGCCTACATCTCAAACTAACAGCTAATTGGCATTACACGATATAATTAAACGTCAAACTAATTACATCGACTAATTACCAACATTTCCAATCGATTAACACATATAATCGACTAAAGCGCCTTAGTACGTTGGAATACGGCTGAGAATATCAAAACACATTTTCAAGTTAGTTCGGTTGGTTTGAAAATCCTACTAATGAGATCAGTCAAGCTTGGAGTAAGCATTACTAGATTCCATATCTATTATATTTGTATGGTATTTTAGTCGAGTTTATTCTGTAATGAGCTGTTTGGACTGATTTTAGTGCTATTTCATTATCTAGCTTGAAGTCTGTTAAAGGGAATTTCTTGGTATTTTTAATTAAATCTTAGTAGTACACTTTTAGTTGCTTCTAAAGGAATAGTAACTATAAATTAAGTGAAGGATATTGTCAGAATAATGTTAGAGTAATAACAGTTTATGTTCAGTTGCACATTTCGTCCTAAATCGACACAAGTTAAAGTCTCAATATTTATTAATATTATGTTAATCAATGTATGTTTGTGTAAGTGATAGGTATTACATGTTTGTGACACGTACCCACGACACAGGAGAAATTCCAAGTGTGGGGCGACATTTTTAAAAAAAAGTAAAAATCACATAAAAAAGGAACTTCCCCTTAATAGAGACTAAAAGAAAAGTGGTAATGAACACGATCTTAAACGTAAAATTATCTTATAGCAAATTAAGTTATAAAAATATTACTCATTAGTCTAAAGGCTTGATTGTAATTTTATGAAGTTACTATTATTATGTTTTATAGAAACATCACACAATAAAAAAAAGATATAAAAAATTTGCGTCCTCGTACATAGTACCTCTTGGCATACAAACATACAAAGTGGACGAGGTTTCATAAAAAACAATCGATACTTACTAATTAATTAAATATATTTTCGCACATTAAAACGTCATCTATAATCTATATATGGTGAGATATAGGTCACATCTCTACCTACCCCCTCAGAGAAATATCGTGATAATACAACAAAGCTTTGACTGTGACTCATTTGTTAGCTCATGCTAGATGTCACGTAGTAACTTTATTAACACAGACCCCATTATACTAAACAACATACTATTGAAGACAGCAACAATCGATTGGTGTGAATAATCGACTAATTGATTCGATTTACTCGATTGTTTCTTAATCGATTAGCGTATCTAATAGGATATGTTTTGTTAGTTTGTTATTGTGAGTCATGTACGGATAATATTTTTGGATGGTTTTCCTCAATTAGGTAATAGGCGATTGTATAATGATTCTCGGGTCATTGAGGGTCAAGCGGAAATGTTACGCGATATTGGTGTGAATTTGCTGACTTATTGTTATAAAAAAGTCTTAAGTCACTACAATAATGACTATTAATATAAATAGAATATTCAACGACCTGATCGGCGCAGTGGTTAAGCGATAGGACTGCTGCGCTTAGGGTAGCAGGTTCAATTTCCGCACGGAACAAAAATTGTGTGATCTACAGGTATGGGAGTGTGGGTGTTTGTAACATCTTGTATTTGTGAAACACACATTACAGTTTAAACAATACTTTATAATATTGTCCATAAAAACATCGGTTAAAACGTAAACATTTCGCAAAACTATCGATAACAACTACAGAATTTATCGACACTACCCCACCCCTAAAAAACAATTTTTCCTTCTCCCCCAAGTTCCGTATACATATTTATCAGCTGTTTTACACCATGCTTAATGATCCCTAATACTATTACTGCGGAAGCCCATCTGTTTCTTAGTATTCTTCAAACCATTTGCTTATTTGTATAAACTTTAATTATTTTAGGTTATACTAGCTGCGCCCCGCGGTGTTACCCGCTAAATTTTTCGGGATAAAAGTAGCTATATAAATATATATAAATCCAGGGTGTCAGCTACCTCCATTAAATTTTTATTAAAATCAATTCAGTTTTTACGTGAAAGAGTAACAAACATCCATCCATATTTACAAACATTCGCGTTTTTAATATTAGTAGAGATTACGTCCTTTAACCAGATCGGAGATGAGTGAGTTGTGTGTGTGTGAGTGAGTTCGGCTCGCGACTCTGCCGCGTAACCAGCTCATGAATAAGGGCTCCGATCGAGTCCGAAACTAGTCGGGCATTCCCGAATACACCCGTGAGTATAACCGGAATATATAGTAAATAATATGGATAACACTCACGAAAGTTATTATAGTAAAACAGATCGGAGATGTTTTACAAAAGGGTCAAGTGAGGAGTAACCGACGAGCATGTATGAGGAATGTGATGCGAGTGAATGAGGCGAAAGAAGTATGCCAGGATCGTAGCAAATGGAAATCCGTGGTCACTGCCTACCCCTCTATAATTTACTTTATCTTAAGCTCACATTTAACCAAAATTGTAGAAATACAATAAAGGCTATATTACTGAAATCTTCAATCATCTAGAACAATGGTTCTCAATCACTGGTCTGCGGACCACCAGCGGTTCATCCCAGAATATTTCAAAACAGAAGCTTAACTTGATCAACGATTGATTTGAAACCCTTAGCAAGTGAAACAGCAAAAGAAATCCAAGAAGAACTAATAATAATAGTACTCCCAGGTCTGCTTAACTGACGCAGAAGATGCAAGCTAAAAAATCACATTGATTAATTAAATTTAAAGATTGTCTGATTTTAGATGGATTTAGGTTATTTTTCCTTGTACATAAAGCCCTATTAACACAAAGTAATCAGTCCCTGATCAATAAAAGGTTAGGAAGCACTGTCGTATAGCCAAAAAGAAAGCCGCACCAACATTCTAATCTTCCTAAGCTCAACCCATCCCTAATCACTAACCATCCTAAGTACATTATTAACTAATCCACCGTTAACTTCACCCCATAACCGCACGGTTGGATAACACATCCAATAATTTGATAACTGCCCCCTGGGGAGTGTTGTGTCAGATAAGGGGGCGGACCCCCGGGGTTGGGGTGATTTTATTAGGAGTGCAGTGTAAGAATCATTTACGCATTTCGTTTTGTGAAAATGAGGGGGAAAAGCTGTGTAATACTTTGTTTGGTGTTGTTCTAAGTTTTTGGTAAAGGTATTCTTTTAATCCATGTTGAACAAACGATTCTTTTAAGCGTATATGCCAGAATATCGATCACATACATATTATATAACATCACGCCTGTATTCCCAGAGGTGCACATATAGTACACCCACATTTCGTCAGTTATGTTTTTAGGTCCCAATGTAATAGGGGGCGAGCCTATTGCCATCAACCGGGCACAAATCCAGACACCGTGCTGCCACTGAGAATTACCTAATAAACACACAGGCTACTTTTATCCCGAAAAAATGTAGCGGGTAACACCGCGGGGCGCAGCTAGTATTATATGAATCGGACTCACCGGAACTGGGTCGATCGCTGTACCTAGTACAGTACACCCACGCCGGCCAGACCATCGCGCCGTCAGCCATCGTGGTGCCTGCAGAGAGCGTGGGATTAGTCACCAAATAACTAAAATGGAGAAACCTAACTTCACAATTTTCTTAGAATAACATTCCCATATTTCACTCAACTAACTATTCCATTTGTGAGTTTTCCATAGAAATAAAATAAAATTTTCATAAAAAATACAATTTTAAACCAAGAATTAACAAATAATTAAAATGTCAATAGACTTAATACGGGGTGTAGTTAATGCCGGTATGATCCTCAATTTATGAATCAAAGAGGGCTTGTGTTGAATAAAAAAAGATTTAGAACTAGCATTCAATATTATTCATTTAAATCCTTTTCATATTCTGTCAGAATAATTAGAAATAAATATTGTTTGTTATCAATTTGGTTCACATGGAAAACTGTCAGCGCTTTTGCAGTTGGTGCAATGGCTTGCTACCTTTACGTGGTGTTCTTAAAAAATAATAACAGGCAACATCTCAATTCCAGTCGATAACAAATTAGATAGTTTAATGGTATTACTTAATAAATACTATATCTTAAAGCGAGAGGATGTCATCTAATCTACAAACGTTAGGTGTCACCAAGAGATGTTTTCTCTCTCCCTCTCATTTATAAACGAAGATCATACCGGTATTATCTAAACCCCGTATTTAGTCTATTTTCATATCCATTCTTTAAAATGCAAACGTCAAGGATGGGTATATTTTAGTCCATGGTTTAAATTGTCATTTCTTCTGGTGTCTAAGTCTTATGCTCCACCAAAGCCAATATAGCTATTAATAAAATTTGACGACCTGATTGGCGCAGTGGCTAAGCGATTGGACTGCTGCGCTAAGGGTTGCGGGTTCGATTCCCGCACGGGGCAAAACTTTGTGCAAACCACGGATATTTGTCCCGAGTCTGGGTGTTTGTGTATGTGATATTTCGTGTTTGTGAAACGCACCCACGACACAGGAGAAATTCCTAGTGTGGGGCGACGTTTTTAAAAAAAAAAAAAAAAAAAAAAAATGTTAAAACTCACCGGTAGCTGAACTTTGACTGCTCCCACTATCTTCTCCTTTCGACAAGTCTATAGCCCCACTCTTCTCCCCCTGCTTCACGTCAGGGACCCTCGACTCCTCAGGTTTCGAAGGAGAAGCCTCCTTCACCGGCGACATCTTAGCCTCAACTCTGGTCTTCACCTTCCTCTTATTTAGAGGGTCAGTAATCCTCCTCCCAAAGTCCGCCTTAAGAATATTATCTATACTGAATTTGAGACAGTTTTGGTTAATAAAATCTCTCCCAGACTCATTTTCTGGCGACTTTGGAGAGGCATAGTTCAATCTTCTGTTCTCATCTGTCCTTCTTAATTCTTGGCTTTGATTTTTCATCCTTAAGCCGAAGTTTAGGCCGAACGGCTGAGGGTTTAACGCTAAATTGTTTTGAGGAACCGGCATCCTGTTTTGGAGCCCCGTTTTTAGGTCTACTTGGTTGATCAAAGGGTTCTGGAACAGTAGTGGTTGGTTTAGGAACATTAGAGGGTTGGGTGTGATGGGACTCGGTCGTAGTAGGAGGGGCTGGTTCATGTTTATATTTTGATTTAACTGCGATATCGCGTTTAAGTGCGTCTGTATGTGCTTGAAGGAGGTTAGGTTTTGTGACGTTTCTGGACCCCTCTGCTCGAAGGTCGGCAACGCCTCATTGCCGACCGACAGCACAGTATCATCGCTGCAACAAGAATTATCATCTATACTGATTTCAGCTCTCGACTCATTCGTTCTTTCATCATCATCATCAATATGATCAGAGTGTCGCGAATTGTCGTTGACCTCTCGCAATTCTTCGTAATGAGGGGTATTTTGTAAGAGCTTATCGGTTGAGAAGACATTTTCAGGACTATGACTGTCTCTTTCTTTCTTTAAGACGTTGTGGATGGCGAAGGAGGACGACAGTACTGGTCTCTCTTCGGTTTTGTCCTCGTCGTGGTACTCTGGGCTGGTGGTGTCCCTCGTGTTGGGAGAGTAGGGCTCGTCATCGCTGTGCTCCTGTATTTTAATCCTGGAGTTTTGAAGGTGGGCTGACGATACAGCAGCCATCTTGGTTTGCGATGCTTACGCCATCTGTTGATGAAATATTTCAAGTAAATGGATTGTAAAAAAAATTGTTTTGCAAAAAGGGCAAGTGAGGAATACCCTCAACCGACGAGCGTGTATTAGGAATGTGATACGTTAGAATGAAGCAAAAGAAGTATGCCAGGATCGTAGCAAATGGAAATCCGTGGTCTCTGGCTACCCCTCAGGGAAACAGACGTGACTTTATGTATGTATGTATGTCATGTATGTATGTAAAAAAATTGAAATTGGAGAGAATTATGTAGACACCTTTGAGAAAAGTAGGTACTAGAACTAAAATTAAGACCTTGTAAAAGTATGCCAAATTTCATTTCAATACGTCAAATAGTGGTTCTAATTTAGATTGCAAGATTTGAGTTAAACAAATTCACATACATATAAACATTGCAAGTTAAATAAGAGCTTGTAAAAAAACATCTTGTATATAAAATTCTCGTGTCACAATGTTCGTTCCCGTACTCCTCCGAAACGGCTTGACCGATTCTCATGAAATTTTCTGAGCATATTGAGTAGGTCTGAGAATCGGCCAACATATATTTTTCATACCCTGGGTCAGCTAGTAAGTTTATAATTTTCTCTTGAAGTTTTTCGGTCGAACCGTCAAGATATAAAAACTCGTGTTCGCGTTAATTTCCGCGTACTTATTCTATCATTATCATAAAACACGATAGTTTAAAACTTACTATCACGACTTCCTACCATATGGGTAGGCAGAAATTACAGAACACAACCACAATATAATCTTTGAAACATTATTTTACACAAAATTACTGGCAATCAAATAATCAACAGCTAAGAAAGTGCCTCGTTACGTTATTACTGATCTGCCTACCTCTATGAGCGGTAGGCGTGATTTTCGTTGTTATGCGACAGACTAACAACTTACTCGTGATGTTAAGAAAGTTGAAATAATGTAACATTTGAAGAAAATGTTCATACGTGTGGTATGTACACGACATTTTATAGGAATATGGATAACATAACATAACATCACGCCTGTATTCCCCGAAGGGGTAGGCAGAGGTGCACATATAGTACACCCACATTTCGCCAGTTGTTTTTAGGTCCCAATGTAATAGGGGGGCGAGCCTATTGCCATCAACCGGGCACAAATCCAGACTCCGTGCTGCTACTGAGAATTACCTAATGGAAAAACCCAGTCACACTTTGCCCGACCCGGGATTCGAACCCAGGACCTCAAGCTCAGCAGCTTAACACTAGATCAACGAGGCAGTGAATAAGTACAACGGATTGATTACAAAGTTAATTATAAAGGTTAGTTAAACCAAGCGAGTTAAACTTTAACCCATTTAGGTCCGTTTTAACAGGTAGCTAATCAAACACTAACTACTGTTAGTACCGAACATATAACGTAAGTTAAACTCAAATAATGGTTGAATTTTAACCGCGTTGTGACGGGAGGAAACCGGCAGTAGACATAAAAGTTATATTACACGGTACGGTGGGTAAGGTGCTCTACTTGTTTGGTACTAGTTTTTACCGCGGTTCGACTTGCGGGCGTTTTTATTTGGTATATTTTTTGTGACGTCTTTAGTAAATCAATTTAGAGAGGATTGCATAATTATCATCATCAGCCGGAAGACGTCCACTGTTGAACAAAGGTTTCCCACTTAGAACGCCACAATGACCGACTTCTTGCCATAATCTACTAGTTATTAATAGATTAACTAGTTTTAGGTTTTTAATTTTGTATGCGTGCTATATCCGGTAGGCACAGTTTTTTATCTTTGTTATGAAATCACACATTATTATTATAACCGAGAGGAATGGAGGAAGGAAAGGAAGGCCTTTGCCCTGCAGTGGGACGATCATGGCTGAAATAAATAAAATAAATAATGAAATCACATTTGCACTAAGAAAATTTATCTCAGACTTAATTATTAATAATTAACGTTATGGCGCAGTTGTTAAGTGACTGGACTATGGGTTTCAAGTTTGCGCAATTTTTTCTAGTCTGTGCATGAGGTATGTCGAATCTGTTAAGCGAAAGGCAAAATCCACAATGCATGAATACCTAGGTAGGAAGTTTTTTTTAGATATGTTTATATTAGGTTGATATTTTTTTTCGACTTAAATGTTTAAGTACGTCCTGCAGCGCAGAAAAACACACAAATACCGCCTAAATCAGAAAACATATAATTACTCAACGGCTTGATCAAAGTCAAATATCAAAACGATTACTATTGTATCCCTTCTAAAACTACACCGAATGAATAATGATTAGTCAGATCTTAACAAAACCTAAATAAATTGCTACATAATTATTTCCCACAAAAAAGAACTAACAAAATTCCCAAGTAGAGCTACTTTCTCGCCGTACCGTTCGCGGACCACACACGTTGAATGCACGCGCACCAAGCAGATATTTCGTTTAATCCGACCACAAACTTACATTTGCCGCCCGCCAAACCACTTTTATGGGGACTGCACGTACATTATGCACTTACGCGACCGTAAAACTAAGATTGCAGAACATCGAGACGATACCATGTTATTACTGAGACGAAACCATAGGAATATGGACCTTGTGGCTATAGAAATAAGGTATAAATAAACTGAAGAGCTGTTTTTGTAAATGATTACGTGCTTAAAGTGTAGCGAATTGCATATATTTTTATTTTTGTATCACGATTTCGCAATTCAGAGGTGTTTGTTGAAAATCACTACAGAATTAATGTTACTAACTCGAAAATTATAAGTTTTTGTAGTATTATTATAGCTAACTGCCTCGTTGGTCTAGTGGTTGCTAAGCGCGACTGCTGAGCACGAGGTCCTGGGTTCGAATCCCGGGTCGGGCAAAGTGTTACTGGGTTTTTCCATTAAGTCATTCTCAGTAGCAGCACGGAGTCTGGATTTGTGCCCGGTTGATGGCAATAGGCTCGCCCCCTATTACATTGGGACCTAAAACATAACTGGCGAAATGTGGGTGTACTATATGTGCACCTCTGCCTACCCCTTCGGGGAATACAGGCGTGATGTTATGTTATGTTTTTATGTTTTATTATAGCTGAATCTATCTAGATACATCCTATCTTACTAAATAACGTCTTCCTGAACGAATTCCGGACACGGCAGCCAATGGAGATAGCCAGAGGAACTTGTAACTACTTAAGCTGCTTGCCGCGGTCAGATTTGTGATGGGTGACCGTTTTTCGAGAACCCTCCGAGCTTCGGAAGGCACGTTAAGCCATTGGTCCTGCGCCCGACCTCTCTCCGGTCATACCGTCCCATCGAATTATGAGAGTGAGGGAATACAGAGTGCATCAATTTATGCTCAAACCTTTGTCCATAGACGTCTCCTGTGTTAGCTAGTCTCAGTTGAGATTGAATTCGGTCAAGAGGAGGAATTATATCGTACGAACCCTTAACATTAACTCTTAAAGCTGGACAGTTTACGTTGTGGAAGCGAGGCGCCGCATCACACTGCACGTAGTGGGGTTAGAGTATTTAGTATTACTATTATGACTTAGGTTATACGAAATATTACGCAGGAAGAGAGAGGCCTATTTCAATGTTTCATTATTTTAATTAAATTGCCTCGTTGGTCTAGTGGTTGCTAAGCGCGACTGCTGAGCACGAGGTCCTGGGTTCGAATCCCGGGTCGGGCAAAGCGGTACTGGGTTTTTCCATTAGGTAATTCTCAGTAGCAGCACGGAGTCTGGATTTGTGCCCGGTTGATGGCAATAGGCTCGCCCCCTATTACATTGGGACCTAAAACATAACTGGCGAAATGTGGGTGAATTAAATGTGCACCTCTGCCTACCCCATCGGGGAATACGAGCGCGATGTTATGATAAATTAATAACGTCATAAAATAAAAGTTAATAATAATAATAATAATAATTTATTGATTCCAATAAAAGTTTACAATTTTTGACAACATAAGTTATTGTATAAGTTAATGTATAAGTTAATGTTTCACTTTCAAATGATCAAGGAGAAATTGCAAAGAAACTATTTTTGATATCAATTAATTTGTATCTTTATATTCATCATAATAATTAATATCATTACACAGACATCGTAGGCAGTTATTTTTTTACGGATGTCACGTATTGAATATAGATCGGTTTTACGTATTAGCCTAAGCTAATTGATACATGAAACAGGTCATGCTGTAGAGATTGTCTTCAACAAGGATGGTAGCAAGGTTGACCGTCCAGTGTGCGCCGGACGTATTAGACCATTGATAATACAAAATATCTGTACTGAGAACTCTATACTAGCAGTAGGAACTAACAATTTAAAATCTATGGTACGTAGGCCCTTCTTATTATCGTATGGTTGATGAAGAACCTGGTATCAGAGTTTAAACCGCCTGTAGGCCTCTGACATGGCTTTACACACTGTTGAAAAATCTCTCAGGTGTGCCGGTTTCCTCACGATGTTTTTCTTCACCGTTTTTAGCAACTGATAACTATGCACATGAGTTCTAGGTACTATTAACTCAATTGTTGAACCAATTATGTATTAGTATTTATGTTTTTTTTGCTCATAACATTGGGTTTTGCTAGTTTAGGTAGGATAGTTATAGGCTGGTACAATTGGCTTTGCAAATCATTTTCGATGTCAGTATATTCTAACCCTTTTATTCATAAGATGACAATTTTAATCTAAAGATATATTATACCTGTCACTGTCTTTTGCATGTCAAAGAATAGAGATGTCAATAGACTTAATACGGGGTTTAGTTAATGCCGGTATGATCTACGTTTATGAATAAGAGGGTAGGAGTATAATTATCCAAGGTACAGATTTCTAACTTAACTAGTCACTTAGCGTTCTATCACTTTCAGTCATACAGCATACGTTATAAGAAAGAAAAGGACAAAAACTTAAGACATTTATGTCAAAAATAACATGTTTTGTTATTGTAATGATCCCAAATGTAGTGTCACATACAATAAATTCTTACTTAAAACAACAAACACTAAATTAAAATTAGTTCCACTTCTCACATCGACCATTTTTTATCACCCTCATCGAATTATTTGCAATTTGACACTGTTGCACCTATAATGGCAACTGACATTTCAAAATGGCGTCTGTCAGCGTATCATTTACATAATAATGTATTTTTTTTCGCTAAATGTAGACGACATGTTCATTATATTGACGGAATTACGTTTTAACACGCAGTTTTCTTATGTCACGGCATATTATAAACTTTTAAGTGGCTAGTTTGAGGCTTTTGGTAGGCCAGTATGCAAGAAACATCCGTGATAGTAGGGATATTAGGTATTGTATTCGATAGTATAGTTATAAAGGTACCAGTATCTTAGAAAAACAATTAAAAAGGTGATACTATGAGAAATCATCGTATCGGTGGTCTCACAAACATGAAATATCACATACACAAACCAGACTCGGGACAAACATCTATGGGCCACAGAAATTTCAGTCTTCTACGGGAATCAGGCCCGCAAGTAGCGCAGTAGTCCAATTGCTTAGCCACTAAAACAATCAAGTTACCAAATGGTATTCGATATACTTTTCAAGTTAAGTTCGTAGAATTTAGCTTTTACAAAATAATTATATTTCTGTAAAGTAGAGCATTTTTCAGTGATACAACAGCAACATTAACATTCCTGCTGACGGCTGTCACTCTTTTTAAAACTGTCACTTTGACATTTCCTATTGCATTGAACGCAGCGCTAATTTCAATTTCAATTGTCTGTTTCCCCACACTCATTGTCCGATGGAACAGGTCACTAAAAATGAACTAGTACTAAGTAAAAACATAACATAACGTCACGCCTGTATTCCCCGAATGGGTAGGCAGAGGTGCACATAGTACACCTACATTTCGCCGGTTATGTTTTTAGGTCCCAATGTAATAGGGGGCGAGCCTATTGCCATCAACCGGACACAAATCCAGATTCCGTGCTGCTACTGAGAATTACCTAATGGAAAAACCCAGTAACACTTTGCCAGACCCGGGATTCGAACCCAGGACCTCGTGCTCAGCAGTCGCGCTTAGCAACCACTAGACCAACGAGGCAGTCAAGAACTATTTACTTACCTTTATATTCCTCTATTTTTTACCTTTATATTCCTTTATTTTATTTACTATTTATATTCCTCTTTTCTCTCCTATATTTCTCTTAGTTATATTATTATTCTTGTTATTTTTTAAAATTATAATGATGTACTTTGAACACTAAAACTATATTATTTTCTTTTTTTCTTTTCTATTATTTTAAATAGATCATGGTAAGTTTCTTTCCCTTATTAAGACTATTGTGCAAAATATTAATGTTTCCTGTCACAAAACTAAAATGGCAGCTGAAGTCAATTAGAACTCAACATATCAACGCAAAAACTCAACATATAGCAGCACACACAACTAATCTTGATACTTAATATTCAGTCCAACATAAAAGGGCAAACAAACATAAAAATAAGTATGTACCATAAATTTTAATCACACCAAATACATTTCTATGTGATATTTATAACACCTCGGCTCCGAATGGACATTAACTGTATTACTATTAACCTTAACTCCGTTTGACGTTTAAATTGGCGGGAAAAATGCAAACGTCAGTTTGACAGTTAACTTTTTTTACATTGACAGCGCGGCCGCGTTCCGTTCTCCGCTAATGTTGAGTGGAAACGTTAAACGGTGCCCAAGGAATTCGCATTCAGCCCATGTGCCTAGCTGATTGCTATCCAACATGGTTGCATATATGATCGTTAATTTTAATAATATGATTTTTTTCTTTAACTTGCAATGAATGTATCAGCTGTATATCCATAAGTTTAATAGGTAAAAAATGCGTTGTTTTTACACGGTTGACCGCGGTTAATATAGTACGTGTCAAGTTTTATCCGGTATGATATGAGCGCATTACTCGCAATGCAATGAGCGCACCTCCATGATTTGAATACTACGATAAACTACAAGACTGGCCCGGTTACTCACTATAAACGTCTCAATAAATAAAGTAGGCACTAGATTTGTGTAGGTTTCATGCTACTCAACACATACCACACTCAACACTGTCTTAGTTTCTGAATAATTTAAGACTGCCTCGTTGGTCTAGTGGTTGCTAAGCGCGACTGCTGAGCATGAGATCCCGGGTTCGAATCCCGGGTCGGGCAAAGTGTTACTGGGTTATTCCATTAGGTAATTCTCAGTAGCAGCACGGAGTCTGGATTTGGGCCCGGTTGATGGCAATAGGCTCGCCCCCTATTACATTGGGACCTAAAACATAACTGGCGAAATGTGGGTGTACTATATGTGCACCACTGCCTACCTCTTCGGGGAATGCAAGCGTGATGTTATGTGATGTGTAATTAAGGAAACGGGTTATATAATAAGTGGAACCTTCACTAGTGATATCTATATATGTCCGACACTAGACAGCATTTTTTTTTTAACGTGAGGGAAATGCGTTACGCATTCCCCGCCGCTGGGAGTCGACGGGGATATGTGGGACTCTCCCCCGTGAACCGAATAAGATCCACAGGGACCAATAATACTAAAAACCTCACAATTGCCTACTTCAGCGCATAATTGGCGGGGAGACGGGATCGCTATAGCATTCTACCGCCAACGTCACTTGACAGCCTGCTATTCTGAAACACTAACATCATCTCGCACGTCACCCTGCTATGCGCTAGAGTCAAATCTCATCGGATATAGAAGTGTGTTCGTAAAGGATGTATTTAGTATATCACGGCTGGCTACCATCCTTGTTGATGACAATATCTACAGTGTGACCTATTTTCCATGTGTCAAAACCTAAGTTTTGACTAATCGACAAGATTTAAGTCTTATCGAAGGGATAGGCAGAGGTGCACATAATATAGTACACCCACATTTCGCCAGTTATGTTATAGGTCCTAATGTAATAGGGGGCGAGCCTATTGCCATCAACCAATGGGCACAAATCCAGACTCCGTGCTGCTACTGAGAATTACCTAATGGAAAAACCTAGTAACACTTTGCCCGACCCGGGATTCGAACCCAGGACTTCGTGCTCAGCAGTCGCGCTTATCTACCACTAGACCAACGAAGCAGGCACCAATAAAATGATAAAACAGAAAAAAAAACTATAAAAACACGCTTACCATAATAAAAATCTACAAAATATAGAGACCCGTTTGTTTTATTGTGATATAATAAAACTATCAAATTATGTTATAAAATCATGGCAGGCAAATCGAATGATATAATCAAGTGTTGAGAAACTCGACCAATTTGTTAGTGTGAAAATTATAATATAACGAGTTTGGATTATCTAAAACAGTTTTTAGATGAGGATTGAATATATATGGGATCCTACTCTTCAACTAATAGTACCACCTGTGTATAGAATATAGTATCATACTAAATATGAACCAATTGTATTTTAGACTTGGTGTACAAAAGTAATATAGTACCTACGAAATGTAATACCTACTAATATTATAAACGCGAGAGTTTGTATGTATGGATAGATGTTTGTTACTCTTTCACGTAAAAACTACTGAATGGATTTTAATGAAATTTCATATAGAGGTAGCTGACACCCTGGATTAACACATAGGCTACTTTTTATCCCGAAAAAATGTAGCGGGTAACACCGAGGGGCGCAGCTAGTAAACAATAAAATACTAATAAGATTCTTCAAAGCCTACCTGGTATTTAAAATCCATGCTTCAAACTATATACCCCAAAAGGGGTAGATAAGGGTGTATAGTATACCCACATGTCGCAAGCCATGTTATAGATCCCACTGTAATACATCGCAATTTAATATGGAGCCTATTGCCATTGATTCAGTACAAATTCAGACCCCGTGCTGCTACTAAGAGATTTACCTATTAAGAACGTATCAACACTTTACCCAAATCGAACCCAAGCTCTCCCGCTCAGCAGTCGCATTTTCCGACCGCTAGACCAACTAAGAAACCACTATTACGGGCACAAAGAACTCTGTTTATTGAACAAAGGGAGAGGGTGGCTCTCCCCCACACATTTTTCTGCCTCACCAATTAATGAAAGAGGATCTATGGAATCTATTGAGAGACTTGCGGGCAACCGGTGGATGCAATTGGCAAGCTGTCGTTCATTGTGGCGTTCTAAGAGAGGCCTTTGTTGAACAGTGGACGTCTTCCGGCTGATGAATATGATGATTGAGAGACCATTTTGATACGAGTGCTTAACTATACTACACAATTTTTCAGTTATATATGTATATACATGGTATCCCCTATTTTTTAATTAGTACAAAAACTTTAGGGGCTTGTTGGTATAGGTATAATTAATATATAGGTGAAGTCATATTAAAAAATATGTTTAATTATTAAAATAAAACTAGGTTTACGGATTTTATCGTGGTTTTAAAGGATTCGAAATGTCGGAACCAGGAAATCTAGTTAAAATCCGTAAACCTAGTTTTATTTCAATGTCTAATATTATTAAGTGATAGAAATCATGATGTTTCATTATAAATGCTAATAATAGCTTGTTATTCACGGGAAAGCAGATTTATCAATACCGGCAGAATACGTAAACAAATAGAAAAATATTACGCGAACTATTGTCTAGAGCAATTCATGTTGAATCAGTTTCAGAAATCAGTTACGATTTTACCAATTATTACTCATTTTCGTGGACCCTCTTTTGCAGCTCCTGAGAATAACCAAATGGAAAAACTCAGTAACAATATACACGACCTGGGATTCGCACCTAGGACACCTAGCTCAGCAGTCGCGCTTAACAACCAGCAGACCAACGAGGCAGTCACACACTGAAATCTTTAAGTTAAACATTCATAAATCCATAGTCTAAATATAACCAGTTAGTTTTATACCCAAGCGAAATAATAATCAGAATTAACATAGAAGTACCACGCAAGATGGTGGACCTATTAATAATTATCTTCAACATTGTAAGGAGAAAGCCGATCCATAAATTCCGGGCAATATTGGCTGCGCTAATTAATTCGGATCTAATGTGTATTCCGCCAGATAACACAATAACGAAAATTGAGAGAGTGTGAGAAAGAGTAGCGGGTTTGTGATGCAGATTGCAATGGTAAGAATACTTTTAATGCTGTGTTCATCTGCAATTAGATATAATAGTGAAACAATAGACGTGTGCTGCTATGTGATGGACAGCAAAACTGATAATCGTCTTCATCATCAGCCGGAAGACGTCTACTGTTGAACAAAGGCCTCCCTTAGAACGAAAACTTGCCAATTGCATCTACCGGTTCCCGGTTGCAGCAACTCTGACGATATCGTCTCATAATAGTCGAACAATAATTGATTTTGATTTCTTCATGCCTTTAAATATGGCAATAGGCTCGCCCCCTATTACATTGGGACCTATAAACATAACTGGCGAAATGTCGGTGGACTATATGTGCGTCTCTGCCTACTCCTTCGGGGAATATAGGGGTGATGTTATGTTATGTTTTTTAAATATGGCTCCTGTAATAGGTACAGTTATTACTCCAGGAGTCGGGAACTCTGTAAATATATGTTAAAGGAAATATGTCAATAGAGTTTGTATTATTTTATTTTTATCATGCCCAACAATCTAAGCAAACGCTTGTCAATTTAGGTGTACTACGTGAGCTCCACGTATGGACGTAAGTGTGCATAGCACTAGGAAGCAGGCGGGCATTTTGGGGGCTGTCCTAGTGTGACTAGCATTCAAAAAGTAATTAAAATAACGTCTATTGTGAATACATTTACCTTATCTTTGACTATTTTGTCTACTTGGCGTTAAAAGTATCCAGCTTACCATTGCAATTAGAATCACAAACAGAAACTCACCACCGCGCAGCTTTACGCGCATCTAAAACCATCATGGCGCCGGTCAATTTTTAACGTTTCAAATTCAAATGAAATCTCGTGAAATCATAAATCAAATGGTAACAACAAACACCGGGTCTTTATAACTTATATTTATCGTTTGTGTGTCTGTATGTTTCTTTATTTAGATATATCTATTTTTGTTTGTATGTTTACATAAAATGCCTTTGGTAGCAGTTATGTCATTATATTTTGACTAGTTGGTACATGTTTTTCCTCAATGGCAGCTATTTGAGTAATTTAAAAAAAGATACGTTCCGAATACATTACCTTCGATTTTTATAAGTCGGTTATAAAGATTTGAGAGAGTCATAGCTGGGGACATCGCAGATCGGTGGTCTGCTTGGTTAAACAACACCAGTAGCACTCAATACCTACTTGAAATAAACAATGACGTTCCGTGACGGCTGCTTCACTCATAAAAAAAACCAGCCAACTACACAGGGGTTATTATAGTGCACAAGTATGCCCGAACAAAGATGCACTCCCTATTCCCACACTCTCATAGTCCGATGGAACGTTCAGACACGATCGGAGAAAGATCAGGCGCAGGACCAACGGCTTAACGTGCCTATCGAAGCACGGAGTGTTCTCGACATGTGAATACGATCACCCATCACAAGACTGACCGCAGCGAGCACGGCTTAACCTCGCCGATCGACTGATCTGCACGGTAGTCCCATACCTACGAGTAGATGTAGAAACAATATTGAGATGGAGATTATTTCGATGTTTTTGTCACACACCCATGACACTACCAAACTCCTTAACTAGGGCGAAATTTAGCAAAAAAAATCACACCGAATCTTATATGTTTACCTAGAATTTTTTTTTAATTAGCCTGTTCTGTGTCCCACTGCTAGGCAACGGCTTGCCGAAAAAAGTAGGCGAAATATGTGAGACTATTTTTACAAAATCTGTAAACACCATTATTTCAAGCAAATAAACTATTCTTATTCTTATACATCGCACAAAAAGTAGAGCAGCTACTTACTCAAAATTATGTGTACAACGCCTCATTAGCTGGGTCGCGTCGCAAGCGTACCTAATAACTCGCCATCTAACAAAACAATACCTTCTCACCGTCTAACGTTGAACAGTAATAAACAATGAACTTATAATAAACTGTTTAGTTTACAAACAGCGTTACATCACGATCCCCTTTATCAATGTTAGATACTGCGATAAATTGTGCGCGTGCGCCGCTCCAGGACGCTAGCGCCATCTAGCGAGTGCGGTGGGAATGTAGGAAGTGGTGACTTTTTGATTGGATAGATAAATTTGGTCTTCGTTGGTCTAGTGGACGCACGTGACTGCTGTAGTGCTGAACACGAGGTCCTAGGTTTGTATCTCAGGTTGGGCAAGGCGTTAATGGGTTTTTAGGTTAGTTGTAGGCAGAGGTTTAAATATCACCCACAGTTCGCCATCAATGTAATAGGGGGCGAGCCAATTGCCAGCAACCGCGCACAAATCCAGACTCCGTGCTTTTGCGGATTAATGTTCCCTGTAACACTTTGCTCGACCCGGGTTTCGAACTTAGGACCTGATGCTCAGCAGCCGCGCTTAGCAACGAGGCAGTTTTATTTTTAATATTGAATTAATATCAAAACAGTGTTCGACAACACAGGTGTGAGGTATTAAACTCAACACACAATTGAAAAATCGATTTCCTTTTATAATGTTATAAATTATACAATTTGCTTTAAAAATTTGTCACACATTATATATGGTAATATTGCTAGTTTATGCTAAATTTTGTGCGCCGGCGCAACCTCAAAAGAAACGTCACATTAAATCAAATACCGTGTCTTTGTGTTTTGATTTCCGCAATCGATGCTCTACTTGCTAATGCATTCTTTGATAATAAATCTTTTTATTGGCGCATATGAAGGAGATAAATTCATGCCTGTAACTCCAAAGGGTGGGCAGTTTTCTCCTATTATAGTGTCTGATGCCTGTCTTTTTCCATTCCCGGGTCGGGTAAAGTGTTATTAGGTTTTTCTATTAGGAAATTCTCAGTAGCAGTACAGTCTGGATTTATACCCAGTTAATGACCATAGATGCGTTCTAAGGGGGAGGCCTTTGTTCAGCAGTGGACGTCTTCCGGCTGATGATGATGATGAATGGCAATAGATTCTCCCCTTATCAACATAACAATCATATATAACATCTTATCATATAACATAACATCACGCCTGTATTCCCCGAAGGTAGGCAGAGGTGAACATATAGTACACCCACATTTCATCAGTTATGTTTTTAGGACCCAATGTAATAGGGGGCGAGCCTATTGCCATCAACCGGGAACAAATCCAGACTCCGTGCTGCCACTGAGAATTACCTAATGGAAAAACCCAGTAACACTTTGCCCGACCCGGGATTCGAACCCAGGACCTCGTGCTCAGCTATCGCGCTTAGCGACTACTAGACCAACGAGGCAGTCCCCCTATAACGTGGAATAATATATAACATAACAAAATAGCAAAAAAGGGATGATAACATTCATCATTGCAAAAATCATTTTGACTCGACTTTGATAGAGCAAGAACCTTTACAAACACAAGCACTCCTTTTGCTCTTTCAACAAGCATCCTGTCATACATGCGCAGGCGCCGGTGCGCGCACGCACTTTCTTAAAGGACATTACCAATAAGGTAAGTGTTATACCTTATACGGGTATACGTATGCTATAAATACCTTTTGTTTTACTGTTTTTCTTTCTTTTGTACTAATATTAAGAGGTAAAGTTTGCTTGTTTGTATGATAAAGATAAAAAAAAATTCAATATCACATACATAAAGACAGCCCCCAAAATGCCTGCTTATATATTCTAAGACAATAGACTAACGGTGACGGAAAACATCGAGAAACCTGGATTTAATTAACTGAAATCGCTCGCAGTGAGCTAGCGTGGTGATCAATGCTCAATCCTTCTCTATACGAGAAGAGGGCTTTGCAGCAGTGGGACAGTTATAGGCTGTTATTATTATATTTTAATTGATAAATTTATTTTCGCCCACTCTAGTAATTTCTCTTATACAGTAAGCGTTACACAAACATGAAATATCACATACACAAACAGCCAGACTCGGGACAAACATCTGCGGATCACACAAATTCTCTCCCGAGCGGGAATCGAGCCCGCAACCCTTAGGACAGTAGTCCAAGCACATAGCCACCGCGACAATCAAGTCGTCAATTTACTTCGCCTATCTAAGGCCGTAGATCAAGGAGAATACTGCCCACCCCTTTGAAGGTTGCATGCGTGATGTGTATGTAAACATACTAAACTATAATGAGATCAATTAAAAACAGACATATTCATTATATTTTATCCTTAATTACAGCAATTGTTTCAACAAACCGTACTTAGGGTAAAACACACTATTAATGGCCGTATCTTATAATTATTAATAACTTGACTACTTCACAGAAAACACTACTTGAAAACGAAATACACAACATAACTCCTGTACATTGGATATTTCTCAGTAGCAGCATGAAGCCTGGATTTGTGCTCGGTTGACGGCAATAGGCTCGCCCCCTATTTCATTGGTCTTATAAAACAACTGGCGGAAATGTGGGTGTACGATTTCTTCTTATCGTATGGTTGATGAACAACCTGGTTGAAAAATGGGTGTTCTATACAATCTCTCTACAATACAAGCGTGATTTTATGTTACTTTTTTAATAACTTACACACTAGACTCCGTGCTACTGACATTACCTAATGGAAAAACCAATTAAAGTTGGCCGACCCGGGATTCAAACCCAGGACCTCATAGTCAATAATAACGCTGAACGACCACTGCCTACCCCTTCGAGGAATACAGGCGTGGTGAGATAGTGCTGGCAAAGGTCAAACATAATTTATACTACAAATACGCAAATATTAATATAATAATACATACTTTGCAGCGATTTGGTTTTCCTAGCGACGGCGGCGGCACGACTACGATATGACTACGGCACGGCTATATTACAGTTACGACATCGCTACGACTTATACACGACTACGATATAGCTACGACATACCTAATACACGGCTAACTTCATAGAGCAGCTACGGTACAGTTACGGCATGGTACGATACTTCTACGACTCAGCTACGACACGGCTACGGTACGGTTACGACACGGCTACAGTACGGCTACGGGACTGTTACGATCCGGCTACGACACGGCAGCGGCGTAGGCCTCTGCAACTGCGCTAGAACAAACCATCTTAAACTCATTACTAAAGGACTCCAATGCTGTCGTTGAGCCCCGTTAATGGGTTTATAATGGTTTTAGTTCGTACAATACCCTCTCTTAACCGACTTCAGAAAAGGAGGTTCATAATTTTACTGTCTGTTTGTTTGTGTTGAGCGATTTATTCGGTAATAATAAACAGAGTACATTGGGACCTATAACATAACTGGCGAAATGTGGGTGTACTATATGTGCCATCTGCCTACCCCTTCAGGGAATACAGGCGTGATGTTATGTTTATGTTCGTCCTAGGCAAAGTCTTGCACACAGTAATATATTAATCTCAGGCTAATAAATAATCTAGACATACACTGAGAAGTATTAACAATCAATTCTAGCACCTGACTTGGTATTTATTGTGGATGATATCTACATACATACATGACTGCCTCGTTGGTCTAGTGGTTGCTAAGCGCGACTGTTGAGCACGAGGTCCTGGGTTCGAATCCCGGGTCGGGCAAAGTGTTACTGGGTTTTTCCATTAGGTAATTCTCAGTAGCAGCACGGAGTCTGGATTTGTGCCCGGTTGATGGCAATAGGCTCGCCCCCTATTACATTGGGACCTAAAAAACATAACTGGCGAAATGTGGGTGTACTATATGTGCACCTCTGCCTACCCCTTCGGGGAATACAGGCGTGATGTTATGTTTATGTTTGTTATGTTATACATGCTGCTGGGTAGTTTGTTGCGCCGTTTCTCCTCCAGCTATAGCAGTAGGAAACGGTGACGGGCGGGCGTTTTGGGGGCTGTCTTGGTGCCTATTGCCATCAACCGGGCTCAGACTCCGTGTAGACTTAGAACGTTATGGAAAAATCCAGTGACATTGCCCGACCCGGGATTCAAGCAACCACTAGACCAACGAGGCAGTCTCTAGGACATTAAATATTAAATTATTCTACGCTTGACAACTGGTAGCCCCACCCTACACAATGTATTTACAGTAACTCACTACAATACACTACTGTTCACACAAAATGGCGATCGATTTATACATTAATTATTGTGTTAAAATGATTTATTGTTCCCAAAGTTTATTATTAATCATATTATTATATATACTTTGATTTTAATTTGTATACTGTACAGAGTTAATATTCCTTTGTTTTTAATAAAACCGACTTTGATAAATAGTTATAAATAATTATATTTCCCGGTATAAAGAAGTCGATGCTGTTCCGTAGGGTTCAAGCTATACCACCACCAAATTCCATCAATATTGGTTCAGGGGATACTTTCGAATTTATAACATTAAATGTTAATTAGTAGCGATATAAAACCGTCAGTGGGTAAGTAACGTGCGGCTGCACGGATCTCTCAATCAAGGTTAAGCAACTCGCGTTGCGGTCGAGTTTTGGATGGGTGTCCATCTATTTTCACACTGAAAACCCATGCTTGCGGGCAGCCGGTTAAGCACGAACATGAACTGCCGAGTGGTATCCGGCTTAGAATTGACCTCCCCCTTTCCTCCCGTAGGTGTCGTAAGAGGCGACTAAGAGAAAAATCCAGAAGATGGGCAGCAGCGTCTTTTGTAACTTGACCACCAATACTGCGATCCCAAGCCGCTTGCCAAGCGTGGGGATTATGGCAAACCCGCTCTTAAGGGGGAGCCTTTGTTCAACAGTGGACGTCTTCCGGCTGATGATGAAAAAATCATAAAATTAGGTACCTAACTGCTTTTTTTAACTAAGTTTGCAATATGTTAACCTAGCTGTGCCCTGTGGTATCACCCGCGTCAATTTTCAATGTTTTTTTAGTTATTCTGCTATTCGGGGCGGAGACGAATCCAACAAATCAGAGATAATTAAAATCGGCGCGGCCTTTCTTGAGATAAAAATGATGCAACTCCGACTTTGATTTATGTATTAGTTAGTATATTAAGTCTAATGTATTAGATACCTATTGTACCTATTCAATGTTTTTTTTATTACAAGCTTTTATTTAACTTGCAATATTTGTATGTAGGATGTGAGTTTGTTTAGGTCAAATCTTGCAATCTAAATTAGAACCACTTCTTGACATCCGATTAAAATAAAATTTTGCATACATATGTAGGTTCGGTGACAATACAATATTATGGTACTTTTGAGCTGGTTTGATGATGGAATATTGTGTCATAGGAACACTGTAACAAAATGACACAACCCCATCGTGTTTAGGCTTGTTTAATTCGTCCTTACGAGTACTTTAAGCCTAGTTGATTTAAAAGCTTGGGTTTAAAATATATTTTTTAATATAAACTTATTTGGTATACTAAACAAATAATTATTTATGTAATTATATGCCAACAAAGTTTTTTTTTCTGTACTAGGTGCGCCCCGCGGTGTTACCCGCTACATTTTTTCGGGACAAAATGTAGCCTATGTGTTAATCCAAGGTATCAGCTACCTCCATATAAAATTTCATTAAAATCCATTCAGTACTTTTCACGTGAAAGACTATAATATACATACTTACAAACTTTCGCGTTTATAATATTAGTAGGGAAGAACTTTTTATTCTGAATGTAGCGGGTAACACCGCGGGGCGCAGCTAGTGAACAAATAAATTTAAACAAGCCTGTAGGTACTTTACTTCTCCTGTTAAAGAACTAATCAATCATTTGTTTTTTTTTAATAAAAGGATGCAAAATGCATTAATTACTTTCCTAAATTAACAAGCAGTACTTAGGATCCTAACTATATAATCTGCAAGACAGTATTTTTCCCTACAAGATGGGAACTACTACTATGCCTGTAGGAAATTTCCTTCTGCAGGGAAAAGGTTAACATTACTTTTTATTGAATTAAAAATAATTATTCAATTAATAAAGCTATTACTATGCTTATAACTCCTCTTGGGCACCCCACCAATCGACAGCGATGAGGAGGAATACTTTGATGCATAATTTTTAGTTTTAATTTTTTCTTTTGTATATATTTTTTAACGTACGTTATAGTGCGTAAATAAGCTTAAGTATATAGTAAAATATTATATCCTGAGCTACCTTAATATTATAATAATAAGATAAATAAAAATCAATAATAAAAGTTTTTATTTTTATTGCCTGTTTTAGAATTTCACACACGTATTATAAAAAACAAACTATAACACGTTCTATTCAACACCAAAAAAGCAAATTTAAATAAAATACATAAAAATGTGATTAATCATCACCTTTTAAAACACATTTCAAATCAAAATGCATTTTATTAAATACGTCTCAATTAAGTATGTCGTTATATTAACATTGTAAGAATGCTATTTTATCACCATAAACAATAACTTTATAATAAATGTAGATTGATAAGCAATGCGGATAAAATGGTAGTTAATTGTTGGTACTAACATGATATTTTCATTCTTCAAATACTTGGTTACGTCATATAATCAACTCAGGCCTACGCATCGTGCAAATAGTCATTAAACCACTCGGTACTAATCAATGATGGCAGCAACTAAGTCCTACATTATACCTTTCATTACGTTTCGATTACCCGCTTTGCGTCGCTACATGAAATATGTTTAACTAGTAAATTAAAAACACCTATAAATCATAACAATCCCACAGAACTTGACAGTGTACATTTGAAATGCAATAAATTAATTAGTCTAACGTTAATGCGTGGCTATAAATTATCACAGAATTTTAAATAGACATGCGTAAATCATTGGTAGTGAAATATTTTGTTTTGGATGTGTCTATAGTTCAATATGTAGTTATATATATATAATACATATGCGGTATGCCTGTGTAAAAATCCTTTTTGATTAAAAATGAACAAAAATATTCGTTCAATATTTTTGTTGATAATTCGGAGTTGCACTTTGAGTCTGATAAACTTTAAGCCTATAAGAATAAAATATACTCACGATTCTATAAAATCCCACTTGAAACACCACAACAATCCTTCATTATTAACTATAATTTCCCAACAAAGGGAAACTCAACCAACAGTCCATACACTCACTGAACGCACTGACACTAAACCGAACGCGCTCGTTAAAAAACTAAAACAAAAATGTCAAAATAGCGCGGCAAAAAATACATAGATAAAAAAAATGCAGATAAAAAATAATATTGACAGATAATTGAATTTTTACAAAAGAGGTTTTAACGTTTGGAGCGCTAACTCTATACGCGAATCGAAGGCGACTGGCGAATGAGACTACCACCCCCCTACTTTAGGCGTGGCCTCAGCATACCCACGACTGGGCGGGGCTCGGAGTAATTTTTTTCCTATTTATACTTTCTTGGTTTTATTATATTTGGTCGGCAGTTTATTATATTGTAATGTCTGTCTGTTTGTTTGTTCGTCATTGTATTGACTCCGTGATTTTTCGCGTCTTAATTGAGTGACTTTTTTGTGATAGGACAAGCTTGCCGCCATATTGTATTTAAAGCATTGGCCCAATGGGTGGGTTTAATTAGTGAAATGTTGATATTTTCTTGTCTGTGGTTTCGGAAATTTTATTTTTGAGAATTCCTGGAAGTTTTGCTGGGATTTATGCTGAAGATATTCGTAGTTCGTAATGTTGGTAACTGTTTTTGTAATTATACATTGAATTTAAGAGTAATTAATATTACGTTGCTATTTTAAGGGCTTGTTATATCATTATTATAATTTTGAATTAACTTTTTAAAGTTATTTTTGTTAAGAACACAATTTGACAACATTTCTTCATTTTATGTTGGTAAAGAGTGATTTATTTATCTCAACACCCCTATCATTACAGGTTATACCTAATGCGATAGTGTGGTCACCTTAATATTTAAAACTTATTACATACATCGTGATTCTTGCAAATTCACTCATTTAATAAATGTATCTAAGTATGTATACTAGTTAGGTATTACTTCATAAAACAAAAATGTTGGTTAATATCATGGATATGTTTTTAATGTATTTGTCTAGCATATTTTCTGAAAATACTAACTAATAATAAAAAATAAGCATCATTTTTAAAACTCTTCATATTTTCTCTACGAAACTTAAAAAAAAAATAGCATGATTAAATGATAATCATGCAACCTACGTAGCGAAGTAAATAACATTATAGAGGCGTAGTGGTTGATGTGTCGAATTTACAAGCAAGGAGTTGTAGGTTCAAACCCAGGCGAAGACTAATTTTTTTTTTAATGACATTCGTTCTTTTAGCCTGATAGATAATCCTTCAGCTTCACTATACCAAAATTATAAAGAGAAAATATTTTTTTTGTGTGTTTGTACCGAATTAGCTCCGAAACTACTTGACGGATTTTAACCATTTTTTTACCAATATAAAGCCATATCGCAAAGTAACATAGGCTTTAAGTCTTTTTTAAAAGAAACAGGGTCCTTAAGAAAATTGTAATAATGTCGTAATATTTTGATTTTGATATAATGTTGATATCAAAATATTGAAATATTGCAATGTACTAGGATATTAGTAGTATAGATATCTGTGAGCGAAGCCGCGGGCAAAAGCTAGAGATTTATAAATAAGTAGATAATATTTTTTTTATGATAAAAATATTTAAAACTAGCTTCCGCCCGCGACTCCGTCCGCGTGGATTTCGAATGTTTTATAGCCTATAGCCTACCTCAATAAATGGGCTATCTAACACTGAAAGAATTTTTCAAATCGGACCAGTAGTTCCTGAGGTTAGCGCGCTCAAGCAAACAAACAAACTCTTCAGCTTTATAATATTAATAATAATAAAGTATAGATAACTCCAAATAATTGTTTACATTCTAAGAAAAAATATTGGCATTATTATACTATTAGTGTAATTATTTTAAAATAGTACTTAGATACACAATTATTATCTATAATTAATTAAAAAGCCTGTCTTAAACATTAATTGATCGCGTTAATGATTAGCCTCTGGCTCCAATTACCCCAAGACAGGAAACTAGCTTTTGCCTGCGGTTTCGCCCGCGTTAAGTAGCCTATCTCGGGTCTACTCTCTACATGCCAAATTTCATCAAAATCCGTCCAGCGGTTTAGTCGTGAAGGCGTAATAGACAGAGTTACTTTCACATTTATAATATTAGTATGGATATGGATGGATTACTTAGTAGGTACCTACCTACTAGACACCTCGTTGTTCTAGCGGTGACAAAGCTAACTACAACTTGATAGGTAGATGGGAAATTATCCACACACAGGTACCAACGACATAGTATTTGTAACATTGGTCTAGCTCTACCAGTTATAAAGGGCGACTACTTAACCTTAGGTCTAGGAATCGATTCTCAGTTCAAACTTCAAACAGTGATAAAAAACATAACATAACATAACATAACATAACATAACATCACGCCTGTATTCTCCGAAGGGGTAGGCAGAGGTGCACATACAGTACACCCACATTTCGCCAGTTATGTTTTTAGGTTCCAATGTAATAGGGGGCGAGCCTATTGCCATCAACCGGGCACAAATCCAGACTCCGTGCTGCTACTAAGAATTACCTAATGGAAAAACCCAGTAACACTTTGCCCGGCCCGGGACCTCGTGCTCAGCAGTCGCGCTTAGCAACCACTAGACCAACGAGGCAGTCATTGCTCACCTACTTTTGAAAATCTAGAAACAGAACAACTTGTAAGATACTTTAACACAACAAGAAACATTATCTCTCTCATCCCCTCCCACCCCTCGGAGGGGTTGAAAGTAAAATAAAAGAACATTCCGAAGGGAGTTTTTTAATTAGTCACTTTTTTTAAGTGGGTTTTAAGATGGATGCTGCGTTTAGACGCGACAGTAGAGTACATAGTTATTTGGTGAGCCAGTGGCGAAATATCTAAGTACCTACTAGAATCAGGGACTAGAATTGTAATGTTATTTTTCTTCGGGTAACGCTATCCGAACAAAAGTAATGAATTTTTAATTTTTTTAAGTCTCTGATTCGATTCAACAACATAACTACGCTTACACGTCTGCCTTCCCTTTTGAGGATTATAGGCGTGATGTTATGTATGTTTAGTATGTGGGTTAGTTAAATCTACATTATGTAGGTATATTTCCATATCAAGTAACATAATATTATTTATTATATATTGTGTTGTGATTTGTGCTTATAAATCAATGCATTAGGTCCTCGTAGGTAACTATTGTATAAAAATAACACTATTGGTGTTGAAAATCAATTTAGTTTTATTCACAATATAAATGGTGAAACAATCTCATTTTGTTTTCTATAAAATTATAGAGTTATATAAATATTTCCAAGCTACAAGCTGATTGCAAAACTTTTCAATTCAAATACCTACCTACGCCTTCTACCTATAGTAAATTGATTTATATTCCAACTGTTCAGAAACCAAACGCAATTTAAAAATGCTTGATTATAAAGCAAGTATTAACGCTCTGACCGATTTTCGGTCACGGCGGCCTGTCTCATCTGAGACTAGCCAACTACGCAGGAGATATTATAGTGCATAAGTATGCGCGAACACAGGTGCACTCCCTATTCCCTCACTCTCATAGTCCAGGACGGTGAGACACGACCGGCGAGAGATCAGGCGCAGGACCAACGGCTTAACGTGCCTTCACGCACGTAGTCTCGACATGTGAAAATGGTCGCCCATCACAGGCTGGCCGCGGCGAGCACGGCTTAACCTCGCAGATTGAATAGCTAGCTCCACAAGCAAGCAAGGGAGCTAGTATAACCTCCCTAAACATTCTAACTGAGACCCCGGCACTCTATGGCGTTCGCTAAACTATTTTATATCTATTTCTTGGCGTAAATATGCAAGTAGAGAGCCTCCACGAGTGACGTCACTGGACGGTCAACCTCGCTACCATCCTTGTTGGCTGACCAATCTCTACACCACAGCATGACCTGTTCCATGTGGCTATTGGCTCATGCCGGTACGAAGGAGAAGCTGTACTCCAGAACTGGTAGAATATATGAAACTATACAAGTTATATACACCTAAATATTCTATATACAGACACATGCATTATTTCTATCTTTAAACACAATAAAATAGTTCAATCCATTTATTATTTTTGCTAGCGCCAGTAACTCTCCCAATTCAAACGCACCTCAAATATCTTAGCAAACAGTGAATAAGTCTTTCTTTCCCGTAAAACACGGACAATGTTTTCTTTCTTCCTTTAACATGGCAGTAAGTCCACATAACTTCGCTCCGTTTTTAATTAAAAAACTAACTAACAAGTCACTTTGGTATATTTGAGACGAAGAAAAAAGCGTGTAATGGTTCCTTTTTTGAATTTAAATTTGTTTCTCTTTTCAATTTTGTGAGAAACTGATGACTTTTTGTTTTTTTTGTAATTTTTCTTCGATGCTACCACGATGATTGGTTTATGTAGTTATTAGTTTTTATAAGAAATGCTTCCTGAAAATAATAATAGATAGATTATTAAACTTCTGAAGTTAATATTCTACATAGGTCGTAGGTAGATAGATACCTACATAAAATTATTCATTGCAAACCAAGGAACAGTATACAGAAACAAACTATAAACTCGTTATAGGTACCTAAGTATGTATGTAATCTACCGATAGTTAAATATTTAACTCATATTGTATTCAGACAGTTTACAGCTTTAGCAAAAACAATGCGAAATATCCTCCAATACCTACATCAATAATACATTCCGAGAAAATAACAGTAACTAGATGTACAAGTCGATGAAAACACAGCTATTGTTTCAAGTAGGTCCAACACTCATGTCGGTACCTAATTTTGTATCCAATTTCTCACATTAAAATAATAGAAATGTTGTTTTGGAGAAAATGTAAAGTAGGCCCCAAATATTTACCAACAACTACTAATTTGGAACAGTAAAATCACACCTAGCAATTTCGTGTGGCCACAAAAAAATAATAAATAAATCCGACGCAAATTAAATAGAAACAATTTCTCAGGAGTATTGCTTAGAAAATTACTGTTTTGTGTCTCATTACGCCCAGTTTTTTAACGAAACGCCCTATAATAAACGTCAATTAGTCATAATTACTACTCAACGCATCAAGTTGGCTTTAATGAGCTACGAATAAGAACAAAAATTAAAGGAAATGGTGTAATAAAGATCGTATATTGAGAATAATGATACGTCTCGATGTGTATAATATGATTCAATGAAACGTTTCGCCGACTCAACCAGATATGTATCTTTTGCAGGCAATTTTCTAGATAGTAATCTGACTGGTTTAATAAATTGGTACTCGTAATGCCATCTGTTGTGTAATAGATATACTAAAAATAGTTAGGTAAAAATAGTAGTCACTGTTAGAATAGCGACATCTAGCGGCGAGTAGCAGTTCAAATATAAGCTTGTTGTTTTTAATGGTTTAACTAGTTTTACATAGGAGTTATAGATGGCGCTGTTGTCAATGTTAACACATTCCGTTGTTTTATTACAGACACATTATTAAGTTAATTTAATAGATGCGGCTGTAAAATTTTATTGAAAATAAAAATTTAGACTAAGAGATTCAAGATTTCATTACATTTACCAACCACTACCGACTTTGCACAAATATAACTGTGACATTATAAATTATGGTTCATCTAACGGAAGACGCAATTATTTCTTGTATAACATTTTATAAATACACAAAAAATATAACTTGTTATGCACGGTAATGAAATGATAATGTAATCAGCATTTTAAGTTACATTCAGTCCAAAAATAGAAGATAAAATTATTCATGACAGTTTGCTGAGAACATCGCTGCATCTATTAAAGAATAATGATATCTTGAGAACAATCAGCGTGTGTTTGATTTGAAAATAGTAGCAGACTATTTTATCAATACGCAGTGTCTGATCATAGATTAGGCAAAACTGCAGACACGACAATTCTCGAACTTTGGGGAGTCAAGTCTGAGAAGAGAGAGACAGGAGAATTGGAAATTAGGTGAAATACCTAATACTTATGTATAGAATTAAATAAATAAAGCGTCGTCTTCATGCCTTTGGGACAAGGTATGTGGACTTAATCCATTTAATCTTCTTCTTTACTATATAAAAATAAATTTCTTTTCGTTAGACTCGCTAAAACTAGAGAACGGCTGGACCGATTTGGTTAATTTTACTTTTGAAATTATTGTAGAAGTCTAGAGAAGGTTGATATGGTGGGAAGGCGATACGTAGTCGAGTCAGTTAGTTAATTAATAATTCAACTACACAGATATTATAGTGCAAAAGTATGCTTACAAATACAGGCACACTACATTCCCTGATTCTCATAGTCCACGACCGGAGCCGACCGAAAACGGTCTCCCATCCTAAAACTAACCGCGGCGAGCACTGCTTGACCTCGCCAAATCGACTGACCTGCGCGGTAGCCAGAGCTACGATCGCCTCATTAACATCTATCTATGTTTTAACATCACCTTGTCGGTTAGGCAGAAATCAGAATCAAACCACACCAGTCCAGTCTGTACTACGTAATCTATGGCTATCTGTTTATAATCTGTGTATATTACCGGCGCTTGCCGGCTGCCTGGGTTTATAGTCGGCAGTGTGTGTCGTGATTGTAAAGCAGGAAACTACAACATGGCCAAAGTATGTACACATTATTTTATTATTAATTTATCAATATAATTAAGAATATAGCCGATTGGTATTACTATTAGACTGGAAAGTCAAAAATCACAACTAAAAGCTCTCATGCACCATCTTTTCAAATTATTATGCGTATTTAGTTATCAGTAGCTAAAAACGGTGAAGGAAAACATTGAAGAAACCGCCACAGCTGAGAGATTTTTCAACGGTGTGTGAAGCCATGTCAGAGGCCTACAGGCGGTTTAAACTCTGACACCAGGTTGTTAGCATACGATAACGAATAATCTAAGGAAAAAATTAAGTGTTATCGTTTAGTTACATAACATTACCATGTCGTTAAATACAAGGTGATTAATGAATGATGTTTGGATTTATATTTACTTAGATGGTTCTTCTTCTTCTTCTGTTCCTCTCCAATTACTGGAGGTCGGACATCAGCTTTGAAGTATTTCTCTTAGTCCCTGGTCTCTATCTCCATAGTAAGAACTGTTACAGTTTTTCTAAAACATAACTGGCGAAATGTGGGTGTACTATATGTGCCCCTCTGCCTACCCCTTCGGGGAATACAGGCGTGATGTTATGTTATGTTTTTTTTCTAAGCAATTGTAGAAATATATTATTTGGTTTTATCGTAAGTACACTGCCCAGTCTAGCGGTTGCTAAAACATAACATCACGCCTGTATTCCCCGACGGGGTAGGCAGAGGTGCACATATAGTAGGTAGGTACACCCACATTTCGCCAGGTATGTTTTACGGTCCCAATGTAATAGTGGGCGCGCCTATTGCACTCAACCGGACACAAATCCAGACTCCGTGCTGCTACTGAGGATTACCTAATGGAAAACCTAGTAACACTTTGCCCGACCCGGGATTCGAACCCAGGACCTCGTGCTCAGCAGTCGCGCTTAGCAACTACTAGACCAACGAGGCAGTCCTGTCTAGAGATCGCTAAGTGGGTTCGAATCCCAAGTGGGGCAGTGTATCTGGGATTTTCCATAAGTTCCTTTGTCCTGCCCAGCCTGTACTACCTCCTACTCTCTTTAGTACATGATGCAGGCCAACAACCGGGCCATCCGGGTGGCAAATTTTTTATCTAAAAGTATCTAGATCTCACGAAAAGAAGATGAAGAAGCAGTCAGAAGTCTGCATATGTGCCTTATTGATGGCAATAGGCTTGCCTCCTATTACATTGTGACCTATAACTCCTATAAAGTAACTGGCGAGATGTGGGAGTATTCAACACCTCTGCCTACCCCTTCGGGGACACATGCGTGATGTAATAACCATACAAAACACTAAACTAATTATTAACTACAAGAAATACTTCAAGTCATCCATTACATAAGTAGGTATAATATATGCCTACTGAACAACAGACTTAAGTCAATAAAGTGGGATAAACTATGAACTCATAAGATAAACATTATATTAATACACGCTTAGGTACACACGCGACTTCGTCCGCTTGTCAATTTTCTACATTCATAACATAACATCATCACGCTCGTATTCCCCGAAGGGGTAGGCAGAGGTGCATAATTGGTACACCCACATTTCGCTAGTTATGTTTTTAGGTCCCAATGTAATAGGGGGCGAGCCTATTACCATCAACCGGGCACAAATCCAGACTCCGTGCTGCTACTGAAAATGTCAGAAATCGTTAAATTAATTTATTCTTTGATTCCAGGTTAACATACCGTCCTTTAAGATGAACGATGGCAGGGAGATTCCTGCGCTAGGCTACGGCACTTGGCTAGGAATGGATGAAAATGTAAGAATATCCTGTTTTTGTTTTGTGAACTGATAGTCCAGGATCCATGGACCATCTGACGACCTGGACGACGATTGGCGCAGTGGCTAAGCGATTGGACTGCTGCGCTAAGGGTTGCGGGTGCAATTCTCGCTCCGGGAAAAATTTGTGAGAACTGATGTTTGGGTGTTTGTGCATGTGATATTTCATGTTTGTGAAACGCACCCACGATACAGGAGAAATTCCCTGTGAGGGGCGATGTTTAAAAAAATATATTACGAATAATAAGCTTAGTAGTAATGAATTATAAAACTGGTCGGTGGATCCTAGACTATAACCAAATGGACTATATTCTCGTTCATCATCAACTGAAAGACTTCCACTGCTGAACAAAGGCCTCCCCCTAATGGGCTGCCATAATCCCCACGCTTGACACGGCTTGGGGATCGCAGTATTGGTGGTAGTTACAGAAGACGCTGCTGCCCATCTTCTGGATTTTCCCTTAGTCCTACGACAACCACGGATAAAAATGATTTAAAAGCTATTGGTCGTATTAAAAAAAACATTTATTTACATGGAAGCCAATTTACAGGATTTTTTTCATATTAATTATCATCTAATGAAAAATATTATATAATTTTTTTTTCTAGTTAAAATTCTGCGCAGACGGCTTCCCCAAGATGATCGAAGCTCTCTCTTATGCCATAGACGTCGGATATAGACACATAGACACTGCCCACCTCTATAGAGTTGAGCCGGAAGTTGGAGAGATCATAAACAAGAAGATTAAAGATGGCGTCGGTAAGAGGGAAGAGTTTTTCATTACTACCAAGGTTGGTATCACCTTGCTGATCAGTTTAAGGTTAAGCAACACACGCTGAGGTTAGTTTTTGGATGGGTGATCGTTATTTAATAAGTTAGGTATTTTTGTAGACGATAGCTTTGAAGTTAATCAGTGGTTAAAAATTGTTAATTCATTACGTTAATAATTATGTTTTTTTATTTTTGTCTGTTCCGGCTAATCTCCGAAACGGCTGGACCGATTTTTACTTGACGTCAGAGAATAGAAATGCCAACAGACTTAAGTAGGGTTATATATACAGTAGTTTAAGTGATAATACAGATATTATCCTCGTTTATGAATATGATGGATTATTTTTACTTCTCTCAGTTTCTTGACAACTCCTCAGGTGTGGCACCACTTCCACCGGGAGGCTGACGTGGAGGTCTCCGTGAGGAACAGCCTCCGGCGCATGCGCCTGGACTACGTGGATCTAGTTCTCATGCACTGGCCTATGGCTATCTCGGTGAGTCAGCACATTTACCCTTCACTTATAATATCCTGCGGGTACTTGCGGGTTCGATTCCCGCACGGGACAAATATTGTGTGATCCGCAGATATTTGTCTCGAGTCTGGGTGTTTGTGTTTGTGATAGTTTATGTTTGTGTAACGCACCCACGACACAGGAGAAATTCTTAGTGTGGGGCGACGTTTTTTTAAGTAAATTATGTTAGAAAGAAAGAAATAATTATTTGATACCGTACAGACAGTACAAAAAAAAACAAATACATCAAATTGAAGTTTTTTCAAAATAACGACCTTTATTAAAAACCTAATTTAAAAGAATAAAACGATCTAAAAACAAAACACATTTTTTTTTGTCTGTCTGTCTGTTTGCTAATCTCCGAAACGACTGGCCCGATTTTGACGGCACTTCTGGTAAGTAACAAGGACAACATACGACAAAAGATTAGTAAAGATACAACTATAAACCCAAGACTGCCTCGTTGGTCAAGTGGTCGCTAAGTGCGACTGCTGAGCACGACGTCCTCGGTTCGAATCCCGGGTCGGGCAAAGTGTTACTGGGTTTTTGGTGTAATTCTCAGTAGCAGCACGGAGTCTGGAATTGTGCCCGGTTGATGGCAATAGGCTCGCTCCCTATTACATTGGGGCCTAAAAATATAACTGGCGAAATGTGGATGTACTATATGTGCATTGTGCACCTCTGCCTACCCCTTCGGGGAATACAGGCGTGACGTTATGTTTTTTTATTTATTTTATTTTATTTATATATTTATATAATATACTTTATTGTACACCAAATTATAAGGAATAATGATTTTTAATGTTTTTATAAACCCAAATTATGCTTTGATTACGACAGCCAGTCTTCTCAAATGGTCTTCGTAATTTTCAGGAGCTGGGCGTTGATGAGAAGATAGACTACCTAGAAACTTGGCGCGGCTTCGAGAACGTACTATCAAAGGGACTAGCGAAGGCCATAGGTGTGTCCAACTTCAATGTAGATCAGATGAAGAGGTTGCTCGCTCACTGCAAGGTGCCGCCTGCCGTTAACCAGATTGAGGTGAGAGGTGGGGCGTAGCTACTGCATAACAGGGCCCCCGGGCTACAGGGGCCCCGAACGTTAACATCATCATCATCATCATCAGGTTGCAGGTTCGACTCTCTCACGGGACAAAACTTCGTGCGATCCGCTGATGTTTGTCCCGAGTCTGGGTGTTTGATGTGATATTTCATGTTTGTGAAACGCACCCACGATTCATGAGAAATTCCTAGTGTGGGACGACGAATGAAAAAAAATACATAACTCTTCATTATTACATTATTTCCAGATAAATCTAAACCTTGGTCAAAAAGAGCTGGTGGAGTACTGCCAGGCCCAAAACGTGTTGGTCGTGGCATATTCCCCGTTCGGTACCATGGTGCCGTCCCGGGACTTCCCCAACAGTCCGGAGCCGAAGCTAGACAACCCCACCATGGTGGCAATAGCCAAGAAGTACGGAAAAACCGTCACACAGGTCACCCTTCGATACCTGGTAAGGATTTTAACTTACGATATCCGAAACGAAGCTTGGGGATTATGGCAACCACCTCCCCCTTAAAGGGAAAGCCTTTGTTCAACAGCGGACGTCTGCCGGCTGATGATGATGATCCAAAAAGCCGTGGAAAATAAATGAATTGTTTTATGTACTATATAAGGGAAAATCCAGAAGTTGGGCAGCAGCGTCTTCTGTAACTTCACCACCAATACTGCGATCCCCAAGACACTTGCCAAGCGTGGGGATTATGGCAACCACCTCCCCATTAAAAGGAAGGCCTTTGTTCAACAGCGGACGTCTTTCGGCTGATAATGAAGATGAATTTCTATTATAATAATAATAATAACAGCCTATAACTGTCCCACTGCAGGGCAAAGGCCTCTTCTCGTATGGAGAAGGATTGAGCTTTTGATCACCACGCTAGCTCACTGCAGGCGGTTTCAGATAATTAAATCCAGGTTTCCTCACGATGTTTTCCGTCACCGTTAGTCAATGGTGTCTTAGAACAAATAAGAAAGTATTTATAACATTGAAAAAGTCACATTGATCCTTCCCCGGTTTGAACCTGCAACCTTGGGCATACAAATCCGGTATGTTAACCACTAGACCACCACGACATTCTATTATGATGTAGCTAATTAATACTCTTTAATTACTCTTTTGTTCACAGTACCAACGCAACATAATCACTTTACCCAAGACAGTGACAAAGACACGGGTCGTCGAAAACGCTTCCATTTTCGACTTTGCCCTGGACAAAGCTGATATGGACACATTGGCTGCATTCGACAACGGTTACCGCACAGTCCGGCCTGTATTCTGGCAGGATTATCAACATTACCCGTTCGATAAAGTCCCGGGGAAAATGGATATTCCGGTAGATCTACGAATCTGGAAAAATGGTATCAATTTGGATATTGATTAAAATGATACTTAATCGGTTATATAATAAATTAAATGATGAAATACAATATTTGTTATTAAAAAAGTCGGTTTTATTTCAATACTAGCCTCCACCCGCGGTTTCGTTTGCGTAGAATATTTGATTGCATCTTTTCCGATACAGAATCATTTGCATACAGATTTTGAGTATGTTTGTCTTTACGCTCAAACGGCTAGACCGATTTTAATGAAATTTCATATTACCTGCTACAATTTTTCGGGATAAAAAGTAGCCTATGTGTTAATCTAGGGTGTCGGCTACTTCCAAAATTGTTTTTTTTTTAACGAAAATGCCTAGTTTCGTCTTCAGAGTCAGAAGTCGAAGAACAAAGTGTGGTTCAAACTCAGTTAGAAGTGCAAAAAATTTATCAAAGCTATAGTTATTATGCCCAAGGCTCGTCTAGTTCACCTTGGAACTACTGTTGACCTGTTAGCGATGGTATTATAACATGACAACTCCAGTTATGGCACTAAACAGTTTAATAACTTAACATATAAATTAAATTTAGGTGTATGTTAGTTTAATTTTTTGTCGGCCTGTTTGTTCTGGCTAATCTCCGAAACTGCTGTATCGATTTTTACCTGATAATATAAGGAGTTACTTAGGCTTATCTTAATTTCGAACATATACATTTTTAGTGAAAAAACACGGGTAAAGTCGCTACAATATAATATTGTATTACGCTTATAATATTAGTGTGGCGAAAGTTTGTGTTTTTGTTTCCTCTTCACGCTCAAACGGCTAAACCGATTTTGATGAAATTTCATATGTAGGTAGCTGAGACCCTGGATTAATACCTAGGCTTTTTATCAAGAAAAAATGCAGCGGCTATCACCGCGGGGCGCAGCTAGTAATATATAATTCTTCTGCACCGTGTCACCTAATGTTTCTAATTTAGAATGTAAGTCAAATAATAAATTAACATCTCGTTTTTTGTTGTGACCCCTCGATAACACATGACTTCTAATACTTTATCTAGTTGTTTGTTTAAACATTTATCTTAGGTTAGAAATGTTAGGAAATAAATAAATAATAACAGCCGAAGTATAACTGTTCTATTGCAGGGCAAAGGCCTCTTCTCGTATAGAGGAGGATTGAGCATTGATCACCACGCTAGCTCACTCTGAACTTAAAAAATCACACTATATAACTCTAATATTATAAAGGCGAAAGGTTGTGAGTGTGTTTGTATGTTTGTTACCTCATCACGCTCAAACGGCCAGAATTATTTTGATGAATTTTCGTATGGAGGTAACTTACACCCTGGATTAACAAACACGCTAGTTTTCATCCCAAAAAAACGTGGCGGTTAACACCGCAGGGCTAGTAGATTCATAAATCCAGGTTTCTTCACTATGTTTTCCTTCAGCGTTGGCTGGTATTTTAGAATATAGAAGAAAGTATTTTATGATAGTAAGAAACTCACAATGCATACTTGCCTGTTAGAACCTGCAACCTTGTACATACAAATCCAGTCTGTCAACCACTAGGCCCCTACGACACACTTAAATAAATGTTAAGAATTAAGAATTAACACATAAAGTGAATTTATAAAAAAAGTTCAAAACGAATCGCTCATATTGATGTAACCAAGTTACACTAAAATCACACACTTAGACTTAACACCATCCAATCTATTATCGACTTTAACTCACTGTAATAAAGTTCAATACCCAACAACCCGAAATCATACTAAAAAGTTCCATTGACCCTCCGTTTTATGATTTGAAGTCTTATTACAATGCGCTTAAAGTTCAATATCGAATCGAATGGTATGTAAAGCCCTCATTAAGTAACAGTATGATAAATGTATGGGAGACTTGTCATTCGTGCTTTAGTAGAATTGAGATGATGTTGTGCGTTGTTCTGTTTACTATTGTAGCGGGAGCGGTAAGTGATAATAATTATTAATTATAAAACATAACATCACGCCTGTATTCCCCGAAGGGGTAGGCAGAGGTGCACATACAGTACACCCACATTTCGCCAGTTATGTTTTTAGGTCCCAATGTAATAGGGGGCGCGCCTATTGCCGTCAATCGCACAAATCCAAACTCCGTGCTGCTACTAAGAATTACCTAACGGAAAAACTTAGTAACACTTTGCCCGACCCGGGATTCGAACCCAGGACCTCGTGCTCAGCAGTCGAGCTTAGCAACCACTAGACCAACGAGGCAGTCCTATCCTACCCCAGTATAATTATGTATTCAGTATATCAGGGTTTTTAATTTTTAGTAAACCGGAACTCCCATCGAATAACTAAATATTGTTTATTTAAACGTCGCCCCACACTAGGAATTTCTCCTGTATCGTGGGTGCGTTTCACAAACATGAAATATCACATACACAAACACCTAGACTCGGGACAAACATCTGCGGATCGCACAAATTTTTGTCCCGTGCGGGAATCGAACCGTTAGCGCAGCAGTCGCTTAGCGTTATTATTTACTAGCTGCGCCCCGCGGTGTTACCCGCTACATTTTTCGGGATAAAAAGCCTATGTGTTAATCCAGGGTGTCAGCTTACTCGGTATGAAATTTCAGTAAAATCGGTCAAGCCGTTTGAGCGTGAGGAGGTAACAAACATACAAACACTCACAAACTTTCGCCTTTATAATATTAGTGACGAAATTAATCATAAAATAATATATAGGAGGAGTAGGGATATAAATCGTTGTCACATTCTATCAGCAAACAAAGCATTGTCCTGCAATTATTGTCTGTCATTAGGTATTAATTAATTTACCTTTCAATTAATGTGCGGAAATATACCAAGGCGAAAACTATGACGCATCGATTGTTTAGCAACTTATCTACTACTATTGTTTGTCTCATATCAATCGATCTGCAAGGTTAAGCTGTGGTAGCCGCGGCCTGCCTTATGACCGGTGATTGTCAATAATAATAACAGCCTATAACTGTCCCACTGCAGGGCAAAGGCCTCTTCTCGTATAGAGAAGGATTGAGCATTGATCACCACGCTAGCTCACTGCGGGCGATTTCAGATTATTAAATCCAGGTTTCCTCACGATGTTTTCCGTCACCGTTAGTCAGTGGGGTCTTAGAATAACTAAGGAAGTATTTATAACATTGATAAAGTCATAGCCTGAGTTTAAATCTGCAACCTTGTGCACACAAATATTGCGAGGGTTCGCTTCTAAGGCATCAGTGTTACTGGGTTTTTCGATAAGATAATTCTTGGATTTGTGGCCGATTTGTGGCAATAGGCTCACCCCCTATTTCATTGGGTCCTATAAATTAACTGGCGATCCTCTGCCTACCCCTTCGAAAAACACAGGCGTGATGTTGAGATATCTAGTTATCCGTACTATCCCTACTAATATAATAAACGCGAAAGTTAATAAGTATGGATGAATATTTGTTACCCTTTCGCGTAAAAACCACTAAACGGATTTTAATTAAATTTCATATGGAGGTGGCTGACACCCTGGATTAACACATAGGCTTTTTATCCCAAAAAAATGTACCGGGTAGCACCGCGGGGCGCAGCTAGTATTTTATATTTATTTAAAAGTAATACCTATATGACATATTTAACTATTATTTTCAAATTAAAAACATAATAGCATCACCATTTTTTATTTTCAGTTATGCGATGAAAAAGATGGCGGCGCGGCGTTCAGAGTACAGTTGAATGATGGGAAAGCTATACCAGCGTTGGGTCTTGGGACCTTCTTAGGATTCGATAAGGTAATGGAGGGGGGGGGGGGGTAACATTTACTATTAGTTACCTACGTTCCTTCTTATATCACTGATGGTTCTTAGACTTCTTGAGGTACTGTCGCTGGCTATCGCGCGGATCAGTTGGTCTGCGAGGATAAGCCGTGCTCACTGCGGTCAGTCTTGTGATGGGTGACCGTTTTTTCTTTTTCTGGTCCTGCGCTTGATGTCTCTCCGGTCGTATGTACAAGAGCACTATGAGAGTGAGGGAATAGGGAGTGCACCTGTGTTTGCGCATACTTGCCATTCCCAGACTCGAGACAAACATATGTAGTTCGCACAAATTTCTGCCTCGTGCGGGAATCGGACCCGCAACCCTTAGCGCAGCAGTCCGATCGCTTAGCCACTGCGCCAATCAAGTCGTCCAAAACATATATTCATTAACCATACGATAAGAATACTATAATGATAGTACTAAATATATCTTTCACATTTCTTCAGAATGGACAGAAGAAGGTGGAGGAACATGAGGTGGAGTATCCTGTGACGTGGGCTCTCCAGGCTGGATACAGGTACCAGAACAAATAATTAATGTTAACATGAGCTGCCAAATTCAAATGTCACGCGTTATACACTAGCTGCGCCCCTCGCTATTACGCGCTACATTTTTTCGGGATACAAAGAGCCTGTGTTTTAATCCAAGATGTCAGCTACCCTCATACCAAATTTCATCAAAATCGGTCCAGCCGTTTGAGCGTGAAGAAGTAACAAACATACAAACACGCTACAAACTTTCGACTTTATAATATTAGTGTGTTTGTTGTGCTTTCACCAGGATGATAGACACTGCAGCAGCCTACCACGACGAAGATCAAGTGGGAGCTGGAGTGAGAGCATCAGGGGTTCCACGAGAGGACGTCTTCATTGTCACCAAGGTAACATTGGGAGCATTGATCACCACGCTAGCTCACTGCGGTTAACGATTACAGATCATTGTCATGGTCATCATCCGGTGTTATCTATTTCGTCAACATGGTTTGGTGTCTTCAATAATTTGATTTGTATATATATGCTGCATTTCCCTAAGGTTTGGGCCATACACAATTTTGCCTAAGTAAAAATCTTATGAGGCCTGTTCAACAGTGGATGTCTTCCGGCTGATGATAATGAAGATAAAAAAGCTCATCCCATTAGCCGGACATGTATCCAGAGTCCGTGCTGCTGAGAATTATTTATTTATTCTTCATACAAAAAATATGTACAAGGCGGACTTAATGCCTTAGGCATTTTCTACCAGTCAAACCTTTGGGTAGTGCAGAGAGGGATCACTGTAGGTATGCACAAACAGTTGCAGTTTACCTGATGGAAATACTCAATAACACTTTTCCCGATCTGGTTTCGAACCCAGAACTCTCAGCAGTCGCGCTAATGACCACTACAGCAACGAGGCAGTCCATTAATAACAATAAGGCTATTAAAACCTCTCTCCTCATATCCACAGCTTCCTTCTCACGAGCAACGAGATGTGGTTGCCTCTCTGAGAAGATCTCTAGAACGCCTCAACATGTCCTACGTCGACCTGTACCTAATACACACGCCTGTAGCATACAAGGTACGTATCCTTATGTATTAGAGCTCATTAGTACTGACAGGTTACCCGCACTGTGCTTGCGCTCTGTACCTCATGGTAATTGCATTAAATACATCATAGTCTTAGAGCTCATACGCAATGTCTGGTTACCCGCAAATACAATTGGACGTAGTTAAGCAAAAGGGATCCATCCCACACTAACAGCAACATTGAGTTAGACATACTAAAGAGGTAAAAAAGTAAACCTAAGTACACTTAAGACTGCCTCGTTGGTCTAGTGGTCGCTAAGCGTGACTGCTGAGCACAAGGTCCTGGGTTTGAATCCCGGGTCGGGCAAAGTATTTTTCAGTAGCAGCATGGAGTCTGGATTTGGTCCCGGTTGATGGCAATAGGCTCGCCCCCTATTACATTGGGACCTAAAAACATAACTGGTGGCGAAATGTGGGTGTACTATATGTGCGCCTCTGCCTACCCCTTCGGAGAATACAGGCGTGATGTTATATGTATGTGTGTGTGTGTAAGTACACTTAATCCCATAACTCAAATGCTAAAATACAAGAAAATACCCTTCGTCTGCCATTAAACCAGCAGGTTTACTGTATCGCATTGATAAAGAAATACGATCTAAACTTTAAAGTCAAATATCTCAAAATTAGTTCGATGTGGATTGGATCCTTTCTGCTTAACTTTGTGTACGTAATATTTATTTCTATGCGCACTGTGCGGCTGCGGGTACCCACAAACCAATGAGGCAATCTAAAATAATAATAATAATAATAACAGCCTATAACTGTCCCACTGCAGGGCAAAGGCCTCTTCTCATATAGAGAAGGTTTGAGCATTGATCACCACGCTAGCTCACTGCGGGCGATTTCAGATAATTAAATCTAGGTTTCCTCACGATGTTTTCCGTCACCGTTAGTCAGTGATGTCTTAGAATAACTAAGAAAGTACTTATAACATTGAAAAAAAGTCACATTGATACTTGCCCGGGTTTGAACCTGCACTTGTGCATACAAATCCGGTATGTTAACCACTAGGCCACCACGACATTCTAAAATACATTACTTTTTTATATTTCAGCCAGACCACAGTGGGTATGATGTCATAGACTATCTGGACACATGGAAGGGTATGGAAGAAGCCAAAACACTAGGTCTAGCCAAGTCTATTGGCATATCTAACTTCAACATCTCCCAGATTGAGAGACTGTTGGACAACTGCAAGATTAAGCCATCAGTGTTGCAGGTCGAGGTGAGTGTAAGGCTAGTCTTAGTACTGTCCGGGAGACCCGTACGGGGCTTCTGAACACAGGAGACCCGTACGCCCGCATCATCATCAGCTGGAACACGTCCACTGTTAAACAAAGGCCTCCCCTTTAGAGTGCGAGGGGTTGCCATAATCCCCACGCTTGGCAAGCGGCTTGGGGATCGCAGTATTGGTGGTGAAGTTACAGAAAACGCTGGTGCCCATCTTCTGGATTTTAGCCGATCGCCGTCGGCATCCACGAATAAAAACACATCCTTCTTCGTCTTTTTAATAATTGCTTAGGTTTTATCTTGATTATATTATAAATTGATCATAAAGTTTTACAATGAGAGCAAGAAAGAAAAAAATTATATAGAGCGAAGAGATTCTGCATGAAAACAGATTGTGACCTATCTATAGATCGACCGCGACGAGCGTAGCTTAACCTGAATCGATCATCCTTCCAAAAGAATTTCTCTACCTACCTATATTATCAATTTCCAGGTGAACCTAAATCTAGCCCAGAACAAGTTGCTAGACTTCTGCAAGAGCCACGATATCGTGGTCATGGCTTACACCCCCTTCGGGTCCCTGTTCAGCAAGGAGTCTGGACCCCCACCTCCGAGAGTTAATGACCCCACACTCCTGGAACTCGCTAACAAATATAACAAAACTACGCCCCAAATTGTCCTAAGATATTTGGTAAGTTTCATTTAATTTTAGGACCGTACAATGGACTTTGTGGCTTCTTCAGGCCGTCGTAGCAATGTTGGCTGTCGTAGCAGGCCGTCGTAGTAGAATGTCATAGCAGGCTGTCGTAGCCGGCCGATTAAAGGCGAAAGTTTGTGAGTGTATTTGTTACCTCTTCACGCCCAAACGTCTTGACCGATTTTGATGAAATTTCATATGGAGGGAGCTGACACCCTGGATTAGCACATAGGCTACTTTCTATCCCGAAAAAATGCAACGGGTAAACCCACGGGGTAGAGCTAATTATCCAATAAAACTATTCATTTCAGGTGCAAAGAGGTGTAGTGCCAATCCCAAAGTCTGTGAACAAGAGCCGGGTAGAGGAGAACATCAAAGTGTTTGACTTCAAACTCGACGAGGAAGAGATGAACATACTGGGTAAAGAGACACCAATGTTTGTCCAATACGGGAATCGCACCCGCAACCCTTAGCGCGGCAGTCCAATTGATTAGCCACTGCGCCAATCAGGTCGTCAAAAGAGTATATCAAAAAACAGAATACCTTTCTGGGCATCCGGATAATATCGAGGGATCTTTGTCCGGCTTTATGATTGATGATTTAACAAGCTTTGTAACTTGCAATGTTTGTATGTATGTGAGTTTGTTTTGGTCAAATCTTGCAATCTAAATTAGAACCACTTTTTGACATCCGATTGAAATGAGATTTTGCATACTTAAATAGGTTTGGTGACAATACAATATTATGGTATTTTTGATTTAAAAGCTTGTGTTAAAAATATATTTTTGATATAGTATTTTGGTTTTATTTCCAGGTAAATTCAACAAGGACTACCGGGTGGTGTTCCCATCTTTCTGGCAGGATCACCCTTACTATCCCTTCGAGAGGGTAGACACGCCGATACCCGACCTCTTCAAAGGATAAAACCTTATATATAACACTACATTATAAAACACAATCACAACTGCAATTTCAAACTATGATGCGAAAGAATGAGGCCAGAGTATGTCAGGATCGTATCAAATGGAAATCCGTAGTCTCTGCCTGCCCACTGGGAAACAGGTGTGACACTGTATGTGCCTATATATCGAGAATTAAAAAAAATTAAGAACCATTGATTTAATTTAAGTTTTAATCAGACCCTTAAACTGAAATAAAAATCGCTATATTGGATTATTTATATTTCTTATTCAGAAGACTTGTACTCTTAAAATAGGACAGTTTATTTATTTATTTATTTATTCAAGTATAGCCACATCATGATACATAAGTCCTTAAGAACTAAACGTTTGGATAACTACTTATTCCTATGTATATGACAATTAAGGCGTACATAGCTTATATTATCATTTGACTCAAGCCATAAGCTTTAAGATGTGGATGCGAGACACCACTACGTGCAGTGTGATGTGACATCTCGCTTCTACAGCGTAAACTGACCTGCTTACCCTATGTGTTTATCCAGGGTGTCAGCTACCTCCATATGAAATTTCATTAAAATCCATTCAGTAGTTTTTATGTGAAACAGTAACAAACATCCATCCATACACACAAACTTTTACGTTTATAATATTAGTAGGGGTATAGCAGTATAGCTGTCCTAAGAAAGTATATTTTCCTATGTAATATGTCAAATAAAGTTAATGGACGAAAACAAAGACAAACAACAAATAATAATTTATCATTATATTTTATATAAAATTATTTTATACATTTTTTTGAAAGCTTCCGATTTTCTCGCCGTATATATACAAAAATATTTAAACTATTCAATAATGTATAAAAACAGTTATTTTTCTTCTGTCATAGCTGGTCAGAGCCGTTATAACTATATCTCCGTTAAAAATAGCAGTGTTATAACGAAACTCACAACGAGACAGTTGATTCCCTATTAACTAATAATACTCTATTACTCAGAGTGATGATCGGTAATCCACAGGTCGAATCGTAAAAAACAACAAAAATATATACAAAAAAAAACATAAAAAAATAGTTAGTAATTATAAATAAGCTTACAAAAAAATTATATATTCCCTATTATTTTGTTGCTATTTTTGAGACTTAATTTGAATATATTTTTGCTGTTGAGCGTAAAAGAAGTTTTGACATCTCACTAGGGTTATTTTTTTAAAGACTTGGGGAAGTCAGCTTACCTATATTAATTTCACACCTGCCATGCTATTCTAAAGACTTACGATGTCAGATTTGACACTAGCGCATAGCAAGGCGACGTGCGTGTTGATATTAGTGGTTCAGAATAGCATAGCTACTAAGGATGTCCTATTGTAGCTTATTGTGTAGTTAAAAAATCTGTATAAAAGTTGGTTCAGTTGTCAAATACTTTTAAAATAAAAGTATACTAAAAACAAATAATTAACTAGTCAATCATGATACTAAACAACATTTAGAACTATGGAACATCTCCCACAAAATTGACTAACAAATCGACTATTTTTGCGAAACACTTTTGAACATCCTAAACGTCGTAAATTCCATGATAATAATACCAAACTAAATCGATTAGATAAATAATCGACTAATTTACATTTGCAAAACTAGTTGCTTTAAAACTTGAATTTATCCAAAAAATAACCCTATAAACATCGATTATTCAACGAATCGACCTAAAACGTTAGCAGTATCGATACCACGATCGACTACGAATCGTATCGAATGAACTCGCTCTGTAGTTCATCTTCTTGTTGCACTGCGCACTTGACGTTGGCTTCGAAGTCGCATTGCTGGCTCAAGTCGTTGAAGAACAGGCCGTCGGTACAGAAGGCCACCTGAGGTACACCGGCTACGCATCTCCAGTACCTCTGGCAGTCACCCCTGAGAAAAAGCAGTTAATTAGACTTTGGAGGCTGGACTACCTAATTGATTATTATGACCATCATCATCAGCCGGAAGACGTCCACTGTTGAACAAAGGCCTCCCCCTTAGAACGCCACAATGACCTACAACTTGCCATTAGCATCCACTCTGCAGCAACTCTGACGATATCATCGGTCTACTCACAGATCGCAACGCAAGAAAACCTTTTTTAACATTTTTTTTAATTGAATAGAATTAAATAGAATATTTATTTATTTGCTCAGGATGTGGGTATTTACAGTAATATGGTTCAAAATATCATTAATGACCTTTGTCTCCTCACTCCTTGATGGGGCCGAAGGCAAGAGCTCTCAAAAACAACTAAAAAGCAGTTGGGGACAGTCCCACATACTCCCATCGTCTCTCAGCGGCAGGGGATGCGTAATGCATATTCCTCCTCAAAAAATTACTTTATATCAGAATTGTATGGCTTTTTGAAAGGTTCTTACTTGTATGGCACGTGTCTTGCAGCTGCGTCAGCTCTGTTGCAGTTGATGACGCCATTATACCTGCTCAGCATCGGAGAGATGGGCCTCACGCTGGCCACGGTGTCTGAAACATAATATACTAAATTAACGATTGAGCTAGAATGCAACATAATAACCGGTGAAACTTAATCCCATCTTTTTATCTCGCAAGACACATAAACATAACATCACGCCTGTATTCCCCGAAGGGGTAGACAGAGGTGCACACATAGTACACCCACATTTCGCCAGTTATGTTTTAGGTCCCAATGTAATAGAGGACGAGCCTATTGCCATCAACCGGGCACAAGTCCAGACTCCGTGCTGCTACTGAGAATGAACTAATGGAAATACCCAGTATCACTTTGCCCGACCCGGAATTCGAACCCAGGATCTCGTGTTCAGCAGTCGCGCTTAGAAACCACTAGACCAACGAGGCAGTCAATCATCGTAACGTACACGGTAATATGTAGTGCGAACTATGAATCTAGTGACTAAGTAGATGATAACATGGCCTTACCGACGGCCTGGTGCTCCAGCTCATCAGGGAACACTCCGATGAGGCTGTCTGCTTCGTCTCCTGAACCCTCGTCTTCATCTTTAGGAGTCCTCAGCTTACAGGTTACCGCCCACGCCCAGTTACAGCCCTGAGTTAAAACATTTAGTTTATTTAGGTGACAGCTACTCATCTTCTATCATCATCATACCTTGGAGTGTAAGTAAAGGGCTCTCCAGGACTGATAATACTTAAGTACGTCCGTCACTGGACGGTCAACCTCGCTACCATCCTTGTTGACTGACCAATTTCTACAGAGCATGACTTATTCCATGTGGCTATTGGTTCGTGTCGAGACGAAGAAGAAGGCCTTTGCTATTATGAAGAGTAACAGCACGGATAGCCGAGTGGTATGACCGTTAGACTGCTAAGTCAAAGGTCCCAAGTTCAAACCACGGCACGCTTCAATAGTCGCTAAAAACGGTGAAGAAAAACATCATGAGGAAACCGGCACACCTGAGATTGTTTAACGGTGTGTTAACCCTTATCAATAGAATAGATATCTTTATTTGCTTTGAATGTAGGTACAATAATAAGGTGTTACATTTATATATGGATCCTTGTTTATTCAGCCTTAATGTAGCATGCAAATATTAGGTAATAGTAGAATATAAAATTGGAACAAGCAAACATCTTAATTACTTAAATTTAAATTAGCTTATCATCTAAAAAGTCTTTCACTGAATAATAACATTTATCTAGTAGTAAAGATACAATTTGTTTTTTAAACTTAGGAAAAGGTAGATTTTTTATCACGTCTGGAATTTTATTAAAGTTTTTAGGCGCCATACACATCACGTTTTTCTTTAATAAAGTAGTTTTGTAAGCTCCAGTGTGCAATAAGTTTTGATATTGTGATCGCATAATAGAGCGCAGTCAGAAGTCAGCCTTGTCAGAGTCCTACAGGCGGTTTGAACTCTGACACTAGCTTGTTCATCAACTATATAATAAGAAGAATATTTAAGGTATAAGTAAAAAGTATTGAAGTTTTTACCTGCAGCTCAAAATCAAATATTAATCCGCCGGGGCACTGGAACTCCACTTCTTCTCCGTGCGCGCACATGTAGAACTTCGTGCAGTCGGTGAAGTGAGGAAGAAGTAGGTATATCTGGAAACAAACATGGTATCAGCACGACTGAATTCTCGGCGAGTTTCCCCCTTACCATGCACTCTTAAAGCAGGAAATTTTCCGTTGTGGAAGAGAGACACCATACTACACGCTACATAGCAGCGTCCCACTTCCTCAACGGAAAAATATAGCGGAATTCGATTTAGAAGCCTATTCTGAACCAACTACTTTTAGCTCTTGGGTTAATCTTGTTTCATCTTGTTTACTATGCTTTCTTATACCATGACTGCCTCATTGGTCTAGTGGTTGCTAAGCGCGACTGCTAAGCACGAGGTCCTGGTTTCGAATCCCGGGCCGGGCAAAGTGTTACTGGGTATTTCCATTTGGTAATTCTCAGTAGCAGGCGGTTTTGTGTCCGGTTGATGGCAATAGCCTCGCTTCCTATTACATTGGGACCTAAAGACATAACTGGCGAAATGTGGGTGAACTATACGCGCACCTCTACCTACCCTTCGAGGAATACATACGTGATGTTATGTCTTATACCATTTTAGACTTACATGGCCCGCAGGGTCACAACTGAGATCATTAGGGTCCACTCCGGCGAAGGATCTGAAGACGGCGTCGGTCGAGCTCTCCTCTGAAGCGGCCACACCCAGGAACAGAGCGATGGTGATGAGTTCAGCTGTCAACAAATGACAGTTCATTAATATTAAGCAGTTTATACTAGAGTAAGTAGACTATAATCTATATATATATAACTCTTCCGTTACTGACTGACAGACAACGCACAGCCGAAACTACTGATCGTAAAGAGCTGAAATTTGGCATGTGTGTTTGTTGGAAGGAGTAGGCTACCACTAAGAGAGGATTTTTGGAAATTCCCAAAAAAAAAAAACTGAAAAAAGAAGTGAAAAACCCAAATTCTGACGGAAGTCATTACTCCACGCGGACGAAGTCGCGAGCAAAAGCTAGTATATATATATATATCCCGACCGTATTTGGCCACAGCGACTTAGGATTTTTACTGGTGAGAGCTTCGATGGTGTGCTCTCAATCGGTTGACGTATCCGATTTTTGCTTTAAATGTGCGACCACATTCGCTGCAAGTCAGCACCCCTCCGACATAATTATAATGGTAGGCCGCAGGTGGTCGGGCCTTGAGCTCGTCTCGCTTGGTATGGAGCTGTTCCCTATGTTTTCCCTCATACTCTAACACCTTAGTGTTTACAGTACGCCTATAATAATGTTCTCCTGGCCGCATTTCAGTCAGGACGGCCTGATAATTGAGTGACGTCCTGATTGAGAAGCCAAATAAAAAGTGTCAATAAAAGACGGGTCAAGTGCTTAGGCCTCGCGCAACGAGGGTACCGTGACATTTTTTAACGGTGTGTCAAGCCATGTCAGAGGCCTACAGGCGATTTAAACCCTGACACCAGGTTGTTCGTCAACCATACGAGGGATAAGACTGGCGAAATTTTGGTACTATACATCTCTGCCTGCCCCCCCGTTATATTTAATTGCGTAATATTATTACTAATGCAAAACAATTCAAATTCGTGTGAATGAACTATAAACAGGTTTATTTTTTAAAATGTTTACGTATCACAGTTAGAATTTAATAGTTATTTTTGAAGGACTGTCCAGTGTAAACGTGTTTGCAACATGAAGTTTATCTGGTTGATGTTAATAATATTGTGTATATCCATGTTTAATACTGGTAAGTAGGTATTTGTTTCATCATAATATGTAGTTCATAACATCACGCCTGTATTCCCCGAAGGGGTAGGCAGAGGTGCACATATAGTACACCCACATTTCGCCGGTTATGTTTGTTAGGTCCGAATGTAATTGGGGGCGAGCCTATTGCCATCAACCGGGCACAAATCCAGACTCCGTGCAGCTACTGAGAATTAATGTAAAAACCCAATAACATTTTGCCTGACCCTAGATTCAAACCCTTCCTACTGAAATGCCTTCACCTACTTCTACTAATTGAAAAGTATTTTTCTTTTTCAGTCGAAGCAGACATGTTTTTGACATTAATGAAAATAAAAGTGACCTACAAAGGACGGAGGAAATAACAGCTTTTAATAATAAAGCTAACATCACGCCTGTATTCTCCGAAGGGGTAGGTAGAGGTGTGTAGTATTACATTTAGAAAATAATATTTAGTATCACACCACACTTATTATAACTAATATTATAAAGGCGAAAATTCGTGTTTGTATGTTTGTTACCTCTTCACGCTCAAACGGCTGCACCGATTTTGATGAAATTTCATATAGAGGTAGCTGGCACCCTGGATTAACACATAGGCTACTTTTTATCCTGAAAAAATTCAGCGGGTAACACCGCGGGGCGCAGCTAATACTTTTATATTTCAGAAAAATCCTACCTAGTACCTGCTTCCTTACCATAAACTGAAAGCTGGACATTTTCCATTGTGCAAGCGAGACACCGCACTGCACTGCACGTAGCGGCGTCTCGCTTGTACAACGGAGAAGGTCCTGCTTTAAGAGTTCGTGGTACCACCACACCTGACGGTGACACCACCAGTCACCGTCAGTCAGAGGTGTCTTAGAATAACTAGGAAAGTATTTATAACATTGAAAAAGTCACATTGATACTTGCCCGGGTTTGAACCTGCAACCGTGTGTATGTTAACCACTAGGCTACCACAACATTTTCAAATAGAGTATACTTATTTGAAATAATATTAAACAACACTAAAATTCTTATTTACGGTCCATTCACGTGAATTTGACTTCTATAGCCTTAGCAACACGACAGTTCTCAGCTGCAATGCACGGTTGGTATTTTGAAAACGGTTTTGCTTTTACCGTCAACCTTATATCGAGGGAATAGTGTTTAAAATTGTTTGATTCAACTGTAAATACCTTTTTTTGTTTGTGAAATGTTACCTGATAGGTTCCATGTAATAATTTGTTGAGAGCTGTCCTGTTTGAACGTGTTTATTAAAAATGAAGTCAATATACATGTTGTCGATAATAATTGATTCTGCATATTTATGACTAATTTTATCAAGCATTTTAATTGATTTGTATAATTACAAACTTTTATTTAACTTGCAATGTTTGTATGTGAGTTTGTTTACCGTAAAACATGCCAACTTTGCCCACTTTTTTTGGATAATTTCAATTTTCGCAAAAAAAAACTATGTGGATGATAGTATTTTCTGGTAGCATACGTCTTTCGTAAATCATGTGCGTGTACTGTTATATCAAATTTTATAATTTTTCAACATTTCATTCATCATTTGACCGTTTTTGAGGCCGGGCAAAGTTATCTGCACTTTTGCCAACATTACCAACGTTGATTTTTGACGTAAATATGACCTTTAGCCCGATTATATTAGAATCCAATGCAAGAATTTTGGAAAAAATGGCGTTTACTTTTAAAAGTTAAAACAGTACCATGAAAGATTTCTAACTAAAATAGCTGGGCAATGTTACCCAGACCTTTTTTCTCTTTTTCATACAAACCGCATTTTGCTTTTCAAAAGTACTAGGGTTGGCAACTTGGCATATCCCCGTAATATGAGCAAGACTTTTTTTTTTCTGACGAATATTACAATATTTAAGACAATGAAAAAAAACAATATCCTATTTATTAGAATCAACATTTATTTCACTGATTGAGATCATTAAAGCATAATGGTTCTTCTTGGAATACCAAACTGGCGTTCAGCATCACGGGAAGAAATCTGGCCTGATTCAACAAACTCACAAGCCAGTTTTAACATTTCGTCCGTATAGTTTCTGTACGTTCTCGATCCAATAAGACGTCTTGATTTTCTCTTTGGTGTGCGAGATTTAGGCTTATTTTTCTGAAAGTAAAAACATATAGTACAAAATTATTGTTAGAAGAAAGAATTAAAAACTTAATTTAATCAAAGTTGGTAAAGTAAAAATTATGCGGCACTAAATACGTAATCTCTGAGGACCAACTATGAAATCGTGAAAACAGCTGTCCCCTTCATTTCGACGACTGTCATAGTACTGTATTAATTTATTCTATCTACTATCTAGTTAATAAAATAAATTGTTCCAAAATAATATATTCTACTAAAACTTAAAAAGTGCCAACCCTAAGCTTTTTTAAATGGCGGGCAATGTTGTAAATAGTGGATCGCTACAGTATGGGATAACTTTGCCCACCTTTATAACTTTAGTTTAAAATAACCTTCAGCGGTGATAATAGCATTAAAATACCGCTGAAGAGCTTAACTATAACATATAATAAAAGAAACGCACCTGTGTTTTCACCATCGTGCACAATTAACTCCTGAATTTGCACCACAATCTGCCCGCGAAATTGCACACCGTTTTCTACGAGTTCCAACAAGCTACTGGTTGAAGTTAGCGACCCACACAATAGGCAGTTTTGTCAGGCATAAAACCTATTTTCTATCACAGTCTTTTAATCTTACCACAGTATGAAGGTATTTTTGCAACTGAAGAATTTGCTTATAAATTGGTCTTCGGGCAATGATACCCTAAGTGGCAAAGTTGGCGTATTTCACGGTACGTCAAATCTTGCAATCTAAATTAGAACCACTTTTTGACGTCTGATTGAAATGAAATTTTGCATGATTAAATAGGTTTGGTGACAATACAATATTATGGTACTTTTGAGCTGGTCTGATGGAGTCAGAAGATGGTCATAGGAACTCTGTGACGAAATCAGGCAATCTCATCGTGTGGCTTGTTAATCCATCTTCACTAGTACTTTGAGCCTAGCTGGTATAAAAGCTTGTGTTAAAAATATATTTTTAATATTATTAAATTACAATACTAAGACTAGAAAACTAGATGAAAAAAAAATTGTTTTAGACAATGTAAAAAAATTAAAATGAATAAATAAAAATCGGAAAAAAAATCCATCCCTAGGTATTATAAATGTACTTAAAAAAATTAAATAATATTTTTTTGTAGACTTCGTTGTCATCAATTATAAAATGTCACAAATATTTTAAATCACAAGAAAAATATTCAAAAATGTCTAAAATTAATCCCTAGATACTAATTATTATGAACGCGAAAGTTTGTGAGTATGGATGGATGTTTGTTACTCTTTCACGTAAAAACTACTGAATGGCTTTTAATGAAATTTCATACAGAGGTAGCTGACACCCTGGATTAACACATAGGCGAATAAATGTAGCGGGTAACACCGCGGGCGCAGCTAGTTAATATAAAATACAATCAAAGATGTGTTGATTGATTCAACGCAGACAATGTCACGGGTAAAAGCCAGTATGTAGATGCCTTTTTTACACGCTTTATATTAGCTTCACTTGTATGTATGTATGTTTGTTTGTATGTTTGTAACCGACTTCTTTGGGCGCGATTTTGACCCACTTTAAACGGCTAGATTTCGTTCAAACTTTGTAGATTTATCGAGGACCGATGACAATACACTAATTTGATAAAATTATTTAATAATATAATTAATAAAAAGTATTAATTAATAAAAATAGCATAATTACAGCCCGCAACACAAACGCCCTCTGCTAAGCCGCTAGTCGCTACGGTAAAGTTCCGTGGTAGCTAAGCGTCGCGCGCGTGTCCCGACTCCAACGCCCTCTGCTAAGCCGCTAGTCGCTACGGTAAAGTTCCGTGGTAGCTAAGCGTCGCGCGCGTGTCCCGACTCCAACGCCCTCTGCTAAGCCGCTAGTCGCTACGGTAAAGTTCCGTGGTAGCTAAGCGTCGCGCGCGTGTCCCGACTCCAACGCCCTCTGCTAAGCCGCTAGTCGCTACGGTAAAGTTCCGTGGTAGCTAACCGTCGCGGGCGCCGAGACCGGCTCGCGTTAAGGTAAAGCTCCGTGGTAGCTAACCATCTTAATAAAAAATAGAAAATAAATAATAGTTTAAAAAAACTAAAAAACACGCTTTTTATCGAAAACCGAACTAAAAAATAGAAAATAAGTTTTAATCAATTTAAATTAAGAATAGTGTTAAAAATTTCAATAAATATAAATTAATAATAGTGTGAATAAAAACAAAAAATATTTTATTTAAAAAAAGCGTGGGGTGCTTTTTAAGATATTATCAAAGTGATAATCACTCTACTCGTATCTGTCAATAAAATATTTATAACTATTGACACCATGCACCCCACGCTTTTTTAAATAAAATATTTTTTGTTTTTATTCACACTATTATTAATTTATATTTATTGAAATTTTTAACACTATTCTTAATTTAAATTGATTAAAACTTATTTTCTATTTTTTAGTTCGGTTTTCGATAAAAAGCGTGTTTTTTAGTTTTTTTAAACTATTATTTTTATATTTACAATAAACATATTACAAATAAATTATTTTGATTTGATTTGGCATATTATAATTAACTCATGTGAGCGGATATTTTAACTTGTTGACCTCGTGTATATTATACGGAGAATTAAATAGAATAGAATATACTATAACAACATAACATAATAATTATGTTATGTATTATATAATATCACGCTTGTATTTCATATTCATATATTTATTTGCATTCCATAATGTTACAATAGATGTTAAAGAGGCTTAAAGCTAGGTACAATATTATGGACCCTGTTAGGGCACAGCAAAAGAAGGCATTACAAAATTTCCTTCCCCGAAGGGGTAGGCAGAGGCGCACATAAATTACACCCACATTTCGCTAGTTATGTTTGACATCCTAATGTAATAGGGGGCGAGCCTATTGCCATCAACCAGGCACAAATCCAGACTCCGTGCTGCTACTGAGTTTTACCTAATGGAAACCCAGTAACACTTTGCCTGACCCGTGATTTGAACCCAGGACCTCGTGCTCAGCATTCGCGCTTAGCTACCTCAGACCAACAAGGCAGTCAATAACATAACATCACGCCCGTATTCACCGAGTAGGCAGACAGATGTGTTTAATACCTACACGCATATTTCGCTAATTTAATTAAGTAACATGTCCCAATGTAATAGGAGGCGAGCCTATTCCCATCACCAGGCACAAATCCAGACTCAATTGCCGCTACAGATAATTAACTTTCAACTTTGTTTCATTTTCAGATACAGCCAAAATCGAGAACCTACCACGTTTCAAAATAAAGTCGATATATAACGGAAAAATAGGGTAATTCATATGTACGCCTACTTCCCGGAGGGGTGGGCAGTGGACTTGGATATCTGTGTGCTGTTTGCTATGATACTGGCAATAAGAAATGGGCAACTCTTATTATTTATTTATTATGTTACAGATAATATATATGTCATAGATTAACAATTTACACATCACATTTCTCAGACATGCTCATCAATTAGGGGCCCTATTAGACCCATGTATGGAACTTGTCCTACCCAGATAATATTATTGTCAATAAAGTAATACCGAATACTAATGTGTTTCATTATGATTAAAATACCTCTCGTAAGTAAAGTATTTATGTTTTAGGTCCCAATGTAATAGGGGGCGAGCCTATTGCCATCAACCGGCCACAAATCCAGACTCCGTGCTACTGAGAATTACCTTATGGTGAAACCCAGTAACACTTTGCCCGACCCAGAATTCGAACCCAGGACCTCGTGCTCAACATTCGCGCTTAGCAACCACTAGACCAACAAGGCAGGCCGTATAGTTCGGCCGAATATTCGGTTAATCGGCCACGCAACTGAACGAATATTCGGTAAAAAACAAATCGTAGAGATTGTTGGCATAGTGCAACTGTGTGAACTTTTCCAAGCGTGGATTTATCAGGCTGCATGGTTTGGCCGAATATTGAACTATTAGGCCGAATATACCTACAATTCGTTGCAACACTAATTACCATTTAAACATGTTTTATATAGGATAGGATTATCCTCATCGTATTCATTTTCTGAGACTTGTCCAGTGTAAACGTGTTTATTAAGATGAAGTCATTATTTGTCTGGTTCATGTTAATAGTACTAAGTCTACTCACAGCTAGTTCTGGTAAGAATTCTCTATGATCTTTCCATAATACTATAGACTAACACGAAGAAATTACAATAAAAAACTAACTAAAAGAACAAGATTTCAAAAAATTAAAAAAACAGTTTTGATAGAGTGCTTTTGTCGTTGATCTAGAGGTCCTGGGTTCGGGTCCCGGGTCAAGCAAAGTGTTTTTTTGATTTTTGGCATGAATTTGTGCTCAGTTAATGGAAATAAACATTTCTCCAGTCAATTACATTAGGAATTTGTGCTATAACATAACTGGCGAAATATAGGAGAACTGTAGACCTCTGCCTACCATTCGGTGAATACAGGCGCAATGTTGTTTTTCTTTTGCAGTTCCACTAGACCTTACATCCAGCTCGCGAATAAAAGACCGCTACAAGAAGGTTGACTGATGAATAATGAAGAAATAGTGCGTGAGAAAATGTCTCGAAATATACTACGAAAATGAAAATCATCGCATATGAAAATAGTCTCAAGTGGATTTGGCAAATAACTATTTTATATTTTTAAAATGTATTTATCTATAATCCTACTAATATTATAAATGTGAAAGTTTGTGAGTATGGATGTATGGATGTGTGGATGTTTGTTACTCTTTCACGCATAAACGGCTGGACCGATTTGGTTGAAATTTGGTATGTAGATAGGTTATACCCTGGATTAACATATAGACTACTTTTTATCCCGAAAAAATGCAGCGGGTAACACCGCGGGTTGCAGCTAGTTATATATAATCTTTTCACGTTTTATTTATATACGTTTATCCTTATAACATCCTTTTGAGTGCCAGACTTGTATGGAGGACTAGTGCTTCGTTTGCGGTATTCCATTAGTTAATTCTCAGTGACACCTGGAGTATGGATTTGTACCTTGATATAGGCACGCCCCCTATTACATTGGGACCTATAACTGGCGAAATGTGGGTGTACTATATGTACACCTCTGCCTACCCCTTCGGGGATACAGGCGTGATGTTATGTTATTTTGAGCAGTCGTCTTCAGTCTTCAATATAGTGAGTTTACTAAACACCTCTGTCTTCTCTTCGAGAGTACAGGCGTGATGTTATGTTGTTTTGATATCAATTAAGATTATAATATATTGATTAAATCTTAATGATAAACACTGCGTTCTATTTCGTCATCTGTAATCTCCGTTATCTTAGATTGCAAATAAACATTTAAAACTTAGTTTTTGACTATTATAGTGTAATAAATAATAGTCGGGGATACACGGGCCATTTCTGCAAGCTTTTATTTAACGTAGCAAATGGAAATCCGTGGTTTCTGCCTACCCCTCAGGGAAACAGGCGTGACTTTATGTATGTATGGTATTTAACTTGCAATGTTTGTATGTATGTGAGTTTGTTTAGGACGAATCTTGCAATCTAAATAAGAACCACTTTTTGACATCCGATTGAAAAGAGTTTTGCATACTTGAATAGGTTTGGTGACAATACAATATTATGGTAGGTACTTTTGAGCTGATCTAATGATGGAGTCAGAAGATGGTCATAGGAACTCTGTGACAAAATGAGGATTGTTTAATCCATCTTCACTAGTACTTTGAGCCTAGCTGGTTTAAAAGCTTGTGTTAAAAATATACTTTTAATCTTGTGTGTGGTGTAATGTGGACTTATGTATGAGAAAAAGTTGGCCTTCTCGTCAAAATGAAAAGCTACTAACGGAAAATTAAGTTGATTACTTAATACATAACATCATCACGCCTGTATTCCCCGAAGGGGTAGGCAGAGGTGCACATTTAGTACACCCACATTTCGCCAGTTATGTTTTAGGTCCCAATATAATAGGTACTTAATACATGAATTTTTAAATTGGTCCGTGGCTCCCTGACTATAACTACCTATTTTAACATAAATAACGTGATTAATTTGACGTCATCGCAAATACTATGATAGATGAGTAGGTATACATATATCTACTTTAAATTACTATGATAAAAGGCTTTATTTTAATTAATTATTCACAGATAAGCACTAATACTGTTGTTGATGTATGATAGACTTGTGATGCTTAACATAGGCGCCGGAAGACGCAGCGTTGGCCTCCCACCAGGTGGACCGACGATATCGTCAGAATTGCTGCAACCGGTGGATGCAATTGGCAAGCTGTCGTTCATTGTGGCGTTCTAAGGGGGACGCCGTTGTTCAACAGTGGACGTCTTCCGGCTGATGATGAAATGTGCGCCGGCAGGGGGTGCAAGGGGTGCACTTGCACCCGCCTGGCATGCAGGAAAATATAATTATAATTTTGATTTAATTGCTCCTTTAGTCCCCTTATATCCATTGTCTTTTAACGAAGCCAATGCGTCTAGTCAATTTATTCTCCATTTTGTATTAGTTGTGTAGCAGAGTGTATGTAGTTACTAATGCATATGCACTTTATGCACTCCCTTGAAAGAAATCTTGGCGGCGTCCATGCACTTCAACGACCTTAGCGCATTGGCTAAGCGATTGCACTGCTGCACAATGGTTTGCGGGTTCGATTACCACTGGGGCAAAAAATTGTGTGAACCGCAGTTGTTTGTCTTGAGTTTAGGTGTTTGTGTATGTGATATTTCATGTTTGGGAAACAGCTATGATACAGGAGAAATTCCTTTTAAGAGGCGACGCATTTTTTTATGAAAATAATATTATATCCGTGGAGTATAGAAAAGGGGAAGACGTCGGAAAACATACCTAGACTAAATCAGAGATGTTCTGCAACAGGGTCGAGTTACGAGCGTAAAAGAAGTATGCCAGGATCGTTGCAAATGGAAATCCGTGGTCTCTGCCAACCCTTCTGGGAAACAGGCTTGACTTTACGTATTTATGTAATGTTTGACGTTAAAAAACCCTGAATCACGATGATAAGTCAAAATGACTGATAATAATCGAAAATGGTATAACATTATAATTCACTTAAACACAGATTGATCGCGATGAAAACTTAGAAATAGTTCATGCTTGTCTTGTTTTCCTGTCGATAAGTAATGTAAAGATAAAAATAAAAAACAAGATTTTTATCTATGGTTGGCAAAATAATGCAGACCAGCGTGCAGTGGAATCCGGCCTAGAATTGACCACCCCCTTTCCTCCCGTGGGTGTCGTAACCGGCTAAGGGAAAATCCAGAAGATGGGCAGCAGCGTCTTTTGTAACTTTACTACCAATACTGCGATCCCCAAGCCGCTTGCCGAAGGGATTATGGCAACCTCACCCTTACTTAAGGGTATAGCTGTTGTTCAACAGTGGACGTCTTCCGGCTGATAATGATGATGCAGACCATTCCCCTTACCATGAAGTCTTCAAACAGGACGATGATGTGGAAGCGAGATACCGCATTACACTGCACTTAGTTGCGTCTCGCTTCCACATCTTAAACTGTCCTATTTTAAGAGTAACTGGTTAGAGGGTTGACTGGCGTAGTGGCTAAGCGATTGGATTGCTGCGCTAGGAGTTGCCGGTTCGATCTTCGCACACGACCGACAGCGATTATTGTACTATTTTCTTTGTAGGTATAATTATAACATAACATAACATCACGCCTGTATTCCCCGAAGGGGTAGGCAGAGGTGCACATATAGTACACCCACATTTCGCCAGTTATGTTTTAGGTCCCAATGTAATAGGGGGCGCGCCTATTGCCATCAACCGGGCACAAATCCAGACTCCGTGCTGCTACTGAGAATTACCTAATGGAAAAACCCAGTAACACTTTGCCCGACCCGGTATTCGAACCCAGGACCTCGTGTTCAGCAGTCGCGCTTAGCAACCACTAGACCAACGAGGCAGTCAGAAGGTATATTTATATTGTCAGGGTAATTTATAAAAATAGATGAATTCAAATAGAATCAGAATATAAACCATAATCATTAACCATTTTACAATGTATTCTAATTGTTTTATTAGCTCCTATAAACATTAATCTAGCCTACAAAAAGATTTAAATCGATTAACTATGAATGGTCTGATTTTATTAACCAATAAACATTAAAAATATCTGGTTTATGAATATTACTCGAATTATTATTGCTGTTGATGCGTCAAGTCGCCAATCATATAAGTCTAATAGCTATACGGTATTGCATAAAAACTTAATTTCATCATCTACAATATAACACTTCGATCATATACAATTATTTGAAGCTCTGAAGACTAAACTGCAACATAATGGAAATGAGGAGTACCCTCAACCGACGAGCGTGTATGAGGAATGTGATGCGTGTGAAAGAAGCAAAAGAAGTATGCCAGGATCCTAGCAAATGGAAATCCGTGGTCTCTGCCTACCCCTCAGGGAAACAGGCGTGACTTTAAGTATGTATAATGGAAATTTCTGAAGTGAGGCGGCTCGGAACCAAAATAGAAGGATATAAATATTACTATGCAACCTGGCATGAACGGCGGGAGTTTTTTTTGCACAAAAAACTTTTATATACTTTTTATGTTATAACAGAATTAATAACGTAAAAATCCAATCAATAATCCTGTTACAACCATTTTCAATATATACGCGGACGAGGTCGCGAGCAAAAGCTAATTAATATATAAATGAATCACTGTTTTGCTGGTCACGCCATAATTTGAGAACGGCTGGACTGATTTGGCTAATTTTGGTTTTGAAACATCTTTAGAAGTCCAGAGAAGGTTTAAATGGTGAGAAGGCAGTACAAAGTTCGTCGGGTGAGCCATTAGTCTATAATAGTAGGTAGATACTAGGATTAGAGAATGAAGCCGAGCAAAAAGTTTCAGAAAAGCGCTAAAATTGCACGGGCTAGTGACACGATCGTCGATATCTATGCAAAGTTACTCTAAATAAATTATACATCAATGTATAAACTAAAACGTAAATCATAAACTAATTTCATCCGCACGAGGGAAAACCGCGGAGCGAAACTATAGGTAGGTAAGTACTTAAATTCCATATTCTCAAAATGCAGAGGGGAAATAGTTTTACCATTATTTGACTATCACATAATTGATGATATAAGATAGCAATCAAAACAATAAATATACCTATTTATCAATAGAGCGATAAATAAAATATAATCTGATTTCTATGAACGCATTTATAATTTGCGTTTTATTATTGCAATGTAATTTATGATCAGGAAAATACAATTTGACTTTCCCACTAGTACGGCCAAAGATAAGATAATGAAATACTTTTAAAGACTACGTATATCTATTAAAATCGTGTTATATAGTTAATAACAAAAAATCCTTACACGTTTTTAAGTTGTGTAGGTACACGTAAATAGGTACGTCAGAAAATAACAGAACGTGAAAACTGTCATTGTGACATTACATTAATTTCTAGTGATGTCCAGTGCATTTTAAAACTCAGTTTTAATAGTCTAATGTAGACTAAATAGCAATCGTTATTTTGTTATTCGTCTGTGCGCACATTAAAGTATAGTTTTAATCCTAGAGTACAATACAGATCATCACCATCATTCAATATTTCACTGCTGTTACAAATAATTAAATAAACATTTGAATATTCAGATATCAATACTATAATTTATTTTATTTTCTCTTTTTACATGAGGTATAATAACAAGGATTTGAGTAATTGTACTATTTAATTTATTTGAATTCAGATATAACGTAAATTGCTTTTAGTCAATCATTTAAAAAAATACAACAATGAGTAAAATTATGTAAAATCATATTCGCCTGTAATTAATTCCGTTATTTAAATTTACGCGATTCTTGTTTTATCAATTCTTATCGAAAAGTAATAATAATTCGATATTATATTAATTATCCATAAGATTTAATCGATTTGTAATTATTTTCTACTACAAACGTCCATCACTAACAATTTAAACAACATCAAAGTCAAAATGTCATCTATTATTTTGTGTTAACTGTCAAACCGATGTTTTCTTGGAATACTCGTAAAAGCTTGTAAATAATGTCTTCATCTGATTCAGAAGACGATTGTTATGGGAATATTGCTCAAAAGTTACAAAATATCAAGAGTAAATATGAAGACACGAAAATTGAAAGCGTTGTTGTTAAAGACACGGTGGAAATTATTGGAAGTTCAAAAACACTGTCTAAACTCGATGAGAACACTTCAACAATCACTATAGATGACTGTAATATAACTGTTAATAGTACAGACAACGATGAGTTCACGCTGGACGCGATAATAGCTGAGAATAGTAAGAAAAAGCCCGGTCGGGGACGAGGCAGGAAAAGGAAGTCTTCGGGTGACGCGATTGCGCCGTCAAAACGTGTTACTAGGTCTAGTCGACGAAAAACCGCTAATTCTAATGAAGGTAGGACCAGCCCGGTTACTGATACAGTTCCTACACCAGCCCCCGTAGAACAAATTACTTCTACAGCCTCCAATCGAAGCAATGCGCGCGGAAGAGCGTCAGGGGGACGAAATAGAGGGTCTATAGGTAGTACTGTCTCGCCTAGAGGTAGAGCTCGAGGCAGAAGAGGCGGAGCTAGAGGCAGAAGAGACAGACAATCACGTTCTTATTACCCTACATACAGTGTGGGTAACACCGATGAATACCCGGACCAGTGTGATAATCTTGAACTGTTTGCACCAACAAAACATAGTAATGATGTTGAGTTAGTTGAAGAAATCGACCCGTTAGATGACGATAACGAAGAAATGTCAGTCAAAGTGTACTGGCAAAGTTTAGAAATATTCAAATTTAAAATTAGGAAGTACCAGAAATTAACACAAGTGTTCCAATATTTTGCGGAGAAAGAAGGAGTGAGTAACGATAAATTGTTGTTTACATATAACGATAAAATCCTTAATATTGACGACACCCCGGAGTCAATAGACTATAGCATAGCTAAGTTTATAGACGGTGGTATCGTTAATCAAAATGTAACGGAACTCGTTACAAGAAAAAATAAAGGTAAAACTGATAATAATGGTTTAAAAGTTAAATTTCAATGTCAAAATTTGAAGAAGCCTTTTGAAACTACACTACGTCCGGAGGATAAGCTTGGGCTTGCCATGACGAAGTGTGCGGAGCATATAGAAATCCCGATAGAAAAGCTGAAGTTTTATTTTGATGGAGATTTGTTATCAAGTAGGTTTTATTTTTTTATAAAAAAAAAATACAATTATGTTACAATTTTTTTTTACATTTTGACAGAAATTATACCTAACATTGTAAGCTAAAAACTATGTATAAAAGACGATTAAATGTTAGGTCCATAGATATCTCTTTCTATTTCAATTAAAGGCCCCTAATGTAGGCATATTTTACAGATATTCACTTCACATGCACAAAATGTCTATCCGTGCAGACAATATTGTCCCACGCAAGGATCAAACCTGCCTCTTTTTGGGGCAGGAAGGCTACCCTTAGCCTCCTAATACATAAAGCTGGATGGAAGGCATAGATTGCAATAGGCTAGCCACCTATTAAACATGACAGACATAAAGACACCTGGCTGAGAAGATATAAACGTTTTCCTATGCCCATGCACATGGAAATTACAGACATGTATGTATGTATGTTTTTTTGTGTAAACGCCAAATGGCATTCCATAGTACAACTAGATCTGCTCCCTTACGTAAACTGTCCTGCTTTCAGAGTTCATGGTACGGGAGCTGACAGTTGCAAAACTACCTACCTTTTTAACATAAAGTTATAAGTGTAGCATATAACACCATCATATTACTATCCCACTGCAAAAACTACTTCCCATACAACGGAATGAGCATTGATCACCACTTTTATTCACTGCGAGTTTGCAATTTCATAAAAGACTTGCTGCGCCCCGCGGTGTTACCCGCTACATTTTTTCGGGATAAAAAGCAGCCTATGTGTTAATCCAGGGTGTCAGCTACCTCTATATGAAATTTCATTAAAATCCATTCAGTAGTTTTTACGTGAAAGAGTAACAAACATCCATACATACAAACTTTCGCGTTTATATTAGTAGGGATTTTCATTTTGTTTTTTTTATAATGTTTACAGGTAAAATCACGCCACTGGAACTGGATTTTGAGAGCGGCGAATGTATAGATGTTAAAATATGTAGCTGATAATAAATATATTTTTTTTACAAAAATAACTTGGTTTAACTTAAATACCTTGACATTCTCTCCTACACGTGATTTCGTCTTCGTGAATTTTACCAACATACATAACATAACATCACGCCTGTATTCCCCGAAGGGGTAGGCAGAGGTGCCAGTGTTACTCGGTTTTTTCATTAGGTAATTCTCACCAGCAGCACGGAGTCTGGATTTGTGCCCGGTCGATGGCAATAGGCTCGCCCCCTACTACATTGGGACCTAAAAACATAACTGGCGAAATGTGGGTGTACTGTATGTGCACCTCTGCCTACCCCTTCGAGGAATACAGGCGTGATGTTACGTTTTATGATGATAAATATATAAAATGTAGATCAGTAAGTGCAACTCATTATCCCACTGATAAATGGTATTAAAGCTGTCTACAGTATAAACAAGTATTTTGATGTCACCAGTTCGTTCACCTTTGTAATTAATATACAGTCTGTGATATCATGATGCATTTACATCAAGGTTAAGGTGCTATTGCCGAGGTCGATCTAAGGATGGGTCGTCGTATATCAAGGCCTCATAGCATCACGCCTATTTCCCAGTGGGGTAAGTAGAGACTAGCGATTTTCTATGCTACGATCCTGACATACGTCTTTCGCCTCATTCACTTGCGTCACATTCCTCACACGCTCACCGGTTACTCCTCATTTGACCATTTTGTAGAACATCTCCGATCTGGTCTAAGTACAGAAAGCCGGCACATCTGAGAGATTTTTCAACGGTGTGTGGCCATGTCAGAGGGCTACAGGCGGTTTTAACTCTCACACCAGGTTGTTAAGTGCACCATACGATAAGTAGACTTCAACATAAGACAAGGGTATACAGATGGTCGTGACGTCTCATCCGGAGAATAATCTTGGGTGTGCAGCATTCAGAAACTCCGATAGAAACGACGACCTGATTAGCGCAGTGGCTAAGCGATTAGACTGCTGCGCTAAGAGTTGCGGGTTCGATTCCCGCACGGGGCAAAACTTTGTGCGAACCACAGATGTTTGTCCCGAGTGTGGGTGTTAGTGTATGTGTATATTTCATGTTTGTGAAACGCACCTACGATACAGGAGAAATTCCTAGTGTGGGGCGACGTTTTAGAAAAAAGAAAAAGAAAGACTGAAGTTTTTATTTGATGACGATTTGCTATCAAGTACCTATGTTTTATCCTGTTATTATTAGAGTTTTATCTTTTAACAAGAAATCCATTACAAAGTATTTAAACATACCATAACATAACGCCTGTATATCCCGAAGGGGTTGGCAGAACCTGTACACATACATTCCGCAAGTTATGTTTAAGTCCCAATGTAATAGGGGGCGAGCCTATTGCCATCAACCAGGCACTAACTAGAATTCGTGATAGCAAAAGTAAAAACCTATAATACTAACTGTTTACAGTTCTATATGTCTACGTGGCTACGGCGTATATCAGTCGATCTGTGAGGTTAAGCCGTGCTCGCCGCGGTCAGTCTTGTGATGGGTGCGCCCCGCGGTCAGTCTTGTGATGGGTGCGCCCCGCGGTGTTACCCGCTACCTATATGCTAATAAAGCCTATATTTTTTTCAAAAATGGTCCAGCCGTTTGAGTGTGAAGAGGTAACAAACACACTTACAAACTTTCGCCTTTATAATACTAGCTGGGCCCCGCGGTGCTATCCACTACATTTTTTCGAGATATAAGCAGCCTATGTGTTATTCCAGGGTGTCAGCTATCTCTATACCATTTTTTTTCAAAAATGGTCCAGCCGTTTGAGCGTGAAGAGGTAACAAACACACTCACAAACCTTCGCCTTTATAATATCAGTGTGAAGTGTATAGCATAAATAAACATCACGCCTGTATTCTCCGAAGGGGTAGGCAGAGGTGCACATATAGTACGCCCACATTTCGCCAGTTATGTTTTCGGTCCCAATGTAATAGGGGGCGAGCCTATTGCCATCAACCGGGCACAAATCCAGACTCCGTGCTGCTACTGAAAATTACCTAATGGAAAAATCCAGTAACACTTTGCCCGACCCGGGATTCGAACCCAGGACCTCGTGCTCAGCAGTCGCGCTTAGCAACTAGACCAACGAGGCAGTCGATGTGACGTACGTCTAAATGACGTCACATAATATTTAATACGACCAATAAATACTACCATAGCATATAATATTGATATCATATAAAACTATATCACTACATAATCCGCGAATATTTATTAGAGGCTAGGTATTATGTATTATATCAAAACTCTTGCGTCTTTAGAAATTCATTGATACAATTTTGAATGGAATGAGGTAATACATATTTTTTTATTATTATATTCAAGTAACAGCATGGTTTTTTGTGCCAGTTAATGGCAATAGGCTCGCACCTATTACAGGGGACTATAAGTTACAACATGACAGGCGATATGGCACGTTGTGCTGTACTTGATGACGTCATCAGTAACTCTAGAAGCAACCTTAAAAGCCACTGTTATGCAATATGACGTCACACGGCACATCACTTGTAGATTAAAAAAAATACACCACCTACATCACTTATAAAATTACAACTAGATACGCCCGCAGTGGTGCCCGCTACATTTTCGGGATAAAAGCCTATGTGTTAACCCAGAATGTCAGCTACCTCCATACGAAATTTTATTAAAATTGGACCAGCCGTTTGAGCGTGAATAGGTAACAAACACACAAACTCAGAAAGTTTGGCCTTTATAATTATAAGTGTGGCAATTAATCATTATCTTAAAAGCTTTGCCGAATATGTACCTAACTGAGTAAAAACTGCAAGTTACCAAAATGACCTTCGTCATCCAATGCCAAGGTTCGACGTCCTACACTCACGTCCTAAGGTCATCCTAGGACGAGTGTCATACATACGTTGGTTTTCATACATAAAAGTCCGTATACAACTGGGAAGTAATAATTAAATAAGTAGGTAATCCCTACTAATAAGTATGGATGGATGTTTGTTACTCTTTCACGTAAAAACTACTGAATGGATTTTAATGAAATTTTATATGGAGGTAGCTGACACCCTGGATTAACACATAGGCTTTTTATCCCGAAAAATGTAGTGGGTAACACCGTGGGGCGCAGATAGTAATTTATATTCCGGAGTCGGTCTTTTTAGACCTCCCTTGTTGGTGCAGATGGTGACCACCGGGGTGGTTTTAGTGGGGTAGAAATCCCACACTCCCCGGTCCCTACCCCACGGGGGCCGGGTGTCTTATGAAAGTTTCCTCCCAAACAAAAAAAAGGTTATAATAATTACGCGTTATCGTGCATTGTGGCGTTCTAAGGGGGAGGCCTTTGTTCAACAGTGGACGTCTTCCGGCTGATGATGATGATGAATAATTATGGAACTTGGTTTTTAATTTTTAGTTTTAAGAAAGAACATTTAGATGTTTTTTAATACCTGCCTGTATAGTATATTGTTTGTTTGTTTAATTAAGACAATTTTATTTTTAAATTAGGTATCTAAGTGTTTATATTATTAAAAAGTTTTCTTTCAAGTTATGTGTTGTATGTCTTTGCAATATAACTATTTTTAGAAATAAATTTAAATAAGTTCAGTGCGTTATAAATTAATAATTAATTATTTGTAATTAAATTAAAAAAGGAAAAAATATATATAAACTTATTTAATTTTTTTCCATTTTTATTTTATATTTCTAAAATTTGTTTATAATTTCTAAAAAAAAACATAAAAAAAACACTTACCAATCATATTGAATTGTATATCGGAGCACAAAAAAAATATTAAAAATAAAAAAATAAAACTAAGTTTTTTCCAAATTGCACTTTCAACCTGGGACAGTTCGCAAACAGTATTCGCTGTGTATCTCTGTCTATTAACTCCAGCCGTAATCAACTACTTTTATAGAAATGTCTTTACAATTCATCGCAAAACTATAATACTATATAAATACCCAAAATATACCTTATTGCTATAGTAATAAGAGTGTTAATTACCGATGTGTTTAATATCATTAAGGAAGAAGAATATTGTGTAGAATAGATTAATTCTTTTATCAATAGATAAGTATAATATTATTTGATAAAATGTCATCAGCTTGTTTGCTATAATGGAAAACTAAATTGATTGTTTGCGAAATTAATTAGATATTGAGATAAATATCTCTAGACATTTTCATCTAATTTGACTTGACTGCCTCGTTGGTCTAGTGGTCGCTAAGCGCGACTGCTGAGCACGAGGTCCTGGGTTCGAATCCCGGGTCGGGCAAAGTGTTACTGGGTTTTTCCATTAGGTAATTCTCAGTGGCAGCACGGAGTCTGGATTTGTGCCCGGTTGATGGCAATAGGCTCGCCCCCTATTACATTGGGACCTAAAAACATAACTGGCGAAATGTGGGTGTACTATATTATGTGCACCTCTGCCTACTCCTTCGGGGAATACAGGCGTGATGTTATGTTATGTTATGTTATTTTCATCTAATTCCTGTTGTTTGGCTGTATCTCTGTTATCATCATCACCATCACCATCATCATCATCATCAGCCCTTTGCTTGCAAAATCATATTTTGCTCTCTATAATCCATATCCATATTTCCATACTAATAATATAAATGTGAAAGTAACTCTGTCTGTTACGCCTTCACGACTAAACCGCTGGACGGATTTTGATGAAATTTGACTTGTAGAGAGTTTAAGACCCGAGACAGGACATAGGCGTATAACGCGGGCGAAGCCGCGGGCAAAAGCAATATTATAATTCAAACAATTGTGACAGAAAGATTGTGCTGCTGGGTAGTTTGTTGCGCTGTTTCTTCTACCCAGCTATAGCACTAGGAAGCGGTGACGGACATTTTTGGAGGCTTTCTTATGTATCTATAACTATCAGTAAGTGCATTTAAGAAGATATATAGAATCACGCCTGTATTACACAAAGGGTAAGTAGGGGTGCACATACATATAGTATATTATAAGTCCCGCAATGCAAATGGCAAGTTGTCGTTCATTGTGGCGTTCTAAGGAGGAGGCTTTTGTTCAACAGTGGACGTCTTCCGGCTGATGATGAATGTACTCAATAGGGGGCGAGCCTATTGCCATCAACTGGGCACACATACACTCAGTACTGCTACCTAATGGAAAGAGCCAGTAACACGGCCAGGATTCTAACCCAGGACCTCATACTCAGCAGTCGCGTTTAACAACCACTAGACCAGAACGCAAAACTTTAAGAAATCAGTGAATATCTTAATCTCTGTCATATTTATGTGTGTCATCTCTTTCTGATCCGTCGAGACGGATCGACATTAATCGATAGAAGTTCACCAAAGACATTGTCCTACATTATTCTAATACAATCAAAGCTTAAAATCAGTATACTATCTGATCTAGGATTACCAATTATACTCTCTTTCATGATAAACATGAATTGCTGTTCGTTAGTCTCGCTAAAACTCGAGAACGGCTGGATTTGGCTAATTTTCGTCTTGAAATATCCGTGGAAGTCATACGGGGAAGGATTAACAGTGAGAAGGCGGTACGAGTTCGCTGGGGCAGCTAGTATATGTATAATATTAATATATCTATATTTTATTTGATTGTATTAATACACATATAGAAAATAATAATGTGAGTGAGTGCATGATGTTTCAGGTACGAATGCAGGTTCGGGCAAAATGTTACCTACTGGATTTTTCATTTGGTAATTCTCAGTAGCAGCACGGTGTTAGAATTTGGGTCCGGTTGATGGCAATAGTGCGCCCAATTACATAGGGACTCGTAAAATGTGCTTATAAGTGTAAACTCCTGAATTCTTGATAAAACGAAGAGTTCTGCCTACTCCCCGTGGGATTACAACCTAGATTACATTAATTTACTATAATAACTTTCGTGAGTGTTATCCATATTATCTACTATATATCCCGGTTATACTCACGTCGATATTCGGGAATGCCCGACTAGTTCGGCTCGCGACCCCGCCGCGTCATGAATAAGGGCTCCGTTAGTGTCCGAAACTAGTCGGGCATTCCCGAATATCGACGTGAGTATAACCGGGATAATATAGATTACATTAGTAACCTACATTACAAAAATGTGGAGATTTTTTCAAGGCGAATGTAGTATTACGCAAGTAGGTGATCAATCTTCATTAATTGCCGAAAAACCGGCCTTTAATGTCGACCTAATTAAATTAAATACCATAAATACTTAATTAAGATTTAGATTATTAAGTCTGCAGCGATTACTCTGATTAATGCATGTTAATACAATTAATTTTATATCAGATTGATCTGAGTTGACATTGAATTATCTACGTGCAGTTTTAGGCCCTATCGAGTAGAATTTTAAGATTTACTCGCATAAGCACTGTCCGGACGCGGTTGCAATGCGGGTAGCCGGACAATGCGGTTAAGGAACCGTTGCGATTTGCGGTTATACCAAGCCCTTTCAATGACGCAGAAGAAGTAGCAATTTGCAATTTGCAATCAGTTTAGAAAAGGTGAGGGTATTTTTGAAGGTAGGGATTTTAATTTTTATATAGGTTTGGCTACCTACCCTGTATATAGGATAGGAAGTGATATAACATGTCGCCTGTATGCCCCGAAGGGGTAGGCAGAGGTACGCATAGTACACCCACATTTCTCCAGTGAGTTACTGGTCCCAATGTGATGGAAGGCGGGTCTATTGCCATCAACTCTGACACCAGGTTGTTCATCTACCATACGATAAGAAGAACTGGGCACAAATTCAGATTCAGTGCTGTTACTGAGAATTACCTAATGGAAATACCCAATGACAGTGCCCGACCCGGGATTGGAACCCAAGACCTCATGAGGCAGCTAACTTAGGTTAGGAAGCAGGGATTAGATATAGGCTTAGAATTAATTTTATCTTAGTTTCCTGTGAGATAAAAATGGGTTTTCTAGTCTATTACATTTATAAAGACCAATGATCCATTATATTATTTTAGTAAATGAAAAACCGGATGGAGATTAAAGATTTAAAGTATTATAGACAAAGTACTTAAGACGGATATATTCTAATCTTAAGCTTAACTTATTGACAAATAGAAACGCGTTTGCCGGTTAGATATCTTCAAGCCAAAACTTTGAATCCCTTTTTACAAAAATGTTACTAAATATTTGTCTTTATTGTCTGTAGTCATAATTCTTGAGTAGAAAAGTCCGAGTCGGACTCGTGCACGAAGGATTCCGTACCATTCTAAAAAACGGCAAAAAAAATCACGTTTTTTGTATGGGAGCTCCTAAAATATTTATTTTAATCTGTTTATTAGTATTTATTGTTATTACGACAACAGAAATACGTCATAATAATATACATATATAAGGATAGCGATGTTGAGAAATAAATAAATATATATATAATATAATATGTGAAAATTTCAACTGTCTATCACGGTTCATGAGATACAGCCTGGTGACAGACGGACGGACGGACAGCGAAGTCTTAGTAATAGGGTCCCGATTTACCCTTTTGATAGGGAACCCTAAAAAAGGGAGCTATATCCAGCAGTGGGTGACACTGGAATGAAATCATGATGATAATAATGAATGTTATGGTTGACAAATACAATCCATTAACTTGCGTCGCATTCGTAGTTCGTTTGTCCTTTCTAAGGGCATCTCCCTGTGTGACTGTGTCTACAGTAGGTAGGTAATCCGATAGACATTGCTATTAGCGATAAGCACAACGTACGATTATAAACTGATTCTTGGAGACAAATATACGTAGGTAGGTACCTGCTATACTATTCTGAAACTCACACATCGTCTCGAAAGTCATTTAGCTACTCATCTCGAATCATTCTTGTCATTTGATGTATATTCTCTGTCGAATCTCACCGCAGATTTAAAAGTGAGTTCATACGAGGGTCAAACTGAAAGTTCTTAGAAAATCAAAAACTGATTACATTAGCCAGTTATTAGTTTTATTATATCTTTTCAAAACATTGTCCATTCACGTCAATACACCGCTGCATGCGATGGAACCACTGGGAAAAGCACTTTGCTCACTCGTCTTTAGGGTTCTCTTCAATGGCATCGCGATACGCAGCCACCGCTTCTTCAGCATTCATAAACCGCTTTCCTTTAAGTTTTTCTTTAATTTTTGGAAATAAATAAAAATCACAAGGGGCGAGGTCGGGGCTATACGGCGGGTGACCCAGTAATTCAACGTTTGATGTCGCCAAATAGTCGATCGTTCGCTTAGCGGTGTGCGACGAGGCGTTGTCGTGGTGAAGGAGGATCCTACTGCGAGGTCGTTTCTCTCAAACTTTTTCCAAGACAAGTGGCAAACAATTGGTAGTGTACCATTCTGCAGAAACTGTTTTTTGATCCTCTAACACAATTGTTGCGAAATGACCTATCCTTCCAAAGAACGAGGCCACCATTTTTTTTCCCGCACTTCGATCTCTCTTCACTTTAGTTGGCAACCTCTCGAAAGGAAACACCCACTGAGCAGATTGTCTTTTGGTTTCAGGATCATAACAGTAAATCCAGCTTTCGTCACCTGTTAGTATGTCGAACACAGCATTTGAGTCACCTCCGTTAAATCTTTCAATCATTTTACGGCACCAATCCACACGATGGAGTTTTTGAGCCTCAGTCAAATTATGAGGTATCCACCGGGCGCAAAGCTTCCTGACTGCTAAATGTTCGTGGAGGATTTTGTGCACTTGACTCATACCGATGCCTAAGCTTGTCCGAATCTGCTGATAGGTCACTCTTTTGTCAGTCTCTATCATACGCCGCACAACACAGATGTTATCTTCAGTCGTCGCCGTAGAAGGCCGTCCCTCACTTAAATCATCAGTGAGATTAGTGCGACCACGTTTAAACTCATTAAACCAGTTGTAAACTGTCGCACGAGATGGGGCTTCATCGTGAAAGGCCAATCGTAGTCTATCATAACTTTCTTGTTGACTTAAATGACATCGAAAGTCATAAAAAATCATTGCACGAAAATTTTCTCGTGTTAAATTCATGTTGACGTGACACAGACAATTTTCAATTTGCCGCCAAATCGTAAAACAAATGACAAATTAATGAAATATATACTCAGTAATATTGGCAAAGAGTTCTATTTTCAAATTTTAGAATTATTTTTTTATTATATTGTTTATAAGTGGCCGGTTCTAAGAACTTTCAGTTTGACCCTCGTAATTGACGTCATCAGAATAGCTGTTATTATGGTGGTTATGTTGGTGAGTTACTATATCATTATGTTGGTGAGTTACTGTATTATGTTGGTGTGATTATGTTAGTTATGTTGGTAAATATGTTTGTTATGTTGGTGATTGTTGGTTATGGTAGTGATCATTAGTGATGTTGGTGATTATGTTTGTTCTGTTGGTAATGGTTAGTTATGTTGGTGATTATTAGTGATGTTGTTGATTATATTAGCTATGTTGGTAATGGTTAGTTATGTTGGTGATTGTTAGTGATGTTGGTGAGGAACTGTATTATTATGTTGGTTATGTTAGTTATTATGCTGGCAATGTATTGTTGTTATATTGATAATGAGAAGATCATTAGGTAAAACGTATTAAATATTCTTAGATCATCATTTGGTTATTTGTATAATTTGCTATAATAACTTGATTTGATGTTTGTTTATTTCAATTATTTTCATAAGGTTTCACAACATTTTAAGCTACGTTTGATGCTGATTTTCCAAGTCATGTGACTAATTAATCAGGATGCAATTAAAATAAACCACTTAATATATGAGCATGACTCGACTTTTAGTAATTTATCGATAGTATCTGCATTTCTAATCCGTTACATTAAATGTCGGTTTGATTTTGGCGATGTACAATAAATTGATATGATCTGGTACTGGCTTGATTTGTCGATAGCGAATTTGTAAATGGTTACCAATTTCATAATCAAAGTGAAATCGAGATAAAATTGACATCACTATTAAGGTAAAATTTTAATTAATTATCTTGTTTTTGCCTTATTCTCGTAGTCTTGATGTGATGACTGATAAATACTTAATCATTGTTTTCATTTTATATTTAAACTAGCTTCCGTCTGCAGCTTTGTCCGCGTTGTTTTTAAACATGCTACCCTTATGGCTACGAAATAAAGGTCCTTGTTATTGGTTAAATAAACTGTAATATACAGGTTTTTGTTTGATTACAAACAAACTATGACACACCTGTATTCCCCGAAGGGGTAGGCAGAGGTGTACGTTATCTTTGCGTTTATTACAGACGATTTAAACAGTGTCATGTGGGGGCAGTGGGGGGTAGGCACTTTTTGGTGACCAAGCCAACTCTAGACCGACACGGCCGCTACATAATAAACTCACATTTCTCCAGTTATGTTATAAGTACGTCCCAATTTAATAGGGGGCCTATTGCGATGAAAGGGGCACAAATCCAGACTCCGTGCTGCTACTGAGAATTACCTAATGGAAAGACCCAGTAACACTTTGCCCGACCCGGGATTTGCATTCAACCGACTCGAACCACCGCCATCACTAGATCGACGAAGCAAATTTGTTTTACCTATGTTTAACAAATAAATGATTAGATTTGATTTGTGGTTATGTCTATTATCAATAAATAAAACAATTTTTCTCATTTAATACTTTAATATACTAAACATTTGATTATGTCTTATACTACAAAGGATTTAAACAATTTGATCGCTACATTACTTACACCAATTTATAACTATATTTAAAAAATCCACTTATCTACACTATTACTATGAATATATTTGATTTCTGGCAGCCCCACTTATGATTCGAGAATAAAAAATAATAATTTAAAACTTGTAATTAATGATATTTAATTACGTAAAACACGCGTCAAATTATTTAATAGAAGTGATTATGCAAAAATGAACTGAGGTCCTACCCATACTTATAAATAAACAAAAAACATTTTGATTTTTTTTGCAAGTTACTCGGAATTTCTTTTTTAGATATTCAAAACTCAAAAATTCACACAGCATCACAGAATAAAATATAATTTAAAACAAAATCTATTCAATATTGACGAAGACATTAATAAAAACACATACAGTCAAATTCAAACCTACTTTTTGAAGTTGGTTTAATTTTTTCTCTTCATCATATAAAACTATGACAATTAGAATCAAATAGTAATTTAATATACTTCCAACATTTTTTTTTCTTTCATAGTTTAATGACCCACATCTGTGGGCTGGCTATTGTTTAACTATTGTGTCTGCTGCGCACAATCAAAATGCACATATAATGCCTTGTCAGCCACATATGGCTGACATTTTCCAAACCAATTGAGCCGTGTCAGCCATATATGGTAGACACTATTATTTATTTATTTATTTTACCATTATAATATGCAAAATGTAACGAAAATACTAAATAAGATAATTACTCATACTCCATAGACGTATTTTATGAAAAAAAAATATATATTGTTCATTTGTTAGAGCGGCATTATATGTGTTAAACTATTCGTTCCAAACCTATTCTGTACGGTAAGTTCAATTTTGCATAACCACCTTCAAAATTACTTTGAAAGAGAATTAATTGCGTAAAACTGTAACATTACTTGTCACTCAAGTAGGCTGTAGGTTAAGCTGCACTCGCCACGGACGGTCTGATGATGGGTGGCCGCCTACCGCTCCTCGAACACGTTAGACCGTGTTGTCTTGCGTAGATCTTTGAGTCATTACGGGTAGTCAGAAACCAGTAAGTCTGACAATCGGTATTACTAAGGAGTATACCTAGTAACCGTCTTGTGGTGGTCAGATAGGCCGTCGCTCCATGTAGAGCTTTTAACCGACTTCAAAAGAGGAGGAGGTTTTAGTTAGACTGCAGGCCGCCTCTAACATAGTTTGAAACACATACTTGTTATTATAGTTTCACATAATTAGTATTATTACAGTTTTAAGTAATTAATAAAATAGTTTGTCATACAAAACGTTACGCTTATCACTGCAATCGTCTTCAATTAAATTTAACAAATAAAACAAACACAATAAAATAATTCAACATCTTTCAATATATCTTCACGCTACATCTGTATGTGTGAGCAGGGACGGTACCATTCTTGCGTTGAACAATTATTATCGATAGTTATTACTGACAAATCTTTAAAACAAGGTTCACCTAATAATTTTGCTGTTCTAACAGCATTTAAATAAATTGTAAAATGTACTTTAAAAAACAAAAATAATATATTTTTTGACACTAGCAAGACTTGTTTCACTAGTCCCCCATCTCTGCTTACCCAAGCAGACGATAGCTTGAAGATACAGTCAACAAGTATCAGGCTCGACCTTAACTAATACAGAATCATAAATAGGCGGGCATTCAATCCTGAGACCACATTAATAAACAAGAATTAATTAGCCAAACAATTTTTTATTGATTACTAATTCCAAATATAATGACAGTTTCTGTCTGGGATATAAGCTTGTCATTTTGACAGTTTTTGTATAGAAAATCTGTCATAATGACAGGTTTATTGAAATCACCTAATAACAAATTGACGATTGTTTTTGGAATAGATAAAAAGCTGGAAAACTCCGTCGTGTTTATGAAAACAATTAATTATAAAAGTGTTATATTTTCAAATCTATCTATCAATATGATAATTTATTTGAATACCGACGTATTTGATTGTATCTATTCCGAAAACAAATGCATCTAATCACACTATTAGGTATTGTAATTTCAATTTTTAATATATTTGGAATTAATCATTTCAAATAACATTCATATAGGCGTAAATATTAATAGTTTGTGAATATTTATTTTTCATTTTATTAATATATTACATGTATTTTTAATTGTGAATTTTATTTTAGGAAATATTGTGTGCGATTTATGTCAAAATTGGTAAGTTTGTTCATCGAAGTATTGAATAGATCATTTTAAGGAAGAATTTGTGGTGAAAACTAGGTCGAATGCCAAACCAGCAATGCGCTAGTATGGTAATTGATGCTAGCTACCTCTGTATAAGAAAAGGGATTTGCCATGTAGTTGGTAAAGCTTGGTGAGTAGCTTTTCTCCACAAAATAGAAGTAGAATAATAATAACAGCCTATAACTGTCCCATTGTAGGGCAGAGGCCTCTTCTTGTATGAAGATTGAGCATTGATCACCACGCTAGCTCACTGCGGGCGATTAGATCCGGATTCAGATAATTAAATCCGGGTTTCCTCACGATGTTTTCCGTCACCATCAGTGGTGTCTTAGAATAACTAAGAAAGTATTTATAACATTGAAAAAGTCTCATTGAATCTTGCCCGTGATTGAAAGTGCAAACTTTTGCATAATAATCCGGTAAGTCTAGGAGGTCACTGACTTGTGGTAAGGCAGAATTCGTACACCAGGACTTGTAAAATAGCCAACATAAGCAAGTGTTGTGATTAAACCTTATTTTTTTCTCCATTCTAAGGAGGAATGTCAATGATTTTAAACGTTATCAATTTGGACAAAAACCGCAATTATATTTGTCTAACTACAGTATAATAAACATTTAAAAAAATAATGAAAACATTCAAATACTGGATTTACAATTTCAAACGCCAAATAATTTGGGTGTCAATTTTCAAATTCATAATATATATTAACAGGCAATTTCGCATATAACTCTTTTCAGATCAATTATATCAGACTTATAAAAGCGAATTTTGATTTTTAAGTATTTTTTTTAGTTTTCAGTCTAATCAAATCTTTGAGATCTACCCACCTCATTACGATGTAAGGGGTTCTAACATCAAACACTTATCTAGTGTCATATTATATGTACACCAACACGCGTATACAAATATCATAAGGGAGGTCGTCCATTACTTCCCCCCACCCCCATTTGGTGAGGGTTTTCGACGAATTTGCACGTTTTACGCAAAAATAAATACACGTGATATCTCACAACCATACCCCACCCCCTTGAAAAAATCACGTACTATCACAAGGGGGTGATAGTATGTGATTTTTTCGAACCCCCCCCCCCTTCTAGCCTCACGTGGTACACTCAACTGTACTACAGTCAACAACACAAGTACTGTACTAGGTTCGAATCCTAAGTCACACGGAGAACATGATTATTCCGTACTATTCAAGTATAAAACAGTGGGTGTACTCTGCCTACCCCAGTTACAGGCGATACGCGTGCTGGTACACGTATAATAAGATACAATCTTTAAAAAAAACATTTGACTAGACCGAGTTTCAAATAACATGCACATAATAAACTTTGTGTATAAATAATAATACATTTTCGAATAGATCTAGAATATATTTCATTAATATAACTAGTATATCAACTATTGTACTGTAATATGTGTATATAGTATCACACATACATGGTATGCACGATCATACACTGAGACTTAGGCCATACACTTGTGATGTATTAGAATAGTTGGTAAATATGTATATATGGAAATAACGACTCCAGTTTTTGATCATGAACTCTTAAAGCAGGGCAGTTTACGTTGTGGAAGCGAGACGCCGTATTATAAAAGACGTAGTGTCGTCTCGCTTTCACAAGGGAAACGGACCTGCTTTAAGAGTTTATGGTAAGAGGGGACATCTTAGTGGTGTTTTTGAAGAACTAAGAAAATAGATACATAATTATAAACTATTTATAACTATATATTGTGATGTTAATTATATAATTTATAATTATTAATACAATAGTTAATATACCAGCTTTATCTACTGTAGCCATAGACAACTTCATTTTTATTCTTACATTAAAAAGTGGTGATGACATGAATTTATACAGCCTATAGATAATTTACTATAGCTAGTCTACAAACACATAATAAAGTAAAAAAATGGACGTACATTAATTAAAATAAACTTAATTATTACTGTAAAACACTGATTATGTTTGTGGACGTGTAGGATAATAAATAAATAAAATATCTTTATTTCAGACCAAATACATAGTCCATAATAGGGGAATTTGCAGTTATTAGAATTTAATGACAGTAAATACATACATACATAAGAATTTAATGACAGTAAATACATACATACATACGTACAAACATAAAGTCACGCCTGTTTCCCTGGGAGGTAGGCAGAGACCACGGATTTCCATTTGCTACGATCCTGGCATACTTCTTTTGCTTCATTCACACGCATCACATTCCTCATACACACTCTTCGGTTGAGGGTACTCCTCACTTGCCACAGTAAAGAATTTAATGTAGGAAGTATTTTCAACACTGATTGTAAGGCTTATCCCACATTAGGCGTGCGCGTTCCTCGAACGATGCGACCGCTGCGTGCAAGCCGCTTGGCTAGAGCCCTCACGCCCAATGTGGGATAGGCCTTAGATCAATCCGTTTTTATGAATAGGCATGATTTCGACATTTATTTTAATAAGGATAGGTTGTAGAATTAATTAAAAAAAAATAAAAATTAAAACATTATAGTGACAAATGTTGAGATCATAGTTACTGAAGACAAATATAGCAAGATTTTGATATTAAAAGAGTTTTTTTTAGTATTTTTAGTTTTACACTACTATCCTACACATCCCTAAACGCATACAAATAAAAATACACCTTACTGAATACAAAAATTAAAATAAAATGTAGCACCTCAAATGAGTTCGCTTATATATTAAATAATATATATAAAAACACTTATTACATAAATAAAACAACATATTATTGTTATTACATACACAAATATTGGTGAATATAACAGGCACGTATATAACTACAGTTAAGCAGTGCTCGCCGCGGTCAGTCTTGTGATGGGTGACCGTTTTTAACCTCCCCGCGCTTCAATAAGCATGTTAAGCCGTTGGTCCTGTGCCTGATCTGTTCCCGGTCAGTTTAGCATCCCATCGGACTATGAGTGTGAGAGAATAAAGAATGCACATGTTTGACACACTAGATTATAATGTATGTATGACATAACATGCACAACTAATCACTTCGATAATGTACGTCGTTTTTTTTTTTAATTTTACCCATATTTGTGCATGTAATAGTAACTTATGATTATATAATCATTGTTTAGACATAGCTTTGATAAAAATACAATTTGTAATGTAAAAAAAACAGTGTTCGGACGTTTAAAAGGGCAATATTAAAATAATAAGTAATTTTGACAGCTGTCACTTTTGACACCTGTCAATATTGCTAGTTACTTTACTAAGGATGTAAAATTACTATACATCTGTCTGGGTATCCAACAATCAGTCACAACCCAGATCAACCGGCCAATATCAACAACAGCCAGGCTATGTCTAAACATGACTCGAGGGTGCACAGTTAAACAATTTGAGAAACACAATTAACATGTAAACAAACACAAAATCACAGATTTAACCCAATTCAATCGTTTACATTTGACATTTTAATAATTTCCCCATCAAATGCATGAAAATACAATTTATTGTTGAAATAAGTAATACTGCTCATGAGATTTGCGTTACTGAAGCCTCTTCTAACAATTAACTATAAAGACAATGAGACACTAGCTTTTACCCACGGATTTGCTCCTATTATTCTCACAAAACCACACATTGTGTCAATAATAAAGTAACTTACATACACTGTGGTTTATAAACTATGTATATGCAAAAAAACAATTATTTATATCCGTTTTTCTCTTTATACTTCTCGATAAACTCACAAATACTCTCTCATTCATCAATAGTAGTAGAATTTGTTAGTTTTACTAACTACTTCTGGTAGAAAAACTCACAAAAACTCTAGACATTATAACTTTCTTCTTACAATAAATTCAAGGGATTTTGACCTCTATGATGCTTGGTTTTGTAAATACGATTTTGCTTTAAATGCTATCCTTATACCTACGGAATAGAGATCAAAATCGGTTGAATAAATTGCAAAGAAATTTGTCGAAATGTCTGTTTTTATTTTCAGTAAAATTGAAAAAATATGGAAAAAAAAACACAGCAAAATAACCCTTATTTCAACAGCCAATTGTAAACACTATACTAATCAATAAAATGTAATAGTATGCCGATTTTCTCATTAATAAATTAATCTATACTTTAGAATATTTTCACCTAAACGTTAGAAATAATTTCTGAATTATCGAAAATTTTGTTTAAAATCTATTTTTTTCACTATATAAACATTTTGGAGAATTTTATTTCGACGACTATCACTCTATAAAGGATTTAGGTAAGCAGAAAGGTAGGTTCTAAAGTCAGTGGCTGGTATAAAAACAAGTTCTTCAGCGCAGAAAGCTGTTAACACCCCCTATTAATTACACATATTTAAACCAATATAGAGAGAGAATAGAGAAGAGGCCTTTGCTCAGTGGTCCACAGTTATAGGCTGTTATTATTTTTATAAACCAATTGAAAAAAAAACATAACTGGTGACAAGTGGGTGTACTATGTGCACCTCTGCCTACCCCTTTGGGGAATACAGGCGCGAAGTTATGTTTAGTTAATTTATTCTGATGTTCGAAGTAACAAATGTTTTCTTTCCTTCTCCATCTTACGTAATGTAAAAAGGACAAAAAATACATGATATAAGCTATAATAATGTATTTTGTAAGAAAGTTATTGTTTATAATATCTCCTGCGTAGTTGGCTAGTCTCAGCTGAGACAGGCCGCCGTGACCGACATTCGGTCAGGAGAACATTATTATTGTTAGAAAAAGACTAAATTAGTTAAGTTCGTAAACATAAGTATGAGCATTCTGTCCTTATCTATCTTATACTTTAAGGCATAAGTAAGAGTGAGACAAAATACTATATTGATAGCTTAAATATTGTAATTAATGAGGGAGAAAACATAATTATCTTTGTAATAAAAAAACCAATGTTTATATAATGATTAAAACGCTAATATAGAGTTTTATTCACTTTCCTATACATTATAAAACAATAAACGTGTTTTCAAGTTGCCGCGATAGATTACATAAGCAAAAAACGACTTAAGTAACATCGGAATAGAGTTGATTATTAAATGACGTGGACGTCTGATTAAAAAATAATATATGCATTGATATAAAACATAATAAAACCTAGCTTTCGGTTTCAGGTTCAGTCTAAGCCCGGTTTTTTATTCGCACCTGAAGGATTTGACAGTTTTTGTATTGTAAATCCGTCATAATGACATTTTTTGGTCAAAATTCATAGATTTTTGCTTTAGTGCATAATCGAACTGTTTCCTTAGGCATTTTCTACAAGAATTTCAGTAAGTTTTGTGATTAAAAAACCAGTTTAACAAAGAATTCCTTAGACTTTCTTGATATATAAAAACATCGCCATACTAGCCTTAACAGTTAAAAATGTCAGATAACATTTAAGCTTACTATAATAGGTATAAAAAATGTAAAACGCAAGAAAACCTCCTCTATAGAGCTAAAACTATGTTATTATCCACTTTACCCACTCAGTGCTACATGGTTAATGTATATTATCCGCTCCAGCCGGTCATTCTCCGAAATGTCTGTACAGGCGATGATATAAATACAGGCGTTGGCTTCATTAGTCCGGTGGTAGGTAGCTAAATAGTTTGTATTTGTCTCTTATGTAGGGACGCACATCGTCCTTCTGCGAAAGGGAGAAAAATAAAATAAATAATGGACTGCTGTGTTATGGGTTCGATCGAAGATATTTTACGCTTTTATTTAACTTGCAATGTTTGTATGTATGTTTGTTTTGCCGAGTGGTATCGGGCGTAGAATTGACCACCCCTTTTCCTCCCGTGGGTGTTGTAAGAGGCGACTAAAGGAAAATCTAGAAGATGGACAGCAGCGTCTTCTGTAAATAGGGGAATATGGCACCCCCGCCCCCCTATTATTGGGAAAGCCCTTGTTCAACAGTGCATACCTTCCGGCTGATGATGTTGTTTAAGTCAAATATTGCAATCTAAATTAGAACAACTACTTGTCAGGCAATCGTAATGAATATACTTATATGTTTGGTGCCAATACAATATTATGGTACTTTTGAGCTGGTTTGATCCTTTCTGCTTATCATCATACTTACAGTAGCGAGATGTTCAAGGAAAGGCAGCAGCTTCAGCAGCTCGTTGTCGCTTCTGTCCACGAACCAGCTGTCGATGGGGATGCCGTTCTCGAGCTGGTAGCCGAAGGCCTGCGGACAGGTATGATATTAACTAACTTTTACTAGACAACAGCAGTCCAATCACTCAGCAACTGCGCTAATCAGGTCGTCGAATCAACATATAGGCTAATTTTTATCCAGGATAAATATAGCGGGCAACACCGCGGGGCGCAGCTAGTGAACATATAAGTATCGGTCTCGGTCTCACCTGTGGGCTGTTGTCGACGATGACGGTCCTGCGCAGGTCCCGGCCGAGGATCGACAGGTCCTTCACGTAGTTCCCGTTCACCAGGAGACAGTGCTCGCGGAACAGTCTGGTGACAGAGATATTAGTTTGTATTGTGACAACCTGATTGTGTTTTTAGTATATATAGTAAATTATATATATAGTATCTATAGTAAATTAGCTGGTTGTGTGCTCCATACATACAAACATGGCAAGTTAAAAAAAAACTTGTTCAAAGCATGTTATACGTGTCCTGCGCCGATTTCTCGACATATTTTAATAATAAGTAGTAGACTGCCTCGTTGGTCTAGTGGTTGCTAAGCGCGACTGTTGAGCACGAGGTCCTGGGTTCAAATCCCGGGTCGGGCAAAGTGTAACTGGCTTTTCCCATTAGGTAATTCTCAGTAGCAGCACGGAGTCCGGATTTGTGCCCGGTTGATGGCAATAGGCTCGCCCCCTATTACATTGGGACCTAAAACATAACTGGCGAAATGTGGGTGTACTATATGTGTACCTCTGCCTACCCCTTCGGGGAATACAAGCGTAAATAACATCACGCCTGTTATATTATGTTGTTAGTAGGTGATCTCCCCCACCTGTACTTGATCCAGCGGCGCGCGGGGTCCAGCAGGTTGAGCAGGCGGTCGGCGTACACCCGCTTGCTGGCCGTGAACAGGATGACCTCGTACAGCCGCGACACGCGCGACAGGAACTCCGCGAAGTGCGGCCGAGTGCGCACGAACACCTGCGAGACAATCATAATCATTTAAGTCCAGGATCCTAAAGTCCCATAAAAGCTATAAAAACCCATTGTCCTCACAATAAGTAATATGTTTGTAAGTATCACTCACTGTCAAATTTATATTAGGTTATATTTACTTCATTTTTAAGATGTGCATAGTATAGTGTACAGTAGTTTGTTTAGAAGAATGTTGGTTAGCCCGTAATTGGCTAGTGCGTAAGTCTTTAGTTACCTATGTATGTATTCATATAGAAATTTGTACGCATAAGCTGTGGGAAGACCTTAATAAATAAATAAATAAATGTATATCACTTTAGGTTTCATTTTAGCATGTTGCCCATCATCCACAGCCTTCAATATCCCACTACTGGGTATAAGCCTGGGTATAACCCATGTTGCCCATGCTGAGCTTAAATCTAAATTGATAAAGGAAAGTTGAAAAATGATGGACACGAGCCGGACTCGAACCTGCGACCTTCGCCGCAGCGGCGCCAGGGTATGGCAAAGGTCGCGGGTTCGAATCCTGCTCGTTTTTGGCAAAACAATATTGGTGACGGACTTGGAGCAATTCGTCGCTCGATCAGTGGTAAGGTTTTCAGTGGCCTACCCACTAAAAACCTCACCTACCTGGATCTTATTGGATCCGGGAGAGTTCCACATACCCCCGTCGTCTCCCAACGGCGAGGGATGCGTAACGCATTTCCCTAACGATAATAAAAAAAAAGGTTAGGTTATGCCAACATGGTACCATCTACTTTTGTAGTACTCACAGTGTATCTGCAGTCCTGGAACAGTACCGGGAAGTGGAAGCTGGCATCTGGAAGCTCCTGCAGCGAGCAGTGCACCAGCGTCTCATCTAGGTCCAGTACCTGGGAGATAATGAGGAGTATTATGTATGGGATAACATTCATTTACTTTTACTCATAGGGAGATCTACAATTAATATTTAATTTGATCAAAAATTATCCCTACTAATATTATAAACGCGAAAGTTTGTAAGTATGGATGTCTGTTACTCTTTCCCGTAAAAACTGCTGAATGGATTTCAATGTAATTTTATATGGAGGTAGCCGACACCCTGGATTAACACATAGGCTAGTTAATATCCAGAAAAAATGTAGCGGGTAACACTGCAGGGCGCAGCTAGTTTTAAATAAAAATAAATTCGGGTAGAAGCTAAGAGATTGGGCTGCTGCGCTAAGGGTGGCGGGTTCGATCCCCAAATAGACAAAAAATTGTGTGAACCGCTAATAATTGTCCCGAGTCTGGGTGTTTGTATATGTGACATTTCATGTTTGTGAAACGCACCCACGATACAGGAGAGTTTTCCAGTAGAGGGGTGACTTCTTTTTAAATTATTATTAGCATCGTAAAACGAGAATATAGTTAACAGTTAATAGTTTATCGTTAAGTGATTAATGTAATGGTTAATTTTAGGGTGTTATTTTATTTTATTTCTGATAATGTTAAAGAATTTTATATGACATAATTAGAAAACTTAGCGTACTTAGGTCTAACCCTACAAAACTATTTGCATGCCTATGATATGGCGGAATGTGCCGAACCATGTATTATTATTACCATCAAATTTCCATCAAATTTGTAAACCATGTTTCGCAAATAAAGATTCTTATTCTTAACAAGTCATGATTGTCCTCTCACCAGGCTGAAGTCGGGGCTGGTCCGTGTCTTGAGCGGCAGCGCGGGGTAGCGCGCGCGCAGGGCGCCCGTCGACACCGACTCCAGCGGGGGCAGCTGCGGGCACGGGGGGGGGGGGTTACAACACTTACGTATATAAAAAGCACAGATAGCCGAGGGGTATGACCATTGGTATGCCAAGTTCAAACGCCGGCACCAATTTCTTTTCGAAATCATGTGCGTACTATAAATTAGTTATCAGTTGCTAAAAACGGTGAAGGAAAACATCGCGAGGAAACCGGCACACCTGAGATATTTTTCAACAGTATGTGAAGCCATGTCAGGTACCTACAGGCGGTTTAAAATCTGACACCAGGTTATCCATCAAACCTCCCCCCCTTTAGGGAGAGGCCTTTGTTCAACGTCGTCTTTCATTGTTAAACAGAAAATGGTCTATAATACAAATAACCTTTGAAACGCGCAATACATTAGTCTTAGTAAATTCATTGTATAGATATAGATAGAGTTAAGTATTTACCTGCTTGATGAACAAGTAAGGATCGAAGGCGTCCACCCAGGACGATATCTGCTCGCAGTCCACGCGGTTGCTGCACGAGGATATCACGTCGGCAGCTTCCTCCTGAACGAATGAACGGTATACAGTGAATGAATGGTAGAATGAGCTTGTGAACGATAAAATTAATTAATCATTTTGTAATTGCTCTTGTGTAAACACGCCTGTATTCCCCTTCGGGGTAGGCAAAGGTGTTGTATGCCTACATTTCACCAGTTATAAGTCCCGTTGTAATAGGGGGGCAAACCTATTGCCATCAACGGGGTCTAAGCAATAAAAACTTCAAGAATATTTACGGGGTCTAAGCAATAAAAACTTCCAAGAATATTTTACTACCGCGATGTATTTAACGTCTGAAACAGTCTAATTTCGGTAATAATAGCCATGTCTTTATTTGTGAATGTAGGTCTCTGACATGGAATCCTATGGTTAAGGACATTATCATTACCCACCTCTATGTCTGTCGGTGACTGCTCGTCGTGGCACGCTAGCGAGGCTTCATCTGCGGTGATATCTGTCCCGTTCTGTAACAATCACATACATACATAAGTAGGTTAATGCTAAGAGCCAAAACATGTTGGTAGCTGTAGGTATGATAAATAAATTAATTCAATTTTGAGTTCGTGTTTTCCAAGGCTGATTTTCATTATATTTATATACTAGCTGCGCCCCGCGGTGTTACCCGCTACATTTTTTCGGGATAAAAAGTAGCGTATGTATCCTTATGAAATTTTATTAAAATCCATTCGACAGTTTTTACGTGAATGAGTAACAAACATCCATTCATACATCCAAACTCGCGTTTATAATAGTAGTAGGGATAATCAGCATCTTAAAAAAAAAAGATAAATTAAAAACACTAGCTTTTGCCCGCGGCTTCGCCCGCGTTAAGTAGCCTATGTCCTTTCTTGGATCTTAATCATTCTACATGCCATGTTTCATCAAAATCTACCAGCGGTTTAATCGTGAAGGTGTAACAGACAGGCTTAGTATGGAGTTATGGAAAAAAACATCATAAATATTCGAGTATGTCTGTAAAGTACGGCGTACGTGAATACATAAAAGCTAAATGGGGGGTTAGAACGTCACTTACCCATCCCGCCGCTTCAGCAGCCAAGCTCTGGCTGATCTCAGCCAGGAACCCAGAGCTAGGGCTCCGAGCCGATAGGGCTTCAAGACTCTCTATAGCAGTGCCTTGAGTGTCGCACGTGGAAGATATCTCACACTCAGAGTCGCGGACATAGCCGTCTTGCTCCAGCATTGTTACGAAGTCCGGCTGCGAAAGAGACAAAAAATAATACAATTATAATGTACTTAAAATTATGCGGAACCGCTTTAACACTATATGAAAAAAAATATTTTTGTTACATAATCAACGAACGCGTACATATTATTTACTGTATATTCCGGTTATACTCACGGGTGTATTCGGGAATGCCCGACTAGTTTCGCGGGTGTGTTCGAACGCGTACAACGTAAATAAAACAAAATAGTGCTGCTCCCGTCTTCAAAAGAATATTGTTTTTTTAACCGAACAAGAAAACGTTTACGTGTATTAGAGTATTGGAATCACTGTTCAAACCACTATAAGAAGTTCCTAACTTTGTAGGGCAATCAAAAGTTACTCGAATTTACAAACACGGATTACTAAAACTATTTTTTTTTTATTGTTTATTTCCTAAGTAAGAAAAGGAGAATTAAGCAATCTTACCTGCACATACTTCTCTCCATTAGTCAGGAAGTCAGTACAATTGTCCAAGTCATCAGTAGTAGATGTCGGCTGGTACATCTCCAGATCATTGCTCGACTTCCTACGCTTCATCACTCTCTTCTCCACAGAATTAGTCCTCGACTTCTCTTCTGCCTTCTCAGTAGTCATCACCCTCGCTGCCTTATCAGCCAAGAAGTTGATATCCTCTTCTGTAGCCGGAATATCTTCGTTGATCAGTCTTGCACATTCGGCTATTGCCATGAAGTCGTTCAAACAGTCGTTTGGGAGGCACAGTTCTGAAGATTCCACATGACCATCAGAATCAGATTCCTCAGCTTTAGTTGCTGGGAAATCTACGAAGGTGGTGGTGTGGGCCTCGTACATCGTGATATCATTGTCTTCTGGGTAACAGCTGGTCTCCGGAACAGCGGGAGCCTTCTTCGTTCTCTTCTTTGGACTCTCATTGGTCGAGCTGACAGAAGATTTCGTTACTTTAGGCGTTATCATGCCTATTTGGCGGACTTTGCGTATTGGCGAGCTATTCAAGGACGCTGATTTATCAGTTTTGTCCATACGCCTCGTTTTACGCGGCGAACTGATAGCCGAGGATATGACTTCAGTTTTCTTAAGCTCCCTGTTTAAAGAGCTGTGTCGTAGCTGAGCACTCTTCGTTGTCCGGACTTCTTTGGCCTTAGATGTGGTGGTGATCTTGTCGTTCTGCGGCTTAACCTTCATGGTGGTCGAGGACGAGACGGGGTCCTTCGTGGAGCTCCGAACAACAGTCTGGAAGATGGGTTTCTTTGTGCGATTGTCATCTTTGTGCTTCGCCTTCTTGTGCGTCGTTTCCAAAGGCTTCTCCATACTGAGCTTCGTTCTCACCGGACGAGTTTTTAGATTCTTCTGAGACCTAGTGATGCAGAACTGCGGTGTCTCTGACACAGCATTCTTGACGTCTCTCTTCAGAATATTCTTCCAAGCGTTCGGCGGCTTAGTCAACGGCTTAACTGATTTCTTCTTGAGTTTAGTTACTTTTGAACCCCTTTTATTTGAGAGCGGCCGCTCCCTCTTCCTACTTCTTAACCGCATCGCAAGATTAGAGGGCAACTTAACCTGGAACAAAGTGTAAATATATACAGACGGGTATAATTGTATTACAACCCACGTTGCGGCCTTGAATATATTTATTGGTGGCTTAGCGCGACACGCGTGTTTTCCTTACGGATTTATTAAGTTATGAGATTAACTCCAGAAATGTCACGACACGGGTTGAAATAATTCTCAATAGACACTAGCTTTTAAACTGTCGCGTTGCATGATTATAATAGAAAATAACAACACTGGAATAAACGCGAGCATAACTTTATTAATTTTTCGCTTGACGCTTCGACCGAGTTACACCGGCCGTGGTCACAAGCAGACTCGGACTCAATAGACAACCGGACGATAGATGGGTCCTTGTTAGGCCTCATAGTATTTAAAATGAGACGCTGAACACAACAGCCAACTCCATAACTTATAGCATTTGATTGTTTCAAAAATACATGGACATCAATGTGTTTTCGATAAGACCTATTGACGCAATAGTATTTTTATATTTATTATGTACAGACCAAGAGGTAGAAGAAACCTAGAAAAACAAAGCTATGAAACCTACAATGGGAATCACTCCACGGACAAGATAGCCTTTAAAATGAAGATAATAGGAGAGGAATATTGCTACTCCATGCCACTTAAGTGCAGACTAGCTAAAGAATATTGAGATACCTTCTTCAAAAGCACTTTGTAATTTTAATTCTAAATTTCTTCTTATATTTATTACTAGCTGTACCCCGTGGTGTTACCCACTAAATTTTTTCAGGACAAAAAGTAGCCTTTACATTAATCCAGAGTGTCAACTACCTACATGTGAAATTTCATTAAAATGATAAATAGGTATTTCCAACCTGGACGGGTTGCATTTTTAAAACATAACATCACGCCTGTATTCCCTGAAGGGGTAGGCAGAGGTGCACATATAGTACACCCACATTTCGCCAGTTATGTTTTAGATCCCAATTTAATAGGGGGTGAGCCTATTGTCATCAACCGGGCACAAATCCAGACTCCATGCCTCAACTCAGAATTACCTAATGGAAAAAACAGTAACACTGCCTGATATTCCAACCCAAGACCTTGTGTTCAACAGTCACGCTTAGCAACCACTAGACCAATGAGGCAATCACATAACATTTCATGATGGGCTACTATTTTGTGGTGACTTCATAACATCCCGCCTGTATTCCCCGAAGGGGTAGGCAGAGGTGCACTATAGTACACCCACATTTCGCCAGTTATGTTTTAGGTCCCAATGTAATAGGGGGTGAGCCTATTGTCATCAACCGGGCACAAATCCAGACTCCATGCCTCAACTCAGAATTACCTAATGGAAAAAACAGTAACACTGCCTGATATTCCAACCCAAGACCTTGTGTTCAACAGTCACGCTTAGCAACCACTAGACCAATGAGGCAATCACATAACATTTCATGATGGGCTACTATTTTGTGGTGACTTCATAACATCCCGCCTGTATTCCCCGAAGGGGTAGGCAGAGGTGCACATATAGTACACCCACATTTCGCCTGTTATGTTTTAGGTCCCAATTTAATAGGGGGCGAGCCTATTGCCATCAACCAGGCACAAATCCAGACTCCATGCCTCAACTCAGAATTACCTAATGGAAAAAACAGTAACACTGCCTGATATTCCAACCCAAGACCTTGTGTTCAACAGTCACGCTTAGCAACCACTAGACCAATGAGGCAATCACATAACATTTCATGATGGGCTACTATTTTGTGGTGACTTCATAACATCCCGCCTGTATTCCCCGAAGGGGTAGGCAGAGGTGCACATATAGTACACCCACATTTCGCCAGTTATGTTTTAGATCCCAATTTAATAGGGGGTGAGCCTATTGTCATCAACCGGGCACAAATCCAGACTCCATGCCTCAACTCAGAATTACCTAATGGAAAAAACAGTAACACTGCCTGATATTCCAACCCAAGACCTTGTGTTCAACAGTCACGCTTAGCAACCACTAGACCAATGAGGCAATCACATAACATTTCATGATGGGCTACTATTTTGTGGTGACTTCATAACATCCCGCCTGTATTCCCCGAAGGGGTAGGCAGAGGTGCACATATAGTACACCGACATTTCGCCAGTTATGTTTTAGATCCCAATTTAATAGGGGGCGAGCCTATTGCCATCAACCAGGCACAAATCCAGACTCCATGCCGCTACTCAGAATTACCTAATGGAAAAAACAGTAACACTGCCTGATATTCCAACCCAAGACCTTGTGTTCAACAGTCACGCTTAGCAACCACTAGACCAATGAGGCAATCACATAACATTTCATGATGGGCTACTATTTTGTGGTGACTTCATAACATCCCGCCTGTATTCCCCGAAGGGGTAGGCAGAGGTGCACTATAGTACACCCACATTTCGCCAGTTATGTTTTAGATCCCAATTTAATAGGGGGTGAGCCTATTGTCATCAACCGGGCACAAATCCAGACTCCATGCCGCTACTCAGAATTACCTAATGGAAAAAACAGTAACACTGCCTGATATTCCAACCCAAGACCTTGTGTTCAACAGTCACGCTTAGCAACCACTAGACCAATGAGGCAATCACATAACATTTCATGATGGGCTACTATTTTGTGGTGACTTCATAACATCCCGCCTGTATTCCCCGAAGGGGTAGGCAGAGGTGCACATATAGTACACCCACATTTCGCCTGTTATGTTTTAGGTCCCAATGTAATAGGGGGTGAGCCTATTGTCATCAACCGGTCATCAGACTCCATGCCTCAACTCAGAATTACCTAATGGAAAAAACAGTAACACTTTGCCTGATATTCGAACCCGATGAGATTATTATTATATTGAGGCAGTCAATATAATAATAATCTCATCTTATCTTCCCGACAACTATGTCACAAATATAAATAAATTGATATTTATTGTTTATATATATAGTATATAAACACTTTTACATCATGTACTATATACTTTTACATCAGGTCAGATTTTAATATAGCAACATCCCAATCAGCACTACGTCTAGGTGATTGGACTGCTGCGCTAAGGGTTGCGAGTTTGATTCCCACATGGGATTAACATTTAAGTGATCTTGCAGATATTTATCCGGTGTATCGGGTATATGTAATATTTCTTGTTTGTAAAACGCACCCACAACATAGGAGGATTTCCTATTGTAGGGCAACACTTTAAGAAAACTAGACAGCATCTGCATTTCTTAACAAACTTCCGCTGAGAAGAAATACCGAGACAAACTCAGGGTAGACATCATACACACATCCTTACTAATATTATAAATTCGAAAGTTTGTATGTATGGATGAATGTTTGTTACTCTTTCACGTAAAAACTACTGAACGGCTTTTAATAATATTTCATATGGAGGTCGCTGACACCCTGGATTAATTCATACATTTATTTTTATCCGGAAAAAATGAAGCGGGTAACACCGAGGGATGCAGCTAGTCAAAAGTAAATGTAGATTAATTTTGATTTCTTGCTAAATAGAATTTGATCGGTAGTAGATAGGTAAACATTGTACACATACCAGTATACATATAATATAGAACAGTAAATATAATCTTAGGAAGTTTTTATGGCTCTTCAGTGAATGATTATAACAAGGAGGTGAAGTATTTATGTGAAGTTAGTTCAGGAACAAATTAACTGGCTTCTATTAGACATAGATTCTGTCTGTTTTTGAAAAAAGAATATTGTCCAAGGATATTGGCCTATGTTTCATTCTTTTTTTTTCTAATCTCTACATGTATTGCCTTACCTACATTGCTTGATTTAATGTTACTATTGACTTATGAAGAAATGGTTTGTTACTAACAGGGTTTTCACTGTTGGGCACTGAATAAGAGGAATCTAGGCGAAAAACTCTATCAAACACATCAATAAGCATGTATCTAATATACTTTTCTAAACTGTAAGGCACTCAGAATGCATCATTAAACTTTAACAGATTTGCAAATTATTGATTGAATAACTAACACCACATGTACATATGGCTTATTCTAACATGTACAGTACCACAGACATCAAGTTATATACAAAAATTGTCGAAAAAGAAAGTGTTGTTTTTTCTGTAAATATTACAAAACATGTCAACATAAGATTTGTTTACATTTTTCTGTCATAATAATCTATGCCAGTGTAATGTGTCAAGACATACACATCTTAATCTTATTAGATAAATACTAAACATTAAAAACAGCCTAAACGTAATATATACGGCCTAAATTAAGAATACAATCCTCGCGCTAAAAATTACCTAATTCAGGAAATATGTACTTACATGAACTTATTTTTAGAAAGTATCACTTATTCCATTTGCTGTACGTAATACATAACCGGAAATTTAATTAAACCAACAGTTCGATCTGATACACATAACGCGCTGTAATAATCTTTCGTATTATTATAAATACTTTATATTTCAGAAGTAAAGAATCGGCGCAAGGCACTTCGCGCCTTTTTCGAAATCCACTTTTCACCACATAACACTGTCCAATTCCAATTAAAACATATCAAAAACACTTTATAATGAAAATAAGCGATAAATAAAATAAGAGTCTTTAATAAATTAATGATTTTACAACAAAATATGTAACGCGAAAGTAAAAAAGCGGCACTGGTACATTATCGATTTTTACACTGCATAATGAATGCGATTCTCACTGATGCGTTAGAATTTATTCATCCGATGCACCGGCGAAATAGTTCGGTAGCGGGAATATAAAGTATAATATCTCGTAAGGATTAATTACATGATAACTTTTATTGAAGAACACAAAGCCAAACAAATGTCAAAATGGCGGCGTATCTTTTTTTAGTTGCGCCGTTTTTCTGCAGATGGCGTCTCGTGGCTGTGCGCATGCGTTTTGAGAATGCTCTGAATCGATAATGGGAACAGGGAAATGAACTTATTACAATATTATAAAAATATTGGGTTATTTAAGACCCGTACACCTATCGTAGTAAACATAATGTGTGCAGGTAACGAATAATAAATACCAACATCAAAAAGATTTTTATGTATGCTTACATACATACATACATACATACATAAAGTCACGCCTGTTTCCCTGAGGGGCTTACTCTCAATAAAATGTTTAATTGAGCACAAATTCTTACGCGGAAGTAAAAGGAAAGCTATAATAACGAATAATTCCATTCAATTGGGTTTATATTAATGTTTTCGTAATATGAGGAGTACTTTATTTATATTCATTCAATTCTGAGTGGTATGACGATTGATCAAATTCATTACAACATTTTGCCCATGCCAACGTCTTACATTTAGGTTTTTAGGTGTAACTTGTGCAGTGGTGTATAGCTATCCAAATGCTCACCAAGCACAACTACGCATCACTGTAGGTAGAGGATATAAAATCTCCTATAATGAGCCTATTTCATTGAATAGCACCCTGATATTACAGAAATAGCAAAGTGTAGGTTGTAAGGCAGCCAGATGAGCCGATGTTATTTATAGCTAAGATTGCAGGGTAAGGGTAACGCCATAGTACCTATACCATACACTTAACATAACTTCACGCCTGTATTTCCCGAAGGAGACGGCCGGCAGAAGTGTAGCCTGTAATACACCGGTTAAGTTATAGCTAAAAACATGGATGAAATAATGTTAGATAAAAGTCCAGAAGTCTGAAATAGTGTTAGATAATAGGTCTATTGCCATTAACGGGGATAAAATACTATGTACACGTAATAAAAATTATCATTTATCTTTATCATAATCAAGTGTAAGGAAACGTAAAAATTATTTTTTATATATTTGACAGGACTAAAAAATGTTGCTATTTAGTAAACTTTAATTTTACAACAAATACTGGACTTATTGGATCTCATTACTTTACGTAAAATAATAGAATTTTATCATTACAGTATAAAACAGTATCCCATGTACTCCCATTCATCATCATCATCAGCCGGAAGACGTCCACTGTTAAACAATGGTGGGAGGCTATTGTAGGCCTAATAATTTATAGTAGCAAAATACAGATGACTAGTAAGATAACTAATAATGTTAAATCCAATATCTAATTCTGATAGCTTTACTAATGAAAAAACAGATTTACGGAGATTTAGTTTTATATATAGCAACACATTGTGAACATCAATCAAACTTGTGATCAAACTCCAACCGCCAAACCGCCAAACGACCAAATAAGAAACGAAGTTGGAGATTGTATTTCTTTTTAATTCTTAAATTTTGCGAATACAACTCAAACAGCATTATCTGTTATTTCAAAATGTCAAGTGTATCAGTAACTTCGTCCAAACGCGAGGTAACTACTCAACTCAATGTTTTCTGTTCAGTCTATTTTCATAAACTTATCCAACACTAATAATTTGTTTACTACCAAACTGGAACACTAAGTGGTATAAGCAGCTAGTCTTCTTATTCAGGAGTCTGTATACATGCATTCTGCAGCTTCTGTCCTCAAAATATGTGATGATTTGACAACTATATAAGTGTCGTAATATTCATGTTTGTTTTCAGAAAGTGACTACAGAACTATCTCAAGAGGTAGAGTCAATTAGAGCTATGAACAGCAGTCTTAGAGCTTACTTGGAGCATTTGAGGGTCTTCAAGAAGAACCTAGTGGCTATGAACAGTAACTGCACTCAGCTGAATAAAGTAAACAAGCAGTGGCTAGACACATTGAGTAGTTCGAAATGATGGTTATGTTATACGTATCATTACGCCAGTAGTCTTCAAAGGGGTAGACAGAGGTGTGCTCTTAAGTTCATAGGTGGCAACTGCTTTTCATCAGGTTGGTACTATGGAACATCAGAAAGGGGGAGACCTTGGTGAACATACTTGGATGAGATCAGGTATGTTCTACAATAAAGTCAAGTGAGGAGTACCTTTAACTGACAAGTGTGTATGAGGAATGTATTGCTAGTGAATGAGGCAAAAGACTGCCTCGTTGATCTAGTGTTCGCTAAGTGTGACTTCTGAGCACGAGGTCCTGGGTTCGAATGCCAGGTTGGGCAAAGTGTTATTGGTTTTTTCCTTTAGGTAATTTTCAGTAGCAGCACGGAGTCTGGATTTGTGCCCGGTTGATGGCAATAGGCTCGCCCCCTATTACATTGGGACCTAAAACATAACTGGCTAAATGTGGGTGTACTATATGTGTACCTCTGCCTACCCCTTCGGGGAATACAGGCGAGATGTTATGTTTTATGTGAGGCAAAAGAAGTATGTCAGGATCGTAGCAAATGGAAATGTGTGGTCTCTGTCTACCCGTCTGGAAAATAAGTGTGACTTTATATATGTATGTTTGTAAGTATAATACATAATCTCTGCAGGTGTATACAAGGATCATTGTAAATAATAAAACATAAACAATTTGTATAAAAAACTTGTTTAATTGTTACCATTAATTAATAATATTTGACATTGTATAGACAACTTCATATAATCTAATGGTAATTACAATAAATTCTCTAAAATTATGGTAAAATATGGTAATTATGTGGTTTCATATCCATCGGAGACGAGAGGTTCTACAGTTGAGCCGGTTGATACAGTAGATGGTATTATTATTGCAGGAGCGGTTTGCCTTATGGATTTTTCTGGAAAAAAGGGAATGATTTATCTTCTCCATTTTATGTGCCGTGTGGTATCCGGCTGTGCCGTGTGGTATCCGGCTTAGAATTGACCACCCCCTCCTCCCGTGGGTGTCGTAAGAGGCGACTAAGGGAAAAAAAAATCCAGTAGATGGGCAGCAGCGTCTTCTGTAACTTAACCACCAATACTGCGATCCCCAAGCCGCTCGCCAAGCGTGGGGATTATGGCAACCCCCCCCCCCAAATGACAGACAGAACGGCGCGACGGCCCCCAGTACCCGGCAGCTCCTCTATCCCTGGCTATGGTAGCGGGCCAGGTAACGGAGGAGCAGGGGGTGCTAAGAATCCCCGGTGGATTTCTCGCTACCACCCCCACCGGACCTTGGCCCTGGCAACACACAACGTCCGCACGCTCCGGACTGACGAGAAGATTGTCGAGCTGGAGGAAGAATTGAGCAGGTTACGTTGGGACATCATAGGATTATCTGAAATCCGACGAGAGGGGCAGGATACGATAATCCTTGATTCCGGCAACATGCTCTTCTTCCGGGAAGGAGACCGAAAGTCCCAGGGTGGTGTTGGGTTTCTCGTCCGTAAGTCTCTCATTAACAACGTGGTAAAAGTCGATAGTGTGTCAAGCAGAGTAGCATACCTGATACTCAGAATTACCGACCGGTATTCGTTGAAGGTCATCCAGGTATATGCGCCGACCTCGACACACCCTGACGATGAAGTAGAGGCTATGTATGAGGAGATCTCTGAAGCCATACATACCTCCGAATCCTACTTCACCGTTGTTATGGGAGACTTCAACGCTAAGGTGGGCACTAAAAATGGCGATGAGTTGAGAGTAGGGTCGTTCGGATATGGGCAGCGGAACCAGAGGGGCCAGCGGCTGGTCGACTTTATGGAGAAGGAGGAACTCTATTTGATGAACTCCTTCTTCCAGAAGCGACCATCCAGGAAGTGGACGTGGATAAGCCCCGATGGTTCAACCAAAAATGAGATCGACTTCGTCATGACAACCAAGAAGCGTATATTCAGTGATGTCTCTGTGATCGGGAAGGTCAAAACCGGTAGCGATCATCGCATTGTCAGAGGCACACTGAATATCAATGTTAAGCTAGAACGGTCTCGTCTGATGAAGTCCACGCTCCGTCCTGCTCCTGCCCAAATCCAGAACCCCGAAACCTTTCAACTCGAACTGCGTAATCGTTTCCAGTGCCTAGCCGAATGCGAAACAGCGGACGAGATAAACAACGGGTTTGTGGAAGCTGTCCAAGCAGTGGGGTCCCAGTTCTTTAAGACCCCACGCCGAAGAAAACCTCAAAAGCTCTCCAATAAAACCATTAGACTAATGGAAGCCCGGAATGAGATGAGATTGCAATCTTCAGCTGATATGTCGGAATACGGCCATCTCAATAGGCGGATTTCAAACTCCACGCGACACGATCTGCGCTCCTTTAATACTAACCGTATAAAGGACGCAATAGAGCGGAATCAAGGCTCCAAAGTGTTCGCGAGGAATTCCTCTATTGGGAAAAGCCAAATGACGAAGCTGAAGATCGACGATGGCAGTATCAGGAGAGGTTTTACGGACAGTTGTACACTTCGACACGGAAACCCGTTGTCGGTTTGGCTCAGGACTCTAGGGCTAAACTGACCCGACACTACACCGAGGACATCCCAGACATCAGCCTGTACGAGATTAGAGTGGCTCTGAAACAGCTTAAAAACAACAAGGCGCCGGGTGATGACGGAATTACAACAGAGCTTCTGAGAGCGGGTGGAAAACCGGTACTTTTAGTCCTCCAGAAGCTATTCAATTCCGTCATACTCGAGGGTACTACGCCAGAAGCATGGCACAGGAGTGTGGTGGTGCTCTTCTTCAAAAAAGGTGACAACACCTTATTGAAGAATTATAGACCCATCTCGCTCCTGAGCCATGTGTATAAGCTGTTTTCGAGAGTCATTACGAACCGTCTCGAACGCAGGCTTGATGACTTCCAGCCTCCCGAACAAGCCGGCTTCCGAAAAGGCTTTAGCACCATAGACCACATCCATACGCTCCGCCAGATTATACAGAAGACCGAGGAGTATAATCGGCCACTGTGTCTAGCGTTTGTGGACTATGAAAAAGCCTTCGATTCTATCGAAACCTGGGCTGTATTGCAGTCCCTCCAGCGATGTCATATCGACTATAGGTATATCGAGGTGTTGAAGTGTTTGTATAGTAACGCCACCATGTCAATTCGGCTACAGGACGAGAGTACGAAACCAATCCAACTGCAGCGTGGTGTGAGACAGGGAGACGTTATCTCTCCGAAACTGTTCACAAATGCGTTGGAGGACGTTTTCAAGCTCTTGGACTGGAACGAGTTCGGCATCAACATCAATGGCGAATACATCACTCACCTTCGTTTTGCCGATGATATAGTTATCATGGCGGAGTCGCTGGAGGAGCTCAATACTATGCTCAGCGACCTCAGTATCGTCTCCCAACAGGTGGGTCTTAAAATGAACATGGACAAGACAAAGATCATGTCCAATGTCCATGTCGCACCTGTACCGGTTGTCGTTGGGAACGATACCCTCGAAGTTGTCGACCACTACGTCTACTTAGGACAAATTGTTCAGTTAGGCCGGTCCAACTTCGACAAAGAGGTCACCCGAAGAATCCAACTCGGATGGGCAGCGTTCGGGAAACTACGCGACATCTTCTCGTCCAAAATTCCGCAGTGTCTGAAGACGCAGGTCTATGACCAGTGTGTGTTGCCAGTGATTACGTATGGCTCAGAGACGTGGTCGCTAACGGTTGGCCTTTTGGAGAGGCTCAGAGTCACTCAACGAGCTATGGAGAGAGCTATGCTCGGGGTTTCTTTGCGCGACAGGATCCGGAATACGGAAATTCGCCAAAGAACTAGAGTTACCGACATAGCTCGAAGAATATGCAAGTTGAAGTGGCAATGGGCAGGCCATATCGCTCGAAGAACCGATAACCGCTGGGGAAGAAAGGTTCTCGAGTGGCGACCACGAACCGGAAGACGCAGCGTTGGCAGGCCTCCCGCCAGATGGACCGACGATATCGTCAGAATTGCGGGCAACCGGTGGATGGAATTGGCAAGCTGTCGTTCTTTATGGCGTTCTAAGGGGGAGGCCTTTGTTCAGCAGTGGACGTCTTCCGGCTGATGATGATGATGATGATTTTATTATGATACTAGCTGACCCGGGGTATGAAAAATAGATGTTGGCCGATTCTCAGACGTACTCAATATGCTCACAAAATTTCATGGGAATCGGTCACGCCAGGAGGAGTATGGGAACGAACACTGTGACACGAGAATTTTATATATAAGACTAGCTGTTGCCCGCGACTTTGTCCGCGTGAATTTCGTGGTATGAAAAATAGATGTTGGCCGATTCTCAGACCTACTCAATATGCTCACAAAATTTCATGGGAATCGGTCAAGCCGGTTCGGAGGAGTTCGGGAACGAACATTGTGACACGGGAATTTTATATATAGGATTTATTTATTATTTATTTAATACTTAAGTACAGTTGTGTACAAGGAGGACTTAATGCCTTAAGCATTTTCTACCAGTCTAACCTTCAGGTAGTGCAGAGATAGAAACTGTAGATGCACCAAAAAAGGATAGGTTTACTGCTTTGCATTTGACTAAAAGGTTCTAGATCCGAATCTCAGTTCGAGCAGTGTTACTGGGATTGTTATAGGTAATTCTCAGTAGCAGCATGGAGTCTGGATTTGTGCCCGGTTGATGGCAATAGGCTCGCCCCCTATTACATTGGGACATAAAAACATAACTGGCGAAATGTGGGTGTACTATATGTGCACCTCTGCCTACACCTTCGGGGAATACAGGCGTAATGTTATGAAGTCACCACAAAATAGTAGCCATCATGATTTTTTTTTTTTTTTTTTAAAAACGTCGCCCCACACTAGGAATTTCTCCTGTGTCGTGGGTGCGTTTCACAAACATGAAATATTCACATACACTAACACCCAGACTCGGGACAAACATCTGTGGTTCGCACAAAGTTTTGCCCCGTGCGGGAATCGAACCCGCAACCCTCAGCGCAGCAGTCCAATCGCTTAGCCACTGCGCTAATCAGGTCGTCAAAATTGGCACTTATACACTTGATATGCAGAGAGATTTGCTTTTTGCTAGGTTTGCGGTTGTATTATAATAATCTTACCAATCATGCACACAGAATACTGTGGCGTGTCACACGGCAGTCCATATACCAGGCCGATCAAATGGTCCTGCCTATCCAAATTGAGACACGAGTTATCCATAGTAAATTCTTCGTCTAACCACGGCGGCATCTAGTGGGAAATAGTAGAAATAAGTTAATTAGCGACATCTTGCGGTAAAAAGTAAAACTAACTGGTAGCGACATCTAGTGGAGAAAAATAGTTTTAACTTATTAGCGACATCTAGTGGGGTAACTAGTACTAACTCATTAGCGACACCTAGTGGGGCAAAATAGTATTAAACTATTAGCGACATCTAGTGGGCAAAAATAGTACTAGCTTATTAGCGACACCTAGTGGGGCAAAATAGTATTAAACTATTAGCGCCATCTAGTAGCGCAAAAAAATATTAACTTATTAGCGATAACTAAGACTTTTATAACGACATCTATTAATAAAAAATTAAAACAATTTGAATGAATGTTGCTGTCAACTAATATAAAGAAAATGCTTGTATATCCTATCCATACTCACATACAGCCCAATGGCGGAGTCTCCGAAGGCCTTGGGGTCCGGTATCCGCTTGGAGTTGGCAGGGTTGTACCACGAGTAGCTCACAGTATCCGTCAGGACGTCCTTAGTCATGTTCAGACGACCGGATATCCACACGTGCTCGATCGCTGGACATAACATAATATTCATATTCTTTATTGCAATCCATAATGTACATTAATGGTGGAAAAGGAAATATAAAAGTCACAATTATGGACCCTGATCGGCACAGCAGAGAGAAGAGAGGAATATAATTAACAACATCATCATTATTAGCCGGAAGACGTCTACTGTTGAACAAAGGCTTCCCCCTAGGTAAGGGAGAGAGCCATAATCACCATGCTTGGCAAGCGGCTTGGGGATCGCAGTATAATACCTAAGTGGTAAAGTTACGAAGTGGCGACTTGCTTCCACAACATAAATTGTCCTGCTATAAGAGTTCATGCTGAGGGGGTTGTACCTAATTTTTGGCAAGTTTTTCCAAAAAATATAGAGATTTTTTGTTTTTTTTGGCATATATAATATATATAGCTACTTACGCAGCTCCTTATTTTCTCCCATCACAAGCAGCAGCTGAATGAGAATGTCGTTGTTGTCCAAGCTGGCCAGCGTCCCGTTCATCTTCAAGCAGTTCTCGTAGGCGTGTTGCCAGTAGTACAGCTGTCTGACGAGCACGTAGTAGTAGAGGTCGTCGCTAGGTGTCGTTACTGTAGACTTCAGAGGCACTCCTGGAATCACAATAATGTATTTTATTACTTGATAGCATGGTTTGAAAGGTCTTAGACTTTTTAGATATATGAATTGGATATATGAACATAACATAACAACATAATTTAGATATATGAACTTGGGGAGAGGTTTTAATTATATATCTAGCTGCGCCCTGCGGTGTTACCCGCTACATTTCTTCGGGACAAAAAGTAGCTGTTAATCCAGGGTGTCAGCTACCTCCATATGTCATTAAAATCCATTCAGTAGTTTTTACGTGAAAGAGTAACAAACATCCTTACTTACAAACTTTCGCGTTTACATTATTAGTAGGTATAAAAAAACGTGAACCACACTACGTATTTCTCCTGTATCGTAGGTGCGTTTCATAAACATGAAATATCACAAACACAAACACCCATACTCGGGACAAACATCTGTGGTTCGCACAAAGTTTTGCCCCGTGCGGGAATCAAACCCGCAACCCTTAGCGCAGCAGTCCAATCGCTTAGCCACTGCGCTAATCAGGTCAGTTTCCGTTGTGGAAGCGAGATGCCGCGCTACCCAGCACGTGGCGGCGTCTCTCTGTTACCCCACTGGTCTACACAATACATAGAGTCCTGCTCACCCTCGTAGCATATAAACTGCATCTTTCTCTCACACCTCGCTTCTAGGAACACTGGAGGGTGTGATTCGTGCCTGTCCAGCTGGAGACATCCGTTCTGCTTCAGATTCGCCCGATCACTGAAAGAAATGGTCTTACTCACTTATTTGTTAGAATATAGTACAATTTAGTTGAGTAAATTGTACTATATTCTAACAAATAAATTATTTCTTTCTTTCAAAGGAGAACCGAGCATTACAGACCACAACTTGATACAATGAGTAATATTTTAATAAAGTAAAGTTGAATCTGAAATGTTATTACAGGCGAATGCTCGACAAGTCAGGGAGGCGGTATTTAAAAAAAAAATCGTCGTCCCACACGTCGTTCTGACGATATCGTCGGTCCACCTGTTTGGAGGCCTGCTAACGCTGCGTCTTCCGGTTAGTCAATCAGGTCGCCAAAATTGCAATGTAATGCTCACAATCGAATCTGAAATGTCACAATACAGGCGAATGCTCCATTTGAGGGAGCACCTTAAGACGAATTTAGTTATACAGGCATAATCCTCGTCTATGAACAAGAGGGATGAGGTCTACACTCACCGCATCGGCGGCCATGACTCCGGCGTTGCGTCAGTCAGGGCTGGCGTCTGGAACACGTTCAAGCCCGAGTCTATCCAAGTCCACTTGCCCAGCGTGCCTTTACCACCAACCCACGCGTTCTCTATACCTGTATATACGTTTTGGTTAATACATTCTTAAATTTCAAACCAAAAATAATAATAAAACCTGCAATGGTACATATTAAACCGTGGCATACGTCTTGTTCTATCTCATGAAGTCAGTTTGTCTCTTCCTGTGGTTGTAACAGCTTAGTCGCAAAACATTGCTTTCGGAAAATGTCTACTGGTCGTAAAATGTCGCCTACTAACAATGTCACTTTCGCAAAATGTCGTGTTAGTTATATAGAAATAGTTTTATCCAACTTCCAACAACTAAGTCGTTGTAACGTGTACTGATAAGGGGCTATACATTAATCACGTAGACTATTTTTGCTAGTTTTATACCACCTATATAAGAATAAATAAAAATAGGACCACCCCTCCCCCCTGTTTAATATTTATTACGTAAAAACCTAAAGGAAAGTATGAATACACGTTTGGTTTATTGCTTTTTGGTAGTAATAAACTTTGGTTTTGGTTGGATTGTGCATTTTTGTGATAATACGTAAGAACTAGACTCCCTCCCACCCCATTGTAAAAAAAAAATATGGTCGACGCCCCTCCCCCCTATATCGACTTACATAATGGCCCTAACTGTTTGTGAGTATCGCCATCACAACCGTGACCGAGCGCACTTCAAGTAACACACACTACAACAATGTGCATGCCTGACAACATTAGTGGTCAAACGGACTTCAAGATTATATATGATAAATGATTTTATTTTTGTAAATAGGTTTAAAAAAAACACATTTACACGTAATTTTTTTTTTAAACTAGATGGCATCGGCATTTCTTACCTGACTACCACTGAGAAGAAATACCGAAACAAACTCAGGGGTCAAGGTCTCTTTTAAAGTCCAGACAAGCTCAATATTTTATGCGAGAACAGTGTAGGTGGTCTGAGAAGTGGTCTTTTTAGGAAAGAACCACGGCGAGTTTGAGTCGACCTGTCCTTACAAACGCCCCGTCTCGTACCATCTGAAGGACATTTGAGTAGGCCACATGAAATACTCAAACCGTCAGACAGGTATAGGAATAAAAAAAAATGGAAGGAATATGAAACTGTAGAAGCTATGTACACCTAAATTGTACAATATTCTGAAACAACTCTACACTTACTGGGTCTATTCTTCAACATGGACATTCCAAGTCTCTTGAGGCATTTCAGAGTAGCAATATTTGCCAACCTGCGAACAAATATATACTATTATAATGACTTATTAACTATATTCTTACTTCTTAGAGAAGGATTGAGCACTCATCACCACGCTAGTTAAATCCAGGTTTCCTCACGATGTTTTCCGTCACCGTTAGTCAGTGGTGTCTTAGAATATCTAAGAAAGTATTTATGACATTAAAAAAGTCACATTGATACTTGCCTGGGTTTGAACCTGCAACCTTGTGCTTACAAATCCGGTATGGCACATGACGTATAAAGATGTATATTATATTAGGTTTTTTAGCCTATGCCCTTTCTCGGGTCTTAAACTTTCTACATGCCAAATTTCATCAAAATCCGTCAGCGGTTTAGTCGTGAAGGCGTAACAGACAGACAGAGTTACTTTCACATTTATAATATTAGTATGGAAGTATGGATTATTAGTTATAAGACTAGTTAATATATGTCATATGAGGCAAAGATTAAAGTACGCAGCATCAGTATTATATCCCTTACATCATTCCCCTGAGGACGCAGTAGGCAGCAGCCTGATGCCAGTCCATCTGCCCGTCGAAGACATGGTACAGCCCTCCCCTGCAGCGCACGGTCTTCACCTCGCTCACTTGGGTCACTGCCTGTGCCTCTGTGGGGATAGCGTTAATATACACTTAGTTGCGGCAGAAGGAAACTTACTTCAGTAGAAAATTGCTTGAATTTTTTGTTTCTATTAAGGTAAAATCAATTAAGCGTAACATTCTTTTCGACATTATGATTCCATATAAAAAAGACAATTTATATTAAAAAACATAATTTAATAATAATTTTTCATTTATTGTCAAAAACTCAATAACTAAATCTTAAGACTTATCATTTTTACATCTGATAACCCTCGCAGCCCAGCCTTCTAGACACTAGGTACCAATTATATCCAACCGATTATCGGTTTCAGGTCCCCCATGATCTACACTTTCTTATATCACTGCTTACCCCTCTCACAGGCGAAGGCTCTCTCCAGATGGCAGGGCAGGTCCAGGAAGACCGGGTTGTCGTGGTTCACCCTCTCCAGCGCCACACAGTCGGCGCCCGTCTCAGGGACGGGCACGTGCGTCCGGTTCAGCCACTAGGACCACAATGTAATTAATAGTGATAGCCAGTAGTTTTAATTGCACCGTGGGTTTTTGGCCCAATTTGTTTTTTTTTTCTTCCCTTCTCCTATCACATTAGTTGTCAATGAAACTTTGTAAATTTACCAATTTGTACCATTTTTTTAAACTGAGTATCCTCTGGAGTTTCTTGGCGGTTCTTCTCCATTGGAATGACATTTTGGAACCGTGCAACTAGGATCCTAACGTTTCATAAGCGCCTGTAATAGGTTTATGTGAAATAAAAACATTTTGAATTTGCATTTGAGTGCAAGAACAGTTGCTTAGAGTCCAACACTTTGTTTTTTATAATCGTCCGCGTTTCCCCACACCAGGAATTTCTCTTGTATCGAGGGTGCGTTTCACAAACATGAAATATCACATACATAACACCCAGACTCGACAAACATCTGCGTACCCGTACCCAAAAAGTCACGTCGTATATGCATCTCTCTATAACTTACAACAGGGTAATGCCTGGCGATATTCTCTTCTTTCTCGCTGGCCAGCACATCGAGAGCAGTTCGCCGGAGCTCCAGCCCCTGGCCCCAGCGGTAGCCTGCTGCGTCTTCAGCGGAGTCCCGACGGGCGCCCACCCAAAGAGATGTCAGGGCTGGAAGCATCATGGAGTAAAGAAAATCGTCGAATAAACGAAGGGGTGAATTATAAAACTCTTAAAGCAGGACAGTTCATGGTGTGTAAGCGAGACACCGCATTACACTGCCCGTAGGGGCGTGCGGCGTCTCGCTTCCACAACGTAAACGGTCGGGTCGGGCAAAGTGTTACTGGGTTTTTCCATTAGGTAATTCTCAGTAGCAGCACGGAGTCTGGATTCGTGCCCGGTTGATGGCAATAGACTCGCCCCCTATTACATTGGAACCTAAATCATAACCTGCTTTAAGAGTTCATAGTAAGAGACCTGCTAACATTAAGATGATTAATAGTTTTCATAAACCAATTACAGACGTCCATTGAACAGTCAAGACTCATTACTTACCTACTTACGATAAGAATAACACCCCTCTATCCCTAAAAATACGTTATCTTCCTTTCAAATTCTTTGATATAGTTATTCACCAATGAAAAGGGAACTCCGTTGTTGAAAATTTCATTAGTAGTATAGATGACATGTTCACTCATGAGTCATACTTACAGAACTGCGACTCAGAGAGAGCCTCCGCTAGGAACTCTGCCTTATCTCTCGTGTCTAGAACTGCTAGAGTTCCATTGTGGTAGCCTCTGAAACAAAATTTATATTTATTTAGACTGCCTCGTTGGTCTAGTGGTTGCTAAGCGCGACTGCTAAACAAGAGGTTTGGGTTCGAATCCCGTCGGGCAAAGTGTTACTGGGTTTTTTCATTACGTAATTCTCAGTATACGGAGTCTGGATTTGTGCCTAAAACATAACTGGCTAAATGTGGGTGTGCTATATGTGCACCTCTGCCTACCCCTTCGGGGAATAGAGGCGTGGTATATTATGTTTTATATTTATTTAGACCGGCTACAGATATTAAGAGTTCCGTATTGTGATATCGAATCGGTATTCCAAATGCAGTAAGTGCAGCCGCAAACATGAGGAAGCCTAAGGAGATCATAAAATGAAGACAGAATCTCAAAATAGCTCAAAATATAAACAAAACAATTTATAAACATAAAAATAGATAATTGTTATGACTTATTGTGTCATTTTTGCACCTTTCCCATGCGAAAGTCGCGGGTTCGAGTCCCGCTCGTGTCCATCATTTTTCAAGTTTCCTTTATCAATCATCTATGTAAGATAATTCTTGTTGGCTCCGTTCGAGTTCGAAACTAGTCGGGCATTCCCGAATACACCCGTGAGTATAACCGGAATATATAGTAAATAATTGCAGACTTGTGAACTATGATAATATTATGTTTTTGGATTTTGAACAACCCATAAAAAATTATAAAGTCTTAACAATCAAACGCATCTCTAATTGGGACTTAAAACATCACATAATAAAATAATCCAAAAGACCATAATTCTATCGACATAAAGAGTCAAACTACCAAACAAGTTAGAACAATATGACTTTTTATATCTTTTTGCATGTTGCCATGCTAGGCTTAAATCTAAATTGATAAAGGAAACGTGAAAAATCGATGGACGCGAGCAGTGACACGGTGGCTCAGTTGGCAGAGCGCCGCTACGGTACGGCGAAAGTCACGGGTCCGAGTCCCGCTCGTGTCCATCATTTTTCAAGTTCCCTTTATCAATTTAGAAGTTAAAATAATACTCACCGGCACAATATCTTCGCATTCTCCCAGTTGACAGGTAAGTTCTGTATGATATACTCCCTGTTGTTCAACACGTAGGACTCCCATTTTTCTGAACTAACTTGTGGCACTGGAACATACAATAAACTGAAGATATTCACCAACTGGTCATACAACCCCATAAGTGTATCGAACTTCATTGATTAGTCCTCTCAAATATAAACTTCCACTAAAAATACTTTAAAAACCACTAAAATTGACTAAAACTTTAATTTAAATAACTTTAGAAATATTTACAAACTTATTCCATAATTATTCAATCGGTTTTGACTTCTATTCCGTAGATAATAAGATAACATTAAATGTAAAACGTATTTGCAGTAGCAACTGCTTATTGAAGCTGTCAATTGTCATGTCCCGAATTTTTAGTTACGGCGGCCTGTATTATCTGAGACTAGCCAACTACGCAGAAGGTATTATAGTGCACAAGTATGAGAAAACACAGGTGCACTCCCTATTCCCACACTCTCATAGTCGAGGACGGTGAGACACGACCGGAGAGAGATCAGGCGCAGGACCAACAGCTTAACGTGCCTTCCGAAGCACGGAGGGGTCTCGACATGTGAAAACGGTCACCCATCACAAGACTGACCGCGGCGAGATAGGCTTAACGGAGAAACCATTTGGCTACCAGCCTTTCAATGTCACCTATGCACCTATGTCAGTAGAAGTCAGAATCGATTGAAGTTATAGTTTGCGAAAATTCTAAAGTTATTTCAAACAATGTTAAACTTTAAACAAAAAATCTGTAGTAGTATATCTAACTAGCCATCAAGCGTGACTCTCTCTGAACTAACTGGCTATATCTATGGCTATTTAAGTAGATATAGGGTGCAATTTGAATGATTGAATGAACAATACCTGACAATAAGTTATTGAACCGTTCTATTGAACATAAACATCCTCTTTCCATTTAAAAATAAAATAAAAATAAAGTTTCTATTGTTATTGTTTTATAATATAAATAGGGAAATAAATAAATTATATTAAAAATATATTTTTAACCCAACCTTTCAAATCAAATGTACCATAATATTGTATTGTCACCAAACCTATTTAAGTATGCAAAATTTCATTTCAATCGGATGTCAAAAAGTGGTTCTAATTTAGATTGCAAGATTTGACCTAAACAAACTCACATACATACAAACATTGCAAGTTAAATAAAAGCTTGTAAAAAATTAAAAACCTTTAAATAAGTACGTAAAACAATAATTAACTTATGTACTACTACAATGTAGGATTTATCCTTCTTAGATAGTTTCTTGTATGGCGGTTTGAGTATCTTATACAGCCTACCCAAATGTCCTGGTACGAGACGGGGCGTCTGTCAGGACAGGTTGACTCAAATCTGCTTTGGTTCTTTCTTTAAAAGACCATCACAGACGTCCTACATTGTACATGTCATGTATTTGTAAATGTGAGCATTGTGTAGGTTTTTTCCTTCTTTTTTTTTCTCTATGCGTGTCTGACGGTTTGAGTATTTCATGCGGCCTACCCAAATGTCCTTCAGATGGTACGAGACGGGGCGTCTGTAAGGACAGGTCGACTCAAACTCGCCGTGGTTCTTTCCTAAAAAGACCACTTCTCAGACCACTTACACTTTTCTCACACAAAATATTGAGCTTGTCTCGACTTTAAAAGAGACCTTGACCCCTGAGTTTGTTTCGGTATTTCTTCTGAGAGGTAGTCAGTTAGGAAATGCCGATGCCATCTAGTTTTAAAAAAGAAGACGTGTAAAAGTGTTTTTTTAAAACCTATTTGCAGAAATAAAGTCATTTATCATTATCATTAGAAGGTTTGGCTCAAAGCATTAAAATAAAAATTTATGTCACCCTATACTAGGCATTTTCTCCTGTATCGTGGGTGCGTTTCACAAACATGAAATATCACATACACAAACACCCAGACTCGGGACAAACATCTGCAAATCACAAAATTTTGTCCCGTGCGTGAATCGAACCTTTAGCTCAGCAGTCCAATCGCTAAGCCATACACCAATCAGCTTGTCAATCCGAATCGAAACCATCAAAATTCGGACCATAGAATTCATATTTCGCGGAAAACTGGCATGCTTTAAATACTTATAGCTCTTTTGACTGCCTCGTTAGTCTAGTGGTCGCTAAGCGCGACTGCTGCGACGAGGTCCTGGGTTCGAATGCCGGGTCGGGCAAAGTGTTACTGGGTTTTTCCATTAGGTAATTCTCAGTAGCAGCACGGAGTCTGGATTCGTGCCCGGTCGATGGCAATAGGCTCGCCCCCTATTATTATACATTGGGGCCTATAAACATAACTGGCGAAATGTGGGTGTACTATATGTGCACCTCTGCCTACTCCTTCGGGGAATACAGGCGTGATGTTATGTTTTTTTTACATACTTACAACAACATCAACAACATCATAATTCGCGAATGTATTTCATAACTCTAACACAAGTGGGCAGTATCACACTAAGTGTGAGTGTGTTTGTATGTGTGTTACCTCTTCACGCTCAAACGGCTAGACCGATTTTGATGAAATTTCATATGGAGGTAGCTAACACCCTGGATTAACACATAGGCTGCTTTTTATCCCGATAAATTAATGTAGCGGGTAACACCGCGGGGCGCAGATAGTGAAAAATAATTGATAACTCCGTAAAGCGGGATGACCCGAAACTTAAAGGTGAATCAAAACATAATTTTGGAACAGATTTAATAGCAAAAAGAGTATAGATTGTTACCATTAAGGACCCCTATATTTCAAATTGTTTTACAGACAACAATCTTGAGATTTTTTTTAAATTAAGTGTATATCCCTACTAATATTATAAACGCGAAAGTTTGTAAGTATGGATAGATGTTTGTTACTCTTTCACGTAAAAACTACTGAATGGATTTTTATGACATTTCATATGGAGGTAGCTGACACCCTGGATTAACACATAGGCTACTTTTTATCCCGAAAAAATGTAGCGGGTAACACCGCGGGGCGCAGCTAGTATGTAATTTAATGTTAAGAAATCAGTTCCAAACTTTGTTTCTATTCCCCCGTTTTAGGTACCTAACTAAATGAAATGAGTACTTGACAATCATTGACAATGACGCTAGTTACAATGTTAAAACTCTTCATTATTCTACATAACATCACGCCTGTATTCCCCGAAGGAGTAGGCAGAGGTGCACATATAGTACACCCACATTTCGCCAGTTATGTTTTTAGGTTCCAATGTAATAGGGGGCGAGCCTATTGCCATCAAGCGGGCACAAATCCAGACTCCGTGCTACAACTGAGAATTACCTAATGGAAAAACCTAGTTTCCACTTTGCCCGACCCGGGATTTGAACTCAGGACCTCGTGCTCAGCAGTCGCGCTTAGCGACTACTAGACCAACGAGGCAGTCATTATTCAACGCAATTTTAATTTAGCTATTTAAAGTGTGGTTTATATCAAGCTGTATTTTATAACTTCATCAGCCCCTTTAATCGTATTATTGCCAATGTTTATCACATAATAATATATAGGTAATACTCAGTTAAAAGAAAAGCTACAAAATAACTTTCAACATTGCTACGCAGTTACGGTTTATGTTTCTTAAAACTACCTGCAATTGATCACACTAATATTATAAACGCGAAAGTTTGTGAGTATGGATAGATGTTTGTTACTCTTTCACGTAAAAACTGCAGAATGGATTTTAATGAAATTTCATATGGAGGTAGCCGACACCCTGGATTAACACATAGGCTACTTTAAATCCCGAAAATTTAGCGGGTAACACCGCAGGGCGCAGCTATATTTAATAAAGCTATTCTTTGTTAAGAAATTTCTGTTAGAAATAAGATCTCCATCAAATTATTTTAATATATTGATGGAGATTTATCAAATTAATTTGATAAATCAAACAAGACACTTGAAGGCACTATTTCATTAATTTTACTTATAACAAAAATTAAATATATAAAAAATCTAATTAAACACTAAAACTAACCTCTGTACTGCTCATGGTAGCTCGCCGCACACAATTTGAATATTAAAATTAATATATAACGATTCACATTGTCCCCCATGTTGGCTCATCACTGCTCGAAGCCACAGTACAACCATAGAGGTTATATCAAAAAAATGCAAGATGGCGGCTGTTATTATAACTAGTGTTAACTTCAATGGCCTATTGACATTACTTAGGGTAATATTATGAAAATAACGTGTAACACATCTGTTTATATGTCGTAATAACTTAGAATTATGTTTGTCGATTACGTGGCTTGTACTTCCTTGTGTTAATATGTACCTTCTAACTTATAATCGATTAGGAACTCTTTAAAACACGCGCCATCTTTATATTTCGACATGCTAAATTATAAGACGACCTGATTGGTACAGTGGCTAAGCGATTGGACTGCTGCGCTAAGGGTTGCGGGTTCGATTCCCGCACGGGGCAAAACTTTGTGCGAACCACAGATGTTTGTCCCGAGTCTGGGTGTTAGTGTATGTGATATTTCATGTTTGTGAAACCCACCCACGACACAGGAGAAAATAATAGTGTGGGGCGACGTTTTAAAAAAAAACATAACATCATCACGCCTGTATTCCCCGAAGGTGTAGGCAGAGGTGCACATATAGTACACCCACATTTCGCCAGTTATGTTTTAGGTCCCAATGTAATAGGGGGCGAGTCAATTGCCATCAACCGGGCACAAATCCAGACTTCGTGCTGCCACTGAGAATTACCTAATGGAAAAACCCAGTAACACTTTGCCCGACCCGGGATTCGAACCCAGGACCTCGTGTTCGGCAGTCGCGCTTAGCGACCACTAGACCAACGAGGCAGTAAAAAAAAAAGAAATATAAATTTGTTGTCAGTTGCTAAAAACGGTGAAGGAAAACATTGAGAGGAAGCCGGCACAGCTGAGAGATTTTTTAACTGTGTTTAAAGCCATTTCAGAGGCCTATAGGCGGTTTAAACTCTGACACCAGGTAAACTTTTAAAGCAGGATAGTTTATGTGGAAGCGAGACGACGCGTTGCACTGCTCGTAACGGCGTCTCGCTTTCACATCGTAAACTGTCCTGTTTTTAGAGTTCATGGTACGGGGGTAGTTACCATTTAATAAATGTTTTTTTTTTTAATTGGGACAAGCCCACCACTCCTGCCCATCATTGCGACTCCTGTAAGCCAGGATCTACAATGATAACCGTTGAGAACCATCGAGGCAATGAAGCTCGAGGCGTCCCAGAGAAATGACTCGACTGTCTTGGAACCCGCAACGAAATTAATCATAGAAGAATATATAGGAGGAGTAGGAATATAAATTTAGTTCCGACTTCCCTCCATAGCAAGCGGGAGACACAAAGATTTATATGCCAAAAGCATAATAAATATGGGATCCACAACTGAGATAAGCCCAGTCGCTAAGCACCACGGGTATAAAAGTTATAAACTAATGGGTCCTATTTGTTATTTAATAAATGGTTATACTTTATCAATCTTTAGAATCATACATAACATGACATCACTCCTGTATTCCCCGAAGGGGTATGCAGAGGTGTGCGTTACACACCCACATTTCGCCCGTTATGTTATGGTCCCAATGTAAATGGAGGCGAGTCTATTACCAAGCGATGGTAATATTAAAATAATGAAGAACTATTTGAATCAGCTATGAATATTTAAGCAAGTGACGTATAAAATATAAACACCCCTTCGGAGACCGAAATAGAAAAATGATAACAACCAAAATCAATACTCTTAATTACTCTTAGTATGTAGGCAAACATTATTTAGTCACTAGCTTTTTTCAAGTTTTCCTTTTGAGGTACAAAACTCTAAAAAGGCAAACATAACATTACGCCTATTGATGAATAATTATGTTCATATTAATTAAAACATTGACTATTTTCAAACAATTTCATTAAAATATTAATTAATTACTTTCAAGTAACGACTCGTGTCGTTAGGCTCTCAAAGTAAATATTATACCTAATCATAGCAATCATTATAATTAAGTTTAGTATTGATTGAATTTCACTGGTGACAAAATTAAACCAATATTTTGGTGTCTTAGAATATCTAAGAAAGTATTGAAATAAAACTAGGTTTACGGATTTTATCGCGGTTTTTTAATTGGTTTTTGGTCCCGACTTTTCGAATCCTTTACAGCATTCATGGTCACGGGCATGATCTAAGAAAGTATTTATGACATTCTTCTTATCGTATGGTTGATGAACAACCTGGTGTCAGAGTTTAAACCGCCTGTAGGCCTCAGACATAGCTTTACACACCGTGGAAAAATCTCTCAGGTGTGCGGGTTTCCGCACGATGTTTTCCTTTACCATTTTAGCGACTGATAACTAATTTATAATACGCACATGAATTCGAAAAGACATTGATGCGTGCCGGGGTTTGAACTTACGATCTTTGACTGGCCAGTCCAACGGTCATACCACTCGAGTATCAACGCTGATACATTTTTGATGACATTGAAAAACATTTCGAACTTGCATCCCTATGCATACAAATCCGGTATGTCAACCACTAAGCCACGAATTGCACTAAGCCCAAATATTACATAACATAACATAACATCACGCCTGTATTCCCCGAAGGGGTAGGCAGAGGTGCACATATAGTACACCCACATTTCGCCAGTTATGTTTTAGGTCCCAATGTAATAGGGGACGAGCCTATTGCCATCAACCGGGCACCAGACTCCGTGCTGCCACTGAGAATTACCTAATGGAAAAAGCCAGTAACACTTTGCCCGACCCGGGATTCGAACCCAGGACCTCGTGCTCAGCAGTCGCGCTTAGCGACCACTAGAACAACGAGGCAGTCGTTGGTCTAGTGGTTATTCTTATTTAAACTTTATTATTATTTATTTTTGTGCAAACACGGCTCAATTTATCAATATTAATGCAAATACCAACAGGCAGAGGTTACGGAAACAATATATACAGTAGAGAGCCAAGCAGACTCTAGAATAATTCCCACAATCTTCTTCTTATCGTATAGTTGATGAACAACTTGGTTTGAGAGTTTAAACCACCTGTAATAAATATATATAAATTGGACAGAAAGTACTTTGGCCGACCTGGGATTCGATCCCAAAATCACACGCTCAGCAGTCGTCGTTTGCGACCACTACACCAGAAACAATCCGTTAATTTATTAATTCTTAATCTTTTTGAAAAGCACCCAGCCCCACACTAGGAGTTTCTCCTGTACCGTGGGTGCGTTTCACAAACATGCAATATCACATACACAAACACCCAGACTCGGGACAAACATCTGCGGATTGCACAAATTTTTGTCCCTTACGGAAATCGTACCCGCAACCCCTAACGCAGCAGTCCCATCGCTTAGCTACTGCGCCAATCAAATCATTAATATCTTACTATTAATTTATTGACCAACTTACTACATTATTATTACACTATATATGTATACAATAAACCTAAATGTAGCTACCTCTAATTTTTCTTACTTCTTTAATATCTCTCGCATTAAACCATCCAAGCGCTACAACAATATTCATAGCTATTTATTTCAATATCTGTTGTCTGCTTTATTTTGGGTTTCTGCGAAGCCCCTTGATCGCTTTATCGTGATAATATAGCAATTTACGTAGAATCGAGTTGGGTACCGTCGGTCGATTAGCCGTTAGATGAAGAGAAATAATCGCGTATGTGATTTAAATAGTAATATTTGGGCTGCCTCGCTGGTCTAGTGGTCGCTAAGCGCGACTGCTGTGCACCAGGTCCTGGGTTCAAATCCCGGGTCGGGCAAAGTGTTATTGGGTTTTTCCATTAGGTAATTCTCAGTAGCAGCACGGAGTCTGGATTTGTGCCCGGTTGATGGCAATAGGCTCGCCCCTATTACATTGGGACCTAAAACATAACTGGTGAAATGTGGGTGTACTATATGTGCACCTCTGCCTACGTCTTCGGGGAATACAGGCGTGATGTTAGTAGACCAGTAGCACTGCACGACCTGGCATTCGAACCCAGAACCTGATACTCAGCAGTCGCGCTTAGCGACTACTTGAACGATCAGGCAGCAGAATCCAACCTAAATACAAACATACAGTCGAATTGACAATCTCCTCCTTTTTTAAGTCGGTAAAAAACCAACCGAGATGCCCTATTGGATAACACTTTATATTAGGCCCATCTCTATTTATATATATATTTTAATTAGCCTGTAACGAGTCCCACAGCTGGGCAAAGGCCTCCCCTTTATTTCTCCACAAATCTCTGTTCAGTGCCATTTCCGGCCATGTCTTTCCCGCGAAGGTGTCCAGATTGTCCCTCCATCGCCTTCCAGGTCTGCCTGGTCGTCGGCAGCAGGTGCGTATCCACTTCGTGGTATTTTTTTTTTAAAACGTCTTCCCACACTAGGAATTTCTCCTGTATCGTGGGTGCGTTTCACAAACATGAAATATCACATACACAAACACCCAGACTCGGGACAAACATCTGTGGTTCGCACAAAGTTTTGCCCCGTGCAGGAGTCGAACCCGCAACCCTTAGCGCAGCAGTCCAATCGTTTAGCCACTGCGCAGGTCGTCAATATTATCTCTAATTATTTATAGCAATTAAATATTCATTGATAAACGAGTTACAATTTTTTACTAAAAATGTATTTTCAGAATACATAATGATACCTTTTCAATCTGTAATTAATACAGATTATTAATTATGGACATAATTGTTAGATATCCAGAAATAGTATCTACTTAATTCTATTGTTTATATCACTGATAGCCCAGTGGTATCACCGTTGGACTGCCAAGCCAAAGCTTCCAAGATCAAACCCAAATACACACCAATGAATTTTCGAATTCATGTATTCAATCATTGTCGAGTGGTATCCGGCCTAGAATTGACTACTCCTTCCTCCCGTGGGTGTCGTAAGAAGCGACTAAGGGAAAACCAGAAGATGGACGGCTGCGTCTTCTGTAACTTCACCACGAAAACTGCGATCCCCAAGCCGCTTGCCAACCGTGGGGATTATGGCAACCTTCCCCCACAAATTTTGATTCCGTGCGGGAATCGAACCCTTAGCTCAGGTCGTAGTAAAGATCTTTCAACCAAAAACCGTTCTTAGAAGTCTAAAAATAGATATTAATACCTAGAAATCTAAGTTTAATATTAAACTCAACTCGCACGAAGTATCGCGCGGAGCAAGCAATGCATTCGTGAGCATCCATATTCTAAAGCAATGCTAACCTTTAGAAGTTATTCTGCAAGTCTTCACGCCTGTAGTCCCCGAAAGGGTAGGCAGAGACGTTAACTTACATAACTCAGTAATGTCTTTCAAAAATGTTTATTTTTGAATGCAGTGTATAGAATTATAGATGATGTTACATGGTATAACATCATCACACTAATATTATAAAGGCGAAAGTTTGTGAGTGTGTTTGTTACCTCTTCACGCTCAAACGGCTAGACCGATTTTGATGAAATTTCATATGGAAGTAGCTATAACCCTGGATTAACACATAGGACCTCGTGCTCAGCAGTCGCGCTTAGCGACCACTAGACCAACGAGGCAGTCAGTTCAGGCGGTTTAAACTAAGCTATAATAATAATAATAAGTTTATTTCAGACGGTCCATTTTGTTAGTAACAATGTTCTTAGTCTAGAGTTAGTAAATGTACAGAGTAATTAGTTACCAACCTCTACAGTCTTTAGATAGATGGATAGATTTCTCTTTATTGTACACCAAAAATATACATAAGTACAGAATAAGGATAATGTACAATGGGCGGTCTTATCGCACTAGGCGGTCAAATTCACGTATTCAATTAGACGTCAAATTCATAACACAGAATATACATTTTATTTTTTTACAAGGTTATTTACACTCTTTAAAAATAAATAAATACAAAAGCAAAAACTGAAACTAAAAATTATGCATCAAATTAAAATACTAATTAGTTGATTAGTCTCGCGTGTAGGCATCCAGTGAGACATCAATACGATCACTCCTTTTTTACGCGACAACCCAAAAACGGAGGGTAATGTTTTAGCAATCTGACGTCTATTTTTAAACATAACAAAATCTGTCGATAATTCGTTAAATCCGTCACTAATTATCACTGAAGCAAAGAGATCATTCTGTAGTCCCTTTATCTCAGCACAAAGTATTTCGCGAGAAGTCGGGTAATTAGAGGCTACGGCGCGCACGGTGTGTTTGTGATTCGCGGACAGGAGAGCGGTGGAGTCGCCTAGTGTTGTAAAATAATTTTAAAAGTATAATATATGTTGGTTCTAAGGCAGGGATAAAGAAGTAACATTAATGTTATGAAATGGAAATTATCAATTTTATGTAAACATGGGCAATAAGTAAAATCCCTACTAATATTATAAACGCGAAAGTTTGTGAGTATGGATGGATGTTTATTACTCTTTCACGTGAAAGCTACTGAATGGATTTTAATGAAGTTTCATATGGAGGTAGCTGATACCCTGGATTAACACAGGGATTTTTTTAGACCGAATAAATGTAGCGGGTAACACCGCAGGGCGCAGCTAGTAGTTTATAAATATTGTACCACGGTATAGCAAGGTTAAAAAAAATGAATTAGAATAATAATAGTAATTAAAAAACGTAAACTAAGAACTAGCATAATTTACTGTTTAAAAGTTATACAAAAAAAACAAAATTTTAATTTTACCAAAAAATATACAAACCAAAAAATTGTAGCTCACAGCGACTCTACAGTTCTGCCCGCCCACCGTTCCCGCCCACCTGTAGGCCGATTGTATTAAACGGGGCGCACTCGGCTTCCACAGACACTACCAGCGCGGACACCCAACCGACACGACAACCGTTGAGCCACCGGGCACAAACCACACAGGTGAGTTTTTGAAAATAATAGTGTTCTGTTAAAAACGGGTTAGAAAAGTGTTTTTTTATGTGACTGGCCGGCTTTAGGCTTTAATGTCGGTGGTTTTAAAAATCGAAGTGACTGTTGAATTTTGAATTTAAAAAGTAAATAACCCTCGCGCAGTCGGGTAAAAAGAAAATCGTTATTTTTTTACACGCGTAATAGTAATAAAAATAGTTTTTGTGATTCTAAATTGTACCTATATTAATGCCAATTAATTCTTAATAACATTAAAAACTGTTTTTATTTCATGTAAACCTATTACAGGCGCTTATGAAAGTTAGGATGCTAGTTGCACGGTTCCAAAATGTCATTCCAATATAATATAATATGGAGTAGAATCTACTTAAGAATTAAAAGTATTTTAATACGCAGTTTTATTTAAAAATTAATAAAATTATTTGTTATTTATGTATTTAAAATCAAGTGATAGAAATCATTTACCACGATTTAAATAAAAGAACAAAAAATATCTAACAATTTTTTTCTAATTCTTATTTAAAACAAACTTATAAATTATTTTTTTAAATTATATTTATATTTTGAAGTATAAAATCAGCAAAAAATATATAAAAACCACATTACGTGACCAATAAGACCGCCTATTATACAATTTTGGTTTTAAGGTTTTCTCTGTATGTTTTTATTTTATTTAGTGCAATACAGATATATATTATATAGATATATTTTTCAAGTTTCCCTCAATCAATCAATTTAAAATTTAAGCCTAGCATTGCAAAATGCATAAAAAATACAAAAAGTCATATATATATTATATTAAAATATATTACATAAAATTGTCACCAACACAATATCGAGAATACGTGTCCTAGCAGCCGACGGTTTCTCAAGACAGAGAAACCTGACAATAATCCTTATTATTATTGTATTTAAGAAACACTTAAATAAAACAGTAAAATAATCAATAAAGTATTTCTCAGTAAATAATTCAGATCAGTAATAAAACATATCTCAATTACAATCTAAAATAGGTTAGGATAATTTCCAGGAATCGACAAACAAAATAAATATGTCTGCCAAAAGTTATTTTTTCGTGGTTTCTCGTTATTTTGTAGATAAGTTACTTATAAACGATGATCCAATGTATGTAGCTACCAACTACTTAGGTTTTGACTTTATTCTTTGACATGCAAACGCCAGTTCCAGGAATAACTCAATCAATCGTTAAACATTGATAACTTTATGAGTAAGCAGATACATAATTAACATAAAAACATAACATCACGCCTGTATTCCCCGCAGGGGTAGGCAGAGGTGCACATATAGTACACCCACATTTCGCCAGTTATGTTTTAGGTCCCAATGTAATAGTAAAGTAATAAAGTATAATTATTACAAAGATTTATTTATATAACCTGTAAAACATAGTACTACTCATTTAATATTTTTTTTCCTTAACTATCTAAGAAGTGTGTGTTTAAAAAAAACGTGTTATAGCAAATTTTATCACTTTTCTTTGAAACTATAGTAAAGTATATAATCTTTTTTATTTCGAACTTTTATTTTAGCCCTTTTTATTTACTAAAAATTGAAATAACTTATCAAATGTTATTAAAAAAAAATATCTATACTCCAATTCAAGTGGTACAACATAGAGCTCTTACGTTTATATTTTTAAGACCTTTCTCTATACCTATGTTAACAAATAAATATTTTGATTGAATGTGTGATACTTAGTTTCGCAAGCCAGTGTAGTTTATATAAAAAAAAATCATGGTCGTTAGTCTCGCTAAAATTCAAGAACGGCTGGACCAATATGGCTTATTTTGATCTTAAAACACTCGTGGAAGCCCAGAGAAGGTTTTAATGGTGGTAAAAATTTCACCGAGTCAGCTAGTAAAATGATATTTATAAAAATAACTCAAGGTCCAGCTACCAAAAATGATGGAAAAGTAAAATTCAATTTCAAAACACAGGTACAATCTGTATTCCCTTACACTCATATCCAGAAAAGACAGTAAGACAAGACTGGAAAGAAACCAGACGCATAACCAACGGCTTAACGCACGGAGATGTCTTGATTTGTAAAAAGCGGTCACCCATCACTATCCAGACCGCGGGAAGCACTGCCAAACCTCGCAGATCGACCCTCTTATATCCTGCCTAATGATACGAATAAGGACTTCAAAAGCCATTCCCAAATCAGAGCTAAAATTTAAAACAATAATTTACCGACTATAAAAATGATGGATGTTGTTAATATTTTCAAATTATGCAAACGCTTAACGTTATTAAAGAAACAAACACTAAAGTACGTAATGAAAAGCGGCACAATCAACACGCCATAAATAAAACATAATGGTTTAAATTATTTCGTAATACAATGTAGCTAAAATATCGTTCGAGAGAAATCCAAATGTAGATGCATTTTGTGTTTTTCTTCAGCGTTCTATGCTGTTAGGTAGGTACGTAAAATTCTTGTTCTTCCGTCTTATGGTTCGTTGGTATTAGTGGCGGCAGAGCGTGAGGTTCTGGGCTTAATATCCTGCTAACACCGCACTCTTGACCAAGAAGAACCTGACTTCTCAAACAGTAGTTCAGTCAGCTTCTCTCTGGCCGGACGTGTGGTCCACACAGCTTCGGTAAACAATGCTGGATGGTGTTCTGACGGGGAACGGTGTACCTAAAACAATTGTATATTTTTTTAAACATCTGCCTTGTTGGTCTAGGGGTAGCTAAGCGCGAGTCCTAGGTCCCTAGCTCGGGCAATGGGTTACTGGATATTTTACTGTTATTCTCAGTAGCACGGAGTCTGGATTTGTGTCCGGTTGATGGCAATAGACTGTCTCGTTGGTCTAGTGGTTGCTAAGCGCGACTGCTGAGCACGAGATCCTGGGTTCGAATCCTGGGTCGGGCAAAGTGTTATTGGGTTTTTCCATTAAGTAATTCTCAGTAGCAGCACGGAGTCTGGATTTGTGCCCGGTTGATGGCAATAGGCTCGCCCCCTATTACATTGGGACCTAAAACAAAAAAAAAAACATAACTGGCGAAATCTAGGTGTACTATACGCCTCTGTCTACCCCTTCGAGGAATACAGGAGTGTTTTCTATGATACCAGTAGCTTAAACATCAAATAAGTCCTTCTCGTAATTTGTGCCTACTCATTTTCCAGAAATGTATTCCAAACACGTAATCTAATTCACGATTTCTGATGACACACGGTTTATATAAGCGTTACATTGTAATTAGAATAACGTTTACCTGTAAAGAGTTGGAGATAAAAGAAATAAAAATCATATTTAAACAAAAACATAACATCACGCCTGTATTCCCCGAAGGGGTAGGCAGAGGTGCACATATAGTACACCCACATTTCGTCAGTTATGTTTTGCCTATTGCCATTAACCGGGGACAAATCCAGACTCCGTGCTGCTACTGAGAATTACCTAATGGAAAAACCCAGTAACACTTTGTCCGACCCGCGATTCGAACCCAGGACCTCGTGCTCAGCAGTCGCACTTAGCAACCACTAGACCAACGAGGCAGTCTTATTTAAACAATTTATACTATATTAGTACTATATTATTTACTATATATTCCGGTTATACTCACGGGTGTATTCGGGAATGCCCGACTAGTTTCGGACTCGATCGGAGCCCTTATTCATGAGCTGGTTACGCGGCAGAGTCGCGAGCCGAACAGCAGTTCGGCATTCCCGAATACACCCGTGAGTATAACCGGAATATAAAGTAAATAATATGGATAACACTCACGAAAGTTATTATAGTAAAATATATTAGTACTAACGTCAAATTTTATCAAAACTGGGCAGTTTTGATGAAATCCAAGCGGTGACGGACATTATGAGCCCTCATAATGTCCGTCACCGCTTTCTAGTGCTATAGCTGGGTAGAAGAAACGGCGCAACCAACTACCCAGCAGCACAATCTCTCTGTCAATGTGATTACGCTGTATCACGGCCTATTACTTCACCAAGTGGACCGATATCGTCAGACTTGATGCAACAGGTGGAGGCAATTGGCAAGTTGTTGTTCATTGAGGCGTTCTAAGCCTTTGATCAACAGTAGACGCCTTCCAGGTGATGATGATGATAACCTGCTTAATAAATCCTATGTAACACATGAACTTGATGATGACAGACCGAACGCTTTTTAATCTTTTCAAATAAAAACTGCGTCGTTGGTCTAGTGATCGCTAAAGTAAGGGTCGGGCAAAGTTTTACTAGGTTTTTCCATTAGGTAATTCTCAGTAGCAGCACGGAGTCTGGATTTGTGCCCGGTTGATGGCAATAGGCTCGCCCCCTATTACATTGGGACCTATATCATAACGGGCGAAATGTGGGTGTAGTGTGGGTACACCTCTGCCTACCCCTTCGGGGAATACAGTTTGTGAATTCTCAAATAAAAACGCGGTCCTAAAATAGCTTATCCGAAGTGGCCAATTATTTTATAAACCATTTATTCTGAATATAATAGAAAAGAAATCATGACGACATAAACAAAATGAAAGGACCCTTTGGCAGAAAGTAGGGTGGCGGGTACTATTGTCGTCCGAGCAAGCTTTATAAAAATAAAATATCTATTTATAATTTATCAATAGTCAATGGCATTTTTCGTAATAATATTATTATAATACGCAAAATGGCTGGCAATGTTGATGATAATAACGCTCGCGGCATCATTAATTTGAAAAAATTAACCACATTTTCCAGGTTAAAAAGTCGTATGTGACTTTCCCTAGAACTTAAGCTATTTCATTACGATTTGTTTAGTGATTTAACCGTAATATAGGTTTATAGCAAACTATGTGTGATATCACTCTCATTCTCAATTTCAGGCGGTGCTACTAACTATTCAACCTTACAATTTGATATGCCTTTCAAAAAAATTAAACTTAATTGTGAAATGGTGAGCGGCGAAATGAGGGTAAACACAAAAATATGGCCTCCATAAATGGCGTGTATATCTAGTAAGTTTACAAGCTATTAATAACAAACAATTTAAATAACAAAACATTAAATAAAATAAATAATTTATTTATAAAAATGTTGTAACACGGTTCTACAATAATTGTCTTATAATCGATTATTGTGCGGATATTTAATTTGCCTGAACTAGGTAGAATCTATCCTTCAGGCTATGAATACATTAACAAAAAAGCAAGTTAGCCTAAACGCAATCTATTCTCAGAAAACGTGAAATATCTAATAAAAGTCACGGACGACAATTGGGGAGGTCACCCTACGCCGCTTAAAGAGTTGTTGATGTCATTTGAATAAGGGTAAGGCTATTGTAAGATATATTCTTAGACTGATTAAGATTGAGATAGATTTTAATATATGATAGACAAGAGGGGAACAATGCTAATCTTTTGAAGATATTTTAATAGGTATACATGACTGTAGGTAGCCTTACTCGTGGGCTTTTTATCCGACTTGAAAAAAGGAGGTTATGCTACATGCGTATTAACAATATAGTATAACGTTATAGACGTAATGATATCCTTAGATAGATCCTATAGATAGATCAAGTGATCGGTGCAGTTAAACAGTGATTACCGCGGTTATTTTTATGATGGGTAAACATAGCATAACATAACGCCTGTATTCCCCGAAGGGGTAGGCAGAGGTACACATATAGTACATCCACATTTCGCCAGTTAGGTTTTTAGGTCCCAATGTAATAGGGGGCGAGCCTATTACCATCAACCGGGCACAATTCTAGACTCCGTGCTGCTACTGAGAATTATCTAATGAAAAAAAAACCCAGTAACACTGCCAGACCCGGGATTCGAACCCAGGGCCTCGTGCTCAGCAGTCGCGCTTAGCAACCACTAGACCAACGAGGCAGTCTTTTTATGATGGGTGTCCGTTTTCAAGCACGTATGTACTATATATACCTTATCGCCCAAAAAACAAACGTATAATTCTCTTCCGCTATCACAGATTTCAAACATACATTTCAACAGTAAATTTAACCCCGTATGACTTCACAATCCAACCAAATACATTCCGGGAGCGTAATTAAGGAGAATCAAACAATTACTTCTGAATTAACATTCTTACGGCCTAATGAAGGAGTCGTTAAACATTTAACTGGCGCGTAAGATTCTTATGTGGGCCAAATGTATTTTAAGCTTCATTTAAAATGGCGTCTTCATTCTATTATTGTCTATGCTTCGTAATGTTGCCATCGTAAAAAAGTAAAGGGGTAAGTAATCCTCTTTTAACAAATTAATTTTAATATTAGTGTTGTTGACTGCCTCGTTGGTCTAGTGGTAGCTAAGCGCGACTGCTGAGCACGAGGTCCTGGGTTCGAATCCCGGGTCGGGCAAAGTGTTACTGGGATTTTCCATTAGGTAATTCTCAGTAGCAGCACGGAGTCTAGATTTGTGCCCGGTTGATGGCAATAGGCTCGCCCCCTATTACATTGGGACCTAAAACATAACTGGCGAAATGTGGGTGTACTAAATGTGCATCTCTGCCTACCCCTTCGGGGAATACAGGCGTGATGTTATGTATTAGTGTTGTTCTTTATTATTTATTTATTTTATTAGTGGCGTTCTAAGGGAGGCCTTTGTTCAACAGTGGACGTCTTCCGGCTGATGATGATGATTGTTCTTTTGAATGTGGATTTTCCTGATGTTATATCTCAGTTGTCTTCTCACGCGTTGTCAAATCCTTTAGGTTTTAGGCTAGGTTTTTGTTTTTGGAAAATTCACATAAAAATCAACCATCATTCGGGAAAACATTGTTAATGAGAATCTACGCTCGCCCACGGATTTTACGGTGTGCTCAAAGTGTGGCAGATCTTCAACGAGCTGATTGTGCGCAATAGCTTTGATTGGACTGCTGCGCAAAGGGTTGCAGCTTCTATTCCCGCACGGCAAATTGTGTGATACAAATTGGTCCCGAGTCTGGGTGTTTGTGTGTGTAATATTTCATGTTTGTGAAACGCACCCACGATACAGGAGAAATTCCTAGTGTGTGGTGTGATTTTTGCGTACACTTTGTTAGAATAAAGGCTAAATTAATACATAAGAAAGCCCACTAATGATTAATTTACGATTTTAAAAGACCCAGACTGAGATACGCGCTGAATTTGACGCAGACTTCTAATTAAAACAGAAGAGAAGGCACCCAGGAGACCCAATGCTTCAGTACTTTCATTCTGCCAATCTCACCTAAAATATCTACATGGTATTTATTTCTCAGGGGCATTATTTCGGTTTGGATTTTAAAATGTTGAAGAGACTCGACAAGAAAGTCTGCCAATCTCTGTTTAGGACTTTGAGACTTTAATATTAAAGCCAGATAAATGACAGCATACATTGCCTCGTTGGTCTAGTGGTTGCTAAGCGCGACTGCGGAGCAGGAGGTCCTTGGTTCGAATCCCGGGACGGGCAATAGTGTTACTCAGTTTTTCCATTAGGCAATTCTCAGTAGCAGCACGGAGTCTGGATTCGTGACCGGTTGATGGCAACAGACTCGTCCCCTATTACATTGGGACCTAAAAAACAGAACTGGCGAAATGTCGGTGTACTATATGTGCACCTCTGCCTATCCCTTCGGGGAATACAGGCGTGCCGGGCACAAATCCAGACTCCGTGCTGCCACTGAGAATTACCTAATGGAAAAGAAAATCCCAGTAACACTTTGCCCGACCCGGGATTCGAACCCAGGACCTCGTGCTCAGCAGTCACGCTCAGCGACCACTAGACCAACGAGGCAGTCAACAGTCATATTTTAAAATTACGTGTAAATGTCATTATAGCTTCAATCTATGTTTACACCTAAGACATGAAATATTCAACAGCATACCTAAAAGGACGTAATTAACACTTACTTGTGAAACTAAAACTTGTAAACTGTTCGCGAAGTTGGGGGGGATTCCCACCACGCGCCGCCATATTGCACGTTCCGTTTCTAGTTACAGTGTTACCAAGCGTGAAAATAATATCCGTCGTGGTATGAATACTGCCTTTGACTGGCAACACTGTAGGCTGTTTATTATTCAAATATTTTTGTTCGTGCGGAAATTTTTCAGAGAAATACTGGAGTTAGGTTTTAGAAGCGATTTGAACTTAGTTGGTTGCTCGCTGGGTGGATGTACACTGACATTTGATATGCAAATGCTTACTTGCTTATTCTAACAACAATTTAACAATCTTAGAGGTTATGATTGGTCTTTGAGAAGTGCGACTATTATAGACGAGACTTAGGCACTTTTTGGAGACTAAAATGACTTCTTTGAAGGTTTATCAAAAACTTTAAGCACACAAGTATAGCGTAAGCTTTTACATACTGCACGCTTGGGATAACATCCCAAGCATCCATCAATCACAAATGTAAAAAACTAGCTGAAACCCGCGGTGTTATCCGCTACATTTTACGGGACAAAAAGTCTATGTGTTAATCCAGGGTGTCAGTTACCTCCATATGAAATTTCATCGAAATCGGTCTAGCCGTTTGAGCGTGAAGAGGTAACAAACATACAAACACACTCTCAAACTTCCGCCTTTATAATATTAGTCTGATATCGCAACTGTCAATTACGTTTCTCTCTACGAACCTATCTTAACATTAGTATATCAGTAAATCCTTTAATTCTAAACAACTATCAAATAACCTATCAGTTATCACAGCTTCCAGTATTTTCAAAATAACAAAAAACTATTTTTATCAGACATTAAAAGCATAAACAACGCTAGAAAATTGGCATGAGCCCACATCGGTCCGTACCACGGTACGCATGATGAAAATTGTGGAGCCCCTCTATTGTTCTAGCGGCGGCAAATCAACTCCGTAGTGCTGCCACAATACGCTGTTGATATCGATAAAAATATTATTTTATATTATTATCTTTGTACTTGACTGCCTCGTTGGTCTAGTGGTTGCTAAGCGCGACTGCTGACCACGAGGTCCTGGGTTCGAATCCCGGGTCGGGCAAAGTGTTACTGGGTTTTTCCATTAGGTAATTCTCAGTAGCAGCACGGAGTCTGGATTTGTGCCCGGTTGATGGCAATAGGCTCGCCTCCTATTACATTGGGACCTAATAAACATAACTGGCGAAATGTGGGTGTACTGTATGTGCACCTCTGCCTACCCCTTCGGGGAATACAGGCGTGATGTTATGTATGTTTTTATGTTTATACTTTACAACTATTTACAATTTAATTCTAATACAAAATAAAAAAAATATATACAAAAATAAACAGTTAAAAAGCATCAAAGTATTCCTCCTCATCGTTGTCAATAGATAACGCGCTCATTTTATAATTACTTTAACAAAGCGTACTAAGGGGGAGGCCTTTGCTCAACAGTGGACGTCTTCCGGCTGATGATGATGACTTTAACAGTCTGATTCTCTTTGCTTTTCTTATTCTCTATCTCTCAAAGATTTGCTGCTATGCTTGATACACAACCAATATTGAGAGCAGCTCATTTAAAAAAATGACGTCATGAATGACTCGGTCGAGTTTTGGTCGGCGGCCTATCTCTGAGCTGAGACTTGCCAACTACACGGGAGATATTATAATGCACAAGTATGCGCGAACACAGGTGCACTCCCTATTCCCTCACTCTCATAGTCCGATGGGACGGTAGACCGACACGACCGAAGAGAGATCAGGACCTACGGCTTAATGTACCTTCCGAAGGAACGAGGGGTTTCGACATGTAAAAAACGGTCACCCATCACAAGACTGACCCCGACGAGCACGACTTAACTTCACAGATTGACTGATCTACGCAGTTGCCACCTAGCTACGTGCCCCTTTTGCTACTAGGGCCGTTTTTATACTTAGGTACTAAAAGATTACTTATAATGGACAAAAAATAAAAGACTTTTGCGTGTATATTCTAATAGATGCGTGGAATAAATTTAACTCGTTTAATAGCGAACCTCGGAATACTTTACTACACTCTAGACTTAATTATAATGCAACATATTTTTTATCGATATCGATAGCTCCTCACTGCAGCGTGTCCCATCCCTAAACCACTTGTTGTACGGCGCGGCTCGTAATTTTCCCGCGACTCCATTGAAAGGCGTAAATATATCACAAGTTTACCGGATAAACGGCACCATTTTGTTTTCAGTTTATCTTTATAAAAGGTAAATTGTTTGGTTAAACAGGTTTTATAACTAGCTTTAGCCTAAAGTTTTAAGTAGCCTATGTCCTTTCTCGGGTCTTAAACTTCCTACATGCCAAATTTCATCAAAATCCGTCCAGCGGTTTAGTTGTGAAGGCGTAACAGGCAGAGTTACTTTTGTAGATTATCTACGATTTGGTCTAGGTATGTTCGCTTGGAACTGCTTACTACCCAAGAAACGAAGCGCGATAATACTTGCAGGTCTTTGAAGTTTATAATTAGTTTTCTTAAGGCAGGTAAATCGGGCGCCCCTATGGAGTGGCACTCGTTGATTTAGAGAGAACTTTGCGTTTTGACTAAGTTTTAGATGCAGTTCATGTTTATCAAACATTTCAATTTTAATAAACATTAATAAGCTTTAGATCAAAGTCAGTAAATTATAATTACTAGACTTGAGCATCTCCGTTTAGGCCGCAGTTGGGGCTGCCGAGTGGTATCTGGCCTAGGATTGACTACCCGCTATCCCCCCGTGGGATCCCTATCGTAAGAGGTGACTAAGGGAAAATCCAAAAGATGGAAACTGCGATCCCCAAGCCGCTTGCCAAGCGTGGGGATTATTGCAACCCCCCTTTAAGGGAATACTTTTGTTCCACAGTGGACTTCTTCCGACTGATGATGAACGATGCTTCAAAAGACCAACCGAGGAAATAGTGTAGTTTACCTATTTCATAAATACATATATCAGATTTCTTCTTTCTATAGTTATTTTAACTTGCTACAGGCCAAATCAAAAGCTGACAGAGGTAACTGCTTTGTAAAGTATCATACAACATCAGTGTCGTTATGATTGAGCATGGTACTATCGAGTGGGGTCGTTATCGGGGCTACACCACACTGTAATCCGCGGTACGCGCCGTCACAGTTGAGTGTGCAAGTATCGGCGACCGTTCACGTGTGTCAATACAGCTTAGGTATTGAGAAATGGGAAAAATTGCTTATTAGACATCATCATCTATTGCATACATACATAAAGTCACGCCTGTTTCCCTGAGGGGTAGGCAGAGACCACGGATTTCCATTTGCTACGATCCTGACATATTTCTTTTGCTTCATTCACACGCGTCACATTCCTCATACACGCTCTTCGGTTGAGGGTACTCCTCACTTGCCCTTTTTGCAGAACATCTCCAATTTAGTCTATTATTTACTGTATATTCCGGTTATACTCACGGGTGTATTCGGGAATGCCGACTACAGCAGTTCGCGAATCTGCCGCGTAACCAGCTCATGAATAAGGGCTCTGTTCGAGTTCAAAACTAGTCGGGAATCCCCGTATACACCCGTGAGTATAACCGGAATATACAGTAAATAATATGGATAACATTCACGGAAGTTATTATAGTCAAATCATCAACCTATCTCCGTCCACTGCGGCTTCTTATTGTATGGTTGATGAACTACCTGGTGTCAGAGTTTAAACCGCCTGTAGGTGACATGGCTTCACACATCGTTGAAATTTTTTAGATGTGCTGGTTTCCTCACGATGTTTTCCTTCACGGTTTTAGCAACTGATAACTAATTTATACGCACATGAATTCGAAAAGACTGGTGCGTGCCGGGGTTTGGACTAGCGTCCTTTGACTGACAGTCCAACAGTCATACCACTCGGCTATCACTATCGTCTACTGGATATAGGCCTCTCCTTGCACAAAAATCCGATATGACCGCGAAATGAATTCTTAATTTGACTACCTAAATATCACCTCTGATTGTCCAATATGTAATTTTAGTACCAAAACGGACGTGTGGCAGAAATATCAGTAATTAAATTACGATAGGCTATAAATGTCAGGAGCGCAGCGCACACAATGGCCGAATGTTTGCAGACCACTCCACTAGTGTGCGCCGGAGATAAAATTAATCATTCTCTTTGTGGACGGTATTATAATGAAACTGTGTGTTTTGGGAGATGGACCAGTGCCTAATTTATTATTATTATTATTTCAGCCATGATCGTCCCACTGCAGGGCAAAGGCCTCCCTTTCCTTCCTCCATTCCTAATTTATAGACCAAATTTTGACAGACAGCTCATGCTTCTTGCTAACGTTTGACGACCTGATTAGCGCAGTGGCTAAGCGATTGGACTGCAGCGCTAAGGGTTGCGGGTTCGATTCCCGCACGGGGCAAAACTTTGTGCGAACCACAGATATTTGTCCCGAGTCTGGGTGTTAGTGTATGTGAATATTTCATGTTTGTGAAACGCACCTACGATACAGGAGAAATTCCTAGTGTCGGGCGACGGGCTAACCTAACCTTCCTATATGTATGTGGATGACATATTGTTACGACTATGTTATAGACCAAGACCTTCCTTTTTGGAGTCTGGATTCGTGCCCGGTTGACGGCAATAGGCTCGCCCCCTATTACATTAGGACCTAAAAACATAACTGGCGAAATGTGGGTGTACTATATGTGCACCTCTGCCTCCCTTTCGCGGAATACAGGCGAAGTTGTGAAAAAATGACCTTCAGTTTTTTGCCAATCTTTACGCTTATACGCAAGGATTGCAGGCAATAGAAATCCCTGCCTAATTAGTAAATACTGGGACACTGACGTGACTACGAGTATCACAGTAGATCAAAGCGCCCCTTATCAGGCCACTCGTGGTATCGACAAGCATATTATAGTATTACATATTATCGAGAGCTTTATGGCACTGTCATAATTGATTTTTAATATGTAATCTTTTAATTCTATGGGATTTGATAACGGTGTTGTTTGACGAGGATACCGCTTTGAGTATTGGGCTTGTGTAACAATGTTATTTTTGTTCTAATTTTAGTTGACTGCTTCGTTGGTCTAGTGGTTGCTAAGCGCGACTGCTGAGCACGAGGTCCTGGGTTCGAATTCCGGGTCGGGCAAGGTGTTACTGGGTTTTTTCATTAGATAATTCTCAGTAGCAGCACGGAGTCTGGAATTGTGCCCGGTTCATGGCAATAGGCTCGCCCCCTATTACATTGGGACCTCAAAACATAACTGGCGAAATGTAGTGTGGATATGTGTACCTCTGCCTACCGCTTCGGGGAATACATGCGTGATGTTGTGTTTATAAAAATGTGAAAGTAACTCTATCTGTTACGCCTTCAAGACTAAACCGCTGGACGGATTGTGACAAAATTGGGCATGTAGATAGTTTAAGACCGCGGGCAAAAGCTAGTTTAATATAACAATTAAGACACTTAGTTATCTGTCATGTTTTACCACGCTTAAGATTTCAGAGTATAGCCTTGTGCCCGATTGATGGCAATAGGCTCGCCCCCATTTACATTAGAACTACATAACATAACTAGCGAAATGTAGGTGTACTTTCCGCCTCTACCAACCCTTATGCTACCCTTCAGGAGAACTAAAGGGTAGGCAGAGGTGAAGGACGGCAAATTAGTGTCTGTTACCATATTTTATAGAGCACAATTAAATCAAGTCTGTTCAGTCATAGAATAACACTAAATAGGTACTTACTGCCTAAAATATCCTAGTTATTATTAGTAAGCAATTCAATAATTTACCCCTATTCTTTTCATACCTACAGTCAAAATGCGTGTCCTGCTATCCGCCATCTTGTTGCTGTCCGCCATATTGTCGTGCGCGACGCAGGCACAGTACCCGCGCCCCCGCCGTCCCGAGCGCTTCGACACCGCTGAGCAGATCTCCAACTATCTTAAGGAGCTACAGGAATACTACTCTGTGCATGGGAGAGGAAGGTAAGAAAATAACTAACAAAATCAGCCCCACGTTGGGCGCCAATTTGAAATTACGTCGACTATTTTCCTTGATATTTGTGTGACTAAGCCTCGCTAAAGTCATTAGACTTAGGTTTTCGCCTTTAAATCTGTAAATACACTCATAATACACGTGTACGTAAGTAGAGTGGAAAATGTTGCCCCATGTTGTGCGCCAATATAAATTGTTACTCCGAAGCATTCACTTTTTTCACAATATAACCATAGTATGAGTCAGTACGTAAAATTATAAGTTGCCAGTGTAGCCTTAAATTATTTCAATAAGATCTGACTTTACGGTGACAGCAGCGAGCACTCATTCATGCTTTTAATACCCACAAAAAACAACACAAATCTGATACAACAATACCCGAAAAGAGGTTAAATGCGTTTAATTTCCGACGAATTTAAGCGCCCTTTAAATAAACTCTTATCTGCTGAAAAAACATCAAATGACCATTATGAAGGAGCCCTTTGATACTGACAAAGAATAAGCTTAAGTCTACAACTTGACGCTAGATGTCGCTACCAATGACTTCAGTTAAAATATTAAATTAAAAACAGCGCCATCTATGAATTGAATACGACACTTGTATGTGTAGATGAAGGTTCGTTAGGTCGACCCATTCCGCCGCCGCCGGCAGCGTTGTGAATACAATGATACCCAGTTATTGTATTTTGATGACTTTATACCGGTTATCGTTAGTTGTTCTTAATTCTTTATTGTACACAAAACATAATGATTACATAATAAGATATTTAATGTACAGAGGCGAGCTTAACTCATAATTAAGTTCTCTTTCTTCCGCTGGCGAAGAAAGGTTCTCGGAGGACGATATCGTCAGAATTGCGGGCAACCGGTGGATGCAATTGGCAAGCTGTCGTTCATTGTGGCGTTCTAAGGGGGAGGCCTTTGTTCAACAGTGGACGTTTTCCGGCTGATGATGATAAAGTTTCTTACAGCAATCCTTTGAGTAGTTAAGATTTAGTTCGTTTTGTTTCGATAAAGATAAGATAATTAATTATTTAGTACTTGTACTTGCCAGTATTTGCCGAGGGTATAGGCAGAAGTGTGAAGTGCAACGTTTCGCCAGTGAATACTGAAATACTTAATATTTCTTAATACGTAATAGGTATAATACAGTTCTTTTTTCACAGATATGGAAAGAGGCAAATGCACATAGCTGATGCGTCTGTGATCTTCCGAGAAAGTCCATTCTTCGAACACAACTTCAATGATGAACCGGCGTTCAAACCCCTCGGCTATAAGTAAATAATAAATAAACACTACATTATATACAACAATAATCCCGTACGAAATGAATACCCGTTGCCGAATGAGCTATTTTGTTATTTTTCTGCTGTTTTTGTAACTATTATTTTTTGGAACTGTTATTTATTCTGTTATTTTAACAGATGGGTATTTTTAATTAAAAATGTTGGTTTAAATAAAATTGTGGTTAACGTATCAATTAAACTTAATTATCCTACATTTTAAAGCCAAGTTAATGTATCAATTGATTTCCCAATTACCCATCTCCAGCCTTGATTTAAAAAAAAAATAAACAAAACCGTTTTCTAGCTACTGAATTACAAACTTATTAATACAGTTGACAGTGTCGCTAGCATAGCTGTCATCCAATTGAAGCCCGTCATTATGACGTTAACAATGTTCCTTCCGTCACTAGTTCCAATTTTGACCGCCAGCACAGATAAGTTTGTTTTACAGCAATTACATTTTTTACTTTAGCGAAATAATTCCGTCTTTAAATTCTAGTCAATTATTGCTTGTTTGTCCATAAAAATCACAAGAATAGTTGTCAGGCTGGGTGAATAACTATTTTTAGCGATTTTTAATTGATTCCTTTTATGTAATAGGTAGTAAATATGTAATTATAACTGAAATAGAGTTACTATATATGTACTTATGTAGTATTTATTCATAATACAAAATTGTTTCATGGCTAATTTGTTTTATTTTACCATCACGCACTTTCTTTCTATAATATGAATATATGAGGCGAATGTTAGTGGAGTATCGGAAAGGGGAACTCGGCAAACATACCTAGACCAAATCGGAGATGTTCTGCAAAAGGGTCAAGTGAGGAGTACCCTTAACCGACGAGCATGTAAGAGGAATGTGATGCGAGTGAATGAAGCGAAAGAAGTATGTCAGGATCGTGCCATGGAAATGGAAAACCGTGGTCTTTGCCTAACCCTTTGGGAAACAGGCGTGACTTTAAATATGTAATAATAAAAATACCCATTTATTTCAGGCCTCACGGCCCATATCTATTCATATAACTTATATTTATATGACTTAAAAATACTATGATGATTAGCCCGACTGTCTCGTTGGTCTAGTGGTCGCTAAGCGCGACTGCTGAGCACGGTCCTGGGTTATTGGGGCAAAGTATTATTGGGTTTTTCCATTAGGCAATTCTCAATTGCATCACGGAGTCTGGATTTGTGCCCGGTTGATGGCAATAGGCTCGACCCTATTACATTGGGACCTAAAACATAACTGGCGAAATGTGGGTGTACTATATGTGCACCTCTGCCTACCCCTTCGGGGAATACAGGCGTGATGTTATGTTATGTTTTGTTATTTGTGATTAGCCCGATCTACCTCAAGAATCTATTTAAAATAAATCAGATTATTTCTCCTTAACCCTAGTCCCAGTACCAGAGGTGGTATAATCTTCAACCTCCCCCCTCCCCACATTAAACCCCCCATCAATTAGGGCGATCATTACTTAAGTGATCAAATGACATAAGTTGTTAGTTATTGAACTTTATACCTTATCGCTTTGGTGTAGAGTCTAGTTTGCATAGGAAAGGTTTAATGAAACTAGTTCAAAGCATTTATCGCATTTTATATGAAGAAACTGTTAGTTTGTCTGTTTGTTTGTTTATTGTAATTGATTATTGAGCGCTATATTTAACTAGGACTAGCTCGAGACTAACCTCAATATGGTTAAGCAACGCTAGCTGCGGTCACCCGTGGATTGGTAAGAGTTCGCTGCAGGAAGCCTAAAGCCACACGTACAAAGAATGATGGTGCTTTAAATCGGCACAAGGAATAGCTATAATTTCGCAAGGGATAGATAGACGCACCAATGTCCTTTCAAATTCATGTGCGTACTATAAATTAGGTATCAGTTGCTAAAAACGGTGAAGAAAACATCGTGAGGAAACCGGCACACCTGAGAGATATTTCAACGGTGTGTAAAGCCATGTCTGCGGCCTACAGGCGGTTTGAACTCTAACACCAGGCTATTCATCAACCATACGATAAAAAGAAGTCTTGTGATGGGTGACCGTTTTCACATGTCGAGACCCCTTCATGATTCGAAAGGCACGTTAAGCCGTTGGTCCAGCGCCTGATCTCTCTTCGCTCGTGTCTTACCGTCCCATCGGACTATGAGAATGATTCCCTATTCCCATAGGGAGTGCACCTGTATTTACATACTTGTGCACTATAATATCTCCTGCGTAGTTGGCTAGTCTCCGATAAAAGCCGTCGTGACCGAAGTTCTGTCAGGAGAACATTATTATACTTACTATCAGCCTTACCTATGTAACCTTCAGGCTACATTTGCCTACGTCACAGCTCACTTCAGAGCGCTATCTTCACGCCAGCTTATGTAGTGACGTCAGTAGTGAACGATATACCAGTGACGTACCCCCTGGATTATGATGCGGCATATCTTCAGCGTAACATGGACGAGTGACCACGCTTCTCGGCCATAATCCTAGTACTACACATCCAAAAATAACGGTTCTGGCTTTTTGGTGCACTGATAGCCGAGTGGTATAACCGTTGAACTGCCAAGTCAGAGATCGCAAGTTCAAACTCCGGCACGCACCAACACCTTTTCAAATTTATGTGCGTGCTAGATGCGCTTCGCGGTGTTACCCGTAACATTTTTTCGGGATATAAACTAGCTTATGTATTAATCCAGGGTGTCAGCTACCTCCATATGAAAATTCATCAAAAACAGTCTAGCCTAGTTTATACATACAAACTTTCGCGTTTGTAATATTAATTAGTAGGGATTATAAATTAGTTATCAGTTGCTTAAAACGGTGAAGGAAAACATTGTGAGGAAACCGGCACACCTGAGAGATTTTTCAACGGTGTGTGTCGCCATGTCAGAGGGCTACAGGCGGTTTAAACTCTGACACCAGGTTGTTCATCAACCATACGATAAGAAGAAGATGACTAAAGCATTAATGGAAACGTAAACACTGGACCATAGGGATAACATGGCCTATTCACTACTGTAAGTATACATAATAGGGGGCGAGCCTGCCATTAAGCGGGCACAAATCCAACTTCGTACTGCTACTGAGAATTACCTAATGGAAAAACCCAGTGACGCTTTGCTCGACCCGGGATTTGAAGTCGGGATATCATTCTTAGCAGTCGCGCTTAGCGGTCCCTAGATCAAAGACATATTTATAGTATTTATAAAATAAATTAAAATAGAACTCAACCAGAGCCACGGGAAACACTAGTCTATTTATCAAGTTACACACGAAGCATTTTGAACGTTATTGCCTTGAAATAAAGTGTATATTACAACAACGAGTGGGTAGAACGACGTGGTGTCAAATCGAAACTAAGTGGATTATAAACAGAGTGCGCGCGCATCTGCGATGTTATTGTGTAATGGCGGACGGCGCTTTATAGTTGACACACTGGAACAGTTACTGAAACTAGATAAAATAATAGCAGAATATTTGTAACTGCTACTTCAGGTTTGGGACCTTACCCAGTGTTGTATACGTACCTATTATGCGTGATTTAAAAAAATGGTTAATGGCTCCCAACGTGGGACTAGCTGCGTAACTGGTGCCCAATGTGGGGCCAATGCCTGCCAATTTTTTTTTGCCACGGTGCAGTTTTTAAGTTCTTGCCTGCTACTTGTCTAAAACTTTGTAAATATATAATTACTTTATCGTTTTTACTTTAATGATTATTATTAAAGTATAATAATGGAGCCCAACGTGGGACTACCCTGGATAGATAATTATTATAATTATTATAATGTGACAAGTTGTGATGAGACCATTACTTATTTCAAGGCATACTTAAGCCTGTTTATCGCGATATAAAAACATAACATAAGATCACGCCTGTATTCCCCGAAGGGGTATGCAGAGGTGTACATATAGTACACCCACATTTCGCCAGTTCTGTTTTTAGGTCCCAATGTAATAGAGGGCGAGCGTATTGCCATCAATCGGTCACAAATCAAAACTCCGAGCTGCCACTGAGTATTACCTAATGGAAAAACCCAGTAACACTTTGCCCGACCCGGGATTCGAACCCAGGATCTCGTGCTCAGCAGTCGCACTTAGCGACCCCTAGACCAACAAAGCAGTCATCATCATCATCATCATCAGCCTATCTCAGTCCACTGCTGGACATAGGCCTCTCCCATGGCACGCCACTGAGCTCGATCTTCGGCCCTCCGCCTCCAACCACTGCCAGCCATTTTGCGTATATCGTCGCCCCACCTAGCTGGAGGACGTCCTACACTACGTTTACCGAGTCGTGGTCTCCACTCCAGAACACGTTTTCCCCAACGGTTATCGGTTCTGCGACAGATGTGACCTGCCCACTGCCACTTCAGCTTGCTAATCCTGTGGGCTATGTCGATAACCTTGGTTCTCTGTCGGATAACTTCATTTCTGATCTTATCCTTCAGAGAAACTCCCAACATAGCCCTTTCCATAGCTCGCTGAGCGACCTTAAATTGGTGGACAAGTCGCACAGTCAGTGTCCACGTCTCGGCTCCGTATGTCATGACGGGTAGGACGCACTCGTTAAAGACTTTCGTCTTTAGACTTTGTGGTATGGGCGACGAAAAGACTCGACGAAGTTTCCTAAATGCTGCCCAACCTAGCTGTATTCTTTTTCGTGCTTCTTTTCGAAGTTGTTCTTACCCACTTGGACTATTTGTCCGAGGTAAACATACTCGTGAACAACTTCGAGAGCTACAGAGTCGAGCACAATCGGTTCCGGAATGACGTGTTGGTTGAACATAACCTTAGTTTTGTCCAAGTTCATCCGGAGACCGATGCGCGCTGAAGATTTAGCCAGATCAAGCAGCATGTGTTGTAGGTCTTGCACGGTTTCGGCCACGATGACGATATCGTCTGCAAATCTCAGGTGTGAGATGTACTCGCCGTTTATATTTATACCCCGTCCTTCCCAGTCCAGAGTCTTAAACATATCTTCCAATGCATTTGTGAACAATTTGGGGGAAATAACGTCCCCTTGTCTCACTCCACGATGCATCGGAATCGGCTCAGACTGCTGGTTCTGTACACGGACGGTCATCGTCGCGGCGTCGTACAGACACCTCAGCACCTGGATGTATCGCCAATCGACTTGGCACCGTTGCAAAGACTCCAGAACAGACCAGGTCTCGATAGAGTCAAATGCCTTCTCATAGTCCACAAAGCAGTCGCGATATAATATTTCACTAATACTGTATTTATTCATTACTTGGATCAGTTACTTTTAACAGTTCCAAAATAACGCCTGATGGAAAGTTTCAACCAAAAAGAACCCTCAGTCGTGAGTCAGGAAGCGGCGACACCGCTTATTTTTTACTCAAAAAACCTTATATTTTAAACATAATATTGATGAAAAACTACTATTTTTACAAATATTTTCTACCTAAAAATATTTTTGAAGTTGATACCTATATGTAATGTAAATTTATACCGTTTGTTGTAAAAATATCATATCAAGCGAGTGTTATGAAAATTTGAGTGTTTAAAGTGATTTTTATTAATATTTCTACTTTTACAAGGTGAGTGTTAATTATTTTCTATATTAAAAATATTAACTCATAAAGTATATTATTAAATACACATTATTAATTACAAAATCAAAACAAAAACAACATAATATATCCCCGCTATCCCTACTAATATTATAAACGCGAAAGTTTGTAAGTATGGATGTTTGTTACTCTTTCACGTAAAAACTACTGAATGGATTTCAATAAAATTTCATATGGAGGTAGCTGACACCCTGGATTTACATATAGGCTACTTTTTATCCCGAAAAAATGTAGCGGTTAACACCGCGGGGCGCACCTAGTTTAAACAATAAAAATAATCGCCTACCCGCATCGGGAACAGGGTCTTAGCTGCCGGTGGTTAGGACCCCAAAGAGAGACATATAATGGTGGTGTTGTGGTGGACGTAGCTACGTGGTGGTACGTTAAGCTGTGCTCGCCATTGTCGGTATTGTGATGGGTGAGCGTTTTCACATGTCGAGACCCCTCCATGCTTCGGAACGCACATTAACTAATTTATAGTACGCACATGCATTCGAAAAGACATTGGTGTTGGTGGCACTGCTATTCACTGGTAGCCAAGTGGTATGACCGTTGGACTGCAAGTCAAAGGTCGCAATTTCAAACCCCGGCACGCACCAATGTCTTATCGAATTCATGTGCGTACTATAAATTAATTATCAGTTGCAAAAAACGGTGAAGGAAAACATCGTGATGAAACCGGCACACCTGAGAGATTTTTCAACGGTGTGTGTCGCCATGTCAGAGTCCTACAGGCGGTTTAAACTCTGACACCAGGTTGTTCATCAACCATACGATAAAGAAGATTGCTATTCAAGCTAGTAGGTACCTCGACCTACACTACACACGGAACCTTGCAGCGATGTGAGGTTTACAGTGAATCAATACCACGTCCTCGACACAGCGGGGTACTATCTCGATTCGAATAAAACCGGCTAATACTCTACGAAATTAGAATCGCTCGTGATACTGTCTGGTTATAAATGAGCTGCATTTTTCTTGGATATAAAGTAGCCTTTTACTTGAAAAATCTGCACATATTTACATAGATTTAGAATAGAATAGAATATATTTATTCGCATAAAGACGTAGTATGCAAAGGTGTTATTACAGTGAGAGAGCTTACATGTTTTGCTTAAAACGAAAGCATGCAAAATTATTACTTACTAGCTGCGCCCCGCGGTGTTCCCCGCTACATTTTTTCGGGATAAAGTAGCCTATGTGTTAATCCAGGGTATCAGCTACTTCCATTTTACGTGAAAGAGTAACAAACATCCATCCATACTTACAAACTTTCGCGTTTATAAGTATGGATGGATGTGTAGGAAAGTTTTGCATCATACCATCCAACCAACATTCCTTTCAGATAATGGCACCTGTCAAGTTCGGGCTGTTCAAAGCTCGCAGCAGGGACTACCAGGAGCAACCCTCGACGGAAAACCTTCTTCACACCAGTAACAGCAGCGACCAAGGTCAGTTCTCATGCCTTACAATATCGGTGTCGAGAGATGCGGTGTAATAATATGATTTTTGATTTCTTTCACAATGGGGGTGATTAAAAACGAATTCTACTTCTAAATTAAACATAACACAAGACCTCGTGCTCAGCAGTCGCGCTTAGCAACCACTAGACCAAATTATTCAAATTATTTCCAGTGGCTTCTCCATCTTCCCCGATACCTTCCACCAGCAAGAGTCTGCCGGAGGAAGCGGCGTCAGCAGTACTCTCAGTGCTGAACATTGACAGTGAAGACGATGTAAGTCTAACTAAATATATTATTCTCTGTCCATTCAAAAGTGGTATGGAAGACATACCCATTTTTTTCTTAAAAATAAATCTTTCTAAACATAACATAACATCACGTCTGTATTCCCTGAAGGGGTAGGCAGAGGTGCACATTTAGTACACCCACATTTCGCCAGTTATGTTTTAGGTCCCAATGTAATAGGGGCGAGCCTATTGCCATCAACCGGGCACAAATCCAGACTCCGTGCTGCTACTGAGAATTACCTAATGGGAAAACCCAGTAACACTTTGCCCGACCCGGGATTCGAACCCAGGACCTCGTGCTCAGCAGCCGCGCTTAGCAACCACTAGACCAACGAAGCAGTGATAAATCTTTCTGTAAAAAAGTTAAGGCCCGAGAAGGACATAGGCATAACGCGGGCAAAACCGCAAGCAAAAGCTAGTAGTAATATAAATCTGTCTGTTCCCAGGATTTATCACAGAAAAATTTGTCTACCCGACGCATCAGTGATTGCAGCAGACTTGAAGACTCACAGGTGTGTATTAGTGTTTTAATTATTAATGATAATTACAAATGCTGGGTAACTAGTTTGTTGAGCCGTTTCTTCTCCCCAGCTATAGCAGTAGGAAGCGGTGACGGGCGGGCGTTTCAGGGGCTGTTTTATGTAGATAATTTGACGTTTAAAAAGTGTTAATTATGAGTTACAAAATATAATATATGACTTTATATCTTTTATCTTTTTTTTTTCGTAGCTATTTTGTTTCCCACTGCTGGGTAAAGGCCTCCCCTTTCTTTCTCCAAACCACTCTATCCTTTGCAATATCTGAGCACGTGCGTCCCGCATATGTGCCGGGACATATTTTTATCTTTAAATAATAAAAAATACTAGTGGTTACCCGTTGGTAAATTCGACCGTAGTTATATAAATTACATTTTTGCCCTCCGCATTAACTTAAAACTAACATCAATATCATGATTTTTATCACTTACGCGAATATTTAACAGGATTCGAAACGTCGGGACCAAAAACCAATTAAAAAACCGCGATAAAATCCGTAAACCTAGTTTTATTTCAATAGCATCAACATTGTCACCGTGAGTGCTAATGAACACGCAGATTTCAATTCAAATACCTGTACATAACAGCAGTAAGCAGATTTACTTAATTGAATCTGATTTGTCTGCGTCGTTGGTTTAGTGGTTGCTAAAGGCGACTGCTGAGCACGAGGTCCTGGGTTCGAATCCCGAAAAGAGTTACTGGGTTTCTCCATTAGGTAATTCTCAGTGGCAGCACGGAGTCTGGATTTGTGCCCGGTTGATGGCAATAGGCTCGCCCCCTATTACATTGGGACCTAAAACATAACGTGGTGGCGAAATGTGGGTGTGGTGGACCTAAAATATATAATATAATTATGTATATGTTATCTTTCCAGATAAACTACCAACCGCTAAAGAACCAAGCTTCAACAGACGCCACGTCGGTCTCAACCCTCAACATGGATCCAGAAGACCATGAGACGACATTGATGGACGACGACGGTGCCTCCACCACCTGCGACGTCCTCTCCTTACAGTTTGATGAGACCTCAATAGCAGCGAGCGAAGACCTGTCCGTCTACTGCGGGACCCTGAAGAAGAACAAGAAGCTGAGGATCAAAGAGGAGAAGCAGCTGAGAGACTTCGATATGTGGAGAGCGAGTAATGTTGAAGTTATGCAGGTTAGTTGGACATTCTTCCTAACACCATTAAGGTTCAACCGCTTCGAATATATAAAAAGAAATTTACTTCATTCATCATCATCAGCCGGAAGACGTCCACTGTTGAACAAAGGCCTCCCCCTTAGAACGCCACAATGAACGACAGCTTGCCAATTCCATCCACCGGTTGCAGCAATTCTGAAGATATCGTCGGTCCATCTGGTGGGAGGGCTGCCAACGCTGCGTCTTCATTACTTGTCGATAAATGCTATAATTGTGTGAAGGACTTTTAACAGGCGTAGATCTAAAGTAGGTTCCCGATAAGTGTATAATTTTATTTGTATGTAGTGTGTCTTATTATCGTTCTCCAATAAAATGTTTTACATGCCTATTGGTAAAATGTATAAGGTACTTAATAATTTTATAACATCAACTTTTGTGTATTACCTACATTCTGTGCAAATAATAGACTGCCTCGTTGGTCTAGTGGTTGCTAAGCGCGACTGCTGAGCACGAGGTCCTGAGTTCGAATCCCGGGTCGGGCAAAGTGTTACTGGGTTTTTCCATTAGGTAATTCTCAGTAGCAGCACGGAGTCTGGATTTGTGCCCGGTTGTTGCCAATAGGCTCGCCCCCTATTACATTGGGACCTAAAAACATAACTGGCGAAATGTGGGTGTACTGTATGTGCACCTCTGCCTACCCCTGCGGGGAATACAGGCGTGATGTTATTGTATGTTATGTGCAAATAAACAATTAGAATTAGAATTTATCATTTTTAGGAGAAAGGTCTTTTTTGCCTTTTGTGGCGGTACCAAAATGGCTCATAGCTATTTGGTTATCAGCTCAAATATGTCCATCTCTAAGGTTAATGATAATATATTTCACACATATCAAATCGGCAATGGGCAGGCCATATCGCTCGAAGAACCGATAACCGCTGGGGAAGAAAGGTTCTCGAGTCGCGACCACGAACGGAAGACGCGGTGTTGGCAGGCCTCGTAGGCCTTGGCTACGTTTTCGTAGCATCTCGTAGTCAAGAGTTACGTCGTAGCTCGGGGCACAATCAGTGTAATTATTCGTTCTTAGACTCTATATTTTTTTGTCTCTTTATTATATTCGCTGCAAAGAATTATACACCAAACTACGATAAAAATAAAGGTTATATTCTATTGCTATATCAACTAACGTTAGTCATAATAAATATATTTTTGTTTACAGCATCTTCTAAGCAAAAGTGGCTCAGTGGATGAGCAGATCAAATGGGAGGCGATAGCTACCGCCAGGGGGCTCTGCATCCTGAAAGACAGCTGCACCTGCGACGACTGCACGAGGGCGAAGTACCTCGCAGGGATCACGGACGGCGACGGAGGCCTGGGCGCTGCGCCCCTGTTCAACGCAATCAGTGTCGGCTGCATCGTACAATAAACAAAAGGACAACGTGTTCAAGTGCTGGCAACTCTGGTATCGGGGTAATTTTTTTTTGTGATAGCAACACTGGTATCGGGGTAATTTTTTTTGTGATAGCAACACTGCAAACGCTCTGCAAACCTTGCAATCCCACTTATGAACTTACTACTTAGCTGAATTGACTTGTATTTATAGAAAATGTATGTATATAATCTATATTGGATCACTCTTTGATTTTTAAAGAGAAGACTCACGATTTTTGTGTAATATTACACTTTATATAACTAATATATAATATACAGTGTATTACTTATACATCTATGATTGCAGAGTTATAATGCTGCAGAATTGAAATATATACACTGGTCTGCAACTAAGTATCACACTTTTAAAATTGCTAAACTTTTTGGGTATAAAAGTCATGTTTATATGTATAAAAAAATAAGGACCCGAGCGGGACTTGAGTCCACGACCTTCACCGTGTTTCAGCTCTATCAATTGAGCTTCAAGGTTAGCATAACATGCTAAAATGACACCAACAGTCATAGTAATGTATAGTATTCTATAGTTTCAAAGTAAGCTGACAAAATCCATACTAATATTATAAATGTGAAAGTAACTCTGTCTGTTACGCCTTCACGACTAAACCGCGGGACGGATTTTGATGAAATTTAGCATGTAGGGAGTTTAAGACCCGAGAAAGGACATAGGCTACTTAACGCGGGCGAAGCCGCGGGCAAAAGCAAGTTTGCTATAATAAAACGATTTTTATGTTTTTTGAAGTGTACCTTGTACTTTGTTTTGCAGGCCAGTGTATGTCGTGATGTACACAGGCTCGTATCTACATGGCATCCTAACAGATCAGTCGATCTGCTAGGTTAAGCCGTGTTAACCACGGTCAGCCTTGCGATGGGTCACCGTTTTCACATGTAGCAGACAAAGTTCTATACTCTCACAAGAGTTTTTTGGAATTTTGTATATAGTAGTACAGTTTCAATCTATGTGTGTTACAGGTAGAAGAAATGTTATTTCAAACTCTGCATAACATGTAAATTTAGTCGGTAATTACTAAGCAAGGTATTTTTGAATATAGTAACACTTAATCAAGGTTTTTTATACGTCAACTGTTGTCAACTCACGCATATTTGGTTTAACTGACATTACATCCTTTTTTTTTCTAGATTGCTTTTTTATACGAGCTATTTTTAAGGCTAGTTTCATAGCGGAACGGAGACATACGTGAGGCTCTAGAACATTATTTCACAGCGCGGATTGGTCCGTACACGCCCCGCTTCGGGTAGAGCCCGCACAACGCTACCCGGGTCCTAGCAACCGTATCGCACTGAACCCTCGTTTCAGAGCACTGCGGGCGCTACCCGGGTCTGCTAGACAGCTGTGAAATAGCCTAAGGTATCCACTCAGTTATGGTAACTTTAACTGTCTTAACAAAGGAGTATGTTATCAATTCGAGTGTCTTTCAATTGGCCCCTACTTTAGTGGGGTTTCTTGTTTAAACTCATTATTTCCTTTTTAATCTAGCCAGCTTAGGGGCAGGTACTACGAGCTGTCATTGCATGTAGTTTTCCAGTGTTGAAGCGAGACGTGCATTGTAATGCGTTATCTCGCTTCCACAGCGATAATGTCCTGCAATGCGAACTCATGGTAGGCCGGTTCATTAAACTTACATGATATATTGTATTGTAATTTTTTCTAGTCTAAGTATTAACAGAAGGCACGCCTTCAGAGTAGCTTGTGATATATCAATGTCTAGTCAATTTAGATACGTGTATTGATTATTATACAAGTGCATATGGTATCATAGGTGGAAAACCTTGATACTTTCACATGCCCTTATCGTATGGTTGATGAACAACCTGGTGTCAGAGTGTAAACCGCCGTGTCAGTGTGTGTGTATCAGTGTGTTTCTACTATGATATCATAATGTAATGAATAGATCATGTGGATTATTCTGATTCTTCAAGCGATTTGACTAATGGCCTCAGAAATGATTCCGTGTAAGACTGAATAATCTCTTTAGAATATCTAGAGTTATGATATGACAGGAGATAATGAGAGAGAGTGCTTATCGCCAACATGAATTTGCATACCCTTGTACTTAAAAATAAAATAAAAACAATGAATCTCTATGACTACGCAAGTCGTATTGACATTTGACATCTCTCTTTGACATGAAAATGGCAGTGACAGGTATAATTTATAATCAATTATTAAACCTTGTCAATTTTTCTATGTAAAGGGGTTAAAATACAAGTTGGCTGAACAAAAAGCCATATACAATGCGTGTAAAGTATATTATTTAAAAAAAATATACAAGTGAACCCCACTCCATTTGAATTTACGTTAGAAATGTTTACAACACTTATTTACGCTCCGTTCAACCCATTTTGACTTCTATTGCGTTGGTAATAAGACAAAAGACAGCTGCAGTAAACATTTGGTATAGTAAATACGTTTTTACTTTCAATATCATCCTAATCCTGGACAGAATAGAGTTCAAATTCGGTTGAATTGATTGTAAACAGGTAGATTTGTCTAATGATATAGTGAATGAGAGAGAAGGGATTAGGCAATCTTCTTATTCTTAAAACTTGAGAATAAAAAAATACAATTTAAGTTTTACCATTTTAACATAATTGAAATAAACAATCTACAAGTTATTTGCACCACGATATTTTTTAGCTACGCGCGGGTTAGTATTATCAATGAAAAATGCTATGTGGGCACTATAGCGTAACGAAAAATAAACAGCACTTGTGTTTTATGCTGCATTATGAACCTAAAAACGGTGTGATTAAGGCTACTTTACGAGCAGGTGTGTTGAAAAATATGATTTTATTATAATACTGTCTGTTATAAAAGTCAGTATTTTATGTTCCCCCCTACTTATAAACGATGATGAATTGCAACAACAATTTAGGCTGAAGCCGCACACACGATTAAAACGCCACGGTTTTTTATATTGGGCCTCCAACAAAGGACATACACAATCATTCTTAATTAAATACAAATAATTATTGGTAAGTGTACTCCTTCAACCACGTGACAAGTAATTTAATACAAACGATCGCGCGGGAAAACACCGCAAGTACGGCCGCCTGTATTACATAGTCTCCTTAGATCACAAAATTACCTATGTGGTTAAAAACCGGTTAAACCGTATTGCGAAAATTAACATCCCTAGTCTTTGACATGCAAATGACAGTGACAGGTATAATTGAACCAATCATTCATTTCTAAAAGTTCGCTCTTAAGTTTATGATACATACGTAGGTAACGTATTGCCTTTTTTTTTAAATATAATTGTTGCTACCCTTACAGGGTCCGGTTTTGTTGTGGTATGTATTGTTTTCTGTTAAACTTCATAGTGCAATAAATAAACAAATCAATGGTTAAACATTGTCAACTATAAGTACGAGGGACTGTGTCTACCGTGATCTTTATAATTCTATTTAGAGCTGATTTTTCAATTGTCAGCTATAAAGTTATACGAGGGTCAAACTGAAAGTTCTTAGAAAATCAAAAACTGATTACATTAGCCAGTTATTAGTTTTATTATATCTTTTCAAAATATTGTCCATTCACGTCAATACACCGCTGCATGCGATGGAACCACTGGGAAAAGCACTTTGCCCACTCGTCTTTAGGGTTCTCTTCAATGGCATCGCGATACGCAGCCACCGCTTCTTCAGCATTCATAAACCGCTTTCCTTTAAGTTTTTCTTTAATTTTTGGAAATAAATAAAAATCACAAGGGGCGAGGTCGGGGCTATACGGCGGGTGACCCAGTAATTCAACGTTTGATGTCGCCAAATAGTCGATCGTTCGCTTAGCGGTGTGCGACGAGGCGTTGTCGTGGTGAAGGAGGATCCTACTGCGAGGTCGTTTCTCTCGAACTTTTTCCAAGACAAGTGGCAAACAATTGGTAGTGTACCATTCTGCAGAAACTGTTTTTTGATCCTCTAACACAATTGTTGCGAAATGACCTATCCTTCCAAAGAACGAGGCCACCATTTTTTTTCCCGCACTTCGATCTCTCTTCACTTTAGTTGGCAACCTCTCGAAAGGAAACACCCACTGAGCAGATTGTCTTTTGGTTTCAGGATCATAACAGTAAATCCAGCTTTCGTCACCTGTTAGTATGTCGAACACAGCATTTGAGTCACCTCCGTTAAATCTTTCAATCATTTTACGGCACCAATCCACACGATGGAGTTTTTGAGCCTCAGTCAAATTATGAGGTATCCACCGGGCGCAAAGCTTCCTGACTGCTAAATGTTCGTGGAGGATTTTGTGCACTTGACTCATACCGATGCCTAAGCTTGTCCGAATCTGCTGATAGGTCACTCTTTTGTCAGTCTCTATCATACGCCGCACAACACAGATGTTATCTTCAGTCGTCGCCGTAGAAGGCCGTCCCTCACGTAAATCATCAGTGAGATTAGTGCGACCACGTTTAAACTCATTAAACCAGTTGTAAACTGTCGCACGAGATGGGGCTTCATCGTGAAAGGCCAATCGTAGTCTATCATAACTTTCTTGTTGACTTAAATGACATCGAAAGTCATAAAAAATCATTGCACGAAAATTTTCTCGTGTTAAATTCATGTTGACGTGACACAGACAATTTTCAATTTGCCGCCAAATCGTAAAACAAATGACAAATTAATGAAATATATACTCAGTAATATTGGCAAAGAGTTCTATTTTCAAATTTTAGAATTATTTTTTTATTATATTGTTTATAAGTGGCCAGTTCTAAGAACTTTCAGTTTGACCCTCGTATTCGAAGGATAAAATTGTAATTTTGACAGTTTATAATGGAAAAAAATGTTTTTTTTTTTTTACTTTATTTTTAAAAGAGGCTTTTGTTCACAAGGACATGCCAGCCTCGTCGTACCTTAACCTAATATAGTCTACAGAGGAACGAAAAAAAAAATGTTAATACGTCAAATTAATTCTACTGATAGAAAATATCTGGCGATTGAAAAGTCGGCCCAAAAATAATTGAACATAGATTCCTGCTGGCGGGAACAGTAATTTTTAAATATTAAACGTTTCTCGAAATATTACTTCTCACTTATTAGTTTCTAATTAACATTAAAATAGTCACATGAGAGAACATTCTATAACGTCTAGTTAAATAATAATGATACAATATTGGGTGTTAGTGTAATCTATTCTTAATTAAGTAAATTGCAATCAATGTGTTTTTTACATGACTTAAGTAGTTATTGTTTGTTTTGCTGTGATTTTTCTATGCTAAACGATGTGTGCTTACTTGTGTGAGTCTGTATTATAAAAACTATGAATGAAAAATGGCGACGGATATAATGTCTTGTATCCTCGGATTAAGAAGGATTTAAAGTATTTTATAAAGATTTTCTGAAAGCACATATATAAATGTTCAATACGTTATTCCTAGATAATTACCTATCTATGAGAATACAAGAACGTATTTTTTATTTGCCGCCATTTCTCACTCAGCTTTTACTATACAGATTATATAATCTATATCTTACAGATAAAATTAAATGTTTTAGAATTATCGAGCTTGTGTAATTGTTTTGATAAAAAGCATTTATGTCATGTTTTTTTCTAGCCTTCGTGAAACTAGTTCGGTTTTATCATTTTATGCTTTGAATAATTTGTAACTCAATCCAATTTATGTCCTAATTTGATACTTTTTTTTTCTTAAGGCAAAGGCACCGTCGAGAGGCAATTTTTTTTGTGTTATTTGTTCATCACAGACCAACAATACTTCTTGGGAAAGCAATGACTGAATCTGCAGAAATTAATATAGTACACGCGTTTTTTAAATTATCAACTTTTGTGTCATAATTAAAACTTATATATCCAAAAACTACATGTTGCGTACTAAAGATATCTCTGATATACTATTAATTAAATCACGTGTGTTAGGCATCTAGTTACCGCAGATTCAGTCATTGCTTTCCCAAGAATAGTTGTTGAGCTGTGATGAGCAAATAACAGAACAAAAATTGAATTACGCGCCTAACGACGGCGCATCCTCCATAAGTTCTGACTATTTTATTTTTTATGTACGTTGTTATCTTACTTGGCTAGTAGATGTCTAAGTATTGCACTAAGATTAACTTTATACTTATACAATCGATGTTAGTTGACTGTGGCAACACATATGTAAATAAATGTATTTTTTTTACACAAAAACTTTGTAGATATGTGAATTGTAACTAAATATTATGTATTTCTATTATACTCACCCGATATAACGTCTAAGGAAGCATTGATTCATGAATCAAGGATATTACATGTTGCAACTTACGCAGACCTGCATCATTTTCATAAAAGTTTCAAAAATCAAAATGGCCGTTAGTTTTGACAGGTCGTTTGACAGTTACATTATTCAGAGTCTGGCCTACGAAATTATGTCCACAAATAAGCGGGAATTTAAAAATACAACAGATTACTGGTTGACAAACTTTTTGGCTTCAGACTATCTTCTGTCCGTGAAATGGAGGGGTAAAAAATGTAAGGCTATCAATCCGCTGTCGGCACAATGCAATATTATTTAAAACACAATATTTTGAATTTTAAATACTTCTTTTATGCAAGGTACAACCAGTAGATATCTACAATATTTTCTAAATTGCCGCCATTTTCGTAAACAGTTTTCGTTGGCCAGATTCTAGCACTAAAAGTATATTCAGATCGCAATGACAGATGAAAGTAATACCATATTTGAATTATAATCAATAAATGTCGTGTATAATATGCATATACAGGTAGTTATACGTATTAGTATAGTGAATAATATACCTTATTAGGTATAGTACTTTCATACTGTGTTTTGTAACGATTGTGATGTGGCTTGATAGATTTTATAACGAAAATTTTTTTTTTAACTTATTTATTATTACCGGAATATTTGTCGGTACTTATAATTAGTATTAAGGTCATTTATAAGACATATTAACTATATTTTAATTGCTTTGAGTTTTCTTCGAAATGTTCCTTCCTTAAGAATAGCGTTCTAACGCCATCCTCAAGTCCAATAAAAATCATGTATCTATCAGTTTCAAGATTTTGGAAATTGCTGGTAGATGGCAAGGGCCTCATTTTCTTATATTTTCAGCTAACTGGTGTTTTTTTATTAAGTATTTTATTTACAATAATCAAATTATGTTTAGCAACCAAACCAAGCAGTGCTGGTTTCCTCACGATGTTTTCTAAGAAGAGTGATGCTCTACTGTCAATCACTACTCATATATTACTTTGGAAAGAAAGGTAATAGAAAAGTTTGATAGAACAATAGAGTAACTTTAAATCTATAAAGCCACATCCAATTCTGTAATAAGTATACTATATTACAAGCCTTTTAGTATAGTTCCTATACACGTTTCTTACCGTCAAATATGGAGTTTTTTTATCATTGTCTAGTTGTGTTAGCGGAAATAGAATGTGGAATATAACAATGTAAGTTTGAAATAACCGAAACAATATACTTTTTTCTTTTTAAATACCTTACACCAGTTAAACTTGTTACTTATTGAAAAAATTGTAAAACCGAAAGTTTTTTTAACTTGAGTAAAATATAAACACACCATCTTTACGTCACGAAGTCGGGTAAAAAATTAGATTTCATATTTTTTTTAACTTCATTCGATGATCGTATTTTGTAAACCTTACAATTACAGTTTTATAAATTTTATACCTATTCACTGTTGAATTACTACATTGATAACCTTTAAATACTCATATTTTACACTGGAAATAAATATATAATCACCTAATGCATGCAAATCTGAAAAAAAATAGTTTGGCAGACATTTTTCAAGATTTTTTTTTAAATGATTGTCTACAATATTATAATATAAATGATTATTGTTAGTTGTTCCTGTAGAAAATATAATTTTATGCTGCCGTAGATATGATTTTTTCAAAGAAAAGTTACTGCAAATAATTAAAATAGCCATGATTACTAAGTTTGTCAAAAGAATCCACTGTTAATTTATTCAAGAATTAATATATCTTAGCAGGAATATGTAAGTACCTAACATAATATTTGTTCGCATAAACAATCGATTTGTGTTGTAATATAAATTATTGTGCTGTCAGAATATACTAACTTACATACTATTTATGGTTTTATTTAAAAAAAAAATGCTTTCTCAAAAGAACTAAGGCATTAATACCGCAGTTATACTGGGCACCGACATGGGGCTACAGCTTTATACAATGTAGATGTCAGACAGTACAACTTTGCCAAAGCCATCAGCGTCCTTATTATTATGGCAGCCAGGTTATTTGTCAGGAATAGCCACACGTATTGTTGACATACCGCCTCAGGTTAGGCTACAATACCCAATAGTTATTCAATCTGCATGCATAGGACACTATAAATACCTAAAAATGTATACCAAAACAATTTTATCTTCAAGAGTATTACACGAATAAACGTTTAAATATTTTCTATTATGACAATAGCCACTTGGACTTATACATTTGAATTTCGCGGCAAATTTTGAGGATTCCACAAAAAACACACACGTAATTTTTTCAAACTAGATGGCGCTCGCATACTTTTTTCTGTCCGCCTGTAATCCTGTTTGAGAGTAACATCTTTTATTCCTTTAAAGTATAATCTGTGGTTTACAGTCCACAGATAAAACAGAAATGGAATTGACAGTTGACACCAGTCACTAATCAACAAACTAGCGTATCGCGCCGAAACACTAAAAAACGTGAGAAATTAATTGTGAAACGCAATATTTAACGTGAAATTACAAATATGAGTGGTCCTAACGGGATGTTGTATGGTGGTGACGAGATTGGCGCGCTTGTGTTCGATCCTGGGCATCATTCGTTGCGCGTTGGTTATGCACAGGAAGATACTCCGAAGGCCGATATACCGGCCGTGGTGGGTGTCGTATCGGCCACCCACATCCCAGAAGCCGAGGAGAAGGTCCCTGATGCAAATGTCACTCAAACCGGTAAGATTTTCACTCAAAATGTTGGGTACAACAAGTGGATGTTTGGTACTGTCTCTTCTACTGCATCTTATTAGTTTTTGGTGCCCGGAAAAGCAACATTCTTGATTATATATTTAAAAAACATAACCAGTGAGGTTATATAATAAAAATTTATGCATTATAAGTTTGTTTGTTGACAAAACAAAGATTGTTTAGTACTGAAAGTAATTTCCAGATAAATCTGGTTATGATGCAAATAGCTTGTAGTGGAAAGTTATTTCTACATTGAAAACTAGTATACCTTTGTTTTACCAAGCGTTTCTTCACTATTCCTGACCTGTACCTAGCTTGTTAGATAAAGCAGAAGCAATCAAAACACTAGTACAAATAACTCAATCAAGTTAAACTTATGATGGTACTGATCCAGTAAAAGAGACTTTCTTATCAATCTATACTCACAAAATGTTACAATAGTGAAGAAATTAGTATTTGAAGTAGGAAAATACTGAGGAATTGCTCAATTTCAGTAATAATTTTCTTTATTTATATGGTTCACCAACAATTGCATATACTTAGAATGCCATGAGTTCCACGTAGGGAAAAAAATAACAGTCACATTTACCTATTGAAACTCTTCATATAGAATAAGACAGTCACATACATTAAACTAAAAAAAATACATGCAGAACATATAGGTATATTAACACGTTGACCGCCATGACGGACACCATGTGTCCGACAGGATACTTTCCTCGTGGGCCGCACTAAAAATCGAAGCTGTTACCAAAATCGTTGAAGTATTTTTTTGCGAATACTGTAATTAAATAATTTATAAATAATAGGCAACTTACAAAAACAGTGATATTTACATTACTTTTTGAGATACTGAATAGCAGACACCAGTGTCCGCCGCGGCCCACCATAGCGTCCACGCGTGTTTACTTACGCGGGCGCCGCGCGGGTCACGCTGTCGGACCCCCCCGCCCTGCCCTTTTTAATAAACTAATAACCGTTTAGGTTCATAATGTCCAAATCTCAAAATGTCCAGAAGGTGCAAAAGGTCCATATCCCAGAATGTCCATATTGCAAAAAGTCCATATCCCAGAATGTCCATGTCCCAAAAAGTCCATATCCCAAAATGTACATATCCCAAAATGTCCATATCTCAAAATGTCCATATCCCAGAATGTCCAAATCGCAGAATGTCCATGTCCCGGAATGTCCATAATACATACCAGAGTGTCTATTCTACTTTATGCTAACAAAATTATATGGTGGGTTAAAAAAAACAACTGTTTTCAATCGTCAATTATGTATAATTACGTATAATTAATGAAATGAAATAATTGTATAAATGAAATATGTATAATTGCCTATTTCTGTTAAATAAAGAACTAAACGTTTTATTTTTAGCAATTATTATTCAATAAATTTTTTGAACTTTACAAAATATGTACAAAATATACATTAATACATAACGTCAGAAAATAATATAAAACAATATGTTGAGAGTTGTTCAAAATGAAACATTTAGTTCTTTTTTCACATAATTATAGTCCTATAAATGCTTTTTTTTTAAATTATAATATACCTATGATTGACAATGGACAACAGTTGTTTTTTTTAACCCACCATATAATTTTGTTAGCATAAAGTAGAATAGACACTCTGGTATGTATTATGGACATTCCGGGACATGGACATTGTGGGATTTGGACATTCTGGGATATGGACATTTTGAGATATGGACATTCGGGGATTTGGACATTTTGGGATATGTACATTTTGGGATATGGACTTTTTGGGACATGGACATTCTGGGATATGGACTTTTTGGAATATGAACATTCTGGGATATGGACCTTTTGCACCTTCTGGACATTTTGAGATTTTGACATTATGAACCTAAACGCTAATAACGAGCATATTATGACTGTTTATTTTTTCAGTTACGGTATTAGTTAAAACCTATTTTAACAAAACAGGTAGTATTTTGTGTTCGGTAATTATAAACAAATGGTAGCTTCTTACGTTAGTTTATCTACTGAGTCCATTACCACTTTGAGAATTACTTTACTGAAATCAATTTATAATTCGTCATGACTTCAAAATGTGTTGAAAAGACAAAAAAAATATCTTCATTTATCTATAACATTTCTCAAATTAATAAATAAGATTACCTCTTTTGTTTATCTGCGACACATTTGGCAACAACTTACGAAAAAGACCACAATTTCTAAGTCTATTTGAATTTATTTGTGCCAAGCGGCCTGGTTGTACTGTGGGGCCGCGCGGGTCACCTGACTACGTAAAAATAATAAATACGATGTCCGTCGGCCATCTAGAGGCTTCTAAAGTGATCAAGAGCTTGCGGACACACGGTGTCCGACGCGGCGCCTTGGACCCGACATACTGGAGGGCACATGGTGTCCGCCGCGGCCCACTGGCCTAAACATGGTTTTTTGTTGTGGCGTTCAACGTGTTAAACTATCTTATCTAGCGATCTGCCTACCTCTTTATCACCATTTAAACCTTCCCTTGACTGGCACAAATATTTCAAAAGCAAAATTAGCCAAACGAATGCAAATGAGGCGAAAAGTATGTCAGAATTGTAGCAAATGGAAATCCATGGTCTCTACCTATCCCTCTGGGAAAAAGGCGTGACTTTATGTATGTAAAGAAACCAGCATTTCACCATCATGATGAATATATAAAAGTATAAAATGCTTTGATAAATGATTTTAGTTTTACAAAAAAATACTTTTTTTAATCTAGATGGCATTGGCATTTCCTAACTGTCTACCTCTGAGAAGAAATACAGAAAGAAACTCAGGGGTCAAGGTCTCTTAAAGTCCAGACAAGCTCAATATTTTATGTGACTAAAGCTATGAAACCTGACTTGAATGTATCAACTCTTGTTCCTCCTGTATGGAAAAAAGTTTTGTACCTATTTTAGCAATGGAAATGGTCCAGTAACAATAATACTACTGTATAAGCTATTAAGTATACTATTTAAGTAATTAAGATATTTGCTTGTTTCAATTTTATATTCTACTATTACCTAATATTGCTGCCTCGTTGGTCTAGTGACTGCCTCGTTGGTCTAGTGGTTGCTAAGCGCTACTGCTGAGCACGAGGTCCTGGGTTCGAATCCCGGGTCGGGCAAAGTGTTACTGGGTTTTTCCATTAGGTAATTCTCAGTAGCAGCACGGAGTCTGGATTTGTGCCCGGTTGATGGCAATAGGCTCGCCCCCTATTACATTGGGACCTAAAAAACAGAACTGGCGAAATGTCGGTGTACTATATGTGCACCTCTGCCTATCCCTTCGGGGAATACAGGCGTGATGTTATGTTTTATGTATTATTGTACCTACATTCAATGCAAATAAAGATATCTATTCTATTCTATCTATTCTATTCTAAGCTAGTATACTTTCCAGACATAACCTATATCCTCCTCCCCCAGGCACAAAAGCCGGTGGCGAGCTTCGTCACTACATTGACGTCACAGAGCTGCATGTGCCCCGCGCTGGCATGGAGGTGCACACGTACATGAAGGACGGACAGGTGGACAACTGGGACCTGTTTGAGAAGATGCTGGATTATTGCTATGCGAAGGTATGTGTACATTTTTTCTGTTGTAATTTAACTTAAAAGATTGTTCATTATTGAGTGAGGCTTGAGAGGTTTTCTGCTTTGTTATATATCAATATATAATCGTGGTGGCCTAGTGGTTAACATACCGGGCAAGTATCAATGTGACTTTTTCAATGTTACAAATACTTTCTTAGTTGTTCTAAACACCACTGACCAACGGTGACAGAAAACATCGTAAGGAAACCTGGATTTAATTATCTGAAATCGCCAACCCGCAGTGAGCTAGCGTGGTGATCAATTGCTCAATTCTTCTCCATACGTGAAGAGGCCTTTGCCCTGCAGTGGGACAGTTATAGGCTGTTATTATTATATATATCAATATACCACATAACATCACCTCTGTATTCCCCAAGGTAGGCAGAGGTGCACATATAGTACACACACATTTCGCTAGTTATGTTTTAGGTCTTAATGTAATATGGGGTGAACCTATTGCCATCAACCGGACTCAAATCCAGACTCTATGCTGCTACTGACAATTACCTAATGGAAAATCCTAGTAACCCTTTGCCTGAGCTAGGGACCGAGGACTCGCGCTTAGCTACCACTAGACCAACGAGGTAGATGTTGAAAAAGTAATAATATTTTTGTTTTAGGTAATCCGCTCTCCGTCAGAACACCATCCAGCATTGTTTACCGAAGCTGTGTGGACCACACGTCCGGCCAGAGAGAAGCTGGCTGAACTACTGTTTGAGAAGTACCAGGCTCCGGCGTTCTTCTTGGTCAAGAGTGCGGTGTTAGCAGCGTTCGCTAACGGCAAGTCTACCGCTCTGGTGGTGGATGCTGGGGCCAGTCAGACGTCCGCGGTGCCGGTTATCGATGGGTGAGCATTAGATTATGTTGTAGGACTTGTAGGTAGAAATTAACAGTGAAGTTAAGCGGTGGTGGTGAGGTCAGTTTTTAGATGGGCGACCGTTCGTCACACTGAGAATTTTTACGCCTCATCATAACCCCCAATGGGACGGTACACCAACACGACCGGAGAGACGTGCCTTCCCAAGCACGGAGGGGTCTCGACATGTGAAAACGGTCACCCATCACAAGCCTGACCGCGGCGAGCACGACTTAACCTCGCTGATCGCACGTAGCTACAAGCGCTTCCAGTTGTCATAACACTGGTGTCACACAGCCATACTATTTCTACCCCTCACTAACCCCTTCGCCCACAGCTACGCCCTCGTGAACGCCGCGGTGCGCTCCCCGGTGGGGGGGGACCACCTCGCCGCGCAGGCCAAGCACATGCTCAACAACATGCACATTCAGATGCTGCCGCTGTACAGCATACAGGTGAGCTGTCATCACTGTGACGTCATTATGTGAAGATTGACTGAATTTTTTCAATAAATTCTTTTTTTTTTAATTGATTAAGGGAAACTTGAAAAATGATGGACACGAGCGGGCCTCGAACCCGCGACAGTCGCCGTACCGTGGCGCCGCTCTGCCAACTGAGCCACCGTGTCACTGCTCGCATCCATCAAATTTCAAGTTCCCTTTTAGTATTTACGTCTTAAGGGTGACGTCAGGTATTATCTGTTGGAATCTACGATTACCAACTCAGTGTTGTACCTTTACAGCTACAAACCACTGAAACGATAATACCAAACCATACCAAACAATAAACTCTTTACTCATATAATATTTAAAATATATGTACTTAAGCTTATTTACACACTATAACTGTCTATAACCTACGTTAAAAAATAAATATATAAAAGAAAAAAAAATAACTGAATGTGTACCTATATTATGTATATTAGGTAAATAATAATAATAAAAACGTTTTAAATTTTGATGAGTGATGCATTTCAGAGTAAAGAAGTGATAAGAGAGCGCGAGAGAGGGCGCTACACTCTGAAGACCCTCCCGGCGGGCCTCACACACTCCTGGCAGCAGTACATGCTGAAGAGGCAGTACGAAGACTTCTGCCACTGTGTAGCGCAGGTTTGTGTCTGTATCTCTGACTTTATCTGTAGTTCTATCTAACTGCCTCGTTGGTCTAGTGGTCGCTAAGCGCGACTGCTGAGCACGAGGGCCTGGGTTCGAATCGTAGGTCGGGCAAAGTGTTATTGGGTTTTTCCATTAGGTAATTCTCAGTAGCAGCACGGAGTCTGGATTTGTGCCCGGTTGATGGCAATAGGCTCGCCCCCTATTACATTGGGACCTAAAAACATAACTGGCGAAATGTGGGTGTACTGTATGTGCACCACTGCCTACCCCTTCGGGGAATACAGGCGTGATGTTATGTATGTATGTAGTTCTATCTCACTAAGTCTGTTTGACTACTGTTGTCAGGCGTGCACATTGTTGTTGTGTGCGTTTCCATTCATTAATGCATCATCAGCCGAATGACGTCCACATTTGAACAAAGGCCTCCCCCTTAGGTAAAGGGACGGGGGGTTGCCAACTCTAAGCCGAATACCACTCGGCACTTTTTCGTTCATTAATTCCGTAAGACTATTTTGCTAGTATTTGACCCCCCCCCCCCCCATATAAGAATAAATAAGTATAGGCCGACTCCCTCCCCTCCTGTTTAATATTTATTACGTAAGAATCTAAAACGAAAAACTTGATTGCGCATGTTTGTGATCTTACGTAGGAACTCCTAAGACTGCCACCACCCTTGTAAGAAGAAATGAGGGGGAAAGGGGTCGACCCCCTTTCCCCCTTAAATCTTCTACCGTAAAATCCTTTACCTGAAGAGTTTAGTCACCTTAGCATCGGCAACACACAAGTGCTTATCAGTAAACCTAACTACAGAGAGAGACACGGACTTCATGAGATAGAACTACTATATTGGCCACCTACTGGCCTTTAGGCGATAATTTAATGTACCTAACTATTATTATTACTTCACAACAATACTGCGATCCCCAAATCACTTGCCAGGCGTGAAGATTTTGGCAATATTGAACCCACTTTTAAGTTTCAATTAGTTCGAACTTATTATTCACACAGTCAACGTCACTCTTTCAAATTAACATATACATTCACCCTATCATAATAAGTACGACCGTCACCCTGGACGGTCAACCGCTTTATTATTTGCTACACCGCACACTACCCTTGCCTATTGCATACATACATAACTGGCGAAATGTGGGTGTACTATTTTTTTAGTTTTTTAAAAAAACGTCGCCCACACTAGGAATTCCTCCTGTATCGTGGGTGCGTTTCACCAACATGAAATATCACAAACACCCAGACTCGGGACAAACATCTGTGGTTCGCACAAAGTTGCCCCGTGCGGGAATCGAACCCGCAACCCTTAGCGCAGCAGTCCAATCGCTTGGCCACTACGCCAATCAGGTCGTGGAACTATATGTGCACCTCTGCCTGATGTTATGTTTTTATGTACTTATGTTTATCTATCTTGTTTCCCCGCTGATTCTCCAAGTTTCTCCACCAGGTATCAGAGAGCCAGTACGAGGAGCGCCAGGCGGCGTCGGCGCCCTTCAGCCACTACGAGTTCCCCGGCGGCTACCACCAGGACTTCGGTCCAGAGAGGTTCAAGCTGACAGAGTGCCTGTTCGAACAGACGTTAGGGGCGCCGCATCTAGGTAAGAATATTATTCTTACAGACATTGTGCTACTGCGTTGCTTGCCGTTCTCATACAGACCAATCCGCGCTGTGAAACAATGTTCTAGTGCCTCACGTGTGTCTCGTTCGTCCGTCTGTGTAAACCAGCCTTAATACATTGTTCTCAAATAAATTTTGATCTTATGTTATGTCACGAAAGAAAAGGACCTAGGGTAGAACCTTGTGGAACTCCTGTCTTAAATACAGCTTTGAGAAGTTATTTGTTAGTGGTATCGGGTCCTGAATAGTGTTTTTAACTCAATTTAAACTTAAGGAAGATTTTCGTTGACTATACCTCATTTTTATAGCTTTTTAAATCAATATGTAGGTGATGAACAGTATCGAATGCTTTAGTTACTTTTAGAAATTGGTATTTTCGTATTGGTAACCGCGATAGTCTAGTGGTCAAATCGTGTGACTACTAACTGCAAAGTTCTGGGTTCATTTTCCGGGTCGGACAATGACAATAGGCTCCGTATTTACGAAATCCAAGCTTTGCAACCAGTTTCTTACCACTATGCAACGTCCTTAGCATGTGCGGCGGCAGCAGCGTGCGACGCAGACGCGCGGCCCGCGCTGTGGGGCTCCGTAGTGGCCTGCGGGGGCGTGGCCTCCGCCCCGGGCTGGCTGGAGCGCCTCGCCAAGGAGCTGGCGGCGCGCGCGCCCTCCTCGCACCGCCTCAAGAGCCACGCCGCGCCCAACTCCACCGAGCGACGCTTCGCGGCCTGGATCGGTATGTACTGTTTGTATGAGGGGGGGGGGGGCTCGGCCTCCGCCCCGGGGTGGCTGGAGCCCCTCGCTAAGGAGCTGGCGCTACACTTGAAAAACTCAACTACTGCTAGAAAGCTGCAGCGCTGATTTTATTTACTTATTTTATTTTACTTATTTTTTTATTATTTATTTATACTTAATTCACATTTGCACAAAGGCGGACTTAATGCCATTTTCTACCAGTCAACCTTAGGGTGATGCAGAGTTGATTTTCGGTTATGGTTGAAACTAAGATTATAACTCCCTTCGCAGGAGGCTCGATCCTGGCGTCAATCGGGTCCTTCCAGCAGATGTGGATATCCTCCCAGGAGTACGACGAGGGCGGCAAGGGGCAGCTGGAGCGGAAGTGCCCCTAAACTAGTATTATAAATTAAGACATCGATGAAGATAGCGCGGTATTATACTCAACACTAGTTATTTACTATTTCAATTCCCTGTAGTCCCCGAAAGTGAAGGCAGAGGCGTATACTACACCCACATGTCGCCAGTTATGTTTTAGGTCCTAATAATAGGGGGCGAGGATATTGCCATCAACCGGGCACAAATCCAGACTCGGTGCTGCTACTGAGAATTACCTAATGGAAAACCCCAGTAACACTGTCCGACCCAGGATTCGAAACCAAGACCCCATGCTCAGCAGTCGCGTTTAAATAGACCAACAAGGCAGTCATTCAACGATGTAGTAGTCAGTATTTACCGATAACTTAAGTTCGCCCAGTACCTACTTTAAACGTCGTTTTACCATACTGCCCCCCCCCCCCCCCCACCACTTCTCAGCATCAACTGTCATCATCATCATCAGCCGGAAGACGTCCACCATTGACAAAGGCCTCCCCCTTAGAACGCCACAATGAACGACAACTTGCCATTTGCATCAATTTACTTCAAACTGTGCCAAATTCACAATTCTCCACAATATTGCTAACCACCAAAGTTTTCTCTTTACATTTCAATATTATAGACACACAATATAAACAAACAACTAGTATTTCAAACAACGGTACATCGCGCTATCTTCAAATACTAACGATTACTAATAATTGTTGTAAGCTGATACACTACGCTGCCTCTCTTTCTGACAACAGTAATTTTACATTCAGAAGAAGAAGACAAAGCATTGTGTAACTACAACGGTTACTAGGAAGGGATTATACTAGGAAGCCAGTGAGACTGTTTACCGTTAAGATAAAGTCTTTGTAATGTTATTTGCAACTTACCAAACACGTACAGTCAAGACGTCAACCTTAAGACGTAAATACTAAAAGGGAACTTGAAATTCGATGAATGCGAGCAGTGACACGGTGGCTCAGTTGGCAGAGCGGCGCCACGGTGCGGCGAAAGTCGCGGGTTCTAGTCCTGCTCGTGTCGTGTTTTCAAGTTTCCTTTATCAATTCAGACGTACAGTCAACATCATAAGTAGATTGGTACCTTAAGAAACCTTATATCAAATAATTAAAAGAAATAAAAATCTATTCAAGTTATTATTTTAAGTTATAGAAACGTCTAAATGATGATCTGAGATTATTTGCCTTTTTGGTATATAAGAAGTAGTTCTTTAAATAATGGTATGTTAAAAAAAAATGCAGCTACTTATGATGACTGTACCAGTTATATTACTATCTAAAAAGGTCGAAGCATTCTAGATTTCTAGAACAAATTATTATGTATACAAAAATTCAGGGTAATTTCAATGTATAACCAACTTAAACAAATTTTAACTAATAAAGCATGTTGTATTTTTGTAATGAATTGCTCGTTGGGTCCAATAAAAGACTCGTCAGGCCGCATAAATCGCCTGCCAAACCACATAAATAGGCCCAACAGGTCGCAATAAGATACTCGTCAGGCCCATCAGGTCGCATTACTAGGCCCATCAAGCTACATAATAAAGGCCCTTTAGGCCGCATTAACAGGCCACACAGTCCGAATAAATAGGCCCGATAGGTCGCGTTAAAAGACCAGTCAGGTCATATCAATAGACTCAATAGGCCGCATGCAGCTCACAGGCCGCAAGTCTTACTTTTAGGTGTAATGCCTCACTGGTGCCCTTAGGCCGAGGTCTATAAAGTGCACTCATACTTATCTTAGACTCAAACTTTGCTCGAAAAGTTAAAGTAACGAACTTTTGGTCGGATTGTTGTCTAAGTTTTTTGTAAGTCGACTTTGTGGGCTTTACATTTGCCAAGTTTAATCTAAGAAAAATGCTACGTTTATACGTACATGATAGCATTCTTCTTATCGTATGGTTGATGAACTACCTTGCGCCATAGATCAGCGAATATGAGCGGCGCCCGACACCCGCTCGTGTCCATCGTTGTAATTTCTATCATCAATTATTAAAAGAAATTTGAAATATGGCGGTTTGAACTTACGTAATCCTATACCGACTTATCTTTACTAGTTAGATGAGTTTGAGTAAAGTATAAGTGCGCTTTCTAAGTCTCGTCCTTAGCGTGTAGAAGTAGTTATAAAATAATTATATATATATCGTCAAGTGTGAATGATTATGTGTATTATAAATAAATGGATTTTTATTGACTGATAATAAATAGATTTAAGGCGATGTTGAGTTTTATTTAATTCCGAAAATTTTAATCCTGTTTTGTTGGTTTGATTCACACTTATCTTATACTTTATTTTTAAATATAAAAACATAACATCACGCCTGCATTCCAAAGGCAGGCAGAGGTGTGTACATTTCGACATTACGTAATAGAGGGTGAGCCTATTGCTGGCACATGTGAAATTGGTCACCCATCACAAAACTGACCGCGGCGAGCATTGCTTAGCCCTGATGGCTTGATCTGCGCGGTAGCCTCGTAGCTACGAACCTCAAAACAATATAGGTAACAAATAAAACATCAATATAAATAATGAAAGTATTTCGTTTATTTTACAAGCATTACGACAAACTTACATTATGAGTGTAAATAAAATAAAACTAGCCTAGACCTTATTTATAAATACTTGTAGCAAAAATGGCAAATATTTGGCATTCATCAACCAAAACTTAGCAATACTATGAGATCGTAAAAAAGTTGACTGTATGTATTTGTAAATATGAAAGCTTTGCGTATTATTTACTATATACGCTGGTTCTACTCACGTGTGTTAGAGAATACCCGACTAGTTTCGAACTCGGAGCCCTTATTCATGAGCTGGTTACGCGGTAATCGCGAGCATTCCCGAATACACTCGTGAGTATAACCGGAATATACAGTAAATAATATGTATAACACTCACGAAAGTTATTATAGTAAGAAAGCTTTGCGTAGTTTTAAATCAGTATAATAAATTAGTCAGAAATTGCAACATTTCATAAAGTTTCTTATAACAAATAACTAAGAAACTGTGCAAACGTGGAAACATTTATATTTTGTGTCGGATACAAGCTTTTTTCTTTAATTGGGACGAGCCCACCACTCGTGCCCATCATAGCAACGATAATAAGTTAGGATCTACAATGATAACTATTGAAACCATCGGCAATGAAGCTCGAGGCGTCCCAGAGAAATGACTCGACTGTCTTGGAACCCGCAACGAAAGTAATCATAAAATAATATATAGGTGGAGTAGGAATATCGGTATCGGGTACAAGCTACCAATGATGATTTCTATACATATAACCAGTTTGAAATCAGCCACTCCCTACGCAGACGTAAATCGCCGCTACAGGACAGCTACTACGGTGGTGTATTCAATAACAAAAAGTGTCAACGTTCGCACAGCCCCGTAAAATAAATTATCTTTTCTAAATATACTTAACAATATAACATTTATATTCTCTCGGCAAAAATTAATTCTAAACAAAACACGGAATATGAATTAATATTAATAGTATTTCATCTTAAACAAGGTATTTTTAATCACCGACATATAATCTTAGACATACTTATCAATAGACGATATAAATCCTGAAAACTTACAAAATGTAAGGTTTTAGGCAAACCTCTCGTTTCATCGACATCACGAGTTCAACAAAAAAAAATACACGTGATATCTCACTACACCACCCTCCCACTTTGTGATATTTTTTCCAGACCCCCTCCTCCCTCTTACAAACCTCATGATTAATGATCGACCCCCTTACTGCTTAGACTCGTAGTCTGTTTAAGGATATTACTCTAGTACTGAGTTTCACCAAAACAAAAAACCAAACCAATTTAATATGTTTACCAAAGTTGCCATGATAAATATCCCGGTGATTAAAAATATAGGTAACACGTCTTCAGAGCGATTTGAACTTAAAAACATGAAATATACACTAATCTTACAATCTTAAAAAAGCCTTTGTAATTATATTAATAATATGAATAGTTTGTTTAGCGTAGGAACTTACAAATTACCATCTTATACTAGTAATACTGTTTGAAATACGGTGATGATTGGTGGACGAATACTGGGCCTAGACTAGTGCAAAAAAACTTGTCGAATAGTATAATAAATGTATGAAGATGAGAATATTTTGAATATGTAATCTATGACATAATGAAAACATAGCTATAAACAATACTTAACATCACGCTTGTATTCCTCAAAGGGATAGGCAGAGGTGTGAAGTACATTAACGGTTCGCAATCATGTTATAGGTCTCAAACTCCCAATGTAATAGGGGGCGAGTCTATTGCCAACAACCGGACACAACTCCAGACTCTGTGCTGCTACTAAGAATTACCTAATGGAAAAAACCTGGTATTATTGCCCGACCCAAATTCGAATCCAGGACGTCATGTTTAGCAGTCGCGGTAAGCGACTACTGAACCATAATATGTATAATCCCATATTTTTTTCATTCCATTAGACAAGCACTGCCACTTTTCCTAGGCCCAATAATGTCGGCCCACTGAAGCTTGGACTCAACGGGTCGGAAAAATCATTTATTCAGGTCGGTCTAGCGATTGTTTTAAAAACAGCCGTTTCAAAGAGATGTATCAGCTTTCGAAAGCCAAACGAACGACAACATTCCATACAAAATTGGTGATTTTTTAATAAATATTATATCGAGTTTTGTACGTGTAGTTAGGAACTGAAATGCGACCCGTGGAGTCCAACCATGCGGCCTGGCAAATTTATATTTTCGATTTTTAGGTACACCTATTTTGAAACCTAAAATTTTAATAAAATATTTAGTACGAGAGATGACTAGAGATGATTACTATTGACTAGTAATTAAGCGCAATTTAATGATTCTAATTAATGTTAGGATATCACAATGAGATGATTTCAATACACATTTTAATGTTATAGAAATTGCATCATCTTTAAATAAATCTTAGATTCTTATCGTATGGTTGATGAACAACCTGGTGTCAGAGTTTAAACCGCCTGTAGGCCTCTGACATGGCGACACACACAACGGCAGATATCTTTATTATGTTTAACTCAGCAGATTTAACACCCATATGGAACAATTCGAGATATAGGATAAAATATAGCCTCCTTCCTCGTAGTTCAAATTATCTCCATTCGAAATCCCATCAAAATCGGTTTAGTCGTAAAAACGCTATATATATAACATACAGTAACATACACTTGTTTTATTAATATATAGAATAAATAAATTTAAACCAACTTATAAAATTCATCTTAAACATATTTATCAATAATAATATAGAATTAATTGATATTCACAAGTAATTCGTTGATATACTGAAATATAAATATATATTAAGTGTTTATATAAAAACGGACGTTGTTATGTAGTAATATATTTATATATTTACTTATGTATGTGTAAATAGCAGAGTAAACAATACATTCAAACGTCATTTGCGCAATTTGAGCTATTTAGCTCAAAATTCGTGATTAAAAAACAATCTTCTGAAACGTTTCTACCGTTTATAGTCTTAACCAAATATAATATACTTATAGCAATGTATCATGTATTTTTAAGCTCACTAGCAGCTCAAACAGCGCAATGTTATAGCTGTTGCTACAAATTAAAATTATGCATTTCTATACACAGAAATATCTATTAGCCACGCCGCGTCACAGAGAATCGTATAACAAATAATATCGAATGATCTCATCATTTTGCATACAAATTAGGCATCTATACAATTTAATGTTAATATTTTACTACTGAATGTTAAAACAAAAAAAAATGGGATTTAATAGCTTGACGGGAGACAAACTTTGAAATTTAGATGTTCATGATGATATAACTCGAATATAAAGTCACTCTGCATACGGTAAAGTATATAATTCGCGCAAGATTATCTCTTAATCCAAAAGAAGATCATACCGGCATTAACTAAACCTTGAATTAAGCCTATTGACTTCTCTATTCTTCGATACGCAGACAGTGACAGGTATAATATAATCCTTGGTTTAAAACTGTATTTTTGTATAAATAAGAGGAGGTATGAGCCTTTTTGCCCGCGGCTTCACTCATCAATAGCCTATGTCCTATCTCGGGTCTTAAACAATGTAGTAAACATGCCAAATTTCATCAAAATCCGTCCAGCGGTTTAGTCGTGAAGGCGTAACAGACAGAGTTACTTTCACATTTATAATATTAGTATAGATATGGAAAGCGTACTCAATCCTTCTCTACACGAGTAGAGGCCTTTGCCCTGCAGTGGGATAGATATGGGCTGTTATTATTATATGGGTAAGCGTCCTAAAGATAGGCTTGTGTTCAAAACCGCGCAGGGTCCATCAAACAAATTCTCTATCAATATGTCACCGACTTACAAAATCTCTGCCTGTACTGTGCAACCTCTCTCGTCTAACATCCGAGAGAACACTTGCGCGTATTATACCTTCACCGAAGACAAAAATTGGGCGATGATGATGATAAAGATTGATTATAAAATCACACCAAGATGGCAGCGGCCAGCAGCGGCAGCAGTTTCAATGTCATATGATTTGAGACTGTTAGCATTACTATAATTAGTGATGATATCCTAATTCTGTTAACCAACTTTGTATGTTATGCATAACGCAACATTTACCTATTTTCTAATAGTTCCTTTTCTTTTTTATTTACCATTTGTTTACGTAAAATTTATTTAGCTATAATATTTATTTGTGGAGGCTTGTTAATAGCAATTTTCATGTCCATCTTTATACTTATTTATGTTATTAGTCTGTAAGCCTTCTTTAAAATAATTAAAAAAATAATAATAATAATATAGTTAATATAATCCGTGGTCTCTGCCTACCCCTCAGGGAAACAGGCGTGACTTTATGTATGTATCTTAATTTTCACTACTAATTAAAACACATAGTATCGCTTGAGATACCCCAACGGGCGTCAAGTCAATATTTTTTTTTAGGCATATGAATCTAAAACGGCTGAAAACATGCGCTTTGCTGCCGACCGCTGCCATCTCAGTATGATACGAGCCTAAAAGACACCTAAAGTATCATCCACACTACATTCCAACGAACCTTCCTCCTTGATTCCATCATCGTAACAAACTGGCCTGGCTCATCCATATCCTCCCAAAGCACCGGTATCACGGCAAAATGTTAGTGTGGACGTACCTCGCCTATTAAAGTATCTCCTCTCACTGTATACTGCAGGTGATGGGGTGAGTCAGCAGGTAGTTCAGCAGGACAGGCGTCCCAGCCGCCACCTCCAGCTGCAGTTTATCCTCCAGGTCCTGCTCCGTGACCTCGTCCGAGGACACAGACATCTTCTTGTCTATCAACATGTCTGTAGAGGTGTTGTCGTCGGGCACCGTGTCTACGAACACCTGGAAATTAACAACATAACATCACGCGAGAATCCCCAGTAGTTATGTTAAAGCCTATGATGCTTTGTTATCATCATTGATTTAATACCTCGTCATCATCTTTTTTAACACCCTTCGACATCATACTTCGCCAACACCCTTGTCATCATACCTCATCATCACCCTTGTCATCATACCTCGTCATCACTCTTGTCATCATACCTCGCCATCACCCTGGTTATCATACCTCACCATTACCTTCGTCAGCATCTTTGACAACACTTTTGGCATATCTCGTCATCATCATCATCGTCGCCCTCTTCCCTGTCATCACACCTCGTCATCATCCTTGTCATCACGATCATCATCATCCGCATCATACCTCATCATCATCCTCACTATCATCCATCATCATCATCCACATCACACCTCGTCATCATCCTTGTCATCACGATCATCATCATCCGCATCATACCTCATCATCATCCTCACTATCATCCATCATCATCATCCACATCATACCTCGTCATCATCCTCGGGCTCGTCGATGACGGGCTCGAGCTGCTGATGCACCGGCTCCACCACCTCGGTGACGTAGCGCGGCACGTAGCTGTCCTCATCAGAACTGTAGTCATCACTGTCTTCATCACACTCGAAGTACCGGCTCTGCGCGATGAAGAATAAAATATAAGTTATTTATAGTACACTACCTATTGAACTTATGGACTGCCTTGTTGGTCTAGTGATCGCTAAGCGCGACTGCTGAACGTGAGGTCCTGGGTTCGATTCCCGGGTTGGGCTAAGTGTTGATGTTTTTCCATTAGGCAATTCTCAGTAGCAGCCCGGAGTCTAGATTTGCCCCAGGTTAATAATGCTCGACCCGGGATTCGAACCCAGGACCTCATGCTCAGCACTCGCGCTTAGCGGCCACTAGACCAACAGCAACAAGACGAAAAATGAAATAGCTTTAACAATTACATAATTAATTTAATTGTTAAAGCTATTTCATTTTTCTTACTGCAAATCTATTTCATTTTACTTATTATTTTAATTTGACGACCTGATTAGCGCAGTGGCTAAGTGATTGGACTGCTGCGCTAAGGGTTGCGGGTTCGATTCCCGCACGGGGCAAAACTTTGTGCGAACCACAGATGTTTGTCCCGAGTCTGGGTGTTTGTGTATGTGATATTTCATGTTTGTGAAACGCACCCACGACACAGGAGAAATTCCTAGTGTGGGGCGACGTTTTTATAAAAAAAAAAAAAATCATTAACAGCAATCCTACAATTTGAATAATAATAATTATATATATTACGAGCCATCATGGACCATTGTGTAAAGCAACCATTCATGTTACTACATTACTATTATTATACTAATGCGTGACATGATCTATATTCTACGGATGTCCCAGACACTAGCCGCACGTGTATGGCCATAGGTCACTACTAAGTACCTAATCTAGGTAATTGGAACGATTATAGAGGCTGATCTCATAGGCGGCCGTGTTAGACAATTTAAAGTATATTGCGAGGTTAAATCTTATTCGTTATACAATGACGCTTTTGATTCAGAAGTTATTATTCTAACCTTGGTTTGCAAGTAATGTATACATGTATAGGGTGACAGATAAACGCAGTGAATTGCATTCTCTTTGACAAGTAGAGAGTATTGACGCCAAGTTGGTACGCCTGCGCGGTAAAACGACGTTCCGTTTTACATTTTGTAGTACTGCTCTGCTGTTATTTGAATATTTAAACGGAAAACATGTTCTAGCGTTTTTTTTTTTAATGAATAAACAACCTAAAAACATTAAATTGCTTGTTTTTGTGTAAAATTTGTAATTTAGACAATTATTTTTATCCGTTCTTTTAACTGAAGGACATAACCAGCTTAATTTACTTACAACGGAACGTCAAAACCAGGCGAACAACATAACGACCACGAAAATTTTATTCATCCGTCAAAATGACGACAATAGCAAATAGTACGACATAATATTAAAATACTCTGACACGGAAGAGGCATATAAATATCTTCTAAACGTTATATCAACGTGGAAATGCGACGCCATCGTAGATAACAGTGAACAAACAATATGACACAACAATAGTGAACTTGACTTATGTGTGAACACAGATACTTGTTGACGCATCCTTTGTGTGAAAAACATTGACCATGGCTGCGACCATAGCAAACGACTCACCAAAATACAAGAACAGCCTTATATGCTGTAGTCCTACAGCAGAAGCGACGTCTAGAACTTCAACTTCGTCGACTTCTGGCTGCGTTTCGGCCGACGAAAGTTACGACTCGAACCACATACCTAAGTCGATAGCGAACAAAAAGTTGAAGATTCACAGCTCTGCGACTAAAGAGGAGATTGAGAAAGCCATAAACCAGTGTAAGGAGCTTGTTTTGAGCAGCCCACAGTGTTCAGACGAGAGAAAGTGGCTTGTAAGGTACTTAGTAGAGCTTCGACTAAGGCTAGAAGATTTGAAAGACAATAACGGGCTTGCTAGAGTCAGGGTGTCGATTAAAGGGCATCATTTCGAACAGCAAACAAACCCAACGAACCGTAAACAGTACTGTGACCACTGCAGCGGTGTCATCTGGAGTATCGTCCAAGGCTCCTACATCTGCAACGACTGTGGTTACTTGTGTCATTACAAATGCGTCGACCACATATGCAGGGTGTGTGCCCATGTCGTAATGACGGAGAAAGGAAGCTTTGAAATGAATATATGTCCCGAGAAGGGACTAGCCGCTCAAGATTACAAGTGTGCGGAGTGCCAAACTGCGTTAACTTTTAAAGACACATGGAATGAACCACGGTTGTGTGATTACACCGGCCTATATTTCTGTGCAACATGTCACTGGAATGACTTGTCCGCCATTCCAGCTAGAGTCATACATAATTGGGAGTGGGAAAAGAGGTATGTGTCCCGTATCGCGTTCCAAATGTTGAATTTATCTTGGACAAGGCCTTACATAGATATAGAGAGTATAAACCCTAGATTGATCAATTTTATTGCGGAGTTAGAATGGGTGCACAAGATGAGGAAGGATCTAGAATGGATGCGGAGGTACCTGTGTGCGTGTGCAGACGGTACCAGCCTGTTATCACCATTATTTGTACAACTCGGTGACGTAAATAAAAAATACAGTATGGGTCATTTACAAGCAATAAATGATGGTTCGTTAGAAACGCAACTGACTGAACTAACAGAGTTATGTCGGTCCCACATAACGAGCTGCGGTCTATGTTCAGGAAAAGGTTATTTGTGTGAAGTTTGTAAGAACAATGAGGTGCTATACCCGTTTGACAGTGGTGCGTTAATGTGTGACAAATGTAATTCTATGTACCATAGAGGTTGTTGGCTGCGGAAGGGCCAGATTTGCTTGAAGTGCCTTCGGTTGGAGGAACGAAAGAAGAATGTTGACGTACAGATAGACACTACGGACACATTGGAATATGATATTGACAAGTTTGTGAATTGAATGCTTTTGTACCTGACATAGATGTAATATTACGTTGACCCGCTTGCTGTAAGTTATGCGGTTAAATCATTATAACAATAATTAACTAAATCCAATAATAGTTGATACAAATTATAGTCTTTTTATATATCTGTTGCGAAATTATAATCTGTGACAAATCTATTTGTTATTAAAAGTAAACAAACTTTTTATATATTATTTGCAAAATTAAATGATTACAATTTTCTAAGAGTTTCATTTAAATTATGGAATTTATTCAGGTCTAAATAAAGAAGAAACAATTAGATATTATGTAGGTTAATTATCTATATTTAATTATCCTTCTATAGACCAATGTCATGCTATCACACTAACAATATAAAAGTGAAAGTTTGTGAGTGTATTTGTATGTTTGTTACCTCTTCCCGCTCAAACGACTAGACCGATTTTAATGAAATTTCATATGGAGGTAGCTGACACCTAGTATTAACACATAGGCATAGGAAAAAATGTAGCGTCTAGTCTAGTTACCTATATGTAGGGAAATTATATGTAATTTTCCTTCTAGTCCAGTCATGCTTTTTACAATAATTAAATAGTAATTTTACCTTATACCTACTTAATAAGGCCAAGGCGTAGTTTGATTCAACAAGTAAAGACGAAGGTAGGAGTTGAGACGTACCAAGCAGTCATATAGAATGCTGGAGATAGAGAACAGTGGCGTTTGCTCCACCAACAAGGGCAAAACTTAAATTTACGAAGACCTACTGAATCATTTTCATTGTTATTGAAGACATAACATAACATCGCGCCTGTATTCTCCGAAGGGCTAGGCAGAGGTGCACATACAGTACACCCACATTTCGCCAGTTATGTTTTTAGGGCCATCAACCGGGCACAAATCCAGACTCCGTGCTGCTACTGAGAATTGGACAATTGAAAATACATGGACTCTGGATTTGTGCCCTGCTGAGGTAGTGATGGCAATAGACTCGCTTCCTATTACATTGGGACCTATAAAATAACTGGCGAAATGTGGGTGTACATTACTACTCTACACTGCCTACTTCTTCGGGTAATACAGCCGTGATGATATTGTTTGTTTTATTACATTTCTACGTATCAATTGCTTACTTTTTTATCAAATTAAACAATATTGACAAAGATTGTTAACAAGTCATCAATGTCGAGCAGCGAGCTCAGTTGGTAATTTCGCCATGGATTGGCGAAGGTCGTGAGTTCGAATCCCATGTGTATCATCATTCAAATTCCTCTTGAATATTATTTTACAAACGTCACCCAACGCTGTTAATTTCTCCAATAACGTGGGTGCGTTTTACACGTAATAATAAATAACATAAAATATCACATACACAAACACCAAGACCGGGACAAACATCTGCGGATAACACTAATTTTGTTCCGTATGGGAATCGAGCCTGCAACCCTTAGCGCAGCAGTCCAATCACTCACCCACAGCGCCAATCGGGTCGTCTACATACACGTGTAAAATCGACTATATAAGTACATGCGTAATATAATGGAAACAGGATTTGAATTGCATGTAAACCGGTATTGGCTTCAATGTGCCGCTTCATTTGCTGCAAAACTACTGCGAGGTCAACGACCTTATGTCTTATTACTATTCTAATATAATACTAGAATTTCGGCCACAGGAGCCTGTCTCAGCTAAAACTAACTACCAACGCAGGAGATATTATAGTGCACAAGTATGCGCGCAAATACAGGTGCACTCCCTATTCCCTCACTCTTATAGTCCGATGGGACGGTAGACTGACACGATCGTAGAGAGATCAGGCGCAGGACTAACGGCTTAACATCCCTCGACATGTGAAAACGGTCACCCATCAGAAGACTAACCGCGGCGAGCACGGCTTAACCTGGCTAATCGACTGACTTCCTGTGCAGCTGGTGAGGGCGTTGTCTGTGTGGTGCAGATATGGTTGTCGTCGGACTGCTCGATACATCTACAGCTGCCAGCAACACCTACAGCGACTGACCTGACACTCGAGACAGCGGCAGGACTCCCTGTAGGTGCAGCTGGTGAGGGCGTTGTCGATGTGGTGCAGGTAGTGGATGTCGTCGGAGGCCAGGCCGCGCCGCTTGCGGCGAGCCAGCGACCACAGCAGCGCCAGCAAGGTACCTCTACCTTTACCGCACTTTGTTGTACTGCTGACAATGGAAAATAAAAACTTTAGAAAACAAACCTATTTAAACCGACTTCAGAAAGGAGGGGTTCTATGTTCGACTGTATATTTGTTTTGTATGTGTGATTAACCGTTAATTGGACGTAGTGAAGCAGAAATACTCCATCACCACCTACACCAAAATTACCCTTCGTTTATCCGTGTAGTTGATGACTGACCAGCAACAAGGGGGAGGATTTTGTCAACCCCCCCCCCCCCCCACACACACACATTATCGTTTTAAAGGGCGTTTTGTGAGGATTTCAAATATTAGTCTTACAAAAGTCTCGGTGGGGATAAATCCTAATGGAAATAAAAATCGCCTTTAGCGCACGGCGAAGTTAAAGTCGGTGGGTTACTGAGTTTCTCCATTAGGTAATTCTCAGTGGCAGCAGGGAGTCTCGATTTGTGCCCGGTTGATGGCAATAGGCTCGCCCCCTATTACATTAGGACCAAAACATACTGGCGAAATGTGGTAGTAGGTACCTATATGTGCACCTCTGCCTACCCCTTCGGAGAATACGGGCGTCAAGTTATGATTATGTTAATGACTATACAATTCTATAACTATTAACAAAGAGCTTAGGATATCGCGGCGACTTCAACTTATGTAAAGTGAAGTGAGTAAAGAATTTTTTCGGACTTTTTAGTCCGTGTTTTTGATGGCGGTTTTTAAATATTTTTACTGTAATTATGCATTTGTTTTTTGTGTGCCATAAAGAGAAATCTATCTATCACTTTAGAAAAAATCCTAATACTAGGAAGGGGGAGGCCCTTATCCAGCAGTGGCAAACAAAATAGGCTATGAAAAAAAAAACCTAACACTCAAGTCGCGGGACAGCTAGTCACAGCATAATATCGCCATATTGAGTATCATCTCACCTGTTGCCCATGGAGTTGAGCAGTGCTGGCTTCATATCCTCAGATTCGCAGAGAGCGGCCGTGCTCTGCCGCCGGCGGGACCGGAGCGTGCTGTCCGGCCTCTCCTTGTCGTCCGACACTAGGGAACAACGAACAAGTTACAGAGCTGCTTAGCCCAGCAGTAGACTGCAACAGGCTGATGATGAATTTACAGACTTTACTAGATTTTGGGAGCGGAGGCGTGGGACTAGGCGGATTTTAAAGGAATTGTCCAATCATCATCAGTCGGAAGACGTCCACTGTTGAACAAAGGCCTCCTCTTTAGGAAGAGGGGGAAACCCCAGGGTGTCCTCTTAACTACTTCTGGTCGAAGGACGCGGGATCTGCACCGCATCCCTCAACAGGTATTAACCCCGCAGGCCTCCCCATTTTGACAGATCATGCTGCTGGGTAGTTTGTTCCGCCGTTTCTTCTCCCCAGCTATAGCACTAGGAAGCGGTAACGGGCGGCCGTTTTGGGGGCTGTCTTAATGTAATTTGACGTTCAAAAAGTACTATTTTAAGACCATTTTGCGTAATTTTTTTGTTTACAAACGCCGCCTCACACTAGGAATTTCACCTGTATCGTGGGAGCGTATCACAGATACGAAATATCACATACACAAACACCTAGACTCGGAACAAACATCTGCGGATCACACAATTTTTTGTCCTATGTGGTAATTGAACCCGCAACCCTAGAGCGGCCGTCCAATCGCTTAGCCACTGCGCCAATCAGGTTGTCAAATGTAAATGACTTTTTTATCTTTTTATCCAGTGTCCCTCGTCACTAACGGCCTGGAGGCCGGTCAGCCTGACCCCTCTACTCACCGGTAACTTCTCCCTGATCGCAGTACCCCCATCTCTCGTTATCCAGCTCCCGCTTCTGGTCTGCGGGCCACAACTCCTGGACCGACGGGTTCTGGTAGATCGTCTCCGTGGACGCGTTGCCGTTCTCAGCGTCAAACCTTGACTCTGGCTGCTGAAGAACCTGAAACAAAAAAAGGAGGATTGATGAAGGTACTTTAGATTTGTGGACTGCAATAGGGTAAGAGAGATTTGTGGAGATAAACAACTTTTTTACTGTCTTTTTATGGCCTCATAGACTGTAATTTTAATATTACTTTGGAGGCTCATAGCTACATGGCTACCGCGTAGATAAGATAAAGATAAAGATAAAGATATTTTTATTTTGCAAATATGGGTATTACAGTACAGGTACAGTATGATGACAAATAGATCAGTCTACATACATAACATCACGCCTGTATTCCCGAAAGGGGTAGTCAGAGGTGCACTTATAGTACACCCACATTTCGCCAGTTATGTTTTAGGTCCCAATGTAATAGGGGGCGAGCCTATTGCCATCAACCGGGCACAAATCCACACTCCGTACCACTGAGAATTACCTAATGGAAAAACCCAGTAACACTTTGCCCGACCCGGGATTCGAACCCAGGACCTCGTGCTCAGCAGTAGAGCAGTCTATCGGGGTTCGGGGCTAAGCCGTGTTCGCCGCGGTCAGTCTTCTGATGGGTGACCGTTTTTACATGTCGAGAGACTCTGTGCATCAGAAGGCACGTTAAGCCGACCTGCGCCTGATCTCGCTCCGGTCGGCCACTATAATATCACCTGCGTAGTTGGCTCGTCTCCGTTCAAGGATCGGCCGCGCTGACCGAAATTCGGTCAGGAGAATTATTATTTATTTTTGTTTTGAATAAATAATGGAAAGGACATACTTATAACATAAAACAATAAATTACCAAATGTAAAAACGTAAAATCACTTTTCCCGGGAATCGAATCCAGGACCTCACGCTCAGTATTCGCGCTTTGCGACCAACAAGGCAATCATTATTAATTATAATTAGTTTATAATCTATTTACCTGATAATGAGCTCGTGTTCCCAAGAAGAACACGGCACCCGAACCACCGGTAGCCATTTTAAACTGAAATAAAAAAAAAACCTTTTTGAATAATTATGTATTTATGGTAGAAAAAAAATATAGTGACAATAATAATATTAAGACTATGATTTGGTACACTTTCGTTCCGTAAAATAGCGCTGAGTCATGATATTAAAAATTACTGCATAATTAACGATATAGATTTAGCTGTTTAAATACAATATTTTTTTCCATTCGGCAAACAGACAACAGAAAGGGGACACGAAAATTTGTGCTCACACTTTTAACAAATAAACCTGTTAGGTAGGTATTTATAATTATACTTAGGTTTAAAACAGAATGTCAATTACCACAACTCAATCACAATAATATTATTAAATCCGTACCCCAGAAAAATAAATGCGTTACACAAAAGATCATAAAATCAAGTCATTATTTTCACTAACACAGTCTTGGAAACGAAGGCGGAAAATTACCTCAAAGCGCGTCCTTTCTTCCAAAATACGTTCCAAATTAAATATGAAACGTATATATACGACTATTTTAAATTATAAAGGCGATTGAAATTAATATTTAATCATTCTAAAACATTTGTTGTCGCGTTTGTAGCCATTTGACACGAGTAAAATCAAGCAATATTGACGTTGTTTGCACATGCGCAGTTAATACCTGGCGTTGTCATAGATATGAGAAAAAAGCTTGTAAAAATATAAGATTTTATTTCAGAAATCATTTACATTCGTAAAAATAAGATACCAATCGTTATGTATAAAAATAATTATGCTTTACAGTCAATCTTAAAGTATAGTTATCGCAACATAGAGCGCCATCCACTGCGTTTGGAAAGTAAGGTGAAGCTACAATTTGTGTATTGAAAAGTATACATTTCCTTGCCTTGAAAGGTAAACTACTTTGTTTATACACCAGTAGATGTCGCTACATTATCAAAACTAATTTTTCACGTAATAAAAATGCAATAAAGTCGATAAAACTAATAAGGGTCGGATAGGTAAAAATGGAACACCTTTTGGTAAATTTCATTTTATCATCATCATCAGTAAGACGTCCACTTCATTTGGTTTTCAGAAAATGTCTATTCACACGCACAAGTTAAGAAAATATTAAACCAAAATTGTACAAGAGTAGAACGGTTGTTTTTGATGCTATATTGAACTCTACACGGAAAATGTAGAGTCAAATATTTAACAAAAACTCAAATTAAAAACCGTCAAAGAAAAAAAATTGTTCTTTTGTTGTTTTTTTTTTGTAAAAAAGCACAAAAACAGGAGTCAAATTTACCACACAGGGGCTGTAAGCATTCATTGTCAAGTTCAAGCATTCGTCATTCTCTACAGCGTCACGGGTATTCCAAATACAGTCTAGCAATTTCTTCTAGTCGACAGAATGGCAAATGTTGAAGTTTGTTCTTTATGTGACTTGAGATAAGGTCTAAATTATTGTGCAGTGCACTTGATTGAAACGGCTGCACTAGACCGCTGTACCGTGTGGTACCGGACTCCCTGTTGTAACACGCGAATTCATCGCTTATATTCTTACCTGGGTGAAAACTTCGTTAGCGCGATTCAGGAATACAGGTTAGTTGATAATGGCAGAGATTTCTTGTTTTTTTTTAAGTATTGCATGCTGCAGTAGAGCTCATTTACGTTTTGTTTAGACTCTTTGTATACATTACTGTTATCTTAGTTTTACAGAAGAAGGTTTGTGTTTCTATTGTGCATTTTTAGCAAGGTTTAGTACTTAATGTTTAGTGATTAAGTATCTACCTATAGCTATATAATTACAGTTTCACGATAGACAATAGCAACAGAACTTTGTTGAAGATGGGGGAGTTATCTCCCGTAATTTAGGTATTTTAGTGTACGTAGTAATTAAGGTCGATGTCTCTGTTTCAATGGTTCCTAACACTCGTGTCTCTCTACTACTCTACATATTATTCACTCTACTTTTTCTCGGCACAACATCTGACAAGTAACTAAAAATCCTTCTTGGAAATAGCTTTTAAACATTTGCTTCACCTAAAAGTCAAACGCCAAAAATCTTTACTGAAAGACCAAGACTTAATTGCTTTGTCCTAAGAAATCGTTACCGCAAAGTCTGAAACGTATTGATGACGAAACTGAACCATGAAATAACCAAGGAAATGTGGAAACTACATACTTACGTAACAACTTATGAATTTATAAGTTTAAATACCAATAAAAACAAAATCGCAATTTAAACAAATACTATCAGATTTTTCCAAAGATCAATAGAAAGTCTCTGACATCAGCTACCGCAGTATTACTCTGTGGTATCCCGCTAACGGTAGAGGGGTGTAGAACGAGTTTCTTGAATGAACTCTGTTAAGGCCCGGTCGCACAAAGAACTTATTTTTATTCCAAGAAAGATGACTGAAAACAAATTCAATCGCCCTATTGACTCGATTATTATTGTTATAATAACATTCATACTTATACTAATAAAAAATAAAGGCTCATAGTGTGTTACTATAATTGTTTAGGAACTATATTAGTAAACTTAATAAAATAAAAATAGCTCCCCATTATTCCTCCACAAAACCCCGTCCAATGCCATTTCAGGCCATGTCTTTCCCGCAAACATGTCCAAATCATCTGGGTTTTGTGGAGGAATAATGGGGAGGCCTTTGCCCAGCTGTGGGACACCGAACAAGCTACAAAAAAAAATAGCTTCCACAGGGCGATTGATGAAGTTCCATGTATAACATGCATCTTGATAAACCTACCTATGATCGGTGTAACCATCATCATCAGCCGGAAGACGTCCACTGTTGAACAAAGGCCTCCCCCTTAGAACGCCACAATGAACGACAGCTTGCCAATTCCATCCACCGGTTGCCCGCAATTCTGACGATATCGTCGGTCCATCTGGTGGGAGGCCTGCCAACCCTGCGTCTTCCGGTGTAACCAGCCTCTCTGCAAATACCTATATAAATCACGACTTTAATCCTGATAGGGGATAGACTGTTTTATATCACAAATCCATGCATCCAAAATTCACTGCTCATCAAAGGCCTATTCCCATATAGTTTATCACACTAATATTATAAAGGCGAAAGTGTTTGTACGCCCAAACAGCTGGCCCAATTTAAATAAAATTTAGCATGGCGGTAGCTGACACCCTGGATTAACACATAGGGTTACATACTTTTATCCCGAAAATGTAGCAGATACCGGATGCGGAGCTAGTTAAAAATATAACCTTATCCGTCCGGATATAATATTTTTTTTTGGAATAGCCCTTCGAAGTCCCATTAAATTTTTGACAGATAGTGCAAGAGTTTCACGTAAATGTGTCAATTTAGTTCGCGTACACATGGCATCGAAATAGTTGTATTGATCTTTCCCTGTAATTAATTCCAAACCTTAAAGTTAAACCCTTATGCGTTGAACCCCCACCCTTTAAAGTTAAATCTAGTTCGTAAACTTTTGACCCAATACCTGCGCAATCACAGATTTTTGGGCAAACAAAAGCGAGGCCTCTAGAAAAAATATACTGTTTGATAAACTTTCAGAGAAAAAAAATATTGAATAAGAAGGAAATAGGGAGACGTTCTTTACAGTATTTCTTTTGTTATTGTACTGTATTGTAATAATACGTTCATGGAACCACTTGCCTTTAAATAACAGTTAATAGAGCGTGTCCAGATAGCGTGTTTCCGAGGCGTTGTTCCGATAGGCAATAGCTTTGATGCGTTCATATATTCCATGTTTATGGCTTTAATTAAACGAAAACAATAATTAATACACAGCGGAAGGCCGTAGATCGAGCTCAGTGGAGTGCCATAGGAGAGGCCTATGTCCAGCAGTGGACTGAGAAAGGATGACGACGAATCACACTAATACGAGTATTATAAAGGCGAAAGTTTGTGAGTGTGTTTGTATGTTTGTTACGTCTTCACGCTTAAACGGCTCGACCGATTTTGATGAAATTTCATATGGGGCTGGATTAACACGTAAGCTACTTTCTATCGTTAAAAAATGCAGCGGGTAACACCGCGGGGCGCAGCAAGTAAACAATACATGTTTCCGTTTAGTAGAAAAATATGCATAAGTCTAGATAATTCTAGTTATACTACTAAAGTCTATTGATCAAAGTATAACCGCGCTTGAAGCGGTCGTTCTATGGATGGGTAAACATTTATCTTTTTTCCTATAACAACTTTCGTGAGTGTTATCTATATTTTTTATTGTATACAACGTTGTAGAAGCGAGACATCGCGTTACACTGCACGTAGTGGCGTCTCGCTTCCGCAACGTCAACTGTCCTGCTTTAAGTGTTCATGGTAAAGGGCTAATCATAATCCTCCTCCTGAACACAGTACTATTAAAAGCATAACAGTATGCCCACATGTAATAATAAACATATACAACATAACATAACATCACGCCTGTATTCCCGAAGAGGTAGGCAGAGGTGGACACAGTACACCCACATTTCGCCAATTACGTTTTTAGGTCCCAATGTAATAGGAGGCGAGCCTATTGCCATCAATCGGGCGCAAATCCAGACTCCGTGCTGCTACTGAGAATTACCTAATGGAATAACCTAGTAACACTTTGCCCGACCCGGGATTCGAACCCAGGGCCTCGTGCTCAGCATTCGCGCTTTGCAACCACTTGACCAACGAGGCAGTCAACATTGATTTATATAATAATAAACATAGATCTATATAAAAAGTTAAAAACGTAGTACGTTATTCAATCCGTATTGCGTGATATACAACTACGTAGAACGTTGCGTTGTGACGTGAATGCTATCAAATTTGTCGCGTCGACCGAGTCATACGGCCGCTGAGAAAATGTGACAAGTTTGATATTCACATTTTTTATTCGTATTGTGTTCTTCGAATAAATTTCGGTCACGGCATCTCAGCTGAGACTAGCCAACTACACAGGAGATATAGTGCACAAGTATGCGCGAACACAGGTGCACTCCCTATTCTCTTACTCTTATAGTCCGATGGGACGGTAGACACGACCGGAGAGAGATCAGGCGCCGGAACAAAGGCTTAAATTTTATATGTATGGTATTAGATATGTATAGTACAAACACATTTTGCTAGTTTATTTAAGGTTCTAATGTAATGGATTGGTGGGAGAATTGGAAAGAGAGTGGGGAGGCCCTTGCCCAGTAGTGGGAAATTCCAGGTTAGCTAAAAAAAAATGTAATGGGGGTGTGCTCTTTCCATTAACGCAACACAAATCCAGACTGCTTCTGAGAATTACCTAATGGAAAAACTCAATAAAACTGCCTGACTCGGGAATCGAACCCAGGACCTTAAGCTCAGTCGCGATTGGACCAACGTGATAGTGTCTTCAGTTATTTTTACTATTAGGTAACTTTGTTGCTGTTGGATTTTTGCTTCATAGACCGATGAGACGGTCTACCAGTACCAACACGACAGTAGAGCTTATGCTGCTATGATCAGTGGGCTTACTCTCCAATTGAATTCGACGAACGCTGGCGCTTAATTATTTCAATATTATGTGTCAAATAAAAGGAACTAACTGACATCAGAAGATTGACAGCATTTTTTTTAAATAAGACCATCATGTTTCCTTTAAATCAATATTGATTTCACATTGGCCTTGTATAAGAATTGAAATTAAATTGGAGAGTAGGCCATCAGGCGCAGGACTACAGCTTAACGTTCTTTTTAAGGCACGTATGGTGTTTTGATGCAAAACTGTAACATTTAAAAGACCAAAGATACTTTGAAGTCCCATTTCTTTGGGGGGAGGCACCTTTCGTGGCTTTCCATCCGACCTGAAATTTTTCTATCAGAACACTTTTCTGCCTATCTTTATGACTTCCAGTTGGCAGCCATATTCATAAGTCCTTAATGTCAGTTTAATGATAATTCCATGTTATTTTTTACCCATCCTCCCTCAAGCTGTCAAACGGGACTGTAGTTAGTAGAATTTCGTAAGTCTAAAAATGTCTGTATATAAACTTATAATTATTAAGCGTCAAAGTTAATAATTTCGTATATATACAGAAAATAATGTTTCGTCTACCTACGAATGAATCTACATATTTTATAATCCACTAACTAACTTTTTTTGGTCATATCTTTAGGTCCCATAAAAATGACATTTAGAATTTACATTTTGGCGCCAATTATGACAGATCGCATTTTAATTGATATAGGTTACCAGTGTAAAAAATAATAGTTTGTGTGTAGTGTAAACAATGTTTAATGAATCCAGTGTAACAAAAGTGTTTAATTCTTAATTAATAAGTTTCAGTGCTGTACATAAGAACTGAAATCAACGAGTTATGTTGCACGGGAGTAAGACGGAGACGGGAGGGAGTGTGGGAGCGCTAACCTTCTCACGTTTGTATAGCTTCGTACATTATCGATCCTTTCTACCCCACTCTCAGTAAATTCAGGGGTACGAGGGAGGGAGCGAGTGTCTCGACAGGGAGGCGCATTCAGTCTGCAACAAGTATGACCTCTTTTGACCTCTACAATTAATCAATAGCAGATTTTGTTATATATAGCAGATTGGATTTAGCAGATTCATGTCTAGCAGTGGACTGTAACTGGCTGATGATGATGACGATGAAGATTTAACTGCTTCTATGTGGAAGACTCTACCAGGCTTTAATACTACACGTGTTACACCTCTTTTCATGTATAAAAGAAGACGGTAGAGCTACCTTTAATTCATATCCTGACCCCATAAATACTTATCTAAGTTTAAATCGCTCAGAGACTCTACATTGTGTCATGCTCGACCAATTACCAAAGCAAGAAGCAATAATCAAGTCTAGATGGTCATAAAATGCAAAAAGAGGTTCTATACAATTATTATTAGCCACAAAAACCACGAATAAGGACTCTACATTTTCATTTACACAGAAAATTGTCGCCGTCTCAAGAAAATACCTTCTAAATAAAAAATATAGAGTTATCCAGCTTTCCCCTTTGGTAACGTAGCATTTACGTTCAATCCTTGACGCAGCGCTACGTCATGCGAGCCAACCAATGGGAGGCCCGCGCCTGAATCGCGCTAACGAGGTTTTCAACCTCCGTTGGAATATATACAAAAACCTTAGTTCCAACGTCGGGGAGTCCATTGCTACTCGGGAAGCCGGTTGTGGCGGGGGGCCGGTTTAATCCCCCGCCATCTGAATATGTCGTCGATAAGTCGTCATGTGTGGGTTTAATATAAACTGTTTAAAGAATACTGTTCAATCATACTGTTCAATGAAAACGAGAGTCCTTCTCACAAACACCGATGTAGCGCCTTTGACTTCCTTTTGGATTTGGGTAATGGTTTTTCATTTATGCAAATTCAGTACACTATTTTGTTGCTTTAATGTTTTGTTTTATAGTAAAATTTAGTGTGTTTATGTCTATTTATAATAAAAGCCCTTTGTTGTGTTTCTCTTAATCATATTCTGGTGTCTCTACTTTTTTATGAGATATTTTCGATTCCTGTTCCAGTTAATGTTGTGCACCCTTGATAACTAAAACATAATTGACGTGTAAGCCAAAAAAAAAGTAGAGTCGTTACAAATATAATTATAGAGTCGATCAATGTTTGTTAAAAATGTTTATGCCAGTAGTTTTATATATATCTAATAAAGAGGTTGTGTTACTGGTATTAAAACTAATATTGGAGAATTCTGCTTTCTTTAGCTTTAAATAATTATATTTTGTCATTTTAAAATTATGTTGTATGATTTAAGTATACCTATGCTACTGTTAGTGATATTTGCATTACTGAACACAATTATAAAAAATACCCTAAAAATAATTAATGTAGAGCCATTGGCACAATGTAGAGTCGATGTGTATCTTTATTATTGATATCTGTAAACAAATAATAAATAAAAGATTATCTAACATATTCGCAGGTAATAAATACAATGTCAAGGCAGTTCATTGCCCGGTTACTCTGTGTCAATAACCTGATACCGGGCCAAATAGGTGTTTCGCGGTTATAAATAAACTTGTTTATTTTTTGTTAGAGCTAGGGAACTGATTGCAGTCTTATGTGCAAGGTATTTCATAGTCCTATAATAAAAAGTTTAAAAAATGCGTGATTAAATTTAGGTATTTTACGAGTTTACCCATAAATAAACAATGTAAAAGAAATAAAGAAAAAATTTGTTAGAATATACAATTTAATTGTATATAATATTTTTAGTTTCATATTATTATATTCTACCAGTTCTAGTGTATAAATATTTATATATCTAAGTTACTTTTATAAAGTCTTATCGCTAAGGTAAACTGTAATATGAGAAAAAAATTAAGAGATAAAATAATGCACATTGACTGAACAATGAAACACCATCTCCTATTAGTACAAAAAGGAAATAAACAATGACTCTATCAGACTCTACATAAACTCTGCATGTAAACATACAGCTATTAATTTATGGGCGTCCAGTTATTGGCATTTAGTTTCCGATATACACGCAGTTTTGTTAAATTGAGTGGAAAAATTGCATTTCTCGATTTTAACTGATTATTAATTAATACTCAAATCTACAAGTCCATAAAGTAAACGACATTATTTACTTTTTTAGAGTTTCAACTTCAAAAGTCGAATAAAAAAATAATGTGTCAGTTTTTGAATATTTTTTTATTCTGCGTATCAATTGACTATTCTAGATACCGTATCTTGTTTTAACTCGATACCCTACTATTATACCCTTTGTGCTTGAACACCTACATTTCGCAAACCTGTAAAACGAATTGATTAAGTTCTTTAAGTAATTTATATACAAGATATTATCACTTGCAAGCCTCAATAATGATCCAAAAAGCATTGTCTCCTACTTCAAGTGTAATCTATTGTTGGTAGAAGTTACCTATACTATCAAATAAATGATTATAATTATAAAAAAAAGGAAGTCAAATCAGCTACTACCGTGTGTCTGAGACCTTGTCTCTCTTTATCATTTTCTTGACATATTTGACATTATATTTTTATTATACGCTTCAACATATCTGATGACAAGGAGTTAGGCCGGCTACTTGTCAGCACCGGTTTACGTAGTAGCTACGGACCTCCCGACAACACTCGCCTTAATACCAAACACAATCTAAAGCGGTATGAAAACTCTGATAGCGCGATTCAGAACGCGCACTACAATATTTTTTTATACCTAACCTGCTCTACATTTCTCTCAAATGACTGTGTGCAGCGAAATACAATACACAGAAACGTAATTTTGTTATTTTTATGTGTATAGAGCGTTAAGGGTTCTATCAATATTAAAGGTTTTGTTTTCATGATGAATGAATGTGATTATCGTATTAGAGCGAAAAAGACAGAGCTTTCTTCGCCTCTAGTTGCTCGTTCATACGTTTTAGTCATCATCCACAATACCTGTTTACGTTTTTGGCACTACCATCAGACTATTACAAGGCAAGCAATGGATTTCATGACAAAGACAGCAATATATATATCGACGTCATATGAACACGACTAAAAGAGATAAACGTATATGCTATGAGCTTAGCCTTTTATGCTGTGTTGATCCTATTTTAAGAATTTTATTAAAAGAAGAGTATGATTAATTAATTAATCTTTAATAAACTACTTCACTGTTTGTTGTCGTTTTAATTAAACCGTAAACGCTAGTGCGTTTCTAACATCTCTATGTCTGTGATTCTGAATTGATGCAAATTTTGTTGCTATCGAAAAAAAAGTTTACATTTTAAAGATACATGAAAATATTACAAAATTAATGATACTCTACATTAATTAATTGTATACATTATAAACACGACGACAAATACTTAAAATACAAAAAAATCTAATTTACTATTTCTGGTTAAATAATATGGAAAGTAAATTTTATACTTGCAACCCTGGCAGAATGCCGAGATGTCTTCAAGTCGTAATTTACAAAGAGAAGTATATTTTATTTAATGGCGGCGCCACATTAATTTCTTAAATAAGCTATATTGTATTACCTCTCGTGTTATTCGCGTAGTGTACGTGTAGTTCAGTGTTTTAAAACTTCATTGTTGCCATTAAACGTGAGTATTGATTGTTGCAATAATAAAATAAATTAAAAAGTCATTGCTATAGCATAGAAACACCGCATCAACAATTTGGTGTTGCAAGAAATATTTTTGTCAAAGAAAATTAGAAAATGATTGACGTCTATTCTGTTTACAGTTTACGTAGATTTGCAAATAAAACATTTATCTGCAATAAAATGCCCGTCGCTGTAATGTATGAACATCATTGTGTCTCTACTGGACATAATATGTAGGTAGCCTAGATAATAATTCCAAAAATAGTTAACTTTTAATACAAATATCATAAACCCACATATTAGTACAATTAGCTAAATTTCTCGCTCTATAGCTTTATAAAGATAATAATATTACAATTAACATATTGTTAATATATTATGTAGTTATTAAATTGGATATTTACTCAAAATTCTTTGATATCAAGATCTAAGCTAAAGCTTAACCAAGTCCTAAAGAATGTTATCAAATTCTGTAGAAGCTACTAGTATGTTAAAGTATAACAAGCATAGCCACTTAGCAAATACATAACACACAACTTTGCATTTCACATTGTGCTACTAGCATCTGAACAATTCATAAGCGCCTGTAATAGGTTTACATGAAATAAACACATTTTGAATTTGAATATTAACACTGTGCATGAAGCAGACACAATATTAAAACAATAGCTATGCCCCATCGGTTTGTCATTACACTGTGAAAGGGGTAACTAATGTAAAGAAAGTTATTTTTTTAATTCAGTATTCGTAATATAAGTTAGTAAATTTCTAATTAAAGTTAGTAAATATCATGTTTTGATTAGGTCATCTAAAAGTATCTTTTCAATTGATGACGGGCCTGATTGGGGTGGTAGCGGGTTAGATTTTCACGTTGTACCAAAATTTGTGAGATCCACAGATGTGTCCTGAGTCTGGGTATTTGTGTATGTTATATTTTATGTTTGTTAAATGCACCCACGATACAGGAGAAATTCCTAGTGTGGGAAAGTATTTACAAAAAAAAAGTAACTATGTCATCCAAATGAAGAAACTTTCGATCTTGGTATTCTTCACCTTAGTAACTAGGGTTCTGAATGGTGTGCAGTTTTACCATGGACAATTACAGATAATAAAATCAAGGTTTCAACACAATTTATCCTGTCATTCTTAATTATAGGTATCTTAGAATATCTAAGAAAGTATTTATGACATTGAAATAGTCACATTAATGCTGCCTGGGTTTGAACCTATAACCTAACCTTGTGCATACAAAGCCACCAATTGACGAACCAACTATAAGATATAAAGAACATATAATATTAATTTCCAGGTGGAAGCCATCATGTCTGATGAAGAGGTGACCATTGAGACATCCGACGGCCAGATTCTAGCTGCGGAATACAAAGATGGTGAGTTACATGATGTAAAGACAAGCTTTATACATCTTCTTCTTATCGTATGGTTGTTGAACAGCCTGGTGTTAGAATTTAAACTGCCTGTAAGCCTCTGACATGGCTTTACACACCGTTGAGAAATCTCTCAGGTGTGCCGGTTTTCTCACAATGTTTTCCTTTACTGTTTGTAGCAAGTGATAACTAATTTACAGTAGGCACATTTGTAAACACATTGGTGTGTGTCAGGGTTACAAATTGCGTTTTAGCAAGACGAACATTAATTCATTTTTCTATGTACATATAGATAATAATGTTCTTTTGAACTTTCAGGACAATTACAGATAGTTGAAGTTACTCCATTTGAAAAGGACAGGGTAAGAAATTAAGAATGATCAGTTTATATAATTTTATAGCTCTTAAAGAATGAGCTTTACAAACGTCAACATCATAAGAGGGGTTTGCCATAATCCCCACGCTTGGCAAGCAGCTTGGGGATCGCAGTATTGGTGGTGAAGTTGCTGGAGACGCTGCTGCGCATCTTCTGGATTTTCCCTTAGTCGCCTCCTACGACACCCAACGGGACGAGATGGGAAAGTGCTATTAGTCATAGTTAATAATGTTTTTATTTCATACAGGCTAGAACAGAGCACTTATAAATATAGTTGTTCGGTTCCAAAATGTTGTATCTCTGAAGAAGGATATTACGGCCTAGGGCATCAGAAGAAAAGATTATACTACATATATGAATTTACATTATTCCCCATTGCCACAGGATGGTCAAATCCTGCCAGACCTGTCAGACCCAGGGGACCAGCCGAAGTACATGCAGGTGTTGGACACCAGCAAGGGGCTGGTGCAGCTGGATCTACTCAACTTAACCCTCGTCAGGTATGGGGCTTATTTATATACCTCTATCAAAAGAAAATTAAAAATGTTTATAAAACCCATCCTTACTAATATTATAAACGTGAAAGTTTGTATGTATGGATGGATGTTTGTTACTCTCTCACGTAAAAACTACTGAATGGATTTTAATGAAATTTCATATGGAGGTAGCTGATAACCTGGATTAACACATAGGCTACTTTTTATTCCGATAAAATGAAGCTGGTAACACCGCGGGGCGCAGCTAGAATAAAGTGACTGCCTCGTTGGTCTAGTGGTTGCTAAGCGCGACTGTTGAGCACGAGTCGGGCAAAGTGTTACTGGGTTTTTCCATTAGGTAATTCTCAGTGGCAGCACGGAGTCTGGATTTGTGCCCGGTTGATGGCAATAGGCTCGCCCCCTATTACATTGGGACCTAAAAACATAACTGGCGATATGTGCACCTCTGCCTACCCCTTCGGGGAATACAGGCGTGATGTTATGTTATCTATTAAAGTTTATCTTTGATTACTTATGATATCATTGGTTTCATCCGATTGTCTGTAGGTGTCAAGATGGTGAAGAGTCGTACCAGTTAGTGGCCAACGCAGGCACCACAGACGGCCACCTTCCATCTGACACCACAGTCACATGCGTGCTGCAGTCTAGCGATACGGAGGGTAAGCAGACTTGTTGATATACAAACTTTAGCTACGTTGACCAATCAAAAATGTAGGAAGAAAAAGTCATCATCATCAGCTGGAACTCATCCTGTTGAACAAAGGCCTCGCCCTTGAGGGGGGGGGGGGGGGCATAATCCCGTTTGGCAAGCTGCTTGAGGATCGCAATATTGGTAAAGTTACAGAAGACGCTGATGCCCATCTTCTGTATTTTCCTGTAATCGCCTCTTACGACACCCACGGGAGGAAAGGGGGTGGTCAATTTATCGGATTCCACTCGGCAAAGGAGTAACCTGGACCAATGAGTGTGTATGGCGAATCGCCCTCATTTACATTGAGACCTACAACATATCTGGCGAAATGTTGGTTGTAATAGGTACACCTTTGCCTACCCCTAGCTTAGCATAGACAACATGACACTAAAAATCAAACTTTGGATGATATTCGACAGATAATCAGGAGTCCTACGTGGTGGTTGAGAACGAGCACGGCCAGGGGTCCCTGGTGTTCCTCAAGTCTGCGAGCCAGGAGACCAGCGTTGTGAAACCGGTGGAGAGCAAGGTAATATCGCCCACCATACATTTAAGTAGCATTCTGTAGATTTCAAAGTATCATGCTGTATATAAAAATTAAAGCCACAATTATGTTGCCCAGTTTAAATAGTAACACTGAATTGTTCAATGTTATCTATACTTCCAAATCCATACAAATTCCATACCAATATTATAAACTAGCTGCGCCCCGCGGGCACAGCTAGTTTATACATATACAGGCGTGATGTTATGTGTATGTGCAATAATAATTATACTTAATAACAAAAAATATTAATTGTTCCAGAAAGGTTTGTCGCCGACCGAAATCCTAGAAAAGGCTAAAGCGCTACAGAAAGCCAAGTAAGTATAATTATATGAAACATAATCAAAGTATTTATGACATCTATAAAAATACTATATTTTTGTCTGTTTGTTTGTTACGGCAAATCTCCAAAATCGTTAGACTGATTTTGATGGGACTTTGTCTGGCTGATGGCATAAAAAGTAAAATGTTACTCTGTTGTTACCTCTTCACGCTGAAAAGGCTAGACCGATTTCGATGAAATTTCATACAGAGATAGCTGACACCCTGGACTAACACATAGGCTACTTTTTATCCCGTTAAAATGAAGCAGGTCCGCGGGGCGCAGCTAGTTTATAATATTAATATGGATATAGTGTATAGTCTTGAATACACCGTCCCAGGATATCCGTGTTTGATGTTTATAATAGTCACCACCTTGTCCCAGAGCCCTCCTGCAGCAGAGCAGCTCCCGCGGTCGCTCGCGCGGCCGCAAGCGCAAGAGCGACCTGCCCCCCCCCCACGAGCTGCTGGCCTCCCCCAACTTCAAGCTGTACCTGTACTCCTGCAAGCTGTGCAGTTTCAAGTGCAACGCCGTCAAGGACATGTCCGCACACAAGGTGAGCAGTGACCTCCTGAGTGGGGAGGGAGTAACGCCCGGTGTCTATAACCTATGTATTCTTTACCAGAGGTTATAGTAACTGTCATTAGCTTTCTTTTTTTTTTGGGACAAGCCCACCACTCGTGCCCATTATTATACCTACTGTAGGCCAGGATCTACAATGATAACTATTGAGAACCATCAGCAATGAAGCTCGAGGCGTCTCAGAGAAATGATTCGACTGTCTTGGAACCCGCAACGAAATTAATCATAAAAGAATATATAGAAGAAGTAGGGATATAACCATTGGTATCTATCGACTATTTTGTCGTGATTTTTTTACAATTATAATAACTATGTAAGATATTGTAAAAATATAAAAAAAAAAATACATACATATTCCCTGAAAACACTGATTCTTCATTTTCTCGCAGCTTGAGATATAGTATGTATTTATATATGTATGTATTTTGACTGCCTCGTTGGTCTAGTGGTCGCTAAGCGCGACTGCTGAGCACGAGGTCCTGGGTTTGAATCCCGGGTCGGGCAAAGTGTTACTGGGTTTTTCCATTAGGTAATTCTCAGTGGCAGCACGGAGTCTGGATTTGTGCCCGGTTTATGGCAATAGGCTCGCCCCCTATTACATTGGGACCTATAAACATAACTGGCGTAATGTGGGTGTACTATATGTGCACCTCTGCCTACCCCTAAGGGGAATACAGGCGTGATGTTATGTTATGTTGTTGTATTTTTATTTATGTTAAATTGTGTAACTTTTGTTATAATTATTGTAACTTTGTATTTTTTTTTTATAGATATTTTTGTTGTGCACTCTTCTGTCCTCACCAATAAAATCTCTTTCTAACAAAGGTTTGCTGTAAAAAAACTCAATTTTTGAGTTAAGCTCGCCTGTGTACATTACATTTCATCTAAAATGTCTGTATGAATTGTATTGTGTGCATCAAAGAATTATTATTATTATTATCTTCCGGATGGTATCATCTCGTGAGCCTGATGTTCGCACCCCCAGGCGGGCGAGCACGGGGGCGGCGCGGGGCGCGGGCGCGCGGGCGGGGGGCGCGGGGCCGCCGTCACCCTGCAGTGCGCGCGCTGCCCCTACCGGGGGGCCACGCACATACAGGTGACACCCCTCATATTTAATTACTTAAGTATTATAACACCATTACAGACACTCCAATGCGATGTTATAAAATGACTCCTTAAGTACATTAAACTCTACTATTATATAAACTATACAAAACACACAATTTCTAAAACAAAATACCTAAATAATTTATATATAGAAGAACTTGGTAATTGTTGCCATCATACTAATATTATAAAGGCGTAAGTTTGTGAGTGTGTTTGTTACCTGTTTACGCTCAAACGGCTCGACCGATTTTGGTGAAATTTCATATGGAGGTAGCTGACACCCTGGATTGACACATAGGCTGCGCCCCGCGGTGTTACCCGCTACATTTCGGGATAAAAAGTAGCCTATGTGCTAAATCACAGTGTCAGCTGTCATATGGATGGAAATTACATCAAAATCGGTCTAGCCGTTTAAGCGTGGAGAGGTAACAAACACACAACCTTTCGCCTTTATAATATTAGTGTGATGAAAAAACACAAAAATGCTCTAAGTATCCCAAATAATGTCAATTAGAATAATGTAATTTAGACTTCATTAAGAGACTGCCTCGTTGGTCTAGTGGTTGCTAAGCGCGACTGTTGAGCACGAGGTCCTGGGTTCGAATCCCGGGTCGGGCAAAGTGTTACTGGGTTTTTCCATTAGGTCATTCTCAGTAGCAGCTCGGAGTCTGGATTTGTGCCCGGTTGATGGCAATAGGCTCGCCCCCTATTACATTGGGACTTCAAAACATAACTGGCGAAACGTGGGTGTACTATATGTGCACCTCTGTCTACCCCTTCGGGGAATACAAGCGTGATGTTATGTTGTTTAATTTAGACTTTTATTCCCCACAGCTAATGAAGCACGTGCAGGAGAAGCACATAGACAGCGGCGCCAGCAGTAAGTCGTTTAACTGTATGTACTCATTTAACCATTACAGCTGAACTCCGGTTCAAATAACATTACATATATATGGCTTTTTGTATCTTTTTATTTATTTATTAAGGTCTTCCCACAGCTTATGCGTACAAATTTCTATAGGAATACATACATAGGTAACTGAAGGCTTACGCACTAGCCAATCTTTTTTGCATGTTGCCATGCTAGGCTTAAATTTTTAATTGATTAAATGATGGACACAAGCGGGACTCGAACTCGCGACAGTCGCCGTACCGTGGCGCCGCAGTGACGCGGTGGCTCAGTTGGCTGTCGCGGGTTCGAGTCCCGCTTGTGTCCATCATTTTTCAAGTTTCCCTTTATCAATTAGATACATACTTCACTGTTTTGTTCAACCAATTTTGAGCCTTATTCCGTAGGGATAAGGAGATACGACCCGTAAGAGAACTACTTCTACTAAAATTAAAGTATTCAACATGTAAATCAATTAATTTGTATGGATAAAAACAACATTACGCCTGTATTCCCCAAAGGGGTATCCAGAGGTGCACGTATAGTACACCCACATTTCGGCAGTTATGTTTTTAGGTCCCAATGTAATAGGTGGCGAGCCTATTGCCATCAACCGGGCACAAATCCCGACTCTCTGCTGGCACTGAGAATTACCTAATGGAAAAACCCAGTAACACTGCCCGACCCGGGATTGGAACCCAGCACCTCGTGCTCAGCAATCGCGCTTAGCGACCACTAGACCAACGAGTCCAACTAAATTCTGTACTTACACAATACTATATTATTTTTAATTATATTTATAAACTTAACACTAAAAGCATTATTATTTACGATTCCAATTTCACTGCGGCTGTCTTACCACCAGGCACCATTATATAGAAGTCAACATTTATTTATTTATTTATCCACTTAAACTATCTTTACAGGAGTTGTCGTAATGCGACAGTTCAGAAACTTAAAAAATACTTATACTATTCTTAATCTATTCATATTTATACATCTTCTATATATATAAAATTTTCGTGTCACAGTTTTCGTTCCCATACTCATCCGAAACGGCTAGACCGATTCTCATGAAATTTTGTGAGCGTATTGAGTAGGTCTGAGAATCGGCCAACATCTATTTTTCATACCACGAAATTCACGCGGACGAAGTCGCGGGCAACAGCTAGTAATTATATATAACTTAGGTATCCTGTTTATAACATAATATAAATAACATTACTTTTGCAAATTCACTCAAACTGCATATAAACACATCAATATCATTTTTTCACAATTGGTTGAACAAAAGGCAAATAAGTTTACCATACAATGTCATTTGAAACGGAGTTCAGCTATTTTCATGTTCATGGTCAAGGTATGTGGTGAAGGTATTTTATAATCTGTCCCAGAGATAGTCCTTGGTAAATAATATCATTGTAAGGGTTCATACTGTGTGGGTAGCCATACTGCATAATTATATATGTAAAATTGATTTTGTTATGCGGCTACCCGCAGCCCTCTCCGAGAGCTGCGGCTGACGGCCAGCCGGACGGTACCCCATCAAATTCAAAATGTTTTTATTTCACATAAACCTATTACAGGCGCTTATGAAACGTTAGGATGCTAGTTGCACGGTTCCAAAATGTCTTTCCAATGGAGAAGAACCGGCAAGAAACTCCTGAGTTTTACATCATTAGTATAGTCGACCAAAAACATGGTCAGCCTACGGTTGAGGTTCATTTAACGTCTCCATCATCAGCCGGAACACGTCCACTGTTGAGCAAAGGCCTCCCTCTTAAGTAAGGGGGGTTACCATTATCCCCACGCATGGCAAGCTTAAGGGACCTTTTATATAAACCTTTTTTAAACAAAATTTTGTTAGGGATTTTTTTGGGCTAAGTTGTTTGTAATATCATATATATTCATGCTGAGTTATTCATGTCGACATGCATAGTCTGCATGTTAAAAAAAGAGCTTTATCGACAATTGATTGAGCGGCAGTTAATGAAGAAATTATTAGGCTTTTATGTTAAAAATTGCGATATAAATGATTTCAGAATTTTTCTTGTATTGCGCTTAAGTTTTACTTTGCGGTTTTTACAAACAAGTCTTTTAATATGGCCTGAATTGTTTATTTGTGTGGCCATTTTTTTTTACTATTGTGTTTTCAAAACGTGTCAAACTACTTTTTTAAAAAATCGATTCAAAACAAACATTAACATATGGGTTATAATGTTATTCAACAGATACAGTACACTTAGACACGGAGGAGGTGGAAGCAGCCGACGTGTTGGTGTGCGGCGCGTGCGGGTTCGAGTCCGGCTCGCGGTCCGTGTTCAGGAAGCATATCGAGGAGGAGCATGGTGCTACCACATGTTGAGGGTGAGTAGAACACTTAGTCTTCTTATCGTATGGTTGATGAACAACCTGGTGTCAGAGTGAAAACCGCCTGTAGGCCTCTGACATGGCCACACACCGTTGAACAATCTCTCAGGTGTGCCGGTTTCCTCGCGATGTTTTCCTTCACCATTTTTAGCGATTGATAACTAATTTATAGTACGCACATGATTGTTAATTTTATTTCAATAGACTGTCATAAAGTGGTTCTAATTTGACAAAACATTGCAAGTTAAATAAAAGCTTGTAAAAACTAATACTGGTAGTAAGTCGAAGTATATTTGTTTAATTTTCCAGGTACTAGCTGATACTTCAGAGTTTCAATACAAGATGTGAGTCTCAGCGGGTGTCCAGTAACTTATTTGACCATAAGAACTATTTATTTTTTATTAACATGTTGCTCACTGGGAAACTAAGGCCGGTCGCATATTGGACGCGTTCTCGTACGAACTTTACTCGTACAAACACGTACGAAGACACGAAAGAACCCGGTCAAGTACTATGGCGGCGCGAATATTGAACGCTCTTAGTCGTACGTACTTGTACATCTCGTACAACTCGTACAAGTAGTTTTAAATGACTTCAAGTGTAAATATTACCGGTAGGCTACCTATTTGAAGGAGACAACGTAATCAATGCGTACTTAATGAGGGCTGTAGTGTATGAATTCGCCGCTAGAGGCGCTGGGCGAGGTCTCCGAAAAGTTTACTGTCACTGTTCGTTGGTGGGCTACGCGGGTGTATTTCTAAAATGTGGCTACTATATGTGCACCTCTGCCTACCCCTTCAGGGAATACAGGCGTGATGTTATGATTTCTTTTTATAAAGTCCAAGTACTGAAATCATGTATCAGATATACTTCAAGACGTTACTGGACAGTGGCGCCACCTGGTAAGCACAAAAACAGTAGCCCTCATACCAATTCGCGTCCAATATGCGACCGGCCTAATGTACGAGATGACGTCTTCATCCAGTTTGTGAGTTTCTGAGGTAATATAACTATAGAAAATATTGTAGATGTTCTATCTCATGAAGTCTGTCTCTCTCTGTAGTAACGTGTATAAACGTGTGTCGCAGTTACAATGGTGACAGAACTCTTCATAAGTCGCGATTTTCTATACTAATAAAAAAAAACATAACATAACATCATGCCTGTATTCCCCGAAGGGGTAGGCAGAGGTGCACATATAGTACACCCACATTTCGCCAGTTATGTTTTTAGGTCCCAATGTAATAGGGGGCGAGCCTATTGCCATAAACCGGGCACAAATCCTGACTCCGTGCTGCTACTGAGACCTAATGGAAAAACACAGTAACACTTTGCCCGACCCGGGATTCGAACCCAGGACCTCGTGCTCAGCAGTCGCGCTTAGCTACCACTAGACCAACGAGGCAGTCAACTTCTATACTAATATTCATTAATATTTGTTTGGTTGAGCACCATAATCTCAGGAACTAGGTACTGGTTTTTTATGTTAGACTAGCTTCCGCCCGCGACTCGATCGCGATTTCGAATGTTTTATAGCCTATAGCCTTCCTCAATAAATGAGCTATCTAACACTGAAAGAATTTTTCAAATTGGACCAGTAGTTCCTGAGATTAGCGCGTTCAAGCAAACAAACAAAATCTTCAGCTTTATAATATTAGTATAGATAGTCAAAAACACATTAAAACAATGGAAATCCAAGCGGACAAAGTCACGGGTGGAGGTTAGTTTAATATACATAGGTGGTGAATAATGAAATATGGAAAATCAATGATTATTCACATAGTTTCACCTCACAAATCTCTTATTTTCACAATATTACAAACACTTTTCATTAGTTGGCAAGTAACAATAACATACACTATAACAATGCGCATGCGCACGCCTGACTATTTTCTTCAAACGGTATCTAGTATCTCTATCTTGAGATAGAACATCTATAGTAATAAAAGTATACTGTTTTTTGGGCTTACAATAGCCTGAAATCCTATACAAATCTGCGCAGCCATTTTTTTCAAAACTTCGCCCCACACTAGGAATTTCCCCTGTATCGTGGGTGCGTTTCACAAACATGAAACATCACAAACAGCTACACTAGGGACAAACGCAGATTTTTGTCCGGTGCGGGAATCGAACCCGCAACCAAGCCATGTCGCTGGTAGTATTCTCGCAGCTACCATATGCATAATCACGCCTGGTTCCCTAAAAGTGGTAGGCAGAGGTCAGAAGCAACACTAGCCAAATGAGGTTGTGTATAATTATATTAAAATAGTGTGCCTAGCAATAAACTAATTATAGACGAACTCAGTACATATTATTAATATTGCCTTAGTCTAATATTATCATTCCTAATTATATTTCTCGTTACGTTAGAAGAACAAACTGGTAATTGAATTTTGCATCCATGTCCATTCTAAAGTGTTGCGTGATTAGTAGTAGAAGTTAAGTTACGTTCTTCTCACGTAACGGGAAGTATACTCTCCTGTAAAAATATATAAACTATTTAGATTAATGTTGTCTTATTCAATCTTTTTATAAGAACAGTGATAGAGATGATTGTCGGTCTGTTTGGTAGTTGAATGTGATGTAAACTTGTGAAATTATGTTTTTTCATCTATACTGCGTTTGGAATTACATTAGAAATTTATTAAGATACTAGCTGCGCGCCGCGGTGTTACCCGCTACATTTTTTCGGATAAAAGCCTATGTGTTTATCCAGGGTGTCAGCTACCTCCATATGAAATTACATCAAAATCGGTCTAGCCGTTTGAGCGTGAAGAGGTAACAAACATACTCACAAACTTTCGCCTTTATAATATTAGTGTGATTATTTACAGTCCGTTCAAACCAATGATATTTCAAGAAGTACAGATATGTGGCTAACGCTCATATTGAAGACTTAAAAAGGTCTCAATTGGGACAATTTGTCTAGCAGTGACTAGATAGCCTGAATGACGATTGACATGGGCGCGCAAGGGTCTTCTTTAATTACTGGAGGTAGGACATCAGCATTGAATTGAAAGCTGTGTAATATATGTGTGTAGTTCGGAATACTTCTCTCGTTAATTTTGTTAGTATAACGTATCTATACTTTTTCACATATCATTGGTATAATCAATTTTGATTTTTATGACACACAGCTGTAGTTGACAGTTGGTGTTGTAAACTACGTTTTTGCTTCTAAAATCCTTATTCCTAAGGAATAGAGCTCAAAATTGGTTGATTAAACTGTAAATGAGGTTTGTGAAGATTTCTAATGTAATTTCGAATAGCTTTCTGTTAATATTGTTCCTTTATCGTTACTTAGTTAGTTTAATATGTATTGTGAAGATATACTAAGCTGTACATTTTTTATAAATAAAAGTTATTGAAAATTAACTGTATTTTTAATTATTTTCTAGATTTGCCTTTAATTATATTCTAACTTTAGGTTTTCATCGACTAAAAGGATTGTCTCAGAGGATAGGCCGCTGAGATCGAAATTTAGCCAGGAGAGAACAGTTTTGGTTAATTAGTGATTACCCACTCAACACCGTTAAAAACGGGAAATAAAAACAACACAAAGAAATCATATTTCAATTTATTCGAGGATACATAATTTAATAACGAAACCTTAGCGACTTGACCGCTACATTCAAATCTAAATTATTTTATACTAACAAAACCCCTTCAGTCACCACTCCGCGTCATCTAGTGACAACCAACCAAATCTAAAGTTGGAAATACAGAAAATATTCTAGAAAATATACATAGCATATTATTTATAATCTTTTAGTTCTTTTTAATGCTTTATTCTGGCAACACTGCAGTTAGAACAACATAATTTAATTTAACAAATTACACATTTGTACGGCATTCATATGCACCTTACATTATTTGAGATCTTACAATAGCATTATAGTTATAAAAATAATATTTTAATTCAGAAACTATTAAGTTTTTGAATCATTGCATATTTATAACGGTGTAAAGGGTCAATGTATCAATGTACTTGTTATCATGTCCTATCCAAATCGATGGTAGGACAGTCAAGAGCCAAATTTGCTAGTGCCTGTAAAACACAACATTTTTTTTCTACCCACATGAGGTACGTCCTATGTAGTAGGTGTTCGCATGCTAACTCTGACTCGGCATGTATTTGTACCGTGCGGGTAGCCCCGCATCCCATAGCAGTTTTAAGTGCATCGGGTAGTCAAATTAATAAAATAAATTAATGAAAAACTCATTAAGTTAAAGTTATCCACTCGAATAGCTTGGAGGGTTCACTCTTTGCTTCGGCGAGTTCATTTTTGTAAACTCGCCCGTTTTTTTTTTCGTTATTTTTTTTTATTTCTCTCATCTCATAATTATAACAAGGATTGAGGTAACTGCCTTCTCAAATATTAAAATAATAGATTAAGGCAATTGGTAACCAGACTCCATGACGACCATAGACTAAAAAAACGACAAACTCAACTTGAAACAAAATTAGAAATTGTTACAAACATTGCAGTTTATTCAACCGATTTCAATCTCTATTTCGTAGACATTAGAATATTAATTTACAGTACATATTATTTACTGCATCCATCATTGGTTACTGACTATTGAAATAAAGATCAAAATCGTTTGCACCGACTGCAAAAAATCCCAAATTTCTAATATAATTTCAAATTGAGTCAAAACATAAAAAACTTGAAAGTTTTCACATGTCGTCGCTTATTTAGTGGGTAGCAACACATGCATTGATAAAAGGCACCAATCCTTTGCAAAAGGATTATCAAATTGAACTAATGCGCATGCGTCGTCGGGTCAAACACACCGGTCGGGTAGTCTGGTGTACATTGTAAAGTAATTGAAACGTTTCAATGATAATTAGTAGTTTTTTCATTAACAACTTCTTTCTAAAACCATTATCGAATGTACTAAAACTAAGTTAGCCACAGGATTTCAGTTTAATCTCATTTAAACCACCACAAAAGATAGATTCATATTAAAAACTTTCGCGCATGTGAATTCCGTTCTTTCGCGCATAAACGCGCACTTTATGTCACATGCAAGACTTTTGGGCGCAGAAGCAAGAATATGCGCGACGGAATACACGAGCGCGAATCCGTGATATTAAAGCGCGAAACGTATCGCGTATGCAAACGATCACAGCAAAAATACCTAACAATTTTTCTCAGAAATTATCTATCTTATGTGTTGTCAAAGTATTGATAATTACCAAATAATATGTTAATTTTTCGGTATAGCAAGTCAAACTATATCAATTATCATTGAACGTAAAATTCAGAGCTAACTACAACCATAATAAAAACTCGTTTCTTTAGGAATTCTTACAAAAATCTAATTTATATTTAGCTAATTTACAACGCCTTATAATATACGATGTTAATGCAATATTGTGCAATTCATTTAGCTAAGGGCCTTTATTGAAGATTAAAAATTATTTATATCAACTTGTTTTGGGTAATTATGCATACAACTGATATAATTAGTAATAATATTTAATAAAATTCAAAAAGAATAACCTTATTACCTTAAACCAGCCTTGAGTTTGATATCACTATAATCCATGGTTTAAAGTTGTCATATGTGTCAAGAAATATTGTATAATATATTTAGAAATGTCAACAATTAAAAGATACTATGTAATTATAATTTACTAGAATAATATTTACAGTATATTCCGGTTATACTCACGGGTGTATTCGAGAATGCCCGACTAGTTCGGCTAGCGACTCTGCCGCGTAACCAGCTCATGAATAAGGGCTCCGGTCGAGTTCGAAACTAGTCGGGCATTCCCGAATACACCCGTGAGTATAACCGGAATATACAGTAAATAATATGGATAACACTCACGAAAGTTATTATAGTAAAATACTAGAATAATTGTTAATAATTATATCAACCGTATGCATCATAGTATATCTTATAGGTTCAATCCATCCAAAATCAAGTGGACAATGCTAGTCTTTAGATAATCATCTGCTATACAAATTCAGTCAATATATTAAAAAAATTAATTGCCTTTATCATTGTATAATTTTATTTGTGTTACATAGCAGTTTATCTGTATGAATCAAATCCTATTACCTATATATTACAACTACATATTATTTGGTGGGTGAGCAGACCTTGGACAAAACGGAGACTAAACCATATCATTTGGAAATAATAAAAACAAACCTATAACATTGTTCAAGCCAATTCCTTCTATTGTAAAGAGAAAGGCAACAAAAGCAAAAATTTATTTGCAATATTACACCAACTGTTTACTGTAAATTTGTGTCTTATCGACCAAACAATAAAAGTGAAAATTGCCTGAACGAACAGTAGATGTTTGTGAAAATTCCTAATATTTCTAATTAAGATATTCTCCGGCACAATATTGCATGAACATCGCTTGAAACCGTGAACTGTTCATTAACTAATTCAACTAGAACCATTGCTTATTCACGGCCTTGCATTGTGTCAACAAATTTCCCTAATTATAGCACACAAATAATTAAAGTTCTCAAATTTGACTTGAAAACAGTCAATTAACTTTTTATTCAGCTAAACCGATATATAAGTATAGATAGGTAGATATGTTATCCGAAAGGGACGCATAACTAAAGTGGCGAAGGATATTTGATGGCCACGAGCGAGACTAACCCGGAAACTTCGTCGTACCGTGTCCCAGCTCCGCCAACTGAGCTATCGTGTCGCTCGCACCCATCAAAATTCATTCAGTCATATGAAGTAACTCATCAGTTCTCATGACAAGAAAATGTATAGGGATTATATAATGTAGCGTTGCTAACATATCTACCGCTTTGTACTTATATTATCATTGGTTAGGGGCTATTCATTTATTACGTAACACGATTAAGGGGGAGGGGGGTTGACCATGTATTTTTTTTTTAAGATCGCAGACATGCGCAATCAAAGAACCATAGTTTATTACGTTTAGCAATAAACCAAACATGTATATTTAATTTTTTCTTTTAGATTCTTACGTAATAAATATTAAACATGGGGGAGGAGGTTGGACTATTCTTATTATTTCCTTAAATGGGGGGGGGGGTGTCAAAAACTAGTAAAATAGTTACGCAATTAATGAATAGCCTCTAATTACTCGTTACTCTTTGCCATACACGGCCTAAACCTCTCAACAGTCCACGGCTAAGAGTTTGATGGTAGCGAACTGGCAACACCGAGTTTTGGTAGAAATTTCTGGATATGAAAATAAATTTATTTGAATATTGTATTTTTTTGTCAGCAATTTATATCTATATGAACATTTTCTAAGTGTGTTTCATGTTGATATACAATTTTTGATATTTGAAATATGTTTTTTAAATAAAAATGATCCTACAAGGTTTCATGAGATCCCTTTGAAGTGTGAAACCCTAAACATGGGCGTTTATTACCATATTCTACTATTTTATGGCCCACACTTCAAAATATTCATAATAAGTACTATTTGTATCAAATAATTTCATTTAAATACCTAGAACACTACCTACACGACACTCCAAGCCCGCTACCAACCAAACGCGCAAAACGTGAAATCATTAATAATATTTAAAATTATTTTATTATACTGATCATTGTGAACACAATGACTTATATTATACAATACAGGTACATATTCCCGAGCGATGTTTATCATAATCTTTCTAGCCTTGATGTTAGTACTATCCTGGTTTTTGACACTAGATGGCGACACTAAAATATTTAGATTATAACTACAACTCGGTCTTTGTATATGAACTTGTTACTCGAATATTCCGAGTGAACTTATGTGCACCTCTGCCTACCCCTTCGGGGAATACAGGCGCGATGTTATGTTTTGTTTTATTATGTCCGGGTATTTCTTTATCAATTCGACAAGTCAAAGCCAATTATCGCATGGTATTGCTCATTGAGCTCAGCTGAGATTGTTCAACGGTGTGTGTCGCCATGTCAGAGGTCTACAGGCGGTTTACACTCTGACACCAGGTTGTTCATCAACCATACGATAGGATCTAGTGTGTAAAACCAGGAACGCACTGACAGACCAAGGAATTCAGTTTCAAACCAATTGCGTTTGTCAATATTACTCAATTGCTAACTCCATGATAATAGTATCATGTTTTTAGACTATAATTTTATTATATTATTCTAATGCGTCATTGTAAATTATAGTTAATTCATAAAAAAAATATTTAAAGGAATTTTAAGTTATATTTCAAACTACCGTCATTTTGCTTTTTAAAATTAATCTCTCATTTCCAAGTCTCAAGGATAATATTATGTAGAGACCCGGGTGGAAGATACACACACAGGGACAAAATCCAACAATTTGCAGACAATTTTTTTTTATATTTAATTATGTCAATTTTTTACAGCTAACTGAAAATTCTTTACAAAACCAACATGATAAAAGTACATGAAATCATCAATAATTCCTAAAAAAACCGAGTATATATCAATCAAACGCAATCAGACGGAAACTATCAATCCACAAACAACATTGCCAATATTAATGTGTAGACTTATAATTATTTTAATGTAATTAAACTATTAATATGAAAAATAAGAAATCTAATTTCAGTATTATGCATTATTAGACATATTCCCTTAACTATTCTCCTCCATCTTTTTTGGTAGTCGAAACCGTATTTCCGACTCCAAAAAGAATTTCTAGATCTAATGAAATAAGAGAACTAGCGATCTTAATATATTCAGACTAATAAACTCGTGTATAGAAGTCAATTCTATTAAGCCTGCTGATATTTCCGAGTTTTCCTGTCAGGACTTCCGAGTTTTTTTTGGATTTCCGAGTTTTTTTAAACATCCGAGTTGTCTCAGTCTGATTAAAGGAACTACTGAACACTACAGTTGAACGAATTTCACTAATAATCCTATTAAGACAAGAGTTAGGAGATAATGGCAGTGTAAACTTAATTACTTTCACATAATTAATTACTTAATTCAATTAATTAATGCCTATGTGACCCAGAGGCATTTTTATTGCACTATAAATTTCGCCAGACCTTATATAACCATATAATTGCACAAAATTCCAGTATTTTATTTAAATTTATAATAATAATAACAGCCTATAACTGTCCCACTGCAATGCATAGGCCTCTTCTCGTATAGAGAAGGAATGAGCATTGATCACCACGCTAGCTCACTGCAGGCGTTCAGATAATTAAATCCAGGTTTCCTCACGATGTTTTCCGTCACCGTTAGTCAGTGTCTTAGAATAACTAAGAAAGTATTTATAACATTGAAAAGGTCACATTGATACTTGCCCGGGTTTAAACCTGCAACCGTGTGCATACAAATCCGGTATGTGCACCACTAGGCCACCACGACCAATCAAACAATAATTTCTAAATTTTAACTGGAAGACTTATTTAAATTTCTAATAATTTGGAAGATTTTATTTATGAACTCTGTTTTAGATGCATTTTTTTCTAGTCTGGCTACAAAACAAGGATCCACTGCCACCATATCCTAACCACTACAATTTGTATCGATACAAATTTGTATGATTTGCATTGTATCACATATTAATATCCTAATACGCCATGTTCTGAAACTAATAGTTTGAGCAACGAAAACTAGTCAAGTATAATAACTGTACAAAGAATGTACCGGAAGGAATCGTATGATTCCCTTAAAAAATCAAAATAATTAATTATCTTACTATTTTAATGAGAAGAAAAGAATATTTTTATTAATTGTAAATACTTCTAACACTAAATTAAATATAACTATGTTCTTTAACAGAATTCCCACTTAAAATCAGTAAGCACTTCAGATTTTAGCTAAGCTGAATGAGCTGCGATTAAGTTAAAAATAATATAAAAAAATAACAATAATATGTATTCTTCAAGTAAATATTCTTGTCATTTTAATACCTATTCTTCATTACTCAGACATGTCTTTCAAGTCTCATATCACCGGTCAAGTAATAATTCAGACAATGATTCCTACGAAGGAACTCGTTGAAGACATATCCGTGGCACTTTTAACACTAACTTCAACACATCCACTTAGTGACAAGTCGTCACTGTCACTATTTAGTGTCAATATCACTTTGAATTTCACTATTAAAGTCCCAATTTAGGTTGGTAAAGTCCATGTTTTGTTGACAGTAGTTTGCGCTTGTACGGTCTACCCAAAACAGCTTATACAGTGAATAGCCAAAGATCTTAAAGAATTTAGTTGTCACAAACATACTCTTTTCCCATCCAACTGATAAGTAGACTATATCACTTTAAACTATCTATGAACACATCTATCTATAGCTGTTTCCGTGACATAGATCGCTTGCATTAATCACTATTCACTGTATGGCCACCATTTACACAGTATTGGTCACCCCATTCACATTATTCACTAAACGAAATTCATTTTCAATTGAAACTAGACTGAATGGGTCGTCCCGGGTGACTCCGTAGCGCACCTACCAGATAGTCTTCTCCTACTAACTATTATAGTCCTTATCGCACCGGTCATCGTGGTCCCAGTACTTGGTGTTCCTCGGTACCTCAGTCACATGTCTCCGGGGCGGTGTTTTCGCCTGTCCCTCCTCCTCGCCACTGCTCCGTCTGTTCATCCTGGCCGGTCTACCCTCCCTGTTCTTGGAAGTAGACCTGTCTTTGTACTTTTCCTTTTCCTCCTCATCGTTGATGTTGTCTTTGGATTTCTGGCGCGTCCAGTTCCTCTGTCTATTTCTGTTTGGGTCTTCCTTGGCTTCGGGTTTTTCTTTCCTCCAGTTCTCGACGGGGCGGCGACTGCTGTTCTTCTGTATTTCGTTGTTCACTCTCTCAGGCATTTGTGGCGTGGTTGGGGTGCGTTCTGCGACGCGTTCGACCATGGGGGGCGGCCGCTCTGTGTTGGGGGGTACTGGGGTCCGCTCGGGGAAGTTCTGAACGAAATCGCCGCCTTGTTGGTTAAAACTGACGTTTGTGTACTGATTTTGAATGTACGCGCCGTCACCCTGCTGCAGGTAATTCACAAAGTTCTCCTGGTAATTGAACCTGTTTACCGGTGGTGGGTAGTCGGGTACTGGGAAGTTTTGCACGCTAGGTGGCAGCACTGTCTGGTTGTACTCTATCTCCTCTTTCTTCTCCTCCTCCTGCTGCCGCCAGGAGTTGAGGTCGTATCTCTTGTTGAGGGTATTCTTTGTGGTCCACGTGTCGAAGCTATCTTGGCTTACAGAGAAGGCTTGTTCTTGTCGGAGTAAGCCTGCGCCGGCGCCTAATATCGGCCTCAACTTAGGCTTAGCATCATCATTATTATTTAAACTAATCTGCGACAGATTCTGGCTAACCTTCTCGGCTATATCATTGTCTCTGAAATCTTCTTTCTCCGGACTCTTCTTCCAGGAGCCGTAGCTGACTTCGCTAAAGTTCTCTTCTGTGGTTAGTTCAAGATGTGCAGCATAGAACTGCTGCAGGGTGTTGGGCAGTGGGAGGAACTTGTTGAGGCAGAGGTCTGCGGAGAGCAACAGCCAGATGGTGCTGACTGGGGGCGGGGACAGCAGCCGGAGACGGATTGAGATGGAGAGCTCGTCCAGCTCCTGCGCGAGGACTGAGAGCAGCTCGCGACCGTTCTGCATCAGCTGCAAGTGGAAATAAAAGAGAATAAAATGAGATTTATTATTTAAATTTCTGCATAATATAGTCTAGTAAAGATTAGGGGTTTGGATATTGAATCCCTACTAATATTATAAACGCGAAAGTTTGTAAATATGGATGGATATTTGTTACACGTAAAAACTACTGAATGGATTTAAATGAAATTTGATATGGAGGTAGCTGATACCCTGGATTAACACATAGGCTACTTTTCATCCTGAAAAAATGTAGCGGGTAACACCGCGGGCGCAGCTAGTACTTTATCTGGAAGGCATGTTTCACATCAATTTTATTGAATTTCTGAAGAGTATACAGTAAAATAAGTTCGGAAGTAGTATTTGTAGCTATAAAGGTACAACACTGAGTTGGTAATCGTAGATTCCAACAGATAATACCTGACATCACCCTTAACACGTAAATACTAAAACAGGAAACTTGAAATTCGATGGATGCGAGCAGTGACACGGTGGCTCAGTTGGCAGAGCGGCGCCACGGTACGGCGAAAGGCGCGGGTTTGAGTCCCGCTCGTGTCCATCAGTTTCCTTTATCAATTTAGAGTATACAGTAAGTTCTAAGGGAGCCTTTGTTCAACAGTGGAAGTCTTCCAGCTGATGATGATACAGTAAATACATACCTGTGTAGCTAGACTGCGGTGGGCTCTAATATCATCGCTACCAAGCAACGCCCTCATATACTGCAGCAGTGGACTGGCCAATATATGTACTTTATTGCCATTACAGAGACGGGCCTCTGCAAAGAAATATAATAAAACATAAATATTTGACCAAAATGTGAATAATATAACAAAACAAAGGGATTGCGCACTTGATGTCCGTAGGCTAAGCTGTCAAATGCAATCTGAGGTAAACAGAAAGAACAATTTATTTTTATTTGATCGTTTAGTTACATTTCCATCGCAGTCAAAAGTATTTTACTAAAAAGCCAATTCTCATATCATTTTTAGATTGTATTGTTATATAATGATTTCTATCACTTACGCGGATATTATACATAACATAACATAACATCACGCCTGTATTCCCCGCAGGGGTAGGCAGAGGTGCACATATAGTACACCCACATTTCGCCAGTTATGTTTTAGGTCCCAATCATGCCATCAACCGGGCACAAATTCAGACTCCGTGCTGCTACTGAGAATTACCTAATGGAAAAACCCAGTAACACTTTGCCCGACCCGGGATTCGAACCCAGGACCTCGTGCTCAGCAGTCGCGCTTAGCAACCACTAGACCAACGAGGCAGTCTATTAGTCGAGCAGAATATTGTACATTGAAATAAAACTAGGTTTATTAGTTAGATTGTATAGTCGACAACAGCTTAATTTGAGACAATTTATGTGATATATGAGTAAATACTGTACAGTCAGGGCTCCACAGACCATTTTTAAATAATTACTATCAAAGTCGTCGTGGCCTAGTGGTTAACATACCGGATTTGTATGCACAAGCTTGCAGGTTCAAACCCTGGCAAGTATCAATGTGACTTTTTCAATGTTATAAATACTTTCTTAGTTATTCTAAGACACTAGACTAACGGTGACGGAAAACATCGTGAGGAAACCTGGATTTAATTATCTGAAATCGCCTGCAGTGAGCTAGCGTGGTGATCAATGCTCAATCCTTCTCTATACGAGAAGAGGCCTTTGTAGCAGTGGGACAGTTATAGGCTGTTATTATTATTACTATCAAGTTATTAACCCGTGAGTAGCTTCAATTTGATGAGACGTTCAATGATGATTGAATGATGACTTCGTTATCTACGCGATCATGAAAAAATATTTCTAAATAGCTGACGTTTTTAGTATTGTTTATTTAATCACACTAATAATATAATATTTAATTATTTATACGTGAGTTGTAATTGGCTGTCTGTTTACTATTTAATTAACTTTCCTGTTTGCTCTAACTGTTAGTCTTCCAAAGTTGTAAATAAATAAACAAAGGAAAAGTTTGTGTGATATTTTTGTTTAACTGTATTTATATCTAGACTATATATTGAGAATTGGTTATTACAATTCAAAACTTACGATAAGCATACGTTCACACGCGATTTTACACGTATTTTTTTTATAAGAATGAATGGTTTGACTGAATGAATGAATGATTGAAAAGTACGTACTTCTAATGTAGGAACGGATGTTTTTTTTTTGAGATAGTAAATTATTATTATTATAAGTTTTGAATTAGCTTAGATAATATACTTTTGACCGCGACAGTATATAAGGCATGCAAGCACAACAATTATTTATGCGAAATAATTTAGTTATTTTTTTTTTATAAAGAACAAACTATTTTAAACATGAGTGGATAAGCAGAAACCATAATAAAGCGGCATGCGTACTAACATCAACGTAAAATCCTCCACTCTATATTTTTTATGTAATAATTTACTTATAATCAATATTGTTGGAATTTTAAACTTGAAACTTTAACAAATCGAATTGTTACATCATTTCAAAGACTAATAACAACGACCTATATAATGAGAACTCTGAAATACTTTTACCTGCGAAATAGTCACCCATGAGGTTAGCGGCGTTTATTAAGAACAGTGGGTTCGACCGCTCCAGTACATCCAACTCTGAAAATATCACAATAATATTATAAAGGCGAAAGTTTGTGAGTGTTTGTATGTTTGTTACCTCTAAACGCTCAAACGGTTGGACAGATTTTGATGAAATTTCATATGGAGGTAGCTGACACCCTGGATTAACACATAGGCTACTTTTTATGTCGAGAAAATGTAGCGGGTAATGCTGCGGGGCGCAGCTAGTTAAATATAATGTAGGAAGGGGTAGAGATGTATAGTCAACACTAAGTTCATCAGTTAAGTTAGGTCCCAATGTAATAGGGGGCGAGCCTATTACCATAAGCAAGGCACAAATGGGGTAGCACTTACAAGTTACCTAGTGTGGGGTTAACATTAAAAAGAACGTGGACCAAGGTGGGGGACATTAATAGGCTAGTATGGGGGTAACCTTTACAAGTAAATAACCAGGTGCGGGGTTAACCTTTACAAGTAAATTCCCTAGTTTTAGGGTAACCTTTATAAGTAACCTGGTGTGGGGTAACCTTTATATGTAAAACGGCCTAATACGGTGTAACATTCCTAATAACAAGTAACATTCATAAGCAAGGAGCCTACGGGGTAACCTTAATACTAGTCTCTCCTGTACTCACTAGAGAAGGTTCCCTGCATGACGACGTTGAGCAGCGCGCCCCGCAGCAGCTGCTGGCGCTGCTGGCGCGTGAAGGACGCGCCCACCGCGGCCAGCTTGCGCGCCGTCACCGGGTTGAGCAGCGCGGCAGCGCGGAACGTGGCGAACGCTTGTCTGGAACAGCGCAAAATACATACATACCATCACATCAACCTATTGCATGGGTTACCCTTTGAGGCGGAAGAGTCAAAAATTTAAATTTACAAACCTTCAAAGTATTTAAAGAGCCTCAAACATTTTTCTTGCCAACAATAAATAGTACGTAGTGAGACGGTGGCTCAGTTGGCAGAGCGGCGCCACGGTACGGCGAAAGGCGCGGGTTCGAGTTCCCCTCGTGTCCGTCATTTTTCAAGTTTCCTTTATCAATTTAGATTTAAGCCTAGCATGGCAACGTATAAAAAAGTCAAATAAAAAAAAACATATTCGAACATATATATATATATATCGAATACATAACACATTCGAACCCAGGACTTCGTGATCAGCAGTCAAAAGTCAAATAAATAGTACTTAAGCAATATAATATCTGTAATGAATAATGTAGGAGATATACATACTGCAGTCTAGCCTCATCAGGGCACAGCGAAGACACGGTGGTCTCGAAGTGACGTAGTTTCCTGTTGAACTGTATGCCATCCTCTCCCGGGGAGAACTGCTCGAGCTGGGGGAGAAACAGCATCGTGTAAACTCACCCGAAGTTTTGAATTTAGTTTTTTGTTCAGGTTCACTAGTATTTTATTTAGATTCAAGCTTAGCATGGGCAACATGCAAAAATGACACCCAAAAGTCATATAGGAAATAGGCTACGTAACGCGGGCGAAGCCGCGGGCAAATTATAGTATATATGTAAAACTTCTGTAAGTCGAGAACGGCTGCACCAAATTTAATTATGTCGAATTTGTTAAGATTCCTCTCTGCCCTAACCAGCACAATAATCATTAAAATATAGGAAAATAAACACAGAAAAAGGCGGACAACGCCTGCCGGGTCCACTAGTTAATAAAACTTACCAGTGTGAGTAAGGGAACATATTGTTCATCGATCCGCAGCATCTCTTTGAGCGTAGTATCCTCTTCTACTGGACTCTGCTTCTCTGTCTTTTCTGCTACTGGCTCTACTTCAGGCTCCATCTCTTCTTCGCGTTTTACTTCTACCCGTGCTGGATCTGTAGGAGAATGCGAGAATTTATTTAAAAAAAAAACGTCGACTCCCACTATTGTGATTTTCTATTAATAGTCTATGGTAGAAGCAGGCCAGAAAAAAGTAATATTTATGTTGCAGTTAAACAAGTTGATTTATTTATTTAATCAACTTACACTAACAGAATTGTAAACATATATGTTCTAGGTTAAGATAATATATGAACATATTTATACTAATGGAAAATACTTATTAATTACTTAATGATTGAGATGACGAACCCACTTTGGGTTCGATAATGCAGTACATTCGCCACCACGTGGGATTATTATTGAGTGGCGAAATGAGGGACTATATAATATTCCTAATTACTACTCTTTTATAGACCGCATAGGGCGTATAGACAGACTACTTCTATTATTAGTGACGAGCCCGATTTGGGTTCGATAATGCAGTACATTCACCACCACGTGGGATTTTTATTGAGTGGCGAAATGTGGGCGTAAAGACTGACTACTTCTTTCTCTTTCTTTTATTAGTGACGAGCCCGATTTGGGTTCGATAATGCAGTACATTCACCACCACGTGAGATTTTTATTGAATGGCGAAATGTTAACTTTCCATAACTATTATATTTTTATTTATATAACTATGAATAGTCCATAATAAAAACTATGTTAGGTATTACAAGGAAAAATATCTAATTATTCTTTTGCCGGTTAACAACGTGTATAAGGATAAAATTATTAAATTAAGGAATAACTAGACAATTTTACGATAATATGACAAAATCATTGCATACAAATTTGTAATTAATTATACATATAGGCAAGAATTGGGTACGTGACCAATTAATTTTTTGGCCAAAGAATCAGCATTGCCATTCAACGTGGCAATGCTGCCAGTCTTTTGGGCACGTTACCGGTTGACATCGATGAGTAGGAATACTTTGATGCTTTTTAACTGTTTATTTTTGTTTATTGTTTTTATTTTGTATTAGAATTAAGTTGTTAAATAGTTATTAGAAATAGATTATATTGTATGTTAATTTATTGTAATTAAAAATAATTAAGTAAAATATCCATTATAATTATCATTAGCCTATCTGAGTCCACTGCTGGACATAAAATATCTATTACACACAAATATTTTTACAATAATCGTATAAATCTTTGAGTAATTAGAAATAGAGTTCATTGATCCGCTGATTATTTCAGTCGAAAAAAATAATCAACAGAATACTCATAACCCAGTTATGGCAATAGGCTCGCCTCCTATTACATTGGGATCTCTAACAATATTTAATATACTGCTGTTTGCCATCCGTATCTAAATAAATAACATAACTGGCGAAATGTGTGTGTAATGTACACCTCTGTCTACCTCTTCGGGGATTACAAGCGTGATGTTGTTTTTATGGCGTACTCTGGGGGAAGCCTACATCTAGCACTGCAGTAGGCTGATGTGTGTGCGTGTGTGTGTGTGTTATGTCAGTATACTCACCACTTTCAGCAGACCATAGGAACTTCATTTTTCACCAAAAATCAATTTCAAAATTCGACACAAGATTGTTTTTCTTTTATATACCGACAGGCTACACAGTGCAAATAATATAACCCGAATTTCGGTCGCCTGTCTCAGCTGACACTAGCCAACTACACAGGAGATATAGTGCACAAGTATGCAAACACAGGTGCACTTCCTGTTCCCTCACTCTGGTAGTCCGATGGGACGGTAGACACGACCGGAGGGAGATTAGGCGCAGGATAGATATTACGTGAAGCGAGAATTAAGATTTTGTTTTATATTGTTATTTGTTTGGAGCAAAAATAAATTATATATTTCTTCCAAATTCAGTTCAAGTTTATAGGGAAAAGGATCTGGCAGAAAACTAAATTTTGACGAACACTTTCACATCTTTTTTTAAGGAATTATACTCGATTTTTGTCTAAAACAATCACTAGTTACTTTAAACTATCCAGGAGTATTGAGTACACTAATTTTAATTTCAACGCTATGCTACCACAAAATACGTCTGCCACAGACGACAGCGAGAAATCAACTGAGCGTTAATACACATCAAACAAATAAATACAGTTTTGTTTTCAATACAAAAGAAGGCTTAATCTGTCACTCTATACTTATCTCCCTCGCACTCATACAAACGATATTTAGGTGACGAATTCTTAAGACTACGGTTGTCTCGCTCGCACTCATACAAAACGGTAATTAAGTATTCCAAAGATTTTTTGTCTCGCTCTTGATATAAAGGCCAGGTTTTGTATAGATTATTTGTCTCACTCGCACTGGTCCATAAAGCTATTGAAAAAAAGCGTTCTTATAATGCTTCGTCGGCTACACTCAAAATTGTTTATATAACCCATTGTATTATATATTCCAGGAATTCTAAGCTGGTCAGGTAAATGAGTTGTTAATTTCTTATTACTTCAAAAACAATTAAATCGCGACGTATTGTTTCGAGGTAGGTAGACTCTTTGCAAACTCCTTTGAAATTAAGGCTTCGGTTACACGTGTTTTTTGTTGTATAAAACATAACATCACGCCTGTATTCCTCGAAGGGGTAGGCAGAGGTGCACATATAGTACATCCACATTTCGCCAGTTATGTTTTAGGTCCCAATGTAATCAGGTTGCTCATCAACCATACGATAAGACCACGATTTTACTAGGAGTGACTTTGATGTTGTAAATATATTTTCACGTGTTATTTCTGCGTCACCTGCGTTAGACGTGACAATAGACAACAAAAGGGAGTTAACAGGGGCAGTGACTTACTACCTGCTTTTAACCGATTGTGGAGGCATACAGGTAACTATGTAAAGTGTGGTCTTTATTGAGACTTTAATATTGGTTTTTTGCCGTGTCTGCAGCCAAAAATATATCGAAGGCTTGAAATTACATTACATAACATCACGCCTGTGTTATTTTATTTATATATTGGGCCTCCAACAAAGGACATACACAATCATTCATAATTAAATACAAATAATCATTGGTAAGTGTACTCCTTTAGCTATAGGAGACCACAGCATGCACATATTAATACCAAGTATCACACTGACTATAATATAAAAAGGAACAATGTTAAATTAAAATAATTTCAAGTACATACATACAAAACATCACGCCTGTATTCCCCGAAGGGGTATGCAGAGGTGCACATTTAGTACACCCACATTTCGCCAGTTATGTTTTTAACTCCCAATGTAATAGGGGGCGAGCCTATTGCCATCAACCGGGCACAAATCCAGATTCCGTGCTGCTACTGAGAATTACCTAATGGAAAAACCCAATAACAGTTTGCCCGACCCGGGATTCGAACCCAGGACTTCGTGCTCAGCAGTCGCGCTTAGCAACCACTAGACCAACGAGGCAGTCATACATAAATTTAAATCAATCAATTTAAACAATATTTTAATAAAAATGGCTTTTCTTTCCTTGACTACACAAGAGTTTTATTTTTAAAACCTCACCCTATACTATACACTTCGGCCTACCCCTTCGGGGAATACAGCCGTGATGTTATGCTATATTTTTTCTTATATGGTAACACTCACCAGTAGACCTAGGACTGAGTTCGGCGAGCGTGCGCGCCGCGTCCGACTCCGCGTCCCGATCGTCACCTGGGCGCAATTCGCGCAGGTGGTGCCGGCCGGTGTACCCCCTGCCGCGACCAACACTCGACATTATAACTAGCTGGAATGAAAAACCAACATGTTAATAAACATAACATCACGCCTGTATTCCCCGAAGGGGCAGGCAGAGGTGCATATACAGTACACCCACATTTCGCCAGTCATGTTTTTAGGTCTCAATGTAATAGGGGGCGAGCCTATTGCCAACAACCGGGCACAAATCCAGACTTCGTGCGGCTACTAAGAAGTACCTAATGAAAAAACCCAGTAACACTTTGCCCGACCCGGGATTCGAACCCAGGACCTCGTGCTCAGCAGTCGTACTTAGCAACCACTATTTTAATACTACAAAGTAGTAGTATGGGCGTCGTAAGAGGCGACTAAGGGAAAATCCAGAAGATGGGCAGGTAGCTTCTGTAACTTCACCACCAATACTGCGATCCCCAAGCCGCTTGCTAAACGTGGGGATTATGGCAACCACCCCTAAGGGGGAGGCCTTTGTTCAAGGTGGTTGTTCCGGCTGATGAGGAAGTGCAAATACCACCAAGTTGCAGATCGCAGATCAAATGATCAGTGCAAGAGCTGTGTAGCAACGAACCTCGAAGATTTGGCGTAAATGGTTACAATTTACATGGAGTGCAAAACAAAAATCCCTACTATCCCTACTAATATTAAAAACGCGAAAGTTTTTGAGTATGGATGGATTTTTGCTCTTTCACGTGAAAATTCCTGAATGGATTTTATTGAAATTTCATATGGAGGTAGCCGACACCCTGGATTAACACATAGGTTACTTTTTATCGCCAAAACATGTAGCGTATAACACCGGGGTGCAGCTAGTTAGTAATATTAACGTAAGAATTTCGATGGGAAATAATCAAATAACCAGGGACATGAAACATAACATCACGACTGTATTCCCCGAAGGGGTAGGCAGAGGTGCTAATAGTACACCTACATTTCGCCAGTTATAATGCCTGATGTAATAGGGGGCGAGCCTATCGCCAACAATCGGGCGCAAATGCAGACTCCGTGCTGCTACTGAGAATTACCTAATGGAAAAACCCAGTAACACTTTGCCCGACCCGCGATTCGAAAACTAGACCAACGAGGCAGAATGTTACTCATAATAACGTTATCGTTGTTCAGATAACGTTATTTAGCACCTGCTACGTTACTAAATAACGTTATGCGACATAAAATAACGATATTTTTACAAGCTTTTATTTAACTTGCTATGTTTGTATGTATTTGAAGTTGTTTAGGTCAAATCTTGCAATCTAAATTAGAACCACTTTTTGATATACAGAAATGAAATTTTGCATAATTACTTAGGTTTAGTGACAATACATTATGGTACTTTTGATTTAAAAGCTTGTGTTAAAATTGACGACCTGATTAGCGCAGTGGTTAAGCGATTGAACTGTTGCGCTAAGGGTTGCGGGTTCGATTCCCGCACGGGGCAAAATTTTGTGCGAACCACAGATGTTTGTCCCGAGTCTGGGTGTTTGTGTATGTGAATATTTCATGTTTGTGAAACGCACCTGCGATACAGGAGAAATTCCTAGTGTGGGGCGACGTTTTTTTTTTTTTAATATATTTTTAATATCAACTTGTTGGATGCAATTGGCAAGCTGTCGTTCATTGTGGCGTTAAGGGGGAGGCCTTTGTTCAACAGTGGACGTCTTCCGGCTAATGATGATGAATAAATTGTTGAGTAACTTTTCAAGTTCATTACAATAACAGATCTTATAACACCAGTTAATGGTTATGGCTCCCATAAGATCGTTGAGCGGTGAATCACGTGTTATATAACTTGCACACGGGCGTCATTTCATCATAAATATATCAATGACTAATTCTTAGGAACTTTGTTGCAACATCTTTAACATTAGCATAACCAAAAGTAGGCAAGATATGTGGAACCATTTACTTATTTATAAGAACATTATTACCTAGTTTTTGCCCGCGTTATGTAGCCTTTGTCCTTTCTCGGAACTTAAACTTTCTACATGCGAAATTTCATCGAAATCCGTCCAGCGGTTTAGTCGTGAAGGCGTTACAGATATACATAGTTACTTTTACAATAGTTTACAAATAAAGATTTAGATTTTTCTAGAAATAGGTGTGGTGATAGTTAAGATCTCTCATCTCTGCTTATAATCTGAATGATAGCAATCTACGCAGCCTATATTATAGTACACAGGTGCACTCTATTCCCGCACTCATAGTCCGATGGGACGGTAGACACGACCGGAGAGAGATCATAGGCAGGACCAACGGCCTAACATACATTCTAAGGTACGTACTGCTTTACGAGGTGTAATAAACGGCCACCCATCCAATAACAGACCGTAGCAAGCACTGCTTAACCTTACAAATTTACTAAACTGCGCGCTAGAGGTAAAAAGTTAACTATTAGTTGAATAATACGAAGTATACAATATGATATCATAGTTTTGTTATGAATAATATTATCATACATTATCAAAATACTGGTAAATAACATCTGAAGCAATTACTGATAACCTTGAATAATACGAAGGTTGAATGGGTCATTGACTGGCTGACGTAGTTTCACCTTCACGCTTCCTAATTTAGGGGGACTAGCAGTCGTACCCTGTGAAACCAATACACTGTAACTACGAAAGAGCTTAGTTGTGGATTATTTATTATGCTTTTGGCATATTAATCTGTCTCCCGCTTGCTATGGACGGAAGTGAGAACTAAATTTATATTCCTACGCCTTCTATATATTCTTTTATGATTAATTTCGTTGCGGGTTCCAAGACAGTCGAGTCATTTCTCTGTGACGCCTCGAGCTTCATTGCCGATGGTTCTCAATCGTTATCATTGTAGATCCTAGCTTACAGGAGTCGCAATGATGGGCACGAGTGGTGGGCTTGTCCCAATATAAAAAAAAAACTACGAAAGACAGATTTTGGGAAAACGAGCAAATTTGTTATCCTTTAGTTTTAGTTACATACAGTGTACTTTCGATTATAATATCTCAGTTTTTTATGAGTAACGACCTAAATATATTAATGCAGGACCATGTAACAGGCAAAGAGGAAGCGAATGGATGTTGTTAATTTTAAAAACTGTTACTACAGATACAGAGTACCTCTGCCATTTACAGGGTACAGGTGTTATATAGCTACTTTTATAGTATATATATATATACTTTTTCAAACTGCTTCGTTGGTCTTCTAAAGAAAAGTTTCCTAAAACTACGTGCGCCCCGCGGTGTTACCCGCTACATTTTTTCGAGATAAAAAGTAGCCTATGTGTTAATCCTTATAATGCTATCAGCTACCTCTATATGAAATTTCATTAAAATCCATTCGTTAGTTTTTACGTGGAAGAGTAACAAACATCCGTCCATACTGACAAACTTTCGCGTTTATAATATTAGTAGGGTTTATCTGTGAGCGGAATTTAATCAAAATACATTTAGTGTATATAGGTAAATAGAGAATACTAATTAGTAATTGGGTTACCTCAAATTGAAAGTTTAACTTTGAAACAGAAAGAAATCATGACTTTTGTATCTTTGTTACATGTTGCCATGTTAGGCTTAAATCTAAATTACTAAAGGAAACTTGAAAAATGATGGACACGAGCGGGACTCGAACCCACGACTTTCGCCGTACCGTGGCGCCGCCCTGCCAACTGAGCCACCGTGTCGCTGCTCGCACATCGCAGAGCGGCGCCACGGTACGGCGAAAAAAAAATGTACTGCACTAGGAATTTCTCCTATATTGTGGGTGCGTTTCACAAACATGTAATATCACATACACTAACACCCAGACTCGGGACAAACATCTGCAGTTCGCACAAATTGATGAACCCACAACCCTTAGCGCAGCAGTCCAATCGTTTAGCCACTGCGCCAATCAGGTCGTCGACATTGAATACCAGACCGTATTTAAAACAAATATATAACAGAGGATGTCTCCCGCTAATGATGATGATATAACAGAGGACATCTTCCGGCTGATGATGATGATGTAAAACCACTAGGTTCTAACCTCCACCATAGGATTTCCCTAACCTGTTAAGCTCACACACTCTACTTCCTAACATTGGAGCAACATGGATATCAAAACTACTGACTAACACTCACATATGCATCTAGCTATGTAACAACTAGATTCGACATTTCTAAGTGCTCTTTTGAAGCCAATATGAAATAAAAACATGACTATGACTAATGTTCTCCTGATCGAATTACACAGCGTCCTATCTCAGTCGAGACTAGCTAACTACACAGGAGATATAGTACACAAGTATGCGAAACACAGGTGCACACCCTATTCCCTTACTCATAGACCAATAGGATGGTAAAACACGGCCGGAGAGAGATATATATACATAGGACCAATGGCTTAACATGCCTTCCAAAGCACAGTTAGCCATATACCTAGCATAATCATAGAATTACACTCTAGTCTTATAGCCAATCAATTGCATGTAAAATAGAAGTCTTACTGCAGCCCCCTTACCATGAACTTTTAAAGCAGGTCTGTTAACATTATGCAGCATTACGATGCGCATAGTGGTGTCTCACTTCCACATCTTAAACCTGCTTCTTGAATTAGTTGTGATTCGAAATGATAACTTATTCTAATATCAATTTATGTTATAACCATTTCTATGCCTCTATTACTGACATATTGGTCTTATTATAATTTGTAACTTGGGTACCATATTTCTAGCAAATAAATAACTAAACTGGCTTAAGAGTTCATAGTAAGGGAGCAGAAATTAGAATAAAATTGTCCTGAATAATTAGCACTGGCAACATGCTAAAAGAATATAGATAATAAAATGTTAAAAACTGGTGCTATAGACAGCAAAAAGTTCGGCAAGGTAAAGAAAAAAAAAGATACCTCTTTTAAGTCCATGGTTATCTGAGAATGAAAGAGAAACAGATTGTATTAGCAGCACAAGTTCTTGTGTGAGTTACAATCGGAGTGTTTTGTCCGCAGTCTTATGTACGTCTCAAAATGTACCTTGAGTTAAGTGTGATAGGATTTATTTTACATGTTTAACTTCCTTGTGTGATAATGTTGGTAACAGGGTATCTTATATAATGTTTATTGTATTATTTTCCAGTTTATGTATGTGGGTTCGTCATCATCATCAGCTGTTATGTGACCCACTGCTGGGGATAAGCTTCCTCCCTTAACCGCCACTGTTCTGTTTACATGGGTTAGTTGTTAATTGAGGTGTTCTAAGGGGGAGGGATTTTGTTCAACAGTCGTCTTCTAGCTGATGATGATGATGATACATTGGTGTTTGTAAACTTTGAAATCCTTGACATAATTTATACACTTAAATGTTGGTTTTGCTATGTATTTGTAAATTATTAAATTAAACATCAGAGAAAGTAGGGTACTAGAGTTCCAATAAGATTGTTGTTTGTTTCTAGTATGATTATTAAAATCAATATTAAAATACAGCAGTTTAAAAGTAGGTAATAACTTGAACAAGAAGTATGAGAGGGTTAGATGTAGTATAAACTGTTTTGTAGGGTCAATGTGCCTTCAGGTGTGTTAATCATACTTTCAAAACTATATAAGTACCTCTTTTATAAGCCCTATATGGTTTTTGTATAGGAAACAGAGTATAAAAGAAGTTATATAAAAATAAAGTTATAATTAACTTTTATTACCCCCATAGGATCAATTTTAGATGATCAATATTTACAAACAAAGGTAAATAAACACATAAATCATAAAATTTTAGTAGTTGAAAAAGTTTTAGTTCAGACTGAATGACGAATTGACGAGTCGTTGCTTCGATAATTGAAAAAAAAAACTAAATTTGCCCACATGTCAGAGCGTGTGTTAAATGTATTAGCAAGATTGTCAGCCTTGACTGAATATCTCGTAAACAACTATTTACATGACATTATCACTTAACTTTACACAACACGATGCTTGTAGAGATAATAATTCACGCCACAACACCTTTCAATTACATTAAATACATAAAATAATAAAATTCATGACATGTAAACACAATGACAACTTTAAAATGTCACACATGTAATATGTGTGTTTTCAAAAATATCCAGGAAAAACATCAATGAAAACTCAACGGATACGTTTAAAAGGTTTTGTTTACAACTCTTTCAAATGAGATTTAAATATTTATAGGCTATGTATCTTTTAAAAATATCTTTGTTCGCCGGCGAGTGCTGTGATGACGATTAACGAGTGTATTTCCATTTGTGAACGGCGCGTTAAAATGGACGATTTATCACCGAAATTATTTCAAAGACAGTATAAATTGAAAAATTGTAAATATTTACTCACCAAGTTAAATAATAGAAAGTATTTTCGAGTTATTTATTTCTTAGTTGTTTGGTCGCGCAGTAGTTGACATACGTTTCACTTCCATATTGGCGAGTATAGTGATGTGCGGCAATATGCGTGGGCGCTACAAACAATTTTTTCATAGACTAAAACCGTATTTACGATTTCTATACTTTTACATATAAACAAATAGCTTGTATTGTAGAGAGTTAGGAAACTTATCTATTATATTCATAACAAATGAACCTTAAGGAATACTATTATTATGACTTCAGGCAGATTCTGTCTAATTCACTTCACTGTAGTGTATTAAATAAACTCAAATGCTATCAAAAATATAATTGAATACTGAATTACAGATGTGTTTTTGAGCAAAACAATGTGGATTAACTTAAGGTATTTTATAAAAATATATCTATTTTTATTGTTTACGATTGTAGTTCGAATTTACGGTTTATTGTTCTATTTCAATCCTTACCTGAAAGCCGATCGAAAAAATGACATTTCAGTTTCGGGGGTGAAGCATGGGAGAGGGGTGTGCGTTTTTGCTCGGGCGGATAACTGGAAAAATTGTATTTTCCATCTGTTCTCTTTAATTTTTTAGTTTTTCATGACTTTAACGATAACAATATAACGTCATACTATCAAATAAAATTATTTTTATACAGCAAAGTGGTTGCCCGATCTTCTAATTTATTTTAATCGCCACTGCGGTTGTTTGTACTGCTGTTTTTATTATTGATATTTTTATTTAACTATCCCTGTGTACGATAGTCCTACTTATCTAATAAACCCTAGCTCGACGGATACAAAGAGGTTTTAATACAAAAAACCGTAAATTCTAATTGGATTAGTGCTTAAAAAATAAATTAAAAAAATATTAAATCTAAACATGTCTGACGGGCACGGGGAGCCAAATCAGATAAATCAAAGTAGAAAGGAAAGTGTTGTAGCAGCTAATGTGCCGAGTGATAGTCCTGTGACGGACCCAGGGCAGGTGCGTGGCGGGAACAGCGACGCTGGTGCAGCGGGAAAATTCGAGGGTCAGCGCGGGAAATCTGGCGCGCTGAAAAAGTCCGCCAGATACCGGAGCAGGTCACTTTCGGCGTCCTCTGCAGATTCTTACAGCTCTACTTCTTACACAGGTAAGCTTCAATGTGGTTTCAATTTTAGATTTCAGATGTGTATGTGTATTTTTAAATCAAATGAAAATGTAGGAAAACTTTGCTATTTTATTTTGGCAGGCGTTTGGTTTACAATAATATAAATACATATTTTGGAACCAATTTGTTGCCAATATTTTATTATTTTTATTCATATTCTTATACATACTTATCTGTATAAGCTTTAAGTACCTAAATGTGCTGTATCAGTTAAGTTCTTACCTAACAAAATAGGTAAACAATTCTCTTAATAAAATATATTTAGCAACAATATTATGTGACTTGTCTTTCCAGGAAATTTCAGTATTAACTATCAGATAATAACTTCTCTAACTTAATATAGGTAGAAGGGAGATAACTGCTTCTTTACCCTGACATAAATCTATATTAATTTCAATAAAAGTCTAATAGGTACATTCTTATTTAAAAATCCATGAAGATCTTCAAATATTATGTAGATAGATAATTAAGTAAATGTTTTTATATAAGATTATGAGACACAACAGGGTTGATGTGTCTATGTGGATAAAAACCCCCTTGTAAATAATTACTTAAGATTTATAAAATTATTTAATGTAGGAGATTAAGTATTTTTTGTGATATGTATGTATAATGTAGGAGATAAAGTGCTAGGAATACTAAGGTATATGTATCTATATGTGTATATTTTACATACTAAGGAATGTAAAATATTACACATATTGAACATAATTAAGGTTAAATTTTTTATGGTTTTGGTAAAATGGTTTTGTTTTCCATATAATTTGTATGAATGTGTAGGATAGGATATTCTCTTGTGGTGTTTGCGTTTCCCTCTGAGAAACATGTGACTTTATAATAATAAAACCTTTATTTTCAGATAGATAACTAACATAATTATATAATTATAGTATGTAACATGTTTTGTTACTATATATGGACATAATACTCTAAAATGTAAAGCCACATCAGAGTCCTACAGGCGGTTTAAATTCTAACACCCGGTTGTTCATCAACCATTTGAAGAAGAAGAAGTAAATATTTACACACCATATTCCTCAATGACGTAGGCAGAATATAAATAAATAAAAATAAAATTTTATGACCAAGACTTACCATTTCAATTGGCACTATAGAAAGTGCCAAAGGTGGTATGTTCCTTTAAGAAACTAAAAAATCCTTAAAAAGCCTATAACATAGAATAATGCTTCATAACTGACCTCACTCTCATTCTCTCAGCCTATCAGGGTCCACTGCTGGACATAAGTCTCTTTGAAGTTGTACCACAACACTGGTCCTCCGCCTTCCTTCGTTACTAATTGAATTATTCTGTATTCAATTAGAAACAAACCAGCAATCCATTAGTGCTGTGCTAAGGACCTGCATTATATTCTGGGGCTGGGGAAAATCTTATTGGGTTTTCTATTCAATAATTCTCAGTAGCAGCACAAGTGTGAATTTGTGCCCGGCTCATACCCTATTACACTGATGAGTGATGACAATGGCCTAAAACAGCTATCAATATGTGGGTGTACATATTATACATTATGAGTCTATAATGTCCCACAATCCCACGGCTGGGCAAATGCCTCCCTTCTCTGTTTCTAGTCTATCCCAAGGGCTGCCAATATCCAACCCTACAAAAACAGTCCAGCCCCCTTACCATGAACTCTTAGAGCTGGACAGCTGACGTTGTGGAAGCGAGACACCGCATTAGACTGCACGTAGCGGCGTCTCGCTTCCACATCGTAAACTGTCCTGCTTTAAGAGTTCATGGTAAAGGCTGAGCTCCTTTTTGGGAAATCTTTTTGGTACTATCACTATTTAGAATGGACCTTCAGCCTTCAGGGTGGACATAAGCTACTAAAAATCCTGGAAAAGACTCAAAAAAAATGTTCCAGCCAGACGAAGTCGCGGGCAGATTCTAGTAAATAATATCTATATAATATAAGATCATTCCTGTATTCCCCAAAGGGGTATGGAGTGGTGCACATATAGTACACCCTCATTTAGCCAGTTCTGTTATTGGCCCCAATGTAATAGGACGCGAGCCTATTGCCATCAGCCACAAGGGTCCACCCAGACTCCGTGCTCCTACTGAGAATTACCTAATGGAAAAACTCAGTAACACTTCATCCATACAACGAAACTAACTGCAATACAGTTCATTCACTTTACTTAACATAAAACCAGTGAATTAAGGTAAACAGCTTTACTTAGAAGGTGTTTATGTATTTCCCGCAGTTTATTCGCGGCAAAACACATTATGATAATAGGATACTCCATTTGAGTTGGAAGGACGATTTGTAAACATGATATCTGGGATATTAAAAATAAATAATAGTTTAAAAAAACTAAAAAACACGCTTTTTATCGAAAACCGAACTAAAAAATAGAAAATAAGTTTTAATCAATTTAAATTAAGAATAGTGTTAAAAATTTCAATAAATATAAATTAATAATAGTGTGAATAAAAACAAAAAATATTTTATTTAAAAAAAGCGTGGGGTGCTTTTTAAGATATTATCAAAGTGATAATCACTCTACTCGTATCTGTCAATAAAATATTTATAACTATTGACACCATGCACCCCACGCTTTTTTAAATAAAATATTTTTTGTTTTTATTCACACTATTATTAATTTATATTTATTGAAATTTTTAACACTATTCTTAATTTAAATTGATTAAAACTTATTTTCTATTTTTTAGTTCGGTTTTCGATAAAAAGCGTGTTTTTTAGTTTTTTTAAACTATTATTTATTTTCTATTTTTTATTAAGATGGTTAGCTACCACGAAGCTTTACCTTAACGCGAGCCGGTCTCGGCGCCCGCGACGGTTAGCTACCACGGAACTTTACCGTAGCGACTAGCGGCTTAGCAGAGGGCGTTGGAGTCGGGACACGCGCGCGACGCTTAGCTACCACGGAACTTTACCGTAGCGACTAGCGGCTTAGCAGAGGGCGTTGGAGTCGGGACACGCGCGCGACGCTTAGCTACCACGGAACTTTACCGTAGCGACTAGCGGCTTAGCAGAGGGCGTTGGAGTCGGGACACGCGCGCGACGCTTAGCTACCACGGAACTTTACCGTAGCGACTAGCGGCTTAGCAGAGGGCGTTTGTGTTGCGGGCTGTAATTATGCTATTTTTATTAATTAATACTTTTTATTAATTATATTATTAAATAATTTTATCAAATTAGTGTATTGTCATCGGTCCTCGATAAATCTACAAAGTTTGAACGAAATCTAGCCGTTTAAAGTGGGTCAAAATCGCGCCCAAAGAAGTCGGTTACAAACATACAAACAAACATACATACATACAAGTGAAGCTAATATAAAGCGTGTAAAAAGGTTGTATACTTACATATATACCTATGTAGAAAGGATGGATGAAAGAAGAATGACAAAACGAATATATGAGTCGAGTGTTAGTGGAGTATCGGGAAGGGGAAGACCTAGGCGAACATACCTAGACCGAATCGGAGATGTTCTGCAAAAAGAGCAAGTCAGGAGTACCCTCAACCGACGAGCGTGTTTGAAGAATGTGATGGGTGTGAATGAAGCAAAATACGCGTGTCTTTATGTATGCATGTATGTAAGATACCTATCTAGTATCTCTATAATACGATTTCGGCTTGCATACGTCTTTTTTATGTGGATACAACAAAACATAATTTATCGCGTAGATTAGTCGATTTGCGAGGTTAAGCCATGATCACCGCGGTCAAACTTGTCGGGTAACCGTTTTCATATATCGTAACCCTCCGTGCTTCGGAAGGCACGTTAAGCCGTTGGTCTTGCGTCTGATTTCTCCGGTCGTGTCTTACCGCCTCATCGGACTACAAGAGTGTAATAGGGAACACACCTGTGTTTGCGCGCATACTTGTGCACTATAATATCTCCTGCTTAATTGGCTAGTCTCAGATTAGATAGGTCGTCCTGATCGAAATTCGGTTAGGAGAACATTACTCCTGGGTATCTAAAATCTCTAGCCGTGTGGTATCTGGCCCAGAGTTGACCACCCCATTTCCTCCCGTGGGTGTCGTAAGGCGACTAAGGAAAAATCGAGAATATGGGCAGCAGCGTCTTCTGTAACATAAACACCAATATTGCGATACCCAGGCCGCTTGCCAAGCATAGGGAAACGCCCAGCCCAGGAGGAGCCTTTGTTAAACAGTGGACGTCTTCCGGCTGATGATGATGATTATAATGATCTAACATCACACACTCGCCTCCTCATAGCCACAGCGCCATTATGGGTCGTCAAACATATTGACAGACGAAAAGCAAATGTATCAGAAGCGATATTTCAGACGGAATCAGACTAATCAGGCTTAAGCTAATGGCTAGTCATTAAAGACTAATGCGTAATAAGTTACGGCGTACATAAAATGCTGGTTTAACTGCTGTTAGTGATTAGTATTGATTAATTGATGGTTAATGAGCGTTGTGGTTGTGGACGTTACTCTGTAGAGTTAGTTGTTCTTACTCCGAACTAGTTTGTTGTTTTGTACTGCTTCGTTTAGTGTTTGCAAAGTCGATAACTCACCGTGAAGTTAATAAAGTACCTGTTTTGGGTAGTGTTATTGGGAATTTCATCTTTTTATGGTATGGTTGATGAATAACCTGGTGGTTTAAACCAGTGTAATCATTGTTGTTTGCTGGTTTTCCACATTTTAGTCAGCTCTCATAGCCTAGTGGTATAACCGTTGGACTGCCAAGGCAAGCTAAAGGTCGGCAATTCAAACCACAGCACGCACCAATGTCTTTTTGAATTTATTTGCGTATTATAAATTAGTTATATGCTAAAAACGGTGAAGGAAAACATCGTGAGGAATCCGGCACTCTTGAGAGAATTTTCAACGGTATAAAAAGTCATGTCAGAGACCTACAGAAACTTTTAACTCTGGCACCAGGTTTTTCATCAACCATACGATAATAATAACTAAGATTGTATTTTTCTTTAAAAACTGGTGTTTGCTTTTAACTTTAGTGATAAACGTAATAGAAAACTTAAATCATAAATTAATAAAATAACGCGTTCTATGGATTAGGTACTAAAAAATATCGATATAGGGCCACATTCAGTGCCGGTGAGTGTATTTTTAAAGAGAGATATCTCCGATTTGGTGTACGTATGTTCGCCTAGGTCTTCCCCTTTCCGATACTCCACTAACATTCGCCTCATATGTTCGTTTTAAGAATAAGAATAAATTTATTTGTAAAGAATGTAGGTAAACTGACTGCCTCGTTGGTCTAGTGGTCGCTAAGCACGACTGCTGAGCACGAGGTCCTGGGTTCGAATCCCGGGTTGGGCAAAGTTTTATTGGGTTTTTCCATTAGGTAATTCTCAGTAGCAATACGGAGTCTGGATTTGTGCCCGGTTGATGGCAATAGGCTCGCCCCCTATTACATTGGGACCTAAGAACATAACTGGCGAAATGTGGGTGTACTATATGTGCACCTCTGCCTGCCCCTTCGGGGAATACAGGCGTGATGTTATGTTTATGTGTTATGTTATGTAGGTAAAATACAATAAGATCTTAAAAGTTCGAGAGTCCTTGTACATTCTACCTTTCGGCATACAAACATATAAGTATAAGTAGACACAACATTCGGAAAACTTACATTTTTCATGCAATACAATCTAACATACAAGGTTTTGATTTCCACACAATTTAGACAAACAGCTTAACGGCGGGAAAATTAGTAACGTCACTCTTCTTTCATCTCATCTAGGTATTTTTAAAGAGTATGTCTGCCATATCCAATCCCAAATGATAAGTGAGGTTTTTCATACGTTTAAATCCAACTTAGGTACTTTAGCTAGCTCGTCAAGTCGTCACCAATTAGCAGTAAAGCCTTGAGTATGTAGCAGGTCACGTGATCATTTTAACGCCACCTCACGACCGAGAACATTAGAAACTGATACCGTTGTCCAGTGTTGTCACATGATGCCTCGTTCACACAGCGGTTGGCGCGATTATATACACATAGGTAATACATATTAACATACACAAACATCACAGAACTGGAAGACGCAGCGTTGGCAGGCCTCCCATCAGGTGGACCGACGATATTGTCAGTTGCTGCAACTGGTGGATGCAATTGGCAAGTTGTCGTTCATTGTGGCGTTCTAAGGGGAGGTCTTTGTTCAACAGTAGACGTCTTCCGGCTGATGATGATGACGTAGTATCACGCTTGTTTTCTTTGAAGGTCCAGAGGTGTACCTATTAACCCTATAGTACACTCAGATATCGGCAGTTATGTAATAGGTCCCAATGTAATAGGGGGCATGCCTATTGCCATCAACCGGGGAAATCCAGCCTCCGTGCTGCTCCTAAAACACACCTAATAGAAAACCCCAATTTGTCTTACCCGGGATTCGAACCCAGAACCGTATGCTTAGCTGTCGCGCTTAGCGATCACTAGACCAACAAAGCAGTCTCTTTCTGACAGAAATATACGGACGATGTATTTACGTACCTACTATGCCACTACATGCTTAGGCGTGACGTCATGCCTAAGTAAATGTTATCTTTGTCTAACAGTAATTTTGAAATGTTTACTTTGTCCGTATTTAGTTGGTTTATTCAGTTTCGTTTTGTATTTTTACCTTTTTTTCCGAATAAGTTGCCAGCTGGGCTCCGCGGTGGTACCCGCTACATTTTGTGGATAAATAGCAATAGCCTATGTAATCCAGGGTGTCAGTTACCTCCATACCAAATTTTATCTAAATTGGTCCAGCCGTTACAGCGTAAAGTAATAACAAAGTTTGTATGTTACAAACACACTCACAAACTTTCGTTTTCCTTTTAAATATTAGTGTGATGTGATTTTTAAATATTTGTAGTTATCATCTCTATTGAACTTACCCCAAGCACAGAAACAAGAAAAACAAGGCAGCCCCAAAATTCTTGATGAATAGAAATCGAATCGAATAGAATAAAAAATATATGGGTTTGACATATGTCATTGATAACATAGTCGAATTATTATGTCATCCCCATAAATTTATTCTGCTGGCAATGATGTAAGTAAAACTTAATTTAATCAAAACCCTAAGGTTGCATCATGCTTGAGACGTTACTCGTTAGCTATAACACTAATTAACCAGTCATAATGACCTCTTAATTAAAACCTAAGCAATCTTCAAGCATTTGCATAAGTCTATCTAGGATTCTAGGTCGCTACTAGCACGTGACTATATTCTTAGTACTCTGCTATTTGCGTGTTGTGTATAAATCGCAAATGAGGGGCTCTTAGATGCGTAGCTACAGCGCACTCTCTCTGCAAGGTTAAGCCGTGCTCACCGCGGTCAGCCTTGTGATGGGTGACCGTTTTGACATCTCAAGAACCTTTCTGCTTCGGAAGGCATGTTAAACCGTTCTGCGCCTGTTGTCTCTCCGGTCGTGTTCTACCGTCCCATCGGACTATGAATGAAGGAATAGGGAATGCAACTGTGTTTGCGCACTATAATATGCACTATAATATCTCTTGCGTAGTTGGCTACTGGCTAGTCTCAGCTGAGATAGGCAGTAACCGAGATTCGGTCAGGAAAACATTACATTATAGGTAAACTAGCTTCTAGCTCTTTTTGGGATAATTAATTTGAAGACCTGATTGGTGCAGTGGCTAAAAGATTTGACTGCTGCTGCTGTGCTGATTTGAGGGTTGCGGGTTCCCACACGGGAAAAACATTTGTGTGATCCGCAGATGTTTGTCCCGAGTCTGGGTATTAATTGTGTGTGTGATATTTCATATCGTAGCAAATGGAAATCCGTGATCTCTGCCTACCCCTCAGGGAGACAGGCGTGACTTTATGTATGTATATTTCGATATTTCGTGCACGATACATAAGTAACTCCAAGTATGGGGCGACGTTGTATTTAAAAAGAAATCAAAAATTCTACTAGAGCTTCTAATGGGCTTGTCATATTACTAAGAGAATTGTATCACTGGCCACAATAACAATTGAACGCTTCATATCGATGCCTGATATTGTTTTATTGACGTATCTAGGGTATATGCGATAACATATCGGTACTGAAGACAATAAATTGGTTGTATATCACACCTATTTCCTTACTGGAGTAGATAGAGAGTCACACGTTTCACAGCATTAAACTTGGGTCGACATTAGGTAACCGTTTATTTAAGCTACCGTTTTTGTGCTCACTAGTTGGCGCCACTGACGATTAAGGTCCTGAAGTAGGCCTTAGTGTTTTCAGAGTGGACTCGTCCTTTATAAAAAGTAAATTATTTTGTGTATATGTCACTAGTGACTTACTAGTAGCCCTTTCTATAAATTACAGTATACCTACTCAGTCATTCTCACAATGTTCTTGTAAACCTCTAAAAAGTTTGTGGTTATATTCAATATATCATGCCAAATTATTTACGACTTTATTCTATACAAATAAAGTCAAAGGTCACATGTCCAATGCACCAATGTCTTTTCAAATTTATGTGCGTATTATACTAATTATCAGTTGCTAAAAACAGTGAAGGAAAACATCGTGAGGAAACCGGCATTTTTCAGCCATGTTTAAGGCCTACAGGCGGTTTAAACTCTGATACTAGGTTCTTCATCAACCACTAGTTGTCTAGTTGAAGCAGAAAACGGAACCCTAGACCACGTGACCAGTTTCTGTGTTGTTCCTTGGGGTTCGAGAAGTCCCTGAAGAACTTTTAAAGGTTAGCCGGTAATGTAGAAAGTTGAAACTGGAAAACAATACGACAAAGTTGTTTAATTTCCACGAATTTTCTGTTATTACTTTCCTTATTTACTGTTGTTCTGGTCGGTTAACGTTGAGTTATGTTTTTGTGGACCCTAGTTTATGTTATGGCGTTTAACCCGTATGGAAAACGTGAAATTTAACAAATTAGGTATCAGTTGCTAAAGACGGTGAAGGAAAACATCGTGAGGAAACCGGCACACCTGAGAGATTTTTCAACTGTTTGTAAAGCCATGGCTTACAGGCGGTTTAAACTCTGACACCAGGTTGTTCATCAACCATACGATAAAAAGAGATCGAACATACAACCTTTGCAGGATTTATGGCTACATTGCTTTAGCTACTAATAGTAGAGTTTGGTCTCCGTTACTAGAATTCGTGTAACAAGACATTATTTATCTAAGATCACGATTGTCCTATAAATATTGGTCGTTTATTTAACAGTAAACAACAAATACCTTGTTATCTCTGAGCGACAACAAAAGTAATAGTCAGGGATACACGGACCATTTTTACAAGCTTTTATTTAACTTGCAATGTTTGTATATGTATGTGAGTTTGTTTAGGTCGAATCTTGCAATCTGAATTAGTACCACTTCTAGACGTCCGATTGAAATGAAGTTTTGCTTACTTAATATTTTTTTTTTTTTTTTTTTTTTTTTTTTTTTTTTTTTTTTTTTTACTTAATATGGTGACAATACAATATTTTGGTACTTTTGAGATAGTCTGATGATGGAGTCAGAATATGGTCATAGGAACTTTGAAGCGAGGCAATCCCACCGTGTTGGGCTTGTTTAATCCATCTTCACTAGTACTTTGAGCCTAGCTGGTTTAAAAGCTTGTGCTAAAATATATTTTGTTATTGTATATTTTTCATTATCATTTCACATACATTCACTCAGATAATTTTTCGTTATCCTTCCAACATGTATCGATAACTAGGTCGTCAAAAATGATTTCTAACTAGCTGTTTTTCTTTATTGTTGCTTACTATAATATTTATATAATTTAACAGCCACACTATCCAATAATTGCGTGGTACGTTATCCCGGCTCTAAGCTTTAAAGTGCTTTTGTGCTACCCCTGTTAACTACCACAATCGATAATTCTTGTAAGAGAACGTTGGACGTCTCATAAAAATAAAGCTACTCACGGAAAATTACCTTGATGGTAATCAATTTTAAAATGGTTCGTGGCTCTCTGACTAAAATATATTGTTAGAAAAATATTATCTTAACATTGTTGTTTGATGATAAATCAAGTTTGTATTACAAACTATCTATCTTATCTGACAGATTATCTTGTGAAAACTACTGCGTTAGTTCTCTGCTTCATAGATATTTTATTGGCTCTTGAAAACATGCTTAGACCGCTATTCAAATTCAAATTCAAAATGTTTTTATTTCATATAAACCTATTACAGGCGCTTATGAAACGTTAGGATGCTAATTGCACGGTTCCAAAATGTCATTCCAATGGAGAAGAACCGGCAAGAAACTCCAGAGGTTACTCATTTAAAAAAGAAAGATGGTACAATAGAACCAAACACTTGGATTTTGGGGGAAATTGCCGGCCTACCGCTTCCACTACTTCATGTTTGTAAAACGCACCCACGATACAGGAGAAATTCCTAGTGTAGTGGACGACGATATTTTTTTTTTAATACAAAATCTTGAAATAACCAATTGTAGGAATTATACCCACAAGTTTAACAGCAGCTTCGATCAACTAGATAGTAATCTTTGTGGTACCGCACTAGCGAGTGACGAGGCAATCGCTTCTTATCGTCTGTCTGTCACGAATGACAGGAGCCAAGCGCACGATGTTTGGTCGACGATCCCTGAGTAGGGCTGCCACTGAAAACAGATCGCGTCAGACTCGATTTAGCTTTCTGCCTTGCTTTTTTTGTAGCCTAGTCTGTTTCCCAGTGCTCTGAGTCCCATTCAACAGTTAACAAGCTTTATGCCATGCATCGGGCTTTCCAATTTGTACTGGTGTTGGAAGGTACTACATAATTTGAGTGTGAAACATATAAAGATTGCTTTGTTCTTTATAAGGGACACAGTGATGTGATGACAAACAGACAACCCTATTTTGACACACAATGTCAACAAATATTGGAGTTTACGACAACTTGATGTAGTTTTTATAGCAACAACTAAACGGTATGATGTGAAAAGTTTAGAGCTGAGCGATGCTAATGTTTTTGGCATTCACACAAACACACACACACACACACACACACATACCCACACAATGTGTGTATGTCATACACTCAGCGGTTTATGAACGCCAGCCAAGAAGGCGTTGACACAAGGTTACTCAGTGTGTTTTAGTACCCACATTTCGTATAGTAAATGCCAAAGTGATGTTTTTTTAAAACTTTGCCCCACACTAGGCATTTCTCCTGATTCGTGGGTGCATTCATGAAATATCACATAGGTACACGAACAATCAATCGGGACAAATCTACCGATCGAACAAAGTTTTGTCTCGTGCGGGAATCCAATCCGCAACCCTTAATGCAGCAGTCCAAACATTCGTAGCGGGATATCCGTAGTGGGCCGTTCGTAGCGGGCCGTATGTAGCGGGCCATTCGTAGTAGGTCATTTGTAGAGAGCTATTTGTAGCGGGACATTCGTAGTGGGCGTCGCCCCACTCTAGGAATTTCTCCTGTATCATGGGTGCGTTACACAAACATGAAATATCACATACACAAACACCCAGACAATAATAATATATTAATTTGTACCAGATTAGTCGCCTGTTTCAGCTTGTTGAAAGAAAGTAAAGTTGTATTTATCTACTCCAAAAATAAAGGAAATAATAATATTATAGTCCACTCCTTATCTGTTAGATTAGGGACTGACAGAATAGTAGGCGGCTTAGACAGTCAGATAAAATGTCAGCTACCGTAGAGTCGTGTGAAAATGTGGTGCTTACTGTGGTGAATGAGAAAGTTAAGAATTTGGACTGTGTTGATGATGTAGATGATGATAGTAATGGTGAGTTTGATATTTACTTAAAACTACAAGCTTACAGGTATCCCAAAACCTTTAACTTGGAAATTTGTATTGAATACTAGCTGATTCGACGAACTTCGTAACCGCCTTCTCACCATTTAAACCTTCCCTGGACTACCACGGATATTTCAAGACCGAAATTAGCCAAATCGGTCCAGCCGTTCTCGAGTTTTAGCGAGACTAACGAACAGCAATCCATTTTTATATATGAAAGATTAAACGAAACGCAAGTAATGAAACAAGAAATATGTTTGAAAATATAGATTATGGGAGAAAAAAGGCGTTTTCGAAGGATGTCACTGAATTGTAAGTATTCAGTATTGTGGTATATTTTTAACCGCCTTCAAAAAAGGGGGTTATGAATTCGGCGTGTACCCAATAATACCTATTTACTGTATGTTCACGGATTACTCCGTCAATTATTGGCAGATTTTTGTTTTTTTACTCATACCTCTATTCCCTAAGGAATAGGGGAGGAGCCTCAACATTTTGAAAAAACTTTGCATGATAAAGTACGACTAACCCCCTTACTATGAACTCTTTAAACAGGACAGTTTACGATGCGTAAGATGAGATGTAGAGCGTAAACGTTACTGTCCTGCTATAAAAGTACATGGTCCCTACCATGTACTTTTATAGCAGGACAGTACACGTTTTTCCTACGTATACATTTAGTATGAATAAATCACTGAAAAGATCCAATACTACTGCTTTGTTGGTCTAGCGGTTGCTAAGCGCGACTGCTGAGCACGAGGTCCTGGGTTCGAATCCCGGGTCGGGCAAAGTGTTATTGGGTTTTTCCATTAGGTAATTCTCAGTAGCAGCACGGAGTCTGGATTTGTGCCCGGTTGATGGCAATAGGCTCGCCCCCTATTACATTGGGACCTAAAACATAACTGGCGAAATGTGGGTGTACTAAAATGTGCACCTCTGCCTACCCCTTCGGGGAATACAGGCGTGATGTTATGTTATGTTATGTTATGTTAAGATCCAATATCATTTGAAAACGGTATCATATTCTTACGTAGGTACATTGAACTGTTGACGCGGCATAAGTAGGGATCAATGTACTAGCCGTGTGTCGCGAACTCAGCCTTTGTGAGATCAGCGGATTGAAGGGACGCAAAACGGACTGTTTTGAATAATATTGGTATTTGTGTTGGTTCGTAAGAAATAAAAATATCTGTGGGTGTGGTTGTACTGTATGTGCACCTCTGCCTACCCCTTCGGGGAATAGAGGCTTGATGTTATGTTATGTTTAAAAATATCTTGTCTAGTACAGTCAGCATTATAAGTCGCTTAACATGCTAAGAAAGCTTATGTCAATAATGAAAAGAAACAAACATCAATTCAAGTTATTGTTTCAAATCATAGAAACGTTTAAATAATGATCTGTGTATATTTTAGACACTATATAACAAGATTTTTTCTTTAATTAATGGTATGTTAATTAAAAAAAAAACGTCGCCCCGCACTAGGAATGTCTCCTGTATCGTGGGTGCGTTTCACAAACATAAAATATCACATACACAAACACCCAGACTCGGAACACACATCTGCGGATCACACAAATTTTTGCCCTTTGCGGGAATCGAACCCACAACCCTTAACGCAGCAGTCCATTTCCTTAGCCACTGCGTCAATCAGGTCGTCGAAAAAAAATATTCTTATATAATATTTTTGTGATGGATACTCTATTTGTCGAGAAAGGCTATAAAACATTTAAAATCCGCGCGGACGAAGTCGCCGGCGAAAACTAGTGAATTATAATTATCTATATGTATAGATTAACCCAAGCAAAGCCGCTGGCAAAAGCTAGTAGGCTATAGTACCCAGATAAGGTAGTAAATACCTGCTTAGAACTTGTTAAGTGGCATTTCCTGAGGTTGAGAGCCACTTAACTTTTAAATCATTTAGCATTGCGACAGTATCGATTTGAATTCAGCTTACTCCGCTACTGCATCGGAGTGGCGTGGCCGAAGCGTATTTTATAAGTACAGTCGTAGCCAAAAATATTTGACGTAAAAAATATTACAAAAATATTTCGTCCGATAATAAAAATAAAATGGTTAGTGGCCTGCTGTCAATATAGAGAATGATCTTGATAATAATGTATATCGGACTGAATTTAAGTCACGGTGGTTTATCTGAGACTAAAGCGCAGGAGTTATTTTAGTGACCAAATGTGTGTATAACGTGCGTTTTATTTTCTCTAACCGACACGACCGGAGAGGTCAGGCGCACGTCACGGTTTAACGCACTCTCCGAGACACGGATGTGTTGATGTGTGAATTACGACCACCCACCCAAGGCCTGACCGTGGCAAGGTTGCCTAACCTCAAATTGACTGCGAGATAATTACAACTACGAGCATCAAGCATTGTTTACTATCATTACTACGCTTTGCGTGCAAGTAATGGGAAATACGATGACTAATGATATAACTAACATGCGAACAAACAAACATTATAGAAACTGACTTCAGAAGTGAAATATTCCAGTTTCCTGTCGTCAAATCTAATATTAAACTGAATAAACATAAAAATATCAAGATAAACAAATTAAATATTTTTATTACTGTATTTAAAGAAAGCCAACAGTACCGGCACGTCACGTGGACTGACTATTCGTCACACATTTGAAGTACGCTTTGCCGGGCGAACGTATTCAGCCATTTTAAAATTTCGAATTTCGAACGCTATTTTTTTTTGCAAGTGTTGTGCTGTTTTTAAATATACGTAAATACGGTTTTTGTTTGTGTTTAAAGTGTCGGTTTAACGTTTCGTGTTTTGCATATAAATAATTATGTTTCTCGTGCTCTGTGTTATTTTGGGAACGCAATAGTTGTGAAATTTATTGGTTTTGAGCAGTAATGGACGCTAGTTACCCGTTTTATGTAAAGGAGGGTGATGTGTTCATTTCAACGCAACTACGCTTGAAGTGTATTGGTATTTACATACTTATGTCAGTAATTCATTGGTCTAATGGCATCATTCGTGGCTGTGGGAGACTGTTTCGGTTTGATTGTCCGGTAGAGTAAAGTACTTCATAGATATATTATTAAATTTATACTAAACAAACGCCAGGCCCCCTTACCGTGTACTCTTGAAGGAAGACAGTTATCCTTGTAGAAGCGAAATGCCTTTACATGCTGTGTAGTGTTGCATCTCGCTTACTCAACGGATGTTTCAAGAGATCATTGTAGGTGGGCAGGACTCAGGAGTATCCTAAACTGGTGAGCCTGTATGAAGAATGTGATGAGAGAGAATGATACGGAACGCCTATTATATCCCGCTATCCTTTCAAATTCAAATTCAAAATGTTTTAATTTCATATAAACCTATTACAGGCGCTTATGAAACGTTAGGATGCTAGTTGCACGGTTCCAAAATGTCATTCCAATGGAGAAGAACCGGCAAGAAACTCCAGAGGTTACTCATTTAAAAAAGAAAAATGGAGCTTTCAAGGAGTACAGGCAAAATCTTATATATAAAATTCCCGTGTCACAATGTTCGTTCCCGTACTCCTCCGAAACGGCTTGACCGATTGTCATGAAATTTTTTGAGCATATTGACTAGGTCTGAGAATCGGCCAACATCTATTTTTCATACCCTGGGTCAGCTAGTAATATACAAATGAATATAATGCTAGGAAAATTCTATTAAGCTGGTTATAGTACGCACATGAATTCGAAAAGACATTGGTGCGATCCAGGGTTTGAACTTGCGACCTTTGACTTGGCAGTCCAACGGTCTTACCTATCTATCAGTGCTTTTATTATGTATATTGTACGTATGTATTAAAACAAGAGTTATAACCGAGACGCGGTCAATGAATTGCAATACTTGCAACCGCATAACCATTATGCTAATGGACGGTTAAATTGAAAAAGTAATAGATGTTTGTGTGCAACATGTAGATATTATTATACAGTATCCTGTTTCCCTGAGGGGTAAGCAGATACTACAGATTTCTATTCGTTACTGACTGAGTAGGTGGTCTTGTCTCCGCGCAGTAGGATCTCCTGTATCGTGGGTGCGTTTCACAAACAAATTATCATATACACAAACTCCTAGACTCGAGATAAACAGCGGCGGATCACACAATTTTTTGTCCCCTGCGGTTATTCCAGCCGCTACCCCTAGTCGTGGTGGGCTAGTGGTTAACATACCGGATTTGTATGCGCAAGATTGTAGGGTTAAATACGGGCAAGTATCAATGTGACGTTTTCAATGTTATAAATACTTTCACAGTTATTCTAAGACAACACTGACTAACGGTGACGGAAAACATCGTGAGGAAACCAGGATTTAATTATCTGAAATCGCTAACCCGCAGTGAGCTAGCGTGGTGATCAATGCTCAATCCTTCTCTATATGAGAAGAGGCCTTTGCCCTGCAGTGGGACAGTTATAGGCTGTTATTATTATATTTATTATAACTGACCTGTTCGGCTCGCCACTCTAACCGACTCCGAAACTAGTCGGGCATTCCTGAATACACCCGTGAGTATAACCGGAATATACAGTAAATAATATGGATAACACTCACGAAAGTTATTATCTGATATGGCTACTATACATATTATTTGATATCATGGGTTTGTTAAGCCGTGAAAGTGCTACATAAACCAGTGATAAGGGGTTACCTTTGGCTAATGTTTTGTACGATAAGGAGTTGGTTTAGCGATTTCTATTTGCTGATAAGTGATTATTTGATTACTTTACGAACGATATAGAAGATTTAGTGTTATTTATGGGTTATATGTGTTATCTTTTGAGTTTTGTATTTTTTTACATTTTTATCTCCGCACAAATAAACGCGTTTTCTTTCTTTCTAAGCTAAATATACTTAATTGTATTTTTTTTAAACGTCGCCCCACACTAGGAATTTCTCCTGTCGTGGGTGCGTTTCACAAACACGAAATATCACATACACTAACACCCAGACTCGGGACAAACATCTGTGGTTCGCACAAAGTTTTTGCCCCGTGCGGGAATCGAACCCGCAACCCTCAGCGCAGCAGTCCAATCTCTTAGCCACTGCGCTAATCAGGTCGTCAAAATCGTATTGTATATGTATTTTAAATAATTAGTATTCATTTTAGTTTAGTATTTGATGACAAAATCCTGTTTTTAATCTCATTCTTGTTTTATTCTTTTCGTATTTTGTCTAGCAAGTTTGCAATCTTGCTGTTCGTATTTTTTCTAAATTTATATTGTTGTTTAAGTATACGGATTATTAAAAACATTACATTTTTAGCATAAACATAACATAACATCACGCCTGTATTCCCCGAAGGGGTAGGCAGAGGTGCACATACAGTACACCCACATTTCGCCAGTTACGTTTTTGTCCCAATGCAATAGGGGGCGAGCCTATTGCCATCAACCGGGCACAAATCCAGACTCCGTGCTGCCACTGAGAATTAACTAATGGAAAAACCCAGTATCATTTTGCCCGACCCGGGATTCGAACCCAGGACCTCGTGCTCAGCAGTCGCGCTTAGTAACCACTAGACAAACGAGGCAGTCAAATATTCTGTAGCCGTGATCGAAATTCGTTCAGGAACATTATAAGACAAAGATACGATTCCACATAAAAAAAGCCTCGGGTATCATTCCACAGTCGGTCAAAACAGCTTGGTAACAAAAAACATCGCGTGTAAACCGCGTGCGCTAGAAAATGACCAGTCTTCTCTAACGTACATACGATAGGTATTATGTAACATCGTTATGATGGATAAGGTTTCTATGTAGCTCTCTTTCCTTTTCTTAGGGCTGATTTCGCATAATCATCATCATTATCATCAGCCGGAAGGCGTCCACTGTTGAACAAAGGCCTTCCCCTTAGAACGCCACAATGAACGACAGCTTGCAAATTGCATTCACCGCATAATAATTGTCATTAAAATAAATTTGACATAGTTTCCATACTTACTGTCAAGATTTCAATTTTATCCTTCGAATGTAATTTATCTGATTAAAAAATCGGGCTTTAATTTACAATATATTAGTTACATACTGTTGCAATGGCCATTCCCCATAAAAAACAAAGAATATTGTAGGCACATTATCCTATACTAAGTAAGCTATTGGTTTGGTGATCGCAGACTTGATTTTGGAGTTTAAGACACGAGATTTAATATTCCTAGTATTATCTACTAGTAGTAGCGACATCTATATACTTGTTAAACTACTATGACGCTATTTTAAACTTGACGCGCTACTTGAATGGTAGATGGCACTACCACATAATATACATAACATCACGCCTGTATTCCCCGAAGGGTAAAGTTGCACATATAGTACACCCACATTTCGCCAGTTATGTTTTTAGGTCCCAATGTAATAAGGGGGCAAGCCTATTAGCATCAACCGGGCACAAATCCAGAATGCTGCCACTGAGAATTACCTAATGGAAAAACCCAGTAACACTTTGCCCGACCCGAGTTTCGAACCCGGGACCTCGTGCTCAGCAGTCGCGTTTAGCGACCTCTAGACCAACGAGGCAGTTATTTATGGCACTACCTGTAGCCAATAATTCTAAATCACGCAAACAAAGCGTTCACCTAATTGATTTTCTTTAAAAAAAAAAAACGTCGTCCGACACTAAGATTTTGTGTCGCTAGTGCGTTTTACAAACATGGAATATCACATACACAAACACCCAGATTCGAGACGAACATCTGCGAATGGTATACATTTTTGTCTCGTACTGAAATCGACTCCTTAGCGCAGCAGTCCAATCGCTTAGCCACTGCACCAATCAGGTCGTCAAATTAACAATTGTTTAAATTAAAAGTAACTCAAAATACCCCAAATTGGTTCATTAAACTCATCATTACGAACAAATTATTTTTAATTTGGGACTGAAAACGCGTAAACAAAATCAGCTGTTCCTCACATTGTCCTCAGTTATGTGGATATATGTATATATAAATATCATGTTATAAAGATACAGTTCAATGATTCTTTTACATTGTTTTTGTTTTTCTTGTTTTTAAAAAAATGTCGCCCCACACTAGGAATTTCTCCTGTGTCGTGGGTGCGTTTCACAAACATGAAATATCACATACAAACACCCAGACTCGGGACAAACATCTGTGGTTCGCACAAAGTTTTGTCCCGTGCGGGAATCGAACCAGCAACCCTCAGCGCAGCAGTCCAATCGCTTAGCCACTGCACTAATCAGGTCGTCAACGTTGGAATTTACGAACTATCATCAATCAAACATCATCATCATCATCATCATCAGCCGGAAGACGTCCACTGTTGAACAAAGGCCTCCCCCTTATAACGCCGCAATGAACGACAGCTTATACTAATATACTATACAATAATTATATTATTATAAATTATATCCACCAGGTGGACCGATAATATTGTCAGAATTGCGGGCAACCGGTGGATGCAATTGGCAAGCTGTCGTTCATTGTGGCGTTCTAAGGGGGAGGCCTTTGTACAACAGTAGACGTCTTCCGGCTGATGATGATGATACTAATATCATTAAGGCGGAAGTTTGCGATTTGTCTATGTTTGTTACTTCCTCACGCGCTAACGGCTGAACCAATTTCTATAAAATTTGGTATAGAGTTAGCTGACACCCTGGATTACCACATAGGCTTTTGTATCCCGAGCCTTGTAGCTTCCCCTTTATAGCGGGTAACATTACGCGCGAATGCTGTAGGTGGGGAACTCCTTAACAAAAAATACAAATTAAATTAACCTCGTAATAACACTAACTCCATACAGTTACCAAATAAAAACCTCATAGCTGGCTGAAATAATTTATTGTTAAGTCAAACAGTTTAAATACAACAATAATAATTTACTTACAGATATAAATCGTAATAAAATATAAGATTTACGCACTGTCTGTCTCGACTTGGTCCAAAAAAGGTTGTTTATGAGACTTGTTAATTATGCGGTTATTACAATCGATGGAATACAATCTGGCGAGGGTCGGACATGGATTGCGTAAGATATATTACGAGGGGTCGTTCAATCCATATTAAAGAATATTAAATAGGTAATCCCTGATAGGGGTCAATGTTGACCATTACGGGGGCATTATGTGACGTAAAGTATACGTCGTGGTTAACATACCGGATTTGTATGCATAAGGTTGCAGTCAAACCCGGGCAAGTATCAATGTGAGTTTTTCAATGTTATAAATACTTTCTTAGTTATTCTAAGACAACTCAACGGTGTCGGAAAACATCGTGAGGAAACCTGGATTTAATTATCTGAAATCCCCCGCAGTGAGCTATTGTGGTGATCAATGCTCAGTCCTTCTCTATACGAGAAGAGGCATTTGCTCTGCAGTGGGACAGTTATAGGCTGTTATTATTATATATATTATATAATCCCTAATAAGGGTCAATGTCAATTGACCATTATGGGGGCATAAAGTAACGTAAGTCGAACTGTGGGGCCATGTAGACTAAATGCAGGGTAGTAGGGGTCATTTTAGTTTACGAGTCCACTCTGCACAAGTTGCAAGAATCAGTTATATTTTTATATGTAATCTTTGTGTTGTGGTCAATAATTGTCTTCTTTCTTCCTTGCTAATATCACAGAGGTCTAGAAGTACTGGGGGGTCAAGTACAGACAGCAACAACTTTAAATTAAAACATAATGTGGACCTTAGTGTCTTTGTGGTAACATTTGAAGATGTCAAAGGTAGTGTCTACAGCATCCTTGCCAGTTTTCGTCATGCATCCCTTCAATATCTTCTCAGCGTCAGCCTTGTCGATGCCAGTGGGCAATTTCGTGAGAGCAACATCTAAATTCAACTTGCCGTCTTTGTTGACGATGTCGGCTTTCCTGAAGAAGCAGAAGACGAATTTCTTGAATGCCTCGTCTTCACTGATGTGGCCCTTCTTGGCTTCCGTGAGTAGTTCAGTCTTCACGCCAGTTTCCTTCATGCATTCTGCTGCGATTTCTGTTGCTTTCTCTTTCTGCGTGTCTTGGAGGTGCACGGTCTAGAAAATAGAAAGAAGAAGTTGAAATATAAATATGTGGGTCTCCTTTTGTAGATTACCGTGCAGATGCGAAGTTTTCTATAGGTTATTTATAATATTAGCCCGTTTTTATAATAAAGCCTACCATGACCCGAATTCTGGTTTATGAATAGTATTTAAATAAATTATGTTGTTTTATTTACTTGATAGGATATTTCACTTAGTATAGTCGCTTGAAAACCTGACTAGCGCAGTGGCCAAGTAATTGGTTTGCTGCGCTTAGGTTTGCGGGTTATATTCCCGGACGAAACAAAAATTTGTGTGATTTGCAAATGTTTGTCCCGAGTTTGGAAGTTAGTGTATGTGATATTTCATGTTTGTGAAACGCACCCACTACACAGGAGAAAACCTTGTGTGACGTGTTATAAAAAAAGAAGAAAAGATATAATTAAACACTTTTAAATATAAAATCAACTGCACGTAATATAATTTACTAAATACGTAATTAAATGCTTATAAATCAAATGTTAATTAGCATTAGATGGTGTTACAATGAACCTGATATGAACTAATGATTTTATATTTAATTTTAAAGCATAATAGGTAGTCTCTTAGATTCACACTGCAAGAAAACTACCTATATTTTGACGTTTAATAAAAAAAAGCCAGTAAGTTTGAAATGTATTTTAGTAAATTAATAACTAAGATTACTTTATATTTAATTAAACTATCTGTTTTCTTTACATGCATAAAGTCACGGCTGTTTTACAAAGGGGTAGGCAGAGACCACGGATTTGTTATGATCCTGACATACTTCTTTCGCCTCATTCACTCGCATCATATTCCTCATACACGCTTGTCGGTTAAGGGTACTCCTCACTTGCCCCCTTTTGTAGAAAATATATAATCGTTATACATATAACTTTAATTTGACACTTTGGCTCCTAATAATACCTCTACCATATTATACGGTTTTGTAATATAATTTTTGTTTAAAAAAAACGTTGCGCCTCTCAAGGAGTTTCTCCTGTATCGTGGGTGCGTTTCACAAACATGAAATATCACATACACAAACACCTAGACTCGGGACAAAGATCTGCGGTTCGCACAAATTTTTGCCCCGTGCGAGAATAGGCAATTGCCCCTCAACCCTTAGCGCCGCAGTCAATCAGGTCGTTTCAGGTTTGCAGCTAAAATAAAACTTACATGAGCGTGTACTCCAACGGCGAACACTACACAGAATACTACGAACGATTTCATTGTGAGAAGTTTGTGAACTGTGGGGATAATGGCCAGCACACATCTTATATAGTGAGCAAAGCAGATCAACTTGACAGGTCCGCCATGTTTGCAAAAAACGTTCCTACAAGTTTGTCGGAACTTTTTTAAAGGATTTTTTTGGTAGGTTAAGTTAGTTTGTATTATGTTTCAAGGATTGATCATTGTTTGGGATGTTCATAATGGTGGTTATTGTTAATATTAATTATTTTAGTGTTAGATAATTGTTATTGTGATTCAATTTAATGATATTTTAAAATAGAGACACGTAGTTTGGGGAGTGGGGAGGCCTTTGCCAGCAGTGGGACATTCCAGGCTAACAAAAGAAAAAGCACTTTCTGACTGCTTCGTCGTTAAGGGCGTCTTTGCATGAGGTTCGAATTCCCGTTGGGCAAAGTGTTACTGGGTTTTTCCATAAAGTAATTTTCAGTAGCACGGAGTCTAGATTTATGCCCGGTTGATAACAATAGGCTCGGCCGTGTTACATTGGGACTTATAACTGGCGTAATGTCGGTGTACTTTATGTGCTTCTGCCTTCTCCTTCGGGGTATACAGGCGTGTATTTAGCAACCGATGACTAATTGTGTGCGACGTTTTTGAGGAAGTTGGTGAGTGTTATTTACTATATATTCCGGTTATACTCACGGGTGTATTCGGAAATGCCCGACTAGTTTCGGACTCGACCGGAGCCCTTATTCGGCTCGCGACTCTGCCGCGTAACCAGCTCATGAATAAGGGCTCCGGTCGAGTCCGAAACTAGTCGGGCATTCCCGAATACACCCGTGAGTATAACCGGAATATATTATAGTAAATAACACTCACCAACTTTCGCCTTTACAATATAAGTGTTACATGGAAGTTTTGATGAGTGTTCTAGTATGTGTTGGTTGGTATCCTGCCTACCCTTTAGGGGATTACAAGCGTGAGTTACTGAATGTATGCAATATTATAGATCCGATATAGATTTGTTAATAGCTGGTTATGAAATCATCATCTGAATGTCCAAATGGCCAAAATATAATTGGTTTTTGTAATTTGTATCGGAATACAACTTCGCCTTATTAAGGGCATTGACATCGACTCTTTAATTATTGATACCGTAACTATAAATAACATCTGACACTTAATTTATTGTTGTTTTTGGAAAACAGGTACTAAAAGGAAATTAATTCAAAATAAACTGCTCCATAAGTCTTATATATAATTAATATGCCTATGTTGATAAACTATAATTTATTATACAGATAAACCAATGTATTTCTAAAGAAAAATAGTATTATACAAGGTACAAGTGTAGGTACTATTTGCGCGTCCATTTTTCGATATAACAATAGTTTTTTTTTTTTAAATAACGTCGCCCCCGCACTAGCAGTTGCTCCTGAATCCTAAGTACGTTCCCCAAACATGTAATATCACATACACAAACACCCAGACTTGAGACAAACATCTGCGCATCATAAAAATTTTGTCCCGTGCGGGAATCGAACCCGTAACCCTTAGCGTAGCAGTCTAGTCGCTTAGCCACTGCTGTATTCAGGTTATCAAGTTATAACGCGACGAGAATTTTCTAACACAAAAATCAACTGACATTGAACGACTTGGATTGGAACTTTGGACCCTAAGCTCAACAGTCGCCTTTTTGCCCCATGACCGTGACACTGATGTATTTTTTACAAAATATTAATAGAGTCGCAAAAAATTATTACATAGACAATTAGATATCATAAAAAAATTGGTATGTTCAACTTTTGTGTGGAGAAAAAATATTAGGTATTAGGCTGTTACATAAAACAGAATTATGTCATATCAATTACTTTTTAGGGATCCTTACTAAATAGAAAAGCCGTACGCACAGAACAAGAACATCGAACGCTTCGTTTTCACGTGTGTTCCACTAATGAACATCGCACTGTGTGTTCGTCTAAATTGTTCGTTGCGATCCAACTGTACCATAATCTCCACGCTTTGCAAGCGGCTTGGGGATCGCAGTATTGATGGCGAAGTTACAGAGACCGCTGCTGCCCATCTTTTGGATTTTCCTTTAGTCTCCTCTTACGGCACCCATGAGAGAAAAGGGGGTGGTCAATTCTAGACCGGATACCACTCGGCAATTCACACTTACCGGTTTGGTTTTTACCAGTTTTTACTAATGAAAATGCCAGTCATTATTTGACGTTCGTTAAGTTAATTAGTTGGCTGCTTAATGTCTTTGTGGTGGTAGAGTAGAGGCAAGGTTTAACTGATAGCAATAGATTACCGGTGCTATGCTCTCGTGTTTAGATAACAATAGCCCCCTAACCATGAGCTCTTGAAGCAGGCAGTTTACGTTGTGGAAGTGAGACACCGCTACGTGCAGGGTAATGTGTCAGGTTGTTGTTTAAGAAATTATTTTAAGTTCTGGATTCATGCTTGAAACATAACATAATATCACGAGTGTATTCCCCGAAGGGGTAGGCAGAGGTGCGCATATAGTACACCCACATTTCGCCAGTTTCTTTTAGGTCTCAATGTAATAGGGAGCGAGCCTATTGCCATCAACCGAGAACGAATCCAGACTCCGCGCTGCTACTGAGAATTACCTAATGCAAAAACCCAGTAACACTGCCCGACCCCAGATTCGGAGCCAGGACTTCGTGCTTAGCAGTCGCGCTTAACAACCGTGTCGGGCAAAGTGTTACTGGGTTTTTCCATTAGGTAATTCTTAGTAGCAGCACGGAGTCTGGATTTGTGCCCGGTTGATGGCAATAGGCTCGCTCCCTATTACACTGGGACCTAAAAACATACCTGGCGAATTGTGGGTGTACTGTATGTGCACCTCTGCCTACCCATTCGGGGAATACAGGCGTGATGTTGTGTGTGTGTGTGTAATCTAGTTGTCAAATATTACATCTAGTCTCCTTAGCTTTTTCTATTGTTTTTTTATTAAATCGGTTTATTGCACTCTGTTTGGTAATCAAAACTAGTTTGTCTCATCTGGTTTTACAGTTAAAAGATTATACACTCTAGACAGGCGGTGTGGCCAGTTTTTTGGCCTTTATTTAATATATTGTATATTGATTTTGTTTAAAGATAAATGGGATCAAATTTATTTATTTGATTCTTCATTAGGTAATATTAAAAATCGACTCCAAGATTCCACCTGCGAATTTTGCCAAGTGGAATGTTTTTTTCTAGTAAAGTGTATTTTCCTAAGATTGAAATCTCGTTTTTATTTATAAAAATCCCACTCCTCATACTAGGAATTTCTCCTGTATCGTGGGTGCGTTTCACAAACATGAAATATCACATACACAAACACCCAGACTCGGGACAAAATCTGCGGATAACACAAATTTCTGTGCCCGTGTGGTACTTGAAGTCGCTAACCCTAGAGCAGCAATCGTTTGGTTCCTGTGCCAATTTGGTCGTCAAATGCTTGCCATTTATTACATTACGTGGGATTTATGGGTAACAAAATGTTGGCTTTCTTATCGTATGGTTGGTGAACAACCTGGTGTCAGAGTTTAAACCGCCTGTAGGCCTCTGACATGGCGACACACGCCGTTGAAAAATCTGATGATATTTGACTTGGCTGTCCAACGGTCACACCACTCGGCTATCAGTGCTATATTATGTAGAAATAGAAATCCTTGGCCCTATCACTTGGGGATATAGACTACATTCCCTGATTATATGCAAAAGGGAAAACAACTAATCACCTTATGCCAATTGCAATAAATGTCCACATTACCCTGACCGTGTTTTATAAAGGAAGTCGCCAACTATCAATGGTCAATTGCCACTGTTGCCAGCTGACCCGGGCCGGTGTAAAACACCTTATTTGCAACATAATCTAGAATAAACCACTCAAGGTGCATTTAGGAACAGGTTTGGTCAGTTTCTAGTATACCATTTATCCTTAAACTGACCTTATTTTAAATTATTATGTTTGTCGTTATCCTTTAGTGTTTACTTCCAAACTACGTTTTTAATTTTATTTATGGCCTTCGCGCATAATATGTGCTATATTATAAACCTCTGACACTCATGTGTTGATAAGGTCGCCTTTCAAATAAACATAATGAAATCATAATCGGCTCATCCGTTTCGGAGCTGCGATGCCATGGACAGCACACATCAAACTTATTGAAACATTTTTTATTGGGTGTTAAATATAGAACATAGTCAGACATTGAGATCGTAGGAAGGCTTAATGACGTATTATCACCCTTTAGATTCTTTTTTTTTCATAGCCTATTTTGTTTCCCACTGCTGGGCATAGGCCTCCCCTTTCTTCTTCGAAACCATTCTATCTTTTGCAATATCTAGCCACGAGCGTCCCGCATATGTGACGAGATCATCACACCACCTTCGACGTGGCCACCTCGACGGCTATGTCCTCCCTCAGGCGTCCAGTGAGTGATGATGTTGGCTCATCTGTCGGGGTGCATTCGCGCATTATATTCTTACGTAAGAAACATAACATCATACCTGTAGTCCCCGAAGGGGTAGGCAGAGGTGCACATATAGTACACCCACATTTCGCCAGTTATGATTTAGGTCTCAATGTAATAGGGGGCGAGCCAATTGCCATCAACTGGGCACAAATCCAGACTCCGTGCTGCTACTGAGAATTACCTTATGGAAAAACCCAGTAACACTTTGCCCGACCCAGGATTCGAACCCAGGACCTCGTGCTCAGCATTCGCGCTTAGCGACCACTAGACCAACGAGGCAGTCAATCTTACGTAGTAAATATTAAAAAGGGGGAAGGCGTTCGGCCTATTCTTCTCTTCTCATCTTTTACTATATAGTGGGGGAGGGGCTCAAAAACTAGCAAAAATAAGGTTTTACGTAACTATTGAATGTCCCCATAGAAATAATGTTCCAACATACATAGTGAGTGTACAATCTAGTATTTATGCACTCTAGTTTAGCAGACAGACGTAGCGCTCGTTGTGGACAAATGCACACTTATATTTAATACCTTTGACCTATAAACGTCACACTCGGGGATGGTGTTATGCAGCAGGCTAGTGTCTAATATATATTCTTTGGACCGGACATCTATATCACAGACTGGCGTCAAGTGTAGACAGAGACAGTTGGAAGGAGGGCAGGGTGGCCTTTTCCCCTTCAGTGGGGCAGTATGGGCTGATAATAATTATACAATAGTGTCGTATGGTTGATGAACAACCTCATGTCAGAGTTTAAACCGCCTGTAGGCCTCTGACATGGCGACACACACCGTTGAAAAATCTCGCAGGTGTCCCGGTTTTTTCATAATGTTTTCCTTCACCGTTTTTAGGAACTGATAACTAATTTACAGTACGCATATGAATTCGAAAAGACATTGGTGCGTGCCGCGAACCTTGCGACCTGTGACATAACAGTCCACGGTCATTATACTACTCGGTTATCACTGCTGTTACAATAAACATTGCACTATACCACATAACACCGACCCCAGTAATCTGGAATGCTGAACGATCGGGTGACAACCTCATTGAGTCGGTTATGGTTTACTTGTTGTGACTATTATAATGTGATGTAGCTCTACAGCTTCCATATTGATCACGCTAAAAGCTTTTAATCGATTTCAACGAGGAGTTCTGTATTTGACTGTACTCCGTTTTGCGTGTATGTTTTTACTGCGAATATCTCGACCATTTTGCCCAGATTGTTACATAAACTAGTATTAGGACATTAAAGTTTATGTAACAATCTGGGCGAAGACACTGACTCCTGTAACACAGGTTATAAACCTAGCACGGGTGTCAGGGTTTCACATAACTGTATCTACCTCTTTTTATGTCAATACATTTTTTATTATTTTTTATTATTATTTTGCTCAAACCCAGAATCGAACCCAGGATCTAACGCTCACCTGATGCGTTTTATTAGTATTACTTGCAGCGAGAGGTCTCTTATGTTTTAAACTATTTCAGACCCTTCTTATCGTATGGTTGGTGAACAACCTGGTTTCCTCACGTTTTCCGTTACAGTTAGTGGGTGTCTTAGAATAACTAAGAAAGTATTTATAACATTGAGGAAGTCACATTGATATTTGCCGGGGGTTTGAACTTGCAATCTTGTGCAAACAAATCCGGTATATTAACCACTAGGCCACCACAACATTGAATATTTAAAGTAAATCAAAATATAATCATTATTTGTAGACATAGGTAGTACAGATTACATTAAAAGGAGGAAATTTAGAAGTCATATAATATGAATAAATCGATCTATATCAAACCGAGACGCGGAGTCTTGCCATTTTAAGCAAAACGAAGGTCACACACAGAAATAACTTTCTTTTGAAGCCAACGTATTAATCAATAATTCTGTTATGGTGTTTTTATATCGGGTTCTGAAAGGAAACGCACGATTTTACTTTATTTATGGCATAGTATACCTACCTATAAAATATATTCAATTGGCAAGCTGTCGTTCATTGTGGCGTTCTAAGGGGGAGGCCTTTGTTCAACAGTGGACGTCGTCCGGCTGATGATGATATAATATATATGTAACATCTTGCCTTAAGAAGCTCATCTACATATCTACCTTGTATGTCATGATCTGCAAGGTTAAGCATCGCTTAGTGCGGTCAGTTCTCAGATGGGTGACTGATCTCGCTGTGAGTGTGATGCCTCCTTGCAGAGTAAAGTCAAACCGTTTGTCCCGCATCTTATTTCACACCGGCCATGTTGGATCTTTTTGCGTACACTTGTGTATGTAGAATGTTCTCCTGACCGAAATTCGGTAACTACGCAGTAGATATTATAATGCACAAGCATGCGTGCAGACACCGGTGCACTCCCTATTCCCTCACTCTTATAGTCCGATGGGACGGTAAGACACGACCGGAGAGATCAGGCGAAAGACCAACGACTTAACGTGCCTTTCGAAGCACGGAGGTGTTTCGAGCTCGACGTGTGAAAATGGTCACCCATCACAAGACTGACCGCCTGACCTCGCAGATAAACTGATCTGCCCCTCACGTATAATAATATATCTGCGTTTGTAGTCTCAATTGAAATTTCCCATTATAACTGACATCCATCAGGACAACTCCTTGCCTTAACTGGGTATCGAAACCCTTCACGTTTGTGACAAAAGCATCGACAGTACAAGGGTACTTATAGAACAATTTACGTCAAACCCCCCATTGTGTGCTGGCCTTTTGTCTTGAGAACAAGAGGTAACCTCTGTAATAATCGATACATATTATAGCCATTTCTTTGGTCATTTGAGTCGTGATTAACCACACACTTAAAACCAACGCGGACCGGGAAGGCAAGGCAAGAGATTAAAATTTTTACCAATGGACGTTGAAACGTATTGTTATAGAAATCACACTTCGCACTCATATTATAAAGGCCAAAGTTACAGCCGCTTATGGAATGTCAAAATGCTAGAAATTCTAAAAATATCTTTGTATATACCCATACATACAAAAAGTCATGCCTATTTCCCGGAAGGGTAAGCAGAGACCACGGATTTCCATTTGCTACGATCCTGACAACTTCTGTCGCCTCATTCACTCGCATCACATTCTTCATACACGCTCGTCGGTTGAGGGTACTCCTCACTTGACCCTTTTGTAAAACATCTCCGATCTGGTCCAAATATGTTTGCCGAGGTCATCCCCTTTCCGATATTCCAATAACATTCGACTGATATATTTGCTATACCATTGTTTGAAGTACGTAATACCTGTAGTCTACGAATAATTTGTTGTTAAACATCGGATTAAGAATTCTTAAAGTATACAGACTCTCGGGCCAGTAGCTATAAGGCTTCTTGACTTATCCGTTGTCATGGTGACGAGCTGATAATATTAAAGTCGATAAAAACACTTAGGATTAACCTAATCCACAATTGAAATCCCAGTATGTTGTGGTATAGCGGTTTTGTATAGTTATTTATTAGTTACATAATTTTTGTCCTTTGTACGGCAAAAGTACTGAAGCGATTATGAGTGAATTTGAAATGAAGGTAGCTTAAACTTCGGAAAAGGACATAGCCTACTTTTTGTCCTGGATTAGATGCTTTGCGGAAAAGTGACGAGTTCAAGTTCTGGTGTTCTTTAAGATAGAACAAACATACATATATCTATTGCTAAAATCATAACCCTTCCTTTAGGCTTCGTCATAGTCGGGTAAAAAAGACTTGCAATATTGCTTACTAGGCATATGCGGTAGTTCAAGAATCTGGTTATAAACTCACTCGCATATACACATGGTATGACAGTTGACACACACAACAAATGCACTCACACATTTACACACACACACACACACAAACTCACGCACACACACTACTTGACGAAATAGCTTGTCGAATTAATTTGCTCGATAGTCATTGCAAATTGTGTGTAACTGATAACAAAATACATTTCGTACGATTGTATGCCACAGTAGAGATACCAATATACTTTAAAGTTGACGTTGTGTGCGTTAGATTAAATAATAATAGTGGCTAACACCTAGAGGTGATTGTTAGGCGGTTGGGTCAACGGCTTGATGCGGAAAGCGGTACTCCTCGACACGGATTGTGAGGCGGTTCCTCTCTCTGGAACCTTAACCGCTGGTGACTTGGACCCTGTTCCCGCTGGTTGGGTCCTATTTCTAATCCCCGACGTAAAAACGATGGTGTTATAAATTTGACGTGTCTTTGTGTGTGTCTGTCTGTGGCTTCGTAGGTATGGAAAGGATGAACCGATTTTGATATTGTTTTTTTCTTAATATTGTATTTTCATATAAATATTTAGAAATGTAATAATAAAGGAGATAATAATAGTGTTAAATATCGTAATGGTTGATACTAGTCATGCAGTGGTCGAAATTCATAATTATTATATTTAAATTTTAGATTGAATTCTGCATTTCTCCATAATTATACAATTTATCTGTGCCAAATTTCTCTCTTTTTGTTCAATTTGCAACGGGAACAAAGATGTGTAATCACTTATTAATGTAACATTTTAAAATTTCTATGCCTTTCCATTTATTCTGATGTGTTTATTCTTCTCTATAGGAGTTACAACTTAAAATAGGTAGTGCAGTGACTTTGACTGTGTTGTTTTGTTCGGTAGATTTTGAAATTTAGTCAGTGTAATATATTGCTTGGTAGACATTAAATAACGTAATATTGTGGCAAAAAAGTTAAATATTTAGTGGCAATGGAAACGATTTTAGAGAAGAAGAAGTTAAAAGAAGCAAAGAAGAGATATTCTATTGTGTCTGGAAGTGATATCTGTAAGTTGGTCTTCTCTTGTCTCCAGTCAAATCTAACGTCCAGTCTAAAGACTTTAAGACTAAGCGCGACTGCTGAGCACGAGGTCCTGGGTTCGAATCCCGGGTCGGGAAAAGTGTTACTGGGTTTTTCCATTAGGTAATTCTCAGTAGCAGCACGGAGTCTGGATTTGTGCCCGGTTGATGGCAATAGGCTCGCCCCCTATTACATTAGGACCAAAAACATAACTGGCGGAATGTGGGTATACTATATGTATACCTCTGCCTACGCCTTCGGGGAATACAGGCGTGATGTTATGTTATGTTTACCCTTGTAGAATTTTGTAAATTCACGTTGTTTTAAATAGTACACTTTACGTTAAATAGCTTGTGTGTTCAGTTTTACAATTCACTAATAAACTACGTGGTACGTAGACCGAAACTATGTGAAAAACGTGCATACATTACCGAGATAATTCCGACGTTTAAATAGGGTAATTAAAACGTGTTAACTTTAAAAAAATGACCTTTTTACTTTACCATGTGGTATCGGGTTAGTTCTTTTTAATTTTACGGGTTAGAATAGAATAGAATAGTTTATTTGTTTGAAATAATGGTGTTTACAGGTAGTTTTTGTAAAAATAGTCTCACATATTTCGCCTACTTTCTTCGGCATGCAATAACATAATACATTTAGCCTTCAAAATTTGTGAAACGATGGACATGAAACATAACATCACGCCTGTATTCCCCGAAGGGGTAGGCAGAGGTGCACATACAGTACACCCACATTTCGCCAGTTATGTTTTGTTGTGTTGTGCAAGGAATTAATCATTTCACAGATGTATATGTGATAGTACCCGTAAATCCCAGAACGAAGCAGTCTTTGTTACCTGTAAAGAATAAAGTACTTGATAATCCATCTGCTTCTCTACGCTATTGCTATGCCATGCATCAAGGCAATGAAGCTCGAGGCGATCCAGAGAAATGACTTGACTGTCTTGGAACCCGCAACGAAATTCGTCATAAAATGATACATTAGGTATAGGAGTAGGATTATAAATCGTTCTTTCGCATTACAAGGGTATAATCTCAAAAAAGACGAATTATTATATTATTAATTCAAGAGATAAGAGACAAGCTAAAGACAGAGAAGGTTGGCAGAGAAAAGGGTTCTAGACCCAGCAGTGGGTGATACCGGGCTGCAATGATGATTATGATTCAAGAGTTAATATTGGCGTTACTGAACATATCCGTATACTTAACTCAATTACGTTATTATTTTGAGATAGTACACTTTTGCGAAGAGACGCCGCGTAAAGTAACCTATGTCCTTACTCGGGTCTTAAACTCTCTACATGCCAAATTTTATCAAAATCCGTCCAGCGGTTTAGTCGTGAAGGCGTAACAGACAGAGTTCCTTTCACATTTATAACATTAGCATATAAATATGGATGTCTAAACCTCATCATTGTTCCAGGGTCATCATCAGACGAGGATGAAGGAGTACAGCCCCATGAGAAGGCGATAGCAGCTGGCCAACCAAACCCGGCGTACTGTGTGCGCAATGTGGAACAGCATGCCTTCGGGAGACGGGAGATTGAGATCGCCGAGCAAGAGATGCCGGGCATCATGGCGCTTAGAGCCAGGGCCAAGGAGGACAAGCCGCTGAAGGAGGCGAAGGTTAGTGGCGGTATTTTTATGAGGAGGAGAAATTGAGGAGACAGATATAAGTTTCAGGATAAAGGAATTCTTGGAAACAATTCTGACCTAGTTAAAGCTGTAATCTTATCTATGAATATGTATAATAGTTAATGCTTTTATAAATAATCTGACCAGTAACTGATATAAAATATTGTCGGGTCGGGCAAAGTGTCACTGGGTTTTTCCATTAGGTGATTCTTAGTAGCAGCACGGAGTCTCGATTTGTGCCCGTTTGGTGGCAATAGGCTCGCCCCCTATTACATTAGGACCTAAAAACATAACTGGGGAAATGTGGGTGTACTGTACGTGCACCTCTGTCTACCCCTTCGGGGAATACAGGCACGATGTTATTTTTGTTTTTTAAAGTTACTCTATTGTGCCTGCTCCGACATCCTTTTGTTTATCCACAGATAGTAGGCTGTACACACATAAACGCTCAGACGGCGGTGCTGATCGAGACTTTAGCAGCCCTTGGAGCTACTGTCCGCTGGGCCGCTTGCAACATATACAGCACGCAGAATGAAGTGGCGGCGGCATTGGCACACGCTGGTAGGAACCTCTTGATCCTCGTGTAATATTTGACATTATAAGAATATGAATAGTTTATTTGCTTGAAATAATGGTGTTTACAGATAGAGTTTTTGTAAAAATAGTCTCACATATTTCGCCTATTTTTTTCGGCATGCAAAAACAAAATACACATTAAAATTAAGTTAACAACATACAAGTGTATCAACTTAACCTATAACATATTACAATTATTGTAATCAACAAATAAAATATAAAATTGAAAAGTCTCTATTTCCCCCTATCTTCCATTGCACTCTTAGGGTACGCGATCTTCGCCTGGCGAGGGGAGAGCGAGGAGGCGTTCTGGTGGTGCATCGACCAGTGCTGCACCCCCACAGCGGCCTGGCAGCCAAACATGATCCTGGACGACGGAGGGGACGCCACGCACCTCATGCTCAAGAAACATGCCGCCGCCTTCAAACATATTAAAGGTAAAAACCGCATCGAATTTGGTTCTTCCGTTCGGTGGTGATGCTACACACAGACAGATATACAATTATACAGGTTAAACAGATAATTTTGCTCTTTTTTCTTCGGCGGTTAAATAGACAAGAACGTTATATTTTAATAATAAAATTAAGACCTAGAATTCGAGCCAAGACCTAAGGCTTACAGGTCGCGCTATGCAACCACTTAGATCAACGAACTGTTAAAATAGTCTAAATTGAATACAAAAGGGTCAAGTGAGGAGTACCTTAACGACGAGCGTGTATGCGGAATGAGTAATGTGATGCAAGTGAATAAGGTAAAAGAAGCATGCTAGGATCGTAGCAAAGGGAAGTCCGTGGTCTCTGCCTACCCCTCTGGGAAATAGTCGTTATTTTATGTCTGTATGTAAATTAAATATATAATTATAATACCTTAGCACACGACCGAATAAAGTGGAAGAAGTTAAGGGAGGCCTTTGCCTTGCAGTGGGACAACACAGGCTGTTAAAAAATATTTTTTTTTTATATATTATCAATTTATGTACACACAAGATACGGGATAAAATTTTCCATCTTGAGCGTCTTTCCCGCATCTCTTATCACCTCTCATCTTCCTCCAGGTATCGTGGAGGAGAGCGTGACAGGCGTGCACCGGCTGTACCAGCTCAGCAAGGCAGGCAAGCTGTGCGTGCCAGCCATGAATGTCAACGATTCCGTCACCAAGACGAAGTTCGACAACCTATACTCGTGTCGGTGAGTCTGTTGGTGTGGCTATATCATTTTAGGGTTCATTTTGGGGCTGAATATCATCACACTATATTGTAGAGGTGAAAGTTTGTGAGTGTTTGTTTGTTACTTCTTCAGTCTTAAACTGCTGGCCCGATTTTGATTCGGTATGAAGGTAGCTTGTCAGCTACCTTTTAATCTATAAATATAACCTATGTGTTAATCCATGGTGTTCCTTGGATTAACACTTAGGTTAGTTTTATTCTAAAAAATGTAGCGGGTAATACCGCGGGGTGTAGCTAGTTAGAAATATAACAAAAACATAGAGAAATAAACAGCTGATAACAAATGAAAATTATAATATTTGAAATCTACTTATAATTTTATGTATGACTATCACATTTCCCGCGATGATTTCACATTTTCTAATACACATAGTCTCAACAGCGCCACCTAACGATCCAAACTAACAAAAAATAACATTCAATCCCACCAGAAGGAAAGAAACTACGAACACTCGCTACACACACACTTTGCCCAACCCGGGATTCGAACCCAGGAAACATCCGCCTTCGCCCTCAGCGATCACTAGACCAACAAGTAATAAAGTATATTCTATTCTATTAAAAGTTGTAATAATGTTGTCCACAGGGAAAGTATAATAGACGCGTTGAAACGCAGCACAGACCTCATGTTCGGCGGGAAACAGTCCGTGGTCTGCGGCTACGGGGAGGTGGGGAAGGGGTGCTGCCAAGCTCTCAAAGCGCTAGGATGTGTGGTGAGTGACATATTATATATTACATGACTTTTTGTATTTTTTATGCATGTTGCCATGCTAGGCTTAAAATTTAAATTGATTAAGGGAAACTTGAAAAGTGATGGACACGAGCGGGACTCGAACCCGCGACAGTCGCGCCACGGTACGGCGACTGTCGCGGGTTCGAGTCCCGCTCGTGTCCATCATTTTTTCAAATATTATATATTGTTTTTTTGCTATCCTGGAATGTCCCACTGCTGGGCAAAGGCCTCCCCACTCTTTTTCCAAATCTCCCTGTTACCACCTGCCAGCGACCTGACCAGAAATAATTCAACAAACTTACATTATTTGGATATTATTCTTAAATATATGGGCAAATCCGTGGTCTCTGCCTACCCCTCAGGGAAACAGGCGTGACTTTATGTATGTATGTATATATGGGCAGTTGGAAGAGAAAAGTCCTATACGTGTTGCAAGTTCTGGTTTTTGTGTGCCGAGTCATATCCGGCCTAGAATTGGCCGCCCCCTTTCCTCCCGTGTGTGTCGTAATACGACTAAGGGACAATCCAGAAGATGGGCAGCAGCGTCTTCTGTAACCTTTTTTTTGTTTTTACCGTGAGGGAAATGCGTTACGCATCCCTCGCCGTTGGTAGACGACGGGGGTATGTGTGACTCTCCCCCGAACCCAATAAGATCCGGGGGCCTACCCACTAAAAACCTCACCTGCCTGCTCTGCGTTTGGATGGCGGGGAGGCGGGATCGGTCTTCTGTAACCTAACCTAACCTAGCAGAAATCTGTTTAGTAGCTATGTAGCCCCTCAAATGGGGCGACGCCGATTTTAGCATGACAAAATGGTATATCACCTTGACAAATTCTTGTATCCGTCCAAGAAAGACATTTAATATGTAATATTTGCAGGTGTACGTGACAGAGATAGACCCAATATGCGCGCTGCAAGCCGCCATGGATGGCTTCAGAGTCGTGAAGTTAAATGAGGTGAGTTATCTACATTTAATATATAGGTTGACGTTGACGACCTGATTGGCGCAGTGGCTAAGCGATTGAACTGCTGCGCTAAGGGTTGCGGGTTCGATCCCTGCACGGGGCAAAACTTTGTGCGTACCACAGATATTTGTCCCGAGTCTGGGTGTTTGTGTATCTGATATTTCGTGTTTGTGAAACGCACTCACGACACAGGAGAAATTCCTAGTGTGGGGCGAGGTTTTTTTTTTTTTAAAAAAGAAAAGATTGTGTACCCGGGGATGTGCCACATAGGCGTTGCATGGGGAGGTTCCGGAGTTGGTCTTCTTAGAGGTCCCGGGACTTCCCTCGTTTGTGCAGATGGTGACCACCGGGGTGGTTTTAGTGAGGTACATAGAAATCCCACACTCCCCGGTCCCTACGCCATAGGGGCCGGGTGCCTTTTGAAGGTTACCACCCGAAAAAAAAAAAAAAGGTAGTGTACCATGGTAGTGAAGCATAGTAGTGTAACATGGTGGTAAACTCGAACTGAATAATGAAATTATTACCATAAAGAAGACATTCGACGACATTAGCTATGTTTTTACTTGCATTTATGTATGTTTTTTATAATTTATGAAATGTCAAATAAAGACGGATAGTATATTTTTATTCTAATTACAGTAATTTTGACTTATCTGTGTCCGGTTAATGGCAATAGGCTCGCCCCCTATTGCATTGGTACCAAGAAACATAACTGGCGAAATGTGGGTGTACTATATGCACCTCTGCCTACCCCTCCAGGGAATACAGGCGTGATGTTATGTTATGTTAATAACTTTTTACATATAACATCACGCCTGTATTCCCCGAAGGGGTAGGCAGAGGTGCACATAATAGTACACCCACATTTCGCCAGTTATGTTATTAGGTAACTTTTTACGATCATTGTATTTCAGGTGATACGCCAAGTGGACATTGTGATAACAGCAACGGGCAACAAGGGAGTAGTGACGCGCGAGCACATGGAGCGCATGAAGAACGGCTGCGTCGTGTGCAACATGGGCCACAGCAACACGGAGATCGACGTGCACGCGCTGCGCACGCCCGACCTGCTGTGGGAGAGGGTCCGCAGCCAGGTACACGACACCAGCAGGTGGAAGACCTCCACTGTTGAATAATGCCCCCCCCCCCCCCGCCCCCTGGAACGTCACAATGAACGACAACTTGCCAATTGCAGCCACCGGTTGCCAGTAACTCTCTATATTGTCGATCCACCTGGTGGGAGGCCTGCCAACGCTGCGTCTGAGTTCGTGGTCGCCACTCGAGAACCTTTCTTCCCCAGCGGTTATCGGATCTTCGACTGCGAGCTGGTCAAAGACCTTCGTCTAAAGACACTGCGGAATGGACTACAGCTCATAGGTGTAGTTTCATCATCAACATCAGCCGGAAGACGTCCACTACTGAAGTATTGTTTAGTCGATGACAACTCAAACGACACACGTCTAGATGTTTATTTATGTGATATTTCATGTCTGTGAATAAGCAGAAGGAATTCCTAGTTTGGACCATTAGTGATGAAATGATAACAAAGGCAATCTATTAGTATAAACTATTTAATTAACACGTAAGTATTTAACATCGATATGACAGAGCACAGTGACATAGACGAGAGAGAGCGCCTAGAGTAAAAGTACGAGTACACATAAAATATGTTAACTATTTATTTTCGCGTAGGCGTCCATAGTTCTAACAATTAGTCCAACCAGCCAGTTGTCGACATAGCTACTAAAACCCCTATTCCCCCCCACAGGTAGACCATATAATATGGCCCAACGGCAAACGCATAGTGTTATTAGCTGAGGGTCGACTTGCAAACCTATGCTGTTCATCATTACCATCGTTCGTGGTCTCCGTGACGGCGGCGACGCAAGCGCTGGCGCTGATCGAGCTGTATAATGCGCCGCACCATCGGTATAAGGTGAGGAGGGTGGAGGAATGTAGAGGAGGATGGAGGAATGTGGAGAAGGGGTAAGGTTATGTGGAGGAAGTTAGAGGAAAGTTGAGGAGGATGAGGGAGTGTTCCGAAAGATGAGGGAGTGTTCAGGAGGTTGTAGGAATGTTGAGCAAATTAGGATAGGGAAATGAGGAGGAAGTTGGATAATTGGATGAATGACGATATGGTTAGAAGCATGTTGAGGAATTTAAAGGAATGTTGAGGAGGATGGAGGAATGTTTAGGGGGATGAAGGAGTATTCAGGAGGTTGTAGGAATGTTGAGGGTAGGGAAATGTAGAGGAAGTTGGAAGAATGTTAAGGAGCATGCAGGAATATCGAGGTGGTTAATTTAGGGAGGTTTAAGAAATGTAGAATTTAGAGAAATGCTGAAAAGATAAGTTTTATAGAAAAATATATGTATAGTGAATGTTTGTTAATGTAATAAATATAATTTCCAGGCGGACGTGTACCTATTACCAAAGAAAATGGACGAGTACGTAGCGAGCCTGCACCTGCCCACGTTCGACGCCCACCTCACAGAGCTGACGGACGAGCAGGCGAAATACTTAGGGTTGAACAAAGTAGGTCCCTTCAAACCCAACTACTATAGGTACTAGCACAGAATCGCATATCGCAACAATAACGATAGGCGGCGTTGAAACTGCCACGATGTCGTCACGCAATCGTATCGCAGTCGTCACGTAGTCGTCACGCAGTCGCAACGGAGTCGTCACGCTGTCGTGTCGCAGTCGTTACGCTGTCGTGTCGCAGTCGTCACGCTGTCGTGCGACGTAGGTAAAACGCGGCGTTTTAGCATTAGATATGTTTGCTTTGTGTATTATTTGTTAGTATGATTTGTATGGACGAGTTTTGTATTATATGATATTAAAATCGCTGTGTTGATAATGTAGAAGTTTTAATCGATTTTGTAGGAGTGCAGTTTTGTGTTGATATCGAAGCCTGGACTTTTTGATGCGCCTGCGCAGATTTGTTGAATAAATAAATTATGATATTTCTAAGGGCTTTGTGTGCGTTAATCTATTGGTGAAATTATTTACTAATTAATTATTAAAACGGTATTTTAGACGGCTGGGCACGCGATGTCTTGGTTTCGAATTCTGGATTAGGAAAATTATCAGTAACAGCACTGAGTCGGGATTTGTGCCCGGTTGATGGCATTAGGCTCGCCCTATCGCCTATTACATTGGGACCTAAAAACATAACTGGCGAAATGTGGGTGTACTATATGTGCACCTCTGCCTACCCCTTCGGGGAATACAGGCGTGATGTTATGTTCATAATTTTTTCCCTATAGAATAACGCGATCAACCCTCTTAGGCCTTAGTCAATATTAATTTATGGTTTTTAACCAAAAAAAGAATAACCATAAAAGAGTATACCGTAAAATGGGTTGAATCTAACTTCAGGGTGAATAGAGACCAAACTTAGAAACTTAACATTAATCCTCTTACTTATAAACCATGATAAACCCTCTCTTAACTTAACCACTGCTTAAGTGTATTCCTATCTTTATTCTTAAAAAAAAACATAACTGGCGAAATGTGGGTGTACTATATGTGCACCTCTGCCAACCCCTTCGGGGAATACAGGCGTGATGTTATGCTTTTATCTTTATTCTTTGACAATGCAAATGACAGTGAACAGCTATATTGTAATTAATTGTTCAACAGTAACTATTTTTATAAGTAAGGGGTTATATTATTACAGGTGTATAAAAAAAACTAGTTTGTTGTATAGACAACAATCTGGAGTCTTTATACAATTAAATGAATAAATAAAAGTTAATATTTTACTAACAATCTGTACTCCTTTTCCAAAAAAACAATTTCAAAGTGTTATCTCTATTCACCCTTAAGTTTCGATTCACCCAACCTTATCCGGTATTTAGATAATATTATGTTTTAGACAAAAATTGCACTTAAGATATTATTATTATTTAGCCAAAAATGTGAATGCAATTATGTGATAATCAACACTTGATTTGGTGCAATAATTATCTTATTATATGTTAAAACATTACTCCTGTATTTCGTTGACTTTTCATTAAAAAACTAACATTATATATATGGGGTCAAATTTATTATAATAACAGCCTATAACTGTCCCACTCGATCCCCAAGCCTGTCAAGCGTGGGGATTATGGCAACCCACCTCTTTTAAGGGGCCTTTGTTCAACAGTGGACGTCTTCCGGCTGATGATGATGATGTCCCACTGCAGGGCAAAGGCCTCTTCTCGTATAGAAAAGGGTTGAGCATTGATCACCACGCTAGCTTACTGCGGGCGGTTTCAGATAATTAAATCCAGGTTTCCTCACGATGTTTTCCGTCACCGTTAGTCAAAAATATAAAGTAATTGAATTTTGTGACCCTCTCTTATAGTGTAAATATTATAATAATTAACTAGCCAAGTTCAACTCGTGACGCGCGTTACCGCGCACCTAGTATCTTTGTTGATTTAAATGAAAAAAAAATATGAATTTGGAGGAAATTGGGTCGTTCGAAATACAGGCGAGATGTTTTGATCAATATAGTATACATATTCACCAAATCCAATTCATTGCTAAAACACATAAAAGTTGGCCTAAAATTGTATGGAAATGTGTGTGTGAGAGTTCTCCATTATTTTGTAGTATGGCGGTGAGATATGTATGAATATTAAATGAATAGGATTCCTATAATGAGACTAATTGAGTCGTGGTGCCTATTATAAGCAGAAATGTTATATTTTTTGGTGGTTGACTGTACGTAATCAATGTTTGACAGGTTGCCTTAGCTTTACTCGTTCCGCAGTCTTTTATGGGGGTCTTAAAAATACTCACAGAATATATTCAGGGGTCGAAGGTTAAAGTACTTGTAAAAATAAGGGGTGTAAATTATAAAAAATACTAAAAAAATATTTTCAAAGATTTAAATGGTCAGACACATACAAAAAAATATTCTGGTGATAGTATGGTCAAAATCACTTCTAAATGCTTTAGATTCTAGTAACTGTGGATTTCATTTTTCACTTATTGACCTCCAGAATTAATCAGGAAACGTTTAGAAAATACAAATAAACACAATAAATTGAAATAGAAAAGAACACCATTAAGCTTGTGTTGCATTAGCAATCAAAAAATGGACCTAAAGGGGGTGCAAAATACCTCATAAAGGGGTCAACTTGCATACTCTAGAAAATATGTGGTCGTATTAATTGCTATTATTGTGTGTTGGGGTCCAAGTGGGGTCTATAAGTTTACGAGTTAATGAGTTGCGCTCTTGCTTGTCCATATCATATCAGCCCGGTATCACCCGCTGTTGGGTTGTTGCTTATGTTATGAATATAACCGTAGCTTGAATTATATAATTAGATAATATTATTTGTGTATATTGTCAGTATTGATTTAATATTGAAGCTAATAAACCAATAAATCATGAAAATATTTAAGCAATAATCAAGAGCTTACAATTAGGTTTCATTTTAATAAGCAAAATATAACATTTTCAGTGTTAAAATTAATATTATATTAAATTACATTAGTACACATTTAACCTAATTAATTGCTTAAATATTTTTGTAATTAAAAGAAGAATTGGACGTAGTTAAGCAAAAAGGATCCATCCCACACTAACACCAACATTGAGTTAGACATACTAAAGAGGTAAAAAAGTAAACCTAAGTACACTTAATCCCATAATTCAATTAAATACAAGAAAATACCCTTCGTCTGCCATTAAACCAGCAGGTTTACTGTATCGCATTGATAAAGAAATACGATCTGAAAAAGTAAAATATCTCAAAATTAGTTCGATGTGGATTGGATCCTTTTTGCTTAACCACGTCCAATTATAAAATTGTGTGGTGTCAAAATTGTGATTGCATTTAAGTGATAGACCAGTCAGTATTCGATCAATAGATAGGTAGAAGCATAGGGGTCATAATTGGTGATTCCAGTCGGGGGTCGACACCCACAAGGGGTTCAACTAAGCCATATATAGCCAACGTTTATAATTATACTAAATCATTTGACAGGAGGTTCTTAAGATCATGTCATCAATGTTTTTCTAAAACGGATTGCTGGTAATTCCTAATTGGGGTCAAAAGCTATTTTTAAATTTAAATTTAGGGGGTCTAATTTGTAATACATGTTTATGGGCCCTCAGCTTTGAATATCAGCCCAAAAATGTCTGCTTCTATCTATCTATTATATTGTATGTATATTTTGAAGAAATTCTATTTTTTATTGTATTATATTATAATTTAGTTGTGAATTTTATTGTTTAACTGTTCTAGTTAAATTTAAATAGTTAACGGTTTAAGTTTCATATTACAGTTACTGAATAGTTACCACTACAGTTAAGTTATATTTTGTTGTCGTTATTTTAACAAAAATGTTAATTTAGTACAAATAATTTAGTTAGCTGTGCAATTAAATAGAAATCATGTTATTCATTTATTTATTATTTTACCTATATCCCTTTTTATTTTATCAGGGTGTTGCTTGATATGTTGTCTGTAACATGCACCCACGATACACAAGAAATACTTCACTCAACGTAACATTTGAAATAGACTGCTTACTTGTTTACAAATAAACAAATGTTACAACTCGGGTTGCACCCATTGCACCCGTTGCTATATTTGCACCCGTTGTAGTCGTTGCACCCGTTGCAACCATTGCACCCACTGCTATCCTTGCACCCGTTGTAGTAGTTGCACCTGATGCAACCATTGCACCCGCTGCTATCCTTGCAGTCGTTGCACCCTGCTTCACAGGGCCCTGTAGGTGGTCCACCGCCATTTGTAATTACTGTAGAGTTAATAAGGGTATTGTTGCTACGTTTCTAATAAATAAACGTTTAGAAAAATGGTTGTTTAGTTTTATTTTCGTAAAATCCATTCATATCGTCCTCTGCGTCCAGACTGCCTCGTTGGTCTAGTGGTTGCTAAGCGCGACTTCTGTGCACGAGGTCCTGGGTTCGAATCCCGGGTCGAGCAAAGTGTTACTGGGTTTTTCCATTAGGTAATTCTCAGTAGCAGCACGGAGTCTAGATTTGTGTCCGATTGATGGCCAGCTCGCCCCCTATTACATTGGAACCTAAAACATAACTGGCGAAATGTGGGTGTACTATATGCACCTCTGCCTACTCTTTCGGGGAATACAGGCGTGATGTTATGCATATCGTCCAGAATTGAAAGAAGAAATTGTCGCGGTGGCCTAGTGGTTGATGAACCGGATTGGTAAGCACAAGGTTGTAGGTTTAAACCCACGTAAGTATAATAAGATAACTTTATCTGTTCAAACACGAGTTAATAACATAATTACAATATAAATATGCTTGAAAGATGGTACGGTACCTATTTAACTTTTTGTATAGTCATTACCTAGTTTCTTAGTTGTTTTAGGAGATTAACTAAAGGAAAGTTAATGTTTATCATCATCAGCCGAAAGACTTCCACTGTTGAACAAAAGCCTCCCCCTTAAATAATAATAACAGCCTTTTAACTGCCCCACTGCTACAAAGGCCTCTTCTCGTATAGAGAAGGATTGAGCATTGATCACCACGCTAGCTCACTGCGGGCGGTTTCAGATAATTAAATCCAGGTTTTCTCACGATGTTTTCCGTCACCGTTAGTCTAGTGTCTTAGAATAACTAAGAAAGTATTTATAACATTGATAAAGTCACATTGATTCTTGCCTTTGAACCAGCAATCTTGTGCATACAAATCCGGTCATCACGACATTTTTTTTGCCAGATGTAATATAATTATCATAAGTTAAGTGCATTAAGTTGATATAAGTCTGATTTCCAAAAACTGTGGCGCTAATTGAACATATATGTATGGATTATCGACTTTTTAGAAGGCGCTTATCATGATTGAATTGATGACATGTCTGTATTATCCTTTTCGTAAGAAAATCTTATTATTGTATATGATACGGAGGTAGTTGTATTAAGATTATGATACTAGCCGACCCGGCAGACGTCGTCGTGCCGGGAAAAGCAGCGCTACCTCGTCCAATTGTGTTTTTGAACCATTCTTAAACCCATTGAAATATCACATAACATCACGCCTGTATTCCCCGAAGGGGTAGGCAGAGGTGCGCATATAGTACCTACACCCACATTTCGCCAGTTATGTTTTTAAGTCCCAATGTAATAGGGGGCGAGCCTATTGCCATCAACCGGGCACAATCCAGACTCCGTGCTGCTACTAAGAATTACCTAATGGAAAAACCCAGTAACACTTTGCCCGACCCGGGATTCGAACCCAGGACCTCGTGCTCAGCAGTCGCGCTTAGCAACCACTAGACCAACGAGGCAGTCTCCTAAAAAAACTAATCAATAATTTTACGTAACATTGAAACAATGAGTAACATCTTAAAATAAATTAATCTACATTATCACTTGTTAATACACTAATAAAAATGGATTATTGCAATCGATTCCTATAATTTTTTAAACAATAGGTACTTATAAGTGTTATTTATTATTAGACACGTAACTTAATGATGATATACGCATAATCCCATTATTTGGAGATTGGAAGGACAATGGCGATATTATTTCTCCGAAACATGGTACTTTTTGACACTAAAGTTATATTTCTCTCTTATACACATCGGTAGTACGTATAGATAGATTGATTTATCTTTATTATACACCCAATACAAGCATAAGTACAAAACAGCACGCCTGTATTGCCCGAAGGGGTAGGCAGAGGTGCACATATAGTACACCCACATTTCACCAGTTATGTTTTTAGGTCCCAATGTAATAGGGAGCGAGTCTATTGCCATCAACCGGGCACAAATCCAGACTCCGTGCTGCTACTGAGAATTACCTAATGGAAAAACCCAGTAACACTTTGCCAAACCCGGGATTCGAACCCCAGCTCAGACCTCAGCAGTCGCGCTTAGCAACCACTAGACCAACGAGGCATTCTTTTTACCTTATTGAAACTAACACTGCCCGGGAATCGAGCCATCACGCTGAGTTCGCGTCTACCTACCAATGAGGCATCTACCAATAGGTAGGCTCTTAGCTTGTTATATCACATGTTCCGGACATTGAATGGCCATCAATAATTCAATAATTAATAACTTCAAATCTTAAATATTATACATCCGGTAATTATGCAGCATCGACCACCTGCACTGATTACAGTCGAATTGGGATCCTCCATTTCTAAAGTTGGGTAAGTACAATATTTTATTTTAAAGTTTTTGTGTTTGAATAATAATATTAAGATTGTTTATTAAGATGGGTGTGAATGACATACTCAAGGGAAAATAAAAATAAACTTAAGAAAAATATTACAGTTTTATGAATTCGGAGTGCCGCGAGTATCAAATCGGAGTTACCTTTTTTTAGTCTTCTTATCGTATGGTTGATGAACAACCTGGTGTCAGAGTTTAAACCGCCTGTAGCCCTCTGACATGGCGACACACACCGTCGAAAAATCTCTCAGGTGTGCCGGCTTCCTCACGATGTTTTCCTTCACCGGTTTACAGCAACTGATACGCACTTCGCACATGAATTCGAAAAGACATTAATGCATGGAGCTTGTACTTGCGACCTTTGACTGGGCAGTCCAATGGTCATACCCCTCAGCTATCGTTTTTTAGTATTACATAGCTCTATTGCTCTCTTTCTCCCACACTATTATTCCACTTATGAACCTTCAACTGTCACCTTTTGTTCACCACTGTTCAAACCCCGGCACGCACCAATGTCTTTTCGAATTCATGTGCGTACTACAAATTAGTTATCAGTTGCTAAAAACAGTGAAGGAAAACATCGTGAGGAAAACGGCACACCTGAGAGATTTTTCAACGGTGTGTGTCGCCATGTCAGAGGCCTACAGGCGGTTTACACTCTGACACCAGGTTGTTCATCAACCATACGATAAGAAGAAGACTTCATGTTAGGACGTATCGCACGTAATCGACGCTTTACCATAACATTTTAGAGTAATTTTCATTTAATTATCCAATTACCCCGACTTATGCAAATAACTCTTAGTCCCACCTACGCTGTTAGTTTACGTTGTGGAAGCGAGACGTCACTACGTGCAGTGTAATCCGACGTCTCGCTTCCACAACGTAAATAACCCTGCTTTAAGAGTTCATGGTAAAGGGGCAATTTTCGCCACTCACACTTCACTCTATTACAGTTATATATATTACTAGCTGTTGCCCGCGACTTCGTCCGCGTGAATTTCGTGGTGTGAAAAATAGATGTTGGCCGATTCTCAGACCTACTGAATACGCTCTCAAAATTTCATGAGAATCGGTCTAGCCGTTTCGGAGGGGTAAGGGAACGAAAACTGTGACACGAAAATTTTATATATAGAAGATAAAGGCGAAAGTTTGTGAGTATGTTAGTATGTTTGTTACCACTTCACGCTTGTCAAAAAGTGGTTCTAATTTTGATAGCAAAGCTCTTAAAGCAGGATAGTATACGATGTGGAAGCAAGACGCCACTATGTGCAGTGTTAAGTGAAGCCGAAACAACCCGTGTTATGTGTATTCGAACCCGCAACCTCGAGCAAATGAAACCCACACACCAAGGTCACACAGCTATCTATGCGTTAAAGATTTGACAGCTACATTCACAATTTCTTTTTGTTTTTAATGAATTAATTCGACCACTCAAACGTACTAAGCCATTTGATAGCCATGTTAACACCTGAATTAATTATAATCTACTGTTATTAACAATAGGTTGTTCATTTAATTAATTTATAATGCATAGTTGTTTCCCTGCCTCGTTGGTCTAGCGGTTGCTAAGCGCGACTGCTGAGCACGAGGTCCTGGGTTTTAATCCCGGGTCGGGCAGTGTTACTGGGTTTTTTCATTAGATAATTCTCAGTAGCAGCACGGAGTCTGGATTTGTGCCCGGTTGGTGGCAAGCTCGCTCCTTACTACATTGGGACCTAAAAACATAACTGGCGAAATGTGGGTATACTATTTGTTCACCTCTGCCTACCCCTTCGGGGAATACAGGCGTGATGTTATGTTTATGTTGTTTCCCTCTTATGATGTTTTTTCTTATCGTATCGTGGTGTGATAAACAACCTAGTGTCAGAGTTTAAACGGCCTGTAGGCCTCTGCTTTACACACCATTGCAAAATCTCTCAGGTATACCGGTTTCCGATGGTTTCCTTCACTGTTTTAAGTAACTGATAGCTATGTAGTTTGTAGTACGCTCATTTCGGTTCGACTAGAGTCGGGCTCAAATGGAGTCCATTCATGAGCTTGTGACGCGGCGGGGTGTAGCTAGATGTATCCGAAACAAATATGATTTAATTTGCTGAACTGCGGTCGCAACGCATTGCATACCTTGAATATATAGGAGGAGTAGGAGTATAAATTTAGTTCTTACTCCCTTTTGCTTAGGAAATAGGAATATTATATAGTCTAAAAAAGGGCCAACTGAAAAATGGAACTAGGTGAAAACACCTAAGAAGAAGAATAAGCTTGAAGTCCCATTTAAACCCTTTTTTAGACTAACATTATTTCCCATGTTGGTCGTCATCCCTATTGTACCATACCCACAGATATAGATCTACATAGATAACGCAAATGCATGTACTTCGCGTGTCCGAACCCCGACCAAGCGTCCAGGTTGGTCGCCGCTAAATGTATGAGTATGAGCGAGAAAATCATAGCGGACGGCTCCAGTTGAATCGTTTGAATCGTGCTGGGCGGATGGGCATCGGCGGCATCGGTGTCTTTGAATCGGTTTGGATTTCCCGTCACTAAATTTTGGCTGTGACGTCACAATAGGTATTAAAAAGTCGGCACGCTTGGTTTCAATACAAATCGTGATACTTGCGTTATCTATGTAGATCTATATCTGTGACCATACCCAATGTTTACTGCATGAAAAATAAATATGTGGTTTAGAGATGTATTTAATAATAATAGACGCCATCTTGCACCAGCACCATTAGCCGGAAAACGTCCACCGCTTAATAACGAACGATAAAAGATGGCGTGCGCACTAGACTCCTACCTAAAAGACTGGCGTCGATTGGCGGCAGTCAGGTGGAAGGAGGGAGCGGAGGCCTTTACCCTGCAGTCAAATCAAATCGAATGTTTATTTTATTAACAATTTATGTACACACAATATAAAAAGTAAAAAAAAAAAAGAATAAGAGAAACATGAAGTACAAAGGTACTGCTTATTTCATTAAGAAATTTCTTCCAGCAGACCTGCGAAAGGAGAAATATATTAGAAATTGAGGCGGTTTGTAAACCTATGTTTATTTGTCAAACATAGGTTTACATATACTGCAGATGTTAAATAAACAGTTAGAGCACTATGTTTTGCTGGGAAGGCAGTGGGAAAATCATCATCAGCCGGAAGCCACTAATGTTTCGATTTGATATTGTCTCCTGGTAGAGTTATGGTATTGAGGGCGCGAAGCCTTGTCATGTATACAAGACTAATGCGCTCAACGGATTAAATCGTCAACCGAAAGAAAGAAAGAAATAATTTATTTGTTAGAATATAGTAAAATTTAGTAGTAAACAATATTTTTAGTTTCATATATTCTACTAGTTCTGGTGTACAAATATTTATATATCTACTAGCTGACCCGGGGTATGAAAAATAGATGTTGGCCGACTCTCAGACCTACTCAATATGCTCACAAAATTTCATGAGAATCGGTCAAACCGTTTCGGAGGAGTACGGGAACGGACATTGTGACACGAGAATTTTATATAGGTAATGTATAAGAAGTTACTTTTATAAAGTCTTATCACTAAGTTAATCATTAACATAGTTATAACATTTGTCTAAAAGTAAATCGAACAATCTGCGTTTAAACATGTACATTACTTTAATACAATTCGGCAATTATGTAACTAGCACAATCAAATCACCAAAAAAAACAACCTGCTGTATATAGATAATTAAAGAACAGTACGTATCATACGTACCTATCATTGAAAACGAAATTGTAGATTAATAAATAACATATGTATCAAACGTTATCTCATATTTTTGATTAGGCTGTAAACGTGCCAAGAAATACCTAACATGTATAATGGTAATTAAAATCTATTTAGTCGCCTAAACAAGTACATAATAATTCTGTGAAGTGATTTAATTCTGGAAAACGGTAAGTCTTAATATTATAACGTGGTTATTTCTGAGCTGATAACCAAGATTCGAAATCACCATTGCGAATAGTGGTGATTGAACAATAAATTATTTAATGATTTCTATCACTTACGCGAATATACATTGAAATAAAACTAGGTTTACGGATTGTATGCGTGACCATGAATGCTGTAAAGGATTCGAAACGTTGGATCCAAAAAAACCGCGATAAAATCCGTAAACCTAGTTTTATTTCAAATTATTTTTTGTTAATATTTTCGTGTAATATTTGCGTACTTTTTGTTATACATATTATCTAAATCTAAAAGTACTATGTACTCGCGTATTTATTCGGGAATGTCCGACGACTTCCGGGCTGAAACTGAGCTCATATTCATGAGCTGGTGACGGCGGATCGTGATTTAAACTTACTTAACAAGATCAACAATCTTAAATTGTTTTACTAATATATTTCGTGAGTGTTATCTTTATTATTGTCAGTTAACTAAGCTGGTTTTAAACGCCCTGTAAACGATCAAAATGTCTATCAAAGTTTATGTGTTTGTCAAATAATTTGTTAATGTTTTTGAAGGGTATGTCAAGCGGTCCACGTGTTTCACGTGTTTGATAACGGTTTGAACGTCTTCCGCGGTGTTTGTCAAACAAGTGAGATTTTGTTTGACAAATAGAATAGTTATAGCAATAGTTTTGATATAATAGAGGACGGTATGTCTCGTTACAGTAGGAGCACGGAGTATAGTGGCGGTATTATGAAATAATAATTTAATGTATGTTTCATTTTATATCTATTTATTGTTTATACACCGAATCTGGAATATTGTTTGACAGCTATTGTTTGATAAAAGCGTGAAGTTTGACATTGACATTATATGTTTCAAACAAACACCGTTTACAGAGCGCTTTGCTCACGTGTATCGTATATATTCGAGAATGCCCGACTCGCAATAGTTTTAGGCTCAACCAGAGCTGGTTCATGAGCTGGTGACGCGGTTGAGCCGCAGCTGAACATTGACTACACTGAACACCTATTGTAATGAATACATTAACGAATCTGACGACCTGATTGGCGCACTAGCTAAGCGGTTGGACTGCTGCGCTAAGGGTTGCGGGTTCGATTCCCGCACGGGGCAAAACTTTGTGCGAACCACAGATATTTGTCCCGAGTCTGGGTGTTTGAGTATGTGATATTTCGTGTTTGTTAAACGCACCCACGACACAGGAGAAATTCATCGTGTGGGGCGACGTGTTATTAAAAAAAAAATAAAGACACTTAAACTTGAAAATTCACTCACGCTTTGTGTCTGCTATAAGAAAAAATAATTAAGCTTGATTTTAATTATCAGTGTTGTTCAACAGTGGACGTCTTCCGGGTGATGATGATGATCATGATCAGTGTTGTGGCTAATTAGGAGTAGGTCTAGTACATATAATTACACCTGACCTCTAAAGGGTTAGACAGAGACCTCGAATTATTATTTGCGAATTACAATCCTGGATTTACTTTTCGTCTCAATCACTCTTATCATAGATTCCACTTAATAGTCATTATAAATGCGGAAGTTTGTGTGTGTTTGTATGTTTGGTAACTCCTCACGCTCAAACGGCTTGACCGATTTTGATAAAATTTAGTATAGAGGTAGCTGGCACCCTATATTTACACAGGCTACTTTTTATCCCGAAAAAACGCTAACGCTGCATCTTCCAGTTCGTAGTCGCCATTCCAGAAGCAGAATAAATTTATCGCGTTCTTTCAAAAATAAATTTACATGTAGCCTTTCTTCGGGATTAAAGCTATCCGTATTTAAAATCCCATTAGGATCGATTTAGTAGTTTAGTAGTTATTAAGACTGCCTCGTTGGTCTAGAGGTCGCTAAGCGCGACTGCTGAGCACGAAGTCCTGGGTTCGAATCCCGGGTCGGGCAAAGTATTACTGGGTTTTTCCATTAGGTAATTCTCAGTAGCAGCTCGGAGTCTGGATTTGTGCCCGGTTGATGGCAATAGGCTCGCCCCCTATTACATTGGGACCTAAATAGCTGGCGAAATGTGGGTGTACTATATGTGCACCTCTGCCTAACCCTTAGGGGAATACAGGCATGATGTTATGTTTATGTTATGTTGTTATTAAGTTACAAACAGAGATGCTTTCGTATTTAATTAAGAATAATTAAAAATACGGAACAATTTGTATATTGTAAACAATCGCATTATCTAATCGACTTACGTTCTTGTTATTCAATCATTTAGATGTTTTCCTGCTCAAGGTATTAACGCATACTATCAACATTATTATGCTGGTACGACCGTTGGACTGCTATGTCAAAGGTCGCAGTTAAAACCAATCAAAATCATTTACATACATAGGTACATACCACGCATACATAGTCACGCCTGTTTCCCTGAGGGGTAGGCAGAGACCACGGATTTCCATTTGCTACGATCCTGGCATACTTTTGCTTCATTCACACGCATCACATTCCTCATACACGCTCTTCGGTTGAGGGTACTCCTCACTTGCCCTTTTTGCAAAATCATTTATTGAAACAAATACAAGTTTACAATATTAATTGTGCGTTAATAGTTACATTAGTTTGGAAAACTGTGTGGCAACTGTTAACATTAAGATGGGGACAGTGTTCCAACATAAAATATAAATCTAGAAAGTAAAATAATTACTAACAATAATTATACCAACACACGCCAATGTCTTTTCGAACTCATGTGCGTACTATAAATTAGTTATGAGTAGCTAAAAATCGTGAAGGAAAATGTCGTGAGGAAACCGGCACACCTGAGAGAATTTTCAACGGTGTGTGTCGCCATGTCAGAGGCCTACAGGCGGTTTAAACTCCGACACCAGGTTGTTTATCAATGATAAGAAGAAGAACAATTGAAATTTCCTTTTTCTTTGTATCAAGCTAAGTCATAGAAATAGGTCATACTGTAGAGATTGTCTTCAACAAGGATAGTAGCGAGGGTGACCGTCTAGTGACGGACGTAGGTACTAGGGTATCATCACTCGTGGAGGCTCTCTTACACCACAATACAGGCAGGTCATGCTGTAGAGATTGTCATCAACAAGGATGGTAGCGAGGGTGACCGTCTAGTGCCGGACGTATGCACGACGAACAATGGAACGTAGAATTTGTGCGATCCGCAGATGTTTGTCCCGAGTCTGGGTTGTGTATGTGATGTTTCATGTTTGTGAAACGCACCCACGATACAGGAGAAGTTTCTATTGTGGGGCGATGAATAAAAGTAACTTCAAGTAGCTATACTATGCTATCGTTGTAGAAATGATGAATTAACTTATTAAACTACATTATACTGGAGTAGATGATAATCAGGACCAATCGATTTAAAATCATGAGTAACGATCTTGTAACAATAAATTGCATGAATAAAATATTGCATTCGCTTTATCTACTTAGTCATATTAAAATATTAAATCAAATCAACATATTTATTTGTTAACATAGGTATAAAGAAAGGTCTTAAAAAATATACATGATGTAAGAGCTCTATGTTATACCAAATGATTTTTTTTTTAAACGTCGCCCCACACTTGAAATTTCTCCTGTATCATATGTGCGTTTCACAAACATGAAATATTCACATACAAAACACCCAGACTCGGGACAAACAAGTTTTGCCCGTGCGGGAATCGAACCCGCAACCCTTAGCGCAGCAGTCCAATCGCTTAGCCACCGCGCTAATCAGGTCGTAATTGGTGTACAAATAGTTTTAAAAAGATAAAGTGTTAGACAATAACAATAATAATTTATCAAATGCAGTAGAAATAATATAATTATACAATTTTATAGTTAATCATTTAAAAATGTCGCAAATGAGTAATACGTTTTATCTAGAATGAAATCAATTTGCGTTTAAAAATACGGATATCCTGTTCATTTTTTATAAATTTTTGGAGCCATTGCAAAAATACTATTTTTATATAATGTTGTTCTAGATCATATAACATGTAACTGGTCACACATTAAGATGTAAATACTAGCGAAGAGCGTGTATGAGGAATGTGATGCGTGTGAATGAAGCAAAAGAAGTATGCCAGGATCGTAGCAAATTGAAATCCGTGGTCTCTGCCTACCCCTCGGGGAAACAGGCGTGACTTTATGTATGTATATAAATACTAAAATAGAACTGGAAATTCGATGGGTGCGTGCGTTTTATTACAAGCTTTTATTTCACTTGCAATGTATGTATGTGAGTTTGTTTAGGTCAAATCTTGCAATCTAAATTGGAACCACTTTTTGACATCCGATTGAAATGAAATTTTACATACAAACGACAGTAAGAGGTATAATTTACTCCATGGTTTAAATTGCATTTTCTTATGAAGGAAGGTAGGAATTTTTAATACCTATACCCTGGTATAGGTATTAAAAATTCCTTAATTTTCCAAAATTAACGCTAAATCATAATATTCAAATTTAAAAACGTTAATATGATTAATTCGTCTAATACAAACATTAAATTCTTATCACATATTACATTATTATCTATCCAAATATTATACCTACGTCTAGTTATCGTGTAAAATCATCTATTTAGCGTGATTTTCAATAAAATTATCAACAATACTGTTTTTATAGAATATTATAACCTAATAGATACACCTACTAACGCTTAATGTCAATACTAGGAAAGCCTCTGCACTTTATTATAATATCGTACCATATTTTAGCCAATTTTTGCGGTTCCATAACATAACATCACGCCTGTATTCCCCGAAGGGGTAGGCATAGGTGCACATTTAGTACATCCACATTATCGCCAGTTATGTTTTTAGGTCCCAATGTAATAGGGGGCGAGCCTATTGCCATCGACCGGGCACAAATCCCAACTCCGAACTGCCACTGAGAATTACCTAATGGAAAAACCCAGTAACACTTTGCCCGAGGTACGGACTTTTGAGGTACGGAACCGCACGGACTGCCTCATTGGTCTAGTGGTCGCTAAGCGCGACTGCTAAGCAAGAGGTCCTGGGTTCGAATCCCGGGTCGGCCAAAGTGTTACTGGGTTTTTCCATTAGGTAATTCTCAGTGGCAGCTTGGAGGTGGGATTTGTGCCCGGTTGATGGCAATAGGCTCGCCCCCTATTACATTAGGACCTAAAAAATAACTGGCAGAATGTGGGTGTACTATATGTTCACCTCTGCCTACCCCTTCGGGGAATACAGGCGTGATGTTATATTATGTTAAAGCCTGTAAGTTTCAACTTAAAACAAAAAGGAACAATACCAAATATGCAAATATTATCTTAAACTAATAAGATGACAACAGAGATAAACAATATCATTACGCATATAATAACGATAAGCTTCACAATAAAATCGATTGCAATCAAAATTATATGGTAATCGACAAATCGATTAGCGAAATCTTAATTATACAGAGTGGTTTTTTATTTAAAACAATATAACAATGCGCCGGTATTCCCCAAAGGCAGAGGCGTAGCCACATTTCGCCAGTTGTTTTTAGGTCCCAATGTAATAGGGGCGAGCCTACTGCCATCAACCGGGCACAAATTTAGACTTCGTGCTGCCACTGAGAATTAACTAATGGAAAAACCCAGTAACTCTTTGCCCGACCCGGGATTGTTTTCCTCGAAGGAGTAGGCAGCGGTGCACATATAGTACACCCACATTTCGCCAGTTATGTTTTTAGGTCCCCACAATTAAAAAACACGCCTTGTCAAAAAGCAAACTAAAAAGTAAAATCAATCAGTTCCCTTACCCGCGATGGTGTGAGGATTCTCACGACACTCCATATACTCAAAATCAATTCAGGCATTCAGGAGTTATGGTGGAATTAAAAAACTCACATACATACAAAAACCTTTAAGTCATTACACTTTTTTTTTTGGGCAGTCGTGTGACTTGAAACCACGCCTGTATTCCCCGAAGGGGTAGGCAGAGGTGCACATATAGTACACCCACATTTCGCCAGTTATGTTATAGGTCCTAATGTAATAGGAAGCGAGCCTATTGCCATCAACCGGACACAAAATGATTAAGATAGCGTACCGCTTGAGATATAAAAAAACCTAACGGAAAAACCCAATAACACTTTTCCTATGTATATAAAAGCATAGCTTATCAACTCGCCTGTATCCCCGAAGGGGTAGACATAGGTATATGTAATTTTACACCCTCATTTCGCCAGTTATGTTATATGTCTTTGTGTTATAAAAGGCGAGCCTATTGTTTTCAACCGGTTACAAATCCACATTGTGTAAAACTTAGTAACACTTGTTCTGTCCCGGGATTCGAACCCAGGACCTCGTGCTCAGCAGACGCGCTTAGCAACCACTAGACCAACGAGGGAGTTATCCAACACTGCTATAATATGCGCTATATGCGTTTTTAATCCCAGGATCGTAGCGTATGGAATTCGCGGTCTCTGCCTACCCCTCTGGGAAATAGGCGTGTCTTTTTGTATTTATGTATACGTCATGTATTTTTTATTCTTTTTTTTTTATTTGCCTGTAATGTGTCCCACTGGTGGGCAAAGGCCTCTACTTCATTTCTCCACAATTCTATGTTCAGTGCCATTTCCGGCCATGTCTTTCCCGCAAAGGTGTCCAGATTGTCCCTCCATCGCCTTCCAGGTCTGCCTTGTCGTCGGCGGCCGGCAAATTTCGTATTTGCTGTGATTCTGTAGACTTTTTATTTCCGCGAAAATAAATGCATTGTCTTTCTTACTTTTTATTTTGGAAAAATCGTGTGAAAATTAAAAAAAATAAACTATTTTTATCTAATTACTCTAAGCTATTATCCTTAAAGAGCTAAGCCAATCTAAATACTTATAACTGTCATAATGATATCAATTAATAACATTGAATTGAACCCGCGCGTTAATTATTTAATTACAATATCTATGGCGTATTACCTTTTAGTCAGTTTTCTAAGAAAATGAGATTATTATGATAGGTGATTAGATTTCGTGTTATTTTTAACAATATTTATAATAAAATACAGTCGTCAACAAATAATTTAAGTGCATAAATAATTTTACAGTAGCGGTTGCTAAGCGCGACTGCTGAACGAGGTCCTGGGTTCGAATTCCGGGTCGGGCAGTGTTACTGGGTTTTTCCATTAGGTAATACTCAGTGGCAGCACGGAGTCTGGAATTATGCCCGGTTGATGGCAATAAGCTCGCCCCCTATTACATTGGAACCTAAAACATAACTGGCGAGATGTGGGTGTAATAAAAGTGCATCTCTGCCTACCCCTTTGGGGAATACAGGCGTGATGTTCTGTCTATACACCTCTGCGAAATACTGGCGAGTCGTGACATTGACTTTGCTAGAAAAATAAAATATATCGTAGAGTTTATTAAGAAAGATAAGACTCGGACTATGGCACCTTCTTCTACGAGCTTTTGCCTCTGTCTTTGACTGTACAACAAGGTAATCACTGCAAACTACTCGCTAATGCTGTGATATCAGCGGTGATACCAGACTTATTGACGGCTTGCTTATACAGGCTGAGGGTAAAATGACAGGCCTACGGTGCGAGTAGACCTAGAGGAATTAACCTCTCTCGAATTTAGAGAAGGTTCATATTTGACGGAACATGCGTCGCGTATTATCGGTCGCTATGTATGAGGGGCTTGTAGCTATGTGGCTGCCATACCGATCAGTCGATCTGCGAGGTTAAGCCGTATTCGCTGCGGTCAGTCTTATGATGGGTGACCGTTTTCACATGTCGAGACACCTCCGTGCTTCGGAAGGCACGTTAAGCCGTTGGTCCTGTGACTGATCTCTCTCCGGTCGTGTCGTTCTACCGTCCCATCGGACTATGGGAGTCAGGGAATAGGGAGTGCACCTGTGTTTGCGCGCATACTTGTGCACTATAATATCTCCTGCGTAGTTGGCAAGTCTCAGATGAGACAGGCCGCCGAGACCGAAATTCGGTCAGTAGAACTTTATTATCGGTCGCGTAACGCCAGAACAGACAAATGTATAGAAAAACACTTGACCGTTCACACTCAACCGATGATACGTTAGTGCGTTAGCTTGAACGGTCAAGTGTATTTCTATACATTTGTCTGTTCTGGCGTTACGCGACCGATAATACGCGACGCATGTTCCGTCAGATATGAACCTTCTCTTAATTTCATAATAATATTATTAACCTTTAACTGTCCCGGTGGGTGCAATTGGCAAGTTGTCGTTCATTGTGACGTTCTAAGGGGTAGGCCTTTGTTCAACAGTGGACGTCTTCCGGCTGATGATGATGATAACTGTCCCACTGCAGGGCAAAGGCCTCTTCTCGTATAGAGAAGGATTGAGCATTTATCACCACGCTATCCCACTGCGGGTGATTTCAGATAATTAAATCCAGGTTATCTCACGATGTTTTCCGTCACCGTTAGTCTGTAGTGTCTTAGAATATCTAAGATAGTATTTATCACATTGAGAAAGTCATTAATACTTGACTGGGTTTGAACCTGCAAGCTTGTTCATCCATGCAATTGGAAAGTTGTCGTTCATTGTGGCGTTCTAAGGGGGAGGCCTTTGTTCAACAGTGGACGTTTTCCAGGAGTGAGTCAATCTGTTTGGTTGTAACAGTAATTTTTAATTGATGATGATAAATTTTCAGTAGCAGCTCGGAGTTTTGTTGCCCTTTAGTTGCAACAGGCTCGCCCCTTGTTACCTTGGTACCTATAACATAACTGGCGAAATGTGTGTGTACTATCCTGTACTAAACACCTCTGCCTACCCTTCGGGGAATACAGGCGTGATAGTGTTGTACACAGTACCATCTAAAGGGGATTGGTCCGATGATTAAGAAATTCTATGTAAATGATAAGAATTCTTTTAATATATACAACAATAATAATATGTTGAAGTTTTATCATAGTAAGCTGGTTATTAATTATTAATTCTCTTTAATATAACATAACATAACATCACGCCTGTATTCCCCGAAGGGGTAGGCAGAGGTGCACAGCACACCCACATTTCGCCAGTTACGTTTTAGGTCCCAATGTAATAGGGGGCGAGCTGGCCATCAACCGGGCACAAATTCAGACTCCGTGCTGCTACTGAGAATTACCTAAAGGAAAAACCTAGTAACACTACCCGACCCGGGATTCGAACCCAGGACCTCGTGCGCAGCAGTCGCGCTAGACTTACAAGGCTTTGGTGCAGGGTTGGACTGCCAATATTACTCGGCTGTATCTGTGGCGACCCCGAACTACGCAGGAGATATTATAGTGCACAAGTATGCGCGCAAACACAGGTGTACTCCCTATTCCCTCACTCCCATAGTCCGATGGAACAGTAGACCGACACGACCGGAGAAAGATCAGGCGGAGAACCAACGGCTAAATGTGCCTTTCGAAGTACGGAGGGGTTATTACTATTGGTACGTGCCGGGGATTGAACTTTCGCCCTCTGACTTGGCAGTCCAATGGTCATACTACTCGGCTATCAGTGCTATAAACATAACATACCATAGCGCTTGTGTTCCCCGAAGGGGTAGGCAGAGGTGCACATATAGTACACCCACATTTCGCCAGTTATGTTTTATGTCCCAATGTAAAAGGGGGCACGCCTATTGCCATTAACCGGGCACAAATCCAGGCTCCGTGCTGCTACTGAGAATTACCTAAAGGAAAAATCTAGTAACACTTTGCTCGTCCCGGGATTTGAACCCGTGACCTCATGGTCAGCAGTCGCGCTAGACTTACAAGGCAGTCATTGTCGTACTGTTGGTAAATACCTACTATACGGGTATTTCACTGCATCCGGGTAGACTTCAAGCCGATCGAAAGGGGCTGGGCAGTAGGCATATGACTAAGTACCTACTATGATTAGCAGTAACTACCAAATCAGGCACTATTATAACACTATCTTATCAGTTAGGTATTGAAGGAAATTTTCCTTTAATTAAAACACATAACATCACGCCTGTATTCCCCGAAGGGGTTGGCAGAGGTGCACATATAGTACACCCAAATTTCGCCAGTTATGTTTTTAGGTCCCAATGTAATAGGGGGCGAGCCTATTGCCATCAACCGGGCACAAATCCGGAATCCGTGCTGCTACTGAGAATTACATAAACATAACATCACGCCTGTATTCCCCGAAGGGGTAGGCAGAGGTGCACATATAGTACACCCACATTTCGCCAGTTATGTTTTTAGGTCCCAATGTAATAGGGGGCGAGCCTATTGCCATCAACCGGGCACAAATCCAGACTCCGTGCTGCTACTGAGAATTACCGAATGGAAAAACCCGGTAACACAGGCTGCAGTGTATATTGGGTAAAAACACGTGTGATAATAATAAAAACGCAGCCGAATTGATAAGCTTTATTTAAAATTGACAAAAACAATATACATATAAAAATATATAATAAAAATTATATTTATTTATTCGCCCAAATATAAGTTACAATGACGCAGCGCATTTTGATGTAAACTATATCTAAGTAAGACAGGAGTTCCAATAATTCTTACACTAGTGTTCAATTGATATAATGTACCGTATATTTCCTCTTCATCATCATCAGCCGGAAGACGTCCAGTGTTAAACAAAGGCCTCCCCCTTAGAACGCCACAATGAACGACAGCTTGCCGATAGCATCCGATATTATTCCTCTCATTCATAAAAAAATGACAATTTAAACCTAGGACTAAATTATACCCATCACTGTCGTTTCTAATAAAGATATGTCAATAGACTTAATACAGGGTTTAGTTAATACCGGCATAATCCTCGTTTATAATAATACATGAAAATAAAGCATTGTACTCTTTCAAAGTTCATAGCACGCACGGAGAATGTATGTTAAAGTTTATAATTACTAGCTTTTGCTCGCGACTTCGTCCGCGTGGAGTAATGACTTCCGTCAGAATTTGATTTTGAATTTTTTTTTTGGGAATTTCCAAAAATCCTCTCTTAGTGGTAGCCTACTCCTCCCAACAAACACACATGCCAAATTTCAGCTCTTTACGATCAGTAGTTTCGGCTGTGCGTTGTCTGTCAGTCAGTCAGTAACGAAAGAGTTTTATATAGAATATAATAGAATAGTTTATTTGCTTGAAATAATGGTGTTTACAGGTATTTTTTGTAAAAATAGTCTCACATATTTCGCCTACTTTCTTCGGCATGCAATACGCATACTTTATATATAGATATAAATGTATCTAAAACTAATATTTATATAAAAAATATCGTCGAATTTCAACCATAGCCGAAACTACTAATTAAAGACACAGTGTTAGGCCTTACTTGTATTATCTAGAAATACTACAGACAAAACTCGTAATCTGCCTTATATACTAACCAGATAGGAATCAATAAAATTAGACTGTTATCATTATATTCGCACTCAAAATGTATGTTTTTACCGTTTCTTAGATAAGAATATGTCAACCGATCTGCGTGATAACGTATAATGTAGGAATATGAAGAGTGCCGCCTTTACCTAATCAGTGTGTAACTTGATGTATTTTAATTGATTTGTGTGTTTATTTAAATTGGTTTAGAGTTGGGATTGGTTAATTAACAATAGTATAGTATGGATGAAAGAAGAATGACAAGACGAATATATGAGGCGAGTGTTAGTGGAGTATCGGAAAGGGGAAGACCTAGGCGAACATACCTAGACCGAATCGGAGATGTTCTGCAAAAAGGGCAAGTGAGGAGTACCCTCAACCGACGAGCGTGTATAAGGAATGTGATGCGTGTGGATGAAGCAAAAGAAGTATGCTAGGATCGTAGCAAATGGAAATCCGTGGTCTCTGCCTACCCCTCAGGGTAATATAAGCTACGATTTCGATTTCATCCGAGTGGTATCAGGGATGAAATACACATATACATACATAAAGTCAAGCCTATTTCCCTGAGGGGTATGCAGAGACCACGGATTTTCATTTGCAGATCCTGATATACTTCTCACATTCATCACATTCCTCATACATTTCGTCGGTTAAGCCCGCACTGAGCTAGTGTGGTAATCAATACTCAATCTTAATACGAGAAGAGGCATTTTCCCTGCAGTGATACAGTTATAGTGTGGTATTATTTATTTTAAACTGATATTGTTCATTATTGTTACCAATTTGTACCATTTTCCCTTTTTAAATGAGTAACCTCTGGAGTTTCTTGCCGGTTCTTCTCCATTGGAATGGCATTTTGGAACCGTGCAACTAGCATCCTAACGTTTCATAAGCGCCTGTAATAGGTTTATGTGAAATAAAAACATTTTGAATTGTATTTTGAAAGATTATTCTTCCAAAATGACGTATGTAAAAATAGAGATCTGATTACAAACTTCGGAGATAGTCGATCAGGTATTATAGAAGCTTTTATGTCTATAAAGTTTAATGACTTGCCAAAAATTTGAAAGTGACCTATATAAAGACAAAGTTATTCGCCTAAAGTCATCGACATTAGTCGAAACAAAGAATAAATCGACTATCTAACTCACAGTGGCATCTCTATCTTGATTGGATATCGACACCCGAATTCTTCTCAGAATCAAATCAATATACTTAAGATTAAAATCAAAACGATAGTGACGAATGAATTAGATTTTTCCTTTTATCTAATTATCAACAATTTATGAGTAATTGGATTAAGCGATCCAAATCTTTTTGGTTGAAACAAAAATTTTCAATTATATTAATTTAATTGATTATTGATATTTCTATCTGTAATCTGTTACCCTTCAAACTCGGCATTCCGAACTTTGGGGTGCAATATTTATGCGATTATAACATCATCATCAGCCGGAAGACGTCCACTGTTGAACAAAGGCCTCCCCCATAGATAAGGGGGGCATAATCCCCACGCTTGGCAAGCGGCTTAGGGATCGCAGTATTAGTGGTAAAGTCACAGAAGACGCTGCTGCCCATGTTCTGGATTTTCCCTTAGCCGCCTCTTACGACACCCACGGGAGGAAAGGTGTCAATTATAGGCCGGATACTTCTTCCGAGCTCTACTGTGTAGTAAAAACTATAGTTTTTGATAGAGGATACTCTTTTACAGTATTCAGAGATGTGTCTTACAGGTGTACGTAGGGAGGTTCCGGAGTCGGATGTTAGGTAGGAAGGTCCCGGGACCTCTAGGTGACGTCTCGGGACCTCCCTTGTCCATGCATTGGGACAAATGGAGTGTCTATTGTATGTGTCCCCCGAAAATAACAAAGCGGTGCCATTTTAAAACGTCTCATTTGAGATGACCCGGCAAGACTCCACAATCATCATCATCATCATCCACAGCCTTCAATATCCCACTGCTGGGTATAAGCCTCCCTTAAACAATACCATCCGCCGCGGTCCTGTGCCAATCTTGTCCAGGTACGCCCCGCAATAAAAATGATCTTTTCTCTCGACTTCCAGAAGTTCTATGAGCACGATTTGTACATTATTTCTAATATGGATGACGACTACGATTGTTTTTAATATTTATATTCTGAATTTCTTATAATCTGAAATATGGTGTTTATTTATTTTCAACAGGTACACCAACAGCATCCATATCACACTTTGTATCTTATAAATATTTAACACGTAGGGAACTAATATAGATGCCAATTATAGGTATACACAACATTTAAAAAAAAAACTTAGCAAACATCTTAACCTTAGTTAAATATTACCTATTACAACTTAACTTAGATTAAGCTATACATAGCAAATACTTCTACCAAAACACAAAAACACAACAGATAACTACCTAATTAACCCATCAGGTCTAGACTGCCACAAATTGACTTCCTGAACTTAGATGCGGACCCACAAAATGCATCCAAGGCTGGTATTTTAGAACAAAGTTCATTATATTCAATGCACATTCTGGACACAGGTGAATGTCTTCCTACATTCGTTTTACTAGTTGGTGGCTTAAAAAGTCTACATATTGAGTGTCTGGGAAGATTAAAGGGAACAGACAACGGAATGCGTGCTAGTAACTGCTCACATTCAATAATGCCGTTTACAATTTTGTATAAGAAAATTAAATCACGCATGGTGCGCCGTTCACGAAGTGACTTAAGGTGAAAGAAAGTCAAACGCTGATCATAAGGACATCTGTGTGATATACCTTGTGAGATGAAAGCAATATGTCTTGTAAATGCACGTTGAATATTTTCCAGTCGCTGTGAGTGCACAGCGTACATTGGATTCCAATCCAATTGGTGTTGAATTAATATACATAATTAATAATGACTGCCTCGTTGGTCTAGTGGTTACTAAGCGCGACTGCTGTGCACGAGGTCCTGGGTTCGAGTCCCGGGTCGGGCAAAGTGTTACTGGGTTTTCCATTACGTAATTCTTAGTAGCAGCACGGAGTCTGGATTTGTGCCCGGATGATGGCAATAGGCTCGCCCCCTATTACATTGGGACCTAAAACATAACTGGCGAAATGTGGGGGTACTATATGTGCACCTCTGCCTACCCCTTCGGGGAATACAGGCGTGATGTTATGTAATAATAACAGCCTATAACTGTCCCACGCAGGGCAAAGTCGTCTTCTCGTATTGCAATGTTTGTATGTATGCGTGTATGTGAGTTTGTTTACGCCAAATCTTGCAATCTAAATTAGAACCAATTTTCGCCATCCAATTGAAATAAAATTTTGCATGCTTAAATAGGTTTGGTGACAATACAATATTATGATACTTTTGAGTTGATCTGATGATGGAGTCAGAAGATGGTCATAGGAACTCTGTGACGAAATGAGGCAACCCCACCGTGTTTGGCTTGTTTAATCTGCCTTCACTATTACTTTCAGCCTAGCAGGTTTAAAAGCTTGTGTTAAATATATATTTTTAATGTTAACTTATTTCTAAAATAAATTAATGTGTATGAGGAATGTGATGCGTGTGAATGAAGCAAAAGAAGTATGCCAGGACCGTAGCAAATGGAAATCCGTGGTCTCTGCCTACCCCTCAGGGAAACAGGCGTGACTTTATGTATATATGAATGTAGATTAATGTATTTCCTAGAGCTTTTTAATCAACACATGTAAAATGCGATTCCACAAGTATTTTTTATTTCTTTATTATTATACTATTTATTTATACATATTTCTTGTACATTACATTAAAAATATAAAATATAGGGCCCAACCAGCAGCGGGAACAGGGTCAAAGCTACGGGTAGTTAATGCTCCAGAGAGAGGAACCTCCTCACAATGCGTGCCTTGTCAAGGAGTACTGCTTTCTACTATTTATTATATTTATTCTTATGATGTCAACTACCAGAATGATTGATTGAGGTTGATTCATCTTTTTAGGGGCAGTATCAAAGCTTCTTAGATTTTAATTGACGTTATTTAATAACATGTTTTTTTTACTAATCTAATCGAAGCATTAGAGGCGACAGGAAATGGAATTAGATAGCAATGCCGACCGGAGGTGGTTACGTTTTTCTATGATGTTTTGTTAGTGAGAAATGGCTTAATCAAATAACTACATGGAAGAAAGATACACACATAATATAAGAAGACAATATAATATCCAGAAGATGGGCAGCAGCGTCTTCTGTAACTTCACCACCAACACTGCGATCCCCAAGCCGCTTGCCAACCGTGGGGATTATGGCAACCCCGTCTAATGGGGAGGCTTTTTTCAACAGTGGACGTCTTCCGGCTGATGATGATGATATGATATCACGCCTGTATTTGGGGCAGTAGGAGAGGGTTTAGTATACCCAAGTTTCACCAGTTATGTTAGAAGTCGCGACTATTTCCGAAAGGGGTAGGCAGAGACCACCGATTTCCATTTGCGATCCTGCCATAGTTCGTTCGCCTCATTCACTCGCATCACATTCGTCATACACGCTCTTCGGTTAAGGGTACTCCGCACTAGACCCTTTTGCAAAATATCTCCGATCTGGTCCAAGTATGTTCGCCGAGTCCCGTTGTCTCATATATTCGCTTTGTCACTGTTCTTTCATCCATCCTTTCTACATAACTAATTAGCCTTATGTTTATTCGTAAGTGAACATTGTTCTTTTGAATAAATAAAGAATCTTTAAACCTACATGCCAAAAAAAAATTGTGTCATCCCCATTTTCTTACCGTATGGTTGATAAACAACCTGGTGTCAGAGTTTAAACCGCCTGTAGGCCTCTGACATGGCTTCTCACACTGTTGAAAAATCTCTCAGGTGTGCCGGTTTCTTACGATGTTTTCATTCACCGTTTTTAGCAACTGATAACTAATTTATAGTACGCACATGACTTCGAAAAGACATTGGTGCGGGGTTTGAACTTGCAACCTTTGACTTGGCAGTCCAACGGTCATACCAATCGCCTATCACTGCTTTATCTTCACCAAACATGTATCATTCTATTTGTCGTTGTATTCTTTCCTGAAGTCTCTATTCTTGGGCCACAGGGTGACAAACTTAACTCTCAAATCACGTGTAAGCTTGACGCCTCGATGGAATGTAACGCTATTATCAATTCCAAAATCAATTAATGGTCATGATGAACGATAACAATCTCAATGCTGCATTCGCAAATTATATGAGATCTACGTAATAAAAGTATAATTGATATAGTCATTATTTGTGTCCTACTAAATGGACCTTAATCTGAAATCTAATCATGCATCTTTGATTTATGATTAATTTTACAAGACCTAAGTAACTTATTTTATTGTGTCATTGTCTTGATATTTATGGTAAACATATGAGAGATGTGTGTTTGTTCCTACTTGTTTTGTTCTTCTATTATATGAAGAAAAATAGAGAAAATTTCCCATTTTTTAATGGGGCTTTTTCTCTATTTTTCGCGATTACATCGCATTCGCTAGCAATATACATAGTCGCCCCGAGTTGAAAAGTGGGACACAGCAGCCCAAAAGGCATACCACCGTCTGGTTGAAAGATCTTCCCATTTCGTTGGAGGAACTCCACATCCCTTCTTCCACAACTACCTCCGTCCCGGGGCGGATGATAGGGTATGGGACTTCCCACCAAACCCTAGAGTGTCCTCTTAGCTACCCTAGGCCGAGGGACGCGGGATCGGCTTCCGCTACATCAGAACTCTTGATAGATAATAATTTTCTTCTGACCCATTTTCGGTCACCGCAGCCTGTCTCAGCTGAGACTAGCTAACTACGCAGGAGATATTATAGTGCACAAGTATGCGCGCAAACACAGGTGCACTCCCTATTCCCTCACTCTTATAGTCCGATGGGATCGTAGACTATATAACATAGATTTAAAAGAGAATTCTAGTTCAGCCGAGACGGGCCGCCGTGATCGAAAATCGGTCAGGAGACCATTTTTATATTCTAGAATACTGTTTTATCCTTCTCTGCCTACCTCAGAAAAACAAGCATGAGCTTTATATACGTATAAAATTGTCTGTCAGTCACAGTAATTTTATATATTGATCTTAATGTAATAAATAAATTGATTTAGATCTGCAAAAGACATCAATATAAAATTATTTTTTAATAAAATTGATTAACGATAACATCAAGGATTTTACAATTAATTGTGAGATATCTGTGGCCGTGACCAAGAATTGTTTGGAAAGTATATCTTCACGCTTCTCCCTATAGAGTAATCAGAGATGGGTTATGTTCTATAGATATAAGATAAAAAATAATTTATTCAAAATAGACTAGGCAATATCATTCGTTGCTCGTTGGTGTAGTGGTCGCTAAGCACGAAGTCCTGGGTTTAAATCCCGGGTCGGGTAAAGTGTCACTAGGTTTTCCCATGAGGTAATTCTCAGTAGCAAGTAGGCTTTCTAGATTTCTGCTTGGTTGAAGACAATAGGCTTGCTCCTTAATACAGTGGGACTTAAAACGCAACTGTAGAAATGAGGGTGTACTGAATATGCACCTCTGGCTTCGGGGAATACAGGCGTGATGTATATTTATGTTTGTAATATCATTTTGGCTCTTCCTCAATCTGAAGAGTTCAGAATGCTATACAGTATAGTTATGTTAGGTATTAAATGTAGATAGAGGGATAGATTGTAAGGTCAATGAAGGAGGCATGATCATGATTGATCAAACCGTGATATCATCAGCCGAAACAGGTCCACTGTTGAACAAAGGTCTCCCCATGGGGATCCCAGTATTGGTGGTGAAGTTACAGAAGACGCTGCTGCCCATCTTCTGGATTTTCCCTTAGTCGCCTCTACGACACCCACGGGAGGAAAAGGGGTGGTCAATTCTAGGCCGGATACCACTTGGCGAACCAAACAAACCCCGATAAAATAAGATTAAAGGGAGGAGACATGACTATGAAAATGTCCGCGCTGCGCAGGGAAGCGGGATCGCAAAATCATTCTACAAAAGACCCGTACTACCAATACAACGACTTCCAGTTTGCAACTTAACACCATTGAGAACTTGATACCCGATATTATCGGCTAAATTACTATCGGAAACAAAACATAGGCATCTAAATATAACTGTAACGTCAGTATTATCTAACGCTAAAGTGACTATGATCAATAAGGCGATATCTAGCTGATTGTAACCGGAAGTTTTCTGAGAAATACATTATTTTTAGCGTTGAATTTGAAAAGCTTGATAAAAATATATATTATTATTTATTTCGAGGGTTCCGTTTCTCAAAAAGGAAAAATATAAAGTCTCTTTGTTGTCTGTCTGTCAACCCCCTTTTGTAAAGAACGCGTAAAGGTATAAAGTTAAAATTAATATAAAATACTCGGGTCTACCGTCTCTTAGAGTTGTGAAAAAATTAAACTTCTAAGTCAACGTAATAAAAAGATACGGGATGTTTATCTTCAAAATTTTTACACTCAAAACCTATAGATGGCGACAAGCATTGTCTAATAATACAAGCTAAAAAAATATCTGAAAACTGATGGTTTTCAATAACATCACATAAAAAATAAGAATAACTTATTTCCGCTTGGTAAACTGTTAAAGACCTATATCAATGTATGGGGGTAACACATTTCCAACGGTAAAGTTAAGTTTGTCTGAGAATTTAGTACACTATCTTATCGCTAGAACAATGTAATTGTTGTAAACATAATTTAAAGTTTGCATGGAACCCTCGGAGCGCGATTCCCACACGCATTTGAACCTGTTTTTTAGGCACAAGCCCACCACTCGTGCCCATCATTGTAACTCCTGTAAGCCAGGATCTACTATGATTACCATTGAGAACCATCGGCAATGAAACTCGAGGCATCCCAGAGACTCGACTGTCTTGGAACCCGCAACGAAATTAATCATAAAAGGATATATAGGAGGAGTAGGATTATTATACGTTTTTATAAAATGTTGTCTCTTCTTAATAAATTCACAATTTGAATACGCTTTTGTAATTATAATATCCTTAACCGACGAGCAAGTATGTGATGTGAGTGTATGAGGCGAAAGAAGTATGTCAGGATCATAGCAAATGGAAATCCGTGGTCTCTGCCTACTTCTCTGGGAAATAGGCATGACTTTATGTATGTATGTACGTATGTTATTCGTCCTTTGTATGGCACAATTACACAAATTTACCTACTTAGGTATTAACTTCAAAATCATTTACTGTTGTGAAAAAATTCTAACAACACACAAGACGTTTTAATGTCAATTATTAAAAAAACGTCGCCCCACACTAGGAATTTCTCCTGTATCGTGGGTGCGTTTCACAAACATGAAATATCACATACACTAACACCCAGATTCGGGACAAACATCTGTGGTTTGCACAAATTTTTGCCTCGTGCGGGAATCGAACCCACACCCTTAGCGCAGCAGTCCAATTGCTTAGCCACTGTGCCTTTCTGGTCGTCTCAAAATTTGTGCGAACCGCAGATGTTTGTCCCGAGTCTGGGTGTTTGTGTATGTGATATTTCATGTTTGTGAAACGCACCCACGATACAGGAGACATTCCTAGTGTGGGGCGACGTTTTTCATAAAAGAGGTTATCAGAAAAAGGGTAGGAAAATAACTTATTTACGAGCTTTAATTTAACTTGCAATGTATGTATATGTTAGTTTGTTTAGGTCAAATCTTGCAATATAAATTAGAACCACTTTTTGACGTCCGATTGAAATGAAATTGTGCATACTTATATAGGTTCGGTGACAATACAATATTATGGTACTTATGAGCTGGTCTGATGATGGAGTCCGAAGGTGGTCATAGGAAATCTGTAACAAAATTACGCAATCCCATCGTGTTTGGGCTTGTTTAATTATTCACTGATTTATAGGCGTTTGCTAGTCTTTTTATCGTATGGTTGTTGAACAACCTGGTGTCAGAGTTTAAACCGCCTGTAGGCCTCTGACATGGCGACACACACCGTTGAAAAATCTCTCAGGTGTGCCGGTTTCCTCACGATGTTTTCCTTCACAAAGCAACTGATAACTAATTTATAATACACACATGAATTCGAAAAGACATTGGTGCGTGCCGGGATTATAACTTGCGACATTTGACTTGTCAGTGTGATATTAATTAGCCATTTTGTTAATTACAGGAAACAATACTATCTACCGACGATCGTGGGAGTCCGTGAGCTCTGCCCATCCCATCAGGGAGCTGGCGTTAAGTCAATAAAGTAAGTAGATCAATCATTAACATTATAGTAAAGATTACACTAATTAATATTGTTGGCCGTGTGGTTTCTGGCCTATAATCTTTACTGCACACCTCTGTCTACCCCTTTGCGGAATATAGGCGTGATGTTATGTTATGTTCTATGTACGTATTCATTTTAAAAGCTTATTTACATTTTGATTAATTCCTACTGACTGCCTCGTTGGTCTAGTGGTCGCCAAGCGCGACTGCTGAGCACGAGGTCCTGGGTTCGAATCCGGGTCGGGCAAAGTGTTATTAGGTTTTTCCATTAGGTAATTCTCAGTGGCAGCACGGAGTCTGGATTTGTGCCCGGGTGATGGCAATAGGCTCGCCCCCTATCACATTGGGACCTATAAACATAACTGGCGAAATGTGGGTGTACATGTGCACCTCTGCCTACCCCTTCGGGGAATACAGGCGTGATGTTATGTTATGTTTATTACTCTTAACAATGACATTGACTTTGAAAACAACTGAAAGACTTCCGAAGCCGCTATCTCTTCCTTGTTTCCAAATTGAATTTCAGTTTCTAATCTGCCTAATGTGTTTTAATTTTAAGTAATTTAAGTTAACACAATCTGCTTAATGATATTGATGACGCGATCTGATCAAAGATAATATTTTACCGTGGTGCTGAATGTGATATATTTGGAGATACGCCGCGAATTATGTTCATTGAGCATTGAAGTGATTTACCAACAGTTTAGGAAACCGTGCGATTGAAAATAAAGTTATTGTGAGGCTTATTGTGAAAGTGATGAGTTTTTGGGAAATTAACAATACGGATTCTAAATAGAATCAGGTGAGTTAAGACTTTATTTGTTGTTACCCACTGGGTTGAAGCCTCCCCTTTATTTCGTCACAATTATTTTTAAAACTCCCCCCCACACTAGGAATTTCTCCTGTATCGTTGATGCGATCCACAAACATGAAATAGCACATACACAAACACTCAGACTCGGGTCCGCACCAATTGTCTGTTCAATGCTATTTCCAGCCATGTCTTTCCCGCAAATGTGTCTTTGTTCTTCCATCGCCTTCTTAGTCTGCCTGGTGGTGGGCGGGTATCTACTTCGTGGTTATGTTGGCCCACCTTTGCGGGTCCATTCGCACGACATGACATGACTGGCCCATTCCTACTTTAGTTTGGAAGTTTCTTTGCCAGTTTAGGTTATAGAATTTATATTGATATGATAGTATTGGACTCGCTGATTGAGGGGGTCGTAGCTATGGCTACGAGATCAGTTAATCTGCGAGGTTAAGCCGTGGTCATCCTGGTCACTTTAGAGACCCCTCCATGCTTCGGAAAGCTTCTTAAACCGTTATTCTTGCACCTCTTCGGTCTACCGTCTCATCGGACTATGAGAGTGAGGGAATAGGGAGTGCACCTGTGTTTGCGCGCATACTTGTGCACTATATCTCCTGCGTAGTTAACTAGTTTTAGCTGAGACTGGCTGTTGTTACCGAAATTCGGTCAGGAGAACTTTATATTACATTGCATATATTGTTAGATCAAAGGGCTACGTTTCATGGTTGTTTAGCTTCTCAATTCCAATCAACTCTAGAAGCTGGATGTTTACCCCTGGTGTCTCACTCAGCCTGCATTGCAGGTCATGTTCTGTTGTAGATGCGAGACTCCACACTACACTGCACTGGGTCTCTTCCACAACGGAACAGTAACTGGAATGCCAGCGTAAAGTAACCTCCCAGATCTTAACAACAGGATCTACCCCAAAGCTTCGCAAAGTAGAGCACCACGGGCCTAAAACTTTAGACGTATTACTTTTTTATCCACAATCAATTACATCAGCCTATTGCAGTCTACTGGACGCAGACTTCCCTCAAGGTTCCCCACAAGGCCCGTTCTCACGTCACCTTCCTCAAGTTATTGGTCTATCCCACCATTTCTGAAGTATTATTATGGGCCTGCAATGTCCCACTGCAGGACAAAGGCCTCTCTACTCTCTTTCCATTAGTTATCAAGGACTGCCAATCAAGAGCTTCATAAACGAGTCCAGACCATTGAGGAGTGCCTTCATCTATTGTTTACACTTATAACTATTGAACTGCTTACGCGAAACAATGTAATACTATGAAATGATTTTTAAAATGTCAGCAAATTCTACTTCAAAATATGATGTTATCTATATAGCCAATATAATAAGATAATAGTTCGAAGAATATTGCTTTTATGATATTAATACAAAGAATTTTTGTACCGACAAGGACGCAAGAAGTAGGTAGGTACCTATTTTCTTTTTAATACGTTGCTGCCCCACACTATCAATTTCGCCTGTATTGTAGGCGCGTTCCACAAACATGGATACAAGAATATAATACACAAACCTCCAGACTCGGGTCTGACGACCTGATTAGCGCAGTGGCTAAGCGATTGGACTGCTGCGCTTAGGGTTGCGGGTTCGATTCCCGCAAGGGGCAAAACTTTGTGCGAACCACAGATATTTGTCCCGAGTCTGGGTGTTTGTGTATGAGATATTTCACGTTTGTGAAACGCACCCACGACACAGGAGAAATTCCTAGTGTGGGGCGACGTTTAAAAAAAAAAGAACATCTGCGAATTACTCAGTTCTTGGCCACGTGCGGGAATCGAACCCGCATCACTTGCGCAGTAGTCAATTCGCCAATGCGCCAGTCAAGTTGTCTGTATAGAAAGTTTCTATTTCTTGTCGAACTAATTTCAATTTAAAATGTCGTGTCCAATGAATTAGCGATAACAATAGTACATTTCATACTATATTGATTTTCTATAATAATTGTATTGTGCAATTGGCTCAAATATACATATAATCATTATTACTCTCGCAAATTTAACATCGGCACGCACCAATGTCTTTCCAAATTCATGTGCGTAATAAAAAATAGTTATTAACTGCTAAAAACGGTGAACGAAAACATTGTGAGAAACCGGCACACCTGAGAGATTGTTCAACGGTGTGTAAAGCCATGGCCTACAGGCGGTTTAAACTCTGACACCAGGTTGTTCATCAACCATACGATAAGAAGATCGTACAGGTGGCTGCTACCCTTACAGTGGGACAGTTAAAGGCTGTTATTATTTATTTATTATATTATACAAACAACATCAAATCAGAACTTACCACAGACTAAGAAACCGATTTCACTTTCAAATTGTTATCACCATTATTTCTTTCACTTAATTAAACGTATGTCTCATTAACAAAACACCACCACTTAGTCAGGCTTCATTATTTTTTAACTAATTAAAGGTAATATAATTTTCTGGTGTTTAATTCGATTAACAATACAGTTAGACGTTTTGTTTTGATACGTGGTAGCCTGTGGTTTTCACTAAGTGGTGTGGATTGATTATTTTTTGCAAGGGTCCGAGACAAATGTGCGTTCCAAAGGTCCTTTGTTATAAGGATCAAGAGCGTGGTTATATGTATGTATTCTGTTATATTTTACTAGCTGCGCCCCGTGGTGTTACCCTACATTTTTCGGGATAAAAAGTAGCCTATGTGTTAGTCCAGGGTGTCAGCTACCTCCATATGAAATGTCATTAAAATCCATTCAGTAGTTTTTACGTGAAAGAATAAACATCCATCCATACTTACAAACTTTCGCGTTTATAATATTAGTAGGGATAATGTTCTGACGTGATTTCGGTCACGGCCTTTCTCAGCTAAGACTAGCCTAGGAGATATTATAGTGCACAAGTATGCGCGCAAACACAGGTGCACTCCCTATTCCCTCACTCTCATAGTCCGTTGGGACGGTAGACACGACCGGAGAGAGATCAGGCGCAGGACCAACGGCTTAACGTGCCTTTCTAAGCACGGAGGGGTCTCGACATGTGAAAACGGTCACCCATCCCAAGACTGACCGCGGTGAGCACGGCTTAACCTCGGAGATCGACTGATATGCGCGGTAGGCACGTAGCTACTATTTCCTCTATTATAATTATTCTTTGCAATACCTCGTTGGTCTAGTGGTCGCAAAGCGCAACTGTTGAGTCCTGGGTTCGACTCCCAGGTCGGGCAAAGCGTTAATGCGTTTTTTGATAAGTTTGAAATTAGTATTTACGTCCGGATAGCAAGGAAGGCTTGCCTTACATGGCGTATAAAATAACCGGGGGAATGTGGTATTTTGCCTACCCCTTTGGAGAATAGCTTGATGTGAATGGAAATCATTCTGTAGTATTTGCGTATACTGGCTGAGCCTCGCGGTTTGACTCGCGTTTTATTTTCATTTGTGTAAACTTCATTTGACGTCTGATACCCTAGTACCTAACGTAAATATTATCATTCAAATCTTTCCAGCAGTTTAGTCATGGAGGCGCAACAGACAGACAGAGTTACTTTCACATTTATTATCTAACTATGGATATGTATTTATCATCAATAGTTTTCTCAGCGCACGCTTAATAATTCATTATTACAATTTTCTTATAGATCTCTAGATATTTTTTAATACAATACAGTCTATGTTACTTCCTGATAATTTAGCTTTCTATTGGTGAAAAATGGTTATAATCCGTCCAGTAGTTTCGGAGCCTATTCGGTACAAACAAACAAACAAAAAAATCGTTTCTCTTTATAATCATTACACACTAATATTATAAAGGCGAAAGTTTGTTTGTATGTTTGTTACCTCTTTACGCTCAAACGGCTAGACGGATTGATGAAATTTCAAATGGAGGTAGCTGACACCCTGGATTAACACACACTACTTTTTATCCCGGAAAAATGTAGCAGGTAACACCGCGGGGCGCACCTATTAGTGTAAATGTCACAAAACAACTCCAAATTTTTGGCAGCTTATAAGGTTCGCGCATTCTTTGTAACTATTTGCCGCGGGACCAAGTAAATTCTCATCAATAAAGTTTGCCGTAGCAGCCTTTAGTTAAAAAAATGGCTGCCTCTTGGGCCTGATCTCTCTCCCGCCGTGTTTTACTGTCCTATCAGACTTAATAACAGCAATGATAGCCGAGATTGGGAAACAGGCGTAACTTTATGTATGTATGTGCAATCACAGGTGTACTCTCTATTCAAACATACACATTAAGATCTTCTTATCGTATGGTTGATGAACAACCTGGTGTCAGAGTTTGAACCGCCTGTAGGCGAGAGATTTTTCACCGTTGACAAATCTCTTGTGTGTCGGTTTCCGCACTAAGTTACCGTTCACAGTGTTTAGCAATTAATATCGATCATCAGCCGGAAGACGTCCACTGTTGAACAAAGGTCTCCCCCTTAGAACGCCACAATGAACGACAGCTTGTCAATATTTTTTTTAATTTATGTAGCCTGTTCGGTGTCCCACTTCTGGGCAAAGGCCTCCCCATTATTCCTCCACAAAACCCCGTCCAATGCCATTTCAGGCCACGTCTTTCCCGCAAAGATGTCCAAATTATCTCGCCATCGCCTTCTCGGCCGGCCTGGTAATATTATCTAGTTGATGAAAACGACTGTGGTGCATACCGGAGTTTTACCTTGAGACCTTCAACTTGGCAGTCCATCATACTTAGCTGTCATTGCTATACTCCAGTCTCCCCCTAATTGGAGAATACGCACCAGATTAATGATAACTATTCTTCTCCACAGATATGTACAAAGCTATTATAATTGCGACGCTACTTGCCGCCTCATCCGCCCAGTTTCTGCCCAATGGTTGCCCTACAAACCCCACGGTACATCTCCTGTTGCCGCATGAGACAGACTGCGCCAAGTACTACCAATGCAACAATGGAAACAAAATTGAAATGACCTGTGGGCCCGGCACGCTGTTTGACTCAAATTTACAGGTAAATAGAAACCTTTTAATATCGCCTTCCATCTAAATTGATAACGGAAATTTGAAAAATAATGGACTCGTTGGTCTAGTGTTTGCTGAGCACGAGGTCCTGCGTTCTAATCCCAGGTCGGGCAAAGTGTTACTGGGTTTTTCCTTTAGGTAATTCTCAGTAGCAGCACGGAGTCTGGATTTGTGCCCGGTTGATGGCAATAGGCTCGCCCTATTACATTGGGACCTACAAACATAACTGGCGAAATGTGGGTGTACTATATGTGCACCACTGCCTACCCCTTCGGGGAAATACAGGCGTGATGTTATGTTAATGTTAAAAATGATGGACACGAGCGGGTCCCGTCCCGCAACTTTCGCTGTACCGTGGCGCCGCTCTGCCAACTGAGCCACCGTGTCACTGCTCGCATCCATCGCATTTCAAGTTTTTTGTAGTTTTTACATCTTAAGGTTGACGTTGTATCGCGTTGCATGATTATAATATAATTAAATTGCAACACGGGAATTAACGTAAACAACGTTTTTAATTGCTTTGACGTTTCGACCGAGTTACACCAGCCGTGGTCACAAGCTGACTGTCTGTCTGTTCGCATTAATTCCCGTTTTATAATTTCTATTTATATAGTGTTATCCATATTTTTACGTAAATATATAGTTATATACAAGTAAAAAATTACTCTCAATTTCGTAGGTATGCAATTGGCCGTTTGCAGTACAATGTTCAACAACGCCTGGGCCATCAACAACAACAACTGGATCAACAACAACTGTGTTGCCATCATCAACAACAACCGTGTTGCCGTCATCAACAACAACCGTGTTGCCGTCATCAACAACAACCGTGTTGCCGTCATCAACAACAACCGTGTTGCCGTCATCAACAACAACCGTGTTGCCGTCATCAACAACAACAGTGTTCCCGTCATCAACAACACAGCCTCCATCAACAGGGTTTCTTCCTAATGGCTGTCCGTCGGATTTCACTGTCCATCACTTGCTGCCTCACGAGACAGACTGTTCAATGTTTTACAGTTGTAGCAATGGACGAAAAATCCTAATGTCTTGCGCTCCTGGCACATTGTTTGACTTTGACCTACAGGTGATTATTTCTACTTATTTATACATGACGTCAGAATAACAAAATTCAAATTTATTTATTTTGTGAACATAGGTCTTATAGGTGTTTTTTCACTATATAATATATTTATTGTACGAACCATGTCCCGCCGATAGGCATACAAAATTAGATTTATAAAATAAGATTCACAGTTAATGTCAAACATACTCAAGCCCATAATAAAAAAAAAAAATGTCAAATTCAATAAAAAAAAAGGCTGTCATAATAAAATAGGGAAAATGTCATGAAAATAGGTATAATACAGATAAGTACTAAATACCAAAAGATTCAAAAACAAAAAAAAACTTACAATAAGCAATTATATAAAAAAATATCAAAATTTGTCATCCAGATATTCTTTGACTGAATAATATACCTTGTCATTTAGTAGCTTGAACAGACTATTACAACCCAAAAAACATTTATGAAAATTACCTCTTCAACATTAAATTACCCAAAAATCTTTATTTTTAGGGATGCAACTGGCCCAACCAGGTAAACTGTAATCCAGGCTCAACAACAACAACAGCTGCCCCTTCGTCTAGTACAACAACTGTACCATCTACAACAACATCTGCTACAACTACAACTACTACAGCGGTCCCAACAACAACTACAACCACTACTACAGCTGTCCCGTCAACAACAACTACAGCTGCACCAACGACCACTACATCAGCAACCACTCCATCAACTACTACAGCTGCACCAACAACAACTACAGTTGCACCATCAACAACTACAGTTGCACCATCAACGACAACGGCTTCCCCAGGTTTCCTGCCAAATGGTTGCCCATCCGATTTCCTTGTGCATCTACTATTGCCTCACGAAACCGACTGTGCTAAGTTCTACACTTGTGTAAACGGAGAGAAAAGAGAAAGAGATTGCGCTCCCGGCACTTGGTTTGATTTCAATTTGCAAGTAAGTTTCCACTTGATGTTTCAACTTCGTCAATTTTTACCCCTAAAAATAATATAACTTACATTATTTATTTATTTGGCTGCCTCGTTGGTGTAGTGGTTGCTAAGCGCGACTGCTGAGCATGAGGTCCTGGGTTCGAATCCCGGGTCGGGCAAAGTGTTACTATGTTTTTCCATTAGGTAATTCTCAGTAGAAGCACGGGGTCTGGATTTGTGCCCGGTTAATGGCAATAGGCTCGCCCCCTATTATATTGGAACCTAAAAAACATAACTGGCGAAATGTGGGTGTACCATACATATGTGCAATTGTGCACCTCTGCCTACCCCTTCGGGGAATACAGGCGTGATGTTATGTTATGTTATTTATTTATTTATCCATTTTAAATCAATCATAACAGGGATTCTCCATTGATCTCTATAATTTATTTTTATATATATTTGTTATAAATCATAAAATCCCCTGTATTTACGTTACTGTGAGAGGACAATTATGTTAAGTTAAATGTAAAGGGGGCGAGTCTATTGCCATTAATCAAGAAAAATCCGTACTTAGCATTGCCACTAAGAAATATGTACCTAATAAAAATGTATGGTTACAGGGTTGCAGCTGGCCGTTTATGGTGCAATGTAACGTGACAACAACAGAAAGACCCTCAACAACAACCGAGGTACCTACAACAACAGTCGTGCCCTCCACAACACAGGCGCCGACGACTACAACCACCACACAGGCTCCAACTACCACGACAACCACACAGGTGCCTACCACAACAACTACTCAAGAGCCAACCACAACAACAACTGAGGAACCTACCTCAACAGAGGTGCTTACTACGAGAACATCTGAGTTGCCTACTACGCCCACACAAGTGCCAACAACAACAGATGCACTCACAACAACGTATGAACCTTCAACAACAGAGGAACCTACCTCGACAGAGGTACCCACCACAACAACAACTGAGGAACCTACCTCAACAGAGGTGCTTACCACGAGAACATCTGAGTTGCCTACTACGCCCACACAAGTGCCAACAACAACAGATGCACTCACAACAACGTATGAACCTTCAACAACAGAGGAACCTACCTCGACAGAGGTACCCACCACAACAACAACTGAGGAACCTACCTCAACAGAGGTGCTTACTACGAGAACATCTGAGTTGCCTACTACGCCCACACAAGTGCCAACAACAACAGATGCACTCACAACAACGTATGAACCTTCAACAACAGAGGAACCTACTTCGACAGAGGTACCCACCACAACAACAACTGAGGAACCTACCTCAACAGAGGAACCCACCACCACAGATGAACCAACTTCGACAACATCTGAGTTGCCCACTACACCAACACTAGTGCCAACAACAACAGAGGAACCTTCAACAACAGAGGAACCCTCAACAACAGAGGTGCTTACTACACCAACACTAGCGCCAACAACAACAACAGATGGATCCACAACAACATATGAACCTTCAACAACAGAGGAACCCTCAACAACAGAGGAGCCTTCAACAACAGAGGAACCTTCAACAACAGAGGAACCCTCAACAACAGAGGAACCTTCAACAACAGAGGTGCCTACTACACCAACACTAGCGCCAACAACAACAACAGATGGATCCACAACAACATATGAACCTTCGACTACAGAGGAACCCTCAACAACATATGAACCTTCGACTACAGAGGAACCCTCAACAACAGAGGAACCTTCAACAACAGAGGTGCCTACTACACCAACACTAGCGCCAACAACAACAACAGATGGATCCACAACAACATATGAACCTTCGACTACAGAGGAACCCTCAACAACATATGAACCTTCGACTACAGAGGAACCCTCAACAACAGAGGAACCTTCAACAACAGAGGTGCCTACTACACCAACACTAGCGCCAACAACAACAACAGATGGATCCACAACAACATATGAACCTTCGACTACAGAGGAACCCTCAACAACAGAGGAACCCTCAACAACAGAGGTGCCTACTACACCAACACTAGCGCCAACAACAACAACAGATGGATCCACAACAACATATGAACCTTCGACTACAGAGGAACCCTCAACAACATATGAACCTTCGACTACAGAGGAACCCTCAACAACAGAGGAACCTTCAACAACAGAGGTGCCTACTACACCAACACTAGCGCCAACAACAACAACAGATGGATCCACAACTACATATGAACCTTCAACAACAGAGGAACCTTCAACAACTGAGGAACCTTCAACAACTGAGGAACCCTCAACAACAGAGGAACCTTCAACAACAGAGGAACCCTCAACAACAGAGGAACCCTCAACAACTGAGGAACCTTCAACAACAGAGGAACCCTCAACAACAGAGGAACCTTCAACAACAGAGGAACCCTCAACAACTGAGGAACCCTCAACAACAAAGGAACCTTCAACAACAGAGGTGCCTACTACACCAACACTAGCGCCAACAACAACAACAGATGGATTCACAACAACATATGAACCCTCAACAACAGAGGAACCTTCAACAACAGAGGAACCCTCAACAACAGAGGAACCCTCAACAACAGAGGAACCTTCAACAACAGAGGAACCCTCAACAACAGAGGAACCTTCAACAACATATGAACCTTCAACAACAGAGGAACCTTCAACAACAGAGGAACCCTCAACAACAGAGGAACCTTCAACAACATATGAACCTTCAACAACAGAGGAACCTTCAACAACAGAGGTGCCTACTACACCAACACTAGCGCCAACAACAACAACAGATGGATCCACAACAACATATGAACCTTCAACAACATACGAACCTTCAACAACATATGAACCTTCAACAACATACGAACCTTCAACAACAGAGGAACCTTCAACAACAGAGGAACCCTCAACAACAGAGGTGCCTACTACGCCAACACTAGCGCCAACAACAACAACAGATGGATCCACAACAACATATGAACCTTCAACAACATACGAACCTTCAACAACATATGAACCTTCAACAACATACGAACCTTCAACAACAGAGGAACCTTCAACAACAGAGGAACCCTCAACAACAGAGGTGCCTACTACGCCAACACTAGCGCCAACAACAACAACAGATGGATCCACAACAACAGAGGAACCCTCAACAACAGAGGAACCTTCAACAACATATGAACCTTCAACAACAGAGGTGCCTACTACGCCAACACTAGCGCCAACAACAACAACAGATGGATCCACAACAACAGAGGAACCCTCAACAACAGAGGAACCTTCAACAACATACGAACCTTCAACAACATATGAACCTTCAACAACATACGAACCTTCAACAACATATGAACCTTCAACAACAGAGGAACCCTCAACAACAGAGGTGTCTTCTACACCAACAATAGCGCCAACAACAACAGATGAGCCAACAACAACAGATGAGCCAACAACAACAGATGAGCCTACAACAACAGATGAGCCAACAACAACAGAGGAACCGACCACCACAGAGGTACCTACTACGTCAACCACTGAGTTGCCTTCTACACCAACACCAATGCCAACAACACCTACCGAACTCACAACAACATATGAACCGACAACAACAGAGGAAATAACCACCACAGAGGTACCTACTACGACAACCACTGAGTTGCCTACTTCACCCACTTCAGTACCAACAACAACATATGAACCCTCAACATCAGAGGAACCCTCAACAACAGAGGAACCCACCACTACGAATGTACCTACAACGACCACTTCTGAGTTGCCCACTACACCAACACTAGCGCCAACAACAACAGATGGATCTACAACCACAGAGGAACCCACCACCACAGAGGTACCTACCACAACAACTACCGATTTGCCAACTACACCCACATCAGTGCCAACAACAACATATGAACCCTCAACAACAGAGGAACCCACCACCACAGAGGTACCTACCACAACAACTACCGATTTGCCAACTACACCCACATCAGTGCCAACAACAACATATGAACCCTCAACAACAGAGGAACCCACCACCACCGAGGTACCTACAACAACATACGAACCCTCAACAACAGAGGAACCCACCACCACCGAGGTACCTACCACAACATACGAACCCTCAACAACAGAGGAACCCACCACCACCGAGGTACCTACCACAACATATGAACCCTCAACAACAGAGGAACCCACCACCACCGAGGTGCCTACCACAACAACTACCGATTTGCCAACTACACCCACATCAGTGCCAACAACAACATATGAACCCTCAACAACAGAGGAACCCACCACCACCGAGGTGCCTTCCACAACAACTACCGATTTGCCAACTACATCCACACTTGTGCCGTCAACTACAGAAGAACCAACAACAGTAGAGGAATCTACCACAAACCAGGTAAGTCTTTCACTAACAAATGAAATGCTTACAAAACTAAATGATTTGCTCTTTACTAAACTAGTGCCCTCAAATACATATGTACCTCTCAACATTAAGGTTCCAATAAAAACTATAAACGTACCCACTATGACAACCATAAACTCACTAATACCACCATCTAAAGTGCACTCCACAGCCACATTAGAATCTTTAACAGCTTACAGTCCGGCTTCGACTTATTTAACACCTACACAAAAGGTCATATCGATTGTAGGATCCACAACAAAACACGAACCCACTAAACCTACATTTATACCAACCTTTGAATTTCCAATTACAACAAATATTGCGTTGCCCACTATACCCACAGTGACAACTACTAAGTTGTCCACTTTACCCATACCTACAACAATAGAAGCACACACGACAACCAATGAATTGCCAACTACGCCTACACAAGTGCCAACATCAAAAGAGGAATTTATGACGACCGTCATACCCACTAATACAACAATTCAAATGCCCAATTTTTCTATACTAATGCCATCAACATATAAACCTACGATTTCTGAGGAACCTACCACCACCGATGTACCCACCACAACAACTAATGAGGTCACGACCACGACAGTGGTTGACACGACGGAAATGCCCATGGAACTTACTACGATAGAGGTGTTCGCCACAACAGATGAGGTACCCAATACGATAGTTGTGCCCACCACAACAACAACTCAGGAAACTACCATAACAGAGGTACTGGCCTCAACAACTACTGAGGAACCTACCATAAAAGAGGTACCTACCACAACAACAACTGAAGTACCTAAAACGACAGCGCTGCCTACAACGACAACCATACCAGAACCTCTTATAACTGACATTCTCACGGTATTACCGTTGACACCCACACTAATGCCCATATTAACTAAGTTCCTCACCATAATACCAAAGGAGAAACCTACCAAAACAGAGGTACAAAATGTAATTTCTACTGAGGAACCTACCACAACAGAGGTCCCCACTGCAATTACATTTGAGGAACGTTTCGTACTATCCAATGAGTGGCCTACTACACAGACACTGACATCGACTGACTCTCCCACTACACCTAATCTAGCATCCACAACAACAGAAGTGCCCACCACAACATCGTTACCATCAACAACAACCACATTAGAACCTCTCACAACTGACAGTCCCACTACGACGGATTTACCGTTGACCCCCGTACAAGTGCCCATATCAACTGACAAAGGACTCTTTACAATACAATATGTACTCGGTAAACCTATCTTAATACCATCAACAATTAAGTGGCCTGCTACTATGATATCTGGACAACCTATAGCAGTTAAGGTACCCTCCGAAATTACTTCTGGGGGACCTATCGCAGTTAAGGTACCCTCCGTAATTACTTCTGGGGGACCTATCGCAGTTAAGGTACCCTCCGTAATTACTTCTGGACAACCTATCGCAGTTAAGGTACCCTCCGTAATTACTTCTGGGGGACCTATCGCAGTTAAGGTACCCTCCGTAACTACTTCTGGGGGACCTATCGCAGTTAAGGTACCCTCCCTAACTACTTCTGGGGGACCTATCGCAGTTAAGGTACCCTCCGTAACTACTTCTGGGGGACCTATTACAATTGAGGTACCCTCCGTAATAACTCCTGAGAAACCTACCTCTACAGAGGTACTTTCCGTTATTACAACTGAAGAAAATTCCACAACAGAGGAACCCATCGAAATTACAATTGAGGAACCTACCACAACAGAGGTACCTATTGTAATTACTACTGAGGAACCTACCTGGACAGAGGAACCGTCCGAAATAACCACTGGGGGACCTACCTCGACAGAGGTACCCACCATGATAACTACTGAAGGAACAAGCACAACATTGCCCCCTAAATTGCCCACTACACCCACACCAGTGCCTTTTACTACAGAAGTGCCCACCACAACATCGTTACCATCTACAACAACCACATTAGAACCTCTCACAACTGAGAGTCCCACTACGACGGATTTACCATTGACCCCCGTACAAGTGCCCATATCAACTGACAAAGGACTCTTTACAATACAATATGTACTCGGTAAACCTATCTTAATACCATCAACGATTAAGTGGCCTGCTACTATGATATCTGGACAACCTATAGCAGTTAAGGTACCCTCCGTAATTTCTTCTGGGGGACCTATCGCAGTTAAGGTACCCTCCGTAACTACTTCTGGGGGACCTATCGCAATTAATGAACCCTCTGTAATTACTTCTGGGGGACCTATTACAATTGAGGTACCCTCCGTAATAACTCCTGAGAAACCTACCTCTACAGAGGTACTTTCCGTTATTACAACTGAAGAAAATTCCACAACAGAGGAACCCATCGAAATTACAATTCAGGAACCTACCACAACTGAGGTACCCACCGTAATGACGACTGAGTTACCTACCACGACAGAGGTGCCTATTGTAATTACTACTGAAGAACCTACCTGGACAGAGGAAGCGTCCGAAATAACCACTGGGCGACCTACCTCGACAGAGGTACCCACCATGATAACTACTGAAGGAACAAGCACAACATTGCCCCCTGAGTTGCCCACTACACCCACACCAGTGCCTTTAACTACAGAAGTGCCCACCACAACATCGTTACCATCTACAACAACCACATTAGAACCTCTCACAACGGACAGTCCCACTACGACGGATTTACCATTGACCCCCGTACAAGTGCCCATATCAACTGACACAGGACTCTATACAATACAATATGTACTCGGTAAACCTATCTTAATACCATCAACGATTCAGTGGCCTGCTACTTTAATATCTGGACAACCTGTCGCAGTTAAGGTACCCTCCGTAATTACTTCTGGGGGACCTATTACAGCTGAGGTACCCTCCGTAATTACTTCTGGGGGACCTATCGCAGTTAAGGTACCCTCCGTAATTACTTCTGGACAACCTATCGCAGTTAAGGTACCCTCCGTAATTACTTCTGGGGGACCTATCGCAGTTAAGGTACCCTCCGTAACTACTTCTGGGGGACCTATCGCAGTTAAGGTACCCTCCCTAACTACTTCTGGGGGACCTATCGCAGTTAAGGTACCCTCCGTAACTACTTCTGGGGGACCTATTACAATTGAGGTACCCTCCGTAATAACTCCTGAGAAACCTACCTCTACAGAGGTACTTTCCGTTATTACAACTGAAGAAAATTCCACAACAGAGGAACCCATCGAAATTACAATTGAGGAACCTACCACAACAGAGGTACCTATTGTAATTACTACTGAGGAACCTACCTGGACAGAGGAACCGTCCGAAATAACCACTGGGGGACCTACCTCGACAGAGGTACCCACCATGATAACTACTGAAGGAACAAGCACAACATTGCCCCCTAAATTGCCCACTACACCCACACCAGTGCCTTTTACTACAGAAGTGCCCACCACAACATCGTTACCATCTACAACAACCACATTAGAACCTCTCACAACTGAGAGTCCCACTACGACGGATTTACCATTGACCCCCGTACAAGTGCCCATATCAACTGACAAAGGACTCTTTACAATACAATATGTACTCGGTAAACCTATCTTAATACCATCAACGATTAAGTGGCCTGCTACTATGATATCTGGACAACCTATAGCAGTTAAGGTACCCTCCGTAATTTCTTCTGGGGGACCTATCGCAGTTAAGGTACCCTCCGTAACTACTTCTGGGGGACCTATCGCAATTAATGAACCCTCTGTAATTACTTCTGGGGGACCTATTACAATTGAGGTACCCTCCGTAATAACTCCTGAGAAACCTACCTCTACAGAGGTACTTTCCGTTATTACAACTGAAGAAAATTCCACAACAGAGGAACCCATCGAAATTACAATTCAGGAACCTACCACAACTGAGGTACCCACCGTAATGACGACTGAGTTACCTACCACGACAGAGGTGCCTATTGTAATTACTACTGAAGAACCTACCTGGACAGAGGAAGCGTCCGAAATAACCACTGGGCGACCTACCTCGACAGAGGTACCCACCATGATAACTACTGAAGGAACAAGCACAACATTGCCCCCTGAGTTGCCCACTACACCCACACCAGTGCCTTTAACTACAGAAGTGCCCACCACAACATCGTTACCATCTACAACAACCACATTAGAACCTCTCACAACGGACAGTCCCACTATGACGGATTTACCATTGACCCCCGTACAAGTGCCCATATCAACTGACACAGGACTCTATACAATACAATATGTACTCGGTAAACCTATCTTAATACCATCAACGATTCAGTGGCCTGCTACTTTAATATCTGGACAACCTGTCGCAGTTAAGGTACCCTCCGTAATTACTTCTGGGGGACCTATTACAGCTGAGGTACCCTCCGTAATTACTTCTGGGGGACCTATCGCAGTTAAGGTACCCTCCGTAACCACTTCTGGGGGACATATCGCAGTTAAGGTACCCTCCGTAACCACTTCTGGGGGACATATCGCAGTTAAGGTGCCCTCCGTAATTACTTCTGGGGGACCTATCGCAGTTAAGGTACCCTCCGTAATTACTTCTGGGGGACCTATTACAATTGAGGTACCCTCCGTAATAACTCCTGAGAAACCTACCTCTACAGAGGTACTTTCCGTTATTACAACTGAGGAAACTACCACAGCAGAGGAACCCATCGAAATTACAATTGAGGAACCTACCACAACAGAGGTGCCCATTGTAATTACTACTGAGGAACCTACCTGGACAGAGGAACCGTCCGAAATAACCACTGGGGGACCTACATCGACAGAGGTACCCACCATGATAACTACTGAAGGAACTAGCACAACATTGCCCCCTGAATTGCCCACTACACCCACACCAGTGCCTTTAACTACAGAAGTGCCCACCACAACATCGTTACCATCTACAACAACCACATTAGAACCTCTCACAACTGACAGTCCCACTACGACGGATTTACCGTTGACCCCCGTACAAGTGCCCATATCAACTGACACAGGACTCTATACAATACAATATGTACTCGGTAAACCTATCTTAATACCATCAACGATTCAGTGGCCGGCTACTTTAATATCTGGACAACCTATCGCAGTTAAGGTACCCTCCGTAACTACTTCTGGGGGACCTATCGGAGTTAAGGTACCCTCCGTAATTACTTCTGGGGGACCTATCGCAGTGAAGGTACCCTCCGTAACTACTTCTGGGGGACCTATCGCAGTTGAGGGACTCTCCGTAACTACTTCTGGGGGACCTATTACAATTGAGGTACCCTCCGTAATAACTCCTGAGAAACCTACCTCTACAGAGGTACTTTCCGTTATTACAACTGAAGAAAATTCCACAACAGAGGAACCCATCGAAATTACAATTCAGGAACCTACCACAACAGAGGTGCCTATTGTAATTACTACTGAGGAACCTACCTGGACAGAGGAACCCTCCGAAATAACCACTGGGGGACCTACATCGACAGAGGTACCCACCATGATAACTACTGAAGGAACAAGCACAACATTGCCCCCAGAGTTTCCCACTACACCCACACCAGTGCCTTTAACTACAGAAGTGCCCACCACAACATCGTTACCATCTACAACAACCACTTTAGAACCTCTCACAACTGACAGTCCCACTACGACGGATTTACCATTGACCCCCGTACAAGTGCCCATATCAACTGACACAGGACTCTATACAATACAATATGTACTCGGTAAACCTATCTTAATACCATCAACGATTCAGTGGCCTGCTACTATAATATCTGGACAACCTATAGCAGTTAAGGGACCCTCCGTAACTACTTCTGGGGGACCTATCGCAGTTAAAGTACCCTCCGTCATTACTTCTGGGGGACCTATCGCAGTGAAGGTACCCTCCGTTACTACTTCTGGGGGATCTATCGCAGTTGAGGGACCCTCCGTAACTACTTCTGGGGGACCTATTACAATTGAGGTACCCTCCGTAATAACTCCTGAGAAACCTACCTCTACAGAGGTACTTTCCGTTGTTACAACTGAGGAAAATACCACAAAAGAGGAACCCATCGAAATTACAATTCAGGAACCTACCACAACAGATGTGCCTATTGTAATTACTACTAAAGAACCTACCTGGACAGAGGTACTTTCCGAAATAACCACTGGGGGACCTACCTCGACAGAAGTGACCTCCGAAATAACCACTGAGGGACCTACCTCGACGGAGGTAACTACCGTTATTACAACTGAGGAACCTACAACAACAGAGGTACCCACCATGATAACTACTGAAGGAACTAGCACAACATTGCCCCCTGAGTTACCCACTACACCCACACCACTGCCTTTTACTACAGAAGTGCCCACCACAACATCGTTACCATCTTCAACAACCACATTAGAACCTCTCACAACTGACAGTCCCACTACGACGGATTTACCGTTGACCCCCGTACAAGTGCCCATATCAACTGACACAAAACTCTTTACAATACAATATGTACTCGGTAAACCTATCTTAATACCATCAACGATTCAGTGGCCTGCTACTATAATATCTGGACAACCTATCGCAGTTAAGGGACCCTCCGTAACTACTTCTGGGGGACCTATTACAATTGAGGTACCCTCCGAAATTACTTCTGGGGGACCTATCGCAGTTAAGGTACCCTCCGTAACTACTTCTGGGGGACCTATTGCAGTGAAGGTACCCTCCGTAACTACTTCTGGGGGACCTATCGCAGTTGAGGGACCCTCCGTAACTACTTCTGGGGGACCTATCGCAATTAATGAACCCTCCGTAATTACTTCTGGGGGACCTATTACAATTGAGGTACCCTCCGTAATAACTCCCGAGAAACCTACCTCTACAGAGGTACTTTCCGTTATTACAACTGAAGAAAATTCCACAACAGAGGAACCCATCGAAATTACAATTCAGGAACCTACCACAACAGAGGTGCCTATTGTAATTACTACTGAGGAACCTACCTGGACAGAGGAACCGTCCGAAATAACCACTGGGGGTCCTACCTCGACAGAGGTACCCACCATGATAACTACTGAAGGAACAAGCACAACATTGTCCCCTGGGTTGCCCACTACATCCACACCAGTGCCTTTTACTACAGAAGTGCCCACCACAACATCGTTACCATCTACAACAACCACTTTAGAACCTCTCACAACTGAGAGTCCCACTACGACGAATTTACCGTTGACCCCCGTTCAAGTGCCCATATCAACTGACACAGGACTCTATACAATACAATATGTACTCGGTAAACCTATCTTAATACCATCAACGATTCAGTGGCCTGCTACTATGATATCTGGACAACCTATAGCAGTTAAGGTACCCTCCGTAATTTCTTCTGGGGGACCTATCGCAGTTAAGGTACCCTCCGTAACTACTTCTGGGGGACCTATCGCAGTTAAGGTACCCTCCGTAATTACTTCTGGGGGACCTATCGCAGTTAAGGTACCCTCCATAACTACTTCTGGGGGACCTATCGCAGTTAAGGTACCCTCCGTAATTACTTCTGGGGGACCTATCGCAGTGAAGGTACCCTCCGTAATTACTTCTGGGGGACCTATCGCAGTTGAGGGACCCTCCGTAATAACTCCTGAGAAACCTACCTCTACAGAGGTACTTTCCGTTGTTACAACTGAGGAAAATACCACAAAAGAGGAACCCATCGAAATTACAATTCAGGAACCTACCACAACAGAGGTGCCTATTGTAATTACTACTAAAGAACCTACCTGGACAGAGGTACTTTCCGAAATAACCACTGGGGGACCTACCTCGACAGAAGTGACCTCCGAAATAACCACTGAGGGACCTACCTCGATGGAGGTAACTACCGTTATTACAACTGAGGAACCTACAACAACAGTGGTACCCACCATAATAACTACTGAAGAGACTAGCACAACATTGCCCCCAGAGTTGCCCACTACACCCACACCAGTGCCTATGACTACAGAAGTGCCCACCACAACATTGTTACCATCTACAACAACCACATTAGAACCTCTCACAACTGACAGTCCCACTACGACGGACTTACCGTTGACCCCCGTACAAGTGCCCATATCAACTGACACAAAACTCTTTACAATACAATATGTACTCGGTAAACCTATCTTAATACCATCAACGATTCAGTGGCCTGCTACTATAATATCTGGACAAGCTATCGCAGTTAAGGGACCCTCCGTAACTACTTCTGGGGGACCTATCGCAGTTAAAGTACCCTCCGTCATTACTTCTGGGGGACCTATCGCAGTGAAGGTACCCTCCGTTACTACTTCTGGGGGATCTATCGCAGTTGAGGGACCCTCCGTAACTACTTCTGGGGGACCTATTACAATTGAGGTACCCTCCGTAATACCTCCTGAGAAACCTACCTCTACAGAGGTACTTTCCGTTGTTACAACTGAGGAAAATACCACAAAAGAGGAACCCATCGAAATTACAATTCAGGAATCTACCACAACAGAGGTGCCTATTGTAATTACTACTAAAGAACCTACCTGGACAGAGGTACTTTCCGAAATAACCACTGGGGGAGCTACCTCGACAGAAGTGACCTCCGAAATAACCATTGAGGGACCTACCTCGACGGAGGTAACTACCGTTATTACAACTGAGGAACCTACAACAACAGTGGTACTCACCATAATAACTACTGAAGAGACTAGCACAACATTGCCCCCAGAGTTTCCCACTACACCCACACCAGTGCCTATGACTACAGAAGTGCCCACCACAACATCGTTACCATCTACAACAACCACTTTAGAATCTCTCACAACTGACAGTCCCACTACGACGGATTTACCGTTGACCCCCGTACAAGTGCCCATATCAACTGACACAGAACTCTTTACAATACAATATGTACTCGGTAAACCTATCTTAATACCATCAACGATTCAGTGGCCTGCTACTATAATATCTGGACAACCTATTGCAGTTAAGGTACCCTCCGTTATTACTTCTGGGGGACCTATCGCAGTTAAGGTACCCTCCGTAATTACTTCTGGGGGACCTATCGCAGTTAAGGAACCCTCCGTTATTACTTCCGGGGAACCTATCGAAATTAACGTACCTTCAAAAATAACTCCTGAGAAACCTACCTCGACCGAGGAACTTAACGTTTTTACAACTGAGGAGACTACCGCAACAGAGGAACCTACTGTAATGACTACTGGGGAACCATCGTCAAAGGAGGTACCTACGGTTGTTGCAACTGAGGAACCTACCACAACTGAGGTACCTATCGTAATTTCTACTGAGGAACCTACAACAACAGTGGTACCCACCATAATAACTACTGAAGAGACTAGCACAACATTGCCCCCAGAGTTGCCCACTACACCCACACCAGTGCCTATGACTACAGAAGTGCCCACCACAACATTGTTACCATCTACAACAACCACATTAGAACCTCTCACAACGGACAGTCCCACTACGACGGATTTACCGTTGACCCCCGTACAAGTGCCCATATCAACTGACACAGTACTCACAACAATACAATATGTACTCGGTAAACCTATCTTAATACCATCAACGATTAAGTGGCCTGCTACTATAATATCTGGACAACCTATCGCAGTTAAGGGACCCTCCGTAACTACTTCTGGGGGACCTATTACAATTGAGGTACCCTCCGTTATTACTTCTGAAGAACCTATCGCAATTGATGTACCCTCCGTAATAACTCCCGAGATACCTACCTCGACCGAGGAACTTAACGTTATAACAACTGAAGAAACTACCACAACAGAGGAACCCATCAAAATTACAATTGAGGAACCTTCCACAACAGAGGTGCCTATTGTAATTACTACTGAGGAACCAACCTCGGAGGAGGTACCCGCTGTTATTGCAACTGAGGAACCTACCACAACAGAGGTAACCAACATGATAACTACTGAAGGAACTAGCACAACATTGCCTCCTGAGTTGCCCACTACACCCACACCAGTGCCTTTAACTACAGAAGTGCCCACCACAACATCGTTACCATCTACAACAACCACATTAGAACCTCTCACAACGGACAGTCCCACTACGACGGATTTACCGTTGACCCCCGTACAAGTGCCCATATCAACTGACACAAAACTCTTTACAATACAATATGTACTCGGTAAACCTATCTTAATACCATCAACGATTCAGTGGCCTGCTACTATAATATCTGGACAACCTATCGCAGTTAAGGGACCCTCCGTAACTACTTCTGGGGGACCTATTACAATTGAGGTACCCTCCGTAATAACTCCTGAGAAACCTACCTCTACAGAGGTACTTTCCGTTGTTACAACTGAGGAAAATACCACAACAGAGGAACCCATCGAAATTACAATTCAGGAACCTACCACAATAGAGGTGCCTATTGTAATTACTACTGAGGAACCTACCTGGACAGAGGTACTTTCCGAAATAACCACTGGGGGACCTACCTCGACAGAAGTGACCTCCGAAATAACCACTGAGGGACCTACCTCGACGGAGGTAACTACCGTTATTACAACTGAGGAACCTACAACAACAGTGGTACCCACCATAATAACTACTGAAGAGACTAGCACAACATTGCCCCCAGAGTCACCCTCTACACCCACACCAGTGCCTATGACTACAGAAGTGCCCACCACAACATTGTTACCATCTACAACAACCACATTAGAACCTCTCACAACTGACAGTCCCACTACGACGGATTTACCGTTGACCCCCATTCAAGTGCCCATATCAACTGACACAGAACACTTTACAATACAATATGTACTCGGTAAACCTATCTTAATACCATCAACGATTCAGTGGCCTGCTACTATGATATCTGGACAACCTATCGCAGTTAAGGTACCCTCCGTAATTACTTCTGGGGGACCTATTACAATTAAGGTACCCTCCGTAATAACTCCAGAGAAACCTACCTCGACAGAGGTACTTTCCGTTATTATAACTGAGGAAACCACCACAACGGAGGAACCCATCGAAATTACTACTGTGGAACCTACCTCGACAGAGGTGCCCCCTGAAATAACCACCGGAGAACCTACCTCGACAGAGGTGCCCCCTGAAATAGCCACTGGAGAACCTACCTCGACAGAGGTACCCCCTGAAATAACCACTGGAGAACCTACCTCGAGAGAGGTGCCCCCTGAAATAACCACTGGAGAACCTACCTCAACAGAGGTGCCCCCTGAAGTAATCACTGAGGGATCTACCTCGACAGAGGTACCCGACGAAAAATCCACTGAGGAACCTACCTCGACGGAGGTACCCTTTGTTATTACTACTGAGGAAACTTTAACAACTGAGGTCCCCATTGTAGTTACATTTGAGGAACGTTTTGTATTTTCCCCTGAGTTGCCCACTACACCCACACTAACAACAACTGATGTTTCGACCACGATAGAGTTACCTTCTACAACCCCTACTGAGGGACCTTTAACGACAACATCTGAGTCTCCTACAACATATAAAACGCCCACAACACCCACTGAGTTGCCCATTACACCCACACCAGTGCCTTCAACAGCTGAAGTGCCCACCACAACATCGGTACCTACTATAACAACCACAGTAGAAACTCTTACACATGACAGTCCCACTACGTTTGATTTATCGTTGACATTCACACAAGTGCCCATATCAACTGAATCACCTACCGTTATAACGACCGAGGTACCTACAACAACAGAGGTGCCTATTTTCACAACTACTGAGGAACCTACAAAAACAGAGGTCCCTACTGTAATAACTACTGAGGGACCCACCTCGACAGAGGTACCCTCCGAAATTACAACAGAGGAACCTATAACAACAGAGATCCCTACTGTAATAACTGCTGAGGGCACTACCTCGACAGAGGTATCCTCCGAAATAGCTACTGAAGAAAGTAGCACAACAGGGGAACCCACCGTTATTACAACTGAGGATACTGCAACAGCAGAGGTCCCCACTGTAATTTCTCCTGAGGGACCTACCTCGACATATGTACCCTCCGAAATAACTAGTAAAGAAACTACACTAACTGAGGTACCCACTGTTATAACAACTGAGGGACCTACCTCGACAGAGGTGCCCCCTGAAATAACCACTGGAGAACCTACCTCGACAGAGGTCCCCTCCGAAATAACTACTGAAGAAAGTAGCACAACAGGGGAACCCAACGTTATTACAACTGAGGAACCTACAACAACTGAGGTCCCTACTGTAATGACGACTGAGGGCCCAACCTTGACAGAGGTACCCTCCGAAATAACTACTGAGGGACCCACCTCGACAGTAGTACCGTCTGATATGACTACTGAAAGCAGTAGCACAACAGGGGAACCCACTGTTATTACAACTGAGGAAGCTACATCAACAGAGGTACCCACTGTAATAATTATTGAGGGCACTACCTCGACAGAGGTACCCTCCGAAACTACAGCTAAGGAACCTACAACAACGGAGGTACCCACCGTAATAACTGCTGACGGACCTACCTCGATAGAGGTACCCTCCGAAATTACTACTGAAGAAACTTTTACAACTGAGGTCCCCACTGTAATTACATTTGAGGAACGTTTTGTATTTACCCCTGAGTTGCCCACTACACCCACACTGACAACGACTGAGTTGCCCACTACACCTCATCTAGCGCCCACTACAAATGTAGTGCCCACCACCACATTGTTACTATCTATGACAACCACATTAGAACCTCTCACAACTGAGTACTCCGTCGTTACTTCTGAGAAACCTACCTCGACAGAGGTACCCTCCGAAATAACTACTGAAGAAAGTAGCACAACAGGGGAACCCACCGTTATTACAACTGAGGAACTTACAACAACAGGGGTCTCTACTGTAATAACTACTGAAGGACCTACCTCGAAAGAGGTACCCTCCGTAATAACTAGTGAAGAAACAACAACAACTGAGGTACCCACTGTAATTACATCTGAGGAAACTACCTCGACAGAGGAACCCATCGAAATAACGATTGAGGAACCAACCACATTTGAGGTGCCTATTGTAATAACTACCGAGGAACCTACTACAACTGAGGTCCCTACTGAAATAACCACTAAGGAACCTACCTCGACAGAGGTACCCTCCGAAATAACAACTGAAGAATCTACAACAACAGAGGTACCCACCATAATAACTACTGAGGGACCTACCTCTACAGAGATCCCCACTATTATTACTACTGAGGAATCTATCCCGACACAGGTACCCTCCGAAATGACTACTGAAGAAACTTTAACAACTGAGGTCCCCACTGTAATTACATTTGAGGAACGTTTTGTATTTTCCCCTGAGTTGCCCACTACACCCACACTAACAACAACTGATGTTTCGACCACGATAGAGTTACCTTCTACAACCCCTACTGAGGGACCTTTAACGACACCATCTGAGTCTCCTACAACATATAAAACGCCCACAACACCCACTGAGTTGCCCATTACACCCACACCAGTGCCTTCAACAGCTGAAGTGCCCACCACAACATCGGTACCTACTATAACAACCACAGTAGAAACTGTTACACATGACAGTCCCACTACGTTTGATTTATCGTTGACATTCACACAAGTGCCCATATCAACTGAATCACCTACCGTTATAACGACCGAGGAACCTACAACAACAGAGGTGCCTATTTTCACAACTACTGAGGAACCTACAAAAACAGAGGTACCTACACTAATTACTACTGAGGGACCTACCTCGATAGAAGTACCCACCTTTATAACTACTGAGGGACATACGTCGATAGAAGTACCCTCTGAAATAACAAGTGAAGACACTACAATAACTGAGGTACCTTTCGTAATTACAACTGAGGAACCTACAAAAACAGAGGTCCCTACTGTAATAACTACTGAGGGACCCACCTCGACAGAGGTACCCTCCGAAATTACAACAGAGGAACCTATAACAACAGAGATCCCTACTGTAATAACTGCTGAGGGCACTACCTCGACAGAGGTATCCTCCGAAATAGCTACTGAAGAAAGTAGCACAACAGAAGAACCCACCGTTATTACAACTGAGGATACTGCAACAGCAGAGGTCCCCACTGTAATTTCTCCTGAGGGACCTACCTCGACATATGTACCCTCCGAAATAACTAGTAAAGAAACTACACTAACTGAGGTACCCACTGTTATTACAACTGAGGGACCTACCTCGACAGAGGTGCCCCCTGAAATAACCACTGGAGAACCTACCTCGACAGAGGTCCCCTCCGAAATAACTACTGAAGAAAGTAGTACAACAGGGGAACCCAACGTTATTACAACTGAGGAACCTACAACAACTGAGGTCCCTACTGTAATGACGACTGAGGGCCCAACCTTGACAGAGGTACCCTCCGAAATAACTACTAAGGGACCCACCTCGACAGTAGTACCGTCTGAAATGACTACTGAAAGCAGTAGCACAACAGGGGAACCCACTGTTATTACAACTGAGGAACCTACATCAACAGAGGTACCCACTGTAATAATTATTGAGGGCACTACCTCGACAGAGGTACCCTCCGAAACTACAGCTAAGGAACCTACAACAACGGAGGTACCCACCGTAATAACTGCTGACGGACCTACCTCGATAGAGGTACCCTCCGAAATGACTACTGAAGAAACTTTTACAACTGAGGTCCCCACTGTAATAACATTTGAGGAACGTTTTGTATTTTCCCCTGAGTTGCCCACTACACCCACACTGACAACGACTGAGTTGCCCACTACACCCACACTGACAACGACTGAGTTGCCCACTACACCCACACTGACAACGACTGAGTTGCCCACTACACCCACACTGACAACGACTGAGTTGCCCACTACACCTCATTTAGCGCCCACTACAAATGTAGTGCCCACCACCACATTGTTACTATCTATGACAACCACATTAGAACCTCTCACAACTGAGTACTCCGTCGTAACTTCTGAGAAACCTACCTCGACAGAGGTACCCTCCGAAATAACTACTGAAGAAAGTAGCACAACAGGGGAACCCACCGTTATTACAACTGAGGAACTTACAACAACAGGGGTCTCTACTGTAATAACTACTGAGGGACCTACCTCGAAAGAGGTACCCTCCGTAATAACTAGTGAAGAAACAACAACAACTGAGGTACCCACTGTAATTACATCTAAGGAAACTACCTCGACAGAGGAACCCATCGAAATAACGATTGAGGAACCAACCACATTTGAGGTGCCTATTGTAATAACTACTGAGGAACCTACTACAACTGAGGTCCCAACTGAAATAACCACTAAGGAACCTACCTCGACAGAGGTACCCTCCGAAATTACAACTAAAGAATCTACAACAACAGAGGTACCCACCATAATAACTACTGAGGGACCTACCTCTACAGAGATCCCCACTATTATTACTACTGAGGAATCTATCCCGACACAGGTACCCTCCGAAATGACTACTGAAGAAACTTTAACAACTGAGGTCCCCACTGTAATTACATTTGAGGAACGTTTTGTATTTTCCCCTGAGTTGCCCACTACACCCACACTAACAACAACTGAGTTGCCCACTATACCCACACTAACAACAACTGAGTTGCCCACTACACCCACACTGACAACAACTGAGTTGCCCACTACACCCACACTGACAAACACTGAGTTGCCCACTACACCCACACTGACAACAACTGAGTTGCCCACTACACCTCATCTAGCGCCCACTACAAATGAAATGCCCACCACAACGTCGTTACCATCTATGACAACCACATTAGAACCTCTCACAGCTAAGTACTCCGTCGTAACTTCTGAGAAACCTACCTCGACAGAGGAACCCATTGAAATTACAATTCAGGAACCTACCACATTTGAGGTACTTTCCATAATGACGACTGAGTTACCTACCACGACAGCAGTACCTATCCTTATTACTACTGATGATTCGACCTCGATAGAGTCACCTTCTACAACCCCTACTAAGGGACCTTTAACGACACCATCTGAGTCTCCTACATTACATGAAACGCCCACAACACCCACTGAGTTGCCCATTACACCCATACCAGTGCCTTCAACAGCTGAAGTGCCCACCACAACATGGGTACCTACTATAACAACCACAGTAGAAACTGTTACACATGACAGTCCCACTACGTTTGATTTATCGTTGACATTCACACAAGTGCCCATATCAACTGACTCAACTACCGTTATAACGACCGAGGAACCTAAAACAACAGAGGTACCTACACTAATTACTACTGAGGGACCTACCTCGATAGAAGTACCCACCGTTATAACTACTGAGGAGCATACGTCGATAGAAGTACCCTCTGAAATAACAAGTGAAGAAACTACAATAACTGAGGTACCTTTCGTAATTACAACTGATGAACCTTCAACAACAGAGGTCCCCTCTGTAATTACTTCTGAGGAACCTACCTCGACAGAAGTACCCTCCGAAATTACTACTGAGGAACCTACCTCGACAGAAGTACCCTCCTTAATAACTACTGAGGGACCTACTTCGACAGAGTCACCCTCCGAAATAACAACTGAAGACACTAGCACAACAGAGGAACCCACCGTTATTACAACTGAGGGACCTACCTCGACAGAGGTACCCTCAGAAATTACAACTGAGGAACCTATAACAACAGAGGTACCCACCTCGACAGAGGTACCCTCCGAAATTACAACAGAGGAACCTATTACAACAGAGGTACCCACCGTTATAACTACTGAGGGACCTACCTCTACAGAGATCCCCACTGTTATTACTACTGAGGGACCTACCTCGACAGAGGTACCCTCCAAAATTACAACTGACGAACCTACAAAAACAGAGGTCCCTACTGTAATAACTACTGAGGGCACTACCTCGACAGAGGTATCCTCCGAAATAACTACTGAAGACAGTAGCACAACAGGGGAACCCACCGGTATTACAACTGAGGAACCTACAACAGCAGAGGTACCCCCCGTAATAACTACTGAGGGACCTACTACAACTGAGGTACCTACCGTTATAACTCTTGAGGGACCCACCTCGACAGAAGTACCCTCCGAAATAACTACTGAGGGACCTATCTCGACACAGCTTCCCTCCGAAATGACTACTGAAAAAACTTTAACAACTGAGGTCCCCACTGTAATTACATTTGAGGAACGTTTTGTATTTTCCCCTGAGTTGCCCACTTCACCCACACTGACAACAACTGAGTTGCCCACTACACCCACACTGACAAACACTGAGTTGCCCACTACACCCACACTAACAACAACTGAGTTGCCCACTACACCTCATCTAGCGCCCACTACAAATGTAGTGCCCACCACAACGTCGTTACCATCTATGACAACCACATTAGAACCTCTCACAACTGAGTACTCTGTCGTAACTTCTGAGAAACCTACCTCGACAGAGGTACCTTCCGTCATTTCCACTGAGGAAACCACCTCGGTGGAAGTACCCTCCGAAATAACTACTGAGGGACCTACCTCGACAGTAGTACCTTCTGAAATGACTACTGAAAGCAGTATCACAACAGGGGAACCCACCGTTATAACAACTGAGGAACCTACATCAACTGAGGTCCCTACTGTAATTACTACTGAGGGCATTACCTCGACAGAGGAACCCATCGAAATTATTATTGAGGAACCTACCACATTTGAGGTGCCTATTGTAATAACTACCAAGGAACCTTCTACAACTGAGGTACCTACCGTCATTTCCACTGAGGAAACCACCTCGGTGGAAGTACCCACGGAACTTGCAAGTGTGGAACCTACAACAACAGATGTACCCATAGTTATAACTACTGAGGGACCCACCTCGACAGAGGTAACCTCTGAAATTACAACTGAGGTACCTAAAACAACAGAGGTACCCACCGTAATTACTACTAAGGGACCTACCTCGACAGAGGTCCCCACTGTAATAACAACTGAGGAACCTACAATTACAGAGGTACCCACTGTAATTAGATTTGAGGAACGTTTTGTATTTTCCCCTGAGTTGCCCACTTCACCCACACTGACAACGACTGAGTTGTCCACTACACCTCATCTAGCGCCCACTACAAATGTAGTGCCCACCACAACGTCGTTACCATCTATGACAACCACATTAGAACCTCTCACAACTGAGTACTCCGTCGGAACTTCTGAGAAACCTACCTCGACAGAGGGACCTACCGTTATTACAACTGAGGAACCTACCACAACTGAGGTACCCACCGTGATGACGACTGAGTTACCTACCACGACAGCAGTACCTATCGTTATTACTACTGATGATTCGACCACGATAGAGTTACCTTCTACAACCCCTACTGAGGGACCTTTAACAACACCATCTGAGTCATCTACATTATATGAAACGCCCACAACACCCACTGAGTTGAACATTACACCCACACCAGTGCCTTCAACAGCTGAAGAGCCCACCACAACATCGGTACCTACTATAACAACCACAGTAGAAACTCTTACACACGACAGTCCCACTACGTTTGATTTATCGTTGACATTCACACAAGTGCCCATATCAACTGACTCACCTACCGTTATTACTCCTGAGGGACCTACCTCGACAGAGGTCCCCTCCGAAAAACCTACTGAAGAGAGTACTACAACAGTGGAGCCCAACGTTATTACAACTGAGGAACCTACAACAAATGAGGTCCCCACTGTAATTACTCCTGAGGGACCTACCTCGACAGAGGTACCCTCCTTAATAACTACTGAAAACAGTAGCACAATAGGGGAACCCACCGTTATAACAACTGAGGAAACTGCAACAACAGAGGTCCCAACTGTAATTACTCCTGAGGAACCTACCTCGCCACAGGTTCCCTCCGAAATGACTACTGAAGAAACTTTAACAACAGAGGTCCCAACTGTAATTACTCCTGAGGGACCTACCTCGACAGAGGTACCCTCCGAAATGACTACTGAAGAAAGTAGCACAACAGGGGAACCCAGCGTTATTTCAACTGAGGAAACTGCAACAACAGTGGTCCCAACTGTAATTACTCCTGAGGGACCTACCTCGACAGAGGTACCCTCCGAAATGACTACTGAAGAAAGTAGCACAACAGGGGAACCCACCGTTATAACAACTGAGGAAACTGCAACAACAGAGGTCCCCACTGTAATTACTCCTGAGGGACCTACCTCGACAGAGGTACCCTCCGAAATGACTACTGAAGAAAGTAGCACAACAGGGGAACCCACCGTTATAACAACTGAGGAAACTGCAACAACAGAGGTCCCCACTGTAATTACTCCTGAGGGACCTACCTCGACAGAGGTACCCTCCTTAATAACTACTGAAAACAGTAGCACAATAGGGGAACCCACCGTTATAACAACTGAGGAAACTGCAACAACAGAGGTCCCAACTGTAATTACTCCTGAGGAACCTACCTCGCCACAGGTTCCCTCCGAAATGACTACTGAAGAAACTTTAACAACTGAGGTCCCCACTGTAATTACATTTGAGGAACGTTTTGTATTTTCCCCTGAGTTGCCCACTACACCCACACTAACAACAACTGAGTTGCCCACTACACCCACACTGACAACTACTGAGTTACCCACTACACCCACACTGACAACGACTGAGTTGTCCACTACACCCACACTAACAACAACTGAGTTGCCCACTACACCTCATCTAGCGCCCACTACAAATGTAGTGCCCACCACAACATCGTTACCATCTATGACAACCACATTAGAACCTCTCACAGCTAAGTACTCCGTCGTAACTTCTAAAAAACCTACCTCGACAGAGGAACCCATTGAAATTATAATTGAGGAACCTACCACAACTGAGGTACCCTCCATAATGACGACTGAGTTACCTACCACGACAGCAGTACCTATCGTTATTACTACTGATGATTCGACCACGATAGAGTCAAATTCTACAACCCCTACTGAGGGACCTTTAACGACACCATCTGAGTCTCCTACATTATATGAAACGCTCACAACACCCACTGAGTTGCCCATTACACCCACACCAGTGCCTTCAACAGGTGAAGTGCCCACCACAACATCGGTACCTACTATAACAACCACAGTAGACACTCTTACACATGACAGTCCCACTACGTTTGATTTATCGTTGACTTTCACACAAGTGCCCATATCAACTGACTCAACTACCGTTATAACGACCGAGGAACCTACAACAACAGAGGTGCCTACACTTGTTACTACTGAGGGACCTACCTCGATAGAAGTACCCACCGTTATAACTACTGAGGGACATACGTCGATAGAAGTACCCTCTGAAATAACAAGTGAAGAAACTACAATAACTGAGGTACCTTTCGTAATTACAACTGATGAACCTACAACAACAGAGGTCCCCTCTGTAATTACTACTGAGGGACCTACTTCGACAGAGTCACCCTCCGAAATAACTACTGAAGACACTAGCACAACAGAGGAACCCACCGTTATAACAACTGAGGGACTCACCTCGACAGAGGTACCCTCCGTAATTACAACTGAGGAACCTACAAAAATAGAGGTCCCTACTGTAATAACTACTGAGGGACCCACCTCGACAGAGGTACCCGTCATAATTACAACTGAGGAACCTACAAAAATAGAGGTCCCTACTGTAATAACTACTGAGGGACCCACCTCGACAGAGGTACCCTCCGAAATTACAACAGAGGAACCTATAACAACAGAGGTACCCACCGTTATAACTACTGAGGGACCTACCTCTACAGAGATCCCCACTGTTATTACTACTGAGGGACCTACTTCGACAGAGTCACCCTCCGTAATAAATTCTGAGGAATCTACCACAGCAGAGGTACCCACCGTAGTTACTACTGAGGAACCTACCTCGACAGAGGTACCCTCCGAAATAATTACTGATGAAAGTAGCACAACAGGGGAACCCACTGTTATAACCATTGAGGAACCTACAACAACAGTGGTATCCACCGTCCTAACTACTGAGGGACCTACCTCGACGGAGGTACCCAACGAAATTATTATTGAGGAACCTACCACATTTGAGGTGCCTATTGTAATAACTACCAAGGAACCTTCTACAACTGAGGTACCTACCGTCATTTCCACTGAGGAAACCATCTCGGTGGAAGTACCCACGGAACTTGCAAGTGTGGAACCTACAACAACAGATGTACCCATAGTTATAACTACTGAGGGACCCACCTCGACAGAGGTAACCTCCGAAATTACAACTGAGGTACCTAAAACAACAGAGGTACCCACCGTAATTACTACTGAGGGACCTACCTCGACAGAGGTACCCACCGAATTGACTACTGAAAACAGTAGCACAACAGGGGAACCCACCGTTATTACAACTGAGGAACCTACATCAACAGAGGTCCCTACTGTAATAATTATTGAGGGCACTACCTCGACAGAGGTACCCTCCGAAATGACTACTGAAGAAACTTTTACAACTGAGGTCCCCACTGTAATTACATTTGAGGAACGTTTTGTATTTTCCCCTGAGTTGCCCACTTCACCCACACTGACAACGACTGAGTTGCCCACTACAACCACACTGACAACGACTGAGTTGCCCACTACACCCACACTGACAACGACTGAGTTGCACACTACACCCACATTGACAACAACTGAGTTGCCCACTACACCTCATCTAGCGCCCACTACAAATGAAATGCCCACCACAACGTCGTTACCATCTATGACAACCACATTAGAACCTCTCACAGCTAAGTACTCCGTCGTAACTTCTGAGAAACCTACCTCGACAGAGGAACCCGTTGAAATTACAATTGAGGGACCTACAATAACAGACGAACCCTCCATAATGACGACTGAGTTACCTACCACGACAGCAGTACCTATCGTTATTACTACTGATGATTCGACTACCATAGAGTTACCTTCTACAACCCCTACTGAGGGACCTTTTACGACACCATCTGAGTCTCCTACAACATATGAAACGCCCACAACACCCACTGAGTTGCCCATTACACCCACACCAGTGCCTTCAACAGCTGAAGTGCCCACCACAACATCGGTACCTACTATAACAACCACAGTAGAAACTCTTACACATGACAGTCCCACTACGTTTGATTTATCGTTGACATTCACACAAGTGCCCATATCAACTGAATCACCTACCGTTATAACGACCGAGGAACCTACAACAACAGAGGTGCCTATTTTCACAACTACTGAGGAACCTACAAAAACAGAGGTACCTACACTAATTACTACTGAGGGACCTACCTCGATAGAAGTACCCACCGTTATAACTACTGAGGGACATACGTCGATAGAAGTACCCTCTGAAATATCAAGTGAAGAAACTACAATAACTGAGGTACCTTTCGTAATTACAACAGAGGAACCTATAACAACAGAGGTACCCACCGTTATAACTACTGAGGGACCTACTTCGACAGAGGTACCCTCCGAAATTACAACAGAGGAACCTATAACAACAGAGGTACCCACCGTTATAACTACTGAGGGACCTACCTCTACAGAGGTACCCTCCGAAATTACAACAGAGGAACCTATAACAACAGAGGTACCCACCGTTATAACTACTGAGGGACCTACCTCTACAGAGGTACCCACCGTTATAACTACTGAGGGACCTACTTCGACAGAGGTACCCTCCGAAATTACAACAGAGGAACCTATAACAACAGAGGTACCCACCGTTATAACTACTGAGGGACCTACTTCGACAGAGGTACCCTCCGAAATTACAACAGAGGAACCTATAACAACAGAGGTACCCACCGTTATAACTACTGAGGGACCTACCTCTACAGAGGTACCCTCCGAAATTACAACAGAGGAACCTATAACAACAGAGGTACCCACCGTTATAACTACTGAGGGACCTACCTCTACGGAGGTACCCACCGTTATAACTACTGAGGGACCTACTTCCACAGAGGTACCCTCCGAAATTACAACAGAGGAACCTATAACAACAGAGGTACCCACCGTTATAACTACTGAGGGACCTACTTCGACAGAGGTACCCTCCGAAATTACAACAGAGGAACCTATAACAACAGAGGTACCCACCGTTATAACTACTGAGGGACCTACCCCTACAGAGATCCCCACCGTTATTACAACTGAGGGACCTACCTCGACAGAGGTACCCACGGAAATGACTACTGAGTTACCTACCACGACAGCAGTACCTATCGTTATTACTACTGATGATTCGACCACGATAGAGTCACCTTCTACAACCCCTACTGAGGAACCTTTAACGACACCATCTGAGTCTCCTACATTATATGAAACGCCCACAACACCCACTGAGTTGCCCATTACACCCACACCAGTGCCTTCAACAGCTGAAGTGCCCACCACAACATCGGTACCTACTATAACAACCACAGTAGAAACTGTTACACATGACAGTCCCACTACGTTTGATTTATCGTTGACATTCACACAAGTGCCCATATCAACTGAGTCACCTAACGGTATTATTACTGAGGAACCTGCAACAACAGAGGTACCCACCGTAATAAATTCTGAGGAATCTACCACAGCAGAGGTACCCACCGTAGTTACTACTGAGGAACCTACCTCGACAGAGGTCCCCTCCGAAATTACTACTGAAGCAAGTAGCACAACAGGGGAACCCACCGTTATAACAACTGAGGGACCTACCTCAACAGAGTCACCCTCCGAAATTACTACTGAAGGAAGTAGCACAACAGGGGAACCCACCGTTATTCCAACTGAGGAACCTACAACAACAGAGGTACCCTCCGAAATTACAACTGAAGAATCTACAACAACAGAGGTACCCACCATATTAACTACTGAGGGACCTACCTCTACAGAGATCCCCACTGTTATTACTACTGAGAAATCTATCCCGACACAAGTTCCTTCCGAAATGACTACTGAAGAAACTTTAACAACTGAGGTTCCCACTGTAATTACATTTGAGGAACGTTTTGTATTTTCCCCTGAGTTGCCCACTACACCCACAATAACAACAACTGAGTTGCCCACTACATCTACACTGACAACGACTGAGTTGCCCACTACACCTCATCTAGCGCCCACTACAAATGAAATGCCCACCACAACGTCGTTACCATCTCTGACAACCACATTAGAACCTCTCACAACTGAGTACTCCGTCGTAACTTCTGAGAAACCTACCTCGACAGAGGGACCCATCGAAATTACAATTGAGGAACCTACCACAACTGAGGTACCCTCCATAATGACGACTGAGTTACCTACCACGACAGCAGTACCTATCGTTATTACTACTGATGATTCGACTACCATAGAGTTACCTTCTACAACCCCTACTGAGGGACCATTTACGACATCATCTGAGTCTCCTACATTATATGAAACGCCCACAACACCCACTGAGTTGCCCATGACACCCACACCAGTGCCTTCAACAGCTGAAGTGCCCACCACAACATCGGTACCTACTATAACAACCACAGTTGACACTCTTACACATGACAGTCCCACTACGTTTGATTTATCGTTGACATTCACACAAGTGCCCATATCAACTGAATCACCTACCGTTATAACGACCGAGGAACCTACAACAACAGAGGTCCCCACTGTAATTACTACTAGGGAACCTACCTCGACAGAGGAACCCTCCGAAATGACTACTGAAGAAAGTAGCACAACAGGGGAACCCACCGTTATAACAACTGAGGAAACTGCAACAACAGAGGTCCCAACTGTTATTACTCCTGAGGGACCTCCCTCGACAGAGGTACCCTCCGAAATGACTACTGAAGAAAGTAGCACAACAGGGGAACCTACTGTTATTACAACTGAGGAAACTGCAACAACAGAGATTCCCACTGTAATTACTACTGAGGGTCCTACCTCGACAGAGGTACCCTCCGAAATGACTATTGAAGAAAGTAGCACAACAGGGGAACCCACCGTTATAACAACTGAGGAAACTGCAACAACAGAGGTCCCAACTGTAATTACTCCTGAGGGACCTACCTCGACAGAGGTACCCTCCGAAATGACTACTGAAGAAAGTAGCACAACAAGGGGACCCAATGTTATTACAACTGAGGAAACTGCAACAACAGAGGTCCCAACTGTAATTACTCCTGAGGGACCTACCTCGACAGAGGTACCCTCCGAAATGACTACTGAAGAAAGTAGCACAACAGGGGAACCCACCGTTATAACAACTGAGGAAACTGCAACAACAGAGGTCCCAACTGTAATTACTCCTGAGGGACCTACCTCGACAGAGGTACCCTCCGAAATTACAACAGAGGAACCTATAACAACAGAGGTACCCACCGTTATAACTACTGAGGGACCTACCTCTACAGAGGTACCCTCCGAAATTACAACAGAGGAACCTATAACAACAGAGGTACCCACCGTTATAACTACTGAGGGACCTACCTCTACAGAGGTACCCACCGTTATAACTACTGAGGGACCTACTTCGACAGAGGTACCCTCCGAAATTACAACAGAGGAACCTATAACAACAGAGGTACCCACCGTTATAACTACTGAGGGACCTACTTCGACAGAGGTACCCTCCGAAATTACAACAGAGGAACCTATAACAACAGAGGTACCCACCGTTATAACTACTGAGGGACCTACCTCTACAGAGGTACCCTCCGAAATTACAACAGAGGAACCTATAACAACAGAGGTACCCACCGTTATAACTACTGAGGGACCTACCTCTACGGAGGTACCCACCGTTATAACTACTGAGGGACCTACTTCGACAGAGGTACCCTCCGAAATTACAACAGAGGAACCTATAACAACAGAGGTACCCACCGTTATAACTACTGAGGGACCTACCTCTACAGAGGTACCCTCCGAAATTACAACAGAGGAACCTATAACAACAGAGGTACCCACCGTTATAACTACTGAGGGACCTACCTCTACAGAGGTACCCACCGTTATAACTACTGAGGGACCTACTTCGACAGAGGTACCCTCCGAAATTACAACAGAGGAACCTATAACAACAGAGGTACCCACCGTTATAACTACTGAGGGACCTACTTCGACAGAGGTACCCTCCGAAATTACAACAGAGGAACCTATAACAACAGAGGTACCCACCGTTATAACTACTGAGGGACCTACCTCTACAGAGGTACCCTCCGAAATTACAACAGAGGAACCTATAACAACAGAGGTACCCACCGTTATAACTACTGAGGGACCTACCTCTACGGAGGTACCCACCGTTATAACTACTGAGGGACCTACTTCCACAGAGGTACCCTCCGAAATTACAACAGAGGAACCTATAACAACAGAGGTACCCACCGTTATAACTACTGAGGGACCTACTTCGACAGAGGTACCCTCCGAAATTACAACAGAGGAACCTATAACAACAGAGGTACCCACCGTTATAACTACTGAGGGACCTACCCCTACAGAGATCCCCACCGTTATTACAACTGAGGGACCTACCTCGACAGAGGTACCCACGGAAATGACTACTGAGTTACCTACCACGACAGCAGTACCTATCGTTATTACTACTGATGATTCGACCACGATAGAGTCACCTTCTACAACCCCTACTGAGGAACCTTTAACGACACCATCTGAGTCTCCTACATTATATGAAACGCCCACAACACCCACTGAGTTGCCCATTACACCCACACCAGTGCCTTCAACAGCTGAAGTGCCCACCACAACATCGGTACCTACTATAACAACCACAGTAGAAACTGTTACACATGACAGTCCCACTACGTTTGATTTATCGTTGACATTCACACAAGTGCCCATATCAACTGAGTCACCTAACGGTATTATTACTGAGGAACCTGCAACAACAGAGGTACCCACCGTAATAAATTCTGAGGAATCTACCACAGCAGAGGTACCCACCGTAGTTACTACTGAGGAACCTACCTCGACAGAGGTCCCCTCCGAAATTACTACTGAAGCAAGTAGCACAACAGGGGAACCCACCGTTATAACAACTGAGGGACCTACCTCAACAGAGTCACCCTCCGAAATTACTACTGAAGGAAGTAGCACAACAGGGGAACCCACCGTTATTCCAACTGAGGAACCTACAACAACAGAGGTACCCTCCGAAATTACAACTGAAGAATCTACAACAACAGAGGTACCCACCATAATAACTACTGAGGGACCTACCTCTACAGAGATCCCCACTGTTATTACTACTGAGAAATCTATCCCGACACAAGTTCCTTCCGAAATGACTACTGAAGAAACTTTAACAACTGAGGTTCCCACTGTAATTACATTTGAGGAACGTTTTGTATTTTCCCCTGAGTTGCCCACTACACCCACAATAACAACAACTGAGTTGCCCACTACATCTACACTGACAACGACTGAGTTGCCCACTACACCTCATCTAGCGCCCACTACAAATGAAATGCCCACCACAACGTCGTTACCATCTCTGACAACCACATTAGAACCTCTCACAACTGAGTACTCCGTCGTAACTTCTGAGAAACCTACCTCGACAGAGGGACCCATCGAAATTACAATTGAGGAACCTACCACAACTGAGGTACCCTCCATAATGACGACTGAGTTACCTACCACGACAGCAGTACCTATCGTTATTACTACTGATGATTCGACTACCATAGAGTTACCTTCTACAACCCCTACTGAGGGACCATTTACGACATCATCTGAGTCTCCTACATTATATGAAACGCCCACAACACCCACTGAGTTGCCCATGACACCCACACCAGTGCCTTCAACAGCTGAAGTGCCCACCACAACATCGGTACCTACTATAACAACCACAGTTGACACTCTTACACATGACAGTCCCACTACGTTTGATTTATCGTTGACATTCACACAAGTGCCCATATCAACTGAATCACCTACCGTTATAACGACCGAGGAACCTACAACAACAGAGGTCCCCACTGTAATTACTACTAGGGAACCTACCTCGACAGAGGAACCCTCCGAAATGACTACTGAAGAAAGTAGCACAACAGGGGAACCCACCGTTATAACAACTGAGGAAACTGCAACAACAGAGGTCCCAACTGTTATTACTCCTGAGGGACCTCCCTCGACAGAGGTACCCTCCGAAATGACTACTGAAGAAAGTAGCACAACAGGGGAACCTACTGTTATTACAACTGAGGAAACTGCAACAACAGAGATTCCCACTGTAATTACTACTGAGGGTCCTACCTCGACAGAGGTACCCTCCGAAATGACTATTGAAGAAAGTAGCACAACAGGGGAACCCACCGTTATAACAACTGAGGAAACTGCAACAACAGAGGTCCCAACTGTAATTACTCCTGAGGGACCTACCTCGACAGAGGTACCCTCCGAAATGACTACTGAAGAAAGTAGCACAACAAGGGGACCCAATGTTATTACAACTGAGGAAACTGCAACAACAGAGGTCCCAACTGTAATTACTCCTGAGGGACCTACCTCGACAGAGGTACCCTCCGAAATGACTACTGAAGAAAGTAGCACAACAGGGGAACCCACCGTTATAACAACTGAGGAAACTGCAACAACAGAGGTCCCAACTGTAATTACTCCTGAGGGACCTACCTCGACAGAGGTACCCTCCGAAATGACTACTGAAGAAAGTAGCACAACAGGGGAACCCAATGTTATTACAACTGAGGAAACTGCAACAACAGAGGTCCCAACTGTAATTACTCCTGAGGGACCTACCTCGACAGAGATACCCTCCGAAATTACTTCTGAAGAAAGTAGCACAACAGGGGAACCCTCTGTTTTTACCACTCAGGAACTTACAATAAAAGAGGTATCCACCGTAATAAATACTGAGGAATCTACCACAGCAGAGGTACCCACCGTAGTTACTACTGAAGAACCTAAATTATTAGAGGTCCCTTATGTAATAACTACTGAGGGCACTACCTCGACAGAGGTACCCTCCGTAATTACTACTGAGGAACCTACCTCGACACAGCTACCTTCGGAAATGACTACTGAAGAAACTTTAACAACTGAGGTCCCCACTGTAATTACATTTGAGGAACGTTTTGTATTTTCCCCTGAGTTGCCCACTTCACCCACACTGACAACGACTGAGTTGCCCACTACACCTACACTGACAACGAGTGAGTTGCCCACTCCACCTCATCTAGCGCCCACTACAAATGTAGTGCCCAACACAACGTCGTTACCATCTAAGACAACCACATTAGAAACTCTCACAACTGAGTACTCCGTCGTAACTTCTGAGAAACCTACCTCGACAGAGGTACCTACCGTTATTACAACTGGGGAAACTACCACAACAGAGGAACCCACCGTAATGACGACTGAGTTACCTACCACGACAGCAGTACCTATCGTTATTACTACTGATGATTCGACTACCATAGAGTTACCTTCTACAACCCCTACTGAGGGACCTTTTACGACACCATCTGAGTCTCCTACAACATATGAAACGCCCACAACACCCACTGAGTTGCCCATTACACCCACACCAGTGCCTTCAACAGCTGAAGTGCCCACCACAACATCGATACCTACTATAACGACCACAGTAGACACTCTTACACATGACAGTCCCACTACGTTTGATTTATCGTTGAAATTCACACAAGTGCCCATATCAACTGAATCACCTACCGTTATAACGACCGAGGAACCTACAACAACAGAGGTGCCTATTTTCACAACTACTGAGGCACCTACAAAAACAGAGGTACCTACACTAATTACTACTGAGGGACCTACCTCGATAGAAGTACCCACCGTTATAACTACTGAGGGACATACGTCGATAGAAGTATCCTCTGAAATATCAAGTGAAGAAACTACAATAACTGAGGTACCTTTCGTAATTACAACAGAGGAACCTATAACAACAGAGGTACCCACCGTTATAACTACTGAGGGACCTACTTCGACAGAGGTACCCTCCGAAATTACAACAGAGGAACCTATAACAACAGAGGTACCCACCGTTATAACTACTGAGGGACCTACCTCTACAGAGGTACCCTCCGAAATTACAACAGAGGAACCTATAACAACAGAGGTACCCACCGTTATAACTACTGAGGGACCTACCTCTACAGAGGTACCCACCGTTATAACTACTGAGGGACCTACTTCGACAGAGGTACCCTCCGAAATAACAACAGAGGAACCTATAACAACAGAGGTACCCACCGTTATAACTACTGAGGGACCTACCTCTACAGAGGTACCCTCCGAAATTACAACAGAGGAACCTATAACAACAGAGGTACCCACCGTTATAACTACTGAGGGACCTACCTCTACGGAGGTACCCACCGTTATAACTACTGAGGGACCTACTTCCACAGAGGTACCCTCCGAAATTACAACAGAGGAACCTATAACAACAGAGGTACCCACCGTTATAACTACTGAGGGACCTACTTCGACAGAGGTACCCTCCGAAATTACAACAGAGGAACCTATAACAACAGAGGTACCCACCGTTATAACTACTGAGGGACCTACCCCTACAGAGATCCCCACCGTTATTACAACTGAGGGACCTACCTCGACAGAGGTACCCACGGAAATGACTACTGAGTTACCTACCACGACAGCAGTACCTATCGTTATTACTACTGATGATTCGACCACGATAGAGTCACCTTCTACAACCCCTACTGAGGAACCTTTAACGACACCATCTGAGTCTCCTACATTATATGAAACGCCCACAACACCCACTGAGTTGCCCATTACACCCACACCAGTGCCTTCAACAGCTGAAGTGCCCACCACAACATCGGTACCTACTATAACAACCACAGTAGAAACTGTTACACATGACAGTCCCACTACGTTTGATTTATCGTTGACATTCACACAAGTGCCCATATCATTTGAGTCACCTACCGGTATTATTACTGAGGAACCTGCAACAACAGAGGTACCCACCGTAATAAATTCTGAGGAATCTACCACAGCAGAGGTACCCACCGTAGTTACTACTGAGGAACCTACCTCGACAGAGGTCCCCTCCGAAATTACTACTGAAGGAAGTAGCACAACAGGGGAACCCACCGTTATAACAACTGAGGGACCTACCTCAACAGAGTCACCCTCCGAAATTACTACTGAAGGAAGTAGCACAACAGGGGAACCCACCGTTATTCCAACTGAGGAACCTACAACAACAGAGGTACCCTCCGAAATTACAACTGAAGAATCTACAACAACAGAGGTACCCACCATAATAACTACTGAGGGACCTACCTCTACAGAGATCCCCACTGTTATTACTACTGAGAAATGTATCCCGACACAAGTTCCTTCCGAAATGACTACTGAAGAAACTTTTACAACTGAGGTTCCCACTGTAATTACATTTGAGGAACGTTTTGTATTTTCCCCTGAGTTGCCCACTACACCCACAATAACAACAACTGAGTTGCCCACTACACCCACACTGACAACGACTGAGTGGCCCACTACACCTCATCTAGCGCCCACTACAAATGAAATGCCCACCACAACGTCGTTACCATCTATGACAACCACATTAGAACCTCTCACAACTGAGTACTCCGTCGTAACTTCTGAGAAACCTACCTCGACAGAGGGACCCATCGAAATTACAATTGAGGAACCTACCACAACTGAGGTACCCTCCATAATGACGACTGAGTTACCTACCACGACAGCAGTACCTATCGTTATTACTACTGATGATTCGACTACCATAGAGTTACCTTCTACATTCCCTACTGAGGGACCATTTACGACATCATCTGAGTCTCCTACATTATATGAAACGCCCACAACACCCACTGAGTTGCCCATGACACCCACACCAGTGCCTTCAACAGCTGAAGTGCCCACCACAACATCGGTACCTACTATAACAACCACAGTAGACACTCTTACACATGACAGTCCCACTACGTTTGATTTATCGTTGACATTCACACAAGTGCCCATATCAACTGAGTCACCTACCGTTATAACGACCGAGGAACCTACAACAACAGAGGTCCCCACTGTAATTACTACTGAGGAACCTACCTCGACAGAGGAACCCTCCGAAATGACTACTGAAGAAAGTAGCACAACAGAGGAACCCACCGTTATAACAACTGAGGAAACTGCAATAACAGAGGTCCCCACTGAAATTACTCCTGAGGGACCTACCTCGACAGAGGTACCCTCCGAAATGACTACTGAAGAAAGTAGCACAACAGGGCCACCCACCGTTATTACAACTGAGGAAACTGCAATAACAGATGTCCCAACTGTAATGACTCCTGAGGGACTTACCTCGACAGAGGTACCCTCCGAAATGACTACTAAAGAAAGTAGCACAACAGGGGAACCCACCGTTATAACAACTGAGGAAACTGCAATAACAGAGGTCCCCACTGAAATTACTCCTGAGGGACCTACCTCGACAGAGGTACCCTCCGAAATGACTACTGAAGAAAGTAGCACAACAGGGGAACCCACCGTTATAACGACTGAGGAAACTGCAACAACAGAGGTCCCCACTGTAATTACTCCTGAGGGACCTACCTCGACAGAGGTACCCTCCGAAATGACTACTGAAGAAAGTAGCACAACAGGGGAACCCAATGTTATTACAACTGAGGAAACTGCAACAACAGAGGTCCCAACTGTAATTACTCCTGAGGGACCTACCTCGACAGAGATACCCTCCGAAATGACTTCTAAAGAAAGTAGCACAACAGGGGAACCCTCTGTTTTTACCACTGAGGAACCTACAACAACAGAGGTATCCACCGTAATAAATACTGAGGAATCTACCACAGCAGAGGTACCCACAATAGTTACTACTGAAGAACCTACATTATTAGAGGTCCCTACTGTAATAACTACTGAGGGCACTACCTCGACAGAGGTACCCTCCGTAATTACTACTGAGGAACCTACCTCGACACAGCTACCTTCCGAAATGACTCCTGAAGAAACTTTAACAACTGAGGTCCCCACTGTAATTACATTTGAGGAACGTTTTGTATTTTCCCCTGAGTTGCCCACTACACCCACACTGACAACGACTGAGTTGCCCACTATACCCACACTAACAACAACTGAGTTGCCCAATACACCCACACTAACAATAACTGAGTTGCCCACTACACCCACACTGACAACGACTGAGTTGCCCACTACACCTCATCTAGCGCCCACTACAAATGTAGTGCCCACCACAACATCGTTACCATCTATGACAACCACATTAGAACCTCTCTCAACTGAGTACTCCGTCGTAACTTCTGAGAAACCTACCTCGACAGAGGTACCCACCGAAATGACTACTGAAGAAAGTAGCACAACAGGGGAACCCAATGTTATTACAACTGAGGAAACTGCAACAGCAGAGGTCCCAACTGTAATTACTCCTGAGGGACCTCCCTCGACAGAGGTACCCTCCGAAATGACTACTGAAGAAAGTAGCACAACAGGGGAACCCAATGTTATTACAACTGAGGAAACTGCAACAACAGAGGTCCCAACTGTTATTACTCCTGAGGGACCTCCCTCGACAGAGGTACCCTCCGAAATGACTACTGAAGAAAGTAGCACAACAGGGGAACCTACTGTTATTACAACTGAGGAAACTGCAACAACAGAGATTCCCACTGTAATTACTACTGAGGGTCCTACCTCTACAGAGATCCCCACTGTTATTACTACTGAGGGACCTACTTCGACAGAGTCACCCTCCGAAATAACTACTGAAGACACTAGCACAACAGGGCCACCCACCGTTATTACAACTGAAGTATCTATAACAATAGAGGTCCCTACTGTAATGACTTTTAAGGAATCTACCTCTACAGATGTACCCTCTGAAATAACTACTGAAGAAAGTAGCACAACAGGGGAACCCACTATTATTACCACTGAGGAACCTACAATAACAGAGGTATCCACCGTCTTAACTACTGAGGAATCTACCACAGCAGAGGTACCCACCGTAGTTACTACTGAAGAACCTACATTATTAGAGGTCCCTACTGTAATAACTACTGAGGGACCTTCCTCGACAGAGGTACCCTCCGAAATAACTACTGAAGACAGTAGCTCAACAGCGGAACCCACCGTTATTACAACTGAGGAACCTACCTCGACAGAGGTAACCTCCGAAATTACAACTGAGGTACCTAAAACAACAGAGGTACCCACCGTAATTACTACTGAGGGACCTACCTCGACAGAGGTACCCACCGAATTGACTACTGAAGAAAGTAGCACAACAGGGGAACCCAATGTTATTACAACTGAGGAAACTGCAACAACAGAGGTCCCCACTGTAATAATTATTGAGGGCACTACCTCGACAGAGGTGCCCCCTGAAATAACCACTGGAGAACCTACCTCGACAGAGGTGCCCCCTGAAATAACCACTAGAGAACCTACCTCGACAGAGGTGCCCCCGGAAATAACCACTGGAGAACCTACCTCGACAGAGGTGCCCCCTGAAATAACCACTGGAGAACCTACCTCGACAGAGGTGCCCCCTGAAATAACCACTGGAGAACCTACCTCGACAGAGGTGCCCCCTGAAATAACCACTGGAGAACCTACCTCGACAGAGGTGCCCCCTGAAATAACCACTAGAGAACCTACCTCGACAGAGGTGCCCCCGCAAACAACCACTGGAGAACCTACCTCGACAGAGGTGCCCCCTGAAATAACCACTGGAGAACCTACCTCGACAGAGGTGCCCCCTGAAATAACCACTGGAGAACCTACCTCGACAGAGGTGCCCCCTGAAATAACCACTGGAGAACCTACCTCGACAGAGGTGCCCCCTGAAATAACCACTAGAGAACCTACCTCGACAGAGGTGCCCCCTGAAATAACCACTAGAGAACCTAACTCGACAGAGGTGCCCCCTGAAATAACCACTGGAGAACCTACCTCGACAGAGGTGCCCCCTGAAATAACCACTAGAGAACCTACCTCGGCAGAGGTGCCCCCTGAAATAACCACTGGAGAACCTACCTCGACAGAGGTGCCCCCTGAAATAACCACTAGAGAACCTACCTCGACAGAGGTGCCCCCTGAAATAACTACTGGAGAACCTACCTCGACAGAGGTGCCCCCTGAAATAACCACTAGAGAACCTACCTCAACAGAGGTGCCCCCTGAAGTAATCACTGAGGGATCTACCTCGACAGAGGTACCTTCCGAAATGACAACTGAAGAAAGTAGCACAACAGGGGAACCCACTATTGTGACATCTGAGGAACCTACAACAACAAAGGTCCCCACTTTTATTTCTACTGAGGAACCTACCTCGACGGAGGTACCCTTCGTAATTACTACTGAGGAAACTTTAACAACTGAGGTCCCCATTGTAGTTTCATTTGAGGAACGTTTTGTATTTTCCCCTGAGTTGCCCACTACACCCACACTAACAACAACTGATGTTTCGACCACGATAGAGTTACCTTCTACAACCCCTACTGAGGGACCTTTAACGACACCATCTGAGTCTCCTACAACATATGAAACACCCACAACACCAACTGAGTTGCCCATTACACCCACACCAGTGCCTTCAACAGCTGAAGTGCCCACCACAACATCGGTACCTACTATAACAACCACAGTAGAAACTCTTACACATGACAGTCCCACTACGTTTGATTTATCGTTGACATTCACACAAGCGCCCATATCAACTGAGTCACCTACCGTTATTACTACTAAGGAACCTTCCTGGACAGAAGTCCCCTCCGAAAAACCTACTGAAGAGAGTAGCACAACAGGGGAACCCAACGTTATAACAACTGAGGGACCTACCTCGACAGAGGTACCCTCCGTAATTACAACTGAGGAACCTACAAAAACAGAGGTCTCTACTGTAATAACTACTGAGGGCACTACCTCAACAGAGGTATCCTCCGAAATAACTACTGAAGACGGTAGCACAACAGGGGAACCCACCGGTATTACAACTGAGGAACCTACAACAGCAGAGGTACCCCCCGTTATAACTACTGAGGGACCTACCTCGACAGAGGTACCCTCCGAAATAACTAGTAAAGAAACTACACTAACTGAGGTACTTACCGTTATTACAACTGAGGTACCTGCAACTACTGAGGTCCCCACTGTAATAACTACTGAGGGACCTACCTCGACAGAGGTTCCCTCCGAAATGACTACTGAAGAAAGTAGCACAACAGGGGAACCCAATGTTATTACAACTGAGGAAACTGCAACAACAGAGGTCCCAACTGTAATTACTCCTGAGGGACCTACCTCGACAGAGATACCCTCCGAAATGACTTCTAAAGAAAGTAGCACAACAGGGGAACCCTCTGTTTTTACCACTGAGGAACCTACAACAACAGAGGTATCCACCGTAATAAATACTGAGGAATCTACCACAGCAGAGGTACCCACAATAGTTACTACTGAAGAACCTACATTATTAGAGGTCCCTACTGTAATAACTACTGAGGGCACTACCTCGACAGAGGTACCCTCCGTAATTACTACTGAGGAACCTACCTCGACACAGCTACCTTCCGAAATGACTCCTGAAGAAACTTTAACAACTGAGGTCCCCACTGTAATTACATTTGAGGAACGTTTTGTATTTTCCCCTGAGTTGCCCACTACACCCACACTGACAACGACTGAGTTGCCCACTATACCCACACTAACAACAACTGAGTTGCCCAATACACCCACACTAACAATAACTGAGTTGCCCACTACACCCACACTGACAACGACTGAGTTGCCCACTACACCTCATCTAGCGCCCACTACAAATGTAGTGCCCACCACAACATCGTTACCATCTATGACAACCACATTAGAACCTCTCTCAACTGAGTACTCCGTCGTAACTTCTGAGAAACCTACCTCGACAGAGGTACCCACCGAAATGACTACTGAAGAAAGTAGCACAACAGGGGAACCCAATGTTATTACAACTGAGGAAACTGCAACAGCAGAGGTCCCAACTGTAATTACTCCTGAGGGACCTCCCTCGACAGAGGTACCCTCCGAAATGACTACTGAAGAAAGTAGCACAACAGGGGAACCCAATGTTATTACAACTGAGGAAACTGCAACAACAGAGGTCCCAACTGTTATTACTCCTGAGGGACCTCCCTCGACAGAGGTACCCTCCGAAATGACTACTGAAGAAAGTAGCACAACAGGGGAACCTACTGTTATTACAACTGAGGAAACTGCAACAACAGAGATTCCCACTGTAATTACTACTGAGGGTCCTACCTCTACAGAGATCCCCACTGTTATTACTACTGAGGGACCTACTTCGACAGAGTCACCCTCCGAAATAACTACTGAAGACACTAGCACAACAGGGCCACCCACCGTTATTACAACTGAAGTATCTATAACAATAGAGGTCCCTACTGTAATGACTTTTAAGGAATCTACCTCTACAGATGTACCCTCTGAAATAACTACTGAAGAAAGTAGCACAACAGGGGAACCCACTATTATTACCACTGAGGAACCTACAATAACAGAGGTATCCACCGTCTTAACTACTGAGGAATCTACCACAGCAGAGGTACCCACCGTAGTTACTACTGAAGAACCTACATTATTAGAGGTCCCTACTGTAATAACTACTGAGGGACCTTCCTCGACAGAGGTACCCTCCGAAATAACTACTGAAGACAGTAGCTCAACAGCGGAACCCACCGTTATTACAACTGAGGAACCTACCTCGACAGAGGTAACCTCCGAAATTACAACTGAGGTACCTAAAACAACAGAGGTACCCACCGTAATTACTACTGAGGGACCTACCTCGACAGAGGTACCCACCGAATTGACTACTGAAGAAAGTAGCACAACAGGGGAACCCAATGTTATTACAACTGAGGAAACTGCAACAACAGAGGTCCCCACTGTAATAATTATTGAGGGCACTACCTCGACAGAGGTGCCCCCTGAAATAACCACTGGAGAACCTACCTCGACAGAGGTGCCCCCTGAAATAACCACTAGAGAACCTACCTCGACAGAGGTGCCCCCGGAAATAACCACTGGAGAACCTACCTCGACAGAGGTGCCCCCTGAAATAACCACTGGAGAACCTACCTCGACAGAGGTGCCCCCTGAAATAACCACTGGAGAACCTACCTCGACAGAGGTGCCCCCTGAAATAACCACTGGAGAACCTACCTCGACAGAGGTGCCCCCTGAAATAACCACTAGAGAACCTACCTCGACAGAGGTGCCCCCGCAAACAACCACTGGAGAACCTACCTCGACAGAGGTGCCCCCTGAAATAACCACTGGAGAACCTACCTCGACAGAGGTGCCCCCTGAAATAACCACTGGAGAACCTACCTCGACAGAGGTGCCCCCTGAAATAACCACTGGAGAACCTACCTCGACAGAGGTGCCCCCTGAAATAACCACTAGAGAACCTACCTCGACAGAGGTGCCCCCTGAAATAACCACTAGAGAACCTAACTCGACAGAGGTGCCCCCTGAAATAACCACTGGAGAACCTACCTCGACAGAGGTGCCCCCTGAAATAACCACTAGAGAACCTACCTCGGCAGAGGTGCCCCCTGAAATAACCACTGGAGAACCTACCTCGACAGAGGTGCCCCCTGAAATAACCACTAGAGAACCTACCTCGACAGAGGTGCCCCCTGAAATAACTACTGGAGAACCTACCTCGACAGAGGTGCCCCCTGAAATAACCACTAGAGAACCTACCTCAACAGAGGTGCCCCCTGAAGTAATCACTGAGGGATCTACCTCGACAGAGGTACCTTCCGAAATGACAACTGAAGAAAGTAGCACAACAGGGGAACCCACTATTGTGACATCTGAGGAACCTACAACAACAAAGGTCCCCACTTTTATTTCTACTGAGGAACCTACCTCGACGGAGGTACCCTTCGTAATTACTACTGAGGAAACTTTAACAACTGAGGTCCCCATTGTAGTTTCATTTGAGGAACGTTTTGTATTTTCCCCTGAGTTGCCCACTACACCCACACTAACAACAACTGATGTTTCGACCACGATAGAGTTACCTTCTACAACCCCTACTGAGGGACCTTTAACGACACCATCTGAGTCTCCTACAACATATGAAACACCCACAACACCAACTGAGTTGCCCATTACACCCACACCAGTGCCTTCAACAGCTGAAGTGCCCACCACAACATCGGTACCTACTATAACAACCACAGTAGAAACTCTTACACATGACAGTCCCACTACGTTTGATTTATCGTTGACATTCACACAAGCGCCCATATCAACTGAGTCACCTACCGTTATTACTACTAAGGAACCTTCCTGGACAGAAGTCCCCTCCGAAAAACCTACTGAAGAGAGTAGCACAACAGGGGAACCCAACGTTATAACAACTGAGGGACCTACCTCGACAGAGGTACCCTCCGTAATTACAACTGAGGAACCTACAAAAACAGAGGTCTCTACTGTAATAACTACTGAGGGCACTACCTCAACAGAGGTATCCTCCGAAATAACTACTGAAGACGGTAGCACAACAGGGGAACCCACCGGTATTACAACTGAGGAACCTACAACAGCAGAGGTACCCCCCGTTATAACTACTGAGGGACCTACCTCGACAGAGGTACCCTCCGAAATAACTAGTAAAGAAACTACACTAACTGAGGTACTTACCGTTATTACAACTGAGGTACCTGCAACTACTGAGGTCCCCACTGTAATAACTACTGAGGGACCTACCTCGACAGAGGTTCCCTCCGAAATGACTACTGAAGAAAGTAGCACAACAGGGGAACCCTCCTTTATTACAACTGGGGAACCTACAACAACAGAGGTCCCCACTGTAATGACTACTGAGGGACCAACCTTGACAGAGGTACCCTCCTTAACAACTACTGAGGGACCTTCCTCGACAGAGGTACCCTCCGAAATAACTACCGTGGAACCTACCTCGACACAGTTTCCCTCCGAAATGACTACTAAAGAAACTTTAACAACTGAGGCCCCCACTGTAATTACATTTGAGGAACGTTTTGTATTTTCCCCTGAGTTGCCCACTACACCCACACTGACAACGACTGAGTTGCTCACTACACACACACTGACAACGACTGAGTTGCCCACTACACCTCATCTAGTGCCCACCACAACGTCGTTACCATCTATGACAACCACATTAGAACCTCTCACAACTGAGTACTCCGTCATTACTTCTGAGAAACCTACCTCGACAGAGGTACTTTCCGTTATTACAACTGAGGAAACCACCACAACGGAGGAACCCATCGAAATTACTACTGTGGAACCTACCTCGACAGAGGTGCCCCCTGAAATAGCCACTGGAGAACCTACCTCGATAGAGGTGCCCCCTGAAATAACCACTGGAGAACCTACCTCGACAGAGGTGCCCCCTGAAATAACCACTGGAGAACCTACCTCGACAGAGGTGCCCCCTGAAATAACCACTGGAGAACCTACCTCGACAGAGGTGCCCCCTGAAATAACCACTGGAGAACCTACCTCGACAGAGGTGCCCCCTGAAATAACCACTGGAGAACCTACCTCGACAGAGGTGCCCCCTGAAATAACCACTGGAGAACCTACCTCGACAGAGGTGCCCCCTGAAATAGTGACTGGAGAACCTACCTCGACAGAGGTGCCCCCTGAAATAACCACTGGAGAACCTACCTCGACAGAGGTGCCCCCTGAAATAACCACTGGAGAACCTACCTCGACAGAGGTGCCCCCTGAAATAACCACTGGAGAACCTATCTCGACAGATGTACTTACCGTTATTACAACTGAGGAAACTACCACAACTGAGGTATTCACCGTAATGACGACTGAGTTACCTACCACGACAGCAGTACCTATCGTTATTACTACTGATGATTCGACCACGATAGACTTACCTTCTACAACCCCTACTGAGGGACCTTTAACAACACCATCTGAGTCATCTACAACATATGAAACGCCCACAACACCAACTGAGTTGCCCATTACACCCACACCAGTGCCTTCAACAGCTGAAGTGCCCACCGCAACATCGGTACCTACTATAACAACCACAGTAGAAACTCTTACATATGACAGCCCCACTACGTTTGATTTATCGTTGACATTCACACAAGTGCCCATATCAACTGAGTCACCTACCGTTATTACTACTGAGGAAACTACCTCAACACTGGTTCCCTCCGAAATAACTACTGAAGAACCTTCAACAACAGAGGTACCCACCGTAATAACTACTGAGGGACCTACTTCGACAGAGGTCCCCTCCGAAATAACTACTGAAGAAAGTAGCACAACAGGGGAACCCAACGTTATTACAACTGAGGAACCTACAACAACAGAGGTACCCACAGTTATAACTACTGAGGGACCCACCTTTATAACTACTGAGGAACCTACCTCGACAGAGGGATCCTCTGAAATAGCTACTGAAGAAAGTAGCACAACAGGGGAACCCACCGTTATTACAACTGAGGAACCTACAACAACAGAGGTCCCCTCTTTAATAACTACTGAGGGACCTACCTCTACAGAGATCCCCACTGTTATTACTACCGAGGAACCTACCTCGACAGAGGGACCCTCCGAAATAACAACTGAGGAACCTAATACAACAGAGGTCCTTACTGTAATAACCACTGAGGAACCTATCTCGACAGAGGTACCCTCCGAAATGACTACTGAAGACAGTAGCACAACTGGAGAACCCACCGTTATAACAACTGAGGAACCTACAACAACAGAGGTCCCTACTGAAATAACCACTGAGAAAACCACCTCGATGGAGGTACTCACGGAACTTGCAACTCTGGAACCTACAACAACAGAGGTACCCACCGTTATAACTACTGAGGGACCTACCTCGACACAGGTTCCCTCCGAAATGACTACTGAAGAAACTTTAACAACTGAGGTCGCCACTGTAATTACATTTGAGGAACGTTTTGTATTTTCCCCTGAATTGCCCACTTCACCCACACTGACAATGACTGAGTTGCCCACTACATACAATTTAGTACCTACAACAACCGAGATACAGACCACCACGGAGTTATCTACTTCGATAACTAGCGAGACGCCTTCTGCAGCCACACTGACAACCACTGAGTTGCCCACTACACCCATACTAGTGCCGTCAACGATATATGAAACTACGACCACTGAGGAACTTACCACTACCGACGTATCCACCACATCAACTATTGAGAAAGCAAGCACGACAGAGGTTCCCACCACCACAACAACTATAGAAGAAATTACAACAACACCAACTATGTTGTCTACAACACCTTTGATAGGGCCGTATTTAACATTTGAATCAACCACTACATCCACTGATTTTGCCACTTCACCCTCACTGACAACTACTGAGTTATCCACTTTACCTACTACAACAACCATTGAGTTGTCCACTTTAGAAACTACACCTCTTACGACAACCACTGAGTTGTCCACTACACATACTATGACTAGTACTGAGTTGATTACTACACCTACTACGATAACAACTGAGTTGGTTTCTGTACCATCTTCGACAACCAATGAGTTGGCCACTACATATTCTATGACAACTACTGAGTTGGCTTCTATACCATCTACGACAACCACTGAGTTATCCTCTACACCTACTACGGCAACTACTGAGTTGGCTTCTCTACCATCTTCGACAACCACTGAGTTGGCTTTCTTACCATCTACGACAACCACTGAGTTATCCACTACACCTCCTACGACAACCACTGAGTTATCCACTACACCTCCTATGACAACTACTGAGTTGGCTTCTATACCATCTACGACAACCACTGAGTTATCGACTACATATACTACGACAACTACTGAGTTGATTACAACACCTACTATCACAACAACTGAGTTGGCTTATATACCATCTACGACAACTACTGAGTTGTCCTCTACACATCCTACGACACCTACTGAGTTGATTACTACACCTACTACTAAGTTGGTTTATATGCCTTGTATGAAAAATATTGATTTAGCCACTTCACCTTTTACAATACCGTCAAAATTGCCCACTTTCCATCCCACGACCAGCTCTGAGTTGGTTACAATACCTGATACGACAACCATTGAGTTGACTGTTAAACTTAGTTTGACTACAACTGAGTTGATCATTAAACTTGCTACGAATGAGACTGAGTTGGTCATTACACTTACTTCAAATACGACTGAATGGCCCACTTCTCCACGAAAGGCGCTCACTACGACATCCAGCGAGTTGCCTACTACTATTACATTAGGACCCTCGACAATAGAGGTACCTCCTAATACAACTATTCGGTTGCCCACTCCATCTACACTGATATCCACCCAGCTGCGCAACACCATTTTACTTGAGCCATCAACATCTGACAACCATTCAACAACCACTAAATTGGTCACACCAACACTACAGCCCACAACCACATTTGAACCTACCACTTATGTGTCAACTACTTCACAGGTACCTTCTACAACACAAGCACCAACGACAACAGAAGACACCTCGACAGATGTATCTACTACAACAGACGCGTCAACAACAGAAGTAACAACAACGCAATCATCTACATACACTACAGAAGATAATGACTCAACGTATGGACCGAGCACAGACTATTCCACAACAGACTCCTCAACAACAGATGATTATACTTCAGACTATTCATCAACAACAGAAGGAAATGAATCAACATCAACTACTGATCCTCCTACTACAGAAGAATATGATCCATGCCCGCCAGGCACGGTTGGACATGTGCCACATCCAGAATTGTGCGACTCGTTTTATCTGTGCCTCAGCGGCATATCTGTGCAACTCTTCTGTCCAGTTGGGTACGAGTTTGATAGAGATATCAGGGTAAGTTGCATGTTATATTATTATGTATTATATCTAAATACCTATGTCTAGGTTATCAAAAAGTTATTTTCACCTTACACTAGATTTTTTTTTGTTAATTCGATATTTAATTTTTATTTTTTATCAGACGTCCAACGGTAGATATTTCTCCTGTATCGTGGGTGCGTATCACACATCCAGACTCGGGACAAACGTCTGCGGATCACACAATTTTTGTCCCGACCAACAGCGCTTAGTCACTGCTCCATGAAGTCATCAAAATATTAATATCATGCTTATTTATTGACTGTATTTTTGTTCCAGTCTTGTGTGGAAATCGCAGAAGGTGGCTGTACACTCGGCTCAATAACTTCAAGTACAGTAAACCCAGACAGTTCAGAGTCATACCCGTCGACCTCAGATGGGACTCCTACCACTCCAGATGGATCTATAACGACCACAGACCCTGGCACTACACCAGACCTCTGTCCAGTCGGCGTATGGGGTAACATACCTCATCCAACAATATGCAACTCCTTCTACATGTGTGCTGCTGGCAGCGCGATACAATTGTTCTGTAGTGATGGCTTCGAGTTTGATCCTGAGTTAAGGGTTTGTGATAATCTTTCTTTTCTTAAGTTAAGCCCTTCTTAAATCTGACACTTAAATGTATTGACTACATTACATAACTACCTTGGAATTAATTGAAATCTGGAAAAGGTTTAAATTGAATATGATAATTGAAATAATAATTAAATTCCAGGAAGAAATTGAGTGTCTTCAACATTTTAAACTTTGTGGAAGGGGCATTCTTTATCTCTCTCTCCCAAATCGCTTAATGTACGGAGTTATGTACAGATTACTATGTATGATATGAGCACGAGGTCCTGGGTTCGAATCCCGGGTCGGGCAAAGTGTTACTGGGTTTTTCCATTAGGTAATTCTCAGTAGCAGCACAGAGTCTGGATTTGTGCCCGGTTGATGGCAATAGGCTCGCCCCCTATTACATTGGGACCTAAAAACATAACTGGCGAAATGTGGGTGTACTATATGTGCACCTCTGCCTACCCCTTCGGGGAATACAGGCGTGATGTTATGTTATGTTGTTTGACTGGAAATGTAAATTAAGTAAGGGCTTATTTACAGATATGCGTGGAGATCGCCGAAGGTGGTTGTACATTGAGTTCTACAACTCCTATTCCCGAGACTACCACATTAGACCCAGTCAGCCAGATTTGTCCTCCAGGGACAGTCGGCAACGTTCCAAACCCTGAAGCTTGTGAATCGTTCTACATGTGCGCTGGTGGTCAGGCGATAAAACTCTACTGCAGTGAAGGATTCGAATTCGATCCTACTTTGAGGGTGAGTTTTTTAAATATAACATAACTTGGTTAAGCAGAGAAAATGCTGAGGTCAGGTGGTTTGCTGTCACAGTGAATGTTGGACTAGTAAGCTAAAAATATAGTTGTATAGGAGTGGGCTTATGCTATCATCGTGTGTTGTAAGGTTGATGAACAGCCTGGTGTCAGAGTTAAAACCTAGGCCTCTGACATGGCTTTACACACCGTTGAAAAATCTCTCAGGTGTACCGGTTTCCTCACGATGTTTTCATGATATACCTACTAAATTGTTTTTTTCAAACATTAGAATTACCTAAAATATAAGTAAAAACATTTACAATAATCATTATGAGCTAATCTTGCACACAGTTTGCGAATGCAATATTAAGTAAAAATAAACTTTCAGAGATGCGTTGAAATCGCCGAAGGAGGCTGCACCTTCAGTTCTGGTACCACCACTACACCAGGTACAGAAATCACAACTCCTGATACCTCAGGATCAACAACTGAGGCTCTCTCAACAACCTCTAGCGACCCAGACTCCGACAGCACTGCGTCCACAACTGAAGTAACAACTACAGACGTTGCACCAACTACAACAGAATCTGGGACCCCTAAACCGGATGTTTGCCCACCTGGAGTTTGGGGTAACGTTCCCCATCCGACCCTGTGCAACTCATTCTATATGTGTGCGGGCGAAGACGTCATTCAGATGTTTTGTAATGAAGGATTTGAGTTCGATCCGGAGATAAGGGTGAGTTTGATTTAAAACATGTGCTAAATGACAGAACCATGAATATTAAGTTTTCGAAATCAATTATTGTTTCAAAAATGATTATTTTAGACACCATAACGTTATTGATTTGAACTTATTATATTGACAGAATCATTTGACGTAGTACAGTCATAAAATAAGATTATGCATTCAATTGCCAAAACCGGGAAAAAAATAAGTTTGATTTATAATTACATACATAAGTTAATCAAACCCTTAGTGCAGTAGTCCAACGCTTAACCACTGCACCAATCTGGGCATAGGATAAAAAAAACTGTATCTAAACACCATATAAAACTACGCCATATAATTGTAGCTGTAGAAGAGGCCTATGACCAACAACGGACTGATAATGAAACCAATATTAATCCTTTTCCAAATATTATTTACCAAAAAGCTCAAACATTCATATTTTTTTAGGAGTGCACGCCTATTGCCGAAGGAGGATGTACACTAAGCGGCACAACACCAGTTGTCACCGAAACCACAACAGAAGGTTTCCAATCGACTACAGACATTGTGCAGACGACTACGGAGAGCGACTCGGTGCCAACAACAAAACCAGGACCAGACACAACGACAGATGCCACTGAAACTACAGAACAAGGGTCTACAGCCGAACCTGGATCAACGACCACGGATGGTGACTCGGTGCCAACAACGAAACCAGGACCAGACACAACGACAGATGCCACCGAAACCACAGAAGAAGGCTCTACAGTCGAGCCAGGATCAACGACCACGGACGATGACTCGGTGCCAACAACGAAACCAGAACCAGACACAACGACAGATGCTACTGAAACTACAGAACAAGGGTCTACAGCCGAACCTGGATCAACGACCACAGACGGTGACTCGGTGCCAACAACCAAGCCAGGACCAGACACAACGACAGATGCTACTGAAACCACAGAAGAAGGGTCTACAGTCGAGCCAGGATCAACGACCACTGACGTTGACTCGGTGCCAACAACGAAGCCAGGACCAGACACGACGACAGATGCCACTGAAACCACAGAAGAAGGGTCTACAGCCGAGCCAGGATCAACGACCACGGACGGTGACTCGGTGCCAACAACGAAGCCAGGACCAGACACAACGATAGATGCCATCGAAACCACAGAAGAAGGCTCTACAGTTGAAGCAGGATCAACGACTACAGAAAACTTGAGCACGACCACGGAAGCCGACACGACTGTCAACCCACTGTGTGATGGCGTATATGGTAAAATACCGCATCCAAATCTGTGCAATGCATTCTACATGTGTGCCGGTGATGATGGTCAGTTGATGTTCTGTGAAGACGGCCTAGAATTTGATTCGGAAACTAAAGTAAGTACTTGTGTTTTTGATTCCCTATATTAATTTTTCCCCACACTGATATTAATCTATATAATATATTATATAAAACTCTTCCGTTACTGACTGACTGACTGACAGACAAACTGCAACTACTGAAACTACTGATCGTAAAGAGCTGAAATTTGGCATGTGTGTTTGTTGAGAGGAGTAGGCTACCACTAAGAGAGGATTTTTGGAAATTTGCAAAAAAAAAAATCTAAAGAAATTCGAAAAAAAAAGTGAAAAACCCAAATACTGACGGAAGTCATTACTCCACGCGGACGAAGTCGCGAGCAAAAGCTAGTTAAATATATAACTTTAACACACTATAACACAATCAACATATTTTGGCACATCCCTATCTATTAGTTACGTGCCGTGACTGGCATTGCGACGATCAAAAACAATTGGCCACCATAATTATGAAGCTAAATTATTTATTTCGTTCAATATATTTTTAAATAGTGACAATAATTTTAGAATAATGTAACGAATTAAAATTTTACACATAAATGTTACATCTCAATATGTTTTCAGACTTGCGTAGAAATTTCTGAGGGTGGATGCACATCTCAACAAGGCACTACTACAGATTCTGACTCAGTGTCTACAACAGAAACTCCAGAAGACTCCACTTCAGAAGACTCCACTCCAGAAGACACTGAAACTAGCACAAGTAGTGAAAATACTTCTACAACTACGGACGTAACTTCAGATGTAACTCAAACAACCACAGAAGATATCGATCCGACTGCCGATGATTCAACTTCCTCTTCTTCTGCGAGTCCAGAAACCACTTCAGCTGAAACAGATTCTACTACACAAGGCATTGAAACGACTACACCAGAAGAATTGAATATATGCCCTGTGGATGTTCATGGTAACATACCGCATCCAACACTGTGCGACTCATATTATTTGTGCCTCAATGGTTTACCTGTGCAACTTTTCTGTGCAAATGGTTTCGAATTTGACCCAGTACTACAGGTCAGTTTAATAATATTTAAATATTTTTGTAGTTTTATTATTGAAAAGTATTGAAAACGAAGAACCGATAACTGGGGAAGAAAGGTTCTCGAGTGGCGACCACGAACCGAAAGACGCAGCGTTGGCAGGCCTCCCACCAGATGGACCGACGATATCGTCAGAATTGCGGGCAACCGGTGGATGGAATTGGCAAGCTGTCGTTCATTGTGGCATTCAAAGGGGGAGGCCTTTGTTCAACAGTAGACGTCTTCCGGCTGATGATGATGATGATTGAAAAACATGAGCCATAAATTTTTTATTTTGTATATATTTATTTTTAAGAATTGTAAATAACCTTATAAATAAAACATTGTTTATAAAAAAAAAAAAAAAAAAAAACAAAAAAGCCATTAATTTAGATTCTACATATTTTGTAAAATCTATTTATGTACTACAGATATAGTTACATAAACTTCTTCTAAATATAGGAAGGAAGCAATTTTGTAAGATTACATTTAAAAACAGTGTGATTTTGTGTGTATGTTCTGCTGTTTTGTTTCCCTGACAGTCTGCCTGATTTTTATTTGATACAGTTCTGGCATGCCTATCGCCACATTTATTCTCATCTAAGCCTCCTACAACCTAGTCGTTTTTAAAAAACATTTTTCTATATGCCAATAAATCACCTTTCTATTCTAACTAATAATAACAATGATTATTTTTAGACGTGCGTGGCAATCGCCGCAGGAGGTTGCACACTAGGTGATTCAACAACGGAAGTTCCAGACGGTAACCCGATACAATCAACACCTGAGGGTGTGGACGTCACACCAGATTCATCTGAAACAACTACTGCTGTGCCGCCGATCTGTCCGTTAGATGTATTCGGTTATGTACCACACCCGGAGCTTTGCAACTCATTCTATATGTGCACTGCTGGTAACGCGATTCAGCTGTTCTGTGGCGAAGGGTTCGAATTCAATCCAGAGATTAAGGTAAGATTTTTATTCTTTATATCATTTAGTTTCTGTATAGGTTTCATTTTTAATGCCTAATCCATAGTTCTGCTGACGAAATTCACGGTCACAGCGGCCTGTCTCAGCTGACACTAGCCAACTACGCAGGAGATTGGACTGTGCAAAAGTATGCGTGCAAAGATAGATGCAGCCCTTTTTTCCATCACTCTCATAGTCCGATGGGATGGTAGACACGGCCGGAGCGAGATCAGGTGCAAGACCAACCGTTTAACGTGCCTTTTGAAACACGGAGGGGTCTCGACATGTAGAAACGGTCACTTATTGTATGATTACCCGCGACGGATCTTAACCTAGCGGCAGCCACGTATCTACCAGCTTTACCTGGAATTATAATATCATTTGTACGTTTGGATGTAAGGGGTAATTGATACTATTCGGATCCCAAAATTCTTTAATCCTGGAAGAAACGCAACATAATTGTACCCTCATGAAATGGCCGGTTAAATCTAGTAGGTTATAATCCTGACTGTTTGAAAGGTTTGGAGGGTTGGGTATAGAAAAGAACAAAATGTCAATAACCGAGCCCGTACACCAAATATAGAACTGTCTCCGTTTTCAGGACTGCGAAGTTATCGCCGAGGGTGGTTGTACGCACCAAAGTCTAACCACAACCGAACCGCCTGCTTCTGAGGAAGGTTCTGGTACCACCACAGAGGGTGTTCCAGAAATCTGCCCTCCAGAGGTGTGGGGTAACGTGCCTCACCCGGAATTGTGTGAATCATTCTACATGTGCGCTTATGGGACCGCAATTCAGCTCTTCTGTCCTGAGGGATTCGAATTCGATCCTGAACTGAGGGTGAGTTGAATCTTTTTTAAAGAAAACCTCGCCCCACACTAGGGATTTCCCCTGTGCGGTGCGTTTCACAAACATGAAATATCACACACAAACACACCGACCGACAAACATCTGCGGTTCGCACAAATTTTTGCCCCGTGCGGAGCGAATCAGTAACCCTTAGCTGAGCACGAGGTCCTGGATCGGGCAAAGTGTTACTGGGTTCATAAATTAGGTAATTCTTAGTAGCAGCATGGAGTCTGGATTTGTGTCCGATTGATGGCAATAGGCTCGGCCCCTATTACATTGGGACCTAAAAACATAACTGGCGAAATGTGGGTGTACTGTATGTGCACCTCTGCCCACCCTTTCGGGAAATACAGACGGGATATAATGTTTTATATTATTGCATTTTTATGGGAGGGTCTCTGAACCCTCTTCTTTAAAGATCTAATATGTACCTATATATGTACATTCTCACATAAATTTTAATTATGGTTTCAATAACGATAGTCACAATTCCTTGTGATGTAAACAATTATGTAGCAAAAGCTAAAGCGAAAAACTTGTTTTCAGTCTTGTGTATTGATCGAGGAAGGAGGTTGTACACTTGGATCTCCAACAACACCAGACTCTTCGGAAAGTGGATCAACAGGTACTTCCACAGAAAGTGGATCAACGGACTCATCTACAGAAAGTGGATCAACAGAGGCATCAACTGAAAGCGGATCTACAGATACGTCAACAGAAAGTGAATCAACAGATGCATCAACTGAAAGTTCATCCACAGAAAGTGGATCAACAGATACGTCAACAGAAAGTGCATCTACTGAAAGTGGATCAACCGACTCTTCAACAGAAAGTGGATCAACAGACTCATCCACAGATGCATCAACAGAAAGTTCGTCCACAGAAAGTGGATCAACAGACTCATCCACAGATACATCAACAGAAAGTTCGTCCACAGAAAGTGGATCAACAGATACGTCAACAGAAAGTGCATCTACTGAAAGTGGATCAACCGACTCATCCACAGATGCATCAACAGAAAGTTCGTCCACAGAAAGTGGATCAACAGATACGTCAACAGAAAGTGCATCTACTGAAAGTGGATCAACCGACTCATCCACAGATGCATCAACAGAAAGTTCGTCCACAGAAAGTGGATCAACCGACTCATCCACAGATGCATCAACAGAAAGTTCGTCCACAGAAAGTGGATCAACCGACTCATCCACAGATGCATCAACAGAAAGTACATCCACAGAAACTGGATCAACAGAATCATCCACAGAAAGCGGATCAACCGACTCATCCACAGAAAGTGGATCAACAGATGCATCAGCAAGTACAGAAGATGATGACGACTTGCTACCAGATGATGAAGAGGGAGAATCTTCTGCATCGACCACTGTGAACCCAGTAGATACTACTTCTGAGGAAACTTCTTCGTCTACAGAAGAGAATACGACCACTGAATCTTCATCAGAAGACACGGAAAGCACAACTACTATCAGCCCAAATCCAACAACGGAAGTTTCTGATGAGAATGAAGGTAGTGGGTCGACCCCAGAGAGTAATGAATCCACGGATCAAACATCAGATGCAACGGAGAAACCATTCGTGTGCCCTGTAGGAGTGTACGGTAATGTTCCACACCCAGACTATTGCGATTCGTATTACTTATGCGTCGGTGGAGATCCAATATTGGTGACCTGTGCTGATGGCCATGAATACGACCCTGAAGTCAAGGTAAGTCGATGCTTCTTCTTCTTATTATCATATACTTGATAAGCTATAAAATGCTACTACACCATAAAGGAATTTTTTGACGATAAACTAAAATAATTAAAATACACCTCTATATTACGATATAATTATACAATAAATAAATAAACACAGTAAATAAATAATATATACATTCTACATAGTTACACATAAACGCACACCAAATTATATACAAGCATATAAAATATACATAAAATATACATGTAAATTGCTCTATACCTTAATTTCTTTTTTAATAACATACATACATACAATATTTAGATATATAGGTAAAGACTACTTACTAGAACAAATTATATACCTAGATATAAGTTTAAAATAATGTAAATAATTAGGTTAACTCTGTTCCTCTCTCCGCTTTTTGTTGTGCCCGACAGGGTCCATAAAGATCTGTACTATTATAAGTCCATCTATTTACTTTTATGGAAGGCAATAAAGTATTGGGTATTAAGCAACCTGGTGTTAGAGTTTAAACCGCATGTCTCTCTCTGACATAACTTTACACACCGTTGAAAAACCTCTCAGGTGTGCCGGTTTCCTCACGATGTTTATTTCACCGTTTTTGGCAACTGTTAAAATTCTGTTTGGATTAAAAATTAACATCTCCATTGTTCCAGCAATGCGTGGAAATAAGAGAAGGTGGTTGTACCCTCGGAACCACAACCTCAGAATCAGCGGACACCACGTCAGAATCATCGGAATCAACTGAGACAACCATAGGACCGATGGAAACCACATCGGAAAGTGCAGACGCAACTACAGTGGCATCGATATGTCCTGATACTGAATTTGGGTATCACCCAGACCCAGATAGATGCGATGCCTTCTATATTTGTGTCAACGGAAATGCCATGCAATTGTTCTGTGGGGAAGATCATGAATACAATGCCGACTCGAGGGTATGTGATGTTTTTTGATATTCTTAAAAGTATTACTACGCTGTTTGATTTACTGCCTCGTTAGCTTAGTGGTTGGTAAACGCGGCAGCTGAACACGAGGTCCTGAATTCGATTTCCGGATAGGGCAATGTGTTTTTCCATTAGGTAATTCTCAATCTGTGCCCGGTTGATGGCACTAGGCTCACTCCCTATTACATTGGGACCTATAACATGCCTTGCGAAATGCGAGTGTACTATAGGTACACCTCTGCCTACTTCATGGAAAACGGGCGTAATGTTATGTTGATTCATACCGAAGATAATTGCTAGTATATCTAAAAGATTGTAAGGAGTTATAGATGGTTGTGTTTGCAAAATTATGTATAATTTTCTCTCTGTATTCTTTAACTTTTTTATCTAATTGGCATTCACTGTTAACTTTAGTAAGAAAGAAATGAAAGTGTTAACTTCTGTCTTTTTTAGGACTGTGTGCCAATCGCCGAGGGTGGATGCACTCTTGGATCTGATTCGACAACTACTGCCGCTACAGCATCAGAGTCGAGTTCAGAATCACCCGAAACGACGGTAGCACCAGTTGGAACAACTACTGAAGATCTAGAAGTGCCCGCACCTGCTTTATGCCCGATTGATGGACTTAATAGTTATGTGCCGCATCCAGAGATGTGTAATGCGTTCGTCCTATGTGATGATGATAAGGAAGTGGTACTGTACTGCGGCGAAGGATTGGAGTTCGATTCCGTATCGTTGGTAAGATTTTATTTATATCTAGTATTTAAAAAATAATATATAATTATCGTATTGGCGCCATTGCTAAGGTTTATTGTATTATACCGAGGTTTATGGCGATTCCTGCACGGGACAAGTAATGACAAATATTGTTTGATCTGCCGATGTTTGTCAGTTTAGGAGTGGAGGCAAACATTATTGCCATATTTTATGTCTCTTAAACGCAATTACAATTCAGGAAGAATTTGTTATGCTTTTACAGATAATAAGTGATATTAAATATTCCGTCATTCTGCGTTCTTATATAGCTAGTAACCCAATATTCAGAGCTACTTAAACTATAAGCAGCATATATAACTAATAAACCAATGTTTTCAGTCTTGCGTTAAAATTGAAAAGGGTGGTTGCACGCTCGGATCAGGCCAGTCACCATCAGAAACGACAACCGAAGTTCCGACTACGATAGACGATAGTGAGGGAATAGAAACCACAGTTGCACCAACCGTAGAAACAGAACCATCGACTACAACGTCTACAGAACCCACAACGGCTGCCCCGACAATCTGCCCGCCTGGAGCAGCATGGTTAAACGTACCCCATCCAGAATTATGCGATTCGTACTACCTGTGTGCAAGTGGACACGCAATTCAGATCTTCTGTAGAGAAGGATATGAATTCGATCCGCAAACCAACGTAAGTAAATTGTAAAATCATAAGCAGAGTTCTCAAAATAGATAAACACATTTACACTTTTACTGCATACATATATACGTATATCAGGGGGGCTTGTAGCTGGGTGGCTACCACGCAGATCAATCCATCTACATGGTAAGGCTGTGCTCACTGCGGTCAGTCTTGATGAGTGACCATTTTCAAATGTCGAGACCCCTCCGAGCTTCGGAAGGCACGTTAAGCCGTTGGTCGCCTGATCTCTCTCCGGTAGTGTCTACCATCCCATCGGACTTTGAGAGTGAGGGAATAGGGAGTGCACCTGTGTTTGTGCATGCTTGTGCACTATAATATCTCCTGAGTAGTTAAGCTATTCTCAGAAGAGATAAGCCACTGTGGCCGAAATTTGATGGGGAGAACATTACTGAAACAGCATATGAAAACCGACGGAAGTCGGTCACATATTTTATGTACTGTCACGCCTATTTCCAACAGGGTAGGCAGAGCCCACGGATTTCCGTTTACTAGGATCCTAGGATACCTTTTTGATCTCATTCAGACTTGTTCATACATACAAGGCCCTAGAGCTACTAGAATGTCTCCATTAGTATTTCTTTTCCAGCATGATTGTACAAAAGGTTTTTAAGTAAATTAATATTTATTTTTTAAAGGATTGTGTTCAAATTGCCGAGGGCGGCTGCACGATGAGCGCCAAATCGGCTTTGGCAACTTCTACGGAAGTGAAAGATGGGGCTGCCAATATCATATGCCCTCAAGGCGCGTCTGGTAATGTTGCTGACCCAACGCGGTGTGATGCGTACTATAGCTGTACAAGAGGCTACGCCATTCACCTGTACTGTGCCGATGGATACGAATATAACCATAACTTGAAGGTGAGTTCAGGAATTTTAATTGTATGACTCCTTTAGACAATACAGAAGTGTTGCTGTTCATTCTATCACGCCTGTATTCCCCAAAGGGGTAGGCAGAGGTGTGCATTACACTCATATTTCGCCAGTTCTGTCGTAGGTCCCAATATAGTAAAGGGCGAGCCTATTACCATCATCCGGCAACATATTATTAACTATGGGATCAACAATGGCGTATGTGTAATACAAATGGTTGAGGTACGAAATTATCTTAAGGAACAGTTGATTTAATTATCGACTAGCTGACCCGGCAAACTTCGTACCGCTATCGGAACCTTCCCTGGACTTCCAAGAGTGTTTCAAGACCAAAATTAGCCATATCAGTCCAGCCGTTCTCGAGTTTTAGCGAGACGTACGAACTGCAATTAATTTTTATATATATAGACTAGATCTATGACGGTATTTCCACAATAATTTGCACTTAGAATTACACCTGCTTACTTGATATTTAGTCCTTTATTAGCAGACCCGGCGGACTTCGCACCGCCTTCTCACCATTTAAACCTTCCCTGGACTTCCACGAATATTTCAAGACTAAAATTAGCCAAATCGATCCAACCGTTCTCGAGTTTTAGCAAGACGTACGAACAGCAGTCCATTTTTATAGATATACTTATTTGCAATTTTAAGGTTGGTCCCATGTAAAAGTTATTGGAGTTTCTTACCGGTTATTCTCAACGACACTTTTGAACCAAGCTACTTGATTTGACGTTACATAAGTGCCCTTTTGTAGCTGTGAATTAAGAACCCTATGACTAAAGCAACTGAGTTCAATTCCACATTGTCAGGCTTTTAGACTTAATTACGTCCTGTGTACAATTGCTATAAACTATATACAATATGTTTTGTTTCAGTCGTGCGTTGAAATAGCTGAAGGTGGCTGCACCTCCCAAAGAGAGTCTTCAATGCAGTCATCAGACACAAAGACTGGTTCTTCTACACTGATAACTGGATCAGTAGCTTCTTCTATATCAGGGAGACCTTCATCAGACGCTGATCCGATGTCTTGGGAGCCGGCTGTGTTAGATAAGCTCGCGCTAAACGCTCTGTGCCGTCCGGGAGTGTATGGAAACATACCGGATCCAGAAAACTGTGGACTGTACTACTTCTGTGCCGCCGGACGGGCTACTCACATGAAGTGTGACGATGGATTTGAATTTGACTCAGATACAAGGGTAAGATTATAGCTTTGTATAGCTTTTCTTGTGAGCTGCAATAGACCAATTTTCTTTAAAGGAGTCCAGCTCGTCCCGCCATCTCCTTCTGGGCCTACCGAGAGGAATGGAGGAAGGAAAGGGAGGCCTTTGCCCTGCAGTGGGACGATCATGGCTGAAATAAATAAATAATAAATAGCTTTTTCTTATAAGGCATATTTGACATACCCTGGTAATCTAAAAGATAGTTAGTTGCTATCTACATGGGTGTATGAGGGGTGAAATTTGGGCGTATAGACTTGATTTCTGCAGGGATTATTATTAATTAGCCTAATTGTATGTAAACTGTTTTAATGGGTTTATTTTTTTGCAAAAATAATGACATTTTTTTAACTTCATCCGTGTTATACCAGTTTAGTTTGGCTTTTATTAAAGATTACGAAGATGAATGCCTCGTTGGTCTGGTGGTTGCTAAGCGCTACTGCTGAGCACGAGGTCCTGGGTTTGAATTCTGGGTCCGGCAAAGTGTTACTGTTTTTCCATTAGGTAATTTCCAGTAACAGCACGGAGTCTGGATTTGTGCCGGTTGGTGGCAATAGGCCCGCCACTTATTACATTGGAAACTAAAAAAAAACATAACTGGCGAAATGTGGGTGTGCTATATGTGCACCTCTACCAACCCCTTCGGGGAATACAGGCGTGATGTTATGTATGAAGATTATAATAGATTATAAACTTAATTTAAAAACAACTTGCGCCCACAATTATTGGTTTTTCCATGTATTAACCATACAATTTACCTCTTCCAGTCTTGCGTCGCCATAACAGAAGGCGGCTGCACATCGAGGCTGATAGCAGCATGATTTGATCACCCGACACTACACCGACTGAACAAAACGACCTTGGCATTAGTATTTCTTGAATAATCTTATTCAATAAGCATTTTTTACTTTTATATCGTTGTCAAATTGTCATTGGTTCAACTGGCACTAAAAGTACCACCCGATCAGAAACGAAATTTTGAATAAGATTATTTTGGAAATACCCTGTATATAATAATGCTTTAGTAATGAAACTTTGAGGTCTACATTAATGATATATAGTTGTTTGAAAGTTAATTGTTAGGTAAAGAAGAAGTGAGAATTCTGCTAGAAGAGCAAGAGAAAGAGTACTTCATTATTTGTTTTTCTAAGTACAGTCAGCACTATTTACTTGTACTAGTGATGTAGTGTTGCTCAATTCTCTTTTAGTAGGGCTGTCCGCGTTTTGTTTTTCTTTAGTGTCACTTGGACAAATTAAAAGAAATCGTATCTTTTTCATGATGTGGTCTTAAGTCCTTAGATTTCTCGATTAATCTCTACGTATCAATCAACTTATATATCAAACAATATGTGTCAGATTTTCAAATATTCCATTTTATTTTGAAATTGTTGATGTTATAAAAATTATAAAAATGTAATATTTGGAATGTATTTCGCACTTACTGATGAATTTACTTGAAATATTTATTAAATTATTTTTGTCTTTTAATGTATAACATGTAAATAAGTTTTAACTTTCAAATTACTTAAGAATAATTAGTCCACATAGTGGTTGATTGTAAATAAAAACAATATCTAATCAGGTGCGAAAGTCAATGTGAATAAAAAAGTTTCATGTTTTAGTTTTTTGTTTTATTTATTTACAGATAATTTTATTATAAGACTTAAACCCCCTTATTCATTAAAAAAATACAAATTAAACCATAGACTAAATTATACCTGTCGTTGTCGTTTTCATGTCAAAGAATAGACATGTAGACTTTTTTTTTTTTTTTTTTTTTTTTTAAAAAACTTCGCCCCACACTAGGAATTTCTCCTGTATCGTAGACTTAATCCGGGGCTTAGTTAATGCCGGTATGATCCTCGTTTAATAATAACAGAGGTAATGTATTATTTGACATGCAAACGATAGTGACCGGTAGGTATAATTGAATACAGGTTATACTCTAAGGTTGACTGGTAGAAAATGCCTAATGGCATTAAGTCCGCCTTTGTACAAATGTGCATTAAGTATAAATAAATAAATAAATACACGATTCAACATTGTCCAATTTTATAAGTAGGATATTTTTAATGGGCACACTTTCATATCATTATAAGTCGTCACTCGACACTGGTAGAATAGTCGATACCGGGTCAGTCGCCTCAACAAAAATAGAGTACTAAAGTGGAATATTTTTAACGGATGAACACTGAACATATATTTTTTTTTTAAAGCCTAACTATCAGTTTAGTTTGCAAAGAATAGAATTTAAATTTTTAGATAATTCGTTGACGAAGTCTTTTGGGTCTCCGCGTAGCAGCTGTAATTTTAGATCGAGAGAAAATGGTAGTTTCATTATTTCTTTTGTGGCTAAATTGATAACATCTTTGCCTGCTAAAGAATTTAAATAAGGGTATAAATTATTGATATTAGTGTCACCTTTTAAAAATTCGTCAAAATTCTGCTGTACCACCTGCTTGAAGATTATTGAAAGTGGACATTCTACATCTGAATTTTTATCATAATTAAACATGTTTTTTAATTTAGTATAGTCAAATGATTCCCCATTTGATTTGATTTGATTAAGTATATCATTGTCAAGAATTTGCAATTCATTGTCACAATTTTCACATTTTATCAAACTATCGGTATCTTCTTTAGATTTTTGATTATCATTTTTTGGTTTATCTCTAAAGTCTTCAGTATCCCGTTTCAGTCGATTTAGCATATCCATTGCACCATTAAGTACATTCAAGCCATTCAATTCAATTCCTAGATTATTTGGTAGGACACCCGGAAGAGGATTGCCAAAATCGTTGTTATTATCACCAACAGAAGGCTTATTTTGATTTGAACTTTTAATTTCATTTGAAAGTTCATTTGTCAGTTTGCTTTTGAGTGAATCTTTGTTCAAGAGGTCATGGTTATTAGATTGGGATAAACTTGCGGATAATTTGGGGAGGTTTTCTTTGTTAGAATTTAAATTATCATTTCTGAACTTAACATCTATGAATGGTATGAAAGATTTAATGCCAAAAGAAGCCTCGGGGCCGGGCTTAGTTTTATTTTTATTTGTCGTTTGTATTCTTATTGCAGTATCTTTTGCTAGCGTATTATTTTTTGTATCATTTGGAGTACGAGGGTTGACGTGAAAGTTAGAAATGGTTCCGGAATTCAAAATTAGGAATACATTTTCGGATCGAATGCTTTTATTTGGGTCTAGAATGTTCGATGCTATTTTATCAATCGATGAATTGATAATACTGTTTACTAACTTGGAATTATCAGATTTAGAATTTTGATCATTGTTGTCAGAACCAGAATCGAATTTTTGATCACCTGCTTTATATTTGCCAGGTATATCTGCCTGGAAATTTCTTATGTTACCAGAATTTAGAATCATAAAAACGTTGTTCAGATCTGCATTAATTCCGCCATTATTAGAAGGTTTAGTTTCATTTTTACCACTATAGCGATAATCATTACTAGTTTCTGAATATATTTTAGATTTGTTGGAAACTTTAGCAGCCATTTTTGATTTCTTTTTACTGAAATCTGATCTAAAAGACAGTTCAGTATCATTATCAGGTTCTATCAAATTAGTAGCGTTTAATTCTTGGCTCTTGGGATTTGATTTATTATAATCATCGTTTGGAACTATAGTATTTATATTAGTTGTATTATCTGTATTTTTGAGTCCCACTGTAGGTTGTCCAGTTGTGGCAGTAGCTTCTGTCTTTGTATAAGTTAAATTATTTATTTGATTAGTATTTGTTAAAGTAGTATTACCACGCAAATTATTACTGTTTTTAACAGTACTATCTACTCGTGTTTTATTAGCAGTTAGAGTCATATTGTTTTTAGATGTATCGTCTTTGGAAGTACCATTTTGAGGTTGTAGGTCCACAGTATTTTTAACTTTAGTCCCTTTAGTTTTCTTTTTACGAAAGTCAGATCTCCAAGCAATATCGGAACTAGGATCATTTTCCGAACCTTCATTTATATCCAAAAAAACTTTATTATAATGAGTATCATCATCAAAATTCTCATTATCATCAAGTATAACATTGTTTCCATTTAAAAGGTTGTCTTCTATATTACTTACATTAACATTTCCTTTAGATATACTTGAATTATTGACGACATTATTGCTTTTACTGCCGCTAATTAGATCATTATTCTGATTGTTGCTGAAACTGTTATTTAAGTTATTTGCTTTAATGTTATTGACAGTTTTGTTTGTAAAGTTTTTCTGTTGTTTGACGTCATTAGTATAATTATTGCTGTTCTGACCACCGACCTGGAAAATAAGAGACATTTATTCAGAAAGCTCTGAAAGCGAAAGTTTGTAGTTAAGGCTTATTCTAAAGGCTATAGCAGAATATTTTATTAATATTCATTGATATTTTAAAACAACAGTATAATATTTTTTTAAAGACATGGCTTTACTATACCAATCTTTCCTGTATCGTTGGTGCGTTTCACAAACATGAAATTTCACAATATACAAAAACACCCTCACTTGGGATTAACACCTTCGGATTGCAATAATTTTTGTCCTGAGTGGGAATCGAACCCGCACCTCTTAGCGTAGCTGTCTGCACTGCACCAATCAGGTCATTGTTATCAGTGACCATTGCTTCGTTGATATACAAACGAACACAATAATGCATATCATAATATAGGACGAATTTGTTCCACACGTGGATCTCACGCTTCGATATCATCAAAATAATCATCATAAGTAACAGAATCGATAAGATCAAAGTAGACCATTTTATTAAAGGATAATAAATAAAATTAGTCGTGGTGGCCAAGTGGTTAACATACCGGATTTGTAAACACAAGGTTACAGGATCAAACCCGGGCAAGTATCATGTGACTTTTCCAATAGTATAAATACTTTCTTAGTTATTCTAAGACACCACTGACTAACGGTGGCAGAAAACATCGTGAGGAAACTTGTATTTAATTATGTGAAATCGCCCGCAGTGAGCTAGCGTGGTGATCAATGCTCAATCCTTCTCTATACGAGAAGAGGCCTTTGTAGCATTGGGACAGTTATAGGCTGTTATTATTGTAATAAATAAAGCAATTTCTCTCTTACCGTTATAGTATTAGTCTTCAAGTTTTTAGTATTGTTATCATCAACAGTTTTCACAGCCTTCCCTTCAATAGGCTCAGTAACTAGTGGTCCATTATTGAGATTAGAGTCAACAACCTGGTTATTTACCCCAGGATTGATATTAGTTTGCAAATTGTCTAATTCATTAGTTATTAATACATCATTAATATTACTAATCACTTGAGTTTGTTCATCTTTCACATCGATTTGATGAATGGTGTCAGTGACTTCATAAATATGTGGTGTAAGTGGATTGATTGGTTTTGATTCTGCATTCGCGTCTGCTAACACCTGTGAAATATATAAAACATTAATTATAGCAAGGTAGGTCTGGCTATCAATATTCATCGGAATTCAAACAATTTTTATTTTTAGGCTGCCTCGTTGGTCTATTGGTTGATAAGCGTGACTGCTGAGCATGAGGTCCTTGGTTTGAATCCCGGGTCGGGCAAAGTGTAAAGTATGTCCGGCGCACCCTGGACGGTCAACCTCACTATCATCCTTGTTGACTACCTAATCTCTTACCCACGGCATGTCTTTTCCAAGTGGCTATTAGCTCGTGCCAATACGAAGAATAATATTTATAATTGATAAAGCAAATTTGAAAAAAGATGTACACGAGGGGGATTGCAATCCACGTCCTGTGCCGTACCGTGGCGCAGCTCTAACCAACTGAGTTATCGAGTCGCAGTTTGCGCCCATCGAATTTCAAGTACCTTTTTAGTATATACATCTTAAGGGTGACGTCAGAGCAGATTAGCCTGGGCAACATACTAAACTGGCTCCAAAAGTCATGTAGATATATATTAATAAATGTTAAGTACCTGAGAGGGTATATTCAAGCCATCATCGACTAACAGCTTCAGCAGAGAAGATGGGATATTCAATATAAACAAGAATACCACTGAAAGAATAATAAAAAAAAAATAAAAATAAATTGTGCATTGTGTTAAATGTTTGACTGCCTCGTTGGTCTAGTGGTTGCTAAGCGCTACTGCTGAGCACGAGGTCCTGATTTCGAATCCCGGGCCGGGCAAAGTGTTAAAGGGTTTTTCCATTAGGTAATTCTCAGTGGCAGCACGGAGTCTGGATTTGTGCCCGGTTGATGGCAATAAGCTCGCCCTCTATTGCATTGGGACCTAAAAAACATAACTGGCGGAATGTGGGTGTATTGTATGTGCACCTCTGCCTACCCTTTCGGGGAATACAGGCGTGATGGTACGTTATGTTTAAAATGTCGTTTTTATAACTGCCTGTTAGTCTAGTCGTTACAAAGCAGCACTGCTGAGTGAGATCCTGGTTCGATAGCCTTGCTGTGCAAAGTTATTGGGGTTTTCCATGAGGTAATTCTCAGTAGCAGCACGGAATCAGAATTTGTATGAATAGAAGTTATTGAACTGTGGTTAATTTTGTTTAGCTTCTTCTCCAAGAAAACTTTTAATATGCCAAAGGTCACTCTTATGGCTATATTGCTGCATCATCAGCCGGAAAACGTCCACTGATGAACAAAGGCCTCCTCCTTAGGTAAGGGAGGGTTGCCATAATCCCCACGCTTAGCTAGCGGCTTGGGGATCGCAGTATTGGTGGCGATGTTACAGAAGACGCTGCTGCCCATCTTCGGGATTTTCCCTTAGTCGCCTCTTGCAACACCCACGGGAGGAAAGGGGGTGATCAATTCTAGGCCGGATACCACTCGGATCTCTTAAATACGGGTAAAAACTTATCTTTGCCCAAATTAAAAGCTACTAAAGACGAAATACTCACAAATTTTAGTTTTCCCAATCATTTCCAAACCGATCGTTGGTCACTCATTTATGAAATAAGTCTACTATAATTAACTTCATTAGTTTCTTTCTAATTACTGTATATCGAATTAATTTACTGTGTAATTAGTGAATTCATAATTAGTTGAATTAACGGGTATTTCTTTAGACTATTTGCTATGGTTATGAAGCTATTTATTTGTGGTATGCGTGCAGGCAAACGTGTTGGACGCCCTTCGGCCAGATGGATCGATGACTTGCCCCCCTACTTCTACATATGGGGGAGCGAAGAATCCGCCCCACTTTACAGGGCGGATAGCGGTGGCGGGGTTGGCGGTAGAATGCTATAGCGATCCCGCCTCCCCGCCAATTATGCGCTGAAGCAGGCAATTGTGAGGTTTTTAGTGGGTATGCCCCATGGATCTTATTGGGCTCCCAGCGGCGGGGAATGCGTAACGCATTTTCCTCACGTTAAAAAAAAAAAGAGTTCGATCGATGACTTGAGGATTGCTGGTAGTGACAGGGTGGCGAAAACGGGAGAGCGATCCTTGTAGCGTACCCTGGGGGAGGTAAACGTCCAACAATGGACTGTAATAGGCTGATGTGATATATTTATGATTTTTAAATCATCTGCCAAGACTTTTCTCAACTATGTTAGACTCGGTTATACATGGGGCGTCCTATTTGACTTCTATTACACAGTTGGTCTAGTGGTTGCTAAGCGCGACTGCTGAGCATGAGGTCCTGGGTTCGAATCCCGGGCCGGGCAAAGTGTTACTGGGTTTTTCCATTAGGTAATTCTCAGTGGCAGCACGGAGTCTGGTTTTGTGCCCCGTTTATGGCAATAGGCTCTCCCCCTATTACATTAGGACCTAAAAACATAACTGGCGAAACGTGGGTGTAGGTACTATATGTGCACCCCTGCCTACCCCTTCGGGGAATACAGGCGTGATGTTATGTTGTTGTTGTCTAATGTTATGAATGATTCCAATGTATATGTTACTAGCTGCGCCCCGCGGCGTTACCCACTACATTTTCAGGATAAAAAGTAGCCTATGTGTTAATCCAGGGTGTCAGCTACCTCCATATGAAATTTCATCAAAATTAGCCCAGACAATAATTTATAACGATACAAGCTGCAAGATGAAAATTCTACTCAGGCAAAACCGCAGGGTAACGCTAGTAACATTGATGTATAAGAAAGTACCTATCTGTGTATTCTGAACACGGATGAACAACATTTGATGGAACCCTTGATAAAAATACAGATGAATATCAATTATTTTATATCATACACAATCAATAAATTGGATTAAATAATTATTTTAATTGATTCTAATCGTGTTTTGAAAGTTTATCAATTTATTTTGTTATGTTTTTTTATCAATTATTTGATCTAGATTCAGAGATTCGGTTTTGAGTTTTACCTTGAGATTTGGATCGATTTTTTTGGAATTCCGTCTCAATGGGACCTTGTTAAAAGTAATAGGAATAGGTAACCTATAGAGAATAAAGAGAGTCGTAAAATACTGCCTCATTAGTCGCAATCTGCCTCGTTGGTTTATTGGTTGCTAAGCGCGACTGCTGAGCACTAGGTCGTGGGTTCGAATCCCGGGTCGGGCAAAGTGTTACTTAGTTTTTTCATTAGAAAATTCTCAGTAGCAGCACGGAGTCTGGATTTGTGCCCGGTTGATGGCAACAGGCTCGCCCCCTATTACATTGAGACCTAAAAACCTAACTGGCGAAATGTGGGTGTACTATGTTCACCTCTGCCTACCCCTTCGGGGAATAAAGGCGTGATGTTATGTTTAGTCGCTAAACGTGCTTACTAATTTGAGATCCTAGGTCCTTACCTCAATTAGACAAAATGCCTAAATGATTTTCAAATACCCTTCGTAATTTAGCTTTTCTCTCTTTCTTTATCTTTTAGCTCCACCTAACATTAAAAACCACGATTAATGAATAATTTTTTTTTTTAAATAAGTGTTCACAATCACTTATATACGCTAGTTTTCAATAAAATTAAAAACAAGATGGCGTCGGCTATTCCCGATTGACTACCTCTGAGAAGAATACTGAAACAAACTCAGGGGTCAATGTCTCAAAGTCCAGATAATATTGCTTCAATACATACTAGTATTTTTTTTAATTTCATATAATAAAACATAACTTAATAATTATCACGCCTATATTATCATTCCATGAAAGGGTAGAAAAGGTAATGAATCTCACATTTAAATTCAAATTCTTATGAAACGTTAGGATGCTAGTTGCACGGTTCCAAAAGGTCATTCCAATGGAGAAGAACCGGCAAGAAACTCCAGAGGTTACTCATTTAAAAAAGAAAATGGTACAAATTTGTAAATTTACATAGTCTCGTTATGCGACAACAATTCGCCGGTCATGTACTAAATAGGGGGTAAGTATACGTGCTTCTACTGTGTTTATATTATACTATCATCATCATCATCAGCCAGAAGACATCCACTGTTGAACAAAGGCATCCCCCTTATATAAAAGGGCAGGGTGCCATAATCCCCACGCTGGCAGGCGGCTTGGGGATCGCAGTATTGGTGGTGAAGTTACAGAAGACGCTGCTGCCCATTCTCTGGATTTTCCATTTGTCGCCTCTACGACACCCACTGGAGGAAAGGGGTGGTCAATTCTAGGCCGGATACATTTCGGCACTATTACTATTATACTATACCTAGTTTATTTACTGATTGTCAGTATTTGACGTACGTAAAATCTGCAACCGTTATTTTTTGACGTATGTATGTAATGTTATCAGGCTGTATGAAGCAACTAGATGTTATTTACTGTATATTCCGGTTATACTCACGGGTGTATTCGCGAGCCGAACTGAGTTTAGCGAGATTCTGCGAGAGGCAAATCCGCGAGACTCTGCCGCGTAACCAGCTTATGAATGAGGGCTCCGGTCGAGTTCGAAACTAGTCGGGCATTCCCGAATACACCCGTGAGTATTACCGGAATATACAGTAAATAATATGGATAACACTCACGAAAGTTGTTATTAGGTATAGTAAAACAACCAGATATGGCTGTAGCGACTGCCGATTTACGAATATTTTTTTATTTTTTTTTTATTTTAAAAAACGTCGCCCCACACTAGGAATTTCTCCTGTATCGCAGGTGCGTTTCACAAACATGAAATATTCACATACACAAACACTCAGACTCGGGACAAACATCTGTGGTTCGCACAAAGTTTTGCCCCGTGCGGGAATCGAACCCGCAACCCTTAACGCAGCATAAGTTCCCGCATAGTTCGGGGAAGATTACTAGGAGTAGAAGAAAGGTTAAATAATAAAATAATATATCCAAAACATCGTTGTATTATTGCTATTGCAATAATTGTTTAATAATTTAGTTTTAAAAGACAAACATGAGTTTTTGACAAAATTCTTTGCTTCTTTTGTGTTTTTATCACTTGATTATAATTATTTACTCTGCTATCAATAAAAATGGTACGAATTTCTTCCGTTGAAATCTTCGTGTAGTCGTTAGAAACTGCAATGCGCGACACTAGCTGGTAGACATTGCTGAAATAAAAAAAAGATTTACAACATCACGCCTGTATTCTCCGAAGGGGTAGGCAGAGGTACACATATAGTACACCCACATTTCGCCAGTCATGTTTTAGGTCCCAATGTAATAGGGGGCGAGCCTATTGCCATCAACCGGGCACGAATCCAGACTCCGTGCTGCTACTGAGAATTACCCGGAAAAACCCAGTAACACTTTGCCCGACCCGGGATTCGAACCCAGGACCTCGTGCACAGCAGTCGCGCTTAGCAACCACTAGACCAACGAGGCAGTCTCATAAGTTAAATAAGATATTATATAATAATATATAAGCACTCCTGTATTCCCTGAAGATAAGATATGTTTATTTGTTCACACATGCGTATACATCCATCCATAATTATTGCAAGCTAGATGATAGAAAAATATTTTATTAGTTAGTTCAAACATGGCCGCCCATTTTATATCTCCTATAAAAAACGTCGCCCCATACTAGGAATTTCTCCTGTGTCGTGGTGGCGTTTCACAAACATGAAATATAACATACACAAACACCTAGACTCGGGACAAACATTTTTGCCGCGGGCGGGACTCGAACCCTTAACGCAACAAATCCATGGCTTAGCCACTGCGCCAATCTTGTACAACCACATTTCGCCAGTGGCGTCATAGGTCCCAATGTAATAGGGTCGAGCTTGCCAACCGACCACAAATCCCAACTCTGTGCTACTGACAATTAAATAACGGAAAATCCCAGTAATCTCGACCCGGGAATCAAACCCAAAGCCTTACTCTGCGATCGAATAGACCAACGAGGAAGTCTACTATGTAATAATAATAATATAATAATATTCCGGGACATCTCACACACGGTTGTCTGATCCCAAGCTTAGCAGAGCTTGTGTTAAGGTAACCAGACAACTGATAAACATACTTATATATTTCTAAATACATACATAATATAGATAAATTACACCCAGACACCGAACAAATGATCGTGCTCATCACACAAACATTTGTCCCGAGTGGGAATCGAACCCACGACCTCCGGTATAGCAGTCAGGGTCTCTAACCACTAGACCAACAGGCCCGTCATGTAATGCAACATTCCTTTTTCCCTTGGTATAGGGTTTAAAACTATTATAGCACTAAGAAAAACTTACCAATGTTATAGAATCGAACTTATATCCCGTTGGACATTCCGAGTGTACCAAGTAACCATAGATACACATGTCGTAAGCACCACAATCTGCTGGGTCAGGTATCACCCAAGAATCATTACTGCTACAGTAGGGCGTAGGCTTAGGCGCAGGCTTGGTGGTTGTTGTAGTGGGCTTGGTGGTAGTGCTACTTGTTGTAGTGGGCTTGGTGGTAGTGCTACTTGTAGTAGTGGGCTTGGTGGTAGTGCTACTTGTAGTAGTGGGCTTGGTGGTAGTGCTACTTGTAGTAGTGGGCTTGGTGGTAGTGCTACTTGTAGTAGTGGGCTTGGTGGTAGTGCTACTTGTAGTAGTGGGCTTGGTGGTAGTGCTACTTGTTGTAGTGGGCTTGGTGGTAGTGCTACTTGTAGTAGTGGGCTTGGTGGTAGTGCTGCTTGTTGTAGTCGGCTTGGTGGTAGTGCTGCTTGTTGTAGTGGGCTTGGTGGTCGTGCTACTTGTTGTAGTCGGCTTGGTGGTAGTGCTACTGGTTGTAGTCGGCTTGGTGGTAGTGCTACTTGTAGTAGTGGGCTTGGTGGTAGTGCTGCTTGTTGTAGTGGGCTTGGTGGTAGTGCTACTGGTTGTAGTCGGCTTGGTGGTAGTGCTGCTTGTTGTAGTGGGCTTGGTGGTCGTGCTGCTTGTTGTAGTGGGCTTGGTGGTCGTGCTACTTGTAGTAGTGGGCTTGGTGGTCGTGCTACTTGTTGTAGTGGGCTTGGTGGTCGTGCTGCTTGTTGTAGTGGGCTTGGTGGTCGTGCTACTTGTTGTAGTCGGCTTGGTGGTCGTGCTGCTTGTTGTAGTGGGCTTGGTGGTCGTGCTACTTGTTGTAGTGGGCTTGGTGGTCGTGCTGCTTGTTGTAGTGGGCTTGGTGGTCGTGCTACTTGTTGTAGTCGGCTTGGTGGTCGTGCTACTTGTTGTAGTCGGCTTGGTGGTCGTGCTACTTGTTGTAGTGGGCTTGGTGGTAGTGCTGCTTGTTGTAGTCGGCTTGGTGGTCGTGCTACTTGTTGTAGTCGGCTTGGTGGTCGTGCTACTTGTAGTAGTGGGCTTGGTGGTAGTGCTACTTGTTGTAGTCGGCTTGGTGGTCGTGCTACTTGTTGTTGTCGGCTTGGTGGTAGTGCTACTTGTAGTAGTGGGCTTGGTGGTAGTGCTGCTTGTTGTAGTGGGCTTGGTGGTCGTGCTACTTGTAGTAGTGGGCTTGGTGGTAATGCTACTTGTAGTAGTGGGCTTGGTGGTAGTGCTACTTGTTGTAGTCGGCTTGGTGGTCGTGCTACTTGTTGTTGTCGGCTTGGTGGTAGTGCTACTTGTAGTAGTGGGCTTGGTGGTAGTGCTGCTTGTTGTAGTGGGCTTGGTGGTCGTGCTACTTGTTGTAGTGGGCTTGGTGGTCGTGCTGCTTGTTGTAGTGGGCTTGGTGGTAGTGCTACTTGTAGTAGTGGGCTTGGTGGTCGTGCTACTTGTTGTAGTCGGCTTGGTGGTAGTGCTACTTGTAGTAGTGGGCTTGGTGGTAGTGCTGCTTGTTGTAGTGGGCTTGGTGGTCGTGCTACTTGTTGTAGTGGGCTTGGTGGTCGTGCTGCTTGTTGTAGTGGGCTTGGTGGTAGTGCTACTTGTAGTAGTCGGCTTGGTGGTCGTGCTACTTGTTGTAGTGGGCTTGGTGGTCGTGCTGCTTGTTGTAGTGGGCTTGGTGGTAGTGCTACTTGTTGTAGTCGGCTTGGTGGTCGTGCTACTTGTTGTTGTCGGCTTGGTGGTAGTGCTACTTGTAGTAGTGGGCTTGGTGGTAGTGCTGCTTGTTGTAGTGGGCTTGGTGGTCGTGCTACTTGTTGTAGTGGGCTTGGTGGTCGTGCTGCTTGTTGTAGTGGGCTTGGTGGTAGTGCTACTTGTAGTAGTGGGCTTGGTGGTCGTGCTACTTGTTGTAGTCGGCTTGGTGGTAGTGCTACTTGTTGTAGTCGGCTTGGTGGTCGTGCTACTTGTTGTTGTCGGCTTGGTGGTAGTGCTACTTGTAGTAGTGGGCTTGGTGGTAGTGCTGCTTGTTGTAGTGGGCTTGGTGGTCGTGCTACTTGTTGTAGTGGGCTTGGTGGTAGTGCTACTTGTAGTAGTGGGCTTGGTGGTAGTGCTACTTGTAGTAGTGGGCTTGGTGGTAGTGCTACTTGTAGTAGTGGGCTTGGTGGTAGTGCTACTTGTCGTAGTGGGCTTGGTGGTAGTGCTACTTGTAGTAGTGGGCTTGGTGGTAGTGCTACTTGTCGTAGTGGGCTTGGTGGTAGTGCTACTTGTTGTAGTCGGCTTGGTGGTAGTGCTACTTGTAGTAGTGGGCTTGGTGGTAATGCTACTTGTCGTAGTGGGCTTGGTGGTAGTGCTACTTGTAGTAGTGGGCTTGGTGGTAGTGCTACTTGTTGTAGTCGGCTTGGTGGTAGTGCTACTTGTCGTAGTGGGCTTGGTGGTAGTGCTACTTGTCGTAGTGGGCTTGGTGGTAGTGCTACTTGTCGTAGTGGGCTTGGTGGTAGTGCTACTTGTAGTAGTGGGCTTGGTGGTAGTGCTACTTGTTGTAGTCGGCTTGGTGGTCGTGCTACTTGTTGTTGTCGGCTTGGTGGTAGTGCTACTTGTAGTAGTGGGCTTGGTGGTAGTGCTGCTTGTTGTAGTGGGCTTGGTGGTCGTGCTACTTGTTGTAGTGGGCTTGGTGGTCGTGCTGCTTGTTGTAGTGGGCTTGGTGGTAGTGCTACTTGTAGTAGTGGGCTTGGTGGTCGTGCTACTTGTTGTAGTCGGCTTGGTGGTAGTGCTACTTGTAGTAGTGGGCTTGGTGGTAGTGCTGCTTGTTGTAGTGGGCTTGGTGGTCGTGCTACTTGTTGTAGTGGGCTTGGTGGTCGTGCTGCTTGTTGTAGTGGGCTTGGTGGTAGTGCTACTTGTAGTAGTCGGCTTGGTGGTCGTGCTACTTGTTGTAGTGGGCTTGGTGGTCGTGCTGCTTGTTGTAGTGGGCTTGGTGGTAGTGCTACTTGTTGTAGTCGGCTTGGTGGTCGTGCTACTTGTTGTTGTCGGCTTGGTGGTAGTGCTACTTGTAGTAGTGGGCTTGGTGGTAGTGCTGCTTGTTGTAGTGGGCTTGGTGGTCGTGCTACTTGTTGTAGTGGGCTTGGTGGTCGTGCTGCTTGTTGTAGTGGGCTTGGTGGTAGTGCTACTTGTAGTAGTGGGCTTGGTGGTCGTGCTACTTGTTGTAGTCGGCTTGGTGGTAGTGCTACTTGTTGTAGTCGGCTTGGTGGTCGTGCTACTTGTTGTTGTCGGCTTGGTGGTAGTGCTACTTGTAGTAGTGGGCTTGGTGGTAGTGCTGCTTGTTGTAGTGGGCTTGGTGGTCGTGCTACTTGTAGTAGTGGGCTTGGTGGTAGTGCTACTTGTAGTAGTGGGCTTGGTGGTAGTGCTACTTGTAGTAGTGGGCTTGGTGGTAGTGCTACTTGTAGTAGTGGGCTTGGTGGTAGTGCTACTTGTTGTAGTCGGCTTGGTGGTAGTGCTACTTGTAGTAGTGGGCTTGGTGGTAGTGCTACTTGTCGTAGTGGGCTTGGTGGTAGTGCTACTTGTTGTAGTCGGCTTGGTGGTAGTGCTACTTGTCGTAGTGGGCTTGGTGGTAGTGCTACTTGTCGTAGTGGGCTTGGTGGTAGTGCTACTTGTCGTAGTGGGCTTGGTGGTAGTGCTACTTGTAGTAGTGGGCTTGGTGGTAGTGCTACTTGTTGTAGTCGGCTTGGTGGTAGTTGACTTCGTGGTAGTCGGCTTATTCGTAGTGGTGGTGGTTACAAAGCACCTGGCTAGTTCATGAAGTTGACATTCCTGTAAAATAATTAATATTACTTGAATTAAGTAAGGACATTATTTGATGAGATTTGTCACAAAACATGCCGTCCCTTCGGACTATGAGAGTGAGGGAATAGGGAGTGCACCTGTTTTCGCGCATACTTGTGCACTATAATATATCCTGCGTAGTTCACTAGTTCCAGATGACGTAGGGCGCAGATGACATTTTTTATTTATGCAAAGACAAAGTAAACATGGTATCCGGCCTAGACTGGATCATCCCCTATCCTCCCTTGGGTATCGTAAGAGGCGACTAAGGGAAAATCCAGAACATGGGCAGCAGCGTCTTCTGTGACTTCACCACCAATATTGCGATCCCACGCCGCTTGCCAACCGTGGGGATTATGACCCCCTTCTTAAAAGGAGGCCTTTGTTCAACAGTGGACGTCTTCCAGCTGATAATGATGAGCAATTAACACCAGAAAATAGAATCAAAACTGACCTTCTCAATAGGATTAAACTCGTAGTCATAAGGACACTTTTCGCGCGTCACTTCACCATACGCACACAAGTAGAAGTATTTACAGTCGGAGAAGTCGGGGATCAGTCGCACTTCGTTATTAATGCATGATGGCCGAGGGTATAAAGTCGTAGTCGGCTTCGGTGTTGTGGTTGTGGTAGTGGTGAAGTGACAACCTGCTTCACCAGCTGGCTCACATGCCTGTAAAAAAGGGTATAAAAAAAAATATACAAGCAGTGATAGCCGAGTGATATAACCGGTAGACTGCTAAGTCAAAGGACGCAAGTTCAGACCCCCGAGTATGAATGTCTTTTTGAATTCATGTGCTGAGTCAGGATATCGAAAACATGAATATTTTGAACCGTTCTGAAATAAAATTAATCGAGATAAAAAGATTGGGCCGAGTGGTATCCGGCCTAGAATTGACCACCCCCTTTCCTCCCGTGGGTGTGGCCAGGCGACTAAGGGTAATTCCATAAGATGGGCAGCAGCTACTGTAACTTCACCACCAATACTGCGATCCCCAAGCCACTTGCCAAGCGTGCGATTATGGCAACCCCTCACCCTCTTTCGAAGGGGGAGGGCTTTGTTCAAGAGTAGACGTCTTCCGTCTAAATGATGATAAAATATAAAAAAGATAGGATTTTCTTTACATACCTTTTCAGCAATACTAAATTCATATCCGTCCGGGCATTTTTCGCGCGTCACATGACCATAGACACATAGATAGAAATAATCGCAGTCATTTAGGTCGGGTATCAAACGTACTTCAGTGACGTCACAAGCCGGCCAAGGGCGCACTGTTGTTGATGTTGTTGTCGGCTTGGTTGTCGTTGTTGTAGTCAGCTTGGTTGTCGTTGTGGTAGTCGGCTTGGTTGTCGTTGTTGTAGTCGGCTTGGTTGTCGTTGTTGATGTTGTGGTCGGCTTGGTTGTCGTTGTGGTAGTCGGCTTGGTTGTCGTTGTTGTAGTCGGCTTGGTTGTCGTTGTTGATGTTGTGGTCGGCTTGGTTGTCGTTGTTGTAGTAGACTTGGTAGATGTAGTGGTCGGCTTGGTTGTCGTTGTTGACGTTGTGGTCGGCTTGGTTGTCGTTGTTGTAGTAGACTTGGTAGTTGTAGTGGTTGGCTTAGTAGTCGTTGTTGTAGTCGGCTTGGTTGTCGTTGTTGTAGTAGACTTGGTAGTTGTAGTGGTTGGCTTAGTAGTCGTTGTTGTAGTCGGCTTGGTTGTCGTTGTTGACGTCGTGGTCGGCTTGGTTGTCGTTGTTGTAGTAGACTTGGTTGTCGTAGTGGTTGGCTTGGTTGTCGTTGTTGTGTTTGGCTTTATAGTTGTCGTTGTTGACGTTGTGGTCGGCTTGGTTGTCGTTGTTGTAGTAGACTTGGTACTTGTAGTGGTTGGCTTAGTAGTCGTTGTTGTGGTCGGCTTGGTTGTCGTTGTTGTAGTCGGCTTGATTGTCGTTGTTGACGTTGTGGTCGGCTTGGTTGTCGTTGTTGTAGTAGACTTCGTAGTTGTAGTGGTTGGCTTAGTAGTCGTTGTTGTGGTCGGCTTGGTTGTCGTTGTTGTAGTCGGCTTGGTTGTCGTTGTTGTGTTTGGCTTTATAGTTGTCGTTGTGGTCGGCTTGGTTGTCGTTGTTGTAGTAGACTTGGTAGTTGTAGTGGTTGGCTTAGTAGTCGTTGTCGTTGTCGGCTTGGTTGTCGTTGTTGTAGTCGGCTTGGTTGTCGTTGTTGTTGTAGACTTGGTAGTTGTAGTGGTTGGCTTAGTAGTCGTTGTCGTTGTCGGCTTGGTTGTCGTTGTTGTAGTCGGGTTGGTTGTCGTTGTTGTTGTAGACTTGGTAGTTGTAGTGGTTGGCTTAGTAGTCGTTGTTGTTGTCGGCTTGGTTGTCGTTGTTGTTGTAGACTTGGTAGTTGTAGTGGTTGGCTTAGTAGTCGTTGTTGTTGTCGGCTTGGTTGTCGTTGTTGTTGTAGACTTGGTAGTTGTAGTGGTTGGCTTAGTAGTCGTTGTTGTTGTCGGCTTGGTTGTCGTTGTTGTTGTAGACTTGGTAGTTGTAGTGGTTGGCTTAGTAGTCGTTGTTGTTGTCGGCTTGGTTGTCGTTGTTGTTGTAGACTTGGTAGTTGTAGTGGTTGGCTTAGTAGTCGTTGTCGTTGTCGGCTTGGTTGTCGTTGTTGTAGTCGGCTTGGTTGTCGTTGTTGTTGTAGACTTGGTAGTTGTAGTGGTTGGCTTAGTAGTCGTTGTTGTAGTCGGCTTGGTTGTCGTTGTTGTTGTAGACTTGGTAGTTGTAGTGGTTGGCTTAGTAGTCGTTGTTGTAGTCGGCTTGGTTGTCGTTGTTGTTGTAGACTTGGTAGTTGTAGTGGTTGGCTTAGTAGTCGTTGTTGTAGTCGGCTTGGTTGTCGTTGTTGTAGTAGACTTGGTAGTTGTAGTGGTTGGCTTAGTAGTCGTTGTTGTAGTCGGCTTGGTTGTCGTTGTTGTAGTCGGCTTGGTTGTCGTTGTTGTAGTAGACTTGGTAGTTGTAGTGGTTGGCTTAGTAGTCGTTGTTGTAGTCGGCTTGGTTGTCGTTGTTGTAGTCGGCTTGGTTGTCGTTGTTGTAGTAGACTTGGTAGTTGTAGTGGTTGGCTTAGTAGTCGTTGTTGTGGTCGGCTTGGTTGTCGTTGTTGTAGTAGACTTGGTAGTTGTAGTGGTTGGCTTAGTAGTCGTTGTTGTAGTCGGCTTGGTTGTCGTTGTTGTAGTAGACTTGGTAGTTGTAGTGGTTGGCTTAGTAGTCGTTGTCGTTGTCGGCTTGGTTGTCGTTGTTGTAGTCGGCTTGGTTGTCGTTGTTGTAGTAGACTTGGTAGTTGTAGTGGTTGGCTTAGTAGTCGTTGTTGTAGTCGGCTTGGTTGTCGTTGTTGTGGTCGGCTTGGTTGTCGTTGTTGTAGTAGACTTGGTAGTTGTAGTGGTTGGCTTAGTAGTCGTTGTTGTAGTCGGCTTGGTTGTCGTTGTTGTAGTAGACTTGGTAGTTGTAGTGGTTGGCTTAGTAGTCGTTGTCGTTGTCGGCTTGGTTGTCGTTGTTGTAGTCGGCTTGGTTGTCGTTGTTGTAGTAGACTTGGTAGTTGTAGTGGTTGGCTTAGTAGTCGTTGTTGTAGTCGGCTTGGTTGTCGTTGTTGTAGTAGACTTGGTAGTTGTAGTGGTTGGCTTAGTAGTCGTTGTTGTGGTCGGCTTGGTTGTCGTTGTTGTAGTAGACTTGGTAGTTGTAGTGGTTGGCTTAGTAGTCGTTGTTGTGGTCGGCTTGGTTGTCGTTGTTGTAGTAGACTTGGTAGTTGTAGTGGTTGGCTTAGTAGTCGTTGTCGTTGTCGGCTTGGTTGTCGTTGTTGTAGTCGGCTTGGTTGTCGTTGTTGTAGTAGACTTGGTAGTTGTAGTGGTTGGCTTAGTAGTCGTTGTTGTAGTCGGCTTGGTTGTCGTTGTTGTAGTAGACTTGGTAGTTGTAGTGGTTGGCTTAGTAGTCGTTGTTGTAGTCGGCTTGGTTGTCGTTGTTGTAGTAGACTTGGTAGTTGTAGTGGTTGGCTTAGTAGTCGTTGTTGTGGTCGGCTTGGTTGTCGTTGTTGTAGTAGACTTGGTAGTTGTAGTGGTTGGCTTAGTAGTCGTTGTTGTGGTCGGCTTGGTTGTCGTTGTTGTAGTAGACTTGGTAGTTGTAGTGGTTGGCTTAGTAGTCGTTGTTGTAGTCGGCTTGGTTGTCGTTGTTGTAGTAGACTTGGTAGTTGTAGTGGTTGGCTTAGTAGTCGTTGTCGTTGTCGGCTTGGTTGTCGTTGTTGTAGTCGGCTTGGTTGTCGTTGTTGTAGTAGACTTGGTAGTTGTAGTGGTTGGCTTAGTAGTCGTTGTTGTAGTCGGCTTGGTTGTCGTTGTTGTAGTAGACTTGGTAGTTGTAGTGGTTGGCTTAGTAGTCGTTGTCGTTGTCGGCTTGGTTGTCGTTGTTGTAGTCGGCTTGGTTGTCGTTGTTGTAGTAGACTTGGTAGTTGTAGTGGTTGGCTTAGTAGTCGTTGTTGTAGTCGGCTTGGTTGTCGTTGTTGTAGTCGGCTTGGTTGTCGTTGTTGTTGTAGACTTGGTAGTTGTAGTGGTTGGCTTAGTAGTCGTTGTTGTAGTCGGCTTGGTTGTCGTTGTTGTAGTAGACTTGGTAGTTGTAGTGGTTGGCTTAGTAGTCGTTGTCGTTGTCGGCTTGGTTGTCGTTGTTGTAGTCGGCTTGGTTGTCGTTGTTGTTGTAGACTTGGTAGTTGTAGTGGTTGGCTTAGTAGTCGTTGTTGTAGTCGGCTTGGTTGTCGTTGTTGTAGTAGACTTGGTAGTTGTAGTGGTTGGCTTAGTAGTCGTTGTTGTGGTCGGCTTGGTTGTCGTTGTTGTAGTAGACTTGGTAGTTGTAGTGGTTGGCTTAGTAGTCGTTGTTGTGGTCGGCTTGGTTGTCGTTGTTGTAGTAGACTTGGTAGTTGTAGTGGTTGGCTTAGTAGTCGTTGTTGTAGTCGGCTTGGTTGTCGTTGTTGTAGTAGACTTGGTAGTTGTAGTGGTTGGCTTAGTAGTCGTTGTCGTTGTCGGCTTGGTTGTCGTTGTTGTAGTAGACTTGGTAGTTGTAGTGGTTGGCTTAGTAGTCGTTGTTGTAGTCGGCTTGGTTGTCGTTGTTGTAGTCGGCTTGGTTGTCGTTGTTGTAGTAGACTTGGTAGTTGTAGTGGTTGGCTTAGTAGTCGTTGTTGTAGTCGGCTTGGTTGTCGTTGTTGACGTCGTGGTCGGCTTGGTTGTCGTTGTTGTAGTAGACTTGGTTGTCGTAGTGGTTGGCTTGGTTGTCGTTGTTGTGTTTGGCTTTATAGTTGTCGTTGTTGACGTTGTGGTCGGCTTGGTTGTCGTTGTTGTAGTAGACTTGGTACTTGTAGTGGTTGGCTTAGTAGTCGTTGTTGTGGTCGGCTTGGTTGTCGTTGTTGTAGTCGGCTTGATTGTCGTTGTTGACGTTGTGGTCGGCTTGGTTGTCGTTGTTGTAGTAGACTTCGTAGTTGTAGTGGTTGGCTTAGTAGTCGTTGTTGTGGTCGGCTTGGTTGTCGTTGTTGTAGTCGGCTTGGTTGTCGTTGTTGTGTTTGGCTTTATAGTTGTCGTTGTGGTCGGCTTGGTTGTCGTTGTTGTAGTAGACTTGGTAGTTGTAGTGGTTGGCTTAGTAGTCGTTGTCGTTGTCGGCTTGGTTGTCGTTGTTGTAGTCGGCTTGGTTGTCGTTGTTGTTGTAGACTTGGTAGTTGTAGTGGTTGGCTTAGTAGTCGTTGTCGTTGTCGGCTTGGTTGTCGTTGTTGTAGTCGGCTTGGTTGTCGCTGTTGTTGTAGACTTGGTAGTTGTAGTGGTTGGCTTAGTAGTCGTTGTTGTAGTCGGCTTGGTTGTCGTTGTTGTTGTAGACTTGGTACTTGTAGTGGTTGGCTTAGTAGTCGTTGTCGTTGTCGGCTTGGTTGTCGTTGTTGTAGTCGGCTTGGTTGTCGTTGTTGTAGTAGACTTGGTAGTTGTAGTGGTTGGCTTAGTAGTCGTTGTTGTAGTCGGCTTGGTTGTCGTTGTTGTTGTAGACTTGGTTGTCGTAGTGGTTGGCTTGGTTGTCGTTGTTGTGTTTGGCTTTATAGTTGTCGTTGTTGACGTTGTGGTCGGCTTGGTTGTCGTTGTTGTAGTAGACTTGGTAGTTGTAGTGGTTGGCTTAGTAGTCGTTGTTGTTGTAGTAGGCTTGGTTGTCGTTGTTGTAGTAGACTTGGTAGTTGTAGTGGTTGGCTTAGTAGTCGTTGTTGTGGTCGGCTTGGTTGTCGTTGTTGTAGTCGGCTTGGTTGTCGTTGTTGTAGTCGGCTTGGTTGTCGTTGTTGTAGTAGACTTGGTAGTTGTAGTGGTTGGCTTAGTAGTCGTTGTTGTAGTCGGCTTGGTTGTCGTTGTTGTAGTAGACTTGGTAGTTGTTGTGGTTGGCTTAGTAGTCGTTGTTGTAGTCGGCTTGGTTGTCGTTGTTGTAGTAGACTTGGTAGTTGTAGTGGTTGGCTTAGTAGTCGTTGTTGTAGTCGGCTTGGTTGTCGTTGTTGTAGTAGACTTGGTTGTCGTAGTGGTTGGCTTAGTAGTCGTTGTTGTAGTCGGCTTGGTTGTCGTTGTTGTAGTAGACTTGGTTGTCGTTGTTGTAGTAGACTTGGTAGTTGTAGTGGTTGGCTTAGTAGTCGTTGTTGTAGTCGGCTTGGTTGTCGTTGTTGTGTTTGGCTTTATAGTTGTCGTAGTTGACGTTGTGGTCGGCTTGGTTGTCGTTGTTGTAGTAGACTTGGTAGATGTAGTGGTTGGCTTAGTAGTCGTTGTTGTTGTCGGCTTGGTTGTCGTTGTTGTTTTCGGCTTGGTTGTCGTTGTTGTAGTAGACTTGGTAGATGTAGTGGTCGGCTTGGTTGTCGTTGTTGTTGTCGGCTTGGTTGTCGTTGTTGTTGTCGGCTTGGTTGTCGTTGTTGTTTTCGGCTTGGTTGTCGTTGTTGTAGTAGACTTGGTAGATGTAGTGGTTGGCTTGGTTGTCGTTGTTGTTGTCGGCTTGGTTGTCGTTGTTGTTGTCGGCTTGGTTGTCGTTGTTGTTGTCGGCTTGGTTGTCGTTGTTGTAGTCGGCTTGGTTGTCGTTGTTGTAGTAGACTTGGTAGTTGTAGTGGTTGGCTTAGTAGTCGTTGTTGTAGTCGGCTTGGTTGTCGTTGTTGTAGTCGGCTTGGTTGTCGTTGTTGTAGTAGACTTGGTAGTTGTAGTGGTTGGCTTAGTTGTCGTTGTTGTAGTCGGCTTGGTTGTCGTTGTTGTAGTCGGCTTGGTTGTCGTTGTTGTAGTAGACTTGGTAGTTGTAGTGGTTGGCTTAGTAGTCGTTGTTGTAGTCGGCTTGGTTGTCGTTGTTGTAGTAGACTTGGTACTTGTAGTGGTTGGCTTGGTTGTCGTTGTTGTAGTCGGCTTGGTTGTCGTTGTTGTAGTCGGCTTGGTTGTCGTTGTTGTAGTAGACTTGGTAGTTGTAGTGGTTGGCTTAGTAGTCGTTGTTGTAGTCGGCTTGGTTGTCGTTGTTGTAGTAGACTTGGTAGTTGTAGTGGTTGGCTTAGTTGTCGTTGTTGTAGTCGGCTTGGTTGTCGTTGTTGTAGTAGACTTGGTAGTTGTAGTGGTTGGCTTAGTAGTCGTTGTTGTAGTCGGCTTGGTTGTCGTTGTTGTAGTCGGCTTGGTTGTCGTTGTTGTAGTAGACTTGGTAGTTGTAGTGGTTGGCTTAGTTGTCGTTGTTGTAGTCGGCTTGGTTGTCGTTGTTGTAGTCGGCTTGGTTGTCGTTGTTGTAGTAGACTTGGTAGTTGTAGTGGTTGGCTTAGTAGTCGTTGTTGTAGTCGGCTTGGTTGTCGTTGTTGTAGTAGACTTGGTAGTTGTAGTGGTTGGCTTAGTTGTCGTTGTTGTAGTCGGCTTGGTTGTCGTTGTTGTAGTAGACTTGGTAGTTGTAGTGGTTGGCTTAGTAGTCGTTGTTGTAGTCGGCTTGGTTGTCGTTGTTGTAGTAGACTTGGTAGTTGTAGTGGTTGGCTTAGTAGTCGTTGTTGTAGTCGGCTTGGTTGTCGTTGTTGTAGTAGACTTGGTAGTTGTAGTGGTTGGCTTAGTTGTCGTTGTTGTAGTCGGCTTGGTTGTCGTTGTTGTAGTAGACTTGGTACTTGTAGTGGTTGGCTTGGTTGTCGTTGTTGTAGTAGGCTTGGTTGTCGTTGTTGTGTTTGGCTTTATAGTTGTCGTTGTTGACGTTGTGGTCGGCTTGGTTGTCGTTGTTGTAGTAGACTTGGTAGTTGTAGTGGTTGGCTTAGTAGTCGTTGTAGTTGTCGGCTTGGTTGTCGTTGTTGATGTTGTGGTTGTAATTACAGTGCAACCTGCTGATTCCTTCCGTTGACATTCCTGTTTAGTTGGGACAATTTTAATACAAAAATACAGAACATTGTGCAAACACTTGTCAAAACCAAAAATACTTTTTTTTTAAACTTACCATCTCAATAGGATTGAACTCATGGCCTGGAGAGCATCGTTCATGTGTGAGTCTACCATAGACGCATAAATAAAATGTCTCGCAATCAGTGGGGTCGGGTCTAAGCCATATATCGAAGTGGTGACAGTGGGGCATTGGCTCGCTGGTGGTTGTTGGCCCAGTTGTGGTTGTGTCTGTTGATGGCGTTGTGGTTGTGTATGGCACACAACCTGCCTCCGGTGCTGGGAGACATGCCTGTAAAATTATTCCTTGTAATAACTGTTATATGTTATAGGTTAAGTTTATATATTATTTACTATATATTCCGGTTATACTCACGGGTGTATTCGGGAATGCCCGACTACACGGCAGACTCTGCGTAACCAGCTTATGAATAAGGGCTCCGGTCGAGTCCGAAACTAGTCGGGCATTCCCGAATACACCCGTGAGTATAACCGGAATATATAGTAAATAATATTGATAACACTCACGTAAGTTATTATAGTAAGTTTATATAGTTGTGTTTAATAACTTAATTTTAATGTGTATTATGTTTTTGCATGCCGAAAAACGTAGGCGAAATATGTGAGACTATTTTTACAAAAATTATCTGTAAACACATTATTTCAAGCAAATGAACTATTTTCATTCTTATTATTCCTTGAATTTTTTTTGAAGGATATACATTTTATGTATGTTTGACAGATAGCAATTTAAGTACATGCACGACATCCATGCGTAAATAGGACAGAATACACTTAGATCTTACCTTGACTTTCGGGCTGAATTCAAAACTATAGGGGCACTTCTCATGCCCAAATTTGCCAAATATGCAGATATAGAACGACGTACAATCTTCGAAGTCCGGTTTTACCCATATTTCATTGTTCTGGCATTGCATGTCAGGCGGGAGAGGTGCTGGAGTGGTTGTTGCAAAGCATCCGGATTGCCATTTTGGCACACATGCCTATAAATATACAATGCGCTGTGTTTTAAAAAACGTCGCCCTCACTAGGAATTTCTCCTGTATCGTGGGCGCGTTTCACAAACATGAAATAACACACACAAACACCCAGACTCGGGACAAATATCTGCGGATCGCTACTTTTTGTCCCGTGCGGGAATCGAACCCTGAACGCAGCAATCCAATCGCTTAGCCACTGTGCCAATTAGGTTGTCAAATTTTTCAAACTTCATTCATATTGCCGAGTTGTTTCTGGCCTAAAATAGACCACCCCCTTCCCTCCCATGAGTGTCGTAAGAGACGACTAAGGGATATTTCCGTAGTAAATAGATTTGGTAACAATACAATATTATGGTACTTTTGAGCTGATCTGATGATGGAGTCAGAAGATGGTCATAGGAACGCTGTGAAGCAAGGCAATCCCACCGTGTTGGGCTTGTTTAATCCATCTTCACTAGAACTTTGAGCCTAGCTGGCTTAAAAGCTTGTGTTAAAAATATATTTTGAATATTATTTTTTTTCGCGACTGCTGAGCACGAGGTCCTGGGTTCAAATCCCGGTTCGGGCAGTGTTACTGGGTTTTTCCATTCGGTAATTCTCAGTAACAGCACGGAGTCTGCATTTGTGCCCGGTTGATGGCAATAGGCTCGCCCCCTATTACATAGGGACCTAAAACATAACTGGCGAAATGTGGGTATACTATATGTGTACCTCTGCCTACCCCTTCGGGGAATACAGACGTGATGTTATGTTTTTTTTTTATAAAAAAGTATTTAAAGTCTACTCACAGCTTCCGACGGGCTAAATTCGTAATCTGAAGGGCAGAGGTCGTGTTCCAGGTACCCGTAGACGCACAAATAATAATATCGACAGTTCTCGGGGTCAGGTTTCACCCACGTGTCTTGGGGGCTGCAAATTGGTTCGGCTACCAGAGAAGTCCGTACAATCGGAACAGGCTGGAGCTCTCTCTGTTGGATGGTAATTTGGCATCTCCCTATCGACTCTGGTAGGCATACCTGAAAATGTTAAATCTTATAAATCTTTAGCTTAGCTTTTATCTTGGACTATAAATAAATAAATAACTATAGATGTATTGTCTCATGACGTCCATTTGTCAACGAATATTTTTATCTAACATTGAACCTAGACTCCGTGGTCTCTGCCTACCCCTCAGGGAAACAGGCGTGACTTTATGTATGTATGAACCTAGACTGCCTCGTTGGTCTAGTGGTTGCCAAGCGCGACTGCTGAGCACTTGGGTTCGAATCCCGGGTCGGGCAGTGTTACGGGGTTTTTCCATTAGGTAATTCTCAGCAGCACGGAGTCTGGATTTGTGCCCGGTTGATGGCAATAGGCTCACCCCCTATTACATTGCGACCTACCATACCCCTTCGAGGAATACAGGCGTGATGTTATGTTATGTTATGTATGTTTTTTCTCTCGGAAAGGGGCCCCTGTAGCCCCGGGGGCCTATATCAGTGATAAGGCGGTAGGTACGACCCTCTGTTACCAAATATTAAATGATAAATGATTTTATTTCTGCACATAGGTTTCAAAAAAACACTTTTACGCATCATTTTTTTTAAACTAGATGGCATCTGCATTTCCTAACTGACTACCTCTGAGAAGAAATACTGAAGCAAACTCATATATAAAACTAAATGTAGCTACTTACGCCTTGCTCTGAATCAAACACTTGGTTTCCAGGACAATTCCCTTCGGTCAGGACACCTCGCTTGCAGTATACATATTTGTTACAGTCTACTGGGTGAGGCAGCGCCTGCTTCTGGCGGTTTAGACACGGATTCGAATGCACTGCAGTGGTGTACAGCAATAAGAATATTAGCCAGGAATCTGTGGATGAAGTAACATAATATTAATAAATTGATAAAGGAAAGTACACCCACATTCCGCCAGTTATGTTTTAGGTCCCAACGTAATAGGGGGCGAGCCTATTGCCATCAACCGGGCACAAATGCAGACTCCGTGCTGCTTGCTACTGAGAATTACCTAATGGAAAAACCCAGTAACACTTTGCCCGACCCGGGATTCGAACCCAGGACCTCGTGCTCAGCAGTCGCGCTTAGCAATATTGGTACATAGTCTTGGGTTCGAATCTCGGGCTGCGCAAAATGTTACTGTGAATTTCTATTATGTATTTCTCAGTAGCACGGAGTCTGGATTTGAGCATCATCATCAGCCAGAAGACGTCCACTGTTGAACAAAGGCCTCCCCCTTAGAACGCAACAGAACGACAGCTTGCCAATTCCATCCTTGTGCATGGACGATGGCAAAAGGCTCGCCCCCTATTACATTGCGATCTATAAAATAACTGGCGGAATGTGGGTGTACTATACATCTCTGCCTACCTCTGGGTATAGGTGTGATGTTGATTTACATAAAAGAAATACTCACCCATAGTTGGATGTCTGCTAGATCGCGGACAACATTACAATGTCCGAGAAATAAATGTAACCGATATTGAACGTGGAAATTAATCACCGTCCAAATTGATTGACTAAACGCTTAATTAAACATATTACAATGGCTATATTATTAGCAATTATTAGACATAATAATGTATAACATATTTTTTATAGAAACGTCGCCCCACGCTAGGAATTTCCCCTGTATCGTGGGTGCGTTTCACAAGCATGAAATATCACCGGGACTGCTGTGCTTATAGTTGCGGGTTCGATTCCCGCTCAGGTTACAAGGCAATTGAGTTGAGGAGTACCCTCAACCGACGAGCGTGTATGAGGAATGTGATGCGTATGAATGAAGCGAAAGAAGTATGCCAGGATCGTAGCAAATGGAAATCTTTTGTCTCTGCCTACCCCTCAGGGAAACAGGCGTGACTTTATGTATGTATGCATTTTTTTTTGGGACAAGCCCACCACTCGTGCCCATCATTGCGACTCCTGTAAGCCAGGATCTACAATGATAACCATTGAGAACCATCAGCAATGAAGCTCGAGGCGTCCCAGAGAAATGACTCGACTGTTTTGGAACCCGCAACGAAATTAATCATAAAAGAATTTATAGGTGTATGTATGTATGTAAAGCAAGAATATTAAATACATGTGACGAGTGAAATCAGGAGTAATAGCTAGTTAACAAGCAATACTAATTAAGAATAACGATGTTTAGGTGTGTTACATTCGTCCCGCCATTGTCTTTACACGAGTTATGATAAAAATGTATATCACATGTTTCCGTATCATAGAACCTACTTAAAAGTATGTGAATATACTAATTCATGACTGCCTCGTTGGTCTAGTGGTTGCTAAGCGCGACTGCTGAGCACGAGATCCTGGGTCGGGCAGTGTTACTGGGTTTTTCCATTAGATAATTCTCAGTGGCAGCACGGAGTCTGGATTTGTGCTCGCCCCCTATTACATTGGGACTAAAAAACATAACTGGCGAAATGTGGGTGTACTGGATGTGCACCTCTGCCTACCCCTTCGAGGAATACAGGCGTGATGTTATGTTATGTTTATTTTAATGATTTCTTTAAACATCGCCCCACACTAGGAATTTCTCCTGTATAGTGCGTTTCACAAACACAAAATATCACATACACAAGAACAAACATCTGCGGATCACAAATTTTAGTTTCGTGCGGGAATTGAACCCGCAGCAGTCCAATCGCCTAGCCACTGCGCCAATCAGGTCACACAAGAGAAATTCCTAACACGTAGCGTAGTATTCATAAAAAATTAGAAAATAAAACACATTTTTAAAACAACCTCTTTATTTTTATTCGTCATCATCATTATCATCATCGCTGTCATCACTCTCCATACGTTTCAGCTTAACCTCTAGCTCCTTAGCCGGGTTGAACATACCGCTCGTCTGAGCATTGCATATAAAGCATCTAGTGGATTTCTTATAGTTCTCCAACGCGCATTTTTCACAGAAGTAGTGTTTGCATCTGAAAATTAAAAAGTTTAGTTATATATACACATAAATAAAATAGAATTGTCTGTTTGTAATATAAAAAGGCTTCTAAATACATAATATGAAAGTATAATAAAATATATAGGTACGATAATTCAAACAAAATTATTTGTCTATTTGTTTCGGTTGGTCTCCGAAACGGCTCGGCCAGGTAGGGCGGGACTTTCATTGGCAGATAGATAATATTTGAAGTGCCTTATGCTACAATTGCAAAAATAATCCCCCCCTTTTTTTTATGTAGCCTGTTCGGTGTCCCACAGCTGGGCAAAGGCCTCCCCATTATTCCTCCACTAAACCCTGTCCAATGCCATTTCAGGCCACGTCTTTCACGCAAAGATGTCCAAATTATCTCGCCCGCCCTTATACTTAATTTTTATTTTTTTTTGCTTTCAATATGTTTGGCCATCAGTATTCTGCTACTCACTTAGTAACCACAGGATCCGTGAAGCTACTCCTGCATATGAAGCACCTGAATGGTAGCTCGTCATCGCTGGGGACCTCGTAGTCGGAGTCCCCCCCTCCCCCTCCCGGGCCCCCTCCCTCCGCCTCCTCCCGCTCCAGCTGCCAGCCGTGCTTATAGTCGGAGCGGTCGTGGAGGAACTTGCAGGAGTCTGGAGGTAAAGGTATATAAAACATATATTAATTAAACTATTAGTACTTGATATGACCAATATAAGGACAAAGAAAAAAGAATATTAAAATATAACATAACATCACGCCTGTATTCCCCGAAGGGGTAGGCAGAGGTGCACATATAGTACACCCACATTTCGCCAGTTATGTTTTAAGTCCCAATGTAATAGGGGAGCCTATTGCCATCAACCGGGCACAAATCCAGACTCCGTGCTGCTACTGAGAATTACCTAATGGAAAAACCAAGTAATACTTTGCCCGACCCGGGATTCGAACCCAGGACCTTGTGCTTAACAGTCGCGTTTAGCAACCACTAGACCAACGAGGCTGTCATTATTCAAAATAGATTATAATAAATTTCTCAAATTTTTTAACTTCATCTTTATGGTCGCTGAATATTTTTCATTTTTAATGTCGGGAATTTTTTTTTGGAGAGAAATTAAAATGATAACTTACCGCCAAAGCCACAGAATCCCGTCTCTTTATAATCTTTACAGATATCCGGTTGGTAATCCCATCTGAAAGGTATACAAACATATTAAAACTAAGTACATATTGGCACATACAATATTGCTATTTTTATGTACTTTCTGAATCTAGAATTCATAATTATAGGTAATATATTTACTGCAAAATTAAGATAAATGATAACTTAAGTATCAATTAGGTTATAATGAATGCATGTCATTTAATAATGATAGAATATGTGAAACTAACTGTAACACCATTGTACACCATATTTTTAGTTATTTATTCTTGTGAATACATTTTTGAATTTGAATTTACATTCACAGGGTTCTGCCGTATGGCATCCTACCTAGAACTTACCACACCCCTTTCCTCCCGTAGGTGTCGTAAGAGGCGACTAAGAGAAAATCCAGAAGATGGGCAGCAGCGTCTTCTGTAACTTCACCACCAATACTGCGACCACTAAGCCCCCCCCTTTATTTAAGGGGGAGGCCTCGTTGTTCTTAGAACGCTACAATTAACAATAGCAGTGATTGCCGAGTAGTATGACCATTGGACTGCCAAGTCAAAGACCGCAGCTTCAAACCAACACGCAATGTCTTTTCGAATTCATGTGCCTACTATAAATTAGTTATCAGCTGCTAAAAACGGTGAAGGAAAACATCGTGAGGAAACCGGCACACCTGAGAGATTGTTCAACGGTGTGTGTCGCCATGTCAGAGGCCTGCAGGCGGTTTACACTCTGACACCAGGCTGTTCATCAACCATACGATGAAAATAAGGAGATGGTTTTACCTGACTGTAGCTCTAAGATTAGCGGGCGCCCTGATAGGCCCTTTTCTGACGAGACCCGAACTTGCATTGCCTGCTGCTGTGTCCCTCTTCTTGTAGTACTGAGCATAGTTGTTTAAACCACGGTACAGCTGGAACATTATTTATTTATTATTACCACAACATAACACCATTACAGTTTATAACCAAAGCGATGCTATATTAATCTTACGAACTAACAGTAAAAAACAATTATAAAATATAAACAACATAAAAAACAAAGCCTTATCGTATCCTAAATTATTAATATATTTTACGAAACCTATAAATATGAGAAAAATAACCTACATAAAATACTGTATATGAAAATTCAACATTACCAGTTTAGGTATTTACTATTTACATAATGATTTCTAAGCACTTTCGTGTCGATATGAGAAATCTTGCCAGGCTGCTAGAAAATATATCTAAATCCTCAAATTAATAAGTATAATTAGCATATGAATCCCTACTAATATTATAAACGCGTAAGTTTGTAAGTATGGATGTTTGTTACTCTTTCACGTAAAACCTATTGAATGTATTTTAACGAAATTTCATATGGTAGCTGACACCCTGGATTAACACATAGGCTACTTTTTGTCGCGTAAAAATGTAGCGGGTAACACCACGGGGCGCAGCTAGTATAATATATTACTGGCTGACCCGGCGAACTAGGTACCGCCCTCTCACAATTTTAACTTTTAAACATTTCCACGAATATTTCAAGACCAAAATTAACCAAATCAGTCCAGCTGGTTTCTTCTTCTCGAGTTTTAGCGAGACTAACGAAAATAAATTCATATAATATATTATAATTATAGGTATATAGATTCATCATTGATACTGGGCAATTCAGCACATTCCAAGACACATAACATCACGCCTGTGTTCCCTGAGGGGTTAAGCAGATGTGTAACATACACCTATATTTCACCATTTATGTTTTTCGGTCGCAAATCTAGACTCCGTGCTGCTACTGAGAACCTAATGGAAAAACAGTAACACTTTGCCCGACCCGGGATTCGAGCCTACGACCTCGTGCTCAGCGGTCGCGCTTAGCAACCACTAGACCAATGAAGCAGTCAATTCTTTTAATGCTATCCATTATTACCTTATCATCAGCCTGCCCCTGCAACTCCTCATTAATCTTCTGAGCCTTCTCGAAGATGGCTTGTGCATCTCTGTCTCTCTCAGTGTCCATCTCGTAAGTGGCTGTCGCGTTCTCCCTCTGTTGTTGCACTGATAGCGTTGTGCGTTGTTTTGCCTGGAAAGGAGAATTTAATTCCATTTAGTTATACTATAAATAGGATCTAAACAAAAAGAAAAATGACAAAGAGTATGCTAAGCAAAACCTAAAGTAATTGCTCCTGTATCACATAGAAATACATCATCTGTGAAATAATAATAATAGTATTTATTTCTTTCTTTTTTTTCTCACAATAGGAATTTCTCCTGTATCATAGGTGCGTTTCACAAACATGAAATATTTACATACACTAACACCCAGACTCGGGACAAATATCTGTGGTTCGCACAAAGTTTTGCCCCGCGCGGGAATCGAACCCGCAACCCTTAGTGCAGCAGTCCAATTGCTTAGCCACTGCGCTAATCAGGTCGTCAAAATATTTGCAAGAATATAATAATAATAATAATAAATTTCATTTATTGAAGTAACTATGACTCATATTTGTTAGTAACAATTTTGACTTAATAACTATGTTAGTAAGTACATACATATAAAGGACAAATACAAAAGAATCTTAACCTAAGAAATTGCCTGCACCAAATCACCACTGCATCAAAGTCTGCAGCAGCGGTTCATGTACTGGCAGTCGAGTCTACTCGCGATACAGCATAGTAAGGTGTTGGGGCTGTCCCGCACACGGCGCACCAGCGACGCACATCTTTTCCGCATTGTAGCATAGAAGCAGTCGATGCGGGCCGCAGCAAACATCCCTGATGCGCTGCAGTATCGAGGCAGCCCCATTAACACCCGGAACGCGTTATTATACTGAATACGAAGGGCGCTGTACGTAATATGGTACAGTTAAGGTGTGAACTTGAACGGTCTAACTATCACGGTTCATGAGATACAGCCTGATGCTGTGAACAGCGGAGCCTTAGTAATAGGGTCCCGTTTTAAGGAATGGAATCCTAAAAATTACAAGCGAGAAATACAAAACGAAAAATTAAATTTAAGAAGGTACAATAGGTATCATAATAACATATACACAAACATCTAAACTTGGGACCATCTGCAGATTGCACTCTCATGCGGGAATCGTACCCGTGTATACTACAACCCTTCGCACAGCAGTCTAATTGCTTAGCCACTGCACCAATCAGATCATTCATTCATTATTCAGAATGTTTTTAGAAATATAACAATGATACCTAGACCGAAAGAAAGAAAGAAGAATATAGAACAATTTTGGTCTTCAATTTATTATTAAGAATGTAAATAAGAATCTCACATTGATACTTAAACAGTAACCATATACATTTGTAATATTTCTGACATTATACATACTTTCTCTTCATCGCTACTATCGCTGGCTTCAATCTGCGGTTTCGTGCGTTTGGGGCCAGCAGTTCTCTGTACATTTGGGTTCTCCTTCTGCGGCCTCTTAGTCGGTATAACTACGGTCTGCTCGTCAGAATCTGAGCTGTTTTTCTCTGAAATTAGAGTTGTTATATTTATTAATATAGATACCTAGTATATTCTTTACTAACTGCGCCCTGTGTTACCCCGCTAAATTTTTTCGGGATAAAAAGTAGCCTATGTTAATCCAGGGTGTCAGCTACCTCCATATAATCAATCTAGCCGTTTGAGCGTGAAGAGGTAACAAACATACAAACATACTCACAAACTTTCGCCTTTATAATATTAGTGTGCAGTGTGATTTTACAATATCAAGAAAAACAGATAGTAAAAAACTTACAACTAAGAACAGTGCAAGGTGCAAAATTGTGTAGAAAGAATAAGAATACTAATCGTAATCAGATGAAAATTATTGAACTACTAAAATGAACATAACCTACAAAGTTTCAGCCGAAATATTTACGATTACGTTAGTAAACCATGCTAAAAGTATATAATAATGTGTATATTACCTTCAGAACTGGATGCTTTACGTTTCCTACCACCCTTCTGTTTAATATTACGCTTTTTAAACGTCGTAGGAACTTCTATTTCTGCGTCCGACATTTTGAGTAATTATAACTTATATTTAACAGGTTTAACGTTGCTAATATACTTTGTACTTAATAACATATGTATAGTTTTCTGAGGTATGTGTTTATTACTGTCTTATACATTACAATAAGGCAAATAAGAGTCAATAATTAAAAATTGTTTACAACCCAACTGTTGTGACGTTAATTGTCAATGCCATTTTGTCAATGTCTGCGTCGCGATTGGCGGTTGAGGTTTCTACGTTCGAGTGCACGCAGTACGATTCTGTAAGGTAGGTTTTGTGATTATTCTTCTATCTTAAAGTCTAAAGTAATTTTTAATGTAAGTTTTGAGTTATAAATTCTACAAGTAAATTATTTCTTTCTTTCGCTAAGTTTGGTTTGGCTACGTTAAGATACTTTGTTCTAAAAGTCCATAACGCACAATTTGTTAATATAACCTTTCATCCATGGTTAAAGTAACAACCATCATAAAAAATGTGGACAATAAATTAACATTTTACATGACATTACAAATTTAGTTAGGAAGGTAGAATTTAATATCAATTCCTGTATTTTGTGAATGAAGCAAACATAAAAAACAACCTCTCACCCTAAACGCATACACCATCTCCATTCCGTCGTGAGTACTAACCTCTATATTTCTTTGGACTGGCGATCGATATTCATAAGTGTTGTGCCTATTTGAAAATCGCCATATTGGCGCTGTATAAGAGCTGTGTTTGTACGTGGAACTAAAACCAGTTATGTACAACAACTGACTTGAAATTAATTATGAAAATGTACGTAAAATCGCATAAATTCAAACAGTTAATTATACAGCCTCATAACTATTCACTTACTTGTGAAAAGTGTTGTCCACTTGCAATGCAATTAGTTCACCGTACAAAGAATGATGGCGATTCAAATCGGCACAAGAAATAGCTGTCATTTTGTAAAGAATAGCCAGTCCAGTGACATAGAAGTCAGTGGTCTTTGAAAAAAAGCTGTCTACTCAAACGTTTCGTTATCAAATTGGCGTAAAATATTTTACTATAATAACTTTCGTGAGTGTTATCCATATTATTTACTATATATTCCGGTTATACTCACGGGTGTATTCGGGAATGCCCGACTAGTTTCGTCACAGTCGCTCGGTCACATCATGGCATGGATGTGCCATGCATCACAGCATGGCACATCAGTTCGGCTCGCGACTCTGCCGCGTAACCAGCTCATGAATAAGGGCTCCGATCGAGTCCGAAACTAGTCGGGCATTCCCGAATACACCCGTGAGTATAACCGGAATATATAGTAAATAATATGGCGTAAAATAACAATAAATAAAATGATTTATAACTATTAGTGAGATAAATACTCAACAAAAACAGGCGTACATAAAGAAACACATTAAAAGTAGGTACCTTAAAATTATAAATTCGTTGCACCAAATGGTATCCTCAATCAGCTTTAATGCTGCAATACTGCATAAGTAGCAATATAAGAGAATTACTAACTAATTATTTTAAAAATAAATTAAAATTATTCATACATACATACGTAAAGTCACGCCTGTTTCCCTGAGGGGTAGTGCAGACCAAAATTATGGCTCATTGAAAACTGTTTATATACCATAGATGAATTTATTACTTACTAGCTGACCCGGGGTATGAAAAATAGGGTTACTCCCTGAGTACCCCAATCCCCGAGTACCCCGTCCCGGAGAAACCCGATTTATTTATTCGTATTCGGGGTTCTCCGGGACGGGGTACTCGGGGATTGGGGTACTCAGGGACTAACCCGAAAAATAGATGTTGGCCGATTCTCAGACCTACTCAATATGCTCAGAAAATTTCATGAGAATCGGTCAAGCCGTTTCGGAGGAGTACGGGAACGAACATTGTGACACGAGAATTTTATATATATTAGAAATGTTACCTATATAAAAGATAAAACAAACAAAAAATTGCAGCTGTACTGACATGAGTAAATGCGTACGTTAACTTAATAATCTTATAAATAAAATAGTGATTGATTTTAAAATTGTGAACTTATCATTTGCACACCAGTTGTCTGGAAGAATATGACAGAACTTTAAATGAAATTGCCAACTTTATTACTTATATTCTTGCAAATAAATATTTATATTCTAATCTATTACAACGCTTTCATTGAGGTTTTCAATGTGAGCCCAAATGACGTGCAGACGGTAAATTAGATAACAATTAAAAATAAAAACAACTGGATGGAGAAATAAATCATAATATATGCGATAACAATCTTATATTTGTGTATTATAGAAATAGTGACGTTTTTACCGATAAGTTTTGCGAACAAGCATAAATAAAGATGGCGCAACATGCGTCCAATGCGTAATTAACCACCATTGTTGCCCCCCAAGGCTAGAGATATAAAAATAAGATTATTCTAAAGAGGTGTGTCAGATAGCACAGCCACTTGATATATTATCAAAGTAGTTAGCGAAAATAAGATCAACAACCTAATCGCAAGAGATTATCTTTGAAAAATAAAGTAAATAACAAATAAATATAAGAGGTAGTCAAGAATATTGTTGAAGTTATTGATTTGAAGATTATTGAACAATACTGTTTAATAGTTTATTCATTATTAATAACAGCCTATAACTGTCCCACTGCTACAAAGGCCTCTTCTCGTATAGAGAAGGATTGAGCATTGATCACCACGCTAGCTCACTGCGGGCGAATTCAGATAATTAAATTCAGGTTTCCTCACGATGTTTTCCGTCACCATAAGTCTAGTGTCTTAGAATAACTAAGAAAGTATTTGTGACATTGATAAAGTCACATTGATTACCCGGGTTTGAACCAACCTTGTGCATACAAATCCGGTATGTTAACCACTAGGCCACCACGACGAGTTTAGTCATTATGAGGTAATAAACAGACAGACAGGGCACTATACGTCATATAACAGTCCTGTAAGACAAAGGAAGTTATGCGGTCCCTCCATCAGGACTTTTATCCACACTTCACCCCCCTGGTAACAGGTACCATGATTCTGTAGAAGAGTCTATACTTGGCCTGACTCTTACAACTCGATTTCCCGTTATTGAGAGGGTTATATAATGATATTAATGTAGTTGCCTCGTTGGTCTAGTACAAGCAGCATGAGATACTGGGTTCAAATTCTGTCGGATAAAATGTTCTGGGTTTTTCAGTTGAGTTTACTTTCAGTGACAGAGACGTATGGAGACAGTAGGCAGGCCTTTGCCCTGCAGTGGAAGATTATAGAGATCATATAATAATAAAGAATTAAATGTAAATATTTTTAGTAGCAATACAGTGTCTGGATCTGTACCCGGTTGATGGCAATAAGCACGCCTCCTATTACATTGGGACCTATAAAATAACTGGCAAAATGTAGGTCTATTATATACCTCTGCCTACTCCAACAGGCGTGATGTTTGATTCTTAGCGTACCTATTTCGTTTTCCGAGGAAACCTTCAAAAGGGATCCGTCTACTGTGGGGATATGGACCGGGGAGTGTGGGATCTTCAACTTAACTTAAAACACCCCGGGGGTCACCATTTGCAAGAACCAGTGGTGTCCTGGGACCTCTAAAGAGACCAGCTCTGGAACTTTATTCCTTGTATCAAAGGCATCTGCGAACCTTCTAGGGTACGAAGATACGCCCTGATTGTTTTATTGTGATCACAAAGGCATTTGATCGCGCCGCTTATAATGTGATCACGTATAGAGCGATAAATCTGATCCGATCCCACCTGGAGATAGCGTGACACTCGACAAATATTTTGGAAAATTACGCCGGACGTACAGTTGGCGACTTAATATGTAAAAAACATAACATAACATCACGCCTGTATTCCCCGAAGGGGTAGGCAGAGGTGAACATATAGTAACACCCACATATCGCCAGTTATGTTTTTAGGTCCCTATGTAATAGGGGGCGAGCCTATTGCCATCAACAGGGCACAAATCCAGACTCCGTGCTGCTACTAAGAATTACCTAATAGAAAACCCAGTAACACTTTGCCCGACCCGGGATTCGAACCCAGGACCTCGTGCTTAGCAGTCGCGCTTAGCAACCACTAGACCAACGAGGGTGTAACTTAATTTATGTTCACAAAGGAATTTCGTAGCGAATAAAATATAATAATTATAATGATAATATCCCGCGGTATTGAACTCTGCCGAGTGGTGTCCGGCCTAGAATTGACCACCCCCTTTCCTCCCGCGGGTATCGTAAGTCGGTCGCGTCTTTTAGCGGAACTCGAACCCGCCACATTCGCCGTACCGTGGCGCCGCTCGTGTCCATCATTTTTCAAGTTACCTTTATCAATTTAAAAATTTAAGCCTAGCATGGCAACATGCATGAAATATACAAAAAGTCATATGAATGAATGAATTTTTTAGATAGTCACTTATTTTCGGCCAAGACTGTACGACCAACGATAAGATAGATATTTATAGCTATCTTAGATTGCAATCTCTTTGATAAGACCGACGTGTCTACAGCTGTTTATTTTTTAACTTTCCAAAAAAATCTAGAAAATTAAGAACAATGATCGATGATTATATATTGTAAATATCGTCCTAGATCTCCAAAATCATGTGTTTTGATATCATTTTTGCTTTCTCGTAGGTCTAGTGGTTGCTAAGCGCGACTGCTGTGCACGAGGTCCTAGTTCGAACCCTGGGTCGGGCAGTATTACTGGATTTTTTCATTAGGTAATTCTCAGTAGCAGCACGGAGTCTGGATTTGTGCCCGGTTGATGGTCAGCTCGCCCCCTATTACATTGGGACCTAAAAAACATAACTGGTTAAATGTGGGTGTACTATATGTGCACCTCTGCCTACCCCTTCGGGGAAAACAGGCGTGATGTTATGTTTATGTTTATGCTTCGGAACAGCATTTACAGCATTCAAAAATTCAAAATGTTTCTATTTCACGTAAACCTATTACAGGCGCTTATGAAACGTTAGGATGCTAGTTGCACGGTTCCAAAATGTCATTCCAATGGAGAAGAACCGGCAAGAAACTCCAGAGGTTACTCATGAGCTGATTATTGTTGGTAACAAGTCATGCTGTAGAGGTTGTCTTCAACAAGGATGGAAGCCGGTTGACCTACAGGATGCGTCAGACCTAGATACCTAGGTACTTAGATAGGTACCTATCACTCATGAAGGCTGTACTGTGAGGCATTTGCAGCAATAGGACTGTTTGATTACTTAATTGGGGCAGTGGCTAAGCGATTGGACTGCCAAGGGTTGCGGGTTCCCGCACCGGAGAAAAATGCGATTTCTAAGTTCCAAAAGGCCGTTAGCGACCACGTCTCGGAGCCATACGTCATCACATCACATTAAAAGGACGCCGACAATAAAAGTTTCCGTAGAACGTTATCTCAATGATTAATTATTAATTAAAGATTGTAATCAATATATATTAGTAATTGTTGAAGTAATTAATGACATCAGATAATTATATCTTTACACCTATGTATATGACAAGGGGTAGGCGATGAAAGTTCATAATATAAAAATGTATCTTTAACCGACTGCTGAGCACGAGGTCCTGGGTTCGAATCCCGGGTCGGGTAGTGTTACTGGGTTTTTCCATTAGGTAATTCTTAGTAGCAGCACGAAGTCTGGATTTGTGCTCAATTGATGGCTATAGGCTCGCCCCTTATTACATTGGGACCTAAAAGCATAACTGACGAAATGTGGGTGTACTATATGTGCACCTCTGCCTACCCCTTCGGGGAATACAGGCGGGATGTTATGTTTTTTTTTAAATAAAAACTTGTAAACAAACTTCGTCCCACACCAGGAATTTCTATAGTATCGTGGGTGCGTTTCACAAACATGAAATATCACATACACAAACACTCAGACTCGGAACAAACATCTGCGAAACTCACAATTTTTTTGTCCCGTGCGGGAATGAAACCCTACCCTTAGCGCAGCAGTCCAATCGCTTAGCCACTGCGCCAATCAGGTCGTCAATTAGATTATCTTTTGACGTATATAATGCCGGATTCCTTGAAGGGATAAGCAGTTATATTCTCCTTCATCGGGAGTCTATACAATAATATTTCCCTGTTAAAGTTGATATTGCGAGATCTTAATGTATGGTTGATGAACAACCTGGTGTCAGAGTTTAAACCGCCTGTAGGCCTCTGACATGGCGACACACACCGTTGAAAGATCTCTCAGGTGTGCCGGTTTCCTCACGATGCTTTCCTTCACCGTTGTTAGCAACTGATAACTAATTTATAATACGCACATGAATTCGAAAAAACATTGGTGCGTGTTGGTTTGAACTGGCAACCTTTGGCAGTGTAATGGTCATACCACCAGGGGGGCGAGATTTTTGGCATTATTTCCAGATCTATTTGACACGAAATATCTTCGAAATTCCTATTGTTATCATGTCCGGGGTAAAACCACATTGAGATGTAAATGTTCAAACCCATTACCGTTTGTCGGGAAAGCGAATAGCGAATACCTAAAAACAATATAAAAATTACTCCCTCGTAAATGAAAGCATAGATTCAGATTTCAAATACACTTTCAAAACTCACATTCTATAAGAAAAACAGCCTTTTTTCACACCTCTACACAGGAACTTACGCCATTTTGGAATCGCAGACAATCCATGCGAAAACTAGTATACCATTTCTTAAACAAGAACAGCACATTTCAAGAACAAAAACGTAATATCCTTTCGCTTAAACCCTATGCACATAATACCTTTTGGAATTACAAGAGAATCTCTCAAAAGTAGTATACTATATTCCGATGAGAATCGCTAAAAGGGCGCATGTGAACGGAAAATGGTGTTACTTACGACACTTTGGGTGTAAGACATGGTGATAAGTAATTAAATATTCATGTTCCGTGCGTCAAATATAGGTGAACGAGTGGCTTGTACGCTCTCTGAATGTTATTAATGGTTAGAGGTATTTACTTTGATGCTATACAGCTTTATTCCGATTGTAGTAAGCAGACTGCCTCGTTGGTCTAGTGGTTGCTAAGCGCGACTGCTGAGCACGAGGTCCTGGGCTCGAATCCCGGGCCGGGCAGTGTTACTGGGCTTTTCCATTAGGTAATTCTCAGTAGCACGGAGTCTGGATTTGTGCCCGGTTGATGGCAATAGGCTCGCCCCCTATTACATTGGGACCTAAAAAATATAACTGGCGAAATGTGGGTGTACTAAATGTGCACCTCTGCCTATCCCTCCTGGGAATACAGGCGTGATGTTATGTCATCTTTTTTACGATAATACCAACCTAAATTAATATGTCTTTAAAATTTTCTTCTGTCAAAAGCACGGAGACTCTCATCAATTATTGAATGGTCACCCATTCTCGGACCTACCGCGGTATATACTGATAACTTCTGGATCTCCGGTAGTTAGCTTAATTATCTTAATTATCGAATGTTATTCTCAATAATGCGCGTGATTGCCCATTTGTCATTATAGTTATACTAGCTGCGCCCCGCGGTGTTACCCGCTGCATTTTTTCGGGATGAAAAGTAGCCTATGTATCATGGTTTCAGCTACCTCTATATAAAATTTCATCAAAATCGGTCTAGCCGTTTGAGCGTGAAGAGGTAACAAATATACAAAAACACGAACTTTCACCTTTATAATATTAGTGTGATTAGTGTGATAGGATCTGCGTATTGTTTGTATCGTGACCTGCGCGTGCGCTTCACGATCGAACCAGTTTATAGCAGTAGCTATTTCCTTCTATATACAAAGAAGGTACATGCATAGAGAGAATATAAGAATAGTTTGTTTGCTTGAAATAATGGTGTTTACAGATACCTAGTTTTTGTAAAAATAGTCTCACATATTTCGCCTACTTTTTTCGGCATGCAAAATACACATTAAAATTAAGTTAACAAACATACAAGTAATACGTGACGCGATATATCGCTTATCATCATCATCATCAGCCGGAAGACGTCCACTGTTGAACAAAGGCCTCCCTCTTAGAACGCCACAATGAACGACAACTTGCCTGTACCATCCACCGCGCACCGGTTGCAACGATAATTATCGCCGCGCACCGGTTGCGACGATAATTATCGCCGCGCACCGATTGCGACGATAATTATCGCCGCGCACCGGTTGCAACGATAATGATCGCCGCGCACCGGTTGCAACGATAATTATCGCCGCGCACCGGTTGCAACGATAATTATCGCCGCGCACCGGTTGCAACGATAATTATCGCCGCGCACCGGTTGCGACGATAATTATCGCCGCGCACCGGTTGCGACGATAATTATCGCCGCGCACCGGTTGCAGCCACCCTAACGATATAGACACAGCGTTGGCAGACCTCCCACCAGGTGGACATTTGACACAAACAATTGCCACAAAAAATTGTAAAATAAACATGTTTGTAAAACGCACCCACGATACAGGAGTCATTTTTAGGTAGGGGCTAAATTAAAAATAAATATTCCTTATCCCTTAGGAAAATAACCAAAGGGGTAGGCCGAGGTGTAGATATAGTACACTCACATTTCGCCAGTTATGTTATAGGCTCCATCGTAATAGGAGGCGAGCCTATTGCCATCAACCGGGCACAAATCTCAACTCCCTTCTGCAGAAAACCTAGCGGTAACACTGCCTGAGAACCTGATCTCTGCCTACCCCTTCGAGGAATACAGTCGTGATGTTACATTATGTATAGTAGAGCTGTTATCTACGTCTTATCAATCAAACCATCGCGTGGGGTTATCTACAGATTGTATCACAAGGACTGCCTTGTTCATTTAGATCTGATATGATCGTTATCAAAATATAGTGTTTTTTTTATGCGCAGAATTCGAAGGTAGCAATTGCTTATCCTTAAATTATATACATTTCTAGGCCGAATTCCCTTCGGCAAAACATTTCAATAGTAGATTAAAATCGCATTGAAACGTAGTCATAGTACTTACTCAGACACACGGAAATTGATTATGTAAGTAATCGAACCGGTTGGACCTACCGCAACATAGTAGCCATGTCCTTGCATTTACTGCTTTGATATAAACGCTATAAATGACCGCCTTCGTACTTCGAAGGCACGTTAAGCCGTTAGTCCTGCGCCTGATCTCTATCCGGACGTGTCTCACCGAGCTAGACTATGAGAGTTAGGGAACAGGGAGTGCATCTGTGTCGCGCATACTTGTGCACTATAATATCTCGAGATATTATGTTTTTCCATTAGGTAATTCTCAGTAGCAGCACGGAGTCTGGATTTGTGCCCGGTTGAGGGCAATAGGCTCGCTCCCTATTACATTGGGACCTAAAAACATAACTGGCGAGTTGTTGGTGTACTATATGTGCACCTCTGCCTACCCCTTCGGGGAATACAGGCGTGATGTCATGTTATGTTATATGTTATGTGATACCCGCGGGACGAAAGGGGGTGGTTTATTCAAGGCCGGATACCACTCGGCACAATTTAATGAATACACATGAAAATAATGTGGAAGATACTACATTAGATCTTTTTAATTAATCTTTTACATAATTATTATTTACTGTATATTCCGGTTATACTCACGGGTGTATTCGGGAATGCCCGACTAGTTTCGAACTCGACCTCAGTTCGGATTGCGACTCTGCCGCGTAACCAGCTCATGAATAAGGGCTCCGGTCGAGTTCGAAACTAGTCGGGCATTCCCGAATATACCCGTGAGTAAACCGGAATATACAGTAAATAATATGGATAACACTCACGAAAGTTATTATAGTAAAATCTTTTACATAACCGGAGGCGTTTAGTTTATCGTAATCAACTCATTGCAGACACTTCTAATAAATTCTAGATATTACAAGCTAAGGATTTGTTTTCATAGCGGATGCACTACATAAATAGTGTGACCTCAGCTCAAAGAGGTCTCAACCTAAGAATACATACGCAAATAACGTGTTTTCATGATATTAATACAAAGTTATGTATTGCACACGTGAGTAGATAAGTTTATATAAAAATAATAATATAATGTAGAAAGGATAGATGAAAGAAGAATGACAAAACGAATATATGAGGCGAGTGTTAGTGGAGTATCGGTAGCGGAAGACCTAGGCGAACATACCTAGACCAAATCGGATATGTTCTGCAAAAAGGGCAAGTGAGAAGTACCCTCAACCGACGAGCGTGTATGAGGAATGAAGCAAAAGAAGTATGCCAGGATCGTAGCAAATGGAAATCCCTGGTCTCTGCCTACCTCTCAGGGAAACAGGCGTGACTTTATGTATGTATGTAAAACCAGCCTGTTAAAACAAGTGGCTAATTGAGACCTCCTTTTACAATTCTCCTTATGAAGATTGATCCCTTTTGTTGCTACAAGTAACATAACATCACGCCTGTATTCTCCGAAGGGGTAGGCAGAGGTGCACATACAGTACACCCACATTTCGCCAGTTATGTTTTTAGGTCCCAATGTAATAGGGGGCGAGCCTATTGCCATCAACCGGAACCGGGCACAAATCCAAACTCCGTGCTGCTACTAAGAATAACCTAATGGAAAAACCCAGTAACACTTTGCCCGACCCGGGATTCGAACCCAGGACCTCGTGCTCAGCAGTCGCGCTTAGCAACCACTAGACCAACGAGGCAGCCTATCAGAATGTATTATAAATTAATATTTTTATTTTTTTACAGTATCTTTTTTTTCGGTATCTTTCCTGGAGGTGGGCGTTAATGGCTGCAACACAGTTATCTAATTAATGTAGCTATTTACGTACGCAAATAATTTGTAAAATTGTGTTTTCGTTCCAATAAAGATTATTATTATAGTATCAATTAAAACGTAGCAGTTCAGGAAGATGTGACGTCTTTTCTTTGTAGATATCATCCCTGTCCAACTGGAAACGTAGTTTTTTTTTTACGTGTTTTTTTATTAATCATCTCTCTGATACTTACATCACATTCTTATGATATTCTCTAATCTACACATAAACATTGCTGGACAAACATCACGTTATCTATTCGCGAAGACATACGCACTTCATGTTTGCGAAATGGACTGAACGTGTCTTAGATTACTAACAAAAAACAAAATATGGTTGTACCTAATCGTAATATCGTCGCTGATAGTCCAATACCGCTTAAGAAACATTATTCAAAACCGCGAATGTACAAAAAAAAAGCAAAAATGAAATTACGAAAATTAACTATTGAGAATATTGATTTTAAAAATAGTGCCTACATTCGATTATAGAGAACGAAACGATCTTATACTCAAGTCCGTAGAAATGCCGATTAGTTTTTTAGTAACTTAGCTTTAAGCCCTCGTGTGAGATTAGCGAAAGTGCACATAGGCGGTATTTAACAATGTTAGTTACGCGGAATTGGACTATCAACGACGATATAATTATTATGGTATCGCTAAGAGAATTCCGATTGATGATACTAGTTGAAACTAGATAGATGTTATTGAATCTTTATATGTTTATTATAAGAATAAGAATCTTTATTTGCGTGAAACATGGTTTACAAATTTGATGGTAATAAATACATGGTTCGGCACATTCCTCCATAACATAGGCATGCAAATATTTTTGTAGGTTTAGACCTAAGTACGCTAAGTTTTCTAATTATGTCATGCAAAATTCTTTAACATTATCAGAAATAAAATGAATTAACACCCTAAAATTAACCATTACATTAATCACTTAACGATAAACTATTAAAATTAAAGGAAAAACAAGGAAATTGCAATCTTTCTCTAAATGTCTACGCCATCATCAGCCGGAAGACGTCTACTGTTTAACAAGAGCCTCCTTAAAACGCCACAATGAACGACAGCTTGCTAATTGCATCCGCCGGTTGCAGCAACTCTGACGATATCGTCGGTCCACCTGGTGGGAGGCCTGCCAACGCTGCGTCTTCCGATTCGTGGTTGCTACTCGAGAACCTTTCTTCCCCAGCGGTTATCGGTTCTTTGAGCGATGTGTGTGGATGTCCTATAAAATAAGAATTAATTTATCGTAACACCACAATGCCTTTCACGACAGTCATAAGATTAATATGATTATGTTAAAAAAGTAAAAAAAAAAATATGTTTCATAAAAATTGAAATATAAATGCATTTAAAAATGTATTAAGTATTATTATAACATTTTACAACTATATACAACTTTAATCCAATACAGAATAAAAACAATATAATTAAGCATTGCCATTCAACGTGGCAATGCTGCCAGTCTTTTGGGCACGTTACCGGTTGACATCGACGGGGATGAATTTTTTGATGCTTTTTAACTTTTTATTTTTGTATATATTGTTTTTTCCTTCATAAAAATATGTTATGTAATTTTATATTAAAAATATATTTTACAACTATTATTTATATTAGCTAGGCTCAAAGTACTTGTAAAGACGAATTAAACAAGCCCAAACACGATGGGGTTGCGTCATTTTATTAGTGTTCCTATGACCACCCGACTCCATCATCAGATCAGCTCAAGAGTACCATAATATTGTATTGTCACCAAACCTATTTAAGTATGCAAAATTTCATTTCAATAGGATGTCAAAAAGTGGTTCTAATTTAGATTGCAAGATTTGACCTAAACAAACTCACATACATACAAACATTGCAAGTAAAATAAAAGCTTGTAATAGAAAGAGCGCCATTATCGCCAACAGACTTATACAGCTTCGCGACTTTTGTTTCATATTTGTACCTTTTTTGAATAAATAATAATAACAGCCTATAACTGTCCCACTGCGGAGCAACGGCCTCTTCTCGTATAGAGAAGGATTGAGCATTGATCACCACGCTAACTCACTGCGGATTGGTGATTACATAACATATCATCACGCCGGCATTCCCCGAAGGGGTAGGCAGAGGTGCACATACAGTACACCTGTTGGCGTTGTTATGTCTTAGGCCCCAATGTAGTGGGGGGCGAACCTATTGCCATCAACCGGGCACAAATCCAGACTCCGTGCTGCCACTGAGAATGACCTAATGGAAAAACCCAGTAACACTTATCCCGGCCCGGGATTCGAACCCAGGACCTCGTGCTCAGCAGTCGATTGGTGATTACAGATAATAAATAAATGATTGAAAAAAATAAGGTAGAAGGTGTTTACATGATACCATCTCAGCTATTTCAGAGACGTGCCAGAAACGTCTTTCTTTTAAAATCAATGCCCTTTCGTAAAAGAACAATCCAATAATTAGGAACAGATACATTTTTAACATTATAATCTTTTGTATTTATCAAGATTACAATCTTATATATTATTTATCAATTATGATTATGAGACCGACATCATTTATAAATTGGTCACCTGCAATTCTTAACTGTTTCTAGGCAAAAAACACTGCATTATGACAGATTTCTTGCAACAAACATAACATCACGCCTGTATTCCCCGAAGGGGTAGGCAGAGGTGCATATACATATAGTACACCCACATTTCGCCAGTTATGTATTTAGGCCCCTATGTGGGGCGAGCTTTTGTCATCAACCGGGCGCAGATCCAAACTCCGTGCTGCCACTGAGAATTACCTAATGGAAAAACCCAGTAACACTTTGCCCGACCCAGGATTCGAACCCAGGACCTCGTGCTCAGTAGACGCGATTAGCGACCACTAGACCAACGAGGCAGTCCAATATATATTATTAATTATACAACAATTATTTTATATAAAGCTGGGAATAAGGATAAAATTCTATCTCTTTCTCGACTCAATTCCCTGGCGATGAAACCAGGAATTAAAGTAAACTGCCCAGCGTATCATCAGCTTACAACGGTGTGTGTCGCCATCTCAGAGGCCTACAGGCGGTTTACACTCTGACACCAGGTTGTTCATCAACCGTACGATAAGAAAACAACGGTTTCTTGAATATCTAAGAAAGTATTTATAACATTGAAAAAGCCACATTGATACTGACTGCCTCGTTGGTCTATTGGTCGCTAAGCGTGACTGCTGAGCACGAGGTCCTGGGTTCGAATCCCGGGTCGGGCAAAGTGTTACTGGGATTTTCCATTAGGTAATTTTCGGCAGCAGCATGGTGTGTGGATTTGTGCCCGGTTGATGGCAATAGGCTCGCCCCTTATTACATTGGGGCCTAAAAAACATAGCTGGCGAAATGTGGGTGTACTATTTGTGCGCCTTTGCCTACCCCTTCGGGGACTACAGGCGTGATGTTATGTTATGATACTTGCATTTGAACCTGCAACCTTGTGCATACAAATCCGGTATGTGAGCCACTAGGCCACCACGACCCTTATTACTGCTTATACTTGAAATGAATTCAAAGGGGCTCATAGCTACCTGACTACCACGCAGATTAGTAAATCTGCAGGGTTAAGCTGAACTCGCCGCGGATGGTCATGTGATGGGTGACCGTTTTCACATTTCCAGACCCCTCCGTGCTTCGGAAGGCAGGTTAAGCCGTTGGTCCTGCGCCTGATCTATCTCCAATCGTGTGTTACCGTCCTGGACTATGAGAGTGAGGGAATAGGGAGTGCACCTGTGTTCGCGCATACTTGTGCACTATAATATCTCCTGCGTAGTTGACTAGCCTAGAGGCTGACGTGATCAAAATTCGGTTAGGAGAAAATTATCCTTGAAGTACCGTGTTGATAACAGTTAAGGTGTTTCCTGTCTATATTGTATTGCGTTATACATCCAGATACTGTGTGATATTACTCATTTATTACCGCTTGAAACTTTCAGGGGATTCCCCTAAACATTGTTGGCGATCTATTTATGTATTGACATAAGAGTTGCATGATGCAAGGTTTTACATCGTGTATAGATTTCATAATAATTGTATTATGAAATGTTATGTCATTTTATTACTGCTTTGTGCCTGCTTGATGTCAATAGGCTCGCCCCGACCTAAAATATAACTGGCGAAATGTGGGTGTACTATTTGTGCACCTCTGCCTACCCCTCCGGGGAATACAGGCGTGATGTTATGTTGTTGTTGTTATTATTGCTTTGACCGCATCGTTGGTCTACTAGTCGCTAAGAACGACTTCTTATCGTATGGTTGATGAACAACCTGGTGTCAGAGTGTAAACCGCCTGTAGGCCTCTGACATGGCGACACACACCGTTAAAAAATCTATCAGGTGGGCCGGTTTCCTTACGATGTTTTCCTTCACAGTTTTTGGTACTGATTGATTTATAGTACGCAAATGAATCTGAAACCACTCGGCTAACAGTGCTGTTGTGCAACTGCTGAGCATGAGGTCCCGGGTTCGAATCCCGGGTCGGGTAAAATGTTACTTACGTATTGCCATTAGGTAATAGAAGAATAATAGAAGAGGCCTATGTTCAACAGTGGACGTCTTCCGACTGATGATGATGTCCAGCAGTGGACGGAGATAGGCTGGTGATGGTGATGAATTCTCAGTGGCAGCACAGAGTCTGGATTTGAGCCTTGTTGATGGCTATAAGCTAGCTCCCTATTACATTGAGACGTATAACATAACTGGCGAAATGTGGGTGATAAATGATAAATGATTTTATTTTTGCGAATAGGTTTTACAAAAATACTTTTAAACGTATTTTTTTTTAACTAGATGGCGTTGGCATTTCCTAATTGACTACCTCTGAGAAGAAATACCGAAACTAACTCAGGAGTCAAGGTCTATTTTAGGAATCAAGGTGTACCCTACTATACTCTTCCGCCCACTTCTTCGGGGAATACAGGTTGGATATAACTAGGTCTGATAGTATAGTGACTGCCTCGTTGGTCTTGTGGTTGCTAAGCGAGACTGCTGAGCACGAGGTCCTGGGTTCGAATCCCGGGTCGGGCAAAGTGTTATTGGGTTTTGCCATTAGGTAATTCTCAGTAGCAACACGGAGTCTGGATTTGTGCCCGGTTGATGGCAATAGGCTCGCCCCCTATTACATTCGGACCTAAAAAACATAACTGGTGAAATGTGGGTGTACGATATGTGCACGTCTGCCTACCCCTTCGGGGAATACAGGCGTGATGATGTTATGTTATGATCGTTCAAGAGAATTACATAAAACCTCTTTTTCGCTTTATAGTCTGGCAAATATAGGTTCCCATCAATTACCTTACCCGAGAAATAAACCTGTACTGCCCAATGAATGCATTCTACTGCACTTAGTGTTACAACTTAAAAATTGTTTGTAAATATCATACGGAAATCAGTTGCCAACAGGTAAAACTGCTTTTGCCATCTTAGTTAAAAGGGAATAAGTTACAGAGCTTGGTTAGCGAAAAACCAACTGTATTACCTCCATGTAAGGTCGGAATTAAATTGCTTTTGTGTGACATGTGATGTTTTTTATTGCGTTATAAGTGTTTATCCGTTGAACTGGCAATATTGCTTAAATCTGAATTTGACTGGTTTAGATTGGTTAAAGGTTATTTAATAAGGGTTATTTCGCCAGTTATGTTATGGCTCCCAATGTGATAGGGGGCGAGTCTATTGCCATCACCAGACGGGACACGTCCACTGTTGAACAAAGTCCTTCTGGCCTAGAATTGACCACTTTTCCTTCCGTGGGTGTCGTAAGAGGCGACTAAGGGAAAATCCAGAAGAAGGGCTATTTTCTGTAACTTCACCACTAATACTGCGATCTCCAAGCCGCTTGCCAAGCGTGGGGATTATGGCAACACCCCGGCTTACTTAAGGGGGAGGCCTTTGCTCAACAGAGACGTCTTCCAGCTGATGATGATGATGAGTAGCCTCGTCTCACCAGAGAAACATCATTAGCATTATTAGGTGATACTGAAAAATAATGAATAAGGCGAAAGAAGTATATCAGGATCGTAGCAAATGGAAATCCGTGGTCTCTGCCCACACCTCTAGGAAATAGGCGAGACTTGACTGCCTCGTTGGTCTAGTGGTTGCTAAGCGCGACTGCTGAGCACGAGGTCCTCGGTTCGAATCCCGGGTCCGGCAAAGTGTTACTGGGTTTTTCCATTAGGTAATTCACGCAGCACGGAGTCTAGATTTGTGCCCGGTTAATGGCAATAGGCTCGCCCCCTATTACATTAGGACCTAAAACATAACTGGCAAAATGTGGGTGTGCTATATGTGCACCTCTGCCTACCCCTTCGGGGAATACAGGCGTGATGTTATGTGTATGTGTAATTGAAGAAACTAGGGAAATTCCCAACTCATTTTGAGAACACAAATACAGGCGAAACATTACCGCTTGATTAAACGATATAAGTTTCTTAGAAATGTAATTGTTGTGAAACACATGACGCACCGTATCAGGTGGAAACCTTGCAATTATAACCGACTTTACAAATGATGAAACATTACAGCCCTTGTTAAAATCAGTGGCAATTACACACACATCACGCCTGTATTCCCCGAAGGGGTAGGCAGAGGTGCACATACAGTACACCCACATTTCGCCAGTTATGTTTTTAGGTCCCAATGTAATAGGGGGCGAGCCTATTGAGTGGCAATTGCAGCAGAATATATTTTTACTTGCTGCGCCCCGCGATGTTACTCGCTACGTTTTTGGGGGTTAAAAGTAGCCTGTTTTAATCTCAGCAATCAGCAACCTCCATACCAAATTATATTCAAATTAATCCAGCCTTTTGAGCGTGAAGTAACAAACATACAAACACACTCGCAAATTATGGCATTTATAATATACTCCGAAGCAGCCAGAGTATAGTACGCCCTCATTTCGCCAGCTGTTATAGGGGGCGAGCCTATTCCCATTAACCGGGCACAAATCCAGACTCCGTGTACTATACGATCACTCCTGCTTACCCCTTCGGGAGATACAGGCGTGATGTTATGTTATATATTTATATATAAAATGGTATGTTGCATTTTCTTTTGTTTTTTTTAATACGACGCCCCACACTAGGAGTATCTCCTATATCGTGGGTGCATCACAAACATGAAATATCACATACACAAACTTGGGACAAACATCTAGTTTGCACAATGTTTGTCCTGGAAATCGAACCCGCAACTTTTAGCGCAGTTATTCAATCGCTTAGCCACTAACCTTCACTATAATTATTATATTATTATGTATATCTTAATTAATTTTCCTTATTGGTAAATTGTCATTAGGAATAAATAAATGTACACTGTAAAACTAAGTTACACACTTTTAAAATTGCCATAATTTTTAAGTAAATAAATAATAACATAACATCACGCCTGTATTCTCCGAAGGGGTAGGCAGAGGTGCGCATATAGTACACCCACATTTCGCCAGTCATATTTTTAGGTCCCAACGTAATAGGGTCGAGCCTATTGCCATAACCGGGTACAAATCCAGACTCCGTGCTACTTCTGAGAATTATCTAATGGAAAAAACAGTAACACTTTGCCCGACCCGAGATTCGGACACAGGACCTCGTGCTCAGCAATCGCGCTTAGCAACCACTAGACTAACGAGGCAGTCTACTAAATAAAAAGTAATATATTATTTCAAAGAAAGCTGAAAAAAATTGCTAAAAAATCTTTTTTATTTTAAATCTCTGACTTCAATAGTTTAGAAAAAAAATTGAAAAAAATGAAGTTCTTTGTTTTAAAAGCCCTGTAGTTATTTATTACACATTATCAATTTATTAAACCTATTGTTACACAATTATTTACTATTTAATTAACCGTAAAAGGGTAAAGAACTGTTACATTGTATTGAATAAGCCAAATAGGGATGTGTTGATAATAATATTGGTATTAATACTATTTATATTCGGCCGATATCTAGAGATACTTGGAAATACATATTGTTTTATAATAACAGCCTATAACTGTCCCACTGCTACAAAGGCCTCTTCTCGTATAGAGGAGGATTGAGAATTGATCACCACGCTAGCTCACTGCGGGCGATTTCAGATAATTAAATCCAGGTTTCCTCACGATGTTTCCCGTCACCGTTAGAATAACTAAGAAAGTATTTATAACATTGAAAAACTCACATTGATACTTGCCCGGGTTTGAACCTGCAATCTTGTGCATACAAATCCGGTATGTTAACCACTAATTATAAGCATTTAACATTATATCTTCCTCGGTCAAGTCGTTTTGTGGTTGCTAAGCGTGATCGCTGAGCAAGAAGCCCTGGGTTCGAATTCCAGGTCGGGCAAAATGTTATTAGGAGTTTCTGTTTAATTCTCAGTAGCACGGAGTGAGATTTGTGCCCGTCGATGGTTAGCTGATGATGATGATGGTTAGCTCTCCCCCTATTATATTGGGACCTATAATAGAAATATGGGTGCACTATTCCCCTATCTTTTTCATATATTTTCTCGTCTGGTGGTTAGAGTATCTTATACAGCCTACCCAATTGTCCTGCAGATGGTACGAGACGAGGTATCTGTCAGGACAGGTAAACTTCAACTCGTATTGACTATCTTCAATAGACCACTTCTCAGACCACCTACATTAGTTCTCATATAAATTATTGAACTCGGGACTTTAAAAGAGACTTGACCCCTGAGTTTGTTTCGCTATTTCGTCTCAGAGGTAGTCAGTTAGAAAATGCCGACACCATGTAGTATAAAAAAAGTGTTATTTTAAACTTTTTAACAAAAAAAAAATACCATTTAATTTTACTTTTTTCGTTAAAAAGGTTTAATTTTATATTTTTTGTAGCAATTATCAACCAATTATTACATGATTACATTAAGATTATTTTAATTGTTTTAAAACACAATAAGCATTCAAATCTGTAAATGAACAATAAAACACCCCTATTTTCCCACCCTTCGGATTGACTTGAGACTTGAGAATCTCCCCCGTTTTTTGTCGGTTAAAAAATCCCATTTTATATGCAGATATAAAATAATTATCATTATCCGATTATCTCTTCAGGAAACACAGCGTTATATACTTTATATTAAACTTTAGCTTAGAGCAGTGTTTCTTAACCTGCAGTTTGTGGGCCCCTGGGGGTTCCCGAGTATGTGAATGGGGTCCGCCATCTATGGACATTTGGTTGTCTCGTTTAAAAGCAGCACTAAGCAATATTAATACAGTTTATTTTATTTTATTTTTATGAAAAGTTATTTTTTTTGCTCTACTATAATAAATTGTTAAAAATTCATTCATATAATGTTTTACTAAGGGGGTCCTTGAAATTGTGCTTTTAATTTCTAAGGGTCCGTGGACTGAAAAAGGTTAAGAAACGCTGTCTTAAAGGAAACTTATTGACAATTTTAGCGCCTTACTTTTACTTGTCTGACGGGCCCTTATCTCTTAGTATGGCGCGATAGAACACTCGCGAAAGCTAAATGAATTACATAGCAACAGTACCGATAACTGTTATCGAATACATTAAAAAATATATTAATAGTTATGACATTTTTATCTACCTAGCGTAGAGAGGAATATACTTAGGAAAAAAAAGAGATTTTTTCTCACACAGCTTCACGAGATAACATTTTTTAAACATCGTCTCACGCTAGGAATTTTCCCTGAATCGTGGATGCGTTTCACAAACATGAAATATCACATACACAAACATCCAGACTCGGGACAAACATCAGGGGATCACACAATTTTTTTGTACTGTGCGGCAATCGAACCCACAACCCTTTGCACAGCAGTCTACTACTTAGCCACTGCACCAACCAGGCAGTCTATTAAAAAAAATTGTAATTACATTTTTTTTTATTTATTTATTGGTTTGCTTGAAAATGTTAAATGAACCCAATATAAATAAAATATAAATACATCGAAGATGTGTCAAATATAAGCTGCAAACATAGACAGGTATATGATTTTTTTTTTAAAAAATACTATAAGTATATTTATCTGACTTAGGAGGGTTATAGGAAAAATTAAAAGTATATTAGTAAGAGTAGAGTAGAAATAAATATAAAGTATATTAGTATTTTTTTAATGAACTTATCAATTTAATTATAAAGTCATTATTTCATCATCATCATTATCATCAGCCCGTTGCAGTGCTGGACATATTAAGCCTCTCCCAATATACGCCACCAAGCCCGACCTGATATTCATAATTTTTTAATAATTGAATTTTCAAACTTCCCCAAACTCGATATGAAAAAGCATTGAAAACTAAAATCTAAATAATATACAGTCAAAGTTTATTATAGCTTAAACCAACAAACTTTAAAAATTCGGCCAAAAAAACTCAACTCAAATATTCGGCCTCCAAAACCCGTCTCAATGGTATTCGGCGTGCAGTAGCTACATCCCTATACAAGTATGCCAATATGATCACGAAGAGGCGTTGTCTTATTCTTGTAAGATATTAAGTGCCAGGCACACGGCTCGCTAGCAAGAATATAAAATGAAGCAAGAATTAGGTGGGCGAAACTTTTTGATTAGTTGTTAAAATGATTTAACATTAACACATAATAAATCACCCCCATTTGCCCACCCTTAAAGTAGGTTTTTTTTTTACAAATTTATATGGGTACAATTTGAGGGTATACCATTGCTAATCACACTATCATCACACTAATAAGTTTGTGAGTGTGTTTGTATATTTGTTACTTCTCCACGCTCAAACGGCTCAACTGATTTTGATGAAATTTCATACGGAGATAGCTGACACTCTGGATTAACAAGTATGCTACTTTGTATCCCGAAAAAAAATGTGGCGGGTAACACCGCGGGGCGCAGCTAGTAAAAAAATAATTATCAAAATCGGACAACAATGTCTTTTCTTTTCTTTCTTTCTAGAATCAGTAACTAAATGTTAGCGCTAATACCCAACGTGCCAAAATGTGGTCAAACTATGCATAATTGTTTTATTATGTACCTAATTGTATTTTAGTATAATGAATTATTATTAATTAGTGGGCAACCGTGGGAAAGAAACGGTTAATTGTTCAACAGCTATTACAAATAGATAACTAGTTAGTGGGCGATGAACTCAGTAAAAGCTGTAATTGATGGATTATAAAAATAAAAGAATGATTTCATTAGCATGAAAATTATTTTACAAATATTTTGACAATGTAGCCAATTTTTAAATAGGTGATCGATAGACCATTCTTCTCATATTAAAGGCAAGGCTGTATTTTAGACAATATCTAAGCCGTTGGTCCTTCGCCTGATCTCTCTTTGGTCGTATCTAATTGTAGCATTTATCCCAAATGATCATTGACAGGGAATAGTGAGTGCACCTGAGTTTCCGTACCCTAGTAATTGGCGTGATAATTAATATTAGTTTTAAGAACTATGACAATAGATAGCGGTGTTAGTTTACCTTAAAAATCCTGAATGGCACTATTAAAATTTCGCATATCTTATGAGGTCATTGTACTTTGTTAATAGTAGTTATCAATGTATTTCTCATTGAGTGGTTTTATTGATAACCTATTATCATCCTTGTACTCATCGCAAGAGCTACAGAAGTGGTAAACAGGGTATAGCGTCTTATCAATGGACCAACCTTACTAAAGGCCTTTGCCCTACAGTAGGACAGTTACAGGCAGTAGTATTATTCTTACATCTCTACATCTTATGTATATAAAACAAGGCTGGGTTAGTTATACCATTTATAACTTAAGAACGGCTTAACCGAAACCGAAACGCCCCGAATAGCAGAATAACTATTGAAATCATGAAAAAAAAACAATTTCAAAAAAATCACGGACAAAAGGTAGCGTGACGTTTACCGGGTCCGGCTCTAATATTATAAAATAATCTATTCTTAGACACTAGCAAGACGAATCAAAAGGGTAAATCAAATTCTTGCAAACCCACACATTCTTGCAAACAGACCGTGAGCGGTCACCTTAACTTTGACTTTCGCACGCATATAACTTGGCGTAAGAAAATCGCAACGCATTGCAAGTTAACGTGCGCCGGCGCACAGACGTACGTTATTTGAGTATTATCAAACTATTGACAAACTTTCTAACAGAATCTTCGAGACATAGTGAGTGTTGTGTTTATCTTGTTCAACTAACAGTGTTTTTTAATTACACGAGATAAGATATTGAAGAAAAGTGTTAATTGTTCATAGTTTTAATAGACTTAAACTGTGTTGTCGTCTCTTAGTGTTGTAAACAAGAAAGCTTGTTCCTGGTGTATTTTATTTGACCCTGCCGCAAAATTGTGGAAAAAGGTGGGTTTTTTATTATATATTTTTTAACATTTTCTTGACATAAATAAATATGACAGACAGTTTTCATTGACAATATAATCTATCTATTTGATGCTTTTTAACTTTTTATATTTTGTATTAGATTTAAGTTGTAAATAGTTGTAAAATAGTTATAATAGTAGATCATGGTTTATAATATGACAATACAGACTTAATTTAAGTCTAGCACCAAAAGAAAAAAACATCGTGAGGAAACCTGGATTTAATTATCTGAAATCACCCGCAGTGAGCTAGCGTGGTGATCAATGCTTAATCCTTCTCTATACGAGAAGAGGCCTCTGCCCTGCAGTGGAACAGTTATAGGCTGGTATTATAATATATTTTTTATGGTTACGGCGTAGGGTTATACCCTAAATGAATACCCGGTAAATACCGAGGGGTCATTAGTTTGAACCCCAGTTGTGTTGTCCAATTTTTATTTATGTAGTTATGCTTGGAGGGGTGAATGAAGGATATCTATTCTCTTAAAAAGCGAATTATAAAAGGCAATAAACCCGTTCATGGCGATCCTTAAAATAGCTCATACCTAGACCCTAATTTTTTGTGACAAAACGTCGCTACGCTAGGGGGCGAGCCTATTGCCATCAACCGGGCACAAATGCTGCTACTGAGAATTACCTAATGGAAAAACCCAGTAACACTGCCCGACCCGGGATTCGAACCCAGGACCTCGTGCTCAGCAGTCGCGCTTAGCAACCACTAGACCAACGAGGCAGTCAATAATTATGCCACATAATTGCATCATTATAGTATAATATGCAATAATGATGCAATTGGCAACAATAATATTGTTGTTCTCAATCCTACGTTGGATCATACGTTAGCATTAACTATAGCATCTATTATGTTACACTGCTAAGCTGAAGGACCAAGGTTCGATTCTCAAGTTAGAAATTACTATTGACTTTTTTCTGTCAGAAAATTCTCGGTTTCTTCACGGACGTGAATTAAGGTTCGATTCCTGAGATTTCTTTTTATTTTCTAATCCTTCCCCGTGTGGGAATCAAACCTACTACCGTTAGCGCAGCGGTCCAATCGCTTAGCCACTGCGCCAAACAGGTCGTCAAACTTTGTAATGGTAATAGGCCTTAATCCTCTGCCTACCCGTTCGTGGTTTACAGTCGTGAATACATTGCATCATGTAGATTGCCGATAATGATTTTATAATGTTTAAACTAAAATACTAATGCAATATTATGGAATGTACCATCTGTAATTGCAGGTAGAGTCAGTAACATAAGTTGTATAGTGGCTTAGTGATTGGACTGCTGTCCTGTGGTTGCGGGTTCGATACCCGCGCGTGACACATATTAAGGCGAACCTTAGATATTGTTCCAAGTCTGAAGTTTTGTGTTCGTGATATTTTTTTGATTTATCTTGGGTTTGATTCCCGGGTTGCAAAAAGTTATATTGCGTGAATCTAACAAAAAATTCTCAGTCATAACAGAGTCTGTGTTTCTGCCAGTTAATGGCAATAGGCTCGCCCCCTATTACATTGGAACCTATAACATAACTGGCGAAATATAGTTGCAATCTACACCTTTGTTTACCTCTCCTATGAATCCAGGCGTGATGTTTAGTTAAAAAACTTTCAGTTTAAGTTACTGTGGTTGCTGACTATACCAGCACAAGTTGCAGCAAAAAATCATAGCCATTTACCTTGAGATTGGCAAACTCATAAAAGTAATTTATCTAAAGGCTTCGACAAACGGGACGCGTACTTTGCGCTGGTTATAGCGCTACAGACACTAGCATCGAATGGTGATTATACTATACTATTTGACTGCCTCCTTGGTCTTGTGGTTGCTAAGCGCGACTGCTGAGCCTGGCCAGGTCCTGGGTGCGAATACCGGGTCGGACAGTGTTACTGGATTTTTCCTTTAGTTAATTTTCATTAGCTGCATGGAGTCTGGATCTGTGCCCGGTTGATGGCAATAGGCTCACCCCCTATTACATTGGGACCGAAAAAACATAACTGGCGAAATGTGGGTGTACTATATGTGCGCCTCTGGCTACCCCTTCGGGGAATACAGGCGTGATGTTATGTTTATTACGATAATATACTGTGACGACTACCTAATTGGCGCAGTGGCGATTGGACCGCTGTGCTAAGGGTTCGATTTCCGGGGCTAAAAATTGTGCGAACCGCAGAGCAGTTTAAGTTGTGAAAGCGAGACGCCTTATAACACTGCACGTAGCGGCCTCTCTCTTCCACAATTAAAACTGTCCTGCTTTAAAAGTTCATGGTAAGGGTGCCTTACTATATACAGATCACTGTCTATTTTACTATAATAACTTTCGTGAGCGTTATCCATATTATTCACTATATATTCCGGTTATACTCACGGGTGTATTCGGGAATGCCCGACTAGTTTCGGACTCGACCGGAGCCCTTATTCATGAGCTGGTTACGCGGCATACATTGGTATGCGGAGCGTTGCGCACGCAGTTCGGCTCGCGACTCTGCCGCGTAACCAGCTCATGAATAAGGGCTCCGGTCGAGTCCGAAACTAGTCGGGCATTCCCGAATACACCCGTGAGTATAACCGGAATATATAGTGAATAAGATCACTGTCCAGTGTGGAAGAGAGACGCAGCTACGTAAACTATTGCAGCGTCTCGCTTTCACATCGGAAAATGACCTGCAATGCGAGCTTATAGTAATCCCGCAGCTGTACGCACTACGCATGCGTGTAAGGTCAATAAAGTGACTATTTATAGCACGTATTTCCTGATTGATGTCTTGTACGGAACACGGGTTTCCAAAAAAGGGGTCGTATTGATTCCTGGTTCTACTTTATAGACATAACTACACATGAGTAAGATTCTTAATACCTTGATGCGGTCTGTCTGTTATACATTGATGAAACTACTGGACCGATAGTAAGCAAATTGAAAATGGAGATAGTGTAAATCATAGAGATGGACAAACAATTTTTATTAATAAAAAGTAAGTAATACTAATATAACATCACGCCTATATTCCCCGAAGGGTTAGGCAGATTAATGTAATTATTTATTGTATATTATTCCGGTTATACTCACGGGTGTATTTGGGAATTATAGTAAGATTGATTTAATTAATATTAAGACTGCCTCGTTGGTCTAGTGGTCGCTAAGCGCGACTGCTGAGCACGAGGTCCTGGGTTCGAATCCCGGGTCGGGCAAAGTGTTATTGAGTTTTTCCATTAGGTAATTCTCAGTAGCAGCACGGAGTCTGGATTGTGCCCGGTTGATGGCAATAGGCTCGCCCCCTATTACATCGGGACCTAAACACATAACTGGCGAAATGTGGGTGTACTATATGTGCACCTCTGCCTACCCCTTCGGGGAATACAGGCGTGATGTTATGTATGTATGTATGATTTAATATTAAGTAGTTTGTCCTTCAAAAACAACTTCATCCACACTAGGAATTTCTCCTGTATCGTGGGTGCGTTTCACAAACATGAAATATAACATATACAAACACCTAGACATCTGCGAATCACTCAATTTTTTGTCCGGAACAGGAATTCAACCCTCAACCCTAAGCGTAGCACTCCAATCACTTAGCAACTAAGCCAATGGGCCTTTACCATGAACTCTTGATGCAAGACAGTTTTCATTCAAGAAGTGAGATGCATTACACTGCTCGTCTCGCTTCCACATCGTATACTGTCCTGCCTTGAGTTCATGGTATGGGGGCATATCGTCAATAGAATAGAATAGAATAGATATCTTTATTTGCATTGAATGTAGGTACAATAATAAGGTGTTACATTTAATAACAGTTGGTCTAGTGGTTGCTAAGCGCGACTGCTGAGCACGAGGTCCTGGGTTCGAATCCCGGGTCGGGCAAAGTGTTACTGGGTTTTTCCATTAGGTAATTCTCAGTAGCAGCACGGAGTCTGGATTTGTGCCCGGTTGATGGCAATAGGCTCGCCCCCTATTACATTGGGACCTAAACACATAACTGGCGAAATGTGGGTGTACTATATGTGCACCTTTGCCTACCCCTTCGGGGAATACAGGCGTGATGTTATGTTATGTTTACATTTATATATGGATCCTTGTACAATTCTGCCTTAATGTAGCATGCAAACATTAGGTAATAGTAGAATATAAAATTGGAACAATTGTCAAGCAATTTTTGCTTTTGTAGCTCGTTTTACGATAGCTAGCGAACATCTGGCTGAAGCTGGATGTAACTGAATCATTGTGTAGGTCAAGAGCTAATGACATAATGACTAGTCCCCTACGACAAATGGGAGATGGATAGGGGAGATTGATGTGACAAACGTCAGAGCTAATATGGCTACGATATAGTTGCTGGCTGAAAAAAAAAAAAAAACAAGCTGGAAGCGACTGGATAGAGAAAACGAAGACGAGAAAAACCTGGAAGCTGTTGGGGGAGGCCTATACCCGCTAGGGGCCTTAACTAAGAATTAAATTTATCTTAAGTACCTACTTATATTTCTTTACTACTATATTTATGTTTTTATATTTGTCGCATCGAGGGTGGCCGAGGTGCGAAGCATTGGGTCTTCTTCACGATCCGACATTATTTTAAAATGAATGTGGGCACTGTGTGAGAACTCGAACGGAAATACGGTTTAAACTTTGAATATCTTTATTAAGGTATAGTAACAGAAGCAATGTCGAAACAAACACGTGCGTTGGTACCGAGCGTCTGCCAAGCTGTCCGCAATAGATAAAGCCAACCTCGGTCTCAGCTGCATCCCCTCTACCAACGATCGTGTCCAAGCGGTGGGGCGCGCTTGCGTTTCTGATCACGTGATGCTTAGTTGCGAATTGAATGGATAGATGGCGCTGTACGTTGTACAGTAGCGACATCAATCCACGACATATTTTTATTTGTAAGTTAAGGAAACAAAATAAAGGCTTATTATTATTATAGTTGCTGGCAACGTTGCCACATATTTTGTACACGACTTCCCAAAAATAAGAGTTTAATGTTTTCAAGGTTCATGTATGTGAGTTTGTTTACTCCACCATAACTTCTGAATGCGACCTGACCTGAATGACGACCTGATTAGCGCAGTGGCTAAGCGATTGGACTGCTGCGCTGAGGGTTGCGGGTTCGATTCCCGCACGGGGCAAAACTTTGTGCGAACCACAGATGTTTGTCTCGAGTCTGGGTGTTAGTGTACGATGCACGACACAGGAGAAATTCCTAGTGTGGGGCGACGTTTTTATTAAAGAAAAAAAAAAAAGAATGCCTAAACAGATTTTGATGTATCGAGTGTCGTTTGAATTCTTACACACACACATAAACACTCACACACACATAAATACACCCTCTCTCTCACACACACACACCATAAATATGATCTCATACATGCATGATTCTAAAATGATTTATTATAACTATGTTTGTTAGTATTAGGACATAAAAGTTTATGTAACAATCTGGGCGAAGACACTGACTCCTGTAACACAGGTTATAAACCTAGCACGGGTGTCAGGGTTCCACATAACTGTATCTACCTCCTTTTATGTCAATATTTTTTTTATTATTTATTAATATTCTTATACTACCTTAAGTAACATAGGTTATAAAAAGAAAAAACACGATTGCCATGTCAAAAAATATACTAAAAAGTAAAAAAATAAGTTCCTTCGCAGTCGGAGGACCTCTTAGATAAGACAGTGTTCCACAGAACGGTCCCTTTTAAATTATCAATTATATATTTTTTTTTTAAAAACGTCGCCTCACACCAGGTATTTTTCCTGTATCGTGGGTGCGTTTTCAAAACATGACATATCACATACACAAACACCCAGACTTAAGACAAATATCTGGGGAACAAACATATTTTTGTTCCGAGCTAGATTCGAACCCGCAACCCTTAGCTCAGCCCAATCGCTTAGCCACTGCGCCAATCTATGATAATATGGTATTAGTTACCAGTTACTAAAAACGGTGAAGGAAAACATCGTGAAGAAACCGGCACACCTGAGAGATTGTTCAACGGTGTGTGTCGCCATGTCAGAGGGCTACAGGCGGTTTAAACTCTGACACCAGGTTGTTTATCAATCATACGATAAGAAGAAGAATGCTATAGTAATTTTGTTTCTCAGTATTTAAATAATGTTTATTGTTTTAGACTCACCATGGACGTGGAAAACGCCAACTGCAAGGTGAAGGTCTCGCAGTGTACTGACATGGAGGTGCTGCCTATTGAGAGGCCTTTGAAGGTTGACATGTAAGTGCGAACCACTCCTTACCCCTTAATAAAATGGAAATCTGTGGTCTCTGCCTACTCCTCAGGAAAACAGGCGTGACTTTATGTATGTATGTCTGTACACAGACAGGAAACCGCACCCATATGAATGTGTGTGTGTTTTTGTTAGAGCAATGTTATTATCATAAAAAACATAATTTAAAAGCTGCATGGAACCCTCAGTCATCAACCGGGAGACGTCCACTGTTGACCAAAGGCCTCCCCCTTAGAACGCCACAATGAACGACAACTTGCCATTACCATCCACCGGTTGCTGTAACTCTGACGATATCGTCGATCCACCTGGTGGGAGGCCTGCCAACGCTGCGTCTTCCGAAAAACTGACGATAAAAGAGCATACTAGATTAGAAAGAATTAGTTTTGCTTCGTTTTTGAGTTGCTGTAACCGGTGGATGTTAATAGCAAGTTGTCGTTCATTGTGGCGTTCTAAGGGGGAGGCCTTAGGTCAACAGTGGTAGTCTTCCAGCTGATGATGATGCTCTTTTAAGTAAAAAAAAGATTTTTAATAATCACCTCAATTTTTTATAGTTACCCATAGTACAAAAAAAAATATTGGTTATATTCTTTCTTAATCATCTATCTTTATTTACAGTGAGATCACTGGCTTGGAGAAGTTGATCGAGGAGCTATACAGCGTGTTCTCTCACGACCACGTCAACGTACAGGATGTTCAGAAACTGATGGCCGGCTACAAGTCGAATCCTAAAGACTGGTTGAAATACGCCAAGCGTGATCGTTATAGGTGTGTTTCTCCTTCAATTTGATGTAAATTTAGGATATAAGTATCTATACTGTGTGTCGTATATATTTTAATGTTCTCCTGACCGAGTTTTACAGCGGCCTATCTGATCTGAGACTAGCCAACAACGCAGGAGATATTATAGTGCACAAGTACAGGTGCACTCCCTATTCCCTCACTCCCATAGTCCAGGATGGTGAGACATGACCTTTTACGTTTTTTAGTGCTCTAGAATACATTGAAATAAAATTAGATTTACATATTTTATGGCTGGAGAAATACCTTTTTCTGTACCTTAGCCGTGTGGTATCTAGCTTAGAATTGACTACCCCCTTTCCTCTCGTGGGTGTCGCAAGAGGCGACTAAGGGAAAATCCAGAAGATGGGCAGCAGCGTCGTCTGTAACCTCACCACCAATACTTCGATCCCCAAGCCGCTTGCCAAGCGTGGGGATAATGGCACCGGAGGAGGAGCTCTTTGTTCAACAGTGGACGTCTTCCGGCTGATGATGATATCTTATAAATTTGTTATTTCAGGTATACTAGAAACCTTGTGGACGCGGGCAACGGTGCGTTCAACATCATGATCCTATGCTGGGGGCCTGGCCATGCGTCAGCCATCCACGACCACGCTGACTCCCACTGCTTCATGAAACTTCTTAGTGGCAGTCTTGAAGAAGTCAGGTAAATAGCAAGAATACTAACTATTCCGTCGCGGGTAACGAGGCGATGAAATAGGTGTTACTGTCATATAAAACATAACATAACATAACATCACGCCTGTATTCCCCGAAGGGGTAGGCAGAGGTGCACATATAGTACACCCACATTTCGCCAGTTATGTTTTTAGGTCCCAATGTAATAGGGGGCGAGCCTATTGCCATTAACCTGGCACAAATCCAGACTGCGTGCTGCTACTGAGAATTGCCTTATGGAAAAACCCAGAAACACTTTGCCCGACCCGGGATTCGAACCCAGGACCTCGTGCTCAGCAGTCGCGCTTAGCAATCACCAGACCAACGAGGCAGTCAAATGTCAAAAGTATAGAGACGTCAAATGATAACGAAATGATGGAGAAAGGTGTTCCGACCTCTGAGTCCGAACTGCACTAGCCTTATATCAAATCGGTCAACAATAATACTTCCCAAGACTAAAAATAGTATCCTTTTCGAGTCTTCAAAATAAGCGAGTAACATATCTGTATTATATTGGGGTTTTACATTACTCATTGTGCTGCTAGCACGGAGCCTAGATTGACAATGGTTGGCAACAGGCTCGCCCCTAACATTGGGACCTATAACATAATTGGTGAAATATAGATGTATTACACACCTACCTGCCGGTGACATGTTAAGATCAGGCTTGATTGTTCTCATATCGTTACAACAGACTAGCTTTCGCCCGCGGTTTCGACCGCGTTAAGTAGACTATGTCCTTTCTCGGGTCTTAAAGTTTGTACATGTCAAATTTCATCAAAATCCGTCCAGCGGTTTACCGTCCAGCGTAACAGACAGAGTTACTTTCACATTGAAAATATTAGTATGGGTAACTAATTCAGAGCATCATTACTTAGACCCTAAAGGTCGTTGCACATATATCAACCCGGAGAGGGATCGTCACCGTATTGACTCGAGCCGTGCAGTATTCTTTGTATGAAACTCCAAAAGCACACTAATCGGAATCGTAACGTAATCACCTCGCCTCAAGACCGGCGAGCCGTAAGCGCGGCGACGCCAAGCGACGTGTCTGCAGCTGATCGTAAGGTTGACGCCTGTTTGACGGCGAGGCAAAAGGTGGTACGGTGACAATTCTTTTCCGATTTAATATGTCTGCTATAACCCTGAAAGTCCTCTCCAGATAAAACTGGAAGCTTCGTTAGAATAACGTCATACTGTCGTCATATTCACAAAACACAATGACGCAACTCTCAATTTAAGATTACGTTCATAATATTATCATGTTGATTGTTTGTGTTTCTTCAATGACACCACTGAGTTCTGACTTACAAGTCTCGATAAGTGTAATAGGGTCGTCCCCGATACCAGTACACTTAGATCGGGAGAGGAGATAAGTAGGACAGTGTCAAATTCTAAAGAACCAACTTTGTTTGGTCACTCATTACATCAGCTTATTGAAGTCCACTGACTGATAACAATTAGTTAACAGTTGCTAAAAAGAAAAACGTGAGGAAACCGGCACACCTGAGAGGTTTGGTGTGTAAAGCCGTGTCAGAGGCCTACAGGCGGTTTAAAATCTGACACCAGGTTGTTCATCAACCATACGATAAGAAGTCCACTGCTGGACGTAGGCCTCCCCCAGGGTACGCCACAAGGCCTAGTCTCCCGTTGTCTACTCACTACCAGTAACCTGGAATGCTAGGGCTGGGAATTGAGGGCTGTTTTCTTTGGCCACTCTTCATGGGGGGTTTTGGCCATAGAGCAGCATCAGCAGGCGTGTTGGCAACCGCAAAATAGTGGACGATATCTACACAGAGGAACGCTGCTGGCCATCCTCTCAGAAATATCACTTAGTCACCTCTTACGACACTGGAGGAAAGGGGGTGGTTTATTCTAGATTGGTAACCACTAACATGGTTACTCTGTATGCTCAAATTCTTTGGAAAAAACTAGAGAATATGAAACCGGTCGATTGAATTACGCCGGCCAATATTAACTGAGACCAATTTATTAAGAGAGATAAATTAATATTGTACACTTTGAGCAAATTCTGGTGCTCTGTCTTGTAGTCCAATGAGACGGTAGGTGAGCGATCAATGCTCGATCCTTATGTCCAATGAGAAGAGGCCTTTGCCCTGCAGTGGGACGGTTATTTGCCAGTTATTGTGCATTTGTCTTAAGGTCAAATGCATCTGGGGTCATTGTTATCGGTTCCTATAATTAACAATGCCTCCTTGCAAAGATAAAGTTCAAATAATATAGTGTCTAGAGGTCGCATGGCAGCGGTACAATTTTGACCGAAATTATGATAAAAAATTTAACTTTCTGAACTTCTTATCGACATAAACTTGAACTATTTGACTGCCTCATTGGTCTAGTGGTTGCTAAGTGCGACTGCTGAGCACGAGGCCCTGGGTTCGAATCTCGGGTCAGCCAAAGTGTTACTGGGTTTTTCCATTAGGTAATTCTCAGTGGCAGCACGGAGTCTGGATTTGTGTCCGGTTGATGGTCAGCTCGCCCCCTATTACATTGGGACTTAAAACATAACTGGCGAAATGTGGGTGTACTATAAGTCTACCTCTGCCTACCCCTTCGGGGAATACAGGCGTGATGTTATGTTTGTAAGTATAAAGTTGAACTTACCAAATCTCGCATATTTCAACCTTAATATTAGTCATTCTTCTTCTTCGTATAGTACATGAACAACCTGGTGACAGTTCAAACCGCCTGTAGGCCTCTGACATGGCTCCACACACCGTTGAAAAACCTTTTAAGTATGCTGGTTTCCTCTTCACATTTTCCTTCACAGTTTTTAGCAACTGATAACTAATTTATACCTAGTAGGCACATGAATTCGACAAGATATTGGTGCTTACCGGGCACAAAACTTGAGTCAAAACATCTTTGACTTGGCAGTCCAACGGTCATACCACACGGTTATCACTGATATGTATAAACACAGATAGTCAAGTTAAGATTGGCCGCTTGACCGATATAAATGCCTTATAAGTATAACATATAATTATAAACATAACATCAAGCCTGTATTCCCCGAAGGGCTAGGCAGTGGTGCACATATAGTACACCCACATTTCGCTAGTTATGTTTTTAGGTCCCAATGTAATAGGGGGCGAGCTGACCATCAACCGGACAAGAGACTCCGTGCTGCTATTGGGAATTACCTAATGGAAAAACCCAGTAACACTTTGCCCGACCCGGGATTCGAACCCAGGACCTCGTGCTTAGCAGTCGCGCTTAGCAACCACTAGACCAACGAGGCAGTCTCAGCCTAATAAATATTGCACTCAAATACCTACGGATTGCAATACTCATCCTTTATCAAGTTCATACCAATTAACCAAATTACGTTTACTAATTACTAATTACAATCAATTAACGTTCCACAGATACGAATGGCCTGAAAACGTTCAACCGGAAGTTATGAAGGTCTTAAACAACAACAAATCGAGAAGAAAATGCTGCTCCGAGAGCCAGGACCTGCCGGACGTTTCAGAACTGAACGTTGAGTGTCAAAATGACAGCTGTCAGAGTGACGTCTGTCAAAGTGACAGCAGTCAGAAAAATGGTTGTGATGGCGGCCATGAGAGTGAGGAGGAAGGTTACGATGTGAAAGATATGAAGGTGCGAGGGAGATCGAGGATGGAGATTAATGATGTCTGTTATATTAATGGTTAGTTTTTTTTATATAACTATTGTATATATATAATAAATGATTATATTATATTATTTATTGTTATACAACGCCTGATAGAGTTTTTAGTGTAAACTTATTTTACGCGTGCGTTGATTCTCGATTACAAAAAGGGTAATCAAATATTTTAAAACAATTAATTAGTATATGATATAAGAATGATAATGATGTACCCCATGTGTACCCTAACTATGATACGCCCTTCGAGGTATTGTGTACCAAAATGCACTTACAATTTTTAATATACTTGAAACGCCTACCCAAAATATATCACAATCACCGAGACGGAGTTTTGCTATCGAATATTATCAGGCACTGCTTTATTATCGAAATTATTCTTACCGCAGAGGCAAGCAAATATATATAACTATATATATAAGAAAAATAGGCATGTTCCTTGTTAGTGATAAATTGGTTATTGTAATACTACTGGTATTACCACAATTTCCAGTCAACGACCTAATGGACGCAGTGGCTAAGCGATTGGATTGCTGCGCTAAGGGGTGCGGGTTCGATTGATGTTATTTCTCCTCTTTTCAGACGCCCTAGGCCTCCATCGTGTAGAGAACCCGTCCCACGTGGACGGAGCTGTATCTCTACACCTCTACTGTCCCCCCTTCGACAGCTGTCGCGTGTTCGATGCCCGGACAAGCAAGCCTACCGAGGTCAAGGTCACTTTCTGGTCCATGTATGGGAAGAAGATTAATAGGGTTAGTATTTAAGTATTTTTAAGCAAAACTTTCCATTGTTAGGTTAGCAATTTTTGAATGGTGCTGGGTAATTCGTGTAATCCAGAAAGTAGTTTTAAAATAGTATTAGTATTTCGATTTTTTCTTTATTACATTGCTCAAAAAAAGGAATGTAATGTTTTTTGTAATTTTTTTATTCCACCATAACTTCTGAATGCCTGAACCGATTTTGATGTATGGAGTGTCGTTAGAATCCTTACATCATCGCGAGTAACATAGGTTGTAAAAAGTCCAAATAAATAAAGTTTATTACAATTAGACGATATTGAGCGTGTAGAGTTTATTACATTTTTGACTTTTATTTTCTTTATTTTTCTCTTTGTTTACTTTGTTGTCGCTTAATGAAACTCTGTAAATTAATTATTTTGTAGCCTATTTTTAAATGAGTAACCTTTGGAGTTTCTTGCCCGTTCTTGTGCAACCAGCGTTCTAACGTTTCACAAGCGCCTGTAATTGGTTTTCATGAAATAAAGACATTTTGAATTTTATTATTATTATTTTAAATATTGTTTTTTTTTCAGGTATTCGAGCCCGTTAACGCAGCAGACAGCCAGCAATAATGAGTGTACAATAAAATTAAAAACTAATTACAATACACTAGTATTCTAAAATATAAATTGTTGATTATTTTATAAAAATATACAAATAACAAGGCTATAATTAATATTAAAAATATTATAATAAATAGGTTTGTAATAAAAATCCAAAGTCCAGTTAATTATTATTACTATAATTAAGTTAAGATTGTTTTAATTAAGGGGTTATTAATAATCAAATTTTGAGGACGAAAATAATGCTTACCGCGCATGCGCGAACTGGGTTTTTTTTATTTTAGTATTTTATATATTTAATAATATGATTTGCATTGGAAATATATACATATATTGTATATTTTTTGTATTGTTGGTATCTATTAAAAAAGAAAATGTTATTAATGAAACATGTCCTAAACGTTATTTTACAAAAAAATAAAAAAATGTTGCTATTTTTTATGTTTATACAGTGCATTAAAGTAAAATTTAACCAACAGTGTAATTATTTTATTCTGAATCTAAATACATTAATTTTTTGTTCAATTTTAATCGAGACTAAAAACACCCTGTATACGAAATAAATATTGATAAAAATAATGTGCAAATTTTAGTGTTTTAGTCATTTAGTCTATGTACCTAACAAAAAATTATTTTTAGACCTTTTTAGAATAAGGATTTAATAATAAGACGAAATAAAATGAAAAATTGTATATTTATTTACATTTTTACAAATAAATATTATTTTTAGATAAAAATAAATTTTATTTACATATCCTATAAAAAACGAATTGTTTTTTTTCGATTAAGGTTTAACAGGCATCATTGTATAACAATAAACTTTTAAGATTGGAAGGTAAACATTTGACAAATAACAATATTAATTTTAAATTAATGAAAAATCTTAAGGTGTTCAAGGGAGAAAGCTTATCCAGCAGTAAGTCACATAAAAGCTGACGATGATGGATCAAAAAACCATGTTGAGTCAAAATGCATACAAAAGCAAATTTTATTAAAAAAAATCTCATCAATACATTTTAAATATTTTTTTTACAAATCAATCTTATAATACTAGAGTTAAGTCAATCTTCAGTTGATCATTTTCAAGGCAGTCATTACATTCTCATCAATTTTGTTCCATGGAACGAAAAGTCTGATGCCGTCATACGAGTCAGTGGCTTGGATATTCTCTCTGACACAGCCAGCGTTGCAGGCGAAGTCGCATGTGCTGGTAGCAGGGTTGAAGTGAAGACCTTCAGAGCAGATCACAAGAATTTGCTGGTTGCCGTTGCAGGCCCAGTACTTGTCGCAGTCGGTTTCATGAGCCCATGGCAGGACATTGCATTCAGTTACACATTTGTTGCCGCTGTCGTCGCCACCAGTGCCTGGCTCTTCACCGCTGCCATTGTCATTGCCGTCGCCTGGACAGGAACCGTCACAGCCTCCATCGCCACCAGGAGCTGCTGTGGTACTTCCACCAGGAGCCGCAGTGGTGCTTACACCAGGGGCAGCAGTAGTGCTTCCACCAGGGGCAGCAGTGGTGCTTCCACCAGGGGCGGCAGTAGTGCTTACACCAGGGGCAGCAGTGGTGCTTCCACCAGGGGCGGCAGTGGTGCTTCCACCAGGGGCGGCAGTAGTGCTTACACCAGGGGCAGCAGTGGTGCTTCCACCAGGGGCGGCAGTAGTGCTTACACCAGGGGCAGCAGTGGTGCTTCCACCAGGGGCAGCAGTGGTGCTTCCACCAGGGGCGGCAGTGGTGCTTACACCAGGGGCAGCAGTGGTACTTCCACCAGGGGCGGCGGTACTTCCATTGCCGTCACCGCTCTCACAGCCAGCATTCTCAGGGTAATCGCATAACTACAAAGAGAGAAAAAATTGTAAAATATTACATTCGTAAAACGTATAATGTCTGCTAAACTAAGACTTTAACAGAAACGAATAATTATAAGTTTATAATGGGGGCGTGAGAGTAGAGCCCTTTGAGCCTAACCTAACGTATGTACATCTGATGCACCCTGGGCGGTCAACCTACCGAGATTGACCGCCCAGGGTTCTTCTGCTGATGTTAGAGACCATCTTAATTGTTGTCTAGAACATTTGTAAATAGGCAAGAAAACTTGGACTATTTTACGTAAGTTCTGTTATAAGATTTTACTCTTTGATATAACGAGATCTTTATTAGTTGAAAGCCAGTGGCCTTTCTCCTCAGGAACTAGTATTGTACAAATTAAACATCACGCCTTCTCCTTTTCCCAAACGGACAGGTACTAGACCCACGTGATAGATCCCAAAGTAATAGGCGAACCTTTTGCTATTACCGGGGACAAATCCAGATTCTGTGAACCTATTGTATACAGGGAATTACCTAATGGAAATACCTAATAGCACGAGGCAGTTATAAATTAATTCGGTAATACTCACAGACTCTACAGGGTTGAAGTGGAGACCAGCGGGACAGTTCCTCACAACTTTGTCTCCGTGGACGCAGTAGTAGAATTTATTGCAGTTCGTCTCGTGGGGGAGATGGACAGTAATATCAAAATCAGCTGGACATCCATTGGGGAGAGTCTCGATGGGTTTGTCGTCGCAATCGGCGTCGTCACCAGTGCCTGGCTCTTCACCGCTGCCATTGTCATTGCCGTCGCCTGGGCAGGAACCGTCACAGCCTCCACCGCCGCCAGGAGCGGCAGTAGTGCTTCCACCAGGAGCGGCAGTGGTACTTCCACCAGGGGCAGCAGTGGTACTTCCACCAGGAGCAGCAGTAGTGCTTCCACCAGGGGCGGCAGTGGTACTTCCACCAGGGGCAGCAGTTGTGCTTCCACCAGGGGCAGCAGTGGTACTTCCACCAGGGGCAGCAGTGGTACTTCCATCGCCAGGGCAAGATCCATCACAGCCGCCTCCGTCACCAGGAGCTGCAGTGGTACTTCCACCAGGGGCAGCAGTGGTACTTCCATCGCCAGGGCAAGATCCATCACAGCCGCCTCCGTCACCAGGGGCAGCAGTGGTACTTCCATCGCCTGGGCAAGATCCGTCACAGCCGCCTCCGCCGCCAGGGGCAGCAGTGGTACTGCCATCGCCTGGGCAAGATCCGTCACAGCCGCCTCCGTCCTCACCAGAAAGGCTGCAATTTGCTACTGAAGGCCAGTCGCAACGCTGTAAAGAGAATAGAATAGTTATTTTTTTGAGAAATCATAAGAGAAGGGACTTCAGAAGGGGTCGCCAATAAGTGGCAAAAAGATACATAGAAATAGAATTGAATAAAAAATTTAAGAGATTGATAGATATAGATAATGGTGTTATAGATTACATAGACAAAACATTAGCAAGCTCCACACAAACATCGCCATCATTGCTTTTTTTTCTATTCAGCTGGTATTTCGGTTAGCAAGGATAGAAAGACGGTAAGTCTATATTGTTATTGTTATTATAAATCGAAATTTACCACGTTATCTACTGGAATTAAATTAATGAAGGGAAGTATTGCGATATGCTTGGAAATTGATAAAGATCTAAAAAAAACATGCATTGATTTACAATAATTTCTTATCTAATTAGTGATAAATTATAATTTTACATTGTCGGCTATTGTGAATATGTGTTAATTTTTAATTAGTGTTAATTGTTCAGTTGCAAAGTATGCTGATGTCTTTAATTTGTGGTTTACAATGTTTTTTAATATAATTTCTGTTTTACAAGTGGTAAGGAAGATGCAGCGTTGGCAGGCCTCCCACCAGGTGGACCGACGATAACGTCAGTTGCGGGCAACCTGCCGCAAATTGCCGTCCATCGTGGCATTCTAAGGCTTTGTTCTTTTTGGGCTTGTAGAAGGTGAGTTAAATTTTACCAGATTTTTAGAGATTTTCTATTATATTTTCAAGACAAACGTAACGAACACCACGCTTGTTTTTCCTAAGGGGTAAGTAGAAGTGTATACCCATATGTCGTAAGTCATGTTATAGGTCCCAATGTGAAGTCATGAAGAGGCTAGTGTATCTCTACTAGTATACCCTTCGAGTTCGGCCACATATTTCGTTTTGACAAGTCCAATAGATTTAAATGATGCTAGATCCCGGAAAATGTGTTATTTTTTGAGGAACTGCATTTAATATGTTTATTTAAAATTAAGTATGTAAGATTTTTTTTTGTTTTTTTTTATCGATGTATATTAAAATATGTGGTATATTATCATTTATCAGTTTTAATGTAGATGTATATAAGTAATATTTAATATTGAAAAAAAATTGTGAATAGATTAATAGAAAAAATTAAAAGAATAATAATTTTAATCTACATTTATACACGATTTGTCTCTCAATTATTATTGTTGTTAAATGTTTGTATGTTTATTAATTAAATGAAAACTTTTTATATATTTATTTACAGAAAATAAACTAATAAATACCGTGTCTTACTTATTTAACCTCTCCTATTCCATTCCAGATTCCCGTATTCATAAAATATTTTTAATAAGTTAAGTTAAGAAAAAAAATCAAAAATAAAAAAAAAATTGACATATTAGGAAAAATTTCATAAAAAATAAAAATATTTTGGCATAATAATAGTGAGAGACCAGACTGGTTTTTTTTTGGTTTTAGTCACGTCAAATATAATTTAAAAGTCGTTGAACTTAAATTGAATCATGTCGTATCGAAATCGTGTCGTCGAATTTAAATGTCTTATGCAAATAATTTTGCAATCAATTAAAAATTGTCATTGTTAGAGTGAAAGAGACGGTAATATCGTTCTATCTCTTTTTCACTTTAATCTTTATTTATATCTCAAACCGTCATATCATTACGCTAGTATTTTATAATAGGTTAGCCAGATTGACCGCGTTATTAATCGCAAGCGCGCCATTAAAGTCTCGGGTTCGATTCCCGAGTAAGGTGTTGGTACCTTATTGCCAGACAGTATGGAGTGATAAAAACCCGGGCAATATCAAAGGAACTTAATCAGAACGAATTATATTTTCTTATCAGAAATAAACAATTATATTATCTATAAAGGTATTATCGCCTATATCTACATGCAGTATCAATTATATTAGGTATGCTTATACACATCTGTCTACCCTAGTTTAATATAGAGGCGTGAATATACCTAATAGATGTAAATGCCTAACTTATCAAATCTATGAACAAAATCACAGCCCGCTTCCTGTTTCGATAATCTATTAGTTTCAATAGATTACATTGTAATAAATACATCAATTATGATTATGTCTAATAAATTTGATTTATATCTTAGTTATTAGAAAAACCTAGCACGCATGACTGTACGAATTCATGTGCGTAAATTACTTATCAGTAGCTTTAAAAGAAGGGAAAACATCGCGAGGAAACCGGCACACCTGAGAGATTGTTCAACGGTGTGTGTCGCCATGTCAGAGGCCTACAGGCGGTTTACACTCTGACACCAGGTTGTTCATCAACCATACGATAAGAAGATTAGAAAATACCTATTTGATATTGAGTTTATATAGAAATTACACGAGGAATTACTAAATTTGTACCTACTTTGGCACTAGACAGTCAACCTCGCTACCATCCTTCTTGAAGACAACCTCTTCAGAACCACCAGTTTCAGATGACTATTGGTTTATATCAACGATAAGGACACTCACCATGAACTCTTATAGCAGGACTTAGACAACCACAACGATAAAGATCTTGGCAAGGAAGCTGATCAAATTCAAATTCAAATTCAAAATGTTTTTATTTCATATAAACCTATTACAGGCGCTTATGAAACGTTAGGATGCTAGTTGCACGGTTCCAAAATGTCATTCCAATGGAGAAGAACCGGCAAGACCGATGTGGGAGCGAGACGCCTGGAGATGTATTGCTGCGTCTCGCTTCCACAGCTTATACTAAACCTACTGTTTTAGATGAACTTATACGCGATTGCCTTGTTGGTCTAGTGGTTGTTAAGCGCAACTGCTGAGCGTGAGTCCTGGGTTCGAATCTCAGGTCTTGTCAATTGTTACTAAGTTTTATCTATAGGTAATTCTCAGTAGCAGTACGAAGTCTGTATGTGTGGCATGGATGGCAATAGGCTCGCCCCCTATTACATTTGAACCTACACCTAATAGATACTTATTTTTTGCAAGTAATAAAACGTGTATGAGGAATGTGATGCGTGTGAATGAAGCAAAAAAAGTATGCCAGGATCGTAGCAAATGGAAATCCGTGGTCTCTGCCTACCCCTCCGGGAAACAGGCGTGATAAAAAAAAAATGATAAAATGATTTTATTTCTGTAAATAGGTTTAAAAAAAACACTTTTACACGTCATTTTTTAAAAACTAGATGGCATCGGCATTTCCTAACTGACTACCTCTGAGAAGAAATACCGAAACAAACTCAGGGGTCAAGGTCTCTTTTAAAGTCCAGCTTGGCGTGGCTTTATGTATGTATGTATGTAATACGACGACCTGATTAGCGCAGTGGCTAAGCGATTGGACTGCTTCGCTGTGGGTTGCGGGTTCGATTCCTGCACGGGGCAAAACTTTCTGCGAACCACATATGTTTGTCTCGAGTCTGGGTGTTAGTGTTTGTGATATTTCATGTTTGTGAAACGCACCCACGACACAGGAGAAATTCCTAGTGTGGGGCGACGTTTTAAAAAAAAAAAAAAAACGTCCCCAGTATAAGTTAGTATGATTTCTTGATGAAGTCATGCGCAGTTCGTACAATACGATAGCATATCTCATTAATACCTTTACTATACTGAACAAATTCCTGGATTTTTTGTTATTGAGTTTTATCTTTGATGGATACAGCTCACCTTGGCATACTTTGGCAATAGCAAAATGTATATTTTACCTATATTCTTGTAGCATGGAAACAAGGAGCTGACCTGATTGGCGAAGTGGCTAAATTATTTGAAGGTGCGGAACCATAGATGTTTGTCCCGAGTCTGGGTGTTTGTGTATGTGATATTTCATGTTTGTGAAACGCATCCACGATACAGGAGACATTTCTAGTGCAGGAGGACGTTTAAGAAAAAAGTAACCATGGAACCAGACACAAATTTACGTGATTTATACCCATAGATATAGTTTATTGGACAGTGTCATAGACAATTTTTTATCCCATAAAAACACGCCTTCTGGGAGAATTCCTACTAAACAGAACTTCATTTAAGTTAAAAACTAACATGCTTACCTATTTACAGTTCATGCAAGCGATTTAAAACTCTATTCTGTCGGCATAAGGATAGCATTAAACGCAAAAACATATTTACAAAACTAACTATTCAATGCATCTTTCATATGCCGTAATACTAAAGCAGTAAAGATCAAAATTGGTTGAACGGACTGCAATTACGAGCTCGCTAAAGTTTTAATGCAATTTTGAAATAGCTTATTTAAATGGTAATATAAGAGGAAAGAAAAAGTAAAAGATTGTATTAGTAATATTAATGTATTGATAATCAAAAAGTTTCAAGATAATTTTGGGTCCAAACAAAATATTTTGGGTGATTGATAATCAAAATTTCCTCAGATCGAACCTCATACAATATACAATCTCTGGTTAGAACTCAAGCTAGAAATTATCGCCTTAAAATTGGATTAAATCCACAAAATTAAACTGGAAAAGATATTTCAAAAGAAGGGGAAACCAAAGTGGATAGAATCGAATAGAATATTAATTTATTTGCTCAGAATGTTGGTATTTACAATAGGGTAGTTACAATATTATTTATAGATGGTATTAATTAGGAAGAAAACATACAAGTTACTGCTAAAACAGGTCCTGAATTCTAATATTTGGAACTAATGAAATAATGAACGTATCAGTTTCAATATCAAATCTAAAGCAATAGAAAGTATATATTTATATTTAAGAAATGTAAATAACCTTGTAAATAAAAATTTCAAGATTATAATAAATTAAATAATTGAAAGAACAAAGGAAATATCGAGAACCATTCACCATTGTATCTACCACAAGTTACAGAAATAAATAATGTGAAATGTTTCAAAATACGGCTCATCTGACAATGTAAGAAAATTGTCATAGGAGTCGAATTTGCTGCAAACTACAGATTTGAGTTGATCACCTTAACTGCTTGTTGCCATGGCAATAACAAACAATTTCTATGGTATAGTTCCCGACACGTAAAAAGAACGCTGAGCGACTGTCAGCGACTGTTGGCACTCGGATATCGTCGCTTCCTATGGTCCTAGGCTATTGTGGTTTATAATTAAGTATAATTGTTTTACTGTAGAATCATTAACACTTAAATAAAACACTTTGGAATGGACTAGAATTCAAAATATTAAACAATCATTTGCCAAGACTGCCGTGTAACCAGCTCATGAATCAAGCTCCGTTCGAGTTTGAAAGTACTCGGCCCCAAATACACACGTGAGTAAAATCGGCATACAGTAAATAATATGGTTCAGTCATAAAAGTTATTATACTAAGTTATCGGTCAGCGTTTTTAACACATTCAGCGCCACGTGTATAAGTCAATATACACCCTAGTTTGCCTCAGAGGTGCCTTGGCGCTGAACGTGTTAAGTGACGGGAACTTGTTAAAACACGTTAAAAGGCACTTGTGGTAGACACTATAGCAAATGAACTTAACAAGACACGCAGACGTAAATTGTGAGATAAGGTTTCGATTTCTTCTTCGTCAACAAGTATCTAAATGACAGACTCACCTGGAGCTCATAACTGAAGTGTGTTCCCGGAGCGCAGGGCATCGGCACCTTGTTTCCATGGACGCATTGGTAGAATTTGTCGCAGTCTGTCTCGTGGGGGAGGAGCTGTTCAATGCTGAAGTCAGCGGGGCAACCGTTGTCGAGGACATCGTCTCCACCGCCGCCGCCGCCGCCATTGTCGTTGTCGTTATCATTGCCGCCATCTTCAGGGGTACTGACACAGATATCTTCGTTAACTTTACCGTCGCATTCCACGTTGCTTGGCCAATCGCAGACCTGAAAGAAAGATTTTTTTTCAGTATTCAGCTTATCAATCCGTGCTTCAGACACTTGATCTGTTACTATTATATATACTGTCAAGTTTACTTTAGAGCCTGTCTATGTTATGTGTCCAAATAATTCAAAACCGCATCAGAAAAACTCAATAGTTTTAGACACTGAATTATGGACTTTAAATGCCATAGCCGAGCTAGTTAATAGTCAAACAAAACGATCATAAAACTAACCTGGATCAAAGGATTGAAGTAAAGTCCGGCTGGGCAACATTTCTGGACGGTTTTTCCATTGTCACACTGGTAGAACACATTGCAGTAATTCTCGCTGGGTATATTCCAGTGGACGCTGAAGTCATCAGGGCAGCCATTGGGCAGGAAATCGCAGTCTGGGCGAGTTACTATTGGTGATGGGGTAGTGGTGGATACTGGCACTTGGGTGGTTGTAGCTGCAGTGGTTGATGCTGCAGTGGTTGAGGCTGCAGTTGTTGAGGCTGCAGTAGTTGAAGCTGCAGTGGTTGAGGCTGCAGTGGTTGAGGCTGCAGTTGTGGTTGTAGAAGCAGCTGTTGTTGTGGTTGTAGCTGCAGTAGTAGTTGTTGAAGCTTGAGTAGTAGTTGATGGAGCAGGAGTAGTGGTAGTTGTGGTAGTAGTTGATGGAGCAGGAGTAGTGGTGGTTGTTGTAGTAGTTGTTGTTGTTGTAGCTGGAGTAGTTGTTGTTGTGATGGGGGCTTGTGTGGTTGTTGTTGTTGTAGCTGGAGTAGTTGTTGTTGTGATGGGGGCTCGTGTGGTTGTTGTTGGAGCCGCAGTTGTTGGTGCGTCAGTTGAGAATCCAGGCAGGTGGCATCCAGAGTTAGCGGGGTGGACACACACCTGTTAAAAATAAAATATATTTTAGCACATACTAATCTTAATATTACTTGAAGAATCGGGTGAAATCAAGAAAATGGTGCATACATTCTTGTAGCAAGATTTTGCCTGAAAACTAACATTGCAAGTTTAATTATAAGCTTGTCAAACTTACCATCAATTCCGCTGAGAATTCTGTTCCAGGCGCACATACTCTGGGTTCAATGAACTTCACGCCATATTCGCAGTAGTAGAACTTGGTGCAGTCATATTCGTGGGGCAAAAGGTAATGGACCTCCGATGGGGGGCAATCGGGGTGGTACTCGTGTAGATAAGCGTCTACATCCTCGAGTTGGGGGCGCGCTTGAGCTAACCCAAGGGCAGCCAAGAGAAGTAGGGTTTCTGAAAAGAATTGTAAAATTAATCAAAAACATAACATAACATAACATCACACCTGTATTTCCCGAAGGGGTAGGCAGAGGTGCACTTATAGTACACCCACATTTCGCCAGTTATGTTTTAGGTCCCAATGTGTGTTTGGGGGCGAGCCTATTGCCATCAAGCGGGCACAAATCCAGACTCCGTGCTGCTACTGAGAATGATCTAATGGAAAAACCCAGTAACACTTTGCCCGACCCGGATTCAAACCCAGGACCTCGTGCTCAGCAGTCGCGCTTAGCAACCACTAGACCAACGAGGCAGTCACAATGAAACCCAACCCTTATGTACGGGGAAGGCCTTTGTTCAGCAGTAGACGTCTTCCGGCTGATGATGATGAATATCATTTATCTATAATTCATTAAACTTTCTTTTATACTGTGATAGTGTCATATTTTGTTGGCACTTCACAAGATAGGTATATTTTGATAACTGAATTGATCGATCAATTAAATATTTTGTTTGTACGTAAAATTAATAGGTACGTGATGACTCACGCCTACAGATAAAGCAATTATAACGGAAATTAGAATTTAATCCGATAAGCTTAGTACCGATTAGAATATACCATGACTGTTCTTACTTACCTTTTAATTTAAAGAAATAATATTATGTCGCAATATATAGATAGTATTTTTGCTAGTTTTCTTCCTGAAAAATGGGGTGCAAATAGAAAGTATTGTGTATCATTATCGTCATCATCAGTCGGAAGACGTCCGAACCAAGGTTATTCACGCAAAATTATTGTGTATAATCTGTGTATTATATTATAACATGTTAAATACAAAAGGTTCTCCTGACCGAATTTCGGTCACGGCGGCCTGACTCAGCTGAGACTAGCCAACTACAAAGGAGATATCATAGTGCACAAGTATGCGCGAACACAGGTGTACTCCCTATTCCCTCACTCTCATAGTCCGATGGAACAGTAGACCGACACGACCGGACAGAGATCAGGCGCAGGACCAACGGCTCAACGTGCCTTCCGAAACACGGAGGGGTCTCGACATGTGAAAACGGTCACCCATCACAAGGCTGACCGCGGCGAGCATGGTTTAACCTCGCAGATTGACTGATTTGCACGGCAGCCACATAGCTTCAAGCCTTATGTTCGACACTACACTAGTAGGGACTACTTGGTATAATAAATCTATGGTACATCCGTCATATCCTGGACGATCAACTTCCCTACCACCCTCGTTAATAACTAGTCTACACCACTATGACTTGCTTTCATGACTATTAGAATTCTCACTTTTTTTTCATTTCCGTAATGTCACTAGATGCATTTAGATTAGACTTGGCTAAGACATTCGAAAAACGCAGCATTGGCAGGCCTGCCACCAGGTAGACCGACGATATCGTCAGAATTGCGGGCAACCGGTGAATGCAATTGGCAAGCTGTCGTTCATTGTGGCGTTCTAAGGGGGAGGCCTTTGTCAACAGTAGACGTCTTCCGGCTGATGATGATGACGAAGACCATCACTTGTATTCATTTGATTAATTGGAGGACCTTTTATGATATGCCAATTCAACTTGACGAACCCGGGATTTACAGCATTTGGATCACAAATAACCTAATTATCAATTGCAATGTTTGATCTTAGTATTGGATAAAGGCAAAGACTAATGAAGACTGCTCTACTTATATTTGAACTTAATAGCGAGGGAATGGATGAAGGCAAAGAACCCTGGAGAGTTGGAGACTGTTCCACTCATAAGGGCTGCGCCTATCAAGAAGCGAGAATGGGAGAAGATAAAACAGCGAAACAACACTCATTGGCAAGGAATGTGGCCCAAACATATATAGCTAAAATGGTTTCTAATCAAAATAAAACATAGATTGCAACATCTTTTTTTCTAAAACCTATGTTTGCTGGCTATATATAATAATATACTATAATTGTTCCACTGCAGGGCAAAGGCCTTTTCTCGTGTAGAGAAGGATTGAGCATTGATCACCACGCTAGCTCACTGCGGGCGATTATCATCGCGATAATCTTATAATAATTAATCACGATGTTTTCCGTCACCGTTAGTCATTGGAGTCTTAGAACAACTAAGAAAGTATTTATAACATTGAAAAAGTCACATTGATACTTGCCCGGGTTTGAACCTGTAACCTTGTGCATACAAATCCGGTATGATAACCACTAGGCCACCATGACAATTTTTAGTAGAAAATATTAATCATAAATTGATTGCAAAATAAAACGATATATTTGGGCCGTTAGAATATTTGGGCTATAATCTCTGTCAGTGGGAGTATTGAAAGTGATTGTAAATATACAAGAGAATATATCACTGAAAATTGAGCTTTTAAACACTATAAAATTAATAATACAATGCAAACAATAAAACTACTAAATTCACAATTAGAAGATGATTTTCCGAATGACGAAATTATGAAAATAGGAGCATATTCAAATAAACAACTCGATGAATTAAAAACAAATTATCTTCCACCAGAAACAATGCAAAAACTAAACTCACTTATCATTCCTTGTCTTGACAATATGTTTTACTAGATAGCACTCGCGATCACTGTCTACAAATTATGCTATACAAACCACAGGACAATCACATAATATATATTGTATACCCCGTATCATTGGTGATAATGATTGATAATTGGTGATTAGAACAACCAAATTATTGTAAACACATGTGACACCGTTTTTGGGATCCCTAAGTGTTAAGGAAAAGCCTTTGGATGATCTCACCTGTATTTCTAGAGCAGTGGTTCCCAACCAGTGGACCTTCGCAGAATATTTCGAAACCGAAGCTAAAGTTGATCAAATACTGATATATATAAAACTTTTTAACTTAGCAACTTTTTAGCAAGAATCCTAGTAAAATTTTAGAAGAAATCCAGGAAGAACTAATTGAATTTCAAAATGACGCATTACATGTAACGACAAAAGGGCGCGTTTGAATTTTACCTAAAAGGGAGAAAAGGGATTTGATCAACAGTAGACGTACCCATACAGCCATCTTTGACGATTTGAGTCGAGCCTTTGACTTCCAAACTATATATTTTAGTACCCTTTTGTATACAATCGAATAGGGATTCTTCAAGGTAGTATTTAGGGCCCCTCCCTCTACTCATAGGTTATTTTGTTTCTTCGCCTACTATCACAGACTACGTCCTTGATGATGGGCCCTTTAACATAACTGGCGAGATGTGGGTGTATACACCTCTGCCTACTCTTTGGGGGATTATAAGCGTGATGTTGATATTATATTGCCTCTTCTCACACACTGAAGGAACGAGAACTATTACGCTTTTGGGCTAAGGTGTTTGGTTACCTACAAAAAGTTGTTGGTTTTCGATTTACTATCAAAAACGTTTGTCATTTTTATAGCAATGGCCACAAAACCCCTGGAGGGAGTTGGTTAGGGGGAGAGTTCGAAAATCGCTCAGTCGTGCCGATATCCTCACGATGTTTTCCTTTACCGTTTTTAAGCAACGGATAACTAATTTCTATTTCGCACATGAATTCAAAAATACATTGGTGCGTATTTATTTATTTTTTATGTATTTATAAAATAAAACTTATATACTAAAACATTGCCCCACAAAACCGTTTACACAGTTTGTATGCGACCTTTGACTTGGGAGTTCAACTTTCATACCACTTATAGCTCTATGGCGATTAGAAATATACAGAACCATTTAACTAGGCTACTTAATTTAATATATTTGAATCAATAATACGATTGTATGTTTCCATTAAATTTGTATTATAGTCCATATCTCAATTGATATCAGCTGCAGATATTATAATCTTCGTTAATACTTCGATAGTTATTTTGGAAAGGAAATGAACGAGAGATTAACGTTCTATGATTGTCTTTGTCTTAGAAACCATTCATGAATTGTCTTTTTCTTACTTCCATCGATACTAATATTATAAATGTGAAAGTAACTCTGCCTGTCTGTTACTTAGCATCCATACTTCTCCATTCATACATTATAAATGTTAAAGTAGCTCAGTCTGTCTGTTACGCCTTCACGACTAAACTTCTGGACGGATTTTGATGAAAATTGGCATGCAGAAAGTTTGAGACCCGAGAAAGGACATAGGCTACATAACGCGGGGAAAGCCGCGGGTAAAAGCTGGCTACTTATGTATCACACTTGTAAACTCTAATAGGGTTTGCTTGAGTATAAAGAATACATAAATTTCGCCATTTATAAAACAGGTCCAAGTGTGTTGCCAGTGATGACGTATTACTCCGAAATGTGGTCGCTAACGATTGGCCTTTGGAGAGGCTGATAGTCACTCAACAAGCTATGGAGAGAGATTCTTCGTGCGACAGGATCCGGAATACGGAAATACGCCAAAGAACTAGAGTCACCGACAAAGCTCGAATAGGATCCGGAAAGCTGAGAGTCACTGGCATAGCTTAAAGAATAATATGCAAGTTGAAGTGGCAATGGGCAGGCTATATCGCTCGTAGAACCGGTGAACGGTGGGGAAGAAAGGTTCTATAGTGGCGACCACTAACCAGAAGACGAAGCGTTGGCAGGCCAGGTGGACCGACGATATCATCAGAGTTTCGGGCAAAAGGTGGATTCAAGTAGTAGTAGGGTAGTTCATTGTGGCGTCCCAAGAGGGGGGCCTTTGTTTAACAGTGGACGTCTTTGGGCTGATGATGATACAGGTCTCAATGTAATAGGGGGGGGCCAGCCTATTGCTATAGGCCGGGCACAAATCGAAGTTCCATGTTGTTTCTACGAATGGCTTTATGGAAAACTGTAATGACACTTTGCCCGGGATTCGAACCCAGGACCTCAGTCACAGTAGTCGCGCTTAGCGACCACTAGCTAACACTATTGCATTGTAGGTATACAATTGTAGAATTTTGTGAAAAAAAAAAGATTTTTTTTTCGCTTTAGGAGATAGCATCATCATCATCAGTCGGGACACGTCCACTATAGAACAAAAACCTCCCACTTGAAGTGTGTGTGGGGGGGGTGCAACATTCCCCACGCTTGGCAAGCGCCTTTGGGATCATAGTAAAAGTAACAGAAGACGCTGCTGCCCATCTTCTGGATTATCCATTAGTCGCCTCTTACGATACCCACGGGAGGAAAGGGGTTTAATTCTAGGCCGGATGCCACTCAGCCAGGAGATAGCAAATGATGCCCTTATCATGAATCTACGGTAGGTACAATGCTTAGAAACATGCAAGATCGTATCACGAACACGTATCTGGAAGTGGGGGGAGATAATTTTAATAGACCGATTGTCGTATGTAAGTACCACTTGAGTGTCGATAATCTGAAGAAAAAAATCTGATCGTAGATTAATATTAGTATCAAATGAATTCCTTGAATTGCTAAAACAATTAACAACAATTTTAACGTAAGAAATGAAGAAAATTAGCCCAAAATAGGCTTCTTAATTATCATCATACAATCAAACTAATATTATAAAGGTGAATGTTTGTGAGTGTGTTTGTTACCTCTTCACGCTCAAACGACTGGACCGATTTTGATAAAGTTTTATATGAAGATAGCTGGTACCCTGGATTAACATATAGGCTATTTTTTATCCTAAAAAATGTATCGGGTATCACCGTACGGTGCAGCTAGTATACATTATAAAGGTGAAAGTTTGTGAGTGTGTTTGTGGCCTCTTCACGCTCAAACGGCTGGACCGGTTTTAATAAAATTTGGTAAAGGGAATAGGTGGTACTCTGGATTAACACATAGGCCACTTTATGTCTTGAAATATGTAGCGGGTAACACCGCGGGGCGCAGCTAGTATATTGCTAAATAAAATCAAAAACTGCTCAGTCCTCAAAAGAATTGAAACTTTAGCTCAAAAAGCGGATAAATAACTGTTTACCTGATTTCTTAAATATATTTGTAAGCTATGCTACTAGTTATATTTTTAATTATCAAGAAAAATTATAGAAATCATTGGGAATTTTAGAATTTTGATAGCTAAAGTTAGATAAAGATATTATTCAGTTTTTTCTTCGTCCTGTATTGAAAATATTGATTTGACAGGTTAACGAATCAGGCCAAGTACATGTGAATTTTACTTGTAAGCGTACTTTTAGTTGTGATTTCAATCTTTATTGTTCATTTTCAAAGAAAGTTATCGTATTTGTGTACAATTTTGGATGATTCAAGCTTTAATATGTTTAATAGAGAACATGATTACCTATTTTGATATATTTTTATGGCTACTATAAAAATACATTTATCTAAATTGAGTTTTACAATGTCTTCCTTTATTTGACTGCCTCGTTGTGGTTGTTAAGCGCGACTGCTTAACACTAGGTCCTGGGTTCGATTTTGAAAAGGGTTTATCCATTATGTAATTCTCTGCAGCACGGAGTCTGGATTTGTGCCTGGTTGATGGCATAAGATTCGCCTCCTATTACATTGGGACCAAAAAACGTAACGTGGGTGTACTATAATATGTGCACCTCTGCCTACCCCTTTGGGGGATACAGGCGTGATGTTATGTATGTTCCTGTATTTGTTCACACATTAAAGCATATTTTTATCTATGTGTATGCTATGATTTGAAGTGGCAATGGGTTGGCCATATAGGTCGCAGAACCGATTATCTGGAGTAGCGTGTTCTGGAGTGGAGTACGCATCTTGGCAAACGAAGAGAGGGACTCATTTTTAAAATTTCCTTCATTAATTATTACAACCTTTATTTAACTTGCGATGTTTGTATGTATGTTAGTTTGTTTAGGTCAAATATTGCAATCTAAATTCAAACCACCTTTTGAAATCCGATTGAAATGAAAATTTGCATACGTAAATAGGTTTGGTGACTATACAATATTATGGTACTTTTGATTTAAAAGCTTGTGTTAAAAATATTAACTAATTTAGATTCAAACTTAGCATGGGCAACATGCTAAAATGACACCAAAGTACAGAGAATACATTTTTAAAATCCAGACAGATCTCAGGTTAAAAACCAGCAGTAGCCCAAATAATTCCAAGATCCAGACATAATCAATAACTGTCAAAAAATATTTTGTTTTTCAAAATAGTCAATTACCTTTCTTAGATCATTGTTCTTAATTATTGCACAATGTCCGTTTATCGATATGTAATTACATAGATAACATAACATCACGCCTATTCCTTGAAGAGGTAGGCAGAGGTGCACATAAATAGTACACCCAGAATTTTTCAGTTACGTTGTGAGTCCTAACCTCAAAGTAATAATCTAGTTACACTGTACCTGACCCAAGATTCGAACCCAGGACCTCATGCTCAGCCGTCACTAGACCGAGGCAGTCAAGAAAAACTTAGCAAATTATTTTTATTAATTACAATTACAGGGGGAGGCTTTTGTTCAACAGTGGACGTCTTCCGGCTGATGATGATGATGAATTAGAATTAATATTTCTAATTTATCATCATATATTATATAAACACTTCGGTGCCGTGTGGTATCCGGCCTAGAATTGACCACCCCCTTTCGTTCCTTGGGTGTCGTAACAGGCGACTAGGGAAAAACTCCAGAAGATGGGCAGCAGCGTCTTCTGTAACTTCACCACCAATACTGCGATTCCCAAGCCGCTTGGCAAACATGGGGATAATTGCAACCCTCTTTTCTCTTCCCTAAGAGGGAGGCCTTCGTCCAACAGTGGACATCTTCCGGCTGATGATGGAATACTCCGGAAAAAAACACGCAATATTCTTAGGAAACCATTTATATTTAGACACTTAATCTTACGTCGGCATGACTGAAGTACTATCTTGTCCATCTAAGATCTGATCAAATCTAAGATACACCAGGTATTAAGATAGGTTTATATCTAGATTAACTAATGCTTATCATGTTACTAGCGTCAGAGATAGTATCACTAATTGTTAACTAATGATTTCGCCATGTTTAACTTTTGAAAGCATCCTCTTTTCTCATGTTTACTCGTGTAACTGAAGTAAGTTTCAATTTATCTGCAGTCTGCCAGTGAAAGTCCCGCCAGAATCGGTCGAGCCGTTTTGGAGATTAGCCGCAGCAAACTGACAGAAATTTGTGCTAGGTTAATGGCGATAGGCTCGTACACAGGCGACCTGTGATATCATGATGACGAAATTTGATTGAGGCAGTGCCATCCGATAGGACAATGAAACAAACGAGCTGCGCCCCACGGTGTTACCCGCTACATTTTTTAACTCCGTCTGTTACGCCTTCACGACTAAACCGCTGGACAGATTTTGATAAAAGGCATGTAGAAAGTTTAAAACCCGAAAGGCCATTGGCTACTAAACGCGGGTGAAGCTGCGGTCAAAAGCTAGTACAAAATAAAATGCCCTAAAACTGGGTAGTCGTAGTGAACCTGTAGAAGTGTGGAGGAAGGGATGTGGAGTTCCTCCAACGAAAAGGGAAGATCTTCCAACCAGGCGGTGGTGTGCCTGGTGGGCCGCGGCGCCCCATTTGTCAACTCGGGGCGGCTGTGTATATACTAGCGAATGTGATTACTTCGCTAGCGCGATGCAGGATTGGTTACGTCACTCGTCCTTCGTCGTGTAGACGTCACTCGTCCTTCGTCGTGTAGACGTCGCTACAGAAGTAACTAAAGGTGAAGTCAAAAGCCTTTAGAAAGTGAAGGCTTTTAGATCAGGACTGTGAAGTCATTTGCCAGGGAAGTCACATGAGCAGAAGACATTGGCTTCTAGGATATAGCGCCAACAGCAGCCGTGTTTTTAATTTACTCGTACTAAATATATATTTTATGACGACAAACAATGGCGGAACAAAGCATAATAAATATAATCCTGATTAAGGAAAACACCTTCTGTATACGATATACATAGCTACTCATTATTCTAATGAACCGATAAGTAATTGTCGATAAAGCACTCTGCTTCGCCCACTTTGTTTCCGGTCGATAAGATTGTGAATAATTTCCGAGAACGAAAAATGTATTTTTAGTCAAATCCGTCTATAATACTACCGAGCAATGTTTCTGTGTACATTCTAAAGACACCGGCTTTCGTATCTGCATTCTTAATTATTAAAATCTACATTGGATATAAAACTCTTCCGTTACTGACTGACTGACTGACAGACAACTCACAGCCGAAACTACTGATCGTAAAGAGCTGAAATTTGGCATGTGTGTTTGTTGGGAGGAGTAGGCTACCACTAAGAGAGGATTTTTGGAAATTCCCCTCCAAAGGGGAGAAAAGGGTGGTAAATTGAAAATGTTTATTTCTCAATGGATTCACTTAAAACTTTGTATGTAGGTTCCACCAGTGAAGCAAGTGAGCATTAAGAAAGGGATAGACCATGGAACAGGCGATAACTAAGTGAAAAACCCAAATTCTGACGGAAGTCATTACTCCACGCGGACGAAGTCGCGAGCAAAAGCTAGTTATCTATATGTACAAAACAGAGACATTTACAACTCAAGAACTGCTGGACCGATTTTCATGGCTTTAGATTTGTTGGATTCGTCCTGCGCCTGATCTCTCTCCGGTCGTGTCTCACCGTCCCATCGGACTATGAGAGTGAGGGAATAGAGAGTGCACCTAAGTTTGCGCGCATACTTGTGCACTATAATATCTCCTGCGTAGTTGGCTAGGATAACTATAATTAATTTATAATGGAGTATATCACTTCACACTATCCATACTTATACTTACTAATATTATAAATGTGATAGTAACTCTGTCTGTCTGTTACGCCTTCACGACTAAACCACTGGACGGATTTGGATGAAATTTGACATGTAGAAAGTTTAAGACCCGAGAAAGGACAAAGGCTGCTAAACGCGGGCGAAGCCGCGGGCAAAAGCTAGTAATATTATAAAGGTGAACGTTTGTGAGTGTATTCGTATGTTTGTTGCCTCTTCACGCTCAAACGGCTGGACCAATTTTAATATAATTTGGTATGGAGGTAGATGACACCCGGGATTAACACATAGACTACTTTTTATCCCGAAAAAAATGTAGCGGGTAACACTGCAGCTAGTAAGTACATAAAATACACTATATTATATTGTAAAAGATTGATTTGAAAGTTGATTTTCTTTTTTAAATCAAGAAACATAAGTTATTGAAATTTCTTGGGTAATAAATGTCAATATTACAAACAGCTATGGAATCCGTAAAATATCGTTTTATTTCAATGCGTTTAATATTAGGCTAGGTAGGTATTGTTGCAATAATTAAAAATTACATCAAAATTACAATCAGAATTATTTACATGATCATATCAATCAATGTCAAAGATACATCATATTCTAATTTAGATAACTATCGATTATCAAAATCAGGATATGAATTAAAAATAAAAACTATGGATTTTCCCAAAAATTTAATTCTTCTTATCGTATGGTTGATGAACAACCTGGTGTCAGAGTGTAAACCGCCTGTAGGCCTCTGACATGGCGACACACACCGTTGAACAATCTCTCAGGTGTGCCGGTTTCCTTACGATGTTTTCCTTCACCGTTTTTAGCAACTGATTACTAATTTATAGTACGCACATGAATTCGAAAAGACATTGGTGCGTGCCGGGATAACTTGCGACCTTTGACTTGTCAGTACGACGACCATACCACTTGGCTATCCGTGGTAAAAAATCACACTAATATTATAAAGGCGAAAGCTTGTGAGTGTGTTTGTATGTTTGTTACCTCCTCACGCTCAAACGGCTAGACCGATTTTAATGAAATTTCATACGGAGGTAGCTGACACCCTGGATTAACACATAGGCTACTTTTTATCCCGAAATGTAGCGGGTAACATCGCGGGGCGCAGCTAGTAAATCATAAAAACTACAAAGTTACCATTTAGTGATTTTTATACATTCTACAAACATCAATGGACATAATCTATGGTTTAAGACATTTATTTCTCATAAGAATAGTACATAAATTTGCTTGAGAAACACAAGATTTAGTACGTTCTGGAACGACAGTTCTGGAATTACAAGGCAATCACATATACAATAACTAATACTACAATTAAAATTTTGCCGGTAGTTATATTAGATATACTAATCTAGCTATGTTTTTTTTATAACAAGATTCCAAACGACATTCAAAACCTGAGTTTAAACAAATTTAAGTCGTTTATCAAGCACAAACTATGTAGAAAGGGTTACTATAAAGTTTCTGACTATATGCTAGATAAAAATGCTTGGGCTTAAGCCTCTTCTTGTACTTATTGTTTAATTTTGACATTTAATTTGTTTACCCTTTTTTACATATTTGACGCAAAACTGACATTGTTTGATCTTTTGATCCATATTGTTTTGTTTTTTTATATTTTTACAAACTGACATAATGTATTTTTTTTTTTTTTTTCTTTATTCTCATTATTATTGTTATATTAATGTACGATGTAGGATTTTCCTTCTTAGATAGTTTCTTGTCTGGCGGTTTGAGTATCTTATACAGCCTACCCAAATGTCCTGCAGATGGTACGAGACGGGGCGTCTGTCAGGACAGGTTGACTCAAATCTGCTTTGGTTCTTTCTTTAAAAGACCATCACAGACGTCCTACATTGTACATGTCGTGTATTTGTAAATGTGAGCATTGCGTAGGTTTTTTTTTTCCTTCCTTTTTTTTTTTATTCCTATGCGTGTCTGACGGTTTGAGTATTTTATGCGGCCTACCCAAATGTCCTTCAGATGGTACGAGACGGGGCGTCTGTAAGGACAGGTCGACTCAAACTCGCCGTGGTTCTTTCCTAAAAAGACCACTTCTCAGACCACCTACACTGTTCTCGCATAAAATATTGAGCTTGTCTGGACTTTAAAAGAGACCTTGACCCCTGAGTTTGTTTCGGTATTTCTTCTCAGAGGTAGTCAGTTAGGAAATGCCGATGCCATCTAGTTTTTTAAATGACGTGTAAAAGTGTTTTTTTAAACCTATTTACAGAAATAAAATCATTTATCATTTATCATTTACCCGACTGCTTGTCACAAACACGACTACCTGATTGGAGCAGTGCCTAAACCATGGGACTGCTGCACTATACGCTATGGATTGCAGGGTCGATCCTCGCAGGACAAAAATTTGTGCGATCCGCAGATCCTTGTCTTGACTCTAGGTGATTGTGTATGTGATATTTCATGTTTGTGGTACTCACCCACAATACAGGAGAAATTCTTAGTGTGGGGCGATGTTTTTATAAAAAAAAAACAAATGTTGTGTATTTATCAGCCTATGCCATCATCATCAGCTTTTAAATGACTCTGCTGGGCATAAGCCTCCTCCCCTAAACCCCACTGCTTCCTGTTTTGGGCCATGCATCCAGGTCTTTCCCTGTACAGCAACAACATCATCAGTCCACCTTGCTGGAGGTCTGCCAGGGGCTCTATCATCCAATGTAGGTACATATGTATTACTTTAAAACTTCTGTCGGCAGAGAACTAAAGTCCTTGAACGTGAATAAAATGATGGCGATGGTGATTACGTTGTGTCTTAATTTACACGAAGTGTAGGACAGTCATGGTGGCCTAGTAGTGACATACCGAATTTATATACACAAGGTTCAAACCCAGGCAAGTATAAATATGATTATTTAAATGTCACAAATACTTTCTTAGATATTCCAAGACACCACTGACTAACGGTGACGGAAAACATCGTGAGGAAACCTGGATTTAATTATCTGAAATCGCTCGCAGTGAGCTAGCGTGGTGAAATCTCAATCTTTCTCTATACGAGAAGAGGCCTTTGTAGTAGGGACAGTTATAGGCTGTTTTTTTTTGTATAAGAAAAAGAGAAGAAGTTTTAATAGAGAGAACTGGGTCCATTCAGTGTTACCATGATGTACATTAAAGTATATTCTGTGTTCCTTCCGCCTCATAAGAGTCCGGTGTACTCTGGTGGACAGAGAAAGTCAATGAGGATTTCCCCGTAAAGAAAGGTTGTACATCGAGGTAATAGGTACGTATATATATATTTTTTAATTCTAGCATTTATTTGCTCCATGTATTATTATAACTATTTTTATATTAATTTCATGTTATTAACTTTGTGAATATTAGTTCCTTTCATGCTTTATCATTTTGTTATCAGAAATTAGAATTGTAAAGATTACCGTTTTGGCGAAAATACAATCGTCTGTTTATAGATTTATTTTATTGTTTCCAGTGTTTATAATCACGACCGGAAATCCCCGGGGTTAGCAGTGGCCATGACATTGTTCGTATCTTTTTGCGGAATACCGTTTCTTTGGGAAATTGGTATAAACAAGACACTTCCCTTTATTACTGTCATGGCGGTTGGTTTGTTGAAATGTTAAATTTTATTTTTGCAAATAGGTTTAAAAAAAAAATTACACGTCATTTTTTTAAAACCCTGCCTGCCTCGTTGGTCTAGTGGTTGCTAAGCGTGACTGCTGAGCACGAGGTCCTGGGTTCGAATCCCGGGTCGGGCAAAGTGTTACTGGGTTTTTCCATTAGGTAATTCTCAGTAGCAGTACGGAGTCTAGTTTGTGCCCGGTTGATGGCAATAGGCTCGCACCCTATTACATTGGGACCTAAAAAACATAACTGGTGAAATGTGTGTGTACTATATCGCACCCCCAGAACCACAAAGGCGTAAGTACAGATACGTCAATTTTTTTTATTTCATATTTGAATAGTACAAGTAAAAATACATATGGTAAATTTTTTTCGTGAATTTTTGACGTAAAATTAGGATTTTATTACAAAAAAATAGGTTTTTTGACGTTCTAAAATAAAATTATTTTATAAATTAAAGAAGTCGATAAACCAGCATACGCACGTAAAATTATAAGATAATAGACCTAATCGTGCTTAAGCTGTTGTTTCATTTGATAATATAAATATTTAATAAATGTATTCCCTATTATGCTATTTCATGCTTAATAAAAAAAGTAATTTCCTAAAATAATACTGATTACATCCTATCACGCTTAGAAATAGTTAAACAAAAAATGCCGTATTCCTTGTTGAGTAATACATCCGTATTACAGTTTCGAAATAATCATGCTTACGCCTTTTTTCCGTTCATCAGATTATTTAGTTCGCAAACGTAATCACGAACTCGTCTCACAAACAAGTCGAAACTTGCAAATACTCATCCTTACAGCGCATGTGCGCGTGCCGATTGTTTATTTACCTTTCATAACTCACGCGCCGCTCGGTGTATTAACGAAGTGTTTACAAAGAAGCCTTAATTACTTAATATTAGATGTGAGTGTAAATTATCTATACATATTATAATACAATCGTAACGAAGTCAAAACTGTACATTGAAGATATTTGAAAAAAAATAAGTGCAATGGGATGTCCGAACAATTCTGAAGCCAACAACCTCAACTCAAATTACCCTTGCATAAAAGAAGGTTGATACACTAAAAGATTCCCGAAACAATTCGCCACTGAAACTATGACGGGTGAAGATTGATATCCAGCATACCGGCGCCGATCTCCTTCAGAGGGTGGGTGCTCTGTTGAATTGAACGTGCGCGGGCAGTCGCTTTACGATGACAACAGATGGGTTGATCCATACTCACCTGTGATTTCTAGGACGTTTCAAACACACATCAATGTTGAATCGTGTTCCAGCGTCGAGTCAATTAAATACTTTTACAAGTACGTAAATAGGGGAAGTGAGCAGGCAACGTTCGCTTTGCAAAGCACTGATCGGGATAAAGTGACCAAGTACCAGTGTGGTCGCTACATTAGTACTTCAGAAGCAGTTATGTATTCAAATCAAATCATATTATATTCGCAAAACTGCTTCTCTGCTGGCGTTCTCTATACATGATCGGTATCCAACGGTCATGCATTTGGACGTCCAGTTAGAGAATGTATTAGAGCGATTGGAAAATCCCCGCCAAACAACACTCTTGGCATTTTTACGTCTCTGTGAAGAAGATCTTTTTGCAAAGTCACTTATGTATGATGAGGTGCCGTCGTACTATACATACGACAAGCAAAGAGGTGTATTTAATCGGCGTCAACGTGGTCGTATTGTCGAAGGGTTTCCGGGAATCTTTATGGACACTGCATTGGGAATGGTTTACACTCTGCATCCAAATAATGCCGAGTGCTATTATTTGCGGCTATTGCTTCACATCGTACAGGGGCCAACGGCATTTGCAAGTTTTAAGGACAGTTGATCGCATGGAGTATCCGACATTTCGTGCAGCCTGCGTAGCACGAAATCTTCTTGACGGAGACCAACAACACTCTCCTGGAGGCTAGCGTTAGTGATAGCCCAAGTCGCCTACGACATTTGTTTGCCGTCATGTTGGTATTCTGCGGTATTGCAAACCCGGTTTTGTTGCGGGAAAAATATTGGCGTCATCTCTCTGAGGATATTTCATGGGCTTTAAGGCATACTATTGAAGGAGACATCGGAGAAACTGATGAACGCATTTTGAACCACTGTCTCAGTTCTCTTCAAGACGTAGTCATTGCCATCGGCAGCAATCCACTGTTTGAATATGATTTACCGGCTCCGCAACCATTGAATAATCAAGAACGTGGAAACAGTGAGTATGTCGCCGAAATAAATTATGACCAAGGCGCAATGACCACCATCGTGAATGACTACGTCACTAAATTTATCTCAGAGCAAGCGCAGATTTACAAAATTGTCCTTGAAAGCGTTGGGCTCGGCCAGGGTAAAATGTTTTTCTTGGATGCTCCTGGTGGAACAGGGAAAACATTTATTACCACTGGCATTCTTGCAGAGGTTTGAAGGCAAGGCAAAATTGCTATCGCTGTCTTTCGGAATCGCTGCTACACTGCTTCCTGGTGGCAAAACAGCGCATGCCATGTTTAAAATACCCATCGATTTTGAGAGCAACGAAACGCCTGTTTGTGGAGTGTCACGCAACAGCGACAAGGTACACGTGCTCAAAGATTGTGCTCTGATCGTATGGAATGAGTGTACGATGGCGAACAGGAATTCAGTGGAGACTGTAGACAGAACTCTGCAGGATATCCATCACGTCACGGGTGGCGTAACGGTTTTGTTCAGCGGCAATTTCCGGCAAACACTGCCTGTGGTCACTCAAATTTTGACTCTCCTCTTCACGATTGGTCCCGCTCACCACGTACGGCCTACGTGCCTTACGTCCCTTTTTAAAAGGCGCACGTGAAATGCCAGCCCATACCGCCTTTTCTGTTTGGGCAACGAACTGCCCAAGTAAGTCGCCCACAGGTCCAACCTGAGGGTAACGGACATAAGCAGTTCGTTTAAATGTCTGCTACAATCAATTCCAATAAAGCAATATAACCGTTTGGCGCATTTTGACATACAAATTATCACCATTAGCTCACGCCGGGGTAGACTTAATTGAGGAATAGAGACCAGCTGATTTTTACTCGGATAACTGTATGACTGTCGTGGTGTTAAGTGGTTAACCAAGTGGTTAACATACCGGATTTGTATGCGCAAGGTTGCAGGTTCAAACCCGGGCAAGTATCAATGCGACTTTTTCAATGTTATAAATACTTTCTTAGATATTCTAAGACACCACTGACTAACGGTGACGGAAAAAATCGTGAGGAAACCTGGATATAATAAACTAAAATCGCCAACCCGCAGTTAGCTAACGTGGTGATCAATGCTCAATCCTTCTCTACGAGAAGAGGTCTTTGCCCTGCAGTGGGACAGTTATAGTCTGCTATTATTATTTAACTGTATGATGCTCGCTTCCGAATTACCAGTCCACACTCTCTTCGAATGTTGTTTGCTGAGGACAAAACTACGAACCTAGTTTAGAGAAAGGCATGCCGTCAATGTGGTACATAGATATAGTAAAACAAAGGTGCAATCAAAATTGTATGTGTACTTATAAGCAAACCAATCATGTCAATAACTTTCCTGTTAGTCATTCATTATTCACCGATCATACCCACGAAATCGATATAGAAAGTAAACTAGCCCTATCTTAATTAGAAAAATATCTTTATCATTAAAATACTATGTATATTCCTTTCGATAAGTAATTTATAGTGTTTTCCACTTACTTACAAAATCTGGTTATAGTCTACTGTTGTTTTTATCTGAAATTTATGCGGACGAAGTCGCGGGTAACAGCTAGTTGTTTTATAATGATAAAATAATTATTTTTTAAATATTTGATTTGTTTATTTACTAAGTAAAAATTAAAATGATGAATAAAATAGATGTTTTATTGAGTTTACTTGCCTGGCTTATTTTACTTAGTGTAACGGTTTAACTGACTTTTGGTTCTATTTTTTCGAGTTTTCCGGGTCGATTTAAAAGAGTGGCCTGTGTTTCTTGTCAGCTCTTTTCAAGGCCCAATCTTATTAGTGAACTGGCCTTAGTAAAATTTGATAATACCTTTTTACTTTTTATGACGTTCATTTATGTTAATAAAAGATTTTAATACTTTAGTTCCTATAACAAGTAGATTTATACGTATAATTATGATTAATATAAATGAGAATCCATGTTTTTGTTTCAGTACAATATTATTAATTACTGTTTTAAGTGTTTAGTAATTGAAATTATAAATAATTTAAGGATTTTTGTTAATGCCATGTTTGTGTAGCTTTTTCGAGGATTTTAAGAAGTTACCATTTTTATGTTACATTTATTAGAATGATTATGATTCAATGTTATTAGTTTTATAATTATAACAGGGTCTGTTATGTGTAAACTTATAATAAAGTGCAATTTTCTAATTATCTGTTTTATTACACCACTGAAATGTATTTTACCTAGGGGGCTTTACATGGTAACAGTTATAATTTAACTGAAAATACTATTTAAAAAGTCAACATTCAGACTTAGCATTACATTTCATTTTTATTTTTTAACAAACAATGCTGTAAACACGTCGTACACTTTGATGCTGTAAAACATAATTAAGCAAAAAAGGCCGTAAGTAGTGCTTATCCTCAGTATTTTAACATAGTATAGAACTTCATAAAAGACGTAACCATGAATACTTAAAGTATATTCATTATTTAGAAAAGGATAATTGGAATAAATATCTTTACATTTGAGGATTAGTCGTAAATAAATAAGGAAAACGTCTGTAAAACTTTAATTATAAATTTATTAATCACTGAGATAATTTGAGATATTTCTAATGTAATAAACAAAAAGCTTAAATTTTTTACTTTTTTTTGGCATATAACAAAATATCATAGCATCAAAAATATAATAGATATACCTGGTTAAACAGTTTTTTTACTCTCCTGTAAAGTTAGTGTTTTCGTCTTACGCCTTTATTTCCCTGAGTGTGCGATATGTGCACCTTTGCCTACCCCTTCGGGGAATACAGGCGTGATGTTATGTTTTTGTGTGTATGTATTTTTAGCCTACGTCCTTATTGTAGGGAGCCAACTGAAAACCGGCGCTGGGTGTTCAACACTCAGGATAATGCTAAGTTGGCGAGCCTATTACCGCCCATAAAACTATGATACTAATTATTAAAAATCTCAGCCGAAACTAGTAGCATAACATTACGCAATCTATTGTTCTCTATTAAGATTATCATTCCTGATTAATATAATTAGCAACTCACATCTAGTCATAAGTACTAGGCGTTCATGATCTGATGGTAGATAAGGTAATTCCCTACGCATGCGCATCCGAGGTTTAAGTAGAGAAATATCATAGCATTAGTTACGTAAAAGTGTTCAAAGCCTGCCGTGTTCTAGTAGGGAAAGTATCATGGGGCAAATGACATGTCGCCCATTTATTTATTTTATTTCAGCCATGATCGTCCCACTGCAGGGCAAAGGCCTCCGTTTCATTCCTCCATTCCTCTCGGTTGTGAGCTGCAATAGACCAATTTACTTTAAAGGAGTCCAGCTCGTCCCGCCATCTCCTTCTGGGCCAACCGCGACGCCTTTTCATGTTGTGTGGCATCCACACTCGCCCATGCTAAGCTTAAATCTAAATTGATAAAGGAAACTTGAAAAATGATGGACACGAGCGGGACTCGAACCGACTTTTGCCGTACCGTGGCGCCGCTCTGCCAACTGACAGTCTGCCAGAGACACGATAGCTGAAAGTTACCTTCCATCATCAGGTGGAAGCCGTCCACTGTTGAACAAAGGCCTCCCCCTTATGGGAGGGTTGCCATAATCCCCAGGCTTGGCAAGCGGCTTGGGGATCGCCGTATTGATGGTAAAGTTACAGAAGACGCTGCTGCCCATCTTCTGGAATTTCCCTTAGTCGACTCTTACGACACCCACGGGAGGAAAGGGGGTAGTCAATTCTAGGCCGGATACCACAGCAATTTAACTTGAAGTAAATAAACTGAACTCAACACCATTTTTTGCCTCTTTCAGTTCTGTATAGCGAATAGCTTGATCAATTGCGCCAATGCCTCAGTTGTATTTCAAGGGGACAAAAAGGGTCCACATCTACCTTTCTTTCTTCTACAGAGCTCTTTTTCACCTTGCCCAGAGGATAAACCAGATCGGAATTGTACCCACTGGTGCAAACACTAATATCAAGCCATCAGCATTGAGTAATCGACCGACAGATTACTCAATAGATTACTGATAGTAGTTCGATCATTACTTTTAGAATGAATACCTTTCTAAGTTTCTACCTAGTTTTCAATGAATTTAACAATTTGAATGCCGACAGTTTTTAATATTTTTTACAAGCTTTTATTTAACTTGCTATGTTTGTTTAGGTCAAATCTTGCAATCTAAATTAGAACCACTTTTTGACATGCGATTGAAATGAAATTCCGCATACTTAAATAGGTTTGGTGACAATACAATATTAAGGTACTTTTGATTTAAAAGCGTGTGTTAAAAAAAACATAACATCACGCCTGTATTCCCCGAAGGGGTATGTAGAGGTGAACATATAGTACACCCACATTTCGCCAGTTATGTTGTCAGGTCCCAATGTAATAGGTGGCGAGCCTATTGCCATCAACCGGGCACAAATCCAGACTGCATGCTGCTACTGAGAATTATCTTATGAAAAAACCCAGTAACACTTTGCCCGACCCGGGACTCGAACCCAGGACCTCGTGCTCAGCAGTCGCGCTTAGCAACCACTAGACCAACGAGGCAGTCAGTATAATAGGTATATTTTTAATATTAACTTATTCGTGATTCCTTCAGATCTGATTGTTGTCTAGAAGATCTTTGTCGTACTTACGTGATTCATGTAGGTATGATAAAGATCTTGCATTTTCGCGACTATAAAGCTGATGCATCAGTACACTTCCCACTGATAAGTCATTTATAGTACGATTATTTAATAAACCAGGATCTCTTTCAGTGGGGCGTAATTTAATTATATTACAGCTAAATACAAATCACACATGAGCTCAATGATTGCTCATAACAATCTTCCACAATTAGTTTACCCATCTTGACATACAAACATTGCAAGTTAAGATACGATCAATTATAAATGCAAATACTAATACCTATATCAAAACTAAAACATTAGTTATACACACATAACATCACGCCTGTATTCCCCGAAGGGATAGGTAGAGGTGCACATATAGTATACCCACATTTCGGCAGTTATGTTTTTTTTTTAGTTCCCAATGTAATAGGGGGCGAGGCTATTGCCATTAACCGGGCACAAATCCACATTACTTATAAATATATAAAAAAATAATTATATATATATGTCGAGTGGTACCCGGATGCCGAGTGATATGCGACCTACAATTGATCACACCCTTTCCTCCCGTGGGTGTCGTAAGAGACAATCGGGACAATCCAGAAGATGGGCAGCAGCGTCTTCTGTAACTTCCAGTTCCCGGTCGCCCTACTATTCCAGATAACTGGTAGTGACTTGGCCTTGTGGTGTATCCTAAGGGCTACGTACAGCAGTGGTCAGTAATAGGCTGATGTGATGATAATCTAAAACTTCACTGTAGGAGAGTATACTAGTCGGGATTGTACGTTTTGTTTAGCGCCATCTATGGACAATTTATGGTACTAAGCATAAGAGTCCTTAGCAAGCTATCTCTGACGTCGACAGTGTTTTAATATCATGTCATAGAATGGCTAATAGATGGCGTTACTAGTCACATTTTTCAAAGTCTCTGTAGAAACTGCCTCGTTGGTTTATTGGACACTAAGCGCGAGCGCTGAGCATTTTTTCATTAGGTAATTTTCAGTAGCAGTACGGAATCTGGATTTGTGCCCGGTTGATGGCAATAGACTCGCCTTTTACTTTGGAGCCTGTAACATGACAGATACTGGAGAAATGTGGGTGTACTATACATCTCTGCCTATCCCTACGGGGAATACAGGCGTGAGCTAGTGTGGTGATCAATGCTAAATCCTTCTCTATATGAGAAGAGGCGTTTACCCTGCAGTGGGTGCAGTTATATGCTGTTATTATTAATGGCAATAGATTCGGTCCTTATAACATGTATTGTCACTTGTATCATAATACTATACTACTGCTACTCTTTCAAAGAATACAGGCTTGATGATAAGTTTAATGCATATTTATACCAACAGATGGCGCTAGGTGCAACCGTCTCTGCGTAACGAAATTGTTACAAACAAATTATGTAATTAAATGTCATAGATACATTGTTAATTTATTTTTATTGCTTTAGTTAGTATTCGATTAAGCGCCTTGTAATAAATAGAACACAAAATAAACGAAAAATAAAATAGTTCCGCTACTCGATACTAGATGTCGCTATATGTCATACGTGACCATTTTTAAATTATTAATTTTTGTTTAACAGGAAGGCTGGATATTACAATAATGGGAAATAAGTTATGGTATGAAATAAATTAACTTTGCTTAAAGCTAGCTGACCCGTCGAACTTTGGACCGCTGTCTAACCATTTAAACCTTTCTTGGACTTCCACAAATATTAATTCAAAACCGAAATAAGACAAATCGCTCCTGCGGCTCTCAAGTTATGGCGTGACCTAGGGAAACAGGGATTCATTTTTGTTTAATAAATAATTTAATATTATCATATAACTGGTCCACCTTAGCACACGACCGAATAAAGTGGAAGAAGGAAAGGGAGGCCTTTGCCCTGCAGTGGGACAACACAGGCTGTTAAAAAAATATAATTATATTATATAGAAGAGAAGTAGGTATAGTTTATTTTTTAGAGTTCCTTTTTTTGTACGAATTTATTGCACACTATGCAATGTAAAACATTGATAGTTTTCACAATTTTATAACTGTACCTAGGTATATACAAGCGATGCATTTAGATACCTAGGTATGCTTTTTATCCTAAGTTTCTTTGTGTACGAAATAATTGCACACAAAGGCGAAAGTTTGTGAGTGTGTTTGTTACCTCTTCAAGCTCAAACGGCTTAACCGTTTTGAATGAAATTTCATATGGAGGTAGCTTGCACCCTGGATTAACACATAGGCTAGTTTTTATCCCGAATAAATGTAGCGGGTAAGCGGGGCGCAGCTAGTCATTAAATATCTCTGAGTGCAGCTAGTACTATTTCTCGGAAATATTAGTACAATCGATACCAAAACGGTGATTTTTAACCGACTTAAAAGTGAGGATATGTTTTCGGGCCTTATCTTCTTATTTCCCAGAAATCATTCTTCTATTTGGTTTATTTAAGGTTTTTGTTGAAAGTGTAATAGATATTATTATTATCTACTAATTTCATTTAGAAATTGTAACTCCAAAGTTATTTTATAACTATGCATAATATTAAATCAATAGTAAAACGCTTTAGTTACAAAAAAACTTAATAACTCATCTAGTTTATAATACTTTTCTATAGTGGCTGTTTATTTTAATTTGAGGTATTAGCGCTGCATGCCGAGATACAGGATATGTCTTGGTTCGGCTACTGATGCTCCCACGTTATGTGTATATAACAATATGAGCCTATAAGTACCTGCAAAAAGGGCAAGTGAGGAGTACCCTCAACGGAAGAGCGTGTATGAGGAATGTGATGCGTGTGAATGAAGCAAAAGAAGTATGCCAGGATCGTAGCAAATGGAAATCCGTGGTCTCTGCCTACGCCCCAGGGAAACAGGCGTGACTTTATGTATGTATGTATGAACCTATAAGTGTTTGTACTAAACAATTGTACTGTTTTAGGAGAAATAAATATTATTATTATTAAAAAAAAAGTGATATTTCTAAGTTAGCTACCAAATAAGTTACCCAAAAACAATTCTGCCTGGATTTTTAGTTAAGCATGTTAAAAAACCCGTGTGGTATCCGGCCTAGAATTGATCACCCCTTTTCCTCCCGTGGGTGTCGTAAGAGGCGACTAAGGGAAAACCCAGAAGATGGGCAGCAGCGTCTTCTATAACTTCACCACCAATACTGCGATCCCCAAGCCGCTTGCCAAGCGTGGGGATTATGGCAACCCCTCCCTTTACTTAAGGGGAGGCCTTTGTTCAACAGTGGACGTCTTCCGGCTGCCGATGATGTCAAAAAAACACATTTAAATCCTACACGCGAGAAATCAAGGCAACAAGATTAACCAGCTAAGGAAGGAAACATTGAGTACTTCTTACCCCTCGAGGATAACCGTTTGTGAAGATGAGTTATCAAACAAAAGGCAAATTAGTGATTCTGCGCGCGCGGCTGTCCAAGCTGAATAATATTTTAATCCTATCGTAAACAGATGTCTTCAAGTGAATCTCATTATGATAGGGTGAGAGTACCTATTGTGGGATGTTTGTGATAAATAAAAATATACCAATTTCATTCCCGTGGAGTCTTCTTATCGTATGGTTGATGAACCGTGGGTTTTTGGCCCAATTGGTTCATTTTTTCCCCTTCTCCTATCACTATTAGTTTACTTTGTTGTCGCATAATGAAACTATGTAAATTTACAAATTTGTACCATTTTTATTTTTTAAATGAGTAACCTCTGAAGTTTCTTGCCGGTTCTTCTCCATTGGTATGACATTTTGGAACCGTGCAACTAGCATCCTAACGTTTCATAAGCCTGTAATAGGTTTATGTGAAATAAAAACATTTTGAATTTGAATAACCCGGTGTCAGAGTTTAAACCGCCTGTAGGACATGGCTTTACACACCGTTGAACAATCTCTCAGGTGTGCCGGTTTCCTCACGATGTTCTGCTTCACTGTTTTAGCAACTGATAACTAATTTACAGTACGCAATTCGAAAAGACATTGGTGCGTGCCGGGGTTTGAACATGTGACCTTTGACTTGGCAGTCCAACGGTCATACCACTGAATATACTGCTATTTACTTCCACGCCAATGGTTTATAAAAAACATAAAAAATACAAAATTATCTTCCTCATTAATTGGTAATTTAAATAAACCGTAATCCGGTTTTGTTTCGCCGGTTTTTTATTGATTTTTGAACCACCAAATTCGCGATTTTCATTGAAGACTGAAGTCGATTTTTTAAAAATTTCCCACAAAAGTATCCTTCGCTTTGGGAATGGGTAAAATGATTAATTAATAATTTATTTATTGTACTACATATTTTAACATAAATAAATCTATGAAGCACGTACAACAACTGGTGTTCTCACCTTTCGCTAAACCGCGGCAACAAGAATCAGATTGTCTCACTACTGCACACCCCCTTTGTATAAAGCATTAACATTTTAATATTTATATTTTTGTATCGGAAGCAGGAAAACAATTTAAATTTAAAAATTGGTAACAGTATTTACTTTCTGTATACATACAATTGTCCTTGGAGGGGTAGGCAGCAGTGTTCGACTTAAATAACATAATATTCAAAATATATTTTTAACACAAGCTTTTAAACCAGCTAGGCTCAAAATACTAGTGAAGTTAGATTAAACAAGCCCAACACGGTGGGATTTTTTTTAAATTATTTATTTATTAATTATGTATTTATAAAATAAAACTTATATACTAAAACATTGCCCTACAAAACCGTTTACACAGTTTGTCTGTGGGTGTGACGAGTTGCACGTATTAATTAAACTTAAATACTAAATAGGTTCGTACATTATGGATGGATAGCTGTGTAATATAATATAATACTAATATTGTTATATAATAATGTTTTACATCATTGCCTCATTTCTTCACAGAGTTCCTATGACCATCTTCTGACTCCATCATCAGATCAGCTTAAAAGTACCATAATATTGTATTGTCACCAAACCTATTTAAGTATGCAAAATTTCATTTCAATCGGATGTCAATAAGTGGTTCTAATTCAGATTGCAAGATTTGACCTAAACAAACTCACATACATACAAACATTGCAAGTTAAAAAGCTTGTAAAAAGTGTCAATTATCTACAATTTACATAATTATATTATTATCAACCACTACAAGTTATTTATATATTTACAACCATAACATAACATAACATCACGCCTGTATTCCCCGAAGGGGTAGGCAGAGGTGCACATATAGTACATCCACATTTCGCCAGTTATGTTTTTTTAGGTCCCAATGTAATAGGGGGCGAGCCTATTACCACCAACCGGGCACAAATCCAGACTCCGTGCTGCTACTAAGAATTACCTAATGGAAAAACCCAGTAACACTTTGCCCGACCCGGGATTCGAACCCAGGATCTCGTGCTCAGCAGTCGCGCTTAGCAACCACTAGACCAACGAGGCAGTCTATTTACAACCAATTGCAGTAAAAAACGTATCATATCATCACGCCTGTATCTCCCAAAAGGGTAGGCACATGAGTATAGTACACCCACATTTCGCCAGAATATAAATATATACATTTTTTTTTTAAAACGTCGTCCCACTAGAAATTTCTCCTGTATCGTGGGTGCGTTTCACAAACATGAAATATCATACACAAACACCCATACTCGGGACAAACATTCGGTTCGCGCAGTTTTGCCCCGTGCAGGAGTCGAACCTGCAACCCTTAGCGCAGCAGTCCAATCGCTTAGCCACTGCGCTATTCAGGTCATTAAAATAATATACATGTAATGAGACGTTAAGTTTATTATGTTTAACGGCAGCTTCATCTCTCTATAACCTGATATTATTACATTACTTACAACCGTTAAAATGGTTACAAAATGTAAATTGGGTTACTCCTGGCCCAGTTAAGCAACCAAGTCAGTTGCTTGTACAATCAAAGTCCGGTAGCGCTGCTAATCACATTGTAACTAACCTATTTTGGCTCAACCTGACCTAATCTAGCAAGGCGGGTATTAAACCGTCATTCGAAATACATACCTACATACATAAAGTCACGCCTGTTTCCCAACACTAGGAATTTCTCCTGTATCGTGGGTGCGTTTCACAAACATGAAATATCACAAACACAAACACCCAGACTCGGGACAAACATCTGCGGATTACACTCGTTTTTGTCCCGTGCGGAAACCTAGCCCGCAGCCCTTATCATCATCAGCTAGAATACGTCCACTGTTGAACGAAGACCTCCCCCTAAAGGGGGAGTGGGAGTTGCACAAAATCCCCACGCTTGGCAAACGGCTTAGAGATCGCAGTATTGGTGGTATAGTTACAGAAGACGCTGCTGCCCATCTTCTGGGTTATCCCGTAGTTGCCTCTTCCGACACCCATGGGAAGACAGGGGTGGTCAATTCTAGGCCGAACACCACTCTGCATCAGCCCTTAGCGCAGCAGTCCTTTAGCCTAGCCACTGCACCAATCAGTTCGTCTTAACAGTGAGTAACGAAAAGCTTGTATATTTTTTATTGTCTTCGCCCAGATTGTTACATAAACTATTATGTCCTAATACTAACAAACATAGTTATAATTAAACATTTTAGAATCAGTGTGTGTATATGTGAGAGTTAGTACCATATTTATGGTGTGTGTGTGTGTGTGTGTGAGAGAGAGTGTGTGTGAGTGCGTGTGTGAGTGTGTGTGCGTGTGTGTAATTGTGTTTGTTTGTTGAATGTTTTACAATGCGGGTTATGACTGTAAATAATTTTGGTATGATATTCTTTGTAGCTCGCTCTCAAAGAATTCAAAGCGAGCGATATGGTAATAGTTCACCTTATGCATATTGTATTGTGAGCTGATTAATCTTAATGTTTTAAACTTATGAGCAGGAATCTGACAGAAACTTATGAAACTAGCCTTTGCGCACAGCTCCGTCTCTGCCAACCCATTAATTTATACTTCACTAGCTTTTGCCTGCAGCTCCGCACGCGTTAAGTAGGCTATGTCCTTTCCCGGGTCTTAAACTTTCTACATGCCAAGACTCTGTCCAACAGTTGAGTCGTGAAGGCGTAACAGACAGACAGACAGAGTTACTTTTACATTTATAATATTAGATACACAAATTTGTACAAAGGCGGACTAAATGCCATTAGGAATTTCCTGCCAGTCAACCTTACTCTAGGATAATGGAGAGTGGAACAGTGGTAATCGCACTGAGTATAAAACAAAGACGAATTTAAAATGCATAGACTAAAATACCACGTTTTGTTTGAATTGGCGAGTGGTACTCGGCCTAGAGTTGACCACCGCCTTTCCTCCCGTGGGTGTCGTAAGAGGCGACTAAGGGAAAATCCAGAAGATGGGCAGCAGCGTCTTCTGTAACTTCATCACCAATACTGCGATCCCCAAGCCGCTTGCCAAGCATGGGAGGCCTTTATTCAACAGTGGACGTCATCCAGCTGATGATGATGATGAGCTGTCTGAATTATGGAAAAACCACTACCCGATGGATTCGAACCCAGGACCGCATGCTCAGCAGTCGTTCTTATCAACCATTAGACTAACGAGGAAGTTTTAATGTCTCTAGTATTATTTTTAATGACAAGTGTCCCAGACGGATTTATTATTTACCTATAACTGTATGTTCGCACAATATTTTTAAATGTAATGGCTGTAATGCGCTAAATGGAATTTAAAAGCTTTGTAAATCTCACAGTTATCGTTGGATGGTGTTATGCAATAAGTTATTTGATACTAGCTGCGCCCCTCTGTGTTACCCGCTACATTTTTTCGGGATAAAAAGTAGGCTATGTGTTAATCTAGGGTGTCAGCAATGAAATTTCATATGGAGGTAATATGAAATTTCATTAAAATCCATTCAGTAGTTTTTACGTGAAAGAGTAACAAACATCTATCCATACTCACAACTTTCATGTTTATATTAGTAGGGATAATATTCAATATTAATATGCCAGAATCGTGGCAAATGTAAATCCGTGGTCTCTGCCTACCCCTCTTGGAAACAGGGGTGACTTTATGTATGTAAGTATATATTTTATTTCCTAAAGTATACATTGTTATGTTTAATTATTGCCTGTTATTTTGTGGGTAATGTTTAAAGATTAGAGTTTTATTTTAGACTAAAAAAAAACTAAGCATTGGGCATTTTTTCCAAAAGAAAATGAACGCAAAGTTGTGATTGAGCCCCCTGCCCCTCCGTTACCTAAGGGGGAGGCCTTTGTTAAACGGTGGACGTCTTCCAGCTGAAAATGATGATGTATTCGTCAGTTTGTTTAGGTCATATCTTGCAATCTAAATTAGACCCACTTCCTGACATCGTATTGAAATGAAATTTTGCATACTTAAATAGGTTTGGTGACAATACAATATTATGGAACTTTTGAGCTGGTCTGATGATGGAGTCAGACGGTGGTCATAGGTACTCTGTGACGAAATGGCGACAAATATCATTGTGTTTGGGCGTGTTGAATATTGATGGAGCAGCAACTCGATCCGTTGGCAGAGCGGCGCCACGGTACGGCGAAAGTCGTTGGTTTGAGTCCTGCTCATGACCATCATTTCTCAAATTTCCTTTATCAATTTATAATACATAATCATTTTAAACTTATTCTTATAACAGTTATTCAAATGATTTTATCACTTACGCGAATATAGCATTGAAATAAAACTAGGTTTACGAATTTTATCGCGGTTTTTTAATTGAATTTTGGTTCTGACGTTTCGAATCCTTTACAGCATTCATGGTCACGGGCAGATTGAGGTGTTAAACGTCTAATTTGAACAATTACTATCTACTTTACATTTTAATTATTATTAACAATTCGATTTACGCAAAATGAGCTCACAGTGTCATTCGGTCTTGCAGTTTTACGCTTGGAATTGACTTTAATAGATTCTACGATAGCAGTTATTTTTCTTGGTTCTCTAGTACATACCCCATCCCTCTCCCCTACACAATCAGACCGTGACTGCGATGAAATAGCGCCGCTGTAATATCCTCACGCTTCATCCCCCGAGGGGGTAGCAGTGTAAAGTAACGTGCGATTAAAGAATTGAAATCGAATCAGAATTGGTTCAGGTGTTTTAGAATAGTTTTCGTGATCAGAATTTTTTAGGAAACTGATACCGGGTTACGTCTGTCTTATAATGTATCACAAAATAATGCATAGCTAGCTTATAATAATTCACTTTTCATTTACGGTGCGGTTTGTTCTTGGTTTATTAAATACTAGCTGCGCCCCGCGGTGTTACTTGCTTCTTTTCGGGAAAGTAGCCTATGCGTTAATCCAGGGTTTCAGCTACCTCCATATGAAATTTCATCAAAATTGGTTTGAGCGGGAAGAGGCAACAAACAGGTTTGAGAGAGATAACATAGGTTGATGGCAATAGGCTCGCCCTCTATTACATTGGGACCTAAAACATAACTGGCGAAATGTGGGTGTACTATATGTGCACCTCTGCCTACCCCTTCGGGGAATACAGGCATGATGCTATGTTCATGTATGTATGATGTATTTTTTTTCTAATATGTGTTAGAAGGTCTTTGGCTTGGCAGTCCAACGGTCATACCACTCGGCTATCACTGCTTGCCTCACAAAAGTAAATCTTCAATATCACCATTGCATTACGTTTTCAATATTCATTCAATAAGCCAGATAACATCTTATATCGGAAGCCGGCGGGTAATATCGGAAGATATAACAAATCCCATGTAATATGGGGTTAAGCAGTGCTGTAAACAATACCGAGTTACACGTATTGACGTCACACCATATTATAAAAAGTACTAATATAGTTATGTTGTTGTAGGTTGGCTAGTTAATGTATTTCCTTTATCAATTTAAATAAAGCTATTTAATTATTTCACTATTTTAAGAAATAACATGTAAGCTATACTTTTACTAACATAAAGGCTGGTAAAGAAAAATTTAACATAACAAATCTGCCTAACTTCCATATCCATCCATACTAATATTATTAATGTATAAGTATCTCTGTCTATCTGTCTATTACGCCTTTACGACTAAACCTGGACGGGTTTTAATGAAACTTGCCATAGTTTAAGACCCGAGAAAGGACATAGGCTACTTAACGCGGGCGAAACCGCGGGCAAAAGCTAGTACAGTATCAATAAATAAATAAATAAAGCTTACTTTATATTCCAATGTACTAGAATACATAAGTAAATAAATAAACGAGGCGTCTCATTTTCTCTGTAGTAGCAGTTTAGTGGCCAATACAATGTGTTGCGAGGAAAGCTGACACCGTAAAACTCGCTGGACTCGTAAAAATACCGCGATGGCTTGCCGAGGTGCTATCGATACCTCGATAGGGTGCCGCGGTGTGATACACGAAAGGTAGCGACTGTGGTGCAAATAGACAGCTCCTAATATATTAATATTATAAACTGACTGCCTGTACTCCTTCAATTATAGGTGACCATAGCATGCACATATTAATACCAAGTATGACACTGACTATAATATAAAAAGGAACAATGTTAATATAAATAATTTCAAGTAATTTTGAATTAAATAAACATAAATTTAAATCAATCAATTTAAACAAATTCAACAAATGTGGCTACATAAATATTACAGTTAGACTCAGAGCTTGTTTACTACTTCCTTCATAGGACGTCATTATAAAACCATGTGTCTGTATGTTTGTTACTACTTCACTCTCAAATGGCTAGACGAATTTCAATAAAATTTGGTATGGCGGTAGCTGACACCCTGGATCAACACATTGGCTGTTTTTTTATCCAGAAAAACTGTAACGGGTAACACCGCGGGGCGCAGCTAGTAAAAATGAAACCGCTACCGCTTATAACATGGACTACGTATAGCTAATAGCCTATACACCCAGTATCCTCTCTCTGGGTGACTTTACGAGAGGCTTGAAGCATCGGATTGGGTACCATGGTACACTGTGGCTTACGTCTATGCCCCAGGTAATTGGATGGCCAGGGACATGCCGTTCACAGATTATAGGATTCCAGTTAGAAAATTTTCGGGACAAGGTATATGAAGGCAATGCAATTGGCAAGCTGTCGTTCATTGTGGCGTTCTAAGGGGGAGGCCTTTGTTCAACAGACGTCTTCCGGCTGATGATGATGATGATATGGAAGCGTGGACACGTGGCTCACTGTTACACTATAAAGGGGTAAGCAGAAGTGTTTTTACATCTACGTATCTTGAAGTATATTATCAGAATCAATATGACAATATACAGTGGATGATTAAGAAGAGGTAAACCTCCGCGAATATATCTAGACCAGATCGGAGAAGTTATACCGCTGTGTTTTACATAACATCACGCCTGTATTCCCCGAAGGGGTAGGCAGAGGTGCACGTACAGTACACCCACATTTCGCCAGTTATGTTTTTAGGTCCTATTTTATTTTTTTCTCACCACATCATTTAAAAGACCGAACTAGACATGCCATTGAAAAGACCATCTCCACCAATTACAAACGATAGAATCACCTCGCCAATTCCCTGTTACAAATGAGTGGATCGAACGTCGAACGTCATTAACGAGGGAGAGTACACCAGTTATGGGCACGGCCGCGGCGCCCTAAAACGTGGCCCGCGGGACGAAACCTTCATAAACCTGTTTACCTTACCTTGTGTCGCGTTGAGATAGAGGGTTCCGTGGGGATATCGAATAAGAAAACCTTTCAAAATACATAAAAAAAAATACTAAGAAATATTATTGATTCATTGTGTATAGAATGCCTCGTTGGTCAAGTGGTCGCTAAGTGCGACTGCTGTGCACGAGGTCCTGGGTTCGAATCCCAGGTCGGACGAAGTGTTACTGGGTTTTTTCATTAGGTAATTCTCAGTAGCAGCACGGAGTCTGGATTTGTGCCCGGTTGACATGCTTTGGCGAAATGTGGATGTACTATATAATTTATGCACCTCTGCCTTCCCCTTCGGGGAATACAGGCGTGATGTTATGTTATGTTTATGTTATATTTTATGATTATTATAATATTATTTCATTGCATGACATTAATCTAATCAGATTATTTTAATACCTGTATTTTGGTAAAATTCCTTTAGTAAAATGGCTAAGCGATTGGACTGCTGCGCTGAGGGTTGCGGGTTCGATTCCCGCACGGGACAAAACTTTGTGCGAACCACAGATGTTTGTCCCGAGTCTGGGTGTTTGTGTTTGTGATATTTCATGTTTGTGAAACGCACCTACGATACAGGAGAAATTCCTAGTGTGGGGCGACGTTTTCTTTAAAAAAAAATAAAAGGTACGGAACCATTTGTCCGCAGCCATAACATTTGATCCCGCCGCCCGAGACACATCCAGTGACGTGTGTAATTTATGACCATCTGTCACTCACATATTAGCTGCCAGGGTTGCCACTCTGAGAAAATTTTCGTCAAAACCCAAAGAAAATTGTTTTGGAAATGATGGTAGGAAGATATGGCTTTACACACCGTTGAACAATCTCTAAAGTGACACGTCTAAAGTCACGATGTTTTCCTTCACCGTTTTTAGCAACGAATAACTAATTCATAATACGCAGATTAATTCAAACTCTGACACCAGGCTGTCCAGAAAACCACACTACTACAATCATAAACATAACATCACGCCTGTATTCCCCGAAGGGGTAAGCAGAGGTTCACATATAGTACACCCACATTTTACCTGTTATGTTTCAGGTCCCAATGTAATAGGGGGCGAGCCTATTGCTATCAACAGAGCACAAATCCAGACTCCGTGCTGCTACTGGGAATTACCATATGACCAGTTTTTTTTTTAATATCTATATATAAAAATCATTCTTGGTTTTGAGGATTTTTTGTTATAATATTAATCACAGGGACAGCTCACACAAGGTTATATGATCCCAAACTTTTTTTTTTACATATGGAAAATGCCTTACGCATACCCCACCTTTAGGAGACGACGGGGTTATGAGGGACTCCTCCCCGTGTACTGAAAAGGCTGGATCACATGGGTATACCCACTAAAATCCACACATGCCTGCGCTGCGCTTTGACGACAGGGAGTCGGGATATGATCCCAAACTAGGCAGAGCCTGTATTATGGAAACCAGACAACTGACACATTATGACAAAGACTAAACAATTTTTTAACATAACATCACGCCCCTATTCTCCGAAGGGGTAAGCAGAGGTTCACATATAGTACACCCACATTTCGCCAGTTATGTTCTTTAGGTCCCAATGTAATAGGTGGCGAGCCTATTGCCATTAACGGGCACAAATCCAGACTCCGTGCTGCAACTGAGAATTACCTAATGGAAAAACCCAGTAACACTTTGCCCAACCCAGGATTTGAACCCAGGACCTCGTGCTCAGCAGTCGCGCTTAGCGACCACTAGACCAACGAGGCAGACTATTTTTTACCTATTTTTTTTTTCTATTTTTCCATTTTCCCTCTCGTGCCAACCCTTAACAAGGAGATGTTTACGCAGCCCACCTCTAACAGTTTAACCTCTTTCTTTATTTATCAGTGGGTCCCATTTACATTCCGAGGGGGCAACCTACCCTTGGCTGAACGCCCTATGCGGATTTCTAAGTTACACCAAAAAAAATTGAGGCCTACAAGTGTTTAGATGTCTTGCGTAGCTTTGTGCATGTACCTATAGCCTTCATAAGTCTTCTTCTTACCGTATGGTTGATGAACAACCTGGTGTTAAAGTTTAAACCGCCTGTAGGCCTCTGACAGCTTTGCACACCGTTGGAAATCTCTCAGGTGTGCTTCCTCACGGTGTTTTTCCTTCACGGTTTTCAGCATCGAAATATCACATATACATCCAGACTCAGGACAAATATCTGCGGAGCGCACAAATTTTTGTCTTGTGAGGAAATCCACAACCTTTGGCGCAGTCCAATCGCTTGGCCACTGCACTAAATAGCCTCTGAACTCTTAATTGCAAGCAACTTCTCTTCAAGTCGCATTACAATGACCGTAGCGACGTCTCGCCTTCACATCCTAAACTGTCCTGCTTGAGTTCATGGTAAGGGGGCAGTCTTCAAAAGCTTAGCGAAATTCCGAAGAATTGCCCCTCCAGGAAACTCATACGCAAAGATATCCATACTTTCAATTGGCGCAATAATCTACATTGCCCCAATAATCCCCGGGGAGGCAATTATTCGTGTCGGGAAGAAGCAGCATATCAAATATATTTTTATTACCAAACCCTCGTAAAAAACCTCCGCAATAAACAGGAGTGTTCTTAAAAACACTTTACAACTCGAGCGCTTAGTTTTGATGTATTGGTAGCGTAATATATTATATATTGTAAGTGAATTACAAATAAATATATGTTTAGCTAAGGTAATAACCAATAAACCTGTAGATAAAGCTAGACCTACTATAATAAACGCGAAAGTTTGTAAGTATGGATCGATGTTTGTTACTCTTTCGCGTAACAACTACTGAATGGATTTTAATGGAATTTCATATGGTAGCTGACACCCTGGATTAACATATAGGCTACTTTTTATCCTGAAATAGTGTTGCGGGTAACACCGTGGGGCGCAGCTATTAACAAATAAAGTTGTACATAAAACTAGACAATAAGAAACAAATGTATTGTAGATATGGCCAAAGGGAGGCTCTTTTTGGCCTTCAAGTATGTTATAGATAATTAAAACAGTGACATGTGGGGGTGTAGCACTTTCTTGTTGACTAAATAACTTATACGAATAACTTCTACGTGTTGAACAAAGGCCTCCACCTTAGAACGCCACAATGAACGACAGCTTGCCATTTGCATCCCCAATTAAATTATCGAATGAAAACCTTAATAAAACTTTTCCCGACTCAGGATACAAGCCTTAGGCATTATAACCACCAACTGCTACCACTTCTCAGAACAAAAGGGTGATCCAATAGATCTTCTTTCGCTAGAAATAAAAACTCCTTCTAACAAAACCATTAAAGAAGTATAAAAACCATGATTCAAATGTCAGAGCGAACATGGGAACAAGCAATATCAGGTAAGAGATTATAATAACTCTGTGTATATAAAAGTAAAGGTAAGTGGTGGTTTCGAGCGATATTTTAACCTTAAACTGGATAGCGGTGCGTAGAATAATCAAGATGAGCTGTAGAAATTGCTACGTCCCGCGCAATTGGTGATGTTGTTTTTATTTTGGGTCGAACAGATTTACTTTACTATTTCAATGTTAAGTGTCAAGTCTAAAACGGAAATATTGTATCCAATAAATATAATAAAATATGTTAATGGATTTAGATTTAAATGAAATGATACATAAGACAGTAAGTGATGAGATGGTTAAAGGGATACGCGATGTGTAGATGAATATAGTAGTAATTGTGACAGCAAATATGAAATCTTATCAACAAGAACTTAAGTTTGTCAATATTATTGAGAAGCTAAACCAGTCAAATAATATGAGTTTATTTGTCAATTAGTTTTATCTTTAGATATTAAATGAGAAAGCCAATTTAATGTTTTTTTAATGGACCTCCTTGTTTATTTAGGACAGGTCTGATACTCTCCCAGGACGTAATCTCATGCTAAAACTCATGTGAGCTAAGTTGTTGTTAGTTGTGGTGTTGTTAAAGGGGAGGCCTTTGTTCAACAGTGAACGTCTTCAGGCTGATAATGAAGCTAAGATTAACAATAATAACTAACTCGAACCTTCCAGTAATGAAGGTCTGGGTGGTCCCTAAGTTGACTTGACTGGCTGAATGAAAAAGATGAGCAAAATAAAATCGAAGTAGACATTTTTTAGGCAGAGTTTTGGAGACAAGTAGACATAAATTAATAGATGCAGGCTTTTCTTGATTTTTCAGCCATGGCAAGAAATTTGATAAAGAGACACAATCACCGCTGTTGAAGATATTCAAAGATATGATGACAAGGGAGAAAGAGTGAGCGATAATTCTGATTTTAGACATTATTAAGCAGAATAGAAAATAATTACTAGACAGATTTTACAGAGGTGTGTAACTGTATAGTATACCAACAATTCCCCAGTTATGTAATAGGTCCCAATGTAATAGGGGGCGCGCGCTACCAACCACAGGGACTATATGCTGCTATTAACAATTACCTAATGGGAAAACCCAATATTACCTTGCCCAACTACAGCACTAACGCTGTGTCATCATTAGAATAACGAGGTAAACAGTAACAATAACTACATGATATATATCGAAATAAAATTTCAGTGATCCTGAAAAAAGAAATCTCCTATTGGAGCCGAAAGAAGATAATAAAAAGAGACGACAGTATTCAGGATCGAGAAGTAAAACTGATCGTGTAAGTCTATCTTCATATCCGTTGTAGACTATTTTCACATGGAAGCAAGTCATGCTGTAGAGATCGTCTTCAACAAGGATGGTAGCGAGGTTGACCGTCTATTGACGGACGTACTTAGGTATCAATCGTCTAGGTTCACTACTTTTTTTAATGGATAAATGCTCATAGAGCGGGTAGGAGTGCTGGCGACTTCCCAGCGGCTTTAGGTCGAGGGACGTGGGATCTAGGAATACATTCCTCGTCTAGGATTGGCGCTTTTGTAAAATTCCTAAAACGTTTTTAGCCCATTTCCGATATTACAATCTATTCATTCTTCTGACTTCAGGGGTTTTTGTAGAGAAGGGGAATTTGCAATTTATACCTAACAGCTACTCTGTGTAATAGTTTGTTGAGTATTAGCATTATCACCTACAAATTCAAATTCAAATTCAAAATGTTTTTATTTCATATAAACCTATTACAGGCGCTTATGAAACGTTAGGATGCTAGTTGCACGGTTCCAAAATGTCATTCCAATGGATAAGAACCGGCAAGAAACTCCAGAGGTTACTCATTTAAAAAGAAAGATGGTACAAATTTGTAAATTTACATATGTAGTTTCACTATGCGACAACAAAGCAAACTAATAGTGATAGAAGGGAAAAAAATAACAAATTGGGCCAAAAACCCACGGTGCAATTAAAACTACTAGCTATCACTATTCATTACATTGTGGTCACATTTACAATATTGATGAAGACCTGGAATCAATTATATAAAATAAATTGCCCGAAAACTGGGCAGAGGTAGAGGACCTCCGAAAGTAAAGGAGAAGATAAGGGTCTTCAAAACATTAAGCCTCAATAAGAAAGGGATAATGGTGTTACATTTGCCAGGGAAGCCACATGTGCAGAAGACATTAACTCCAAGCTGTTCTATCATCAACATAATCTTTAGTTTTATAATAAGCTTTCTTGATTAAAATTGCTTTCACACATGTTTTAAATTTCTTACCGGTAAGATCAGTTATCGTTTTTGGCAGTTTGTTATAAAAACGTATACAATTACCGAGAAATGATTTGGAGTTAGTTCTTGCTAACCTATATTCTCTTGCTACCTATGTTCTTGCTACCTAACAATATTTACAAATGTAAATAATGTATACGTAGTAGAAATCCATAGCTTCAAAGTGCTTGATGCATGCTCAAAATATAGCATGACTTAGAAGCGTTATCTCATCAACGTCGATCTATTTCTGAATTCTAACCTTCTCACTTTTTGTTTCCAGAGGTCTTGTGAATCCAGCAGTTCAGAGCACCGCAAAAGGAGTGGGCAGTACAAGCCGTCATCGACCGAGCAACGAGCTGAGTTCACACAGGCCAGGCCTCAGAGTTTGGTGAGTTCTATCATCAGACTCATCATCATGTGTCTCTATATCATTATTTGTCTGGTAAGAATCATTATCATCAGTATTAGAGCTATCATCATCTGTATTAGTGTGATCATCATCTGGATAACTGTTACCATCATGTGTATTAGTGTGATCATCATCTGTGTAAGTGTCATCATTATTTGTTTCAGTGTCATCATCATTATTTGTGTTAATGTCATAAGGGTTAGCTTAGTTAGTACGAGCTGCGCCACGGATCAGCGAAGGTCGCGGGTTCAATTTCCGCTCGTGTCCATCAACTTTTTAAATTTCCTTTATCAAGTTGAATGTTAGGGCTAATAGGTTTTGTTTTTTTTTTACTAAACTATACGATGATAATAAACTGGGAAACTGGGATATAAATACTTTTATTTATGTATTGATTTATTATCTTATTTATTAGTTGCCACATTTCAAGGTCACACCAGCGATTTTGTCCCAAGTCTTAGGATTCTGAAGAATAATAAAGTTTTTGCTGTAAATTAACTTGAGATCCATTTTTCAGCCATACCAGAGTGAAAAGAAGGACAGTTTTTGGTTCTGGGTAAGTTTGTTTTAATTAATTTAATTAATTAATTAAATTAGTAGTGATTACTTATCACGGCTTCATTGGGAATCCATGATCTCTACCTACCCCTTGGAAATAAGCGTTATGTGAATGTATGTACACGGGCTTCTAGGTTCGAATTTCTCGTCGGGCAAAGTGTTACTGGGTTTTTCCATTAGGTAATTCTCAGTAGCAGCACGGAGTCTGGATTTGTGCCCGGTAGATGGCTATAGGCTCGCCCCCTATAACATGACTTGCGAAATATGGGTGTGCTAGATGGGCTCTGCCTTCCCCTATGGGGGATACAGACGACGTTATGCATATATCTACAATTACTACCTTATTGACGCAGTGGTTAATTGATTGGACAACTGCGCTAAGAGTTGTGGGTTCGATTCCCACACGGGACAAAAATTTGTGCGATCCGTAGATGTTTGTCCCGAGTATGTGATATTTCATGTTTGTGAAACGCACCCGCGATAAGGAAACAGTCTTAGTGGGTGAAGTTTAAAAAAAAATAATTAACAAAATAAATTAATTGAAAATGTTTTTAACATTATTATTTTCACAGCAGAAAGATCAAAATCCGAATGAGAAGAAACAGACAGAGGATACGTGCTCTTGCGTGTCGTGCGCGTGAGTTGAGATCTATTGTACTGTAATAATGATGTAGGGTATGATATCTGCTGTGTGGTATCCTCCACCTGGACCACCACCCCCTTTCTTCTTCTGGGTATCGACGGCGACTAAGGAATGCAGAAGATGGGGTAGTGACGTCTTCTGTAACTTCACCACCAATACTGCGATCCCCAAGCCGTTTGCCAAGCGTGGGGATTATGGCAACTCCCCCTCCTAACCTAAGAGCGAGGCCTTTGTTCTATAGTAGATGTCTTCTGGCTGATGATGATGAATGATGTAGGGTGCAAAATCTTCGCATTAATAGTGGTAGTTTTGACACTATGAGAGAGGGAACAGGGAGTGCACCTGTGTTTGCGCGCATACTTGTGCACTATAATATCTCCTGTATAGTTGGCTAGTCTCAGCTGAAACAGGCCGCTGGGACCAAATTCGGTCAGGGGAATATCATATTTTATTGTATTTATTTCTCTTCTTCTAAGCCTTAAGACCTTTGCTCTTGCCAGTAGAGCAAACGCTACTGTTCTCTTTCAGGCTCAGCATTCCATTGAACCGCATGATACCTCTCATCTCCTACCTTCTCCTTCAATTACTGTATTTATTTACTTTCCTTATTATATAACTAGTTGCGCCTTGCAGTGCTACCCGGTACATTTTTTCGGGATAAAACATCTTCTGTATGTTAATCCAGGGTGTTAGCTACCTCCATATGAAATTTCATCAAAATCGGTCTAGCCGTTTGAGCGTGACGAGGCAACAAACACAAACTTTCGCCTTTATATTAGTGTGATCTGTTCCTTAAATATCTGACTTCAACTTTCAATGAATCTTAAATGGCTTCCAGGTTGAAACGGATAGTAAGCTCTGAGTACGCCTGCATCGGCTGCCTGCTCTTTCTCTTCACAATCTCCATCATAGTGGCGTTTCTTGTGGTCTTCAAGAGTGTCCCAGCCCTCGCTAGCAGCGATCCCATGGATAAAGAGCTGCCGGAACATCCCATGATGGACAGTGACCGATTGAAACGGAAAATTGAGATGTTAAACGAAAACCGTAAGAAGAACGAGTTGGTTGAGCTGGATGAGTTTCGGAAAAATGATAAGTAAGTCTTCTTCCTATCGTATGGTTGACGAACAACCTGGTGTCAGAGTGTAAACCGCCTGTAGGCCTCTGACATGGCGACACATACCGTTGAAAAATCTGTCAGGTGTGCCGGTTTCCTCATGATTGTCCTTCACCGTTTTTAACAACTGATTACTAAATTATAATACGCACATGAATTTGAAAAGACATTGGTGCATGCAATTGAACTTGTGACCTTTGATTTGGCAGTCCTACGGTCACACCACTCGGCTATCAGTACTGCATTGAACATTCATATTACTTACACAACCTCAGATCGAAATTAAAAATCCAAATGTGACGTAGCCTATGGAGAAAAAGAGACCGAACGATGGACTATAGACATAGTTGCTTGTACATAAGTCAAGGGTTAGATATTATAATAATTACCAAAAGATATAGGGTATGGTAGGTACCTGTGGATGCAATTGGCAAGCTGTCGTTCATTGTGGCGTTCTAAGGAGGCCTTCGTTCAACAGTGGACGTCTTCCGGCTGATGATGATGATGATTGGATTGCTAATGTTCACGGAGACTAATAATTATGTTTGTTATTTCCAGGAGGGGGGGATATGACGACATCTTGTCAGCACATATTGGATTACCAGGAGGGTCCGATATAGGTACGTACCTATCATCATCCATATACTTAAATAAAACTGATGTGTCTGTTTGCAACATTAAAATAACAGTATACAGGATAGACAACAAAACAGCATTTTTTTTGTCGTTTGTCTATTTGTTCCGGCTAATTTTCGAAACGGCTGAATCGATTTTGACGGAACTTTGGTAGATATCTCGTCGCCTCTTACGTCTTGCGTCAGAGAAGAATGCCATTCTTAGGCATTCTTCTTATTTATTGACTGCCTCGTTGGTCTAATGGTTGCTAAGCGCGACTGCTAAACACGGGGTCCTGTATGTGTACCTACGCCTTCGGGGAATACAGGCGTGGCGTTATGTGTGTCTTTTTATATAACAAACTTTTTTTTTACAGATTTCGGTCCAAGTTTCCGGGAGCTGGTGAGTCCATGTTTATTGAACTTAGTGTAAAGAGAGACTGGTCTTCGGGCAGTTTGTAGGGATAGATTGAAGATGAATTGGAAGGAGTGTGGGAAAGAAGGGAGTTATGAGATGATGGACAGGAGATAAGTGTAGAAGAAGATTATGATACACTAGCTTTTGCTCGCGACTTCGTCCGCGTGGAGTAATGATTTCCGTCAGAATTTGGGTTTTTCACTTAGTTATCGCCTGTTCCATGGTCTATCCCTTTCTTAATGCTCACTTGCTTCACTGGTGGAACCTACATACAAAGTTTTAAATGAATCCATTGAGAAATAAACATTTTCAATTTACCACCCTTTTCTCCCCTTTGGGGGGGAATTTCCAAAAATCCTCTTTTAGTGGTAGCCTACTCCTCCCAACAAACACACATGCCAAATTTCAGCTCTTTACGATCAGTAGTTTCGGCTGTGCGTTGTCTGTCAGTCAGTCAGTCAGTAACGGAAGAGTTATATATATAGATTGTGTTGTCTCTAAAGGGATTATTACTATTAGGGTTGGTTGCTTCAAGTTCACTTGACGCAAAAAATACTTGATTTAACATACAAATGGCAATACCAATTATGTTTTCTACAGTTCCAATAACGACTGCCTGTTGGTCTAGTGGTTGCTAAGCGCGACTGCTAAGCACGAGGTCCTAGGTCGAATCCCGGATCGGGCAAAGTATTACTGAGTTTTTCCATTAGGTAATTCTCAGTAGCGGCACGGAGTTTGCATTTGTCCGGTTGATGGCAATAGGCTCGCCTATTACATTGGGACCTAAAAACATAACTGGCGAAATGTGGGTGTACTATACGTGCACCTCTGCCTACCCCTTCGGGGAATACAGGCGTGATGTTATGTGAGTTCCAATAACGAAAATCTTTTGTTTTTTACTAGCATTATGTCGTTGACAACGGTGTTTATGCTATATAGCAACGCTTCATGTTTTACGTACGTTATACATTTTCTGTAATCATTGTTTTGTTGACGTATGTAACGTTAACAGCCTGTTTGAGACAGCATCTTAACTTATCTCTAACTGCGACGAACTTGGAGGAAGGTAAAAAAGTTTAAAACTATTTTTTCCTGGTTTTGGAACTTAATTCTATCTAAATAATTATCACACTAATATTATAAAGGCGAAAGTTTGTGAGTGTGTTTATATGTTTGTTACCTCTTTACGCTAAAACGGCTTGACCGATGTTGATGAAATTTCATATGGAGGTAGCTGACAGCCTGGATTAACACATAGGCTACTTTTTAATTTTATCCCGAAAAAATGTAGCGGGTAACACCGCGGGGCGCAGCTAGTATTATATATGAATTAATTGCTATTCGTGAGTCCCGCTCAAACTCGAGAACGGCTGGACTGATAGTGAAAAGGTGGTACTAAATTCGCCGGGACAGCTAGTAGACATTTTTGTAATTGTTTTCAATCAAAACCCCTGACCAAACAATAATGTAATTTAACCTTTCATAACATTGTTTACTATAGAAATATCTAGACAAAGCAACAAATTTCTAGACTTAAAACGAGACGTTTCATTCCACAATTTTTTGCAACTTCTTTTTGATTTAAAAAGAGAAATGTAACCGACAAAGCTGAGCGAAATCCGTCTGATAACAAAACCACCCTTTATTCAACACTGGAAGCCGGCTATTATTTTCAATTGTCCTCTCTGAACTCCCTAAAGTATTACAAGTAAATAAATAAGACAGATTTATTCATTTGACGATAGTATAGGGAATAATTTTTTACAATCAACTAAGGTTTGTTGGAAGAGATGTTTGTTTGTGGTTTAGGTGAATTAATTCAATATTGGTATGTCTTTTCTTCTTATCGTATGGTTGATGAACAACCTGGTGCCAATTTCAACCGCCTGTAGGCCTCTGATATGGCGACACACACCGTTAAAAAATCTCTCAGGTGTGCCGGTTTCCTCACGATGTTTTCTTTCACCGTTTTTAGCAACTGAATTCGAAATGACATGTGCGGGTTTGAACTTGCGACCTTTGACTTGGCAGTCCAACGGTTATACCGGTCGGGCATCAGTCATTTTTGCGGCGTTTTAATGCCAGGTACTCTGTTTATGTGATGTAGTCTTTACCCTGCAGTGGGACAGTTATAGGCTTTTTTTTTGTTGTTTTTTTGGGACAAGCCCACCACTCTTGCCCATCATTGTGACTCCTGTAAGCCAGGATCTACAATGATAACCATTGAGAACCATCGAGGCAATGAAGCTCGAGGCGTCCCAGAGAAATGACTCGACTGTCTTGGAACCCGCAACGAATTAATCATAAAAGAATATATAGGAGTAGGAATATAAGAATAAGTTATAGGCTGTTAAAATTATTGAAAATTTACGACATAAAATTAATTTAGATTATATTGTGTTGGCGAAATGAATGACATTGGGATCTATAACTGCCTCGTTGGTCTAGTGGTCGCTAAGCGCGACTGCTAAACACGAGTTTCTGGGCTCGAATCCCGGGTCGGGTAAAGTGTTACTGGGTTTTTCCATTAGGTAATTCTCAGCGGCAGCACGGAGTCTGGATTTGTGCCCGGTTGATGACAATAGGCTCGCCCCCTATTATATTGAGACCTAAAAACATAACTGGCAAATGTGGGTGTACTATATGTGCACCTCTGCCTACCCCTTCGGGGAATACAGGCGTGATGCTATGTTTTATGTTATGGGATCTATAACATAACTGGTGAAATGTGGGTGCACTATACGCCTCTGCCTACCCCTTCGGGGAATACAGGTGTGATATTATATTTTTAAAGTTCATATAAAAATAATTGCAGAAAGCTCAATTTCATACTTTTATTTACGTCAGGAATGTAAAAACTCTCCTCTATATCGAATGTAAGTAATAATGTAAGTAAGAGTTGGTAACTAAAAAATAAATAAAATATAATAAATACTGTTGCAAATAATATTCATGAGAAAATTCGCCATTTTCAAATGAGGTCAGTTCTCTTTATCTGACCCTCATCAGGATATAATTTTACATGTGAATAGTAGAAGTTTGACCTAGAAATCTGTTGCTGCTTACCCCTCTATAAACAGATAGTATGATAGCATCCCTTCGTTTAGGGTGGCAGGGGTAAGACACGTGTAGTCGTACTGTTGTGTGTTGGCCGCTAAATTTCATTTTTGTTAAAATAGTAAGTACTTGAGTTGAGTTATTTTGAGTTTTCTTATTCTATTTTATCTGTTTTTAGTTCGTTAAATTGATGGTAAAATTAGTTTTATGCACAGGTATTGTAGGTTAAAGACATTTTTTTGAAATTTTACGTCTCTTTTTAGTTATTGAGATGGCATTAACTAAAATACTTATTTCATTTAAGTTTATAAACACACTACGGTTTGTTGACGAGTTCTTGATATTTAGCCCCTTTATTATAATTTATTGTGTTGGTTAAATTAGGTATACCTGTCATGTTTGTGATTGTAAAATTATAGAGATATCAATAGATCTAGGAAGAGGTAACAAATGGAAATCTGTGATCCCTGCCTACCCCTCAGGGAAACAGGCGTGACGTTATGTATGTTTGTAAGAGGTAGCTAAGTTTTGATGTTTTAAATTAAACGCAAATTTTACATTAGTCAATAAAGATACGCACTACGGTATAGATATAAAATACAGGTGGAATAAATATTCTATGCGGACATTAAGAAATCAAGCGAAATTTTTATTTAAAAAATTCAGTGGCCAATTCAAACAGACTCGCCACAAGCCGCCATTGTGTTTTATGCCTATATCATTGTCTCGTCTGTATTATATCCTGGTCTTTGTCTCGGTGATGTATTAAACAACTGTCATTTGAGCCCTTTTTAAATATTACCTAGGCTTTGTGGGAGCTGGACGCAATTTTCATGTGACGGTAGAATAAAAACAATTGTTTGGTTTTATTTTTTGAGTCTTTGGATTATTGGCGCAGATAAGCGATTGGACTGAGCGGTATGAGGTCGATTCCGGGTTAATAGATAGATACATAAGATAACATCACGCCTGTATTCCCCGAAGGGGTAGGCAGAGGGGCACATATAGTACACCCACATTTCGCCAGTTATGTTTTTAGGTCCCAATGTAATAGGGGGCGAGCCTATTGCCATCAACCGCTACAAATCCAGACTCTGTGCTGCCACTGAGTGTTACCTAATGGAAAAACCCAGTAACACTTTGCCCGACCCGGGATTCGAACCCAGGACCTCGTGCTCAGCAGTCGCGCTTAGCAACCACTAGACCAACGAGGTTGTACTTCTAATAGTACGGTAATCATTCTTCGTGTACTAACATTAGTTTTCCCCGTAATAAGACTTGCCCAACAAACTCCCCTTCCCCCCATACCGTCCCCAAGACCCCATAAATAACGGAAACATATAAAAACACTTTATAAAACCATAAAATATCATAAAACAATACGCCATGAGACGCATTCCTTCATAAGAATCTATGCAAAATTCACTTTACAAGCCCATTGATACAATACATATTTAACTTTGCTGTTAAAGCTAAAACACTTGGAATTCCCGACCTTATATTCATACAAATAAAGTCGAGAATTAACGTCAACCTCTCTATCTTTTGTTGTGGGAAATTGGACTTTATGGGATAAGTAATAAAGATTAAGGTTGTTTGAGTGGGTTGGTGTATGACTGGGTTTCGTGGTTTCTTAGTAAGACACCCTCTTGTAAACAATAAATAACTCCTCTACATTATGCTAGAGTCAATTGGTGGAGCCAAATGTGTATAGGCTGTTTAAATATAATTATTTTGTTCAGACTGCCTCGTTGGTCTAGTGGTTGCTAAGCGCGACTGCTGAGCACGAGGTCCTGGGTCGAATCCCGGGTCGGGCAAAGTGTTACTGGGTTTTTCCATTAGGTAATTCTCAGTAGCAGCACGGAGTCTGGATTTGTGCCCGGTTGATGGCAATAGGCTCGCCCCCTATTACATTGGGACCTAAAACAACTGGCGAAATGTGGGTGTACTGTATGTGCACCTCTGCCTACCCCTTAGGGAAATACAGGCGTGATGTTATGTTAATTTGTTCATTCTAATAGTTTCTAATAAATATAAACTGCTTTCGAACTCAAACGGAGCTTTTTTTGTGGACTAGGTAGACGCGCGCCGCTGTGTTAGCCGCTACATGTTTTCAGGATAAAAAGTAGCCTATGTGTTTATCCAGGGTGTCAGCTACCTCTATACCAGATTTCATCAAAATCGGTCTAGCCGTTTGAGCGTGGAGAGGTAACTACAAACACACTCACGAAATTGTGCCTTTATAATAATAACTAGCTGCGCCCCGTGGTGTTACCCGCTACATTTTTTCGAGATACAAAATAACCTATGTGTTAATCTAAGGTGTCAGCTACCTCCATATGAAATTTTATTAAAATCGGTGTAATCGTTTGAGCGTGAAGAGGTAACAAACAAACAAACACAATCACAAACTTTCGCCGTTATAATATTAGTGTGACAATTTTTACAACACACACTCCAAGATTTTGACATCACAATTCTATAACTATCGATAATTACCAACCAACATACAGCGGTTTCAATTTCCATAAGTATTTCCCAACCAATAATATAGCAGCCTGTATCTCTAAGGGCGACAACAAATCATGCTTGCCTGCGACACGTTAAGACGGTCTCCCACGTGGATGGGGCCTTAAATGATTTGTGGCCTCCAGACACGAGTAACTCTTTTTTGTTTAGATTTATTTGTTTCCAAACAGGATGTTCTGTGGGGGCATTACAGGCTACTTACATAGACTGTGGCATTAACAATTATAGTATTATCACACTAATATTATAAAGGCGAAAGTTTGTGTGTTTGTTACCTCTTCACGCTAAAACGGCTAGACCGATTTCAATGAAATTTCATATGGAGGTAGCTGACACCTTGGAGTAAGCAAAAAAATTATGTAATCATACTGATGCGGTAGTGGTAGTTGAACGCGACTGCTGAGCGTAAAGTTCTGGGTGAGAATCCCGGGTCGGGCAGAGCGTTGCGTTTTTCCATTCTCAGTAGCACGGAGTATAGATTTCTGCTCGGTTGAGGGCAATAGGCTCGCCCTCTATTACATTGAGACCTATAACATAACTGGTGACATGTGGGTGTACTATATGTACAACTCTGCCTACCCCTTCATCAGTCATTATACCATAAAAATATCTCATAGAGTGTTATCTAAAAAAGTACATTTCAAACGTCATATTGCTAGGTACTTACCTGGGTTCGAACCCGCATTGTAGTGTCCACAACTCATCTCTAAACTTACCGTACCGTGGACATAACCGGTACCGCTGTTACCGGTAAACAAGTATTTAGTGTACAAACGTTTTACCGGTACAAGTCGGGTAGATGAAAACGTCTGCTTCAACAAAAATGGTCGAGTTGTTTTTTATTCCCTCGTAATGTCTGAGTTTAGGAGCTAGGCACTTATATTTTACACCATCTTTATAATAAAAGAAATTCAGTTTTACCTTTTAACTGTATATTTTATATAGAAATGGTATCTACACACCAAGGAATAGGCTATTTTTTATAAAAACATTAAAAAAACAAGGTTTAAGAGATAGACAGTGAGACTAAAAGTACTAAATAGCCAAGTGCTGTGAATATTGGACTGCTAAGTCAAAGGTCTCAAGTTTAAAGTGGATCCTATAAATTAGTTATCAGTTCTATTCTCAATATACAAGTATAATTGTATTTTTATTTAAATGTCGCCTCATACTTGGAATTTCTCCTGTGCCGTGGGTGCGTTTCACAAACATGAAATATCACATACACGAATATCCAAACTCGAGACACGACATCTGTGGTTCGCACAAAGTTTTGTCCCGTGCGGGAATCAAACCCGGAACCCTTAACACAGTAGTCCAATCACTTAGCGACTGCACCAATCAGGTCGTCTATCAATATAATATATTCTAAATAATATTTTCGTTTGAATTTTTCACATAAAGTTTTAAATTGCCACCTTAACTCCTAGACTACACAAGTATATTGTTGCAACCAAATGCAAGTTGAACTTTCGGACGACGTTTTTTATACATCGCCAGGCCCTTTGTGCGCGGTCGTAATGATAGTCTGATGTCAACCACCCTTTCTGTAGACGACCAAACATTAAACTTGAAATACCTGTTTGAATGATATAATGAGATACATTACTGGGAATATAGTGTATGTATCTTGATGAGGTGATCATAACTTTGTCATATTTTATATATTCTACATTGATAAAGGATGATGAAAAATGATGGACACGAGAGGGACTCGAACCCGCGACTTTCGCCGTACCGTAGCGCCGCTCTGCCAACTGAGACATTTTTTGTATATTTTGTTAGCCAAGTGATGTCGATTTTTATTCTTTTCACTACTTAAATATTATCTGTAACGGGTACTGAGAGCCTTATTTCTATTTACGTATATAGAGGTGGACATACAGTACACTCACATGTCGCCAGTTAAAATTTGTAGGTCTCAATGTAATAGGGGGCGAGCCTATTGCCATCAACCGGGCACAAATCCAGACTCCGTTCTACTGAGAATTACATAATGAAAAAACACAGTAACACTTTGTCCGTCCCGGAAATCGAACCCAAGACCTCGTGGTCAGCAGTCGCGCTTAGTAACCACTAGACCAACGAGGCAGTCTACTATTATCTATCTTTCATTATACTAATTTAACAATCCGTGGTCTGTCTACCCCTCAGGGAAACAGGCGTGACTTTATGTATGTATGTAATTTACCAATAACCGTGTATAACATCAATCAGCTACACTTCTCTCTTCTCCCTTTATTTAAAACCTTGCCAACGTATTCAACTTTAACTATAGTCTTCATCGTAATAACCAGAGCATTATATATATATATAAAACAACAAAAGTCCGTCTGTCTGTCCACAACAAAGCATCCCTGAGGCACCCCACAGATTAAAATTTTTCCTTGTTGTTAGCGTGATGAGAAAATCCTAGACGCAATTCTAGTTATGTACTTTGTAGGTATAGTTTTGTGTGAGTGAGGCTAAGGCCTAGCGTGTGGTTGGTTTTGATTTATAAATAGGAGGGTTTTGGACTTTTGAGTTATTATATTATGCAACTTGACATACTGATGCCTCGTGACCAACGAAATTTTTATCAGCTTTCTTTGAAACTATAATATATTACTTTTTATTTGGGAGACTGCCTCGTTGGTCTAGTGGTTGCTAAGCGCGACTGCTGAGCACGAGGTCCTGGGTTCGAATCCCGGGTCAGGCAGTGTTACTGGGTTTTTCCATTAGGTAATTCTTAGTAGCAGCACGGAGTCTGGATTTGTGCCCGCTTGATGGCAATAGGTTCACCCCATTTGTAGTACGCACTTGAATTCTAAAAGACATTGGTGCGTGCCGGGGTTTGAACTTGCGACCTTTGACTTGGCAGTCCAATGGTCGTACCACTCGGTGGCTATCAGTACTTACCACTAAACTAACAAAGCAGTTGAAAATATATTTTTTAATTATATTAATACTAGCTGCGCCCCGTGGTGTTATCCGCTACGTTTTTTCGGGATAAAAAGTAGCCTATGTGTTAATCCAGGGTGTCAGCTACCTCCATATGAAATTTCATTAATATCCATTCAGTAGTTTTTACATGAAAGAGTAACAAACATCCATCCATACTTACTAACTTTCACGTTTAAAATATTAGCAGGGTTAGTATTAATACAAACTTATAGATTAACATACTATTTTACAAATATATACAACTTAATTCTAATACAAAATAAAAACAATATATACAAAAATAAAAAGTTAAAAAGCATCAAAGAATTCATCCCCATCGATGTCAACCGGTAACGTGCCCAAAAGACTGGCAGCATTGCCACGTTGAATGGCAATGCTAATTCTTTGGCCAAATGAACCAGCCCTTTGGGTACCTAGTATTATAAATTTTCTTTTCGAAACCCTACTCTAGGAATATCTCCTGCATCATAGATGCGCTTCTCAAACATGAAACGTCACGTACACAAACACCCAGACTCGGGAAAAACATCTGCGGATCACATCGATTATTGTACCGCGCGGGAATCGAACCCGCAATGCTTAGGGTAGCAGTCGAATCGCTTAGCTATTGCCAAACAGATCGTCGCATTATTCTAGGTACTTTTTTTTTTATTAGTATATTTAACAATATGTATAAACAAATGATAAACAATGGTAACATTTAATTACCTATCTCTGTCGCTCCCACAAGTGAATATACGATTTGAGATGTCTTGTACAGTCTGCGGCGAAAATTGTTGGCTAATTTCTTTACAGTAGTTTTTGTATTAAGACTTTGAAGGAGACTTCTCTTATGGATAGAACAATACAATTGTCTACATCAATATTCATTTTACACATACACATAACATCACGCCTGTATTCCCCGAAGGGGTAGGCAGAGGTGCACATTTAGTACACCCACATTTCGCCAGTTGTGTTTTAGGTCCCAATGTAATAGGGGGCGAGCTGGCCATCAACCGGGCACAAATCCAGACTCCATGCTGCTACTGAGAATAACCTAATGGAAAAACCCAGTAACATTTGCCCGACCCGGGATTCGAACCCAGGACCTCGTGCTCAGCAGTCGCGCTTAGCAACCACTAGACCAACGAGGCGCCGTTATTAAAAAACCGCGATAAAATCCGTAAACCTACTTTTACTGTTCATATATTTTCGCCCCGACTGTACAGCCGTCTCACCTGGCTTATAAAGTTCTAATTACACCGGCCTATTTATGAATGGGATATCTATCACGGGCCTTAATTGCAGGCCCGTAAAATAGAGGGGAACGCGGGACAAAATCAATTTATTTTGTTTCATTATGTCGGCTTAATGTATGTAGTTTGAGGCATAGGGTGCAAGAGCCTTCACGAGTGATGGCTGTGCACCCGGGCGCTCTAGACGAGGTGCAAACCGTTTAATAGGATTTTAGTGTATGGGAATAACTGATAAATACACCTTATGTAGCAGAGATACAGTGGTATGACCGTTGGACTGTCAAGTCAAAGGTCGCAAGTTTTATTATTCTTTTTTTTAAAAAACGTCGCCCCACACTAGGAATTTCTCCTGTGTCGTGGGTGCGTTTCACAAACATGAAATGTCACAAACACAAACACCCAGACTCGGGACAAACATCTGTGGTTCGCAAAATTTTGCCCCGTGCGGGAATCGAACCCGCGACCCTTAGCTTTTTTTTTTTTTTTTTTACTGTCTTTTTTTCTTTTTTACTGTTCCTGGTTGTTGCTAACATAGTCTTTAAGGAATGTAATACTAACACCCTATGGGCCTAGATGCCTGACAATAAAATATTTTTATTTTTTTATTTATTATTAGCGCTGCAGTCCAATCGCTTAGCCACTGCGCTATCAGTTCAACCCCGGTCTCGCAACATTGTCTTATCATTCAATCAGTTTAGAATCAGTTGTATATCAGTAGGTAGCTATTCTTCTTATCGTATGGTTGATGAACAACCTGGTGTCAGAGTTTAAACCGCCTGTAGGCCTCTGATATGGCTTGACACACCGTTGAAAAATCTCTCAAGTGTGCTGGTTTCACGATGTTTTCCTTCACTGTTGTTAGCAACTGATTACTAATTTATAATACGCACATGAATTCGAAAAGACATTGGTGTGTGTGCTACTGGCGACCTTTGACTTGGCAGCCCAACGGTCATACCACTCGGTTATCAATGCTTTTTATTGGATACATTATGGGTAGACGTGTGTAGTTGATACTAGGTACACCATTTCGTCAGTTTTGTTGTAGATTTTAATTTGATAGAGGTTTGCTCATTACAAATCTCATGTAGCTGCCTCGTTGGTCTAGTGGTTGCTAAGCGCGACTGCTGAGCACGAGGTCCTGGGTTGGAACCCCGGGTCGAGCAAAGTGTTACTGGGATTTTCCATTAGGTAATTCTCAATTGCAGCACGGAGTCTGAATATGTGCCCGGTTGATGGCAATAGGCTCGCCCCCTATTACATTGGGACCTAAAACATAACTGGCGATATGTGGGTGTACTATATGTGCACCTCTGCCTACCCCTTCGGTGATGTTATGTTATGTTAAATCTCATGTAATAAGCTGGCGAAATTATTGCCAATCTTTACTAAATATCGTACAGAAAATAAATAACTTATCAGTTTGTAAAGTAATAGGAAATAAAGTTAAAGTTTACCAACATACGGTAAAGGGTTAGAAATGTAATTGGTTTGGGTGTGGTCTCACTGCTTAATGTATGGCCTCATTGTGTTTGTAGTTGCTGGCGATTTGACACACATAATGCTGAGTTGCTTTTGTTTTACTGTGTAGTTCCAGTTCCATATGCGTTGAGGAAAAATCTGTTATTTATATTTTAGAAACAAACACTCCAATTTTATTTATGTGTATTAATGATTTGGCGCTGTGTTAAGTTTCGTCGTCATCATCAGCCGGAATGCGTCCACTGTTGAACAAAGGCCTCCCCCTTCGAGTGGAGGGTTGCCATAATCCCCACGCTTGGCAAGCGACTTGGGAATCGCGGTATTGGTGGTGAAGTTACAGAAGACGCTGCTGCCCAGCTGGGTTTTCCCTTAGTCACCCCTTATTACACCCTCGAAAGAAAGGAGGTGGTGCCCGGGTCAACCGGGCACAAATCCAGACTCCGTGCCGCTACTGAGAATTATCTATTGGGAAACTTAACAATACTGTCTGTCCCGAGATTCAACCCAGGACCTCGTGCTCGACAACCGTGCTAGCGACTCCTAGACCAAAGAGGCAGTCGATGTAGATACAAGGGTATATGTTTTAGGGTGAGGTCTAAGCATTATCGCTGACACTGGCACCCCACCCCAAGCAGTCGCAAGAAAAGCGCCAAAACATTAACTGAGTCAATATGTTACTACATTCACGTCTCCCGCTCTGTTGTATGGGGTGTGAGGGAGACGGAGAGTGATTTAGCTTGGCGCCCGTCACATGTTCATAATGACCGGTTAATTTAGGAAGTTTGTTAAGGGGAAGCTATTTTGGTTGTCAGTTTTTAAGTTAGATTTTTTGTATGGGATAGTGACTTAGGTAGTAATTTTGTAAATTTTTTATTAGAAAGACTGTAATAGTTTAACCGTATATTATAATTATATATCTAATAACAATGTTTTGAAGCGCGATTTTGTGTATGTATCTCAACATACACTATAATTTTTTTTTTCAGTTTAGCAGTCAGTATGTTATTTGAACCCACAGTACCCTACAGTTTATAAGTCCGCAAATAATTATGAATCTATCGCGTAGGTATTATACACTTAACAAACACACACGCACACACACAAATACACACACACCCAAACACACACACACACACACACACACACACACACACACACACACATACACACCCACAGTCCTACATAAAGATTGTAAGTAACAGTTAGATATTATATACATACAGACGAAAAGTCAGGCAAACTTCGTACCACCATTCAAACCTTTCTTTGAGTTTCATGAATATTTCAAAACAAAAATTAGTCAAATCGATCTAGCTGTTCTCAAGTTTTAGCGAGACTAACGAACAATAATCTATTTTTATACATGAAAGAAGTAGAATAATGTATACCATTAGACCCATAAGTGACGTAATAAAATTAATATTATTAAAATAAAAGTAGGTTTACGGATTTTATCGCGGTTTTATTTGATTTTTGTTTTGGTCCCGACGTTTCGAATTCTTTTCAGCATTCATGGTCACGGGCAGACTGAGATGTAAAACGTCTAATTTGAACAATTACTATTAACTACCTCACATTTTATCATTAATATTATATTATTTATAGGAATAACATCGCCTTAACAATCTCCACACGAGTTACACTTAGGTTATAATCAAGTGTATTATAAGTTTAAACTCGTCAAAGTTTTGGGTCAGCCTGTATCCGCTTGCGTTTTATATTAAATTTAATGTTAATTATTTTGGTATTTAATTGATTTTCAGTATTTGTGTATTTCACAATATAACGGTCTTATTGTTTCTTGGTTTTAACCCTTTGTATGCTACGTTGTCGTTCATTGAGGCGTTCTATAGGGAGGCGTTTGTACAACTGTGGATGTCTTCCAACTGATAATGATGCTATGACAGTTGCTAATAACGGTTTATAATAGTTTTTTTTATATTGCTTCATAGTAGTCAAAGCCGTGGTGGCCAAGTGGTTAACATACCGGATTTGTATGCACAAGGTTGCAGGTTCAAACCCGGGCAAGTATCATTGTGACTTTTTCAATATTATAAATACTTTCTTCGCTATTCTGATATACCACTGACTAACGGTGACGGAAAACATCGTGCGGAAACCTGGATTTAATTATCTGAAATCGTCCGCAGTGAGCTAGCGTGGTGATCAATGCTCAATCCGTCTCTATACGAGAAGAGGCCTTTGCCCTGCTGTGGGACAGTTATCGGCTGTTATTATATTAATATACTGTATAAGTAGTATTACAATGCTGGTTTTCATTGAGAGCTCAAATAAATAAGATAATAATTAAAAATAACTAAATTAAAAGTTAGTAAATTTATGGCACAACTATTCAGGTTTCTTAATGATAATGATAATTGCTTTTATTCCGTACAAGAATATTTAAATTTCAAATTGTAGACGGTAGATTTATAATTTATGTTATGTACATTGAATAAAGTGATTTGTGATCCCAAAAGGGCTTAAAGTTTAGATATAATTAACTAAACTGGCTAACTGGCTGCCTCGTTGGTCTAGTGGTTGCTAAGCGCGACTGCTGAGCACGAGGTCCTGGGTTCGAATCCCGGGTCGGGCAAAGTGTTACCGGGATTTTCCATTAGGTAATTCTCAGTAGCAGCACGGAGTCTGTATTTGTGCCCGGTTGATGGCAATAGGCTCGCCCCTAGTACATTGGGACCTAAAACATAACTGGCGAAATGTGGGTGTACTATATGTGCACCTCTGCCAACCCCTTCGAGGAATACAGGCGTGATGTTATGTTTTGTTTTTCATTATATCTTCTTTAAAAGTAGGTACCGTTAACATGTATTTAAACACCAAGTTTTACTTAATTGCCTGTTAAAAATACTCCGCAAGTGTCCCAGCTTCATTAGTTAACCCGCGGACGCCTATAAACTGCGTTGTAACTCAACCTGTCGGGGGTACCACCTGGGCACTTTTAAATATACCCCGACATATTTATTGTAAGGGTTAATATTGCAAAGTACCCCTCCTGGGTGCTAATGGCGAGCGCCCATTTTAGGGTTAATAGTCTCAAGCTGTAAATAAGTTGGGCTTAAGTTTGTAGGTTTTCTTCGGTTCGGTTTTGTTGTTAAGAATTTGGATTTAAATTGCTAGATTAGGTGTCTTTGGTAAAGTTATACGTGTTTTTAGACACATTTTATAGTAAATTTCTAAAGTAGGGTTTTGACGATTAGTGCAGTGGCTAAGCGATTTGGCTGCTGCGCTTAGAATTGCGGGTTCGATTTCCAATCGGGGGAAAAATGCGTGCGAACCGCAGATGTTTGTCCCGAGTCTGGGTGTTGATGTATGTCATATTTCATGTTTGTGAAACGCTTTCATGATACACGATGAATTCGTTTGTAACGTTTAATTATACAGAAAAAAATGATGTTCAAACAATTTTGATGTGTATGAATGTCAAAAATAAATTACATTATTACTATTACCTAAACGAATATTTTGTGAGCGTGTATGAGGAATGTGATGCGAGTGAATGAGGCGAAAGAAGTATGCCAGGATCGTAGCAAATCCGTGGTCTATGCCTACCCCTCTGGGTAATAGGCGTGCCTTTATGTATGTATGTATTGACCTGTGGTTTTGCTGCGATCTCCGATATCGTAAAATTTCAACGTTCACCTACACTATAGAGTGCCTCGTTGGTCTAGTGGTTGCTAAGCGCGACTGCTGAGCAAAAGGTCCTGGGTTTGAATCCCGTTCGGACAAAGTGTTACTGGGTTTTTCTATTAGATAATTCTCAGTAGCAGCACGGAGTCTGGATTTGTTCCTGGTTAATTGCAATAGACCCGCCCCCTATTCCATTGTGACTGAAAATAACTGGCGAAATGTGGGTGTATTATATGTGCACTGCCTACCCCTCTGGGGAATATAGGCGTGATGTTATATTATGTTTTACGTACACTACCAATCAATCAAAAGAAAGTTCTTGCAGTGCATTACGTGGTATAAAGTTAAATTAATATATTTATTTATTTTTTAATTATTTTAATTTAATTATTATTTGTAATAATATAATTTGTACGCAGAGCTCCTTGGACGACAGTGATAGCAAGATATCAGTGGACACCGATTGGTCGAACGTGTTGGATACAGCCAAGGACAACGACTTTCAGAGCAGTGAGAAATTAAGAGGTTCCTATATTATATTATTTGTTTAATTACAATTATTATAATCAATTTTTAATATTAGGTAACTCACACTGCCTCGTGGTCTAGTGGTTGCTAAGCGCGACTGCTGAGCACGAGGTCCTGGGTTCGAATCCCGGGTCGGGGAAAGTGTTACTGGGATTTTCCATTAGGTAATTCTCAGTAGCAGCACGGAGTCTGGATTTATGCCCGGTTGATGGTCAGCTCGCCCACTATTACATTGGGACCTAAAACATAACTGGCGAAATGTGGGTGTACTGAATATGCACTCTCTGCCTACCTCTCCGGGGAATACAGGCGTGATGTTATGTTATGTTTAATATTAAGTAACTCACACACTGCCAGAAAATTTCTTGTACATAACAATTCTAAAACACACCACACCGATAAACGTATCCGAGCTAGAATTGACCACCCCCTTTCCTCTGGGTGTCGTAAGAAGCGACTAAGGGAAAATCTAGAATATGGGCAGCAGCGTCTTCTGTAATTTCACCACCAATACTGTGATCCTCAAGCCGCTTGCCAAGCGTGGGGATTATAGCAAACCCCGTCATTTAACTAAGGGAGAGGCCTTTGTTCATCAGTGGACGTCTTCCGGCTGATGATGATGATGAACACGACACACCTCGAATAACTCTCTTTTATCACAAAACTTATTTTTTCATTACAAAAAGCACACCATTCTCTACCCAATCTAGAAACACAAAGTTATTGTTTCTGCGTAGCACTTAACTAATTGCACCTCGTAGCTAATCGTAGCTCGTAGCACATAGTAGCGGCGATACAGATTTTTTTTTAAATACATAGTATTTAAATTGAATTAGGTACCTTTATAATATTATACAAATTTTTGTTTTGACAAAAGGGTTTATGCTGAAATAAAACTAGGTTTACGGATTTTATCGCGGTTTTTTAATTGTTTTTTGGTCCCGACGTTTCGAATCCTTTACAGCATTCATGGTCACGGGCAGACTGAGGTGTTAAACGTCTAATTTGAACAATTACTATCAACTACCTTACAATTTTAATTATTATTGACAAAAAACAATTAAAAAACCGCGATAAAATCCGTAAACCTAGTTTTATTTCAATGTCTAATATTCGCGTAAGTGATAGAAATCATTATATAAGGGTTTATGGTTCTAGCTCATGTGTGTTTTTAGTGTACCGTATTTTTATTGAGGCTTTTGATTCTTTAAGCTATATATAGGTAGGATGGTAGACATTTTTGGCAGTTTTAGTCGTGTGTACGTGTCCGTACAGTCTCCCTGGACAAGTGGCAATGCTAGGCGAATAGAAATCGTATAGAATGAAAAATGTATGGGGATGACATAGTGTTTCGACTATACTCACTTTTGAACTATCGCGTTGCATGATTATAATAGAATTAATTAGGATGTGCTTCACTTGTGGTTGCGTTAATTCCCGTATTTTAATTTAATTGTTTTAACAATTTTATCGGTTTGACTGCCTCGTTGGTCTAGTGGTTGCTAAGCGTGACTGCTGAGCCGAGGTCCTGGGTTCGAATCCCGGGTCGGGGAAAGTGTTACTGGGATTTTCCATTAGGTAATTTTCAGTAGCAGCACGGATTTGTGCTCGGTTGATGGCAATAGGCTCGCCCCCTATTACATTGGGACCTAAAACATAACTGGCGAAATGTGGGTGTACTATAATTATGTGCACCTCTGCCTACTCCTTCGGGGAATACAGGCGTGATGTTATGTGAAGCGTTTGCCACTCGCCCAGGGTGGCTGAAGATGTAAATGTTAATCCTATTTAATTACTCCCTACTTAATTATATATAAACTTCTTCGTCGCATCGCCATGAGCATCAAATTATGGTGTAGAGATTGGTCAGTCAACAGGAATGGTAACGAGGTTGACCATCTTGTGTAACGAATATATCTAGATATTAGTTATGGAAGAGAGTAGAGAATTAGCAGTCCAATAACAATTATTCTTCGTTTCAGATTTCTACAAGAAACTAGTACAGACAGACGCGAAAATAAAAAGTCTTAAAAAGATAGATCAAGGGTATTTGGAAACTGATGAGACAATGCTCAAATCTCCAGAGAGATCCAAAAGATCGCTCAAACTCTACAGCTATCCTAAAAGATACCGCGTCATGAGACGGAGAAAATCAGCGCAATTCAGTAAAAACCACAGATCTAGTAACAGTAGCCTCTTTAGAAGACACAGTAACAAAACCAGATTGAAAAGAAAACATGATGCCGAAGAACCCTCAGGTTTCGTAATAGAAAAGAAAAAGTTAATAATACAGTACAAACCGGTCATTGATAGAAAAATGACGCTAGAAAGAGTGAAAGATAAAAAATGTTCGCACGCACCTAAAGAATCTCACGAACACACTCATGAGAACCAACTGAAGCATCCGTTCTACAAAAACTCGCAAAGACTCGACGAATTACTAGACAAGTTCTTAAATAAAAACCTGCCAGAGATACTCTCCGATCCCTTTGGCTTAGACTCATTATTTAGTAGAGATAAACCTGTTAAATGCAAACACCCAGCAACTGCAAGTAAACACGTGAATATCCTCAAAGACCAACAGTATCTAATAGACCAGATACCAAAGCCGAAGAGTAAAAACAAGATAATGAAAGAAGAAAAGAAATTTGAAGAGCAAACAGAGCTGATGAAGATGTTACGGCCGGAGACCTCGACGCATTATGAGAAGGATTTCTTTCATCACGAAAGCCAAATGATAGGGAAGGAGAAACAGAAAATTGTGACCGCCAGTCCTAATGATTTTGAAGTTCTGTTAAGTGTTTCTACTATTATGTTAGTAGAGTTTGATTTAGTTATTAGTTTAATATAATATAGACTGCCTCGTTGGTCTAGTGGTCGCTAAGCGCGACTGCTGAGCACGAGGTCCTGGGTTCGAATCCCGGGTCGGGCAAAGTGTTACTGGGTTTTTCCGGTAGGTAATTCTCAGTGGCAGCACGGAGTCTGGATTTGTGCCCGGTTGATGGCAATAGGCTCGCCCCCTATTACATTGGGACCTAAAAACATAACTGGCGAAATGTGGGTGTACTGTATGTGCACCTCTGCCTACCCCTTCGGGGAATACAGGATTGATGTTATGTTATGTAATATAATATTTGATCACGCCTGTATCGTCCCTTATGATAAGCGCAACGGATTAATAGACGCTCATCTCAGATGTGAAAGTAAAAGTAATGTAGTAACGGCCTGATTAGCGCAGTGGCTAAGCGATTGGACTGCTGCGCTAAGGGTTGCGGGTTCGATTCCCACACGGGGCAAAACTTTGTGCGAACTATGTTTGTCCCGAGTCTGGGTGTTAGTGTATGTGATATTTCATGTTTGTGAAACGCACCCTGATACAGGAGACATTCCTAGTGCGTGCGATGTTAAAAAAAATTATAAGAATATTGAAGACTTTGTTATATAACTTACATTTGACTGCCTCGTTGGTTTAGTGGTTGTTAAGCGCGACTGCTGAGCACGAGGTGCTGGTTTCGAATCCTGGGTTGGGCAAACTTACCGGGTTTTTCCATTAGGTAATTCTCAGTAGCAGCACGGAGTCTGGATTTGTGCCCGGTTGATGGCAATAGGCTCGCCCCCTATTACATTGCGCCCTAAAAACATAACTGGCGAAAAGTGGGTGTACTGTATATGCATCTCTGCCTACCCCTTCGGGGTATACAGGCGTGATGTTACGTTATATAACAAGTTGTTTGTCAATTACTGGTATATCTATTTCAATGTTTAAATACTTTTGCTGTTGACGTCATAATCGGTAGAGCTCATCAAGTAAATATACCATTCAACGACCACAATTTCAATCTAATGGTTTTTAATTTTACAGGAACCCGGACATAAAGAAAACTGGTAAAATTCCACTAGCCGATTATCGAGAACGAGGTCCAAACTTGAGAAGACTAATGCAATTGGAAGGAGAAGATGATGAAAATTTAGGTTATGAAGATTTCAAAGAAGTACTGACTGATGATGTAGAGGATATTGATGATACAGACAAAAGGGTGGACAGGAAGAAGAGGAAGGATGTATGCATTGTAGTTTTAACTAACTTTCTTTGGATAAAACAAGCATTTTTTATAGTAGATAGAATAATCTGAAATCGTGGCCAGTCTGTTCATGTGGGCTGATGATTCAGTGAAGGTCTGGTTTCCACTAGATGCGATCAAACAAACGTAAGATGTGGTGATGCTAAAGGGAGGCCTATGTCTATCAGTGGACTTTTTAAGTTAACATTATCTTATCGCTCAACGAACCGATAACCGCCGGGAAAGAAAGGTTCTCGAGTAGCGACCACGAACCGGAAGACGCAGCGTTGGCAGGCCTCCCACCGGGTGGACCAACGATATCGTCGGAATTGCGGGCGGTGGATGCAATTGGCAAGCTGTCGTCCATTGTGGTGTTCTAAGGGGGAGGCCTTTGTTCAACAGTGGACGTCTTCCGGCTGATGATGATGATGACTATTAAGAATTATGTAGACCGTCTTGAGGTCTTTCAGAGGTCAAAATGTAACCTTTCTGCTTACAAACTTTAACTTTCACTCCTTGGATACAATATGTTTTAAAGGGGTCCCAATTTTTCGCCTCACGCACCTAAAAAAGTTGCCATGGCGTTCCAGAATAGTACCTCCCCATTTCGCCCCGTACATGTCGTAAGAGGCGACTAAGGCAAAATACAGAAGATGGCCAGCAGCGTCTTCTGTTCCTTCCACCAATACTAACCCCTAAGTCGCTTGCCAAGCGTGGGGATTATGGCAACCCTTTCCTGAGGGGAAGGCCTTAGATCAACAGTGGTCGTCTTCCGGCTGATGAAGATCTAGAAATTTGATTACTCGTAGGAGCAACCGATCCCATCCGAGAAATTCCCCAAGTTCAACCCGCCAGGGGTCCACAATCCAAACTGGAAGGGTCCCATGCCGCTGTACCCGGATGAACTCAGCTCCATGATCAGGCATGCCGCTTTAAACGCTAATAAGGTTTGAAACTAAACACTTTTGTGAGCTTTCGTTTCTATTACATACTAGGTTTCCCCGTTATGTCCTTTTTCGGGCCTTAAATTTTCTACGTGCAAAATTTCATCAAAATCCGTCCAGTGGTTTAGTCGTTAAGGCGTAACAGACAGAGTTACTTTCGCATTTATAATAATTAATATGGAAGTATGGATAATAATAGTATGGATATGGGGTGTGCTTCTTCTTGGTTTATATAACTTCCATTATATATCAAATTGTGACAGACAGTTTGTGCTGCTGGGTAGTTACGCCATTTCTTCTACCCAGCTATAGCACTAGGAAGCGGTGACGGGTGGGCGTTTCCCGAGGCTGTCTTGATGTAATTTGACGTTCAAAAAGTACTAGTTATTGTTTATTATTAATACATATAATTCTATTATATCCTCTCTAATATAACATCAACTAGGCATAGGTCTCTCATACAGAGAAGGGACGAGCATTGGTCATAATACTACCTTACAGCGGATTGGTAGCAATGTTGTTTTAGCCAATGACTTTTGTTCAATATTTTCCTTCACCGTGAATCAGTGCCTTGTTAAAAGGACTTATGTACATTACTTTGGCTGACCTCGTTGGTCTAGTGGTTGCTAAGCGCGACTGCTGAGCACGAGGTCCTGGGTTCGAATCCCGGGTCGGGCAAAGTATTACTGGGTTTTTCCATTAGGTAATTCTCAGTAGCAGCACGGAGTCTGGATTTGTGCTCGGTTGATGGCAATAGGCTCGCCCCCTATTACATTGGGACCTAAAACATAACTGGCGAAATGAGGGTGTAGTATATGTGCTCCTCTGCCTACTCCTTCGGGGAATACAGGCGTGATGTTATGTGTGTGTTGAACATTACTTAATAAGACTGACCACTGTCTGTCTGCATCTGTTTAGTCCACCAGCTAAGATGACAAGTGTTGAAACAAATTCGCTTAATTGTTAGCGCCTTTTAACCCCTTAAGCGCTACTGTCTTGTATAGAAGACAACGTTTCCACGCCCCCTACGGCATAACTCTACCAGGAGACAATATCAAAGATAAAACAAACATAACATCACGCCTATATTCCCCGAAGGGGTAGGCAGATGTGCGCATATAGTACACCCACATTTCGCCAGTTATCCCCAGGTCCAATGTAATAGGGGGCGAGCCTATTGCCATCAACCGGGCACAAATCCAGACTCCGTGCTGCTACTGAGAATTACCTAATGGAAAAACCCAGTAACACTTAGCCCGACCCGAGCCAAGGACCTCGTGCTCAGCAGTCGCGCTTAGCAACCACTAGACCAACGAGGCAGTTAAAAACAATAATTTTATTATTATAATTCCAGATCGAAATCCCGAAAACTACAAACAAAATCTCTCTAAACTTTTTAGAGAGAAAGGGCCGGGACATATCCGACATAGAATACGTAGAGGACTATTTAAATAACAAATATGTTAAACTGGTGGAAATGGCGCAGGCCTACAGTGATTATGGAGTGTTAGATGGTAAGAAAGAGATGGCCAGGAACGAAAAGAATTCTGGATCAGATGTAACAGCTACAGATCATAGAGTGAAGCTGTCGGCGGATCGGGTTATCAAAGCCGGCTTGCTTAGTCGACTTAAAGAAGGTAATTGAGTTTGTTTTTTTTTAAATAACCGTTTATAGATATAGGGGAAGGATAGAAAGATGATGATGATGGCAGTGGGTTAGCGATTAGGCTGCCGCGCTTTAGGTTGCAGGCTCGATTTTTACACTTGGCAAAAATTTGTATGATCAGGTTGTGTGTCAATTTCTGTGATATGTTTGTGAAAGGCACCCACGATGCAGGAATCCTAGTGTGGGACGTTTAAAAAAAAATTCTTGATTGCTTCCGAATTTTGAATTTTACCCTCGCTTGGATAGAGTTTGGGATATCTGCAATCTACAGGATCGGTGTTAAGGTTATTAGATGCTCCAAAAATTGAGGGTTTTACGTTTACACCCAGACTTTGAATATTGGTGGAACACTAAATTGTAAGGCGTATTTGTTCGGAGACTAGTTTAATGTGCAATTGTGTATCTTTATATCGTCATTTCGAACCAGGTCATGCCGTGGTGTAGAGATTGGTCAGTCAACAAGGATAGTAGCGAGGTTGACCGTCCAGTGACGGACGTACTTAGGTATCGTCACTCGTTGAGGCTATCTACTATACTACTACTGCATATACATCTTTATGTTTATCTAACACACCCATTATAAGAGAAATTGGAGTAAAGGGCCACGATTTCAAAATGGAAGAAATTCTATCAAATACGCTTACGATTCAACAGAAATTCCTTATGTATAATGACGTTCAAAAATCCATAACCATGGGAAACTCATTTTTTATCTTATAACATCACCATCATCAACCTATCTCCGTCCACTGCTTGACATCACGACATACCTACTCATCATCAGCCGGAAGAAGTCCACTGTTGGATAAAGGCCTCACCCTCACGTAATGGGGGAGGGATTACCATAAACCCCACGCTTGGCAAGCAGCTTAGGGATCGCAGTATTGGTGGTGAATTTACAGAAGACGCTGCTGCCCGTCTTCTGGATTTTCCCTTACAACACCGATGAGAGGAATGGCTGGTTAATTCTAGGCCGGATACCACTCGGCAATCGGCACTCTCAATAACAAAACATTATAATGATTTTTTTATTTGTGTCGGTGAAGATAGACCCCCAGACGGCGTGACCGCGACCACTGAGGCTATCAGACGGGAGAGAACCATAACTACAAGTGATATCGAAGGAATGACTGGTTTGTATTTTTTCCTATACACTATCCGAACCTACTTTATCCCAACTATATATAGGCCGTTGTTTTGGGGACGCAAACCCTGGCTGAAGGCCCAAGGTCTCGCCAAACGACCGGTTAAGCAGTCAGAGCTCCTTCAGAGCTAACTGCGAGAGACAAGTTCGAAAAAAAAGGGGAGGCAAATGACAGACGTGGACTGTATAAACTTTATAATATAATAGGGGTAGGTAGATCGGGTTCTGTACAGCAATCATTAGGCTTAGGAGTACGTGCGTTCGTCTCTGTTTTGCTTGCTAAGCTGTCGTCCGCTTTGCCCCCCACCCATCCTTATCTTTGTCACTCTGTGAAGTGTGTTAACAGCCGTCTATCGTCACGTCCCGTAAATTTTCAACTTCTGACACTCAAAATGTAAACACACTAAGACTCTATTTTGAGTTTTGATTTGACGTTTCGACCAACTTACAACAGCCATGGTCAAAAGCAGACTAATCGGCAGAGTTGTGTTCTCGTTCCCGTGTTGTAAATATATTATAATTGTTCAACGCGATAGGTTAAAAATATGTGAACACACTGATTTTATAAAGTACATTAACCTTTATTATTATTACCAGAGCAGAACGGAGGCATCCCTAACACGTTCTTCTATACTCCACCGCAAACAGCAGAAGGCATACGGTTCGAAATGAGACCAACGGCTAAAGCTAAATCAAGAGATGACGATTTGGAATTATTCAAGATTCTCCAAAAACATATCAAAATTGGACCTGCTATCAGTACCGTGCAACGGAAGAGCACTACAGCGAAGCAGAAGCAAACCAGCGTGATCCATACCACTATGATATCAACGTATCCTGACATAGAATTGGTTTACGGTCCAAAAAAGAAGGCAAAACCGGGAAGAGTTACTACAGCAAGTAAAAAGGCTAAAAAACCCGAAGATCAGGTTGAACAAGATAATGGACTGGTGTTTTCAATAAGCAAAGGTAAGAGAACTTTACTATCAACCGATTATCACACTACTGAAGACACTGATTGGGAGAGTGACTTCGATAAAGGCGGCCTAGCGTTCGAAAAGTTCATAAAAAAATTTTATTTAAAAAATCAATCAAGAGAAAGCGCAATCGATCACTACATTGAAAGAATTAAACAGAAAAATATAAGAATTTACAGTAGTGTACATCCTGACCTAAACTTTGCACCTACGGATAGGCCTGAAGGTCATCTGTCTACAATAACTCCATTCAACGCATTGTTGGAACAAATAGTACCCAAACCGACACTTAATCGGACAATAGTGACGATTAATAACAGCCACATTAACTTGGACGAAGACTCCGCCAATATTTATCACGGACAGATGTTTTTGACAGTAGAGAATCAAGACATCGGAACCCAGCACATAGATCTGAGATTCAAAGTACCATTAGTAATAAATTTCAATGAAGACCTTTATTTATTGAATGACACTATAAACTCCACAGGAAATAACTATAACCAATCAGAGCCGGCCACTGCGTTTAGTAAAGAGAGATACTATCACAACAACAGTGACGTAAACCGTGCACATTATACAACGCCTAGTAATGTGGCTTTCGTAAAGAAAAGTGAAAAAAAGAGAGCAAAACGCGTCGTCACTATAATTAGTACAACTATGATAACTAACAGTACAGTTAATGAAACAACAACCGCTAAAATCACAAAAAGCGACGTAAACATAACTAATATAGCGTTCGAAACAACAAGTAACGCGGTTGTCGATGATACAGAACCAGTGATAGTCAACGGTTCATATCATACTAATTGGACAGACAAACAACCAAACCAAGTAAAGCATAGCGCTGAACCGGATAGCATGTCGCTGAGCGACTTTTTCACCATGATTTCCGATTGGTTTAAAGCATTAGAGGGCGTGAAAATAGAAAAACCTAAAGATACAACTGGGTAAGTTAACGTTGACTCTTCGCTTAGTAGATACAGTAGTTAAAGAATCAATCTGTACCTTATCTAGTATGTATATACCACTAGCTGCGCCCTGTGGTGTTACCCCGCTACATTTTTCGGGATAAAAAGTAGCCTATGTGTTAATCCAGGGTGTCAATTACCTCCATATGAAATTATATCAAAAAATGGAAATGGACAAAACCCCCCATGAAGAGTAGCCAAGGAAAATGGCACCCAGTTTCCAGCCGTACTGTGCCAAGTAATTGGTAGTGTCCGGGTGGCGAAAATAAGAGAGCAGGCCTTATGGCGTACCCTGGGGGACGCCTACGTCCAGCAGACTGCAATAGGCTGATGTGATGAAATAAAAACGATGTTTTTCTTTTCCAGTGACGATTTGACCAAAGTGGTAATAAAGCTGAGTAATTCTAGCGAACTAAAGAAAGCAACCGAGACAGTTTACCCCTTGTACGACTCGGACATGATCGAAAATATCGGTCACAGATCCAGAGTTCTACTCTCGATAGATACTCTCACCAATCAAACAGAAGAAATAGGAACGGAAACTAGTAATGTAACAGGAGTAAGGAGAGAAGGCGCTATTGCTGGTAATGGTAGGTGTGTTTAAGTTTGGAATTAAAAGATCCATTAAAAAATGCGTACCATTATGTTAACACTAGGAAAATGAATATATTATACTAGCTTTTACCCGTGGCTTAAGTAGCCTATATCCTTACTCGGGTCTTGAACTTTCTACATGCCAAATTTCATCAAAATCCGTCTAGTGGTTTAGTCGTGAAGGCGTAACAGACAGATTCACATTTATAATATTAGTATGGCTTAGTCACAATTATGGACCGTCGGGCACAGCATGGATCAAGTACGAGAGAGGAAGAGGAGTGTTTATATCACACGAGGTATTTACACAATTTGAGCATATTATAATTTACATATACTGCATCGTGGTCTAGTGGTGATGTGTGCGACTGCTGAGCACGAGGTGCCAGGTTTGAATCCGAAGTCAGGCAAAGTATTACTGGGTTTTTCCAGTGGGTAATTATTCTCAGTAGCGGTTAATGGCAGTAGGTTCGCCACCTATTATATTCCAATATAACAGTAACATAACTGGCGAAATGTGAGTGAACACTTCTGCCTAGACCTTTGGGGATATTGGCGTGATGTTATGTTATGGTGTGTATAATTTGTGATATTAAATGGCTCTATACCTCTACATAACATGATGTAATCAAAAGGTAATTTGAATAACAAAATATTGGTTTTTTCTCAATCTCAATGTTGACAAAAATGTCCAAAAAATTTTGTAAATTAAATTTAATATTGTAAAATACCTGGTTAGTCTTATGTGGTAGCCTATAAAAAGAATATTTTTGACTCCATAAATATTGAGCACACCAGAGCATGGGAAATTTGGCATACTCAAAGTTCGTATGGAGAAAGAATATAGATAGATAAAATTTATTGAATTACGATAGACTTTAGATTACTGCACTATAAGTTATATGACAAAGTACGTTAGTTAGTAAGAGATGCGCCACGCATCAGCGATCGCGGGTTCGAATCCCATTCGCGTCCATAATTTTCCATTCCTTAGCCATTAAAAAAAAAACCGATAAATTGAGCACCTCCTCCATTTTTGACGTCGGTTCAAAATCCAAGTAATGTCCACCGAAATCTATTTCCAGCATCAGAAGTAACAATCATAACAGCATCGGTCACGGACCCCGATCGAAATATAACGACGACAGAAAAGGCCAAAACAAAAACAAAACCGCCGAAAAAGGTAAACACAAAAGTGAAGGCGATATTCAAAAGAAATGCTGATGATAGCAACTTGATATTCTGGAACGATATATACGATGATGAGTATGGGATACAAAATGATAAATTTGATACATCGGTCAGAGACAAGCATTCTATTAAGCAAAACGATTTTATTCAAAGATCTGGTAAGTTGATTATTTTTGACGTAAGATCTCTAACGAAGAATGCACAAGATTAGATACAAAAGTAGAGTGTACATATGAGTTGTGCCTCAATTAAAGGAGATCACAGCATTTGCATTTAGACAACTAGACGAACAAGCTTACTAACAAATTATGAGAATAAACTACCCAAAATGTCAAAACTAAACATCAAACTTAAATAAGTGACTGCCTCGTTCGTCTAGTGGTTGCTAAGCGCGACTGCTGTGCACGAGGTCCTGGGTTCGAATCCCGGATCGGGCAGTGTTACTGAGTTTTTCCATTAGGTAATTCTCATTAGCAGCACGGAGTCTGGCTTTGTGCTCGGTTGATGGCAAAAGGCTCGCCCCCTATTTCATTGGGACTTAAAACATAACTGGCGAAATGAGGGTGTACTATATTATGTACACCTCTGCCTACCCCTTCGGGGAATACAGGCGTGAGGTTATGTTTAAATTATTAAAATGAATTATGGTATATTGGAAAGTAGTAATTTTTTTGTTGTATGTTGAAATCAGACAGGTTATTATTGTTAACTAGCTCCCGTCTGCGTCTTCGTACGTGTATTTTAGATGTTTTAGAGCCGATATAGTCCAGTATCTACGGACCTTCTTAAAATTGATTACTATCAAGCTAATTTTGCATGAGTATCTTCTTTTTGAAGAGACCAACATTTCTCTTGATGTCTCTGACTTAACTAGAATTGCCCACCCCCTTTCCCTTGGGTATCGTAAGAGGCGATTAAGGGAAAATCCAGTAGATGGGCTGCAACGTCTTCTGTAACTTCACCACCAATACTGCGATCTTCTTGAGATTCTTGCCAAGCGTGGGGATTATGGAAACCCCCCATTAGGGTGGCCTTTGTCCAACAGTGGACGTCTTCTAGCTGATGATGAATCTATAGTATGAAATACTTGCAATTCTTATATTTTAGGCAGATGGGTCCATAATAAGATAAAACAATTTGCTGAAAATCTGAAGATGAATCCTCATGACCGCGAAATGGCGATAAAGGAGCGCGTACCAAGAGCTATAAAGAGTCATGGGTAAGTCTTGTATAAAGGTGGTTTGGACAAAAGGCAGACAAAGTCATTTACACCTGTCGTGCTTCTAAAGACTTCAGTTACAAACTCACTTCTAAATCCGCGGGGTTCGACACTAGCGTCACCAACTGCTACGCGAAGTGAGAATGAAAATGACAAAAATGACTTAATATGACTTTTTGCATGTTACCATGTTAGGCTTAAATCTAAATTAATAAAGGAAACTTGAAAAATCATTTTTCAAGTTCCCTTTATCAATTTAAAAATGACTTTTATCTATAGAATTTGGTATCCTAGATCAAATGACAAGAATGACAGTCGAGATGAGTAGAGACGTGACTTGCGAGATGATGTTAAGTGTTTCAGAGACGATACAGGAGCTACACTAGAAACGACGTTCTTAAAAAAAAACTAAGTTTTTGCACAAAAAAATCAAACCGATGAGACAAAAATTTGCAATACTAAAGTGTGTGAGAACAGATTCACTTCCTATTTCTCAGTCTTGAGAAGAGGTCCCATGGCTGAACTGCTCCTAACGTTTTTGTTTTTTTTTAAACCCTAAACACACCAGGAACTTTGCTGAGTGTCCCTTAGTACAGCAATTTAAACGCTTAGCTACTGCGCCAAGATTGTATGTTCATTATAATGGTGTGACTATTGCAGAATAGCAACATACCCTAAATATCTCTACAACAAAATCACAGACAGAGTCAGCAGGCGCGACTTGGAAGATAAAGAGGAGGTATGATCTATTCATCTTATCGTATGGTTGATGAACAACCTGGTGTCAGAGTGTAAACCGCCTGTAGGCCTCTGACATGGCGACACACACCGTTGGAAAATCTCTCAGGTGTGCCGGTTCCCTCACGATGTTTTCCTTCACCGTTTTTAGCAACTGATAACTAATTTACAATACGCACATGAATTCGATAATATCGAACAAAATAAAACATAACATTGTACATACGAATCCGGATCGTCTACCTCCAAGCCTACGGGGCCTTAAAACTGATCATTTAAATCTCCTCAACTGCCACGATGGTCTAGTGGTTGCTAAGCGCGACTGCTGAGCACGAGGTCCTGGGTTCGAATCCCGGGTTGGGCAAAGTGTTATTGGGTTTCTCCATTAGATAATTCCCAGTGGCAGCACGGAGTCTGGATTTGTGCCCGGTTGATGGCAAGGCTCGCCCCCTATTACATTGGGATCTGAAAACATAACTGGCGAAATGTGGTTGTACTATATGTGCACCTCTGCCTACCCCTTCGGGGAATACAGGCGTGATGTTATGTTTATTTAAATCTCCACCAGGATGATTACGACACAGAACAGAAGTCAATATTCACGGCTCTGTCTGCCAACATGAAGGATGTGTGCAAGAAGGCTGCCAGAGCTGTGCAACAGACCAGGAATATTGAAGGTTAGTTGACAGGAATGATCGTGGAAACCCGTGTTTATTCTATTATGAATCTTCGTTAGGACTGATCTTTCCAACGCCCATTTTACTTTCTGATCTCTTTTATTGTGATGGGAATTGGGACCTAAAAACATAACTGGCGAAATGTGGGTGTATTATAGGTGCACCTCTGCTCACCTCTTCGGGGAATACAGGCGTGATGTTATGTTTTATGTATGTTTCATTGTGGTTTCGAGAAATCGGACCATTGTTGTAAGTTTCTTCGAGCCATTAATGCATATGGATTTTTGAACGTAATCATTGTAGATCATATTTATAAATAAATTTGACGACCTGATTAGCGCAGTGGCTAAGCGATTGGACTGCTGCGCTGAGGGTTGCGGGTTCGATTCCTGCACGGGGCAAAACTTTGTGCGAACCACAGATGTTTGTCCGGAGTCTGGGTGTTAGTGTATGTGATATTTCATGTTTGTGTGTCGCACCCACGACACATGAGAAATTCCTAGTGTGGGGCGACGCTTTTTTAAAAAAATATATTAAATTAAGAAGTTCTAGGAAAATTTATATCCATTAAAAAAACGGGAGCCGACTAGTAAACAATTTATTTTTCTGCAGTGCGAGAAGACTCCAAGTCAGGATCCATAGCAGCGTCTCTGATGCAGCAGCTGGTGCGTCTTCTCACCGACCTGGTAGACTATCAGGTGCAGCAGAAGACCTGCACTAGTAAGTTTTCTATGGATTCTAAAATATATTAGATATTATTTAAGTGTCAGTACATTATTTACTATTTATGCCGGTTATACTCACGTATTGCCCGACTAGTTTCGAACTAGAACGGAGTCCTTATTTATGAGCTGGATACGCGGCAGTCTCTCCAATTCCGAAGTCTAGTTTGGCTTGCCACGCTGCCGCATGACTAAAACCGGCGAATATAGTAAAAAAATGGTTAACACGAAGGTTATACATCTTTGGTTCTGGCTTCAAAAGTCCACAAACACTAGTAAAATGAACATAATATGGCCATTCCTACTCCTTAACCAAGAAGGCAGAGATCACAAGTTTTATTGTTCATGTTCCCGATCAAACGTCTTCTTCAGACACATTCACAACCTAATGGTATTTTGGATCTAACAAAGCTGGTTCTAGGAAGAACAAGGTTCAAGAAGAGGCTTATGTCCGACGTCTCCAAAAATGTCAATTCTACGGACTGCACCATAAGAATGACATTTTGGGAACCTAGCATCTTGATCTTGAGGCTTTATAAGCGCCTGTAATTGGTTTATATGAAACTAGCTTTTGCTCACGGCTTCGTCCGCGTTGAGTAGCCTATGTCCTTTCTCAAGTCTTAAACTTTCTACATGCCAAATTTCATCAAAATCCGTCCAGTGGTTTAGTCGTGAAGCCGTAACAGACAGACAGAGTAACTTTCTCATTTATAATATTAGAACGGATAAATACATGTCCGATTTGAGGAGGAAGAATATCCAAGAGGTATTATTTAATAGATAATTGAATTACGAGGATCAGTTTTAACCAATGTCTCATTACCCTAGAGTTGCCAGCAGACCTTCAACACTTTCTGGAGTGGTTGACAATTCCTAAGGAGGAATCTCAGGAGACGCAAGCAGATGCCTTCATATACAAGACTCCTTACCAAGAGGATGATCTAATGGATGAGCTGGAGTTGCAGTCAGGTGACAAGTTCTTAGCATAACTCTGATATGAGACCTCTGAATCAGAATTTTTTTGCAGTAGTAGTAGTTAGTAGAAGTCGTGGGTGCGTTACAACCATGAAATATCACATACACAAACACCCAGACTCGGGACACACATCTGCGGAACGCACAAATTTTAGTCCCGTGCGGGAATTGAACTCGCCAGCTCTACTGCTGCAATCATTGGGCCAATCAGGTCGTTTTGCAATATCTTTTAATGCTGCTTCACTCCTACTGGTTGTAGCATGATGTTATTCAGCCGATAGCCTTACTAGATAAATGAGAATAACGTTCAAAAAAAAAAGAGTTATAGTACACCTACATTTCGCCAGTTTAGTAAATTTCGAACAATTTTTTTAATACAGATAAACCAAACGATCAGCCAACAGACTATGAGAACCAGACTCCGAGCGACAAGACGACAGGAACAGGGGACCTGAGGGTACACTACCTGGAGACTCTTCATGCTGTACAGGATCTGCTACGCCATTACGATGACATGTCCGATGATGATAAGGTATGGAGATGAATATTCTATACAGAATGCTTTAGAAATCCATGTCCTTCAAATTTTGGGGGTCCAGCCCATCAGATTTAGGGGCCGGATATCCTTATCAAATTTTTGGATGAATTCAACATTTGGATTGCAAAAACATACCCCTCTTTCTGGTGTAGTCGGGTAAAAAAAGGCTGTTCCTCAGATTTGAGTTTTATACTGCTTCAGTTACACATACTTACATAACATTACGCCTGTGTTCCCTGAAGGGGTAGGCAGAGGTGTTTTAATAATGTTCTCCTAACCGTATTTCGGTTACGGCCTGTCTCAGCTGACACTACCCACCACGCAGGAGATATAGTGCACAAGTATGCGCGCAAACACAGGTGCACTCCCTATTCCCTCACTCTCATAGTCCAGGACGGTAGACACGACTGGAGAGAGATCAGGCGCAGGACCAACGATTAATTTAAGCTTATTTCCAGAGCAAAATGACGGGTGTCAAAAGTTATTTGGAAGGTCAGATGAGATACCTAAACAAGCAGCTGGCTGGATACGATGTGTTCAATGTGAGTACTGTGTTATATCTTAGGAGTATTTCATCCAATAGCGATGTTGTTTTTACTTTAAATGCTATCTTAATGCCTACAAAATAAGGTTCGAAATTGGTTGAATAAGTTCTAAACAGGTTTTTTGTCTGATGCTCTTTTTAATGGAGTATCGCAAAATCAGATCGTGAATTGTCGTTGATTGGCCAAAAATATTACAATAATAAATTAAAAAAAAAAATTATTATAAGTAAAAATTAAAAAAAAAATTGAGAGGATTTGTAGAGGTATCATCATCATCAGCCGGAACACGTCCACTGTTGAATAAAGGCCTCCCTTTGGAAGAGGGCCGGGTTGCCATAATCCCCACGCTTGGCAAGCGGCTTGGGGATCGCAGTATTGGTGGTGAAGTTACAGAAGACGCTGCTGCCCATCTTCTGGATTTTCCCTTAGTCGCCTCTTACGGCACCCACGGGAGGAAAAGGGTTGCCAATTATATGTAAGATACCACTCAGCAAGTAGAAGTATGTATTAAAAAAAAGTGTACATTGACATCAATTCTTAAATAATTCACAGCTGTTCGATAAAAACCAGCACGGACTTCGATACAAGAGAGAAGTCCCCATAAACAAGCGCCGCCCAATAAAACGGCGCAAACGCAAACAGAACAAATACGTCAAGAATTTCGGTAAAAAACACACGAGGACCACAGCCAGCTTCGACGACGCCGTCCCAATCACAGACGTCAAAAGAATCGTAGTGAAAAAAGATAAAACCTTAGACACAGTGAATACTGCGTATAACGATAAAGTTTCCAAAGATGTCCGAAGAAATTTAAAAGATGTTTATTATAAAGCTATTGCAGAAGCCAAGAAGTATGCGACAGGCAAGAATATACATAAAAAGGAGGACGTCACTGGTTTCGCGTCCAGTACCGCGATAGATCATAAATAATGTAGCATCAAAATCAATACAATGAATCTTGCACGAGATTGTACTTCTCTCAATTGCTAATTTTCTAATATTTCTACCATGTTGTTCCTTTTATCTAGCAATCGGCATTTTAATCTACTTGTTCAAAGTTCTCCCCTTTCCATTTCCAATTATCCAAGATTATTTCTATAAGATCAAATCTTATATTCATTTCGATGAATCTAATTTTGCAATGATTTGGAATTATAGTTACAAGATTTTTCTTTCCAGTTTCCTAAACATTCGTCCGTCTATTTTGGATTTGTAATTCTCTTTACTGTGTTAGACCTCACTGTATCCTATTCTCTATAAAGTAAATCTCTGTGTAGAGACACTGTGTTTTTTGTGTTTTCACATTAAGTAGAGTCTTAACGTGGATTTAAAGAGTTTTCTGGAGCGATATCGTTGGGTTTCCATTACTATTATTGAGACTGTCTGCATTGTTAACTCCATGATGTACCAAAAGGTCTGTTAGACATGTTTCTTTATGATCTTTTCTTTTCTTCAGAAGAGAATTATCTTCGTCTTGATGCTCTGCTAGAAGATAGTCTTCTTGCTTTGTTCTTACCTCCTTCTTGTCTCTTGTGTATGCCAAATTGAGGTCTTTAATTTGTATTTAGGCCAGAAGATACCCTAAATCTTGTACCTTAGCCAGAAGTATGTTAATTTCAAACTGTGGCTTTGCAGAATGTTTTCAAATATTCGTTTTATAATGACATTATTTGTAGTAGAATTTATTTTTAGGATTTATGCGACGAATGAGTGAATAAAAATTATGAATTATAAGTTCTTCTGTTGTTTTATTTTATTTATCACATAATAGTTAGGAATCCACGGACCATTGTTCTTAAGTAATTTCATTTTTCAGACAAACATTTTCTCTAACAAAACCCTCGAGTATAATCCCTCAAAAATTTAAAATATTACATTCTATCGCATGATTGTCTTACTTGTGAAGATTTCAAACCTAACTACTAATTAACAAAAAAAAACCGACTTCAAAACAAAATTATTTCACAACAAATTAAAAAGCACTAAAAAGTAAAAAAACCGCAGAAATCGGAGAACAATCATCGAAAAATGTAGTAGAGAACGTGAAAAAAAGAGCATTATTAAGAATTACTGAAAAAGTACTGATCGGATCTAAATCAAATTGCAATGAGACCAAACGGGAGGCACCAGCTTTCAAATAAATAAAAAATCATCAAAATCGGTTCACCCAAGCGAAAGTTATGAGGTAACAAACATAAAAAAAAAATACAGTCGAATTGAGAACCTCCTCTTATTTTTTAAGTCGGTTAAAAAAGATAATAGGGATGATGATTACAATACAAAAATCGTTTTAATTAATTGAAAGCCTAAAAAAGTCAAGAAATAAACAAAATTGCGCAAAAATGGAGAGAATTCAGCGATTTGAAGATTATAGAGGGGGCATTTTCTATCCCTCTCCCGCATAACGCTAAGTATGGGGCGATGTGAAATTTACTTTGCAATTAATTAGGCGTGACGTCATTTCTGAACAGATGCCATCTCTTTCTGATATGCTTATATTATAACTATATAAACAAGTCAGACAGAGATCATAACCTTGTAAGTTTTTGTCGTATTTCATTTGCTTTTTCAGTCTTCATATTGATTCTACATCATAATTTAGAATGTGAGAATATCAATGTAAAAAACTAATCATCCCTATTCTAATAAGCAATTCCCAAACATTAAAATTGCAACAGAAATCTGTGATTCGCCTAACCCTTTGGGAAACAGACGACTTTATGTATGTATATCAAATTGCAATTCTTCTAAAACAATACCTTCCCGCCTTAGGACACAGGTGAATATCCATCTGCAACAACCTACCCCAGAGAATACGCAACAACGAACTAATACATTTGTACCAGGCTGCAATAAAATGCACTCTAATATCATAAAAGCATTTCGTCTGATATAAATATTACATTTCTGGGTCCACTCTTGTGTTTTGGTGATAAAATGCAGCCCGACTCCATTATTAAGTAGCCTGCGAAGCAAATTAAAAAGTTTACAGATCACTTTATAGTTTTCCTTGAGTTTCTTGTGTTATTGTATTACTAGCTGTTGCCCGCGACTTCGTCCGCGTGAATTTTGTGGTATGAAAAATAGATGTTGGCCGATTCTCAGATCTACTCAATACGCTCACAAAATTTCATGAGAATCGGTCTAGCCGTTTCGGAGGAGTATGGGAACGAAAACTGTGACACGAAAATTTTATATATATAGATATACGTTGAGTTAAAATTGTTTTTATACCGCCCTTACTATGAACTTGGCAAGATATAGCCAAATAATTTCGACCTGATTAGCGCAGTGGTTAAGCGATTGGACTGCTGCGCTAAGGGTTGCGGGTTCGATTCCCGTACGGGGCAAAACTTTGTGCGAACCATAGATGTTTGTCCCGAGTCTGGGTGTTTGTATGTGATATTTCATGTTTGTGAAACGCACCTACGACACAGGAGAAATTCCTAGTGTGGGGCGATGTTTGTTCAAACAAAATATACAGTCCAAATAAACATTTTTAGAACATTTATCTTTTATAAAGTTTTTTACAAATTTACCGTTCTTGAAGATGGAACGGAGCCGCGGGCGAGAGTTAGTACAATATAAATAACAATTTTAAGTAGTAATATCAATATAGCACGGTTGACGGCGGGTGAGATGGCCTTCTGTGTACTTAACTGCTGTTTGAGCGGTTTCATTGCACATAAAATGGAGGCACCATGCTTTGGGGGAAAATTGAGACTTAGTTTTGTCTAATTTTATATAATTTTTAGTGTCTAACATAAGTTAATAGATACCTATTAAAATTAGTGATGATGGATCACGCATTTAAAAAAAAGTGTATTTCGACGTTAATGTTTATTTTTGATCCATCATCCTAAGAGAACTTTCTAGTGTGGATAACCAGCCGCACTAGAAATTTCTCCTGTGTCGTGGATGCGTTTTACAAACATGAAATATAACATACACAAACACCCTGACTCGGTACAAACATCTGCGGTTCGCACAAATTTTTGCCCCAGAATCGAACCCGCAACCCTTACCGCAGCAGTCCAATCGCTTAGCCACTGATCTAACGTCGTCTCGTATAAATACCAACATAAAATACATTCCCTTACCACCTAAAAACAAGACAGTCCCACTCCCTCCCTGAACCACAGTCACCCTACTGTAGCCGTACTTGATAAATGTTTATAGTCTGTTCCCACGCGATCTTCGAAACATTAGAACGTGTCTCGGAGAATTCGTTCAGTGTGCACACTCTACGAGTACCTTGTTATTTTTTAATTTGATTCTAATGTTATATTGCACTGTTAATACTTGTTGGTATTATAAAGGATAGTCTTATATATAAAATTCTCGTGTCACAATGTTCGTTCCCGATCTCCTCCGAAACGGCTTGACCGATTCTCATGAAATTATCTGAGCATATTGAGTAGGTCTGAGAATCGGCCAACATCTATTTTTCATACCCCTTAGTGATAAGAGTTTTTTACCTGAAATTCACGCGGACGAAATTGCGGGCAACAGCTAGTAACTTATAATATTCTCGTAGTTATATATTTGTTATAATATAGACATTACTTTTTTTAGTACTGTGCCTGTATTCCCCGATGGGGGAGATAGTAATGCACATAATATACACCCACATTTCGCCAGTTATGTTTTTAGGTCCCTATGTAATAGGGGGCGAGCCTATTGCCATCAACCGGGCACAAATCCAGACTTCGTACTACTGAAAATTACTAATCGAAAAACCCAATAACTCTTTGCCCGACACAGGATTCGAACCTATAATCTTGTGCTCAGTAGCCGCGCGTAGCGACCACTAGACCAATCTAATCTAATAAGTGATATAAATAATTAAAAATTTTAAATTCTAAATCGTAACAAATTCAAATGACTGTTTACCAAGATATAAGTGAGTCTACATCCTTGTCTACCCCCCTAGGGGAATGCAAGCGTGATACTATCGGTTTTGAAGTGCAACTTAAGGTGGCCAGACTAATAGTGATGTAACTCTAATGTATTATCGATATTCCACGACTTGTATACGGTAATTAGTGCTGTACATTATCGACATTATGACGTCGAGACTGCACTTTGGTGCGACTATTAGGCTAGTGATGTAGCTTGTGTTTGAGTTGTTTTATCGATAAAGGTTTGTTTTATATTTTATTGGTGGTATTTTCTTAATTAATAGAAATTGTACGTATATTTAATTTCTGTGAACATTGGGTTTGACAACAACAATCAATTTCTTATAGCTTATTTTCAAATAGTGCTCCGTTATTTTCATATAAAATAATTATTATGACTACAAAGTATGAATGTAATGATATCAAAATATGCGGGAACTTTAAAATGTTATCTTATCTACAGTACTTGCTAAACAAGTATTATCAAATTAAATAATTTATTTGTTTTAAACACTTATGCTTAAAAATTCATAAAAGCATCGATAAAATATTTATCGAATTTTCCCATCACTATAGAGTACGAATGCTATAATTTTCGTACAAAATACAGCACTTACCGCGTTGGTTACTTTCGATACAAGCTCACAGCCCTACTATATACAGGTTGATGTTTTATTAAATAGAAAATTGAATTTAAGAATGCCATTTTTTTAAGATAAAATTATTTATTAAAGTGTCTAAAATAAAAAGTATTGAATAATACTTTTTTCTAAACAAATACTCGTTTTAGGTACGTCTACTACACTAATTGTCTAAATGCGAATGCTGTGATCTCCTCTAAGTTTTTGCACGCCAAAAAGGTGAAATATGTGAGACTACTGTTACATTATTTCCATCTGTAAACGCCATTATATCTAGAAATGTTATGTTATGTTTAAGTTATGTTTTTAGGTCCCAATGTAATAGGAGGCGAGCCTATTGCCATCAACCAGGCACAAATCCAGACTCCGTGCTGCTACTGAGAATAACCTAATGGAAAAACCCAGTAACACTTTGCCCGACCCGGGATTCGAACCCAGGACCTCGTGCTCAGCAGTCGCACTTAGCAACCACTAGACCAACGAGGCAGTCAATTCAATCAGTCTATAAAACATTATGTAATAAAAAATACAGTAACAAAAACAGAAATCAATATGTGAAACTAACTGTAACACCCTTCAACACCATTGTACACCATATTTTTGCGAATATTTTTTTGAATTTGAAAAAAAATCTTCACACATTTTTAAACGACACATAAAAACTGCAAAAAAATACTAAGAATACATTTTCCAAGCCTCCTGTAGACCAATAATGAGAGCACACGTCCCGTCAGTATGTATATTTAAATTTGATGCGATCCGTACAGCCGGGCGTGTTGCTATGTATATATGTTCCATACACCTGTATATTTAGTTGGAAATGGTGGAGCTACGTGACGCGAATACCAAACAGAGGCATAAGATTTCGTTTACATGGGTTAGAAGACTTACATTGACTTACACCGCCCAGTGTATTTTCAGACAGTGTAGTACATCTATCTTTCTCTTTGGCTTTTATGTTATAGGTCCCAGTAAGAGGCGAGCGTATTGCTGTTAACCATTCTTATTGTTTTTTAACCGACTTCAAAAAAAGGAGGAGGTTCTCAATTCGACTGTATTTTTTTTTATGTTTGTTACCTCATAACTTTCGCTCGGGTGGACCGATTTTGATGATTTTTTATTTATTTGAAAGCTGGTGCCTCCCGTTTGGTCCCATTGCAATTTGATTAAGATCCAATCAGTACTTTTTCAGTAATTCTTAATAATGCTGTTTTTTTTTACGTTCTCTACTACATTTTTCTATGATTGTTCTCTGATTTCTGCGGTTTTTTTACTTTTTAGTGTTTTTTAATTTGTTGTGAAATAGTTTTGTTTTGAAGTCGGTTTTTTTTTGTTTTAATTGCTTATTATAATAATATACAGATTTACAATCATTACCCGACTTCAAAAAGGACGAGGTTCTCAATTCGACTGTATGTATTTTTTGTATGTTTGTAACACGATATCTCAGTCAATTATGAGCCTATTTTCAATATTCCTTTTGTAATGGATAGATGGTATACTTCTGAGGTGGTCACCAAGTTGTGGGGATGGATGGATTTGGCGCCTTTTTACGTAGTACGTTGGCGGAGCGGCGCCATGGTACGGCGAAAGTCGCGGGTTCGAGTCCTGCTCATGTCCATCATTTTTCAAGTTTGCCATGCGCTAGTGTCGAATTTCACCGCGAATTTAGAAGTGAGTTCTTAAGTAATGACTTAAAATAGCATGGTAGGTGTCCTCACGATGTCTTCCTTCACCATTAGTCAGTAGTATCTTCGATTATCTAAGAAAGTAATATAGTTAATATTGAAGAAGTCATAAATATTCCCCTTCAGAAAATATATAGTTTATTATTTAATAATGGCGGTTATGTAAACCAAGTCTGTCGGCCATCTTTTTCGTCTGATCCAGAACCAATTCTTCACGGAGACGGATGAATTGATTTCGCGTTTGGGGAGTAAGCAGGACTTATGGTAATACCGATTTTAGATTGACATAATATTTATAAGCAAGATGTACATGAAGTATTTAATATAAAAATATTATGACATTTATATTATATGACTTTTTGTATATTTTTTGCATGTTGCCATGCTGGGCTTAAGTTGAGTTGGTAATCGTAGATTCCAATAGATAATACCTGACGTCACCCTTAAGACGTAAATACTAAAAGGGAACTTGAAAACGATGGATGCGAGCAGTGACACGGTGGCTCAGTTGGCAGAGCGGCGCCACGGTACGGCGAATGTCGCGGGTTCGAGTCCCGCTCGTGTCCATCATTTTTCAAGTTTCCTTTATCAATTTAGATTATGACATTTAATTCACATTTCAAAGTGTAGGATCCATTTCGATGCGGGTTCCAAGACAGTCGAGTCATTTCTCTGGGACGCCTCGAGCTTCATTGCCGTTGGTTCTCAATGGTTATCATTGTAGATATTGGCTTAGAATTCAAACATTAAAAAATGGAGTACCTACATACTTATTTGTAAATGCATTTCAAAACGTATCTATTTTAAGCGCATCTTACCTACATTTTTTTTTAATTCTGATGACAATTTTTTATTTATGATTCACTAACTGAAACTCACAACTATATGTATAACTTAAGATAAACATCAAAATGGCTTCACAGAACCATTAATAAGTTTCACGGATAGAAACAATTTTTGGACAAAAAATAAATACATTACACACATACATAAAGTCACGCCTGTTTCCCTGAGGGGTAGGCAGAGACCACGGATTTCCATTTGCTACGATCCTGGCATACTTCTTTTGCTTCATTCCTACGCAAAAAATAATCTTTAATAAATATAATAAAATAATTTGTATAAAAGTAACCTGTAGGCTAATATTAGGTAAGTTTGTCAGTTTTTTATCAAAGAAGGTATACTTATAACACGTACATCCAGATAATTACGAGTAGGTATATTTAAAAAAAAATCCACATGAACGATTTTAATCAAAATTACTTTGTACAGTCGATAAACACACAACACTCCTTCACAAAGTCGGCGAAACAATTGGTTCTCATAAGCTATCCAATAGAAAAGTTTTATAGAGTTTTCATAACTGCTCGGGCACATGGGGTCCCAAGTTTTTCAGTAAACAACTGGGGTCTCTGTAAGGCGCAGTCTTACGGTTTAAGGTCCTCCGGGGTGTTTGTTATTTAATTAGAGATATATTTTGCAATAGCTCCAAAAATGAATAACAAATTACCTAAATGGAGACATGAACAGGATATCCGTATTTTTAAAGGCAAACTGATTTCATTGTTAGATAAAACGTATTACTCAGTTAAGACATTTTTAAATGATTAACTATAAAATTATATAATTATATTATTTCTACTGCACTTGATAAATTAGTATTCTTATTGTCTAACACCATATAAATATACGACGACCTAATTGGCGCAGTGGCTAAGCGATTGGACTGCTGCGCTAAGGGTTGCTGGTTCGATTCCCGCACGGGGCAAAACTTTGTGCGAACCACAGATGTTTGTCTCGAGTCTGGGTGTTAGTGTATGTGATATTATTTTCATGTTTGTGAAACGCACCCACGACACAGGAGAAATTCCTAGTGTGGGGCGACGTTTTTTTTTTTTAAAAAAAATATATAAATTAAGGAGAAGCTGCTCGCTGCTGCACGACCAACACCAACCTACATAAGTTTTTTGATACCTCAGATTTAGGGTTTGCTAAAACACTTTGAATGAGACCTACATCTAGCGTATTTAAATTTAATTCGTTCAGCAGCAAGCCGCGTTCATCTTTGTTCCGGACACATTCCATAAACAAATGATTCACATCTTCATACGACCTTTCTCTATACCTATGTTAACAAATGAATATTTTGATTTGATTTGATTCTCTTTTAGATTTCTTTTATGGTTGATTGATTTCTTGTCTCATAGATAGTAGATGCGTTTTTAGGATGATTGAATCTTAAATTTAGGTGTGAATTGTGTCATATGGACATCGAATTTGTATTTATTTATTTATCAATTAATTGACAAAATAAAAAAAGCTTCGTAAGGTAAAAGCACCAATACCGAGACTTTCCGCAACAGTCTAGGGTGAAAGCACCAATTTTCTCACTTCAGTCTTTGCTCTATAAAAGTCGTTGGCAGAAATATAAAATATTAACGTTGACTGCCCACCCCTCCGCGGGGCAGTCGTAAACATAGTGCAGTAACGCGTGCCTGTACCCCGAGTTATAGCTGCAGACGAATTGGGGAGTAAATGTATAAATAACATGTAACTTATTGTTTTAGGAGTATAATGACGTCAGCTTTCCGGAAAAATAAAACGATCAATATGGCACTCTATGATTTCTTGAACAATGTTACCGCCAATATTGATAAAAGGATACCTGTTTCTGCTATTTATTGCGATATGACGCAGGCCTTTGATTACGTGAAACATGACATACTACTTAGTAAGTTAGACGCATACGGTATCAGAGGAAACGTGCTTCAATTAATAAAATCTTACTTATCAAATAGACAACAGTACACTGAAATTACACACATCGATTACAAAACTAAGAAAGAAATAAATTGTAAATCTGATCTTCGCAAGATTATATACGGCGTACCACAAGGCAGTGTACTCGGTCCCTTGCTATTTATTATATACATTAACGATTTACCTAAAGTAACTAACCATCCTATGTCCCTATTTGCTGATGATAGCACAGTAACCATTGAATGTATGAATAAATCACACTATGAAACTGAAATAAATAATACTCTTAAGTCCATAATTTCCTGGTTAAATAATAATAATTTAAAAATAAATATATCCAAAACCAAATTAATGCAATTTAGTCAACGCATAAACGCTCCTAATCTTAATATACATTATCAGAATGACATTGTTTCTCGCGCTAACACCTCTAAATATCTTGGCTTAAATATAGATGAACACTTAAACTGGAAACATCATATAGAAATTGTCTCCAAAAAACTAAGTAAATCAGCTTACCTACTCTTCAAATTATCTGACCTATTGAACACGGAGGGGCTGATAACAGCGTACCACGGCATTGTAGATTCTATCTTAAGATATGGCATAATTTTTTGGGGGAATTCGACTAATAAAGAAATAGTCTTTAAAATGCAAAAAAGATGTATCAGAGCCATGTTCAAACTACAATGCACTGACTCCTGCCAACCATATTTTACCAAATACAATATCCTTACTATTCCTTCTTTGTACATTTACGAAGTTGCGGTTTTTGTAAAATCGAATCCGCACCTATTTAGCCGTTTAAATGATATTATAATAAGAAACCGACGTGATAATGATATATTATGTGTAAAGTTTTCAAATACCGCCCTGCTACATAAAAGTGTTTTTTGCATGGCACCCATTTTATATAACAAGATTCCAAAGTCTATAAAACATCTAAATATTAATCTTTTTAAACGAAAACTTAAATCTTATTTATCAGAAAAATGTTATTATAATGTATCGGAGTTCCTAATAGAAAAAACATTGTAATAGATATTTATATTTTTAGTTTGTACTTCCTTTCTCTTAACTTATAATATTGTACACCCTGTGGGTATGTTACAGTGATACCATATTTGTATGTGAACCATCTGAATGTTATATTTTCTTTACCTGTGACAATCAATAAACATAATTCTAATTCTAGCTTAATACGACTCTACTAGGAATTCTATTTATCTTAGTTATCACACTAATATTATAAAGGCGCTAATATTATATAGACTGCCTTGTTGGTCTAGTGGTTGCTAAGCGCGACTGCTGAGCACGAGGTCCTGGGTTCGAATCCCGGGTTGGGCAAAGTGTTACTGGGTTTTTCCATTAGGTAATTCTCAGTAGCAGCACGGAGTCTGGATTTGTGCCCGGTTGATGGCAATAGGCTCGCGCCCCCTATTACGTTGGGACCTAAAACATAACTGGCGAAATGTGGGTGTACTATATGTGCACCTCTGCCTGCCCCTTCAGGGAATACAGGCGTGATGTTATGTTATGTTATAAAGGCAAAAGTTTGTGAGTGTGTTTGTATGTTTGTGTCTTCAGGCTCAAACGGCTGGACCGGTGTTGATAAAATTTGCTAAGGAGGTAGCTGACACCCTAAATAGGCTGCTTTTTATCTCAAAGAGCCCCCGTCCAGTAGCGGGTAACACCGCGGGATGCAGCTAGTAATCTTTAAATTAATACGTTGAGCAAAAAACTTCGGATTTCGATAATTCTTACTAAAAATTACGCGGATGGAGGGGTATGAAGTTTGGCATAATGTTAGTTTATATATTAATCAATCGTTAGTCTAGTGGTCGCTAAGCGTAACTGCTGAGCACGAGGTCCTGGGTTCGAATCCCGGGTCGAGCAAAGTGTTACTGGGTATTTCCATTATGTCATTCTCAGTGGCAGCACGGAGTCTGGATTTGTGCCCGGTTGATGGCAATAGGCTCGCCTCCTATTACATTGGGACCTAAAAACATAACTGGCGAAATGTGGGTGTACTATATGTGCACCTCTGCTTATCCCTTCAGGGAATACAGGCGTGATGTTATGTTTATTTTTCGTTTATTATATGGAATTCGGCATTCTAGGAACCCTCTGAAAATGGTGTCTGATTTATAAATAGGCTCGCCTTCTATTACGTAGTCTTACGATGCTAGCTTCAAGATTACACCAGTTTACCTCTGACTGCTTCTCCTAGAATAACAAGCTAGATGCTTCACACACCAATGTATGTTTCTATGCAAAATGCACGTGCATTTCAAAGCATGCATAGCGGAGATAAATCAATAATGGCTTCAACGGAATAGACGAACATGGCGGCAGGGAAACTTTTAAAAACTGACTGTTTTATAGACAAAGGAAATTGGCTCGACAGCCTATGTACTCAGCCTATGTATAGTTTATCTTGGCTATCATGCAGACCACGCCTATTATGGGCGGGTTCAGATATGGGCGTGGTGGAAATGTACGCGATGTTAGAAATGGTAGAGGTGGTATGCTGGAAGATTTTGAATTGGTTTTTGTGTTTCGAAAATGTTGTTATGTTTTTGCTTTTATATTGATGTGGGGTGTCGATAGAGCAGTGGTGGACTGATTTTGTATGCAGATAGTTGCAGGTTTGAATACAGGCGGGTGAAATAAGACTTTTATTGTCGATTTTGAATATACTTATTTTTACTTGTCTTACCACCAATTTGTATTTGTGGGGCATTGTTTTAAAATATAAGTTATAATTGTAAATGTACATAATAAAATAAATAAAAACTAAATGTGGAAGAAAACATCTCAATAAAAACTAGTTTTTTTTTAATAGATGTTCTGCAAAACGGTCCAGTGAGGTACCCTTAACCGACGAGCGTGTATGAGGAATGTGATGCGAGTGAATGAGGCGAAAGAAGTATTTCAGGATCGTAGTCAATGGAAATCCGTGGGCTCGTCTGGAAAACAGGCTTGACTTTATGTATGTAAGAACTAGTTTCAATATTCTGAACTTACTAACGGTTGAGGAAGCTTGGTGATCTATGCTCGTTCTTACTCTGTATGTGAAGAGGCTACTTCTTATACATACATACATACATAAAGTCACGCCTGTTTCCCTGAGGGGTAGGCAGAGACCACGGATTTCCATTTGCTGCGATCCTGGCATACTTCTTTTGCTTCATTCACACGCATCACAATCCTCATACACGCTCTTCGGTTGAGGGTACTCCTCACTTGCCCTTTTTGCAGAACATCTCCGATTTGGTCTAGGTATGTTCGCCTAGGTCTTCCCCTTTCCGATACTCCACTAACACTCGCCTCATATATTCGTTTTGTCATTCTTCTTTCATCCATCCTTTCTACATGCCCAAACCATCTAAGCTTCTTCTTATAGCAGGCCAGTTATATGCTGATATTGTTGCTTAAACTTGGACTACATGGCAAACATAATATTCAGATAACCCTTTCCATGAACCCTTGAAGCAGGACAGATAACTGTGGAAGTGTGTTCGGCTCGCGACCCGCCGCGTCACCAGCTCATGAATAAGGGCTCCGTTAGAGTCCGAAACTAGTCGGGCATTCCCATATATCGACGTGAGTATAACCGGTATATATAGTAGATAATGTGGATGTGACTCACCACTACGCGCGACTGCTAACAATTAGCAAAGTCGAGCAAAGTGTTACTGAGTTTTTCTATTAGGTAATTCTCGGTGACTTCTTCTCAGTGAATGTAACTGCCTCGTTGGTCTAGTGGTTGCTAAGCGCGACTGAGCACGAGGTCCTGGGTTCGAATCCCGGGTCGGGCAAAGTGTTACTGGGTTTTTCCATTAGGTAATTCTCAGTAGCAGCACAGAGTCTGGATTTTTGCCCGGTTGATGGCAATAGACTCGCCACCTAACATTGGAACTTAACATAACTGGCGAAATGAGGTTGTCCTATACAACTCTGCCTACCCCTTTCAGGATACATGCGTGATTATTGCACATAATAGATACATAGGTCACATTAAATTTGGTATACAGAGGCGAGCTGAACTCTCAATTGAGTTCTCTAACTGCAGACCTTTGAGTAATTGAGAGATTTTTTAAGGTCAGAAAAAGAACACAATAAATTATCAAAAATCATGATGTTGTGTTTGCTAAACTATGCACAATTACCATAACTCTACAAGGTATATATTCGCCCAAATTCTTCGCACCTCCGTGGTACTTCAAGTAGGCGTCTCTCGCCCACCTCATTGGCCAGTCACAGCAAACTGAAAATCAATATCCGTTGCCATGAGGCATGAATGTTTGATTCTAGTAACTTGTACATTTTATTGCTGGTTGTCCAGGATTTATCATTACGACTCCTCCTCTGGGATAGCGGCAGTGTCATATTTTTTCTGGTATTGCTTCGGAGGCAGGTAGTGGATTAGATGGGTGGGTTGGATGGGCTTGTGTGGTTTTTCGGTAAAAAAAAATGTGTGATAGATTATGTTACTGAAAATGGAACTTAAATGAATGACATAGTATATGAAAATGATAATATATGTGAAACTAACTGTAACACCCTCGAACACCATTGTACTATTTTTGAGAATACATTTTTGAATTTGAATTTAGTCAGGGATCAGTAGACTATTCTTAAAACTGATTTCTATCAAGTTAATTTTTACTCAGTAGCTTCAATTTGATGAGACGAAGAACGTTTTTTTTACAGCTTTCTTACTTCTTCTTATCGTATGGTTAATGAACAACCTGGTGTCAGAGTGTAAACCGCCTGTAGGCCTCTGACATGGCGACACACACCGTTGAAAAATCTCTCAGATGTGCTGGTTTCCTCACGATGTTTTCCTTCACCGTTTTTAGCAACTGATAACTAGTTTAGTACGCACATGAATTTGAAAAGACATTAGTGCTTGCCGGGGTTGCGACATGGCAGTCCAACTCGGCTATCACTGCTGTAAGTTTTTACTAAACAGAGCATAGGTATTTAATATTTACAAGTATCCAAAGTATTTACAAATCTATACTGTGACTACTAAAAAGATAAATAAAGTTCTCCTGACCGGATTTCGGTCACAGCGGCCTGTCTCAGCTGAGACTAGCCAACGCGGGAGATATTATAGTGCACAAGTATGCGCGCAAACACCGGTGCACTCCCTATTCCCTCACACTCATAAGAATTATCGTTTTATTTGCTTGAAACTATGGTGTGTACAGATGGAGGTAATATAACAGTAGTCTCACATATTTCGCCTACTTTTTTCCGCATGCAAAAACAAATGTTGACCTACGAAATAACTATGTCGCTATAATTTCAACGCACAAATCATAAAGGGTTACCCGTCACAATTAACCGCGGTGAGGTTAACCTCACAAATTGACTTCAACGGTAAATTACCTAGCTACAATTATAGGAAAACGGTGACCCATCAGAATATTGACCGCGACAAATGCAACTTAACCTTGATCGATCGACCCCTGCGGTTGTTTCTTATCCTCGACCCCTCTTGTTACAATAAAATGCATGTGACGTCATAAAGTCCCATTAGGGTCCGGACCCCAAGGTCCGATGTGTAGCGGACTGAATGATTGATTTGAAGGTACCTGAGACAGTTGGAAATGTTTTTGGTTATTAGTTAAATTGATAAATACTAGGGTAATTTTGTCATATCTATACTAATATGACGGAGTCGTGAGGTAACATTAAAAAAAAAATTACGACCTCCTTTTTTTAAGTTGGTTAAATATAATAAATTAATATCACACTAATACTATAAAGGCGAAAGTTTGTATGTTTGTTACCTCTTCACGCTCAAACGGCTAGACCGATTTTGATGAAATTTCATATGGAAGTAGCTGACACCTTGAATTAACACATAGGTTAGTATCATCGACTTTTTATCCCGAAATACTTAGCGGGTAACACCACGGGGCGCAACTAGTTTAAAAATATATTTTTAACACAAGCTTTTCAATCAAAAGTACCATAATAAACGTCACCAAGCCTATTTAAGTATGAAAAATTTCATTCGCATATCAAAAAGTGGTTCTAATTTAGATTGCAAGATTTGACCTAAACAAACTCACATACAAACATTAAAAGTATTTTAAGCCTAGCTGATACAAAGTTTGTTTTATTTATAAACTTATTTATATATGACTACCTCGTTGGTCTAGTGGTTGCTAAGCGCGACTGCTGAGCACGAGGTCCTGGGTTCAAATCCCGGGTCGGGCAAAGTGTTACTGGGTTTTTCCCAGATAGAATTACACAAGTGGCTTAATGAATGTAATTTTTACAGTTTACATGATTTTATGGATATGAGATGTTGATGTCTTACTCATTCCGTCAAAATAACAAATTTTGCATGCTATGTTTTATCTTAGCGAAACATGTTGATCTATTGTAATAATATTAACACCAATGTATACCATGTTTTTACGCAAATAAATGATTTACTTTTTTTTTTTTTTTTATAAAACGTCGCCCCACACTAGGAATTTCTCCTGTGACGTGGGTGCGTTTGACAAACATGAAATATCACAAACACAAACACCCAGACTCGGGACAAACATCTGTGGTTCGCAAAGTTTTTGCCCCGTGCGGGAATCGAACCCGCAACCCTTAGCGCAGCAGTCCAATCGCTTAGCCACTGCGCTAATCAGGTCGTCGTTACTTCGTCGTTACTTACTTACTTTCCATAAGTAATTCTTAGTAGCAGCACGGAGTCTGGATTTGGGCCCGATTGATGGCCAGCTCGCCCCCTATTACATTGGGACCTAAAAACATAACTGGCGAAATGTGGTTGTTCTGTATGTGCATCTCTGCCTACCCCTTCGGGGAATACAGACGTGATGTTATGTTATGTTATTTATACATCTCTTCTACTAGCCAAAGTAGTCAAAATTAAAAACATTTAACAGCAACTATTTTGAATTTCAAATTAGTCAACTACGTATAAAAGTTTCCAGGCAATTAGTATGCTATACAGTTAGCGTCGAGACTTCAGTTAACTTTATTACATTTTTATAGGTTTAATATCAAGTAGTTATGGGTTTAGTGTGGACTGTTGTGACTGTAACTGAGATTGTACAGACTTAAAGAAAAACTAGAATTAATAAACCAAATTGTTGAAGTTATTATTCAAACAACAAAACAAAACATCACGCCTTATTCCTCGAAGGGGTAGGCAGAGGTGCACATACAGTACACCCACATTTCGCCAGTTATGTTTTGAGGTCCCAATGTAATAGGGGGCGAGCTGGCCATCAACCGGGCACAAATCCAGACTCCGTGCTGCTACTGAGTATTACCTAATGGAAAGATCCAGTAACCCTTTGCCCGACCCGACATTCGAACCCAGAACCTCGTGCTCAAGGCCTCTTCTCGTATAGAGAAGGATTGAGCATTGATCACCACGCTAGCTCACTGCGGGCGATTTCAGATAATTAAATCCAGGTTTCCTCACGATGTTTTCCGTCACCGTTAGTCTAGTGTCTTAGAATAACTAAGAAAGTATTTATGACATATGATATATGTTTAATAACTTATCTAATATATTGTTTCCCAAGCAGAACACAGTATAATCACTACTAACAAGGCATCGTTTAAACACCCAGACAAACCGAGTCCCTTATCCCGGATAATAAGAAATGCAACAAGTAACACAAAAACTAATAAGAAAAACGTTATTTGTGTCTGTTTGTCAGCGTCGGCCGTAAGCCGCGCTCGAGCGAGCGGGGGTTACAAATACAAGTACATTAGGTGAGTATGGACATGCCTGGAGGAAGTTTGTATAACTATGAGTAAAAAAAACATATTTAGGAAAATTACTAAAAAACACGACTGCCATGTCAAAAAACAATAAAAAAAGTACAAAACAAGTTACATTGCAGTTGGGGTACGTTTTAGATAAGACAGTGTTCCATATTATGGTCCTCCGGCTGCGATTGAACTTGTATTTCATACAAGCTTTTATTTAATTGCTATGTTTGTATGTATCTGAGTTTGTTTAGGTCAAATCTTGCAATCTAAATTAGAAACACTTTTCGACATCTGATTGAAATGAAATTTTGCATATTAAATAGGTTTGGTGACTATACAATATTGTGGTACTTTTGATTTAAAAGCTTGTGTTAAAAATATATATTTTTGATGTTAACTTAGGTATTTACTTTATAGTTCGTTTTTTGACATGGCATTCGAGTTATCCAATTATCTAGATAGATTTTTTATTGTTTATAGCCTATGTTGACGATCCCTTTCATATTTGATATGTGTCCTATAGACCTTATACGAAATCGCTACGACCGTTTAATAAATCGAGTAAGAAAAACACAAAATTATTTCTCCGTCGCATCCACAATATTCCGCACTAATACTTGCACCCGGCATGCGCCGAGATCTGTATAAAATACCAATTTATTAGACGCTCCGGAATATTTAATAGCGTACTTTATTTACATGTTGTTTTAATAATTTTTTATATTATACACTTACTGCGTTCTTTAAACCGTGTCTCAGACGCGTTGTGTTTCAATTATTACTTTTATCTTTATTGTTTCTCCTTAATTTTTCTTTTAAATTTCTTCTGGTTTGTTGCCTTTTATTTGTTTGTTTAACTTTATAATGGCTTGTAGGAGGGAACTTGAAATTCGATGGGTACAAGTGGGTTCGATGGGTACACGATAGCTCAGTTGGCTGGGCCACGGTATAGCGAAGGTTCAAGTTCAGCTCGTTTCAAATTTCCTTTATCTATTTAGACTTATAGGAATGTTTTGACTGCCACGTTGGTCTAGTGGTTGCTAAGCGCGATTGCTGTGCACGAGGTCCTGGGTTCGAATCCCAGGTCGGGCAAAGTGTTACTGGGTTTTTCCATTGGGTATTTCTCAGTAGCAGCACGGAGTCTGGATTTGTGCCCGGTTGATGGCAATAGGCTCGCCCCCTATTACATTGGGACCTAAAAACATAACTGGCGAAATGTGGGTGTCGCTATACAACTGGGAAACGGCTTGACGGATAGAAATCAAAAAAATAAAAACCTGCACCCTGCAGGACATGATGGAGGCCAACAACTGGGACATCGTGGCGACTTTTAGATCGAAAGACGTCTAGACTATTCCTTGTCTCAAAAAACTTAATCTTTATAGCCGGCCGCCTACGCGCCGCCACCAATAATCTCCTGAGTGTGTTCTCAGATAAGTGGGACTCCCCTCTGCTGCGCCACTGGGTGAGGATCCATACCAATTGATATAATATCTCCTCCTTATTACTAACACTAGTCATTAAGTTATTTTGTTGCTAAAAACACTATGGACTTACGTCTGAAATAAAGAATTTAAATTTGAATTTATGTTGCCTATAGTATAAACTGTCTACAATATGACTGCCTCGTTGGTCTAGTGGTTGCTAAGCGCGACTGCTCAGCACGAGGTCCTGGGTTCGAATCCCGGGTCGGGCAAAGTGCTACTGAGTTTTTCTATTAGGTAATTCTCAGTAGCAGCACGGAGTCTGGATTTGTGCCTGGTTGATGGCAATAGGCTCGCCCCCTATTACATTGGGACCTAAAACATAACTGGCGAAATGTGGGTGTACTATATATGCACCTCTGCCTACCCCTTCGGGGAATACAGGCGTGATGTTATGTAATGTGTCTACAATATTGCTTACCTGTCTAGCCTTTCTCAACATGACAAAGTAAGTGATAGAAAAAGCAATTTACTTTTATATTTAAAGTGATTTAATCTGTGACGTACTGTGTCTGGATTATCGGGTACATTTCCATTGGAACTCGCGAGACGATAATAAAAGTTCTCAGACTCCTGAGCCTCTAAAAAGGCCCCCTAGAAGGTTAATATGTCTGCCATCCTTGTTGAAGACAATCTTCACACCGCTGTAAGCCCTGTTTCTGTAGTCAATGAGCTTATTTAGCTTATTGTTAATTTAGCTTAAGCCGATACGAAAATAAATGAATATTTCAGGCGTTAGAAAGTACATTAAACTTGGCTGAACTACTTTTTTTTATTTATCTATTACTATCTAATGACGCTAAATAATATCCAGAAATAGTCACGGATAAACAAAACTTATTGGTAACAATAGAATTCTTAATTACTTACTTATAAGTTGGCTAATAAAGGTTTATATATTTTCTAAATTGACGTAGAGAACGGTCAAATATATTGCTCTTAATATACCTATGTCTTTCTGACATATATTATACCTACACGCCATTAGTCTGACGCCTGATCTCTCTCCGGTAGTGTCTTGCTGTCCCATCGGACTATATGTATGATAGATACAGAATGCGCTTATATTTGATTCGGCTTATTGGAGACTTTTATCTACTCCATTTATTTACACTTTAATACAAAAATGTAAGTCAGACTGATTGCCTAAGGCATTAAGCAAGCAAACTTTTAAGAATTGCAGGGGCAATGTCTTTTGCAGCAAAACGCAGGAGTCTAGTTCGTAGCTAGCTATTAAAATCATGTATAACATTGGATACAAGTCTCGATCCCGCGATTAAGCACGCATCCGCCATCTTGTTTCACCGTTTGGCGCGAAACGAGTGCTATCTGTCAAATGTGACAGGTCGTTTTGGCGGGAACACTCAACCCTATCATAGACTAAAGAGGCCATAATGTTCTAAAATTAAATGTTATTGGAAATCATGCTTTTATTTTTCTTTTTATGAGACCGCTGTAAGATAATAGACACCAGGTGCATAACATCACGCCTGTATTCCCCAAAGGGGTAGACAGAGGTGTATCGTACCTTACACCCTCATTTCGCCAGTTTTGTTATATGTCCTAATCTAACAGAGGGCGAAGCAATTGGCAATTAGCAAATCCAGACTCCGTGCTGCTACTGAGAATTAACTAAAAAAACCTTACTTTACCTTAGTAACACTTTGTTTCGAACCCAGGACTTACGCTTCGCTTAGCGACTGTTACACCAACGACGCAGGTAATTATATTCAACTACACAAGAGTGTCACTTCAACAATTTTTTTTTATATTGATAAACGGAAACTTGTAAAATGATGGACGCGAGCGGGACTCGAACCCGCGACAGTCGTCGTACCGTGGCGCCCTTTATCAATTTAAAATTTAAGCCTAACATGGCAACATGCATAAAAAATACAAAAAGTCATATAAATTATTACTGTTAAATTTACTATTATTCAAAAGCTTTCCCCTCAAAGTAAACCTATAAATACAGCTATCTGTACAACAACAAGCACCCATCAAAACACAGAATCGAAATCTAAGCGCAACAACGGAACGCGGCCGCCGGATGCGTCCGACACCGCATTTCCGGTCAACCGTTAAATTTGAATTTCGAACTGATAGCGGCATTCCGCTGTAGACTTTTGTTGGGAGTGGACGTGTCGCCGGCAGCGGGCGATGCGGAAATTATCACGTGTTTTAGTCTGTTGGGGAATAACCTTCGATTATTGCGGTTTTGGATGCGAACTAGCTTGTATCATACACATGTATTTGCCTATATGTATACCAAATTGATAATATAATATGTTATAGTAGCTTTCGGAGTCCTGGGTTCGAATCCCGGTTCGGGAAAAGTGTTACTGGGTTTTTTAATTAGGTAATTCTTAGTAGCAGCACGGAGTCTGGATTTGTGTCCGGTTGATGGCAATAGGCTCGCTCCCGATTACATTGGGACTTAAAAACATAACTGGGGAAATGTACTATATGTGCACCTCTGCCTACCCCTTCGGGGAATACAGGCGTGGTGTTATGTCATATCATAGTAGCTTTTGCCCTCGTCTTCGCCCACGTTAAATAGTCTATGTCCTTTCTCGGGTCTTTAACTTTCTACATGTCAAATTTGATCAAAATCCGTCCAGCGGTTTAGTCGTGAAGGCGTAACAGACAGAGTTACTTTCACATTTATAATATTAGTATGGGTGACGTGTTTTTTTCCAAACACCGACCGCATTCACTGTCGAATATCATTTATCTGACAATTATCAATCGAAGGACAAGTTCAAGGCCCGCTAGTGTCCATCATTTTTTCAAATACCTTTATCAGTTTAGATGATAATTATCAGTTAATAAATAAAAAACAACCAGGCAACCGGTGGATGCAATTGGCAAGCTGTCGTTCATTGTGGCGTTCTAGGGGGGAGGCCTTCGTTCAACAATGGCCGTCTTCCGGCTGATGATGAAAGTAAAAAATGCGGTCTTCTAATCAACGATATGTCACACTGCCTACTCCTAAAATAGGAAGGTATAATGATACACAAACACACATACTTAAATTAAAATCGTACGTAACAAGTAATTATAATGACAGACACAAATGTAGATTACAAGTCTCCATTGAATAGTTACCCAACTTACAAGAGGAGGGGCCATACTTGGCCATATTTGAACATGTCTGAACATGAGGGGCTTGTGAATAGACTGAAACAAACGGTGTAGGCAGGAAGCTTGGTATCGCTCTCACGGGGTGGTACTATTGGAACTCGAATTTAATTTGGTATGACAGTATTCACTTAGATTAGTAAATCTATAGGTGTTGGAATGTTTTTGTGAATTAAGCTTGTATTCCGCATATGCCTTCGCCTTCCCCTTTACATAACGTATTAATACGGATTTAATGTCTTAGCCGTTTTTAGATATTATTTTCAGGAATAAACGTAAAATTTTAATAATTGATTATGCAGTTTTGTCGTGATGAGGAAACTAACAGACAAGGCCACGCCCGTTTCCACGTACATACCTAACTTCATAACCATCAGACGGAAGACGTCCATTGTTGAAGAAAGGCCTCCCTTAGAACGCCATAATGAACGACAGCTTGCCATTATCATCCACCGGTTGCAGCAACTCTGACGATATCGTCGGTCCACCTGGTGGGAGGCCTGCCAACTCTGCGTCGTTTGTTGCCTTTCGAGAACCTTTCTTTCCCAGTTGTCGTTTCTAACTATAGATTTTTAATTAGGTACTATTCTAAGCCACCCAGCCAAGTCTCATATAAATGAGAGTTTTCAACAATCTACCTCCAACGGCTAATGTTTAGCGATGAGATATAAAGAGAGTCACTTAAAAATCTCACTCGCAACTCACTCCAATACTCACCCGAGACATAAAGTTACGCCACAACCGTAGGTATCAGCAGAAATCGGAAACTGTGAGTTGTTTTGTTCACAACATGTCAAGCTATCTTGTTTAGATAAGGGATGTACAAATTAAAAGGGGGGCTGGTAAGTGGGTCACGTGACTTCGGTGACGTCACACGCAAGATGGCGGCGGTTTAAATGTCAAAAGAACGTTGGTTTTTTTTTTCAAAATTATTTTGTTTGCGTCGTTGGTGTAGTGGTTAGCAAGCGCGACTCCGAAGCCTGAGGTCTCGGGTTTGAATCCCGGGTCGGACAGTGTTACTGGATTTTTACTAGTAATTCTCAGTAGCAGCACGTCTGGTTTTGTGCACGGTTGATGGCAATAGGTTAGACTATACATTTCTAACAATCTTCTTTCTTTCTAACAATAATCAAAACACAAACTAAAACTCAATTTAAAACCATATGCAACACAACGAACTCGATTCCAGCCCACCCCGAAGAGACAATAGCGCGATAATAGTTAGTTAATAGTTAACAATGCAACGCTTTCAAGTGAATCACTTATTTTAACTTAATGTTTTAAAGTTTATTCATAAGTTGGCTTACTTAAACGATGGAGTTAAGTAAATAATTGGCTTTTGCGATAACTCGATTGGTATTTGATGCCCGATTGGCGCAGTGGCTAAGCGAATGGAACGCTGCGCTAGGGTTCGAAGCCCGCACGGAACAAAAATTTGTGTGATTCGCTGTATGTCCCGAGTCTAGGTGCTTGTGTATGTGATATTTCATGTTTGTGAAACGCACCCACGATACAGGAGACATTTGTAGTGTGGGTGAGGTTTTAAAAATAACTGCATAGTGAGTAATTAAAAAACATAAAAGAAAAACGGTATGGCCTGCCCATTGCCTTCAACTTACAGCTGTGTTGGTGATTATGGTTCTTTGGCGAATTTCAAGTGGCCGAGTGGTACCCGACCTGGAAATAACCACCCTCTTTCCTCCCGTAGGAGGCGACTAAGGGAAAATCCAGAAGATGGGCAGCAGCGTCTTCTGTAACTTCACCATCAATACTGTGATCCACAAGCCGCTTGCCAAGCGTGGGGATTATGGCATTCTCCCTTACCTAAGGATTTATTTATTTATTTTATTTATTTATTATGTTACAGAGTTGTTCACAAATTAACAAAGCCCCACAAAGGATGCCTAAGCCTTCGTTCAATAGACGTCTTACAGCTAATGATGATGGATCACGTAAAAAATCTCCGAGCATAACTCTCTCCATAGCTCGTTGAGTGACTCCGAACCTCTCCAAAATGCTAAAATAATAAGTTAAATTAAATTGCCCAACTCCCTAGCTTGCGTATGTACAGCCAAGTAAAACAGTGAATTCAATTTCCACCTGCCTATTATGATAGACGCTATTGTTTGAGTAGAACTCGACGCTGCAGCTAATATAAGTTACACGTTATAGCTAGACGTCTACATCACGCTAGCACCCCTGTTAAAGGCTTCACATTGTTATAAAGTGAAGGTGTGTCTACCAAGGCCTTTTACAAATGGTTTGCGTGAGTTTAAAACAGTATTATGACTGCTGATGCTTTATCTCACAACGTCCGTTTGTCTCTCGCTGTAGTAACTGTCGGTCTAGTGGTTGCTAAGCGCGACTGCTGAGCACGAGGTTGTTGGTTCGAAAACGAGGTCGGAAAAAGTGTTACGGGGTTTTTCTATTACGTAATTATCACACGCAGGACGGAGTCTGGATTTGTGCTTAGTTGATGGCAATAGGCTCGCCCTCTATTACATTGGAACGTAAAAACATATCTGGCAAAATGGGGGTGTACTAATGTGCGTGTCTGCCTACCCCTTCGGGGTGTACAGGCGTGATGTTATGCTATGTAGTTGCAACATGTACTGATAAGCGCTTGTGTGTGTCACCGTCACAACCATGACCGAGCGCTCTTCGAGTATCACACCCCGGAAGGCACGCTAGGCCGTTGGTCCTGCGACTGATCTCTCTCCGGTCGTGTCTACCGTCTCATCAGACTATGAGAGTGAGGGAATAGGCAATGCATTATTTGACATATTACATACCTAACATCACGCCTGTTGTCCTCGGTGGTTGACAGTGGTGTAACTATAGTACACCTACATTCCGCCGGTTATGTAGTCCCAATGTAATAAGGTTCAAATCCAGTCTCCGTGTTTCTACTGATTTGCAGATGGAAGCCAGGACAGCCATCATCAGCCGGAAGACGTCCACTGTTGAACAAAGGTCCCTTAAAGAGGGAGGGGTTGCCATCTCTACGCTTGGCAAGCGGCTTGGGGATCGCAGTATTGGTGGTGAAGTTACAGAAGCCGCTGCTGCCCATCTTCTGGATTTTTCCTCAGTCGCGTCTTACGACACCCACGGGAGGAAAGGGGTGGTCAATTCTAGGCCGGGCACCACAGATAGACGTGATTATTGATTCAAAATGTCCTCTCCTCTTCCAAGAGTAAGTTGAAACCAATATCTGAAGTCCAGTCATGTATAACATACACTGCGACGGACCCCTCGACCTAAACATACGTTAACAATAAACATGTTTTATTAGTTTGTCTGTTTGTCCGGCACACGACACCTGCCCACAGCGGCCGTGTTTTGTGTAGGATATTATCACGCTTTATACATAAAGTGTTGGTAGAGGGCTTCTTTCGCTTGTCACGGGCAGACAAAATAGTAAAATAATAGACACATATTATTGTGGTGGCTTAGTGGTTAACACACCGGATTTGTATGCACAAGGTTGCAGGTTTACACCCGGTCAAGTATCAATGAGACTTTTTCAATGTTATAAATACTTTCTTAGTTATTCTAAGACACTAGACTAACGGTGACGGAAAACATAAAAAATCGTGAGGAAACCTGGATTTAATTATCTGAAATCGCCCGCAGTGAGCTAGCGTGGTGATCTATGCTCATTCCTTCTCTATACGAGAAGAGGCCTTTGCCCTGCAGTGGGACAGTTATAGGCTGTTATTATTTTTATTTACTTTATTCATACATAAATCTTATAAATTATATTTTTATATTACATATCGATATAAAAAAAATATAAAATATAGTCGCCAACCGGCATCGGGAACAGGGCCCCAGCTTTCTTTTTAAAACTTCGCCCCATACTAAGAATTTCTCCTGTATCTTACTTATGAGACCTTGACCCCTGAGTTTGTTTCGGTATTTCTTCTTAGAGGTAGTTAGGGAACGCCAATGCCATCTAGCTTTAAAAATTGACTTGTAAAAGTGTTTTGGAAAACCTATTATCAGAAATAAAATGTATCATTATCTGACTTTTTGTATCTTTTTTGTATGTTGCCATCTTAGGTGTAAATTTTTAAATTGATAAAGGACAAAAGGCGCCACGGTACGGCGGATGTCGCGGGTTTGAGTCCCGCTCGAGTCCATCATTTTTCAAGTTTCCTTTATCAATTTAAAAATGTATCAATATTATTTATGTGTTTCACAAACATTAAATATCTGTCAAGACACCTAAATCTACAATCTGATTGGCTCAGTGGCTAAGCGATTGGACTGCTGCGTAAGGGTTGCGGGCTCGATTCCCGCACGTGACAAAAAAATGTGGTATTCGAGATATTTGTCGGGAGTCTGGGTTTGTGTATGTGATATTTCATGTTTGTGAAACGCACCCACGATACAGGAGAAATTCCTAGTGTGGGGCGACGTTACATAAAAATAATATCGTCTACAATTTAAAAAGTCAAGGTTTGAGTACATTGCTGCTCACCCCTTTGCGAGTACAGGGATGTTATCTAAACCATATGTTACTAAACTAAATGATATTCATCAAACCGTAAAATACATATTTAACTGAAAATTGAATTGTCATTTGCAGAGAATATCTATTGGCAAACATCCAAGGTAAGGTAGTATATAAAGCATAGTAAAGTAAGTTCTATTACAATGGTTTATGGTTCAAATTTCAATGATGCGAAGTATTGGCATTTTAAAATGTATCTAAGTAGGAAAAGTCAGCCACATAAGTAGCCAAAGATTAAAATTTTTAAACACAACATTAATTGAAGAACTAATATACAGAAATAGACATTGATCGCCGAGTGGTATGACCGTTGTACTACAAAGTCATACGCCGCAAGTTCTAACCCACGCACCAATGTCTTTCGAATTCATGTGTGTACTATAAATTATAAGTTATCAGTTGCTAAAAACGGTGAAGGAAAACATCGTGACTAAATACACACCTGAGAGATTGTTCAACGGTGTGTGTCGCCATCAGAGGCCTACAGGCGGTTTACACTCTGACACCAGGCTGGTCATCAACCATACGATAAGAAGTACAGCTTCCAATCATCATCAGAGTCCTATTTATAAGTTATTGCAATATTAAAAACGTGATATTTAGTTTTGCAGGCCAGTGTGGTCCCGTCACGTAGAAAGAACGCTGAGCGACTGTGTTTGCACCATTATGGAGGCTCTACTTACAACCTTGCAGTAAAGTTAAAAAGTTAACATCAAAAATATATTTTTAACACAAGCTTTAAACCAGCTAGGCTCAAAGTACTAGTGAAGATGGATTAAACAAGCCCAACACGGTGGGATTGCCTCACTTCACAGAGTTCCTATGACCATCTTCCGACTCCATCATCAGATCAGCTCAAAAGTACCATAATATTGTATTGTTACCAAACCTATTTAAGTATGCAAATTTTTATTGCAATCGGATGTCAAAAAGTGGTTCTAATTTAGATTGCAAGATGTGACCAAAACAAATTCATCCCCACTAATATTATAAACGCGAAAGTTTGTAAGTATGGATGGATGTTTGTTACTCTTTCACGTAAAAACTACTGAATGGATTTTAATAAAATTTCAAATGGAGTTAGCTGACACCCTGGATTAATACATAGGCTACTTTTTATCCCGAAAAAATTATGCGGGTAACACCGCGGGGCGCAGCTAGAACATACATACAAACATTGCAAAACATAACAAAAAAAAAACGTAACATCACGCCTGTATTCCCCGAAGGCGTAGCTAGAGGTTCACATATAGTACGCTCACATTTCGCCAGTTATGTTTTTAGGTCCCAATGTAATAGGACGCGAGCCTATTTCCATCAACCGGGCACAAATCTAGACTCAGTGCTGCCACTGAGAATTACCTAATGGAAAAACCCAGTAACACTGCCCGACCCGGGATTCGAACCCAGGACTTCATGCTCAGCAGTCGCGCTTAGCAACCACTAGACCAACGAGGCAGTCAAACATTGCAAGTCAAATAAAAGCTTGTAAAAATAAAACAAAATATATAGTTCAAAGTAGTTCTATATTGGCCGCCTATAAACAAACCGACGCTCAAAAAGGCAACATAAAACAAATTTATGAAGAACAAGTTAACCACTATGTTAACATCGTCCCCAACCCGATCGTTGCTGTGATCGAGACAAATCGCATCATAAACGGCACAGTATATTACATACCTAGTGAATAATAGAATCGAAGCAACCATATTGACCACTGTGAGGCCTAAATAACAATGAATGAGACATAGGTTGTTGAAAACACTGCTAAATAATAAGATTATGCTTGAAAATAGTAATATCCACATTAAATAGTTTATATACTTTAAAAGATTGCAGTACTCTATTTCGGTTCTGCATATATGTGACATAAAGCCTTCTGACCCTGTAATAGCAAAGAGGTGTAGATTAGTGTCATAGCACCTACAGCGGTCTTTCAATGTGTCTGTCAAGATGTAAAAACCATTAAAACTGTCCGGCTATTGAGGTAACATTTTTTTATAGGTCCCCAAGTAACATAAATAAAATTTTGCTTTTTTACTATAACGACAGTATAATTATAATTTATTAAAGTTTAGGGGTGCCTGGCAGGGGGTAGCAACTGTCATAAGTGTTCGGCAATGGATGACGAGATTCCTAAAGTTATCCCAAAGAAAATATGAAAACATTGAGCTTTATACTTTAACGAATTTAAGGTACTATTTTGTACACCTTTACTACCTGGTACCTGCCCAAGTAACCACAACCCAAACTCTATAGTCGCTGGTCGTTCTTACCTGTATAGGGGACATGCACAGAAGAACTTCCAGCTTTTATAAAATAACGAAGGTCTGGCCGTCGTGGGCTCTTAGGCTTACACATCATTATCATCATCAATTCAGCCTGCTATCACCCACTGCTGGGTATAGGCCACCCTTTTTCACCCTTGTAAATAATACATACATAAAGTCACGCCTGTTTCCCTGAGGGGTAGGCAGAGACCACGGATTTCCATTTGCTACGATCCTGACATACTTCTTTTGCTTCATTCACACGCATCACATTCCTCATACACGCTCGTCAGTTAAGAGTACTCTTCACTTGCCCTTTTTGCAGAACATCTCCGGTCTAGGTATGTTCGCCTAGGTCTCCCCTTTCCGATACTCCACTAACACTTGCCTCATATATTCATTTTGTCATTCTTCTTGTAAATAATAGTTTTTCTTTACCTGCAGCATAGAACGCCAACGTAGCAATCGGGCCAAATATAGTTGATATTATAGCGCAACAAAGCGCTAAGGCAATGGCGTATATTCTCCATAACCGCCGTATTTTGTTGATGTCACACATATTATGGCAATTGCCAAATAATCCCAAGAACCATTGTGCTCCACCGGGGGACATTGTTTTATATGGAATGTATTTTTTTTTACTTTTACATTTTTTGGCTTCCCGCAAAATAATGTTACGTAAATTTTATGTCATTTTCTTCTGACAGCTTGTTTTCGTGCTAAAAGGTAGGCATAAGTGTTCTCATTCAGCCTAAGAATATAGAAAGTGTAAACCTCTTTGCTTTAGGTTTAAAATTCTATCCAATCTAAATGGTGGGTCGACGCTTCACGTGACCAAAGGGCTGGCTTGTTTTTCGCCCAAAAGAATTAAGTGGTTAAGCCATTGGACTGCTACGCTAAGGGTTGCGGGCTCGATTCCCGCACGTAAAAAAATGTGGTATTCGAGGTGTTTGGGAGTCTGGGTGTTTGTGTATATGATATTTCATGTTTGTGAAACGCACCCACGATACAGGAGAAATTCCTAAGTGTTGGGTGACTTTTTAAAAAAACATCTAGAGTCCTGTTTGACAGCTAACTGGAATAAAATATTGAAACCAATTCTAAAGTTGATCTCTATTCACCCTTAAGTTTCGATTCAACCCATTTTACGGTATTTAGATATGAATAGAACTTTACCGAGCCCTTTAAGACAAGCTCTTGATGTGTGAAGGTCACCCATCTGAAGACTGACCGCAGACTCTGCATTATGATAACTTAGCTACGTGGTAGCTACGAGATCGCTACGAGGTCGCTACGACCTTGCTACGAGCATAACTTCAAGCCTTTAGGGTGCTAAATATTTTGTCTTTTTAAATTGATTAAGGGAAACTTAAAAATGATGGACACGAGCGGGACTCGAACCCGCGACAGTCGCCGTACCGTGGCGCCGCTCTGCCAACTGAGCCACCGTGTCACTGCTCGCATCCATCAAAGTTCCCTTTTAGTATCTTGTATTTTTGTCCATCTATACATATAAACAAACTAAGTGCGCAGCGTTGGCAGGCCTCCCACCAGGTGGACCGACGATATCGTCAGAGTTGCTGCAACCGGTGGATGCTAATGTCAAATGTCGTTCTAAGGGAGAGGCCTTTGTTCAACAGTGAACGTCTTCCAGCTGATGATGATGGTGACTTGATATGAAGCACCTTTATAGGCAAGTTTTTGAACACTAAAACTACAAAATAAAACAAAATATACCTATATTTTAGCAACAGCCTATAATTGCAAACAACAAACAAATATAATGTTAACAGAACTATATACAACAGATCTAGTGCCATCAATCCTAATACTGCGCCCAAATCGTTAGAATCGCGCAAGTCAGTATGGTCGAAACAGTATATGTCAGCTATAGTACAATACAATAAAAATCCAAGCGCTGTACAGAAAGAGATGATCATGTTAAGAATAGTTAAGCCAATAAACCAGGAGATACCGGACATATTATTGGTTAAAATGGCGAAGAATAGAAATACATTAGTGATGAACATGAGCCATAATAATCCTGTGATAATTAATAGAAGGAGTCCGAATTCAAGTTCTGATTCCAATATTTTTATCATGTCGTTTTTTTCGCCTGAAACAAAAGAAAATGCATAAAAATTACAAAAAGTCATGTAAATTTGGGTTGGTATTATCGTTTCAGTGGTTTGTAGCTGTAAAGGTACAACACTGAGTTGGTAATCGTAGATTCCAACAGATAATACCTGACGTCACCCTTAAGACGTAAATACTAAAAGGGAACTTGAAATTTGATGGATGCGAGCAGTGACACGGTGGCTCAGTTGGCAGAGCGGCGCCACGGTACGGCGACTGTCGCGGGTTTGAGTCCCGCTCGTGTCGATCATTTTTCAAGTTTCCCTCAATCAATTTAAAACAAAAGAAAATATTAATGTTCTCCTGACCGAGTTTCGGTCATGGCCTGTCTCAGCTGAGACTAGCCAACTTTGAAGATATTCTAGTGCACAAGTATGCGAACACAGGTGCACTCCCTATTCCCTCACTCTCATAGTCCAGGACGGTGAGACACGACCGGAGAGAGATTAGGCGCAGGACCAACGGCTTAATGTGCCTTCAGAAGCACGGAGGGGTCTCGACATGTGAAAACGGCCACCCATCACAAGACTAACCGCAGCGAGCACGGCTTAACCGCGCAGATCGACTAATCTGTACCTCCTCAGTGTTTTATAGTAGGTCCAAAACTCTGGAGGACTCTGAATTTTAAACTCTGAGTCTAAGTATTTAAATGTGTATATATTGTCAATGAGCAGGCCATATCGCTCGAAGAACCGATAACCGCTGGAGAGGAAAGGTTCTCGAGTGGCGACCACGAACCGGAAGACGCAGCGTTGGCAGGCCTCCCACCAGGTGGACCGACGATATCGTCAGAATTGCTGCAACCGGTGGATGATAATCGCAAGTTGTCGTTCATTGTGGCGTTCTAAGGGGGAGGCCTTTGTTCAACAGTGGACGTCTTCCGGCTGATGATGATACACATACATACATAACATCACGCTTGTATTCCCCGAAGGGGTAGGCAGAGATGCACATTTAGTACACCCACATTTCGCCAGTTATGTTTTAGGTCCCAATGTAATAGGGGGCGAGCCTATTGCTATCAAGGGCACAAATCCAGACTCCATGCTGACGATATAATAGTGGTAAAAATTGATTTATACCTGCATATCCAAGACCAAACATCAATGTATTCATGGGCCCAAATATGAAAGAAAATGCTAACACCGCCAGACATATTACCAAAGCAAAGAGCCTCCATGATTCTAATTGCAGACGTTTACACATAATTCACTTATAATTTAAACTAAATTAAATAAATATACATATTATTATAACATCACTAGAATTTGTGTTGTGATTCACATTATCTTTGACAGGTAATTGACAGTTTTGCTTTTTTTATTTAACTGTGTATGTGCTTTTAGTATTCAGCCTAGTGGCTAGTAAAAACTGTATGTTATCTCATTGTGGTGAAACTCTACGGATAAGAGTAAGTGCTTCGAAATCATAGCCAAGATCGTAATATTAAGGGGAGATATCGGTGATAGAGGTCTTCTTCTTATCGTATGGCTGATAACCTGGTGTCAGAGTGTAAACCGCCTGTAGGCCTCTGACATGGCGACACATACCGTTGAAACATCTCTCAGTTGTGCCGGTTTCCTCACGATGTTTTCCTTCACTGTTTTTATAGGTATACGATGCATCTACATTTCGCCAGTTATGTTATAAGTCCCAATGTAATAGGGGGCGAGCCTATTGCCATCAACCGGGCACAAAATAATAACCATTGTACAGTCAAAAAATAATCTCCAAGTGTAAAAGTGCACACTGAATAGACAAAGCATAATGAGAATATTTCCGAGTCATTTAGTTAACGCGCTGTACAACTGATTTTACGGCAGACAGACAGACAGACAAATGAGTCGAGCTCTTCATTATGAGGTACAGGGGCAGGGGAAACTGGATCGAAGTGAAACAATGGAAAAATAATGCAATGTATATAGATTTCAGTATCAAGTAAATACATTTAATAAATAACATAAAAACGTAACATAACATCACGCCTGTATTTCCCGAAGGGGTACGCAGAAGTGCACATATAGTACCTACCCCCACATTTCGCCAGTTATGTTTTTAGGTCCCAATGTAATAGGGGGCGAGCCTATTGCCATCAATCGGGCACAAATCCAGACTCCGTGCTGCTACTGAGAATTACCTAATGGAAAAACCCAGTAACACTGCCCGACCCGGGATTCGGAACCCAGGGCCTCGTGCTCAACAGTCGCGCTTAGCAACCACTAGACCAACGAGGCAGAAAGATGATATTTTTAATACAATTGATTACTAACAAAAATGACTATTCCTACTCCTCCTATATATCCTTTTATGATTAATTTCGTTGCGGGTTCCAAAACAGTCGAGTCATTTCTCTGGGACGCCTCGAGCTTCATTGCCGATGGTTCTCAATGGTTATCATTGTAGATCCTGGCTTACAGGAGTCGCAATGTTGGCACGAGTGGTGGGCTTGTCCCAAATAAATGAATAACAAAAACTCAACCACATAAAACAAGAAACCGACCACCAATTTCCTAGCAGCGGATCTCCAGTCTCGCCTGCCGCTGTACACAAAAGTATGCACAAAAATGTTCATTACCAGAAGTAAGGTTAGACACAAAACGATAACAGTAATGCTCTACACGGTCAGCTGCAGTTAACTGTGTTGTTTTAACTTAGCAAATTGAAAATAGCATTACATTAGGCAGGCTTTACATTGACTTGTTATTTATTTGAAGGCTTGATTTTTCAATTAGACTGCCTCGTTGGTCTAGTGTTCGCCCCCTATTACATTGGGAACTAAAAACATAACTGGCGAAATGTGGGTGTACTATATTTGCACCTCTGCCTAGCCCTTCGGGGAATACAGGCGTGATGTTATGTTTTTTTTCCAATCATCAGTAAATTTTTCTTTCTTCCTCAACGTCGCCCCACACTAGGAATTTTCCTAGTGTCGTGGGTGCGTTTCACAAACATGAAAAATCCATGCAGTGTTTTTCTTTTCAATATTTTTATTATTATTTTATACCTATATCTTATATAATGAGACTTTACCTAAAATATTCTTATTTTTAATCTACGAAGTAACTTATAAAATAATAAATTATGCAGTTGGTAGATACTATATATTTGATTAAAAACCTGTTCAATTAATTCCTATCAGTTTTTAATTTAACAGACAAGGATTCAAAAGCTAACATTTTTCAAAATTCAATTGAGGAACACCATACATATTTGAAGTATTTTCAAAAAGTATTTTCATCTCAGCGTAAATGAAGCCTAACTGGATTTTTCCCTTTTGTTATCTCTGTTATGAGTTCTAGGCCTCATAGCGTGTGGTCAAGCGTGAGTCGGAAATTGGGACAAGGGCTCCTTCTATATTAATGCTCTCCTGACGAAATTCACGGTGGTCCATCTCAGCTGAGACTAGCCAACTACGCAGGAGATATTACAGTGCACAAGTATGCGCGCTAACACAGGTTTATTTCTAACTAGCTGCGGTGTTACCCGCTACATTTTTTCGGGATGAAAAGTAGCCTATGAGTTAATCCAGGGTGTCAGCTACCTCCATATAAAATTTCATTAAAATCCATTCAGTAGTTTTTACGTGAAAGAGTAACAAACATCCATACTTACAAACTTTCGCGTTTATAATATTAGTAGGGATTCCTTAGGATCAGAAGCTAAAATTTTATCCCGAATAAATGTAGCGGATAACACCATGGGGCGCAGCTAGTATAATAATCATTGCAAGTTAAAATATACATAATTGATAAAGTAAAATACTGCCTCGTTGGTCTAGTGGTTGCTAAACGCGACTGCTGAGCACGAGGTCCTGGGTTCGAATCCCGGGTCGGGCAAACTGTTACTGGGTTTTTCCATTAGGTAATTCTCAGTAGCAGCACGGAGTCTGGATTTGTGCCCGGTTGATGGCAATAGGCTCGCCCCCTATTACATTGGGACCTAAAACATAACTGGCGAAATGTGGGTGTACTATATGTGCACCTCTGCCTACCCCTTCGGGGAATACAGGCGTGATGTTATGTTATGTGTTATGTTTGTTTTTAAATACAAGTACCATCGCAGCCAGGGGACCTTATGATAAGACAGTGTTCCACAGAACGGTTCCCGTGTCTTTCCCCCGTGTTAAATTAGTTACAGTTTTACTCGCTATGGTGTAAGGATTCTAACAATACAACATCAAAATAGATTCAGGCATTTAGAAGTTATGGTAGAATAAATAAACTCACATACCTTTAAACAATACACTTTATTTTTGGCCCAATTTGTTATTAGTTTTCCCTTCTCCTATCACATTAGTTAAGTTTATTGTCGCATAAATTTATCTATTCTTACCATATTTTTTAAAAGAGTAACCTTTGGAGTTTCTTGCCGGTTCTTCTCAATTGGAATGACGTTTTGGAGCCGTAAAACTAGCATCCTAACGTTTCATAAGCGCCTGTAATAGGTTTACATGAAAAAAAAAACATTTTGAAATTTGACACTACCTTTTTTTGGGCTGTCGTGTACTAAAAGCTGGTAAAAATCACAGACCCATAACAGTTACAATAACTCCACGGACCCCTATCCTACACAATGCGCGCTTAAGTTTTTTAATATTCACCTGTATTTTGTCGGAATGCGGGAAAAGCAGCGAGCACAAGTATGTATGTGAGGTATTTATGAGAGCACGGAAAAACGCAGCTTGCAGCGCTGAACGCATAGTTTAAAAACTGTATGTTAATTGGACGTAGTTAAACAACACGAATATTGAGTTAGGCATACTAAAGATGTAAAAAAGTAAATCAAATTCCTTAATTCGAATATTAAAATACAAGAAAATACCCTTCGTCTGCCGTTAAACCAGCAGGTTTACTGTATCGCATTGATAAAGAAATACGATCTAAAATTTAAAGTCAAATATCTCAAAATTAGTTCGACGTGGATTGGATCCTTTTTGCTTAACTACGTCCAATTAAGAATGATGGTTGAATAAGCTTTTAAAATACTTTTTATAACGTACCTAACATGGAGGCCAGGATTTCTTTCAAAGGGGTGCATAAAGTGCATTTGCATTAGTAACTACATACACACTGCTAGACAACTAATACGAAATGTAGAATAAATTGACTAGACGCATTGGCTTCGTTGAATTCATTTTAGAAGATGATGGATAGGGACTAAAGGTGCATTTCAAACAAAATTAATAAAGAATAATTAAACTCCTCGTTGCCTGGTTGGTCAAGTGGTTAAGCACGACTGCTGAGCACGAGGTCCTGGGTTCGATTCCCGGGTCGGGCAAAGTGTTACTGGGTTTTTCCATTAGGTAATTCTTAATAGCAGCACGAAGTCTGGATCTTTTCCCGGTCGATGGCAATTGGCTCGCCCCAAAGAGACAAAAATATCGTCTATGATTTTTAAAATCGTTTTTTTTCACTGACACTGTAATTATTACGTTAATTATCTTAATCTTCTTACAATATAAGAATGTAACACTAATTAAGTAAACAATATTGTGTTTACTGTTGTAAATGTAATGAATAATGGTTTAGTGTAAATTGTAAACGCACACAGCGACATCTCTTATCGAGTAGCAAGAACTAAAACCACGTTGCAATTTTGATTACACTTTTTTAATGAAAAAATAATATCACATTTACATACATGATATATTTGTTAAAAATAGATCATTTTAAAACGTGTTTTTAAATTACGCAAAGTTAAATACCACACTAGCGCCATCTATGATCGAGTAGCAAGAAACACAAACGCAATAAAATATTCAACGCGGGCAGAAAGTTACAATGTTACAAAAATTTACTCGTACAACTTAAATTCGACCGTATATCAAAGTAAATACAGCTGAGAATCAGTCTAGCAGACACTTCAAGGAATAACATCGCTAAAATATTAAAGAATGAAGACGGGAATAGGTGTATCGTTTCACCTTGTATTGAGAAAGAAATGTTCTCCGCTTAATTATTTTATACACCTACGTATAACAAAACTAATACTAAAAACTATACTAACAAAACTAAACTAAAAAAACTAACTAAATATGCCGCAAAAATCAAATTGCAATGACGGAAAGAAAATCAATTTTTTTCCTGCGAATTTACATCTGTCAACCGCTATGCAAGCGAGCGAGACAGCACACGCAACTGTATGGAGAAGGAAAAAGACGACCGTATTCGTCGATATAACATCCTGTGTGTGAAACAATAGAACATTTCGTCTCACACACAGCGGGACACAGTGTCGGGCGTCGCTTCGCCATTATTAAGAAAAGCGCCATCTGTGTGTTTAGTTGGAAAACGATACTTTTCGTGGAAGTGTGCCGTATGTATAGTGCGAATTTATTAGTGTGTATAATATTTGTGTTAGTGTGGGTAGATGGAGGGTTGAAGCGGACGCAGCAGTGATAGAGCCAGCAAAACAAGTATATTGTAATACTCATAAATTAATGGCGGCTGCTTGTAAGCGCGGCTGATGAGCGTAAAGTCCACAGTTCGATTTTCGAGTCGGGTAAATTTTATTGAGTTTTTAATACGGTGTCTGGATTTGTGCGTGGTTAATGGCAATAGGCTCGCCCTCTATTACATGGTACCTTTAACATAATTGGGGGATTGTGGGTGAATTCTACTCCTCTACCTACTCCTTACATGTATAGGTGTGAAGTTATTTCAATGGCGACCGTAGTGATGATACTGTATAACACACCCAGGACAAATAGGCGTTACCTAATATAGGTAGACAATAATGTTTTTCTTTTCATATTATGTTAGCTTTTACGTTTAATTGTCATACTGATAGAAAAACACTGGATCTACTTACATCAGTGAGTGTTAATTTGCTGTAAGAGGAATTAATATTAGGGATATTTTTGCTGTATGAAGTTAACTTAATTTCTACCATATATTTCCCAGCGTCATTTACCTAATAAACCCTTGAACTTTGTGTGATTGACGTCGAATAAAGCTCTGTAGTACGCCTAAAATACTAATATTTAGACTATCATAGAGGTAATGATGAAATGTCACTATTAAAATAATGAAGCCCACGTTGGGGCGCCAATATCCGTTGGCGCCCAACGTGGGAATCCACTTATTTCGTACATTCTACATTATTTTAACTTTTCTAATTGAATTATGCGAGAAATGTAATTATGTGTATATTACAAAACACCAAAACTTCCTTATTAACCCAATATTACCCCGTTTATCAAGTCTAATCACAAAAACCGACTTGGCCTCATTTAATGAAACCACCAAAATAAGAATATTTAAAAAAAACGCAATCAGTACAAAATAATTAACAAAGAAAAAAAAGAAAAAAATACCCGAAACTTTCCACTAATTAAATCAAAGGGATTAACACTAATTAATTTATTGTCAAACAAGAATTAAATTATTTTTTTAATATCATCTCATAAGCTTTGGTTGCTGATCGTACGCCTAATCTGCGCCACCCTCCCGTAATAGGCCATCTCCTCGTTGCTATAGCAACGGCAAAGATGGCCGCTGCCCCGTCCCCCGCTCCGCCCGCACGCGGATATATAAACGCACCCCCAGAGCCTATGGACCAGAGCGCCAGTACCATCTGCCTGAGACGCACGTGTCGTGTTTTTCTTCATTTCTCTTATTATTTCGAAAAATATCATTTCCCATTTTATTTTCATCAACACCTTTATCGTTTGTTTTATTTTTGAGAATAAATTTTCGTTTTTATACGTTTTTATCTTTTTGTTTTATTTTTTTTTCTTTCTGTGGTCGGTGCGAGGCGGCGTGTCCAAGGTAAGTGCACTAATCAAACTGTTTGTTTCAGATTACTCCTGTTGTTTATTCACTGATCTGAGGGTAGAACGACATTATTTTTAAACACGTGCAATGATTATCGATTTCGGTGCAGATGTGAAGGGGAGTAAAAATAGCATCTACACCTCTACTGTACCAGTACAAAAGCGGGCTTTATTCTCAAGACATTAAGGTTTATTATCGGTTGATAGGCGATGTTACTTACTGCTGTTAGTAAAGTTGCGGGTAGAAGTATTAATATAGAGTCTTGCTACGATTTTTGCTTGAATTACTATCGGATATAGGTCGCCTATCATCTTCCCGCGCTTCAAAGCATATAGGTGAGGCCAAACGATCTATTTCTAAATGTTTAGGTCATGTCCGACGCCATCTATATTTACGTAAATGGAGGGGATGGAACCTGTGTAGGTAGGGACCTAGGGAAGCTGTAGCAGCCATTTTAGGACTTGTTTATGGATACATGACTTACCTCAATATTCTCCGTGTATTAGTTGTGTGAAGGGAGGTTATTAAGAATGGAATTATCATTCCGTTGCCTTTAAATAGTCATAAAACGTGGACTCAGTTGCCGCCCGATATATTGCAATTGATTCGCCAATTATTTTAAGGGATTGTATTCTTAGCGGTACATTGTAGATGTAGGCTCTGGTTAAAGAAGATTCTGCTTACCGCTTTGGTGGTCACAGGTGTATCAATTCATATGAGTAGGTACCTAAATATTGAGATACAGGCCTACGAGAATTTCCAACCAATCTTTCAGTTCTTACTGATCTAGATTTGAATTATACAGAATCTGATAACTTCATCCTAATAAAAGGGACAATATTAGGACATTTTTTTCAATAAATGAGGAAAGAACTTTATCAGTTTAGTGCCTTATGGCTAGAATATAGAAGTGATGGCCTTATAAGCTAGTAATGAGAAAACTTATATAAATGGATAATAGGCCTCAACAAATAAGTCCAGGAAAAAACGCAGTTAGGTTTTCCAAGCGGACAGTTAAGCTGTAGCTAATCATTTCTTGATTAGAGACAGTCAGGAGTTAGATTAAAAGGACTTATTTAATATACCAGTCCAACGTTTCAATTCTTTAACATACATGTTAAAGCTATTAGGTATTAGAAAGGTTCTCTCTAAAGAGAAGTTACTGGAAATATGTTTCAAGAAACATTAAATACCAAATCAAATATATTCTATAAAGAAAAGTTTCTGGAGATAATAATGTTTTAAAGAGACATTTATTAACAATTCAATTGATTGATCTCCATTTGAGAGAAATGGATGTTACAAAAAGTAAAATAGAAAAAACTTACAAACATGTAAGGTATTATAAATATTTTAGACATGTTTATGCTCAAGAGAAGTTCCTAGAAATAATAAGATGAAAGGAACATTAAATAAAAATTCAATTATTCTATTGCACTCCTTAAGAGACATACATACAGTGGACAAATATTCATATATAGAATTATAATAATTATATGATATATTCATAGAAACAAGTTCAATATAAAAAAATCCACATGATTATTATAAAGTTAAAATTAGAAAAGAAAATTACTCTTATGGTGGAATAGATAGATGAAAACAATGTTCAGGCATAACAACTATTGAATGGTCTTCAAGACTTAATATAAAAAGCCTGATCATATTAAACAATCTATAAATTCAGTAAAATCTTATTAGAGAATCATTTCGATTTTTCTGTAAGACGCAGTTCTGCTACAATTTACCTAAAAGAACTAAGAAACTTTCTTATACATTTTTTTCAATATCAGTTTTAATAAAACCTATGGGCAAAGCAAGAGCCCTTTTCTTCAACAATCAGGACCAAGCGTTGATCACCATGCTTGTTAACAACTTGATAGCTATTTCACAGCGTCAAGTCTGTGTTTTATATTTTCATACTGATAGAAAAGAAGCATTGCTTTCACAAGCCATGCTTGGTAAGTGTATATTGGCGGTTTCTGGCCAATATGATATTTATTAGACTTCAGGGTTAAACTGAAATTTTTCCCTACCATGACTTGGTTTCCTAGCTATAAAAAGAAGATTATAATTATTTTTAATACATCCTGAAAAGGTGCAGTATGTACTACACTTATGTAGAAACCTAATTGCATAAAGTATCAATTAATCTAAATGAAAAGGAGAATAGGCGTTTCTGCTTGAGATTATAACAAGTTCTAATATAATATGTAATTTTAAAATCATTAAAATATCTTAATTGATGCATGAGACCAAAACTAAGCGCAGAAAAGAAATTTAGCACCAAGCGGTGAAGGATTGTCTTATGACAATTAGAAAGTAGCCATTTAAAAAATCTATTTTGATTAAATATTTTTTTACTACCTCGTTGGTCTAGTGGTTGCTAAGCGCGACTGCTGAGCAAGAGGTCCTGGGTTTGAATCCCGGGTCGGGCAATTTACTGGGTTTTTGATATAATAATAGATAATTCTCAGCAGCACGGAGTCTGGACTTGTGCCCAGATGATGGCAATAGGCTCGCCCCCTATTACATTGGGACCTAAAAACAATACTGGCGAAATGTGGGTGTACTATATGTGCACCTCTGCCTACCCCTTCACGAAATACAGGCGTGATGTACGTATTTTTTTTATCAATAATATTTCTCAAAGACTGACAGTAACAACAAAAATCTTTGATAACACCAGCCTGCAACTGCACTACTGCTATAGATTATACAGCCTAAGCTGAATAGTTAATGAATTATGCAATAACAGTTGCAAATACGGCTTGCAAAAGCCACCACCCATCAAGTCCGGCAGGTCAATACAGACTGAAATTAGATCTGAAATATCGATTGAACATTTCGGGCGCATTCATTGGTCTGGACTATGAATACAGCACTTTGCAGCCGGTATTTATAACCGTACCGTTACTTTGGTACGGTTAAAGGAGAGAGGTATTTGAAGAGGCACAGATTTAAGAAGGGTCTGTCTTCCTATCGTATGGTTGATGAACAACCTGGTGTCAGAGTGTAAACCGCCTGTAGGCCTCTGTCATGGCGACACACACCGTTGAAAAAATCGCTCAGGTGTGCCGGTTTCCTCACGATGTTTTCCTTCACCGTTTTTAGCAAATGAAAACTAATTTATAATACGCACATGAATTCGAAAGACGTTTGAACTTGCTATCTTTAAATTGGCAGTTGATAAATCTCTCTTACAGAAAATATCATCAGCCGAAAGACGTCCATTGTTGAACAAAGGCCTCCTCCTTAGATAGTAATGTATAAAAGAAATAACTGTACTATAACACAAAATCAACACAATATATATCAGAAGTACGCCAGGATCGTAGCAAATGGAAATCTTTGGTCTCTGCCTACCCCTCAGGGAAACAGGCGTGACTTTATGTATGTATGTATGTAAAATCAACACAAAACAAAATCAGCAAGTTAGTATGTGTTTGACTATGGTATTTGGATCAATTTTAGGATTATTATAAAGCCTTGACACATACCTGGTCTGCAGCTCTCACCCTCTAAGCATGGCAATCCATCACCATACACTTCGCCCATAAAAATCGGCCTAAACAAGATTATTTAATATGGAAATAGAGTACAGCATCCCATAGAATATTTTATGGAAATTCGTTCACAGATTGATGGATATTGGAGACTTGCTTCTGTATTTTTAGGCAGTATTACGCCTGTACTCTCTAAGTTGTAGACAAAGGAGTATAGTCTCTCACATTTCACCAGTTAGGTTATAGGTCCCAATGTAATAGGGGGCGAGCCTATTGCCATCAAACAGGCACAAATCCAGACTCCGTGCTGCTACTGAGAAACACCAAGAAAAAACCCAACAACATTTTTTATAAGGAATAGAAGATAAGCCTTCTTTTAGTCTTCTTCTTCTCGTATGGTTGATGAACAGCCTGGTGTCAGAGTTTAAACCGCCTGTAGGCCTCTGACTTAGCTTTACACACCGTTGGAAAACCTCTCAGGTGTGCCGGTTTCCTCACAGTGTATTCCTTCACCGTTTGTAGCAACTGAAACTGCTTTATAATACGAACATGAATGCGAAAAGACATTACTGGGGTTTGAACTTGCAAACTTTGACTTGGTAGTACAAAGCTATACCCCTCGGCTATTAGTACTACTCTTGCAGTTCTTGCAGTTAGCGACCCGAGAAACGAACCCAGAACTTTAACTCATCTACTCAACAATCGGGGTTTGCAACCATTAGAACGAGGCAGTTAAAAAAAACAAAGAAAGGGCTAAATTATTAGATTATTTTATATGGAAATAGACGATAGCTTCCCATAGAATATATTATGGAGATTCGCTCATAGATTGATTGATATTGGAGTTTTTCCGTCTTTTTAGTATACAATAAAATAGTATATTTAATGTTCCATGAAAAGAATATAATTATTTACTTTACATTTGTCTGAACGAATATGTATATAAACGAATTGCGGGCAACTGGTGGATGGAATTGGCAAGCTGTCGTTCTTTGTGGCGTTCTAAGGGGGAGGCCTTTGTTCAGCAGTGGACGTCTTCCGGCTGATGATGAACGAATACAATCAGTAATGTTACTACAATAATGATTAGTGAGTTTCTATTAAAACAAAAAACATCATCATATAATAATATTTTATAATATATTAACTGCGCCCCGCGGTGTTACCCGCTACATTTTTTCGGGATAAAAAGTAGCCTATGTGTCAATCCAGGGTGTCAGCTACCTCCATATGAAATTTCATTAAAATCCATTCAGTAGTTTTTACGTGAAAGAGTAACAAACATCCAACCATACTTACAAACTTTCGCGTTTATAATATTAGTAGGGACAATTGGTTGGACCCTAATAAATCCGACTAGTACTTAGTTACTATTTTCCAATATCTGTCGTGCAATAACATGCCGGTATACTTACTTCTTTAGGAGATACAAGTATATGATATACATATTCATATTTTTTCTTACCACAATATATTGATGCAAACATTATAAAAACTTTCCTTATTTTGTAAAGATCTTAAAATATCTTTAAGTACTATTGTTTTCAATTCTATATGTCAGTGACTTTGTATTAAATATTATCAGTCGATTATAAAATTCACTGCAAAACAAAAGACAGTGCAGTGAATTGTAAAGATTTTAATTAATATTTTTGCGCCTACGAAAATGGTTACTGCAATCATTATGACTGTCGTATTTGGTTCACAATTAATATTTCACCAGGCGCTTCCATTATTTCGAAATGCATTGTATTTCCTTTTATTTATACATTTCCAGTATACTTTTTTGTTGTACTTATTAATAATGAATACTAGCAAAATCTTTATCATAGGTTGTATAGCATCAGAGATTAGTAAACCGGTGTTTGCTACTTTAGCACCTTGCTAAGATTAAAAACTAGATAGTTTTAGCTTATATTGCAATTTTAAATAACGTTATAATATTCACAATGGGTCAAAAGGTCATCGACCGATAGTGTAGAGGTGCCTCGCGGATGCTGGATCGATAGGGACGTCTGTGCCCAACTAGGGTTGGGACACGGACGGTGTCGATGAATTTTAAATTATCATAAATTTATTTATACCTTTCCGTCCTCGTGTTTTGAGGTACTGAATAAACAGGTTGTCGTAAAATGTTTATTTCAACTGCTTTCGACACGTTTTTGTTGGCTATGAATAATTCGAGTAGGTTTATACAATGGTAAATTGCTTCCCGCATTGTGCATCTGTTAATTCAGATTTACTATTTTAAAGACACTTTTATTTTAAACACTGAGTGGTATGGCAGTCGGCCTGCGAAGCCAAAAGTCGTAAGTTCAAAACCCAGTACGCATCACTGTCTTTTTGAATTCATTTTAGTTATCAATTGCTAAAAACGGTGAAGGAAAACATCGTGAGGAAACCGGCACACCTGAGAGATTTTTTAACGGTGTATATAGCGTGTAGAGACGTATAGGCGGTTTGAACTGACACCAGGTTGTTCATAAACCATACGATAAGAAGAAGACACTTTTAGATATAGTACCTTATAGTACATTACATGGTTTAGGCTTGTTACTATCCGGAAATATCGATAAACGAGGCTTGGGGATCGCAGTATTGGTGGTAAAGTTACAGAAGACGCTGCTGCCCATCTTCTGGATTTTCCCTTAGTCGCCTCTTACGACACTCACAGGAGAAAAATGGGTGGTCAATTTTAGGATACCACTCGGCTATCTAATCCGTACTATTAATTGATTTGTCGTTTTACTAGATATAGCACAAAATCAGGACTACTTTAGTACTTAACTACAGGTCTCACAGAAGACCTAAACTCAAGAGCAACGCTAAATCAAAGTAAGATAATGAATTCAATTAAAATTTATTGAACCGACTTGAACTCTGAAATTCATCGCTTAAGTTATTGTTTGAAAGGCCTCTCTAAAGTTAAAGTTTACTGTTATTTATATTACAAATAACTGCCTCGTCTCGTGGTTGCTAAACGCGACTGCTGAACATGAGGTCTTGGATTCGAAACCCGGGTCGGGTAGTGTTATCTGGTTTTTCCATTAGGTAATTCTCAGTAGTTTGGAGTCTGCCTTTATGCCCGGTCTATGGCAAGCTTGCCCCTATTACATTGGGACCTATAACATAACTGGCGAAATGTAGGTGTAATATACAGTATACACCTCTACCTACCCCTTCGGGGGATACGGGCGTGATGTTATGTTTATCACAATTTCTTTGGCATCACTCAAACGCCTCTGTTTCAACCTTTAGTCTTGTGATTAACCCTTCATTGACAAGGTCTTAGTTTCGATCTCCAGTTAGGGTAAACGTTTTTCCAGTAGGATTTTTGTACTGTCTTAGGTTAAGTTATATAATAAATGGCAATAGGCTCCTTTTTATCCTACTTGATCACCTTTTAGTCATTGAGAATTATGGGCTTGAAAACGGAGTGGAAAGAACACAAAGTTTTAGGTCAAAAACTACAAACTACTAATGAGACTTTATCACTGTTGGTAACCTGATGATAGTTGATCTCAACTGGCTTTAGACACGTTGAAACTTACGTTTAGTTTTAATTAAACAAAAACGTAAAAGAAAAAGACATCGGTAAAGGATTCGAAACGTCGGGACCAAGCATCAAAAAACCGCGATAAAATCCGTAAACCTAGTTTTATTTCAAAGAAAAAAACATTCACAATCGGTCCATAATTGACGGAGTAATAGGTGTAAGAAATACGGGCCTTATACATAACCTTCTCCTTCTTTGAAGTCCTTAAAAAATCTAGACCTATATAATATTTATCTCCGTAATACATGCAGTTATTGTCAGTTATGTTTGTCCAACTTAAATGGACTTCAAAATATTTTACGGATAATTTTTTGATTCATGTTTTACGTATACATAGTGAGTTTGAATATTAATGAAATATTTGCATGCAGTAAAGGTACAGTGAACTATTTTGGTGTACGTACCATCATTTTTACCTGTATTTAGTATATAAAGATTTGAATTTGCAACATAAACATGAGACAGGAAGCTGTCTCAGCCAAGCCATTTTTCATCTCCACCTCTAGTACATACCCATCTGAACCAGGGACTTTCTTCATCAACCTGAGATAGTAATTTTCAAATTTTCCGCTAATTACCTAGTCTGATGGACTCGCCTATAATTAACGAACATGGACGTTAGAGTAAGTTGAAATTAATTTAATTATCGGTGATAGAATTACAACTACCCCATCGTTTGAGACTGTTGTCATTTGACAGTAATTAAGATTTTATAAACAATTTGAAGATAATTAAATAATGTTTAAAGTATTTGAGCGGTACTTAAAGTTTTGAGAAGGAATTTGAATGGAAAATGTCTTTGATTTTTGCAATGGAAAAAATATAGATTAAGGATTTTTTTTTGTATTTTCGTCTGTTGAAGGTAGCTAGCAATTTAATGGTTTTAAGGATATTTGGGAACCTATACACAACAATATTAATGATTAAAACGATAAAATATGTGGAACTAACAGTAACACCCTTGGACATAATTTTAAACCATATTTTTGCGAATAAAATTTGAATTTGAATAAAAACAAAATTGCGAAGCAAAGAAAACATTGTTTACTTAAGAATGTAGTACAGATTTAGAACATTTTATACTTGGTTTAATATCTATGAGCTCCTACGAAGATATTAATCATATTGACACAGAATTACCAGGCATTGTTTAAAGACTTAGACTGGCATGCCGCAGACAATTGATTTTTATTATTCGTGAGTCAAATAACCCGTGTCCAAAGGGTAAAAATTTAATTTAAATCATAAGCAATCTTCAATGACGGTTCGGCGACTGTCGCGGGTTCGAGTCCCGCTCGTGTCCATAATTTTTCAAGATTCCCTTTATCAATTTAAAATTTAAGCCTAGCATGGCAACATACAAAAAAAAATACAAAAGTCATAAATTTTAACTCTTGTTTCAAAATAAGCTCAAAATAAAGTGTTTTTAACGCCATCATCTGAAATACGGCGGTCAATTGAGTAGGTAGACGTTCAACGCTTGATATAAAGCGTGTTTAACAAATGAACGGTGTAATTAATCATGGGGAACGTCCCGTATATCAGGAGCTACCTCCGACTAAACATTGTGATGAAGCTTGAAATATTCCACATTCTCCTGTCTCTTAATGTAGCTGTCTATAGAAATATAATAATAATATGATTCTTTATTTCTCTCACAATGGGGTACATACATACATAAGTCACGCCTGTTTCCCTGAGGGGTAGGCAGAGACCACGGATTTCCATTTGCTACGATCCTGGCATACTTCTTTTGCTTCATTCACACGCATCACATTCCTCATACACGCTCTTCGGTTGAGGGTACTCCTCACTTGCCCTTTTTGCAGAACATCTCCGATTTGGTCTAGGTATGTTCGCCTAGGTCTTCCCCTTTCCGATACTCCACTAACACTCGCCTCATATATTCGTTTAGTCATTCTTCTTTCTTCTAGATCTCAATTAGAACACATTGCGAGAGCTGGTGCCTATTGTAGGTTTTATAAAAACCTGTATTACAGGTCACCAGGACCCACTCGGTGGCTATACAAGAAATCTAGGCCTCTCATGACTGAGCCGATGTATGATTTTAAAAAGAAAAACATGTATGAGGCTTAATTCGTTTTTTATTTCATAAAACGTGTAACCATCTTCATCTCTGATAGTCTTGGAGATATTTTGCTCCATTTTCTCATGATAGAAGTGTTAGTCATAAAAAAATGACTAGTAAAGAAACTTTCTCAATAAAAAGGGAAAAATCCAGCTAAATTAACTGTCCCATTGCTGGGAAAAATAACTTCGTCTCTAAGACTTGTAAAGTCTAGTCTAGTAATTATCTGGAATTTTCTCGATTGAAGTCTATTTTCTTGGATAAAACAGTAAATAATGAATGACAGGGAAAAGGGTGATGTAAATTCAATTTGTTCGTGGATCTACAGCACTTCGTTGTCAATTAATTGCGTGATAATTGATTCTTGTCTTGTCACCCATCTTTGAGTTATGCTTTTGGGATTTCATTAGCATAATTATTATTAGGTTAAGTATTTTGTAGCACTGATAGCCGAGTGGTATGACCGTTGGACTGACAAGACAAAGGTCACACGTACAAACCACAGCACGCACCAATTTCTTTTCGAATTTTGCGTTTTATAAATTAATTATCAGTTGCTAAAAACGGTGCAGGAAAACACCGTGAGGAAACCGGCACACCTGAGAGATTGTTCAACGGTGTTTGTCGCCATGTCAGAGGTCCCAGTTATTAGTCTGTGGTCTCGACTAACTTTCTGTAAGACAGGCAAAATTATTAGTTCAATGTTATCACAAAATATATAATAAATAATGACTGCAAACCCAACCATTAGCCTCAAATCAAACCTATCGATAATTCAAAACAAAACAACCCATTATTTCTCTCACAACACAAAATTTATCGATACACCATTGTCCCATCACTACCACCGTCCCCCTATACATAGCACATTCACGCACACACGCATGCATTGCGTGTGTGCGTGTCTTCAGAGAGGGGCCGGTATCGTATTATTTATGTTACCTAGCTCCACTCACATCCTGTACAATCACGCCTGATTCCCAAAGGGGTAGACAGTGTTCATGTATCAGAAGTTTATTCATAATCTCAGCTCATAAGGTAATAACAGCCTATAACTGTCCCACTGCAAGGCCTCTTCTCGTATAAAGAAGGATTGAGCATTGATCACCACGCTAGCTCACTGCGGGATGGCAATATATATAATATATCGACGATATAGCTCATAGGATGCATAGTGCCTATGAAGCTGAAACAGCGTCGCCTCTAACAAAAAAATTCTGGGGTTGAAAAAGAATTGAATTCATAATTCATCTCTCTTGGGAGATGAAAGTTCAGATAATAATGTCACTCAAAGAGCACTGATTGCTAGGTATGACCGTTGGACTGCCAAGTCAAAGGTCGCAAATACAAATCCATGCATGTCTTTTAGAATTCATGTGCATATTTAGTTATCAGTTGCTAAAAACGTTGAAGGAAAACATCGTGAGGAAACCGGCACACCTAAGAGATTTTTCAACAGTGTGTTAAGTCAGAGGCCTATAGAAGTTTCATCTATACTAATATTAAAAAGCTGAAGAGTTTGTTTGTTTGCTTGAATCTAAGGAATTACTGGTCTGATTTGAAAAAATATTTTAGTGTTAGATAGCCCATTTATCGAGGGAGGCTATAGGTTATAAAACATCTGAAATTCACGCGGACGTAGACGCGGGCGGAAGCTAGTCCATGTTATAAAAGGCATGTGCCCGTTTTATTAAGAGTATTGTCTTTTTAAAAAAAAAAAACGTCGCCCCACACTAGGAATTTCTCCTGTGTCGTGGGTGCGTTTCACAAACATGAAATATCACATACACAAACACCCAGACTCACGACAAACATCTGTGGTTCGCACAAAGTTTTGCCCCGTGCGGGAATCGAACCCGCAACCCTTAGCGCAGCAGTCCAATCGCTTAGCCACTGCGCTAAAAAGGTCGTCTTGTTAGCATTATCTTCAAAAGGCTACCAAGAATTACATTTAATTAAACTTTAGTGAAAGAATTAACAATCTCACGCCTAGTTTCGTCGTTAAATACCGCATCTGTCTAAATATAACAGCAATTTTCTCCCTCAAAATAATAACTATCCGTTTTAAACGCTAAAGCTGCCTCCCCCAGTCGTTGGAATAACCTAAACATACATTTGGAAAGCACAAAATTCTTGCAAAAAATCTTGGCCATAATAAAATGGGAGGCCGCGCAAATTACACCCCTCACAAAAGGGATGGAGTCTTTTCATCCCCCCGTAGCCAGGTAGATGAAAAGCACAACCGATTTAAAGATAAAGTTATTGTAAAAAAATGTATAAAGTATTAAAAATGACGACAAAAATCGTCTTTGTCGCTTATATTTGTATAGCCTGTTTGTCTGTACTGTTAATATTTTTTTAATCTGTGCCCTTTTTGGATTTATTGATGCGTTTTTAATGATGTTTCCGATTTTTGGTTCGAATGGGAAGTATTTGTGACGTCATTATTGCTATAGCCGTCTTTGGCATCGACTTCCAGTTTTCCTATTCAGCTAGATATTAGTACGTAGTATGGAGCGTCCTCCACAACTCATTCACGAAGTGATGAATTTAATAGTCACCTGGGAAACAAAAAACATAAAACATAAAAAAAACATAACATCACGCCTGTATTCCCCGAAGGGGTAGGCAGAGGTGCACATATAATACACCCACAATTCGCCAGTTATGTTTTTTAGGTCCCAAATCCAGACTCCGTGCTGCCACTGAGAATTACCTAATGGGAAAACCCAGTAACACTTTGCCCGAACTGGGATTCGAAACCAGGACCTCGTGCTCAGCAGTCGCGCTTACCAACCACTAGACCAACGAGGCAGTCCTGGGAAACAAATGTATCAATAATAAACCTGGAACTGTCTCCCCGAAAACGCGTTTCATACAGAGAAAGAACGAGAATTTGATTTCTACATTTATCACCACACATTAAAGTAAAAAGTGGATTTTTTTAATGGGATCCATTGGGATGAAAAAGACATAAATATATATAGAATGGCAATCTCTCAATAATACATAGAGCAGCTGTGTGTTATCCCTAGCTGGTATACCATTCCCTTTAAGATTAAAGTTCTCTCAGGCCTCTGCGTGTTGGACCTGTGCCTTTAAAAGACCAAGTATCTAACATGGTTGATAGCTCGAATAACAAATCGAGATACAAATAATTATTATTACCAACTTACTAGGCAAAAATCACGATTTTCTATTACTCCTTTGAATGACAAACAAGCTGAAGTTACATACATAGATATGTTGAGACCACTCTTCTCAACATTGTCGCGCGCCAGCGGTAGTGAACGAGGGACGCGGGGACAGGGGCATGTGCTAGCCGGCCGACGGCCGAGCGCGGGGCCTCCTCCTCGCCATCAACCAGTCAGCTGATATTCGCCTTGACGCACAACCGCGCTCGCGCACTTAACATTCATTATACATATTTGTTCCGTAGACGTGAATACCGTACTCATTGTTGTACACGCTCTTGTTACATTATACTTATTAATAATACAGTCCACTATCTTTATTTTCTCCACCACGAGCTATCGTCGCGACAAGATACAAGCTATAAAATACACCATACAATTACCAATATTATTAGGATTATTCAGTCTAAAAGCGGACTATACTTAATATTTATTGTGATCCAGCTTATAATCGCGACTTATCCCGTGTTAAACAGCGCTGGTACTTCATAGAACACTCCCCTAACAAAGCCTGCACGAGGGAGGGAATTAAAACCCTGCCTACCTCTACAAAAAACAGCCGCCATTATCCCACTGATAAGTAAAAATATATTGATAGTTGCAGCTTTCAATCTACGCAGCCCTTGACATAGATACATCTAGACACACTTAAAGCAAAGCCATCGAATTTTGTGATAACTGGAGAAAATACTGCCTCGTTGGTATATTGGTCGCTAAGAATGACTGCTGAGTACAAGATCCAGGGTTCGAATTCCAGGTCAGGCAGCGTTATCGGGTTTTCCATTAGGTAATTCTCAGTAGCAGCGCGGACTGACTTGTGCCTGGTTGATGGCAAGCTCGCCTATTACATTGGAACCAATAACTGGCGAAATGTGGATGTATATTATGGGCATCACTGACTGACAAGCGGTGCCGGCAAACATCGTGAGGAAACCTGGATTTTATTATATGAAATCGCCCGCAGTGAGCTAGCGTGGTGATCAATGCTCAATCCTTCTATACAAGAGGCCTTTGTAGCAGTGGGACAGTTATAGGGTGTTATTATCGGGAGTGAAAGAATTGAGCAGAGTTCCCGTGAGCTAGTTCATTTAATTGTAATTTGCCACTCTCGGAATGAAGTTACATCATCATCATCAGCCAGAACACGTCCACTGTTGAACAAAGGCCTCCTTAGACCAATATATAAGTTAAATAAAATGCTAAAAAATAACCCACTTTTTCACCCCCTATCATTACAATTTGATTCTACACTGTAATTTCTCTTGAATGAAGTGTATTCTGTAATCTAGAAAACGTGTAATGATAATGTCGTAATCAGATTATATATTGCACAAGGTTCTTTATAACATCAATAGCTGCGCCCCGTGGTGTTACCCGCTACATTTTTTCGGGGCAAAACGTAGGTAATATGTTAATCCAGTGTATCAGCTACCTCCGTACCAAATATTATCAAAATTGGTTCATCCGTTTGAGCGTGAAGAAGTAACAAACATACATTCATACTTTCCCCTTTATCAGTGGCTAGAAACGGTGAAGGAAAACATAGTGAGGAAACCGGCACACCTGAGAGATTGTTCAACGGTGTGTGTCGCCATGTCAGAGGCCTACAGGCGGTTTAAACTCTGACACCAGGTTTTTCATCAACCATACGATAAGAAGACCTGTCTTTTATACATTCATACCCTTTTATAATTTAGTGTCGATAAAGGTTTCCATGACATTATGCAAAATGGCGCCCCATAAGACGTCTTTGTTAGTTCGACATTTAAATGCCATAAAATGTCAAATTCTCATGGTAGAGTGGTTGTAACTGAGTGTAGGAACTAGTCGGGGTTCTAGGGGTACTATATCACGCCTTTAATAACCGAATGGGTGGGCAAAAGTGTGATCTTAACAGACAATTGAAATCTGAATAAGATATCATTTTGATACGACATAATTTTATATAACATCACGCCTATATTCCTCGGAGAGGTAGGCAGAGTTGCACATGAAGTACACACATATTTTGCCAGTTATGTTATAAAACCCAACGTAATAAGGGGCGAGCTTATTACCATCAACCGGGCACAAATCCAGACTGTATAATATCCTACTGCTACTGTGAATTACCGTATAAAAACACAGTAACACTGCTTGACCTGGGATTCGAACCCAGGACTTACTCAGCAGTCGCGCTTCACGACCACTAGACCAATAGCGACTCATTTGATAATTATTTTCTTGCACATGCTCTTTATGACTATAACCAATATGCCTAAAACAAAAATGAGTTCGAAAAACCCAATAGGACTCAAATTATTGATTACTAGCTGCGCCCCACGCAGTTACCCGCTACATTTTTTCGGGATAAAAAGTAGCCTATGTGTTAATCCAGGGTGTCAGCCACCTCCATATGAAATTTCATTAAAATCCATTCAGTAGTTTTTACGTGAAAGAGTAACAAACATCCATACTTACAAACTTTCGCGTTTATAATATCAGTAGGGATGTACATTGTACACCCAAATATCGTTTGTTCGTCAGTCTGATACCATTCTTGGTGCAGAATGTTGATAGCAATGTTACCACAAAACATCATACTACGTCATAATTCCACTTCATCCTAGGCAAAAGGCATTGTCTACATAGTTCAAATCAATTCCTTCATTCCAGTCTAAAATTATTCACCAAATTGCCTTCCAAACATTTTTACGGGCAATAAATCAACGACGCATTCTTAGCACAAAGCTATTCGCGCTATCCGCCGCTAGATGGCGGTGTACACAAATTCTGCAACTATTCTCAATAGCGTAGGCGGCGTTCCTAAACTTTGAATTTATGCTATAATAATATCTATAGACACTTTAGCCTAACTTCTAAGGTTGGTAACAGTTGATTAAAGTTTCGTTTGTACCCCCATTGTGTTGCTGAAGCGCGCTGAAGTCGGGCTGGCTTCGTTTGCGGTTGGGAGATAGCAAAAATCCGATTTGCGGTCGGTTTTTGGATTTGGGGCCAACGTTTCTGATGTTTAACGTTAGTTTGTTTACGTGTGGTTAGGATTACCGTGGCCAAACGTTGATAGTATTAACAATACTTAATATTTTAGTAAGATTAGAAACTAAATGTTAGTAGCGATATCGAAGCTGTTCTGTTAGTCAGAATATTCATAGTCGTATCTCCTTACAAATAAGTTAACAGGCATACGTCAGCACCTAATACTATGACAAAGATATTTTTCAATTAACCAATAGAAACAGATCTAGCGGCCTCTATTTATTACATAGTCAGAGATGTCATTTATTTTCAGTAGGTACTACTGATCAATGATATTTTTTTGATTGTTTCATAAGGCGGCCTTAGAAACAAGCCATGTTTCCTCTGAACCAATAGTGGTAGGCTCGTTTCTACTATAGATGGGTGTAATAAAGAGCATCACCATCCTTTTACCTAGAAAATATCAACACCAAAAGAAATATTTTCATATGATTTTTATATATTCTTGACAATCATTATCATCAGCTGGTGGATGCAATTAGCAAGCTGGTGTTCTAAAGGGGGAGGCCTTTGTTCAACAGTGGACGTCTTCTGGGCGATTCTTGACGATACGCATAAAAAATTAACTTATTCTTCAAATGTTTCTACTATAACATCTCGGTAAATACTGCCATAAAAATACATTTCCACAGCAAATTGCGAAGAAAGAGCAAATTGAGAAACTCACTGTATTCAATATACAAAACCAACGCTTAAAAGCATTTAGTAGATATTCACTAATGACATTTGCACATCAAATGTCAGATTTCCCGCCACAATCGATGTTAACTGTCAATCAGGGCTATAGAGAATAGAGCTCGGCGGCCATTTTGGACCCTCTCCGTCGATGTTCGGTTGGAAATGTATTTTTTGCGAGTTGGATTCGTTATAAATATTACTTTGATTGGCTTTTAATGTTTTATATATAGTGTTAATGTCTTTTTTCGGTGTTTTGGTAATTTGAATGGTTTTTTCAATGTTTTAAACATAAATGTGGTTTGATAATTAATTAGATTGATACTAGCATCTATATGTTAATGGTTTTTTAACTATAAATACGTATTGGGGATTTTTTCAATACTATTGAGAATCAATATCTAAAATATTATGAAAGTAACATTTTTAGATCTAGCCTAACTTGCTACCCGTTATCTAGCTTACTTACTGTTATTTTTACACCTCTAGTCTAGACATTTACCATTCAACATTTTTCTTGCAAATAAAATATTTATTTTCACGCCATCTTTTATCGAATAGCAAAAACTCTTCAGAAATTCTCCTGAATGCATTATCAGCTTCCACGCGAATAACTCTACAACCAAATGCATACCGCTAAAGATTACACGAATACGCGTTAGATGTTATTTCCAAGCTAGTGCACACGCTTGCCTATTTTAAATAACTAGAAATGAAAAATACTACAAATAAATATAAAGGAAGATACAAAAAGAGATTTCTCTCGGTTGGAGGCGCCGGGTATCGATCCCGGTACCTCTCGCATGCTAAGCGAGCGCTCTACCATCTGAGCTACGCCCCCAGTTGGGAAGGATCGCGAAATAGTTGATTATTATCTTGGTGTTGATACTGAAGTCAATATTCTCAAATATTTTAGGATATACCTTCAAATTATATCGGTTATTAAGATATAGAAATAAAATCTATCACAAACATAATTATTATAATAATAACATGTTTGACACAAAAAATATCATTGAGTTTTTGACATGGATCGTTTAAAATCATAGGTGTTTAGTAAAACATTAATTAAAGAAAGCAATTTTAATAATAAGTGATAATGAACTTATCCTAAAAATATATTTTCAATGAACATACTTAAAATAAAATAGAAATAGAACCATGTTTGTACAACGTACCTTTGTAACAATAATTTGAAATATTTATACAGCAAGAAAAACCAATAAAAACATAACTTTACCTAAAACATAAGTGCACAAATCAAATCTAAAAAACAACATAAATATTTTAAAAACAAACTAAAGTTCGTCATTCAAAAATTCCAGCGGCTCCCAAACTTTTCCCACCTCGAAAAAGTTCGAAAAACACTATGTGATAGAAATAAAATTAATGTCAATCGCTGCCAACGCAACAAAAAACTACCAATTACAACCTTCGCAAACTAAACACGGAACTCCTTGAGTATTTTCATTTAATAATCAAAGTTTGTGAATCGTAATTGGCGACCGATTTCTAAAAAAGGGGTTGGATTTAAAAAAAAGTGGCCAGTTATTACTGGTCGTTAGCGGTTCCAACCGGTTACGGCTTCCAAGTTTAAATTCAGCCTTTGTTATCTGAAGTTTGACTGGCCGTTTTAACAGATTTGTATTTCGAAAATAACTTTTTTAAAACGGTAATTGACAAGAACAAATCCTTTTTGTTTTATAACTTGTTTTAATAATAGATTTTCTATCATATATCAGGTGATAAGTATGGGGTAATACCAATTAGGTAATTGGTAGCCTCAATCAGTGTTGGCTAGATTTTTTTTAAATTTAACAAATAATTTGCTATAATAATTATGGTGTACAATGGTCATGTTAATACACTAATCTACATAATACATCATAACCTAATTGGTAGGTTCAATCATTGTAGGCTACATTTATTTTTTAACTTAATAATTAATTTTCTATATTATTAAGGGTTTACAATGAATTCTACATAATTATTTTATTTTAATTTAATAAATTATAATAATAGAATAAATTAACCTCTTTTTTCTATTATTAACTTATTAATTTCTATACCTCAAAATACTGAAAATACGTCACTAAATACCACCCAAAGAACAGGATAAACAGACAGAATACAAACCACAATCGAAATCTTCAATAATGTTTCGCGAAGTTGCAAAATTGAAAATTAACGCGATCGCCAACATCAAAGTGCCATTGAGATCGGTTGGAACCGGTTTGGAGCGGTTACAACTGGTTATTACCGGTTTTCACTGACCACAACGGAGTGTGGGGTGACCGTTCGTTTTTATGGCTACAGGACGTTTAAATGTCGGCTTTAAATGTTTGAGGTATAAAGATAATCAGGTTTTTGTGTAATAGGGGTTGATATTGGGTAAATAAGGGGTGGGGTGGACGTACCTACCTTTGTGTTGGAGTACGGCTCGATATTAACTGACTAACATGAGAATTGTGGATTATTCTGTCGATTAGCAACATTGTTCTTAAAGCAATCCCCTTTCTCACAGGTTAAAGAAATCAATAGTGATTTCTTCAAACACTATTGCTAATCAATAGAATAATAGTATTCTATTGATTAGCAATAGTGTTTGCTAGCCAGCTCTCTTGTCTTGCTTACTTGGACCAAGACTAAACGAAAGGTTCGGTAAAGCAACGAAGCTTAGCGTTCCCCAGGGAGGAGATATGACGAATTATTTGAATAGGAGAATCCTATGATAAGTAGGTATCTGGTATTAAACGTCAATTTTTAGATCCTGTTTTAAAATTTTGATGGAAGTTTGAAAATCGAAATCGTTTAATCATTGCACGTCTCTTCTATACAAATATCTGCATCTATGCATAGTTTCTTTAACATAGTTTTGGTTTAGACTTGTGTGTTTCATTTTACCATTACTTATATTTGATATTGTATGATTATACATATTCAAAGAGTCTACAATATTCTCATGCTCATATCACAGAGCTTTTAAATAGTTAATTATTAGATTTATAGTAGTATACACTGTAGCTTTGATAGCCGAGTGTATGACCGTTGGACTGCCAAGTCAAAGATTGCAAGTCCAAACCCCGACTCGCATAAATATATTTTCCAATTCATGTGCGTATTATAAATTAGTTATCAGTTCCTAAAAACGGTGAAGGAAAACATCGTGAGGAAAAGCACACCTGAGAGATTATTCAACGGTGTGTGAAGCTATGTCTGAGACCGACCGGTTTAAACTCTGACACCAGGTTGTTCATCAACCATACGATAAGAAGAACATTACAATTTAAGTCTATTACGGACACAGATATACACCAAAGCTATGTATGTGTCCCACTGCTAGATAAATACATTGAGTTCTTTATTGTACTTGATAAAATTCATCCCGACTTTAAAGCCCTGTATACATGCTACAGTTATACCACCAAGTATTATCCCACCCCTATCGTGTACCCCCTACACAAGGGTCGCTAACCACCCCTTTCTGTTCACAGAGAATGACCGCACAAGATCATCTGGCTGGGTGAGTCCTATTTATTATTTATAGCAGTAATTTTTTTGCTTTGGTATACGGAAGAATTTTGCATACACTTATTTATATTTTTCAACTGGGCCAAATTAGGGCCGCTTCAGTTTCGACGCAAAATTCAATATTAATAATGGCTGCCTCGTTGGTCTAGTGGTCGCTAAGCGCGACTGCTGAGCACGAGGTCCTGGGTTCTAATCCCGGGTCGGGCAGAGTGTTACTGGGATTTTCCATTAGGTAATTCTTAGTGGCAGCACGGAGTCTGGATTTGTGCCCGGTTGATGGCAATAGGCTCGCCCCCTATCACATTGGGACCTAAAAAACATAACAGGCGAAATGTGGGTGTACTATATGTGCACCTCTGCCTACCCCTTCGGGGAATACAGGCGTGATGTTAAATTATGTTATGTAAAAATGTCTGTAACAATTTTGATTTCTACTAGCAGCCCTCATAACTTTGACAGACGATTTTGATGCAAGAAACAACGCTTCACGTTATACGTACGTGAAACGTCTGTAATCATTATTCTTTTGACTTACACAATGTTAACAGGCTGTTTGGAACAACCCTGTCACAATAACATTGTTAGAAAATTAAAAATAATGAGGTAGCTTGACTTCATCATCATCAGTCGGAAGACGTCCACTGTTGAACAAAGGCCTCCCCCTTAGAACGCCACAATGAACGACAACTTGCCATTAGCATCCATAGGTTGCAGAAACTCTAACTTAAAAAAATTGCGCGATCCTCAGATCACAGAGTCTGGGTGTCTGTGTATATGATATCTCATGTTTGTGAAACGCACCCACGATACAGGAGAAATTCCTAGTGAGGAACAACGTTTTTTTCATACAAGAAAACATTGCAAGAGCCGAAAAAAAGTCGAAAATCTTTCAAATTGTTGCATCTAAAAAATCGAATTCTTCTTTCATCAACAGCTCTAGACCATAAAGCAATTTTTGCGTCTACCCACAATTCCAACATTATCCTATAACTATACTAAACAGAACATACATTAAATAAAATATTTATATGATTCAACCCTGAGGGTATTACCTACATAATTCCATTAATCAACCCTTCCATTCCAGTTGCTACATATATTATTTATCTGTGCGCACGTTTTATAATCTGGTAACATTTACCTGGTTATTACTCAGCTTCCTGTTAACCCCTTTGGTTGTAGTCGTAATGTTATCTTCTAACTTCCGTACCCTTTACAAGGGTTTGCAGTTTAGGCTCGTATTATAGTATTGTCTCTTGATAAACATCACACTAATATTATAAAGATGAAAGGTAATGTGTTTGTCGTTTGTTACTACACGCTGAAACGGATGGACTAATTTTGATAAAATTTTGTATGGAGGTAGCTGACACTCTGGATTAAAACAGGCTTTTTATTCAGATAAATGTAGCGGGTAATACTGCGGGGCGCAGCTAGTTCTAAATTAATTTGATAGAATTTAGATTTTTGTGTAAAAAGAGTTTTGATTTCATCGTGGTAGCCTAATGGTTGATAAACCGGCTTTGTTTGCACAAGGTTGCAGGTTCAAAGTTAAACCCAGGCCAGTATTAAAATGACAATTACAATGTAATAAATACTTTCATAGCATATTAAATCATTTACTATAATAACTTTCGTGAGTGTTATCCATATTATCTACTATATATACCGGTTGTACTCACGTTGATATTCGGGAATGCCCGACTAGTTTCGGACTCTAACCGCCGCGTCACCTGCTCATGAATAAGGGCTCCGTTAGAGTCCGAAACTAGTCGGGCATTCCCGAATATCAACGTGAGTACAACCGGTATATATAGTAGATAATATTAAATCATGTATAATATATTAAATAAAACGAAATATGTCTAGTAAGAGTATTTATAAAGACATGATACACATAGATAGTCTAAAGAATTCTATATAAAAACGAATGTTTGTATGTTTGTCCTCTATGCGCTCCTGAACTGATCAGATTGTGATAAAACTTTGGTAGGGTCTTCTGAGGACGCTTCGTAAGGTTTCTGGCGCAAAAACTCTGTATACTTTATCCGAAATCTACGCGGACGAAGTCGCGGGCATCAGCTAGTTAACATAAATTATACCAACAGTTATGAAGATATCTCTATATTGTGTTTAGTAGTTTATCACTAGAATATACATGTGTAATCTATATCATACAAGTGAGATTTCGTCACAATATGTGTGTATGTGTGAAAACACTGATAGGAGTTACGCTATATTATGGTTCTCAATCTTTTTCAATTGAGAATTGAGAGAGTATTTAAAATTATTTTGATTACAAAAAAGTTTATATAAAAAAAATATTTTAAACATAACATCACGCCTGTATTCCTCGAAGGGGTAGGCAGAGGTGCACATATAGTACACCCACATTTTGCGACTTATGTTTTAGGTCCCAATGTAATAGGAGGCGAGCCTATTGCCATCAACCGGGCACAAATCCAGACTCCGTGCTGCTACTGAGAATTACCTAATGGGAAATCCCAATAACACTTTGTCTGACCCGTGATTCGAAGCTACGACCTCGTGCTCAGCAGTCCCGCTTAGCAACCACTAGACCAACGAGGCAGTCAGGGCTTACGTTCCCAATCTAATCAACAATCCGTACGTATTGAACAGCCATTCCGAAACAGCCAATATCAATAAAAAGGATGTAATTTGAAAGCTCTTTACGATAATTATAATTGGTGTTGTAGCCACAAAATTTTATGTTTGCATCGCAATACGCTTGAAATGAAGCATAGGAGTTTTATTATGTATTGTAGGTAGTAAAAGAATTGTCTGTGAATATGAGAGTATTTCAAGAGAGTGGATTAAAGAAGAAACCTATTAAAAAAACGATCTTATCGTATGGTTGATGAACAATCTAGTGTCAGAGTGTAAACCAAGAGGCCTCTGACATGGCGACACACATCGTTGAACAATCTCTCAGGTGTGCCGGTTTCCTCACGATGTTTTCCTTCACCCTTTTTAGTTACTGATAACTAATTTACACGCACATGAATTAGAAAATGTATAAGTGCGTGCTGGGGTTTAACTTGCGACCTTTGATTTAGCAGTCTTGGGTGTTAGTGTATGTGATATTTTAATGTTTGTGAAACGGACCTATGATACAGGAGAAATTCCAAAAGTGGGGTGATGGTTTTTGCTTAAACAAAAACTAAGTATATTTAGTCTATTATCGTCTTTATATTCAAAAACTTGACTGTAAAAGTTGCGTAATATAACATCATGGAAGTAATAAACCTAAAAAATATCCAACCATTTTAGACAACAAACCCATTGTACAAATAATCCCAACGGAAAAGATAAAAGATTCCTTAAATCATTATTAAAATACGGAAGAGTATACACCTTTTCCTTTTAATATATACCTTTTATATCTTTAATATCTTAAGTTATTACAGTGAAAATATATTTTTTATCTTTAACCATCATTTAATCAAAACGCCCACTGTGCTTTCGGCTATATTAAGGTTATCTTCATGACTTTAATCTGGATAAGGATAGGCAGTGTCGTGAAGGCCTAGTGCTTGACATACCGGATCTGTATGCACAAGGTCTCAGGCAGTGACTATTTCAGTGACATAAATAGTTTCTTAGATATTCTAAGATACCATTAGTCTATAGCAATTTTTTACATGTCGGAGTCCCTCCGTGCTTCGGAAGGCACGTTAAGCCTGATGTCTCTCCGGTCGTGTCTACCGTCCTGGACTATGAGAGTGAGGGAATAGGGAGTGCACTTGTGCACTATAATATCTCCTGCGTGGCTAGTCTCAGCTGAGACAGGCTGTCGGGACCAAAATTCGGTTAGGAAAACATTATAGCCATATCATTCTCTATAATATTGATGAGTCTACTTTTTACTGGGTTTTTTCATTAGGTCATTCTCAGTAGCAGCACGGAGTCTATACCCGGTTGATTGCAATAGGCTCGCCCCAGATCACAGAACTGGCGGAATGTGGGTGTACAAATCTGCCTACACCTTCTAGGAATTTAGGCGTGATATTATATGTAGTCTTAATATAAAATCCTTTGTCTTTAGCACAACGTGGGTGTACATCTGCCTACCTTTTCTAGGAACAAAAAGCGTGGTATTCAACAATTCTACTTCAATAAACCTCAGCAACAAATCAGCGGCAAATCCTAAAATAATACTGGAGAGAAACTAAAATAAATACATATTTCTGTTACGAGTCGACTGCTCACCTCGTGACGTCATCGTTATGACGTCACAAGGCGTACATTAAGCCTTATTAGAGTTGCTCAGAACACATTTGCAAAAAGACAAAGGGTAGCGTTAAAAGATTATACCTATGATATGTCGGAAGGGGGAGCGGTTAGAGGCATGAGCGGAGCGGGTAGCGGGCTTAATACTTCTTATCAAATGGAAATCCGTGGTCTCTGTCTACCCACTTATGTATGTATCGGTAGATGAACAACCTGGTGTCGGAGTTTAAACCGCCTGTAGGCCTCTGACATGGCGACACACACCGTAGAACAATCTCTCAGATGTGCCGGTTCCCTCACGATGTTTCCCTTCACCGTTTTTAGCAACTGATAACTAATTTATAGTACGCACATGAATTCGAAAAGATTTGCGTGCCGGGGTTATACCAAAAACCGTAGTTAATTATGCTTTGTTTCGCTGTTTGTTGTCCTAAAGAGATAATCATAAATATTTTTCAACTACAATTTAAAATCCCCGAAACCCGAGGGTTTGAGTCCCGCTCGTGTCCATCATTTTTCAAGTTTCCTTTATCAATTTAAAAATTTAAGCCTAGCATGGCAACATACATAAAAGATACAAAAAGTCACATACAATTTAAAATTTAAGGTATTTATTTATTTATCTAACATTTCACCCCGCTATTTCGACTGCCTCGTTGGTCTAGTGGTCGCTAAGCGCGACTGCTGAGCACGAGGTCCTGGGTTCGAATCCCGGGTCGGGCAAAGTGTTATTGGGTTTTTCCATTAGGTAATTCTCAGTAGCAGCACGGAGTCTGGATTTGTGCCCAGTTGATGGCAATAGGCTCGCCCCCTATTACATTGGGACCTAAAAAACATAACTGGCGAAATGTGGGTGTACTATATGTGCACCTCTGCCTACCCCTTCGGGGAATACAGGCGTGATGTTATGTTATGTTTCACCCCGCTACCCGCTCCGTTTCCCGCTACGTTCCTCACCGTGTTCCAACCCCGTTTTACAGCCCAAGAGAATAATTACGACGTAGCTTTTCAACCGACATTGTATTTGCTTTACTTTGTTCACACGAGTGTGTAGTAGATGGATATATTGCTTCTTTTAATGCAATTTAACTTGATGAAATTTATTTTCTAATTTGGTGGTACAGTTTCATCCTTCAGTAGGTTTAAAAGTAGGATAAATGAATGATAAATGATTTTATTTCTGCAAAGAGGTTTCAAAAAAACACTTTTACATGTATTTTTTTTTTAAACTAGATGGCATCGGCATTTCCTAACCTAACCTAACCTAACTGACTACCTCTGAGAAGAAATACCGAAACAAACTCAGGGGTATATTACTAGCTTTTGCTCTTGGCTTCGCCCGCGTTAACCGCCTATGTCCTTTCTCGGGTGTTAGACTTTCTACATGCCAAATTTCATCGAAATCCGTCAAGCGGTTTAGTCGCGAAGGAGTAACAGACAGACAGAGTTACTTTCACATTTATATTAGTATGGATATGGAAATATGAATTATTTCACAGCAAGTTTCGCTGTTCATACATAAGTCTGTGTATGTGGAAAGCCTTGCACAATATACCAGCTTAAATAACAGCGTAAAACATTAAATTATTATACATTAATTCCTGCATTTATTAAATTACCTAGCTTTTCATCACTGTTCATTCGCGTGGAAGTAATTAAATCAATGTTCACTCTCACAAGCTTTGATATGGTTTAAAATCTGTGAATTATCATTTTTAATCTCTTCAATGTGGACTATATTTTTTATAGAAGTCAAACTGTATCCCGGATTTTGTACAAATTACTTTAATATTGAACTTTTGTGAATTGGAGCTTTCTTTGTCCGAATATTTCATTTTTACGTAATTCTTCCTTACTGCGTAAAATGACTATCTAATTATAATAAACATATTATGCATTTTTATATGAGTATGACAAGTTACAGTCAATTAAGTTATTTACTCTTTAATGCATTGGTAGAAAAATAGCAATAAATAAGTTGGAGAAGGCCAATATGAATGTATCTAAAGCTATATTCATTTTAAACAAAAAAGAAAAAATATTTCAAATAATATCTTTACTAATATAAACACGAAAGTTTGTAAGCATGAATGGATAGTTGATACTCTTTTACGTAAAAACTACTGAATGGATTTTAATGAAATTTCATATGGAGGTAGCTGACACCCTGGATTAACACATAGGCTATTATATATATTAGGCATTTTTATCCCGAAAAAATGTAGCGGGTAACGCGGGGCGCAGCTAGTATTTTTACTTTTCAACCCATCGAAACTTTCCACCCCGTCTCAACCCATTTATTATAGACGTCATGGTTTCAACACTTTCCCGCAAAAAATACGGTCAGTTCAACTCCTCACAAAGTTAGTTACATAAGAAGACACTTTACAGTTTTCAGTACATGAAACGGGGGTTTTTTTGACCGGCTATAGGCTTCAGTGTTTTCTGTTTCAAGTTTCGTGAAGAAATTTTTCAAAGCCCTGTTTTTTGTGTGGCGGGAGACGCTTTGTTTCAGTTGCTTTTCTGCTAAAGTTGCCTACAATGACTGTTGTTTCGAGTTATTAAAAATGCTTGTGTAGTATTATTTTCCTTTTATAAGAAAAAGTATTACGTAAATATAACAGTGATTTGTTAACGGTTTGTTTCGCACTATAACTATTACTTGTATTTTTGGTGCATAGTTTTGGTATGCCTTATATCTTTCGCTAGGGTTCTAGCTATCACCATATTAAATTTTATAACGATCGGTTCAGCGGTTTAGTTGTTATGGACGAAACGAAAACGGACTGTTACGGTCGCATTTTTAAAAAACTGATTTTTTTCGACGGATATTTAAATTTTTCACCAGACTTAACCGATGTGTTGGAAACTAATCTGTTCTAATGTATAGACAAATATACTTTTTTCTGGCCTTAAAGTAGTCTATATCTTTCCTTAGAACTCAAGCTATCTCTATACCAAATTGTATAGCAATCAGTTTAATCATAATAAGGCAACAAAATGGTCAGACAGAATTTCAAAATTATTTAGTATTCTTTAACCTACAGACTCTCGTCAACCATCATCATCTGTCTAAAGTAGGGTAAAAAAAACAATAGCTTGACCCGAACCCCAGCCAGCCCGCTTAGCGACAGAACGCATGAAATAATACTAATAATAATACCGGTAGTCTGTCGCTTTGCGCGCAGTTGCAGCTGCCAAAATCTCGGCACCCTTTAAGCCAACAAAAGGCAAAATTTTGCGCAAAATTGCTTGACAAATAACCAACGCTACATGCGAGAATATCTCTACATTTGAAAGTTAATTTTTATTAAATACTCCCTTTGATGTTTGTCGCGAAATATCTCTGGTTTCACCAAAAGTTTGGATATGAAAGCATTTTTTGAATTTTCTCTCTTATGAAGGATGTTTTTGTAAGAATGTTGGTTTTGCTTTTGATGTTGGTAGCGTACATTGTCTGCCACGTGTAGAGCACAATGAGCTGTTTGAGAGGTTAAGCGGGACTTCACGAGGTTATTCTATGGATTGTTTGTATCAACAGTTCAAATATCAGAAATTTAACAATTGTTTTTATAACAGTTAGGATTTTGTGATGACTGCCTTGTTGGTCTAGTTGCTAAGCGCGACTGCTGAGCACGAGGTCCTGGGTTCGAATCCCAGGTCGGGCAAATTGTTACTGGGCTTTTCTATAAGGCAATTCTCAGCAGCAGCACGTAGTCTGGATTTGTGCCCGGTTGATGGCCAGCTCGCCCCCTATTACATTGGGACCTAAAACATAATTCACACATTTATAAAAACAGTAAAATACCAACATTTTTACAGACAGTACATTTAATACAATATGACAGAACACAAGTTTGAGAACCACTGTAATTTGTTGCAAGGCGCGTGATTGGTCGGTTTTGGCGACGACGCGTCCGTCGATACATCGCTTTGCAGTTTTTAAAGCGCTTCACGCAGCATAGTTAGCGCATCGTTTTTCTTGTGAGAATATATTTCATTTTGATTTTCGATACTCGTAAAAGCTTTTTAATGTATTGTATTATATAAACTATCGTAGGATGCTAGCCTGAGAGCATAGTTAAGTACTGATAGCCGAGTGGTATAACCGTTGGACTGGCAAGTCAAAGGTAACATAGTACAAAGTATGGGTTTATTTCACTATTTTTAAAGGACTCTTTTGCTTACCCCTTCAGGGACCACAGGCGTGATTATTTACATGTAATTTGTCAGATAAAGTGCTACACATGCTTACATGAAATAATGATAATATTAATGTCATGACATACTTTATCATGCTTAATGTGACAATCATCTTACTTGTAATTTATTTTAGTATGCTAAATATTTAGTATAAAAGCTACGATTTCTCTTGTTTGTAAGTACCGTATTACTATCACTAATATATCTATAAATACAGGTCAAATGATTACCAACTCCACTACGCTTAAAGCAATACAAAAAAAAATATAACCTACAAACTTCGCACAAAAATCAAACATTTCTAAAATTCAAATGTGAATAAATGAAGCGTCAAAAGCGCTTGAAGCGCTGCCGGCGCGTGTCACATATTTCCTCCCTTCAACTATTTCTGATAGTCATTCAGTGTTCCATTCAAATGAGTTTTCAGTGTGATTCCGCTCTCGGTTGCCATCGGACGTGTGCCTCAAGCATTCACCAATAAAATTGGCATATTTTTTCAAATTTAAAATGTTAGACCCCATTTCGCGCGCGTGTGTTCCATCTGACGTATCCCTGTCAAAATGGCGGGCGATTTTAGTGTTTTTTTTCGGACGCTTGTGTTCTAAGGTTATGCCTGCAATGATAGGGAATTGGTGAGTAATATACAGAAATAGTTTTTATTTTGTTTGTAATTTTTTAGACGGTTACTAACAGTTGCTAGGCTGTTAGTAGGGCGACTGTGTGTCTACATTTCTTAGGACAGACTTACGATCTCGAATGATTAGAACGCGTTTTATCTTAGTTATCATTACAAATAATGTGATTATTGTACTTGCTCTGATATGCTCCGTATTGACTTATTACGGCCTAGCGCGTAAATTAAAATATGCGCTAGTCAAAATATACAGTACAGCATTACCCACCACTGAGAATACTAAGGGTATCAGTAATAACAATAATTAAATATAATTATAATGGTCTGTAATCTATATTAATATTATAAATGTTAAAGTAACTCTGTCTGTTACGCCTTCGCGACTAAACCGCTGGACGGATTTTGATGAAATTTTGTATGTGGAAAGTTTAAGACCCGAGAAAGGACATAGGCTACTTAACGCATGCGAAGCATTAGTCAAAAGCTAGGGGCAACAGTAATTACTATGATTAAATATACAATTATATATAATGATCTGTAAATTATAGGTTCACATATGTATAACTATGGAATGCAGTAAAGTATTGAGTTGTTTTAACTTAGATAATCTCTCTGACAATTATGGGAACTATGGGAAGGTTATGGCCTAACTGTGATAGAATAATTATGAGCGTAGTAGAATAGTCATTACATACTTTAAACAATTTTATTGAATAATTTTCCTTTTTACTTACATAGGTATATAATTAACTAGCTGCGTCCCGCGGTGTTACCCGCTACATTTTCGGGATAAAAAGTAGCCTATGTGTTAATCCAGGGTGTCAGCTATCTCCATATGAAATTTCATTAAAATCCATTCAGTAGTTTTTACGTGAAAAAGTAACAAACATCCATACTTACAAACTTTCGCGTTTATAATATTAGTAAGGATATTATGTTCAATAAATTCAAACATGTCCTGTCATACATTGCCAATTATCAGGCCATAGTTTGACTAAATTGGTACAGCCTAGATTGTTATCAACCAGTCTTACATACGTATGTCAAAAAATAATTATAACGGGGCGAGCCTATTGCCAATAATTGGGCAAAAATATTCGTGGTCTCTGCCTACCCCTCTAGGGAACAGGCGTGACGTTATGTATGTATGTAATTAATAATAGTCAGAGGTTTTAATTCTAATAAAATGTCACAGCCATTCTAAAAGTCACATCTGGATTTTTTCATTTATTCCAGAAAAAAACGCCTTGAATTCTTTCCCACGTGGACGAAATCGCGGGCAAAAGCTAGTATTTTATTTACAGAACATTTTCCTGTTTTATTTGGCCAGCTAATTGACCTTAGGTTTTTCTGCGACCCCTACAACATTGGGAAAGGGATGAAAAACCAATTTCTTTTCAAAGTTCACCCCCCAGGGAAATATGAAACTCTACCCTTGATTAACTACGATAGACCAATAACTATAACATAAGTTTACTCATGATTGGCTCTTTGGTTGAGTGGTTGAAAAGCGTGACTTCTGAACGTTAGGTCTTCGATTCCTTGGTTGGGCAAAGGGTTTTTCAGTAGCTAGGATATATTTGTGTCTAGTGAACCTCCCACCAGGTGGACCGACGATATTGTCAGAGTTGCTGCAACCGGTGGATGATAATGGCAAGTTGTAGTTTATTGTGGCGTTCTAAGGGGGAGCCCTTTGTTCAACAGTGGACGTCTTCCGGCTGATGATGATGATGAACAGCAATAGGCTCGCCCCCTATTACATTGGGACCTATAACGTAATCTAGAGGCGTACAAACTTGTAGTTATGTGATCATTTATCGTTCATAATATCACTCCTTATATTCCAGAGCTATCCTCCTATAATCTGGAGTCTGTACTCTCAAATTTCGCCACTCATTATAGGTCTCATGTGAAGACTTGTGAGCTGATTATCTTCAAGTCTACTATTTTAGACTTACTATTCAGGCGACTTAACAATTATTATATTCCTAATCCACATACAAGAACCAATGGGTATTGTCTTAATGGCACACAGTTGTTACACTCAAGGTGTCTCGAATTACCAGTCACACATCTAAATGCTCCAAGTACACTTCTAACGAACTAAAGCCTGAGTTGCTCTTCAAATTCTCTCTAGTATCTTATTCTACTGATGCTATAGTAAAACTATCTGTTTGTCTGTGTCCTAATCTATACAAAACCACTAGACTTGTAATGACAAAGGTAGGTAAGTGATAGATTGAACTATAGAGAAGAATTGAGGCTACTTTTTAACAGACTTGATAGTATGAGTTTCTTGATTTGACTGTATGTATGTTAAGCTATATCTTCGGAAATAGTGAACCGATTTTGATGGTTATTCGTTTGTTTAAAATAATATTCTTTTGAGATAGTCCAATGTAAGTTTAGCTAAGATCTGAAAAATACTTTTGGAGATAGACTATATAATACTATTGGAGCTGGTAGTTTTCTGTTTTAAGATTTTTTTACTATGAAAATATGTCTTAAGATTTACCAAGGAGTATTGTAAGAATAGCTGTGGTATGGAGATCACATAGGAAGCCGCTCCATGTAGAATACTGGTACCCAGCTGCCATTGGTAGAACTGGGAGCCAACCACAACCTTGTGAAAGGCTGGTCAGATGATAACAATGAAAATATGCGACAAATTACATACATAAAGTCACGCCTGTTTCCCTGAGGGGTAGGCGGAGGCCACGGATTTCCATTTGCTACGATCCTGGCATCCTTTTGCTTCATTCACACGCATCACATTCCTCATACACGCTCGTCGGTTGAGGGTACTCCTCACTTGCCCTTGCGACAAATTTAACGCGGACAAAGCCACGGCTCGTAGCTAGTAGTATGTATTATTATGAACTTATGAAGGTCCAATATAGCTGATTTGTCGTCTTATTTCTCAGTATGGCGCCCTACCGTCGGCACGTTCTTGTTTTACAATTATCAACTCTGTGCGTTACACGATATCTCAGCTGTAATGTTGCCATATCTATTAACCTCTAAGGTTCAAATTCCTTTAGATTGATGGCTCTTGATATTAATTTGTTTGCCCGTCTCGAATGTTGCGTAGACAATGTATTTATTGTGTTGTTAATATGAAGGAGTTTTGGTTGCCTAGTGTTATACTGTGAGCTGTTAAGCTCAGAATATGAGTTTAAAATTTGTTCCCTTAGGCTTTTCTGGAGTTAAATTCCAGGAACTGTGCATTTTTGAGGGAAACAAAATAGTCTATGACACCCCCTGGTCTATATACTATGTCTATGCAAAAAATCATTATTATCAATGCTTTCTTTCTGAGCGAAAAATCGACCTACGTCTTTCGATTTTAGTATAATAGGATGTGCAGTTTCTGGTTTTAGACAAGGCAAATAGGTATCGATGTACCCCATGCGACTTAAACTTGGTTTTTACTAATATTAGATTGAATAACGATAAAGTAAAACATACATACATACACATACATAAAGTCACGCCTGTTTCCCTGAGGGGTAGGCAGAGACCACGGATTTCCATTTGCTACGATCCTGGCATACTTCTTTTGCTTCATTTACACGTAAAACATAAATATGAAAAAACGGACACAAATCCAGACTCCGCGCTGCTACTGAGAATTACCTAACGGAAATCCAGTAACGCTTTGCCCGACCTGGGATTCGAACCCAGGACCTCGTGCTCAGCAGTCGCGCTTAACGACCACTTGACCAAAAAGGCATTCTTTCTTTTTTACCGTGTTTAATCATTCCAATTCAACTCAAGTCTCTTTTTCATATAATTCAGTCCTTAGCACGTTTGATGCTACAATCAATAACTATACAATTTGTCTAAAAGTTTGTGGACCTCGCGCCCAGCCCACCCTCTTTCCCATGGGTGTCGTAATAGCAACTAATAGATAACTACAAGAGGGTCGCTGTGACATCCTCACAATCTCTGGCCACAAAATGGCCGCCGATTTGGAGGTCTGCGTTTGACACATCAATGGACAGATGTCTCTAAAATTGAGTCTATTTTGGACACTGTGAAATCGGTTACTATATAGCATTATGAGAGATACATTTGAGAATATTTTGAAGGTAAGGTGGTTTAACGGAGGCTAATGCCCAGCAGTATGGTCTGAAACATATTAGGTACTAGCTGCGCCCCGCGGTGTTAGCCGCTACATTTTTTAGGGATAAAAAGTAGCTTATATGTTAATCCAGGGTGTCAGCCACCTCCATATGAAATTTCATCAAAAGTTTGAGCGTGAAGAGGTAACAAATACATCGACAATCTCGCCTTTATAATATTAGTGTGATGTACCTATATACAATGTATTGATTTTGCTGTCTCTTAAGATTTAGGTTATCCTAGTTTAAGAGGCGGAGTTAATACAAGTATAGGTTTTGTTGAAACACCAAATTGTTAACCAATTCTTCTACCTATAAATTGTAACTACAATAAATACTAGTTCTAATTTCTTTATCTTTAACAGTAATATTTAGTATAAATAAAAATTATTATTACTTCTATAATCCCCGAAGCTATAGGCAGGCATAATTCTCCATAACCCGGATTCAAGACAACGTTGTTTCCCCCGCTACAAAAATTCCAGGAGGCCAATTGTCTGAATAATTATGTTACTTTAATATTCCATGCAACACATATACACTACTTGTGGTTTATTCTTCTAAGAAACTAGCCTACCAAGGTACATAGAAATCGATGAGTCAATCAATAAGTTCAGTAAGTTATTAAAACTTGATCAAATTAGGTTATAAATATACGAGAATTGGATCAAAAAGAAAGAATTCAACATCACAAATTCAAATCTTATTCAAATCTCTTCAATTGTTTTATCATCTATACTAACAGTACCATCTTTTTATCGTATGGTTGATGAACAACCTGGTGTCAGAGTTTAATCCGCCTGTAGGCCTCTGACATGGCGACACACACCGTTGAAAAATCTCTCAAGTGTGCTGGTTTCCTCACGATGTTTTCCTTCACCGTTTTTAGCGACTGATAACTAATTTATAATACGCACATGAATTCGCCAAGACGTTTGTGCGTACCGGAGTTTAAACTTGCGACCTTTGACTTGGCAGTCCAACGGTCATACACCTCGGCTATCACTGCTAACTATACCATACCTAAAACTAATTAAATTCAATACTAACCAACGAAATTGAATACGCGAAAGTAACAAAATTCACTCCAAAATAAGGGTATCCACCAAAACTGAAAGCGTGGCCACCCTACCACTTTTTAATTTAATTCCTACACCCCTGCGTTATCCGAATAGTTGAATGTTTAATTTCACAGGCACGTGGAGTATGTTGGGCGCGTGACGAGGACGATACGTGGCCGGCAGTCACGGTACCGATCCGGTATACGTGATTTTGCCCGAACATATCGTATTACGAGTGGTATAGAATAGTTTGCATTTTTATAATCGTAATGTAGATTGGCATTGGTTTATCTATTGAGGGTTCCATTAAGGTGTTTTTAAGCGATATCTTAGTCAATGGTGGATAGATAACTGAACATAGACATGCTTCCTACAGTTTTTATTACAATAGGACTTTTTTCTTCCTTTCCGATTTGATATAGGTCTGATCATTTGCTTAGATCATCTTCATCAGTCGGAAGACGTCCACTGTTGAACAAATACTACAAGTTTTCTTATAGACACATTAATATGCAGAAGTAAGTACCAAACTAGTGCCTACTTGAAATTGGATGTATACAGAGGCGAGATTAATCCTAACTTGAGTTCTCATAAAGCAAACTTAAATAAATATTGATAATATAATTTAATTTACATGATTGCGTATATACCTCGCGGGCAAAAGCTAGTAATTATATATTTAAGCTGCATATTTCATACATATAATTATTATTAAAAAGCATTACTTGACCACCATAAAGCTAAACAAAATTGTATTGAATTCAATTTGTAATAATCATGGTCCAGTATGGTAGCCCCTTAGAATCTGCACATAACCAATTAAGCCCGTTTCCCATGGCACTATGGCATGGCCCCCATGCTTTTGTATTACCACGTGCATGGCAGATGTGCGCCGGAGTTTATTTTAGTTGCTATAGTGACCATGAGATTGGGATTTGAAGGATTTTTTTGGCCGTTAGCAGCTTTAGTTAACTGTTTTGAGTTTAATGGTGGGAATTGTTTTTTATGTTGTATTTTTTACATTTAAATTTAACGTTACATTTTATTTGACAGTTAAAAACCTAAGCAAAATAATTGTATCAGTAAAATTTAATGTCATTAAAACTTTTGCCTTATTGAAATTGTCTTGAGTCAAGTTAAACTATTTTTTTTTATCCAAAAACACGTAATGACAGCTGTTTTACTTTTAATTCTTTTAATGCCACAACAATTTTATTTAAATTCAAATACACAATGTCAATTTCAAATCTATTGACATCTCTTTTCTTTGACATGCAAACGACAGTGACAGGCATAACTCAATCCATGGTTTAAAATTGTTGTTTATGGGAGTTTTGAGTTTAATAATATCTTGAGACAGCTCACACAAGGTCATCTAAACCTAAACTAGGCAGAGCCTGTATTATGACACCCAGACAACTGATAAACATACTTATATATATCTAAATACATACATATTATAGATAAATTACACACAGACACAGAACAAAAATGATTATGCTCATCAAAAAAGATTTGTCCTGGATGGGAATCGAACCCTCTAGTTTTAGCAGTCCGTGTCACTAACCACTAGATTAACAAACTAGTGTAGATAAAATTATACATTTCTATGACTTTTTGTTTCTTTTTTTTTGCATGTTGCCATGCTTTGCTTCGAGTCCCGCTCTTGTCCATCATTTTTCAAGTTTCCTTTATCAATTTAGATTATACATTTCTATTAAGTTACAAGGATAACTATACCGATATATAATCTTAGTTACATAAGAAGATAGTTTATCTTCAAATTGCTTATATTATTAGACAGGCAATTCGCAGTATTATAGAGATAAGGCAAAACCAACGCAGCTGTGTCTGAATCAATCTGAATCAACATGACTGTATTTGTCTAACTTTTATTATACATGTGTTATACATAGAATGATAGTGGGTGTCAACGTGGTCACTGGTCATTTTAGTTGCCATGGTAACCATATTAATAGTTTTTTTGTGTATTTACAAAGTCGGGTTTGGTAGAAAACTTACAGCTGCTAGATTTATTTTCATGGTTTTTGATTTGTTAGATTCGTCTTCATCTCGATTAGCAGAATAACTATGAAAATGTTGAAACAATTCACGAAAAAAACATTGAAACAAGTAATTTTAATTTATAAATATTTTTCTCTCTACTCCGCCATCTTTCGCAAATGACAGTTCACGTCACGCTGCTTTCCAGGCAGGACGACGGCTGCCGAGTCCTCTCGTATTGTAATAATTTTATTTTATTAATTGATAAGGTTAATAAATACTCTAAAGAAATATTATTGAAAACACTCTACTGCTAAACAAATGAAAAGAAAAAACAAGTGAAATAGTCTTTATTATACATACATACATAGACCCAGTGCCATAGTCTTTATAGTCTGCGTCGCGCAGTCGGATAAATACATACATACACATGCTGATAAACACATTACCTTTCTTTGCGACGCGCAGTTGGTTAAAAACGTCACAGTCTGGCCGTAAGAATCCTGTAAGGGTTTTATAACTTCAAGTTGTACAAATCAAATAGTCTACGATAATATTTAGCCAAGACTTGTCAAATCACACACTAAAATTAGTCCTATTTCTATCTAGTATAATAAAAGTTGTATACATATAACATAATGTAATAAAATCCCACATAACATTTTTGAAATCCTTCAATCGTTACATGTCTATTTACCAGAAAACAAGCCTTCAATCATCCAAAACAATTCTTCAACAGCATAAAAGCCACAGTAAAAATATAAAAAAAAGGACTGTCCGTCGACCCCTTCACAACATGGTCACTACCACATCTTGCCGTCCTACCAGCAGCTGTACCATTCAACATCCGGGTCCATTGTGTCCCCACAAAAGGACTATATCCTTCGTTTATTCAAAATCATGCGCAACCTATTCAAACATCACTTTTGAATAGTAGAATACCGATTTAGGACGCAATATAAAATCTAGTTGAAGTATTATTAATTTGTTTTTAATTTGAGTGTCGTTTTAGTTGTATTTTTAATAAAGAACGTCGTCCCATACTAGCTCCAATACTTAAAAAAATGGTCAGCGTTAAACAATTGACTTTATTATACCTGACACTATCGTTTACAAGTCAAGGAATAGAGATGTCAAAAGACTTAGAAACGGTTATCTTAAAACACATGTTAACATCGTTTATAAGTTACTAGCTGTGCCCCGCGGTGTTACCAGCTACATTTTTTCGGGATACAAAGTAGCTTATGTGTTAATCCATGGTGTCAGCTACCTCCATATGAAATTTCATTCAAATCCATTCAGTAGTTTTTACGTGAAAGAGTAACAAACATCCATCCATAGTTACAAACTTTCGCGTTTATAATATTAGGGATAAGAGACTTGAAAAAAACATCTACAGATCTAACAATTTTTTGTCCCGAGCGGTGTTCTAACCTCTAGTGCAACAGTCCAACCGTTTAGACACTGCGCCAATCAGGTCGTGAATATAGACAGCATAAAAACAGGTCATGCTGTAGAGACTGTCTCCAACAAGGATGGTACCTCTGGAAGTGGAAATCAATTTATATTCCTACTCCTACATATCCTTTTATGGTTAACTAGCTGCGCCCCGCGGTGTTACCCGCTACATTTTTTCGGGATAAAAAGTAGCCTATATGTTAATCCAGGGTATAACCTATCTACATACCAAATTTCAACCAAATCGGTCCAGCCGTTTATGCGTGAAAGAGTAACAAACATCCACACATCCATACATCCATACTCACAAACTTTCACATTTATAATATTAGTAGGATTTCGTTGCGAGTTCCAAGACAGTCGAGTCATTTCTCTGGGACGCCTCCAGCTTCATTGCTGATGGTTCTCAATAGTTATCATTGTTGATCCTGGCTTATTAGTCATAATGATGGGCACGAGTGGTGGGCTAGTCGTAGACCTGAGAATTCAACCCAGGACCTCATGTTTAGCAGTCACACTTACCAACCAACGATGCAGTCAATAAATAAAAAAATAATATTACCATTCAAAGGAAGTAGGCATTTGTAATGATAAAATACCACATATGTATGGCTAACTTTGGTGTGAAGATTCGTGTAGTGTACTAGACCAATATGGCCGCTGATGACGTCACACCACAGCTGGGATCACAATTATTTTTTATTACTACCAACATTCCTTGTAGTTTTTAAAACACTGTGACATCATTAGCCGGTATTAATAGCTATTTTTTCATTTCTAACTTCAGAGATATTTTAGTTTAGAATACAATATTTTTAAGTTAAGAATAAAATTGTAGGTTAGAATTGCTTAGAATGTTTACTACTGTCAATGTATTGTCAAATTTGACATTTATTTTCTTATTTTCAAAGTGGGTAATGTCAAATTATCACAATTATATATATATATTTGCAAGACTAAATAGAAATATTACTTGTAGTAGTCTTCTTGCCATTAAGAGATATTTAAACTATAATAAAGTCTGATAATAATGGTTTTAATGTCGAAAGTGACATAATAAATTACATAGTTAGGGAATTGGCAAAATCCTCAAATCTTTTTTTGGATTTTCTGATAGAATGCAATGATATTTTCCCTTCAGAAGGTGTCAAGAAGAAGAATTGTCAGTTAAAATGTCGATAATGTAAAATTAGACTCAATGAAAACAGTTATATTTTTAGTATTTAAATTATAAAATACTTTATTATTTACAAATCCGGTTACTAACTCACACTAATATTATAAAGGTAAAAATTTGTGAGTGTTTGTATGTTTGTTACCCCTTCATGCTCAAACGGCAAGACCAATTTTAATGAAATTTCATATGGAGGTAGCTGACACCCTGGATTACCACATGGGCTACTTTTTATTTCAAAAAAATGTAGCGGGTAACACCGCAGGGCGCAGCTAGTACAGTTATAAAATATCGTTACAAAATATGTAAAATTTGATTCTAAATTTCAATATAATAGTGCTATAGATAACATTTCAAAGCTACGTTTGACTGATAAGGGATGGCCTTCATTCAATGATAAGAGACCGATAACTGATACCAAAATTGGGTAACACTGGGATTGTGACAGATAGAAATACAAATGGTCTTAGTATTATAATTTTATTGTGAAACTAGATTCACGCCGTGGCTTCGTCTGCGTAGACATTCGTGGCTTTTCCTAGCGGCTAACGCTGGGGTTCGATTCACGGGACAATAATTTGTGCGATCCGCAGACGTTTGTCCCGAGTCTGGGTGTTTGTGTATGTGATATTTCATGTTTGTGAAACGCACCCACGATACAGGAGAAGTTCCTAGTGTAGGGCGACGTTTAGAAAAGACCAAAGTGGTTCTAATTCAGCTTGTAAGATTTTGATGAACTAACATAAAAAACATAACATCACGCCTGTATTCCCCATAGGGGTAGGCAGAGGTGCACATATAGTACACCCACATTTCGCCAGTTATGTTTTTAGGTCCCAATGTAAAAGGGGGCGAGCCTATTGCCATCAACCGGGCACAAATCCAGACTCCGTGCTGCCACTGAGAATTACCTAATAGAAAAACCCAGTAACACTTTGGCCGACCCGGGATTCGAACCCAGGACCTCGTGCTCAGCAGTCGCGCTTAGCAACCGCTAGACCAACGAAGCAGTTTGATAAACTGACCTACTAAATATTGCAAGTTTAATCAAAGTTACACAGGCATGCCACATTCTGGTACAAGTTGATAGACGGTTGCTAATGATGACGTCATCTCTTGGGAACCAATGGGAAGCGACCTTAGACTTCTACCGAAGCTTCTCACAAAATCTTAATGACGTCATACTTACGTCATTCACTCTCTTATTGTCATTTAGTTTGACACAATACGTGAATGAATGAATGAACGAACTTTATGTAGTGATAAACTTAAAGTTGCGACAGAATATTATGATAACTATAACGATAACTTGACCGATTGGACTGCAGCGCTACGGGTTGTGGGTTCGATTCCCGCACGAGACAAAAAATTGTGTTATCCGCAGATGTTTGTCCCGAGTCTGGGTGTTTGTGTATGTGATATTTCATGTTTGTGAAACGCACCCACGATACAGGGGAAATACTTGTGTGGGGCGACGTTTTTAAAAAAAACTATGACTAACATGACTTTGACGACTTACTAGAATTGTATGAAAAATTGCACTCAATATTTTACGATGTTGTGTCGAAGATTTATGACAAATCAAAAATTTATTTACAATATACGTTTATAATATTAATAAATCGTTAAGTTCAATAGATTTAACCGGTAGGTGAGGAATGAACAAGATAATGATTGCCGTTCGTGTATTGAATTGTGCCTATTCGTGTATTAATTCCGTGTCCAAAAACTCTGTAGAGACTACCTCTTTAGCATTAACGTATCCTAACCAAAACTAAACCTAAATGTAACGTAACTATATCAAATCAGTATTATACTCAAGCTATAGCAAAACAGAATCGGAAAACACAAAAATTGGGTCGCAGACATCCAGAAAATTTAAACTTCCTTCTAAGAAGTGGTTTGCCGAAATCGATAGACGTTTGTCAGTTAATCCTAAAAAGACCCCTTGAGGGTATTTTCGGGGTGGCAAGTGGGGGTCCACTCTTTGTGGCTTTCCGTGGACATCGATAGACTTACCACAAGCATTCGCAGATTTTATATAGACATTTTAAAGTGCTTTTGTCAATCTGTTGTCGATCCGTTGTCTGGTAAAAGGTTTACTATGGTATTATCTTTATTATGTAATACTGCCTCGTTGGTCTAGTGGTCGTTAAGCGTGACTGCTGAGCATGAGGGCCTAGGCTCGAATCAAGTCGGGCAATGTTCTGGGTTTTTACATTAAGTAATTCTCAGTAGCAGCACGGAGTCTGGATTTGTGCCCAGTTAATGGCAAGCGCCCCTTATTACATTGGACTTATAACTGGCGAAATGTGGGTGTACTATACCTGCCTACCCCTTCAGGAAATATAGGCGTTATATTATGTAATAACAGGGAATAATTACAATACTTTATTGAAATGCAAAAATAAGGTTATGACTTCAAGAGATTCTGAATTGTTCAAGCGATACGTCCATTGATATCTTTACCAATAGCAATATAATGTTGGTTACTCAATTATTCTTGTTTAAATAGCTTATTCTTGGTCCTGAGTGAATATGGTAAAGATCTGTGGATATAAACAATGTTATACTGACATCAATTCATAGTTTGACAATAAGTAAAGTTGCCACAAAACGCATATTATGAGCTGTCATTTGATTTTGACATTTCAAAATGGCGGTTACCCATTTGACATTTAAAGCGTAACCAATTGAATTTTATAAGCCACGTCGAATAAAAAAACTTTGGACAATAGGAAGGGCAAACAAAGGGTGCACATTCGACTCTCGTACGTTGCAAATATTAGTTTAAACATTATTTAAAGTTAGCACAAAGAAAGCTCTCAGTTATGCTGACAAATTGTTATTTAATATAACATTAAACAATGTTATCTTGAGTTGTGATTGCCGTATTTCCTTACAGCAATGCAACAACATTTTAAGCAGACATTACAAAGGTTACAATCGTATTACCATATGAGTCGATAACGAGGTCATTCAAAATTATTTCTAACTAGCTGTTTTTTCACTGAAATTGGACGTGGACTTAGTTTTTTCAAGTAGAATAATGTATTTTTTATATGCGTCCACAATCCATCATTAAGTCACATGTTATAGGTGGCTAGCCTATCGCCTCACGCATACCTAGTCCATCGCCTCTTAGAACTTGCTTTTTGTAGATAGAAAATAATCAATTCATTTATTAGCCCATTTTATTGGCTTTCCTTGAAAGTACAGAAATTTTATCCAGTTTTTTTCGAACTTTCTATTTTAGTTCTTTTTATTTACCTTTATCCAGAAGATGGGCAGCAGCGTTTTCGGTAACCACCAATACTAAGATCCCCAAGCCGCTTGCCAAGCGTGAGGATTATGCCCCCTTCCATTTTATGGAGAGGTCTTTGTTTAACAGTGGACGTCTTCTGGCAGATGATGATTCACCTTAAGTAAGTGGTAATAACCACTTCAAAAGTGTGTTACTTAGTTTTACAGGCCAGTTTAGGTATATTCAAATATCCCCCTAAAACTGTATTCAAAAACCGGTTTGCGATTCAAAATTCTGAAGCCCAGCTTCAGCCCTACGATTTGTGTCGCGATTGGAACTCGATAAAGCTGAATTATATCGTTATACAATAAGTACAGCTGCAGAGTACACAATAGTAAGGGCCTTTATTGAGAATGACAATGGTGGATAGTAACGGTATTGTAGGGAACGGGGCACCATGTGTTAAGAGAAATTATTATTAGAGAAAACTTGTTTTTTTTTGCAAAAATCTGTCTGGACCCAGTATATAAACTATCTACGGGATATTCAGCGTATAAAAATTCGCATTTTATATAATAACTTCTTAGAAAAGAAGACTCGAGCCAGTAGTCAACCCAAACCTTTTAGAATTTGATTTGGGATTTATTTTAAATTTTTTTTTATTCATACTACAAGAAGTAACTTAAAAAACGATGAGTTCGATATGTCAAAAAATGGTTTTTGATTTATTTCGATTATTTAAATTGATTTTTCATATTCTGTTTTCATTAATTGCAATGTTTATTTACGCTAAACATAGTAACCCATTTATATAGCCAAAATGGTTTTAGCCTAATCCAAAAAGGCTATAATTGGCATATGCCAATTATACTGGTTTCCCCATTTACCGTGCACACCTAAACCAGAATAAAAGCCACGGGGCGCAGCTAGTGCCTAAATAAAATAACACTCAGAATTATTTTAGTGTAAAGTGTGATATTTATGTATTATCGATCTAATACACATAGAAATGAATCCTTGTTTTCCTTGGTCACGCCATAACTCGAGAACGACTGAACCGATTTGGCTAATTTTGGTGTTGAAAAGTGGAAGTCCAGGGAAGGTTTAAATAGTAAAACGGTGGTAGGAAATTCGTGTCGGCTAGTTTTAATTGTAACTAAAAATGTAGCTTAGTAATAACAATCAACAAAACTAGGTTTTAGTAATTGATAACAATAATTGTGTATTTCAATCATTCTTATCCTGGTTGTACTAATAAGGTACAAGGAAAAATGTTAAAAATGTAGGTATTATTATTTAGTTACCCATAGTTATAATACGTTAATGATCACGCCTATAATCCAGATAGGGTTAGACAGAGAGAGGTTCACATAATCCTTCATCTGTCAAATCACTAAAAAAAAACACCCTTGCTAGTTACTGACAGTTTTTTTTAACTTCATCATCATCATCAGCCGGAAGACGTCCACTGTTGAACAAAGGCCTCCCCCTTAGAACGCCAAAATGAACAGCTTGCCAATAGCATCCACCGCTTGCAGCAACTCTGACGATGTCGTCGGTCCACCTGGTGGGAGGCCTGCCAACTCTGCGTCTTTTTACAAGCTTTTATTTAACGTACAAATAATAAAAATAACCTCAATACACTTAATATCTTACAAAGAAATCCCAGACGCATCAAGAAATATATCCATAAAGATTGGATGACAATATCCTTTTGTAGCCAAAACGTGGCTAAATATGAATAATATGGATATCATGCGACACCGGCCCCACGTTAGAAGCGCCATTAGCCAGAAAATTGGGGTCAATTGTTGTTTGCCCATTCTCCTCGTTACGGCGGCCATGTTTGAAATAATTTGGAAATGGAACGCGTTTCGGCGGGAACGGTGGCTATTGGCTGTTGGGCCTTTGTGGTTTTTTTTTTAAGTGGACACAGAATGAAGTGTCAGTGTGCCAATTGAAGGACTTTTATTCATCGCGTCGGTTTGAGTTTTTTTTTCGTTATTTTATACTTTCCTTTTTGGTTTTCTGTTTTATTTTTATCGCTTGAATTGTTTTGTCTACTTGTCATTATATCGACATGCTATTATTACATCTTTAGAGATGAATGCTTAATGTAAAATTCAGTGAGAAAGATTATTACTGACCTTTATGAATGGCAATAGGCTAGCCCCCCATCACACGGGAATCTTGATGAGCGGCTAAATTTGGTAAAACACCTGGCGACGAACGAGAATTGTATTCCAAAACACTCCTCAAAAACGTCTATAATAAAAATAACGATAAAGTCTAATATAATAATAGCCTATTCGCATAACCAGCTTATTTATAGCCCAAATTAAGCCTGTACACAAATCCCAAGAATAAGCACTTTCGCCAAACAAAAGCACAGAAACGAAAAAAATAAAAAATAAAACTCTTTCACAGTTTATTTTCTAAGAAAACGATTCTACGACGCATAAAATTTAGCCCCAAAATTATTCGTTTTATGCGTGTTACAAATACATATTTTCTTTTTCATTTTTCCTGCCTACATTCCTTTTATTTAAAAACAGAATTTTCTGATACTTTTTTAGAATTTCTCTTAACAATCTGGCCAGTCAAACGTATCTTTTAAAAACGTAAAATATCAAATTGTTCTGTCAATAACATTGCAGCAATGGTACGATTTATCTTCGCCGCTACCGTTCGCGTTGATTCGAATTTCGAATCTTGATTCTGTAACCGACGTACTGACAAATATCGTTCTAATCGCGCCAATCGAGACGGTCCGCCATATTGGATTTTCTGTATCCATTTTTGGTGTAGTTGGCCGTTGAGATTTGAAAATAGAATACTAGTTTGTTATGTTATAATGTGGAATCATTGCTACTGGCTGATTATTTAATTCACCTCAAATAACAGTTGTTACTGGTAACTTTCTAAATCCATATCATTCTTTTCTTTAACCAACTAAAAGAAGGTTTCGTTTTTTTTGTCCTGTCATGGAATCGAGCCGACCAAACTTAGTGCAACAGTCTAATCACTTAGCTACTGCGCCAATCAGGTATTGTTGTTCAGTTATGTATACTGCTAACAGTAACTGATAGTGATTATTCTTCCTTTTAAAAAATGCATTTCTCTTTTTTGACGTAATTTAGCAAAGATTTTCAAAGAAAGACAAAGGGTATGGTCAATTTTCTTTTTGGACCTTCAACTCATTATAATTAATCCGAACCAATTCCTATTTTCCAGCTCTTGTCTGACTATTTGTCTGACTATCTGCAATCATCATCATCAGCCAGATGACGTCCACTGTTGAACAAAGGCTTCCAATCTGCAATACCTTCACTCAATGCAAATCATAAATTATAAAATCCTCAACTACACAGAAAAAAAACAACAATCTTTACCAAAAAGCCAACAAATACATCGATTCTAACAATCCCAAATCGAATTCTACGAAAAACTCTATAACCGCAAAAAACCGTCACTTCCGGCCACCTAAAAAGTTTATATATAAACATATTAAACGGAAGTCGATAAAAGATAGGAAGGTCTGACCCCGGGACGATAAGCCGGGCTCAATGCTGTTTAAATAATTAAAGTTTGTAGTCCTAAATACATAAACGAAAGAAATAATGTACTGAGAAAAGTATAAAACCTCTAATAGGCAGACGTGAATAGTACACCCACATTTCGCCAGTTATGTGATAGGCCCCAATGTAATAGAGGGCGAGCCTATTGCCATTAACCGGGCATAAATCCAAACTCCATGCTGGTACTCAGAATTTTCTAATGAAAAAACAATTTAACATTTTACCAGTACCAAGAATCGAAACTAGGACTAAATGTTGCATACCTATAGTTTTTCCTTTAACATAAATATATTTTTACAGACAAAAATATTATAAACACGAACCAGACTCATTAAAACACAAAAATTCCTAAATTATAACGAGAGAGAAGCTGAGCGACAATTCAACAAACATTTCTCTGCAGTCGACATTTCCACGAGACGATAAAACATTTTCAAGTAAAAATAATCTCTGAAACCAACTATTTCCTCCAAGCTACTTGACCTATCCTACCGCCATTGTCCTAAGAGCTCTAAATATAACCTCAAAACTCATAATCATAGTCTTTAAAACTCAACAAAAAACGAAAAAAAGAGTAAATAAAAACAGATGACAAAGCGCGATCATATCGTAGAACGACCTTTTTAATTAAAAAAACTCTAATTTCCAAAATGGAGGCCGCATTCGAGATTCAAATTTGAATGTGTTCTTTTTAAGAAGCTATTGTTAACGGTTTTACTGGTAAGTAATTGTTTTGGTGGGATTCGTTTTTTGAATTGTTCAGTTGATTTTTTATATAACACTGGTTATTGAAGGGTTGTGGGCAGAGTTATAGGTATTGTCGTACAATGCAAATTTTTATTTATTACGTCCTTTGAAATTCGCATTCAGTATCTAAAACCGTGATAGTGAGGTAGGTAAGCAGCAAGCTAAGCATTATATGCTCCATATATTACATTCTACATACTTCCATTTAACCACTTTTCATAAATCCCAGGTAAATTTCACAGCTCATTATAAGTCCCATGTAAAAGGTACCGAGTCTATTGCCATTAATTGGTCCCATATACGACAATTTAGTTATAGTAAGCAGATGAAAAAATCGTTACAGTCTATACAACCTATTTTACAACTCCCTATAAGTCCTATGTAATAGGTGACCAGCCTATTGCCATACACCCACAAAAAACAATTTTTATACCACCAACGCCATTTTTCTTTTCATCTTTCTACCCCGTTTTCTGCCAGAAAACAGTAAACTACTTAGACTAATAAGCAAAGTAATTCATCCCGTTCTGTTTATTTTGGAGGCAGAGTAAGTGATTACCTTCGCTTCAGTGACTAATAATGGCTATTTGTAACACTTGATTAGATTTTGGCAATATTTCTTTAATATTTATTAGTTTGTTTCTAATTATAGTACTTATTTATTATGTCATATCTCTATTTGACAGTTTTAGAAAGATTTTAAAAGAGGGTTCAAAATTATGTAGCAAATGCCAGTTGTTTGGCTAAATATCTTAGTGACAAATCTCTACCCATTTGAAATTTAAAAACAAATTAGAATACCTGATGTTCTAAAATTAATTTGAATCTAAATAGATTTTTTCCAGCCAGCATTAACAAAACAAACATCACTAAAATCACGTTTAAAATTCGAGCCACAAACCTCATAGATGCTGAACTTTCAAATTTAGTATGCAAAATCACTCCGAACCAACCAATAACAGAAACAGATACACCAATCGCACCCCTAATCCCCAATCTCCGTTCGAAGTTCAAAACATTAAGACCATAGACATTGAATTGTAATGTTTTAAATACGAACAGCAATGGCGGACATCCGTAGACTTCAATTTGTCGGCGGATGGAGCCAATCGGGCTTGTTCCCGTGCTATGACGCATTGTCCTATGTGACGGCTGTTACTGGCATAAAAATCTGTGTCAATCTACCATATTTAAAAGTAAAACAACGCCATGCCTGTATTCCCAGACATAAGTGTATCATCTTTGGCCTTTGCGTCTATTACAGATAGGTAACTTAAACAATACTATGTGGGGGGTAGACACTTTTTTGGAGACTAAATAACATAATTCTAGACGGACAAGGGCGTCCACATCCCATGCAGGTGTGTGTATGTTCATGTGCACCGATATTTCGCCAGTTTTGTAAAGGTCCTAGTAATAGGGGGCGAGCCTTTTGCCATTAACCGGGGCTAACGGGCGCAAATCTCTCCGTGGTGCTATTGTACATCACAATAGGAAAGCTATATTAATTTCATTTCGAACGCAGGACCCCATGCTCAGCAGGCATGCTGTGCAACCACTAGACTAACGAGGCAGACTTATTGTTTAGATCATGTCAATAAATTATAATAAAAGACTTTCTATACTTTGAAACCATGGACGAATACGCAGTTATTATAAAATTTCGTGGTATTATTGTAAGGTCATGTAAGAAGTACACTCAACCGACGAGCGTAAGGAATGTGATGCGAGTGAATGAGGCTTAAGTATGCCAGGATCCCAGCATATGGCAATCCGTGGTCTCTGCCCACCCCTCTGGGAACCGGCGTGACTTTAACTATATCTTGAATACAATCGTGTCCTTGTCAATCAAAAAATATCCTGAATACATCCTTACGTGTGGCAACACTGACAACACGTGTGATTAAGAAATCGGTGCGACACAATACTGGCATTGAAGCACAACCGAGCCTTTATCAACATCGTTCCATATTCGAATTTAAATTTCAAATCCCGAACGCGAGCGTTACGATTCCGATCTTATATTTCGAATGGTTCCATTTTTTCGTTCACAATACGAATTTTTGAATTTGAAATCCGTCTGTGTCCCAGTTTTTGTTGAATTTTAAGTTTTTTTTTTCAAAGATTTGAATATGTGCAGATGGTTTCGAGTATTCAGCCTACAAAGATGGTCAGATAACACCTACATTTTAAGTTTTCTTTGACTTGTAATGTATTCTTTTACATAACTTATTGTTTGAATAATTACCTATTTTAAATGTTTTCATTGTGTGTGACATATTCCTTGTATAAGGAAACAGGTAACTATAGCGTGTTGATTATTTCCTCATACAATACTAACTTTTATATACGTTGGAGGCAACTGCCTCGTTGGTCTAGTGGTTGCTAAGCGCGACTGCCGAGCACGAGGGTTTCGAATCCCAGGTCGGGCAAAGTGTTACTGGGTTTTTCCATTCGGTAATTCTCAGTAGCAGCACGGAGTCTGGATTTGTGCCCGGTGATTGGCCAGCTCGCCTCGCCCCCTATTACATTGGGACCTAAAAACATAACTGGCGAAATGTGGGTGTACTATATGTGCACCTCTGCCTACCCCTTCGGGGTGATGTTATGTGGAGGCAACTGAGTATGATGAATTAGTAGTAAGAAACTGTAACTATAACTTATTTACAATCATCATCAGTTGGAAGACGTCCACTGTTGAACAAAGGCCTCCCTCTTAGAACGCCACAATGAACGACAACTTGCCATTATCATCCACCGGTTGATGCAACCCTGACGATATCGTCGGTCCACCTGGTGGGAGGCGTACCAACGCTGCGTCTTCTGGTTCGTGGTTGCCTCGAGAACCTTTCTTCCCCAGCGGTTATCGGTTCTTCGAGCGACATGGCCTGCCACTTCAACTTGCACATTCTTCAAAATGATTATCACTTTATAAATAACTATTTAATTAAACTTTTAATTATAATTAACATGAATGTCTTATCAGTGAACGTTATCCAAAGGTCATTGCTCTCGATGTTTTTATTGTACGTTTTTATCATAATAATAACATAATTATAGCAGGCTGAGTATGGCCGTGAGACGAGAACAGAATTCCTATTCACAGGAATGTGTAGTTCAACCAATCAATTGACATATTTTTTATGAGCTGTTCAAAACACTATTCCTCTGTATAGCTATAAAAACCTGTGTGTGATTCGCAAACTTAATGGACGTACTATTTATTAATTAGAAAGCAAATAATAATTAAATTTTATAATAAGGTTTTCAAGGCTAAAATAAAGCATTTTTTTAGAGTAGTGTCTTGGAATTTTTGGTTAAATGTGTCTAATGTCTATCACGGTCACCCATCCAAAACCCGACCTATATTCTTGTAACTGTCTATCTAAAACGAAACTGACTGAAGACCTGATAGACGCAGTAGCTAAGCGATTGGACTGCTGCGCTAAGGGTTGCAAGTTTGATTCCCGCACGGGATAAAACTTTGTGAAACGCACGCACGATACAGGAAGAACTCATAGTCTGGGGCGACGTTTTTTTAAAGAAAAAAATCTAAATATCCCCACAAATCTATTAAAAGAACCAAACTACTCAACAAACTAACCCTCAAATTTTAAATTGACAAGCCACCCATCCAAAACCCGGCCGCAGACAAGCCTGCTCTCATACAATGTATTCCAATACAACGGATCCATATGGAACAAGTATATTTAAATTTAAATTCATTCTATGTCAAATGTCAACCGAAGCTACCTACGTCATGCGTCTTGTGAACGTTCTTTGTGTATTATCACGCTTGTTTTCATTGTGGTGTGAGCAGATGTGTAACCTACTTAATATTTACATATTTGTACTGTATCTTCATGACAGTGTTACTCTGAAAGGTTAGGCAGAACTATTTGGTAGCAACACATTTTAACTGTAGATTTAACTTGTTATATTTTATCAACTAGCTGCGCCCCGCGGTGTTACCCGCTACATTTTTTCGGGATAAAAAGTAGCCTATGTGTTAGTCCAGGGTGTCAGCTACCTCCATATGAAATTTCATTAAAATCCAATTAGTAGTTTTTACGTGAAAGAGTAACAAACATCCATCCATACATACAAACTTTCGCGTTTATAATATTAGTACGGACTAGCGAAATGTGGGTGTACTACATGTACATTTCTGCCTAAGCTTATATAATTAGTGTGTCTAGTATCAAAATATTAAGTTTCTAATAAAGATATTATCTTTGTTTCAGATTCGAGCAAGAAACTATAATGGGACATTCACCAGATTCTAACTGCAGCAGAAATATGTACGTATAATTCACATAACTCCATCTTCTTATCGTATGGCTGATGAACAACCTGTGCCCTTAGCACGAATATTTTTGACTATCGAATAGTTAACGTTATAGAATAGTTTACTCCATACGAATACGTGACGATAGTCCATAATATTCGTGCTAAAGGCACTGGTGTCAGAGTTTAAACCGCCTGTAGGCCTCTGACATGGCGACACACACCGTCGAAAAATCTCTCAGGTGTGCCGGTTTCCTCACGATGTTTTCCTTCACCGTTTTAAGCAACTGAAAACTAATTTATTCGCACGTGAATTGGAAAAGACATTGGTGCGTGCTTGAGTTTGAACTGCGCCTTTGTCTATCCCTTCTGGGAATACAGGCGTGATGATATGATGATATTATATTACTATCAATCTACTTCCAAAGTGTATTTAAAACAATCAAATCTAAATAATAACCCTAGCAAGGGCTACTGAACTTTGTCGTTAACTAAACGTCCGTCCGATAACGATTATTACCGACAAACATCTCGCTATATAACTATAGGGGTCGACAGCGCTCGCAAACCAATTTACTAGCATTTTCGCTCACAAAATTGATATTTCCTACTGTACGCTTTTTACCGACGCGCGTCTGACTAACGTAACAGATGTACTGAACGACAATTGTACTGGATATGGCTTTATATACATAACATCACGCCTGTATTCCCCGAAGGGGTAGGCAGAGGTGCACATACAGTACACCCACATTTCGCCAGTTATGTTTTAGGTCCCAATGTAATAGGGGGTGAGCCTATTGCCATCAACCGGGCACAAATCCAGACTCCGTGCTGCAACTGAGAATTACCTAATGGAAAAACCCAGTAACACTTTACCCGACGAAACCCAAGAACTCATACTAGCAGTCGCTTAGCAACCAGCAGACCAACGAGGCAGTCAATTTTACACTATATTAATATTTTTTATCATATAAAACAGTGTCCTACGTTCTATCAGTTCTAGTTAACTATATCTTTGTTAGCCGCGCCTACAAGGGGAGAGTCGACCTTTAGTTTGTGTCAATTTGAGGCCAGTGTCCACTATAACGGTTACATCGTAAGAGGGCAGGCAGAGTAACAAGCAACTCACAATACGGTGTATAATGAATACCATATTCTTCTTATATCATTGTAGGTATGTTCAATGCTTTCCTTCTACGTGTGAGGGTTTTACAGCAGTGAGAATTTAACGGTTTCTTTTAATGAAATAGATGCAATAACATAACATCACGCGTGTATTCCTCGAAGAGGTAGGCAGAGGTGCACATATAGTACACCCACATTTCACCAGTGATGTTTGTAGGTCCCAATGTAATAGGGGGCGAGCCTATTGCCATCAACAAAAAAAATTGATGCAATAGTATAATACAAACATATAACTATTACGACTTTAAACTCTACGGTCTAGGCAGTGGTGTTTTCCGGACACTCAATTCCATTTCCTACCGTTTTCGGAGTCGATGCACTCTTAATTCACAAACCATATTAATTATAGGTCCTATGTATACGTAATAAGTCGCGATCCTATTGCCATTAGACAATTCTTATTCTTACTATCATTAACAGTCCTAAATTACTATTAAAAAATGCATAATGGCATATAAATAGTGCCAAAAAGTATTAAATATTGCATGATCTAAAAAAGGCAAAAATGTAAGCAAGAAGTATCAACTGTAGGACTCTAATACAGCTTTTAAATCTTTATATCCCAACGTCCACACTATACCCTTGTCCTTATCGTATGGTTGATGAACAACCTGGTGTCAGAGTGTAAACCGCCTGTAGGCCTCTGACATGGGGACACACACCGTTGAAAAATCTCTCAGGTGTGCCGGTTTCCTCACCATGTTTTCCTTCACTGTTTTCACCAACTGATAACTCTTTTTTACTACACTATGTCCTTCGAGGCGTAGTGTTTACTGCAGAATACATAGCTGTGGGTGTACTATATGTGCACCTCTGCCTACCCCTTCGGGGAATACAGGCGTGATGTTATGTTATGTGAATACATAGCTCTTCTACGCAAAAATGGTCCCATAGTTCCCCATAGGTCCCAGTTAATCCTAGAGCGTATTATTACGCATCGTATCATATCTGCCCATCAAAAGCGAATCTATACATAATTCACATAAACACCGAGAGCCCTGCCCACCCCCCGCGGGCCGAGACGCGCTGTAATGAATTAATTAAAGACTGCTACTCGGTTGAGAAGTCTGATGGGAAATTACTGCGCCGCTAACGCCATCTAGCGGGGAGTAACGAAAACTTTTTGTTTATTGTGTTGTGATTTATTTTCCGATGAGACTAGTAATCTTTTTATTTTGACTGCTCGTTTTATTTGTTGTGAAGTTGCTGCTTGTCTTTGGTTGAAGCCTTTCTTCGAAGTTCATTTCGTTTGGAATATAGGTATTTTTTATTTCGGAAACAAAATATTTTATTCTGTAGTGAGGAATGTTTTGGCAAGTATTGACGTGTCATATGCAGCATATTTATTATACTTACGTAATAATATGTTAATAGACTACAAAACAATACTACAACTACAAAACAATACTACAACTACAAAACATCTCAACTCCAAATAAAAAATGTACGACGTTACGCACCACTAACGCCATCTACCGTCGAGTAGCAAAACTAACCACCCTAATCAAAAACAATTTTGTAGTTTACTAATCAAAACTACCCCTATGGGTCCTATGACTCATCAGTAGATTAACGTCACTAACGCGACCACCCCTTAAGCCCTTCAAAATGCGGGCAGGACCCCTATTGCAGCGATTACTTCATTTTTTAGGCCCCTGCGCTTGTATTTGAGTATTTCGAGTAATTAAAATGAGAGGGGCTGCAATTGTCAAAGATCGGGGTGATTTGTTGTAAATCACCGATGTTGTGGTGATTATAAGTGTTTCTAACCGATGGTATTGAAGATATATGAACTGTGTAGTACTACTTTTTGTTACTAGATGGCGTTAGTAGTGTGTTATAAATATTTTTCTCAAACGAAAGATTTTTCGTAATAATTTTGTATAATATCATTTGATTTGTTCCCAGTTAATGGCAATAGGCTCGGCCCTATTACATTGAGAGTTTCCTTGTTCTCTGTCTACCCATCTGGAAAATAGACGTTAACTATAAAGTTTATAAAGGACCCATCCTTTGCCCCTTTGCTTTTTTTAATGCCCCTTTTAATTGTTAGTGGCAGCTATACTAAACTTAACGATATAAAATGCCCATTTTAATTAATTAATGAGAAAAAGGAAACACTAAATCTGTCCACGAACTCATTATCTACAATAGTATCACCAAGTTTCAAACCAAGATAACAAACAATTATTCTGGTAACCCCTCCAGGGCTGAATGTACGCTCAATTATGTGGTATCAACCCTAAACGCCTGGCCTGGGGCATTTTTGGGGCATTTTCTACGCAAATGAGGGCAGGCATTAACGTATACAATAAAATTGCAAAGAAGAAAATATTCTGAACCCTATTTGCATTCATATAATACTACATTAAAGCCGCGATTTCGTCAGCATGTAAGTTTTTCGAATCTTTTCTGGGATTAGCCAACCAGGTTATTTATTTATTTCAATAGACCGGTTAACCATTTACACTCTTCCACTTTTGCATAACAAGAACAATGTACAATACATTCAATTTTTAATAATATTAGAATATGATTTTTCATTAGTTACTAAACGAGAATTGCAGGATCCATCTCCTCAAAATAAGGCATCTAAGTAGCTCTTAAACCGATATTATTTTAATAGGTATTTTTGCCAGCAATCCTCCCAAACCTCTAATAAAATTAAGGCTTGCAGATCCTTAGACAAGGCTTTTAAATAAACCAACAACACACTGATATATAAATCCTGGGAATGTACTCAAAGGAAGTCTACTAAAGAGCCTTGTAGAAGAAGCGTCACTTGGTATTTAACTTCAAGCATTGTCCCAAACTCTCACTGAGCTAACAGAATGGTAAACGACACGTTTACCTGCCCGCCTACCGGGGTACCCCGCCCACCACGCTTTCCCCAGGGTTTGTTTGCCCACACCCTCGTCAGTAATCAGGGTATCCTCCGCAAATAACATAAAATTTAATACACTAGCTGTTGACACTGTCGGTTATCGTGCTTCTGACCAGGTAGCTGGAAGTAGGTTAGTAATATTACAGAGTTTAAACTGTGACTCCGCCATTTTGTTAACAGATCCTGGAATTTAGTGTTCGAACGGCTTACCAATTTCCTGGAATATTAATCCAATATTGAAGGCTTATGTAGATTGGAATTGGCGGGGTTATTTCAATTTCCTAGAAAATAATCCAGGTGGAAATATAAATGAAGTTCAGATTCAACTTTAATCAGTTCGTGCTATAATAGAAGTCGATCGCCTACACTGATATATTTCTATTGCTCCTCTACATACCGGCTTTCGCTAAACACCAGCTCTGAGTCTTGCTCCTCTGTGTTTGTGAACAGCACAGCATTCTGCTGAACGACAGCCGTTTTACGCGGAAGTGACGTATATTGTCGCTTCATTAATGTATTTTTTGCCTTTTGTATCCTCTATCTCTATTGTGTCATTTTTACCTCCGCGCAAATAAAATATGCGTTTTCTTTCTTTTCTATTTTCGACTGCCTCGTTAGTCTAGTGGTTGCTAAGCGTGACTGATGTGCACGAGGTTCGAATCTTGAGTCGGGCAGAGTGTTGCTGGGTTTTTCCAGCAGGTAATTCTCAGTAGCAGCACGGAGTCTGGATTGCCCGGTTGATGGCTAGCTCGCCCCTATTACATTGGGACCTAAAAACATAACTGGGGAATTGTGGGTGTACCTCTGCCTGCCCCTTCAGGGAATACAGCCGTGATGTTATGTCTGTTTTCTTTCTCTCACATATACAAACTACTTACTTCAATAATATTTAACAAAAACATCATCACACCTATTTGATTATAACACAAATCATTCCAAAATTTTCTGGCTACCTAACAATCTCTAAACCATTGTTAAACCCAGCCTTTTATTCAATTTAGGAGAGGTTATTATAAACAGTTATCCCAACAGTAAAAAACTCTGTAAATCTTCCATAACACCACAAAGTCCAGGGCTATGTCTATTTAAATCACTTTCTAAACAGTGTAATCTCTTAAATACGTCGCGGTAGCCGCGTGTAATTCTCGTGGTTGGCTTTGCCAAAATGTTTCAGGTGGGCACACGTTATTGCGGTTACGATGTGCCCTTACTAATTGCGAGAAACAGTATACAAACAAGATACATGGAGGGTTTATTGTTTGTTTCAAATTTTTTACGCTGTTCTCGAGTTTTGAGGTCGTTTTGTGGAGTTTTTTTTGATAGGAATCGTCGGTTTTAGACTCTATTTTGACGGTTGGTGTAGTGATTTTGGCTTGGTGTTATGAAGACGGTCTTGCAGAGTCATGTAGGTAAGCGCTTTTTCGTGGCTAAATAACCCAAATTGAGTGTCGAAAGCTTTATCAAAGTTGATTGATTTGGTTACTAAATCATACAGTTACCTACTTATTAAAATGTTTAGTAACTCTTCAAAAGTCTAAGTAATGCCTGCTAGAAGCTCAGCAGTTGCATGTAAAAAAATAGAAAACTATTGGAAAATATACGATGGACGGTGTAGGTACCCGTAAAGATTTTTCGCATTTCTCGATTCATGTACATAGAGAGAGCAGGATATGCAATGTAATAAAAATTGCTCACTATAATCAAAAAGTTCACGTGAAACACGCCTCGCCGTGATCAGGGAGCGGGTGAACTGAAAAAAACAATGAAAAACCTATAACAGACGGATCTTTTGTTTCGAAAACCAACCCGACGTTTTAAAAAATTCGTAAAAATTTTTCTTCGCCTCACAATCGGTGATGGAAGCAAGAGATGCTTTTCATGTAGCATCGGAGTTTTTTTATCGCGGCACTGATTTTTAGCGAATGAAAACGCTTTTTCAGCAACCCTCCATCCGTTTTAGTTTCATTCATTTTTTCATTCGCCGGTGTATCTGTTTCGTTCGTAATGAGATTACGTGGCGCGCGCAGCGGCGAGTAGCGGAACTAAAATTTCATTATTGATGGCGGTATGATGTAATTGGATGGAACTGTGTGTTTAAGCGTTAATGAGGTTGGCTGCGCGCAATATTATCACAATGGGACATGATTGATAGTCCTTGTGTGCTTGCGACGTATTGTATACATTTCTGCACGATTGGTATTAAATACAATGTATAAACTCAATGTTGTATAAATACTGTATCAAAATCAAAATAAAAATCATTTATGCGCGTTAAAAGTTACATTAGTAAGGAAAACTGTTAGCGCCCACCTCCAATATAAAATATTAAAACTGCAGTTACTGCAGAATAACGTATAACCGTATCTCACTGTATTAGATACCCAACAATAGTTTGTTAACTAAACAACTTACCACCAAAACCCAATCCAAGCCACTACATATTAACAACCACTAACTCCATCTAGCGGCGAGTAGCAACACAACAGCTTCCCCTACCACCCAAGAGATGCCGCTGTACACAATCGACAAGACGTCAATACAACTCTCATGCATATTTTAGTACGTGGAACGCATCATATCACACTCTCCCGATGGGATATATCATCAAATTGCTAACGCTTTGCGAGGAATGAGTTGTAAAATATTCAGGAACTGGGTAACAGCTTTTGTGTCTGCCTTAATGAAGTATATCTAGAGTTTAGCTTTTTCGCGTATTTATTTTATCTGTGCTATTACTGTTAGGTTGGTAGTTGGGCTCGCTGCTATTCTGTTTAGGATTGGTGTATGAATCTTTTAGTGAATCGGCCATGAGGTTATTTTGAGTGATGTTGAATTAATGTTTCGCTGTTATTATTGTTGGATACATTATTTAGTGGGCTGTAAATTAGTTAAGTTTTAATTAGAGCTTGGAGATTACTTGTTTTAATATAGGTGGACTCTATTTTGGGTAGTCTATACTGGACTTTTTTAAATTTTACTGCCTCGTTTGTTTTTTTCATTTTATATAGTAACTATTTATTATATTAGACAGGGTATTGTAGGAGAATAATGGGGGGGCCTTTGCCCAGCAGTGGGACACTGAGCAAGCTACTTTAAAAAAAACTATTTATGGCATTAAGATCTCATTGTAGTATAACTGCCATACAGTATTCATAAATTTAAAATAACCACAAACACTCGTACAAAAAGACTATAATTTAATACAACCAAATTCAACTTAAAAAAAAAAGTAATCAAAATCGGTTTACCCGTTCAAGAGCTACAATGCCACAGACAGACACACACATAGACACGTCATACTCATACCACCCCCTCGTTTTTGTGCAGGGGTTCAAAATACATCATTTTAAGTAACGATACTTAAAACTAAATTTTATTTCGCCAACATAATCATTTACAGTTTATGACGTCATTATTGAAGAAATCAGTGATTCTAATATTTATGGAGCCCTTAAGATATGAATCTTGTAAAAGAAATGAGAGATATTTTGTATTTTATATCTTAATAAAAATAATGGGATTATACATTATGGTGATAAATAACTGTAAATTCATTATTATTATTTAGGTCTTCTTCTTCTTATCGTATGGTTGATGTACAACCTGGTGTCGGAGTTTAAACCGCCTGTAGGCCTCTGACATGGCGACACACACCGTTGAAAAATCTCTCAGGTGTGCCGGTTTCCTCACGATGTTTTCCTTCCCCGATTTTAGCAACTGATAACTAATTAATAATACGCATATGAATTCGAAAAGAGATTGGTGCGTGATAGGTTTGGACTTGAGACCTTTGTTCAGCAGTCCAACGGTCATACCACTCGGCTATCAGTGCTTAATTAACAGTGCCTAGATACCTATTTAAATACTTGTTCTAACATCTAACGGCTCTAGCTCTAAGCGTTTATACCTTAAAGAAATATATGATCCCGCGTTGTCCTTTGAAGTTACCGGGTTTCATTAATTAGGTTATTAAATTAATTCATATTAATTACATTTCGGTAATATAGTCCCTACAATGGAACTAATACAAAGAACATGGAGCTTCTTGATCTCCCGGGTCGGACAAAGTGTTGTTAGGTATTTTGACTAGGTAATTTTCAGTAATCGGTAATTGCGCCGTGTGGTATCCGGCCTAGAATTGACCACCCCTTTTCCCGTGGGTGTCGTAAGAGGCGACTAAGGGAATATTCAGAAGATGGGCAGCAGCGTCTTCTGTAACTTCACCAGCAATACTGCGATCCCAATCCGCTTGCTAAGCGTGGGGATTATGGCCTCCCTTTACTTAAGGAGGCATTTGTTCCACAGTGGACGTCTTCCGGCTGACGATGAATTCTCAGTAGCAGCACAAAGGTGGTTTTTGTGCCCGGTTGATGGTCAGCTCGCCCCCTATTTCATTGCAACCAAAACATAACTGGTGAGATGTGGGTATACTTTACAGTCGCCTACTCCCTTCTGATACAGGCGTGGTGTTATGTCATGCTTCGTGGCATATTTTTTTAGAAACAAAACTTTAACTTTGCAACTAAATATTACGTTTAGTTAGTACTGCTTGTTATATAAATAACTAGGAAACTTATAACTATGAAATTAAATTCAATCTAAACAGTTCTTTGCTCAATACCCTCTATATTTCCTGAAACTTTCTTGTGAGGGAAAAAACTTCTTTGAAAATAATTTCATGGAATTATTTCTAGAAAACACAGGTGGATTACCTGTGTTTTTAAGTAAGTCTTCTCTTCCAAGAAAGCTAATTGGAGAACCGACTTCTCAAAGCTCAGGTACCAAGGAATTTAAAATTATATAAGACCACGCCTGTATTCACTGAAGTGGTAGGCAGGTACCTACAGCACCGTGCCTAGACTAACATTTGCCTAGCTATTAATGGTACTGCCTCAAACTGAATCTAAATTCATGATATTGTTGGTAGTGTAGCTGACAAGATAGTAACACAAACCAAGTAAAATACATTCATGTCATTCAATAACTCTTCTTACATCCTTATTGTAAAGTCTAACCGGTTTCCCAAAGGTAGGCAAAGTCCACGGATTTCCTTGTGATCCTGACATACTTCTCCTCATTTACTGTCATCACACTTCATGTTTGTTCGTTAGGGTATTCTCCATTATCAGGAGTCTTTAGACCTACATTTCGCCGATAATCATGAGCCCCAAGTCTAAGCCTATTGCCATTCCGAGTTTGTTCTCCGACTCGAGAGACTCATGCCTTATTTATCATCTTCATCTTGAAGCTCTGCTTTTTCCGCTGCTGGTTATAGGTTTCTCTTTTTATACTGCCTGACTGAGACAGGCTGATGATGATGATGGCGAGGATTCACCACACCCCAGGCAGCCTCACCAATATTATGCATATTATACAAGCTCAAATTATAATTAACTAACAGCTAGTCACGCAGCTATATTCACATAAGCATGTCTTCCCCTGTACCGTATGGAATCGTATTCTTGATCCCACAGGCCTCTAAATATCATAGTTATGATAATTACCTTCCCATTCCCAATGACATACAAGATCATATCACCGAAATACAAGCGTGCCAACACAATACCGAAAACCACATAACAATTGTGCAAGCAATTCTCGAGATGTTAGCCCACAAATTGTGGATAAAATTTAGGAAATTTCAACTGTATTTCGTTGGGATAGGGTTTGAAATAGCAGTGTGAATAGCCACAAAAGGGTATCATCAATTGGTGGATGCCTTCTGCAATACGGACTGGTACAGACATGTTTGTTTATGGCCAAGTACGGTCAGCAGAAGCTGGGGTATTTGATAAGGCGGTGTGTGTTATTATGTTTGGAACTAATAGCTGCAGTATTGGTGATTGGTTTACCAATACGCTTTTATATGCTAGGTATTCCAATAGTTAAACTCGCAAACGTTAGTAAAAGAAGTGCAACATACAGCAAGTTAAAAAAAAATCAATAGACTTCTATATTCTGTTGTTTATCTCTGAAGTTCATTGTCAGAATTTGGCCATATTTATGTGAGACTATTTCAGAAAAGTACCTTTTCAAACAAAATAAGAATAATAAAAATCAGTAAATTATTAGTGAAGATATCGCTAAACAAATGATCAAATAAGAACACTTATATTTTTGTTGGTTTCCTAAGTACCTATTAAGTTAATATTATGCCCGGACAACCCTAAAAAGTGTAATAAAAATAATTAAACTACGTTTAAGAAAATGTCTGGCTGTTAATTATAAAGTACAAGAATTAAAAAGCACTTGATATCTAGCAAACTATTTCTTTGTTTAACATAAAGTTTATTCCATTCATTTAAATTGAATGCTCTTTAGTGTTTTCACAGAGGAAAGGCAGAGAAATATTACTGTCTTGCTTAACCACTACTTACTTAACTGAATACCTAATTCAATATTGTTAGTTCGTTTTTGTATAACATTGTACTTTTTAACCGACTTCAAAAAGAGGATGGTTTGTATCTTATTTTACCTATAAATGTACATATACTTGGGTCTGGTTTCCCCGAAGGTCTAGATAGAGATTTTCTTTTTTATTAAAAGACTTTACACCTACATTTACCTTACAATCATGTTAAATATACAAGCGGGTTTATTTTTCAAAATTCCTATATTAACGCATGGGCGTTTTAAATATGTAATATTAAAATATTCAAACGAATTAAAATATAATTTTAATAAAATATCTAAATTCTAAATTATTCTGTCGACTGTACTACACATTGAGCACGGACAGTGCGTAAATGGCTATTTATTGAGTACAGCACCATCTGTCGGTGAGTGGACAAGCTAATGTTGTGTGCTACCCCACAATAGATGGCTCTAGCATACGTTTAAATATTTTAGATGATGGAGTTTGCTCCACACGTTAACTTAAGTGGTTAGTATGAATTATTCAAAGCTGTGTATGTTGTTTGATGGACATTGCTTAATCATATTTGGACTGCCTCGTTGGTCTAGTAGTTGCTAAGCGCGACTGCTGAGCACGAGGTCCTGGGTTCGAATCCAGGGTCTGGCAAAGTGTTACTGGGTTTTTCTGTTAGGTAATTCTCAGTGGCAGCTGAGTCTGGATTTGTGCCCGGCTAATGGCAATAGGCTCGCCCCCTATTACATTGGGACCTAAAACATAACTGGCGAAATGTGGGTGTTCAAACGTGCACCTCTGCCTACCCCTTCGGGGAATACAGGGGTGACGTTATGTGTTATATTTGTTTTAATTAAATATACTTGGTGATCAAACACCTAGAAATCACAGTTGAAAGATTTTTGTTACATTTAGGTCTCTTACACGTAACTTAAGTGACTTGGTGGCCTAGTGGTTAACATACCGGATTTGTATGCATAAGGTTGCAGGTTCAAACCCAGGCAAGTATCAATGTGACTTTTTCAATGTTATAAATACTTTCTTAGTTATTCTAAGACACCACTGACTAACGGTGACGGAAAACATCGTGAGGAAACCTGGCTTTAATTATCTGAAAAAGGGATATATAGTTTCTCTTCATGATACATAGATTTAATTGTGCAATTTTTTGATATATTAAAAGCGTTGCCGTTCTTAATTATTTCAACGATAATTGAGAATATTGTAATTGTAACATTTCCAAGCACTTATATAACAATAGGCAGGCACTATTGTTCCGTAGCAGCCTGTACGCCAGCTATAATAATTAATTAGACTACGGTACCTCGCGGTTTGAAACGTATTACAATGTTCCTTGATACAGTATTAATGAATAGAAACTCGAATAATGTTGAGAATTCATTTTGTGAAGTAGTTTTAACACAGTTTTTTAATATAATGCAATATTCACAAAGCCCCGAGTGGTATCCAGCCGAGAATTGACCACCCCCTTTCCTCCCGTGGGTGTCATAAGAGGCGACTAAGGGAAAATTCAAAAGATGAGCAGCAGCGTCTTCTATAACTTCACCACCAATATTGCGATCCCCAAGCCGCTTGCCAAGCGTGGGGATTATGGCAACCACCCCCACTCTAAGGTGGAGGCCTTTGTTCAACAGTGGACCCAATTTCATCACCTCTCATTAATATTTTTCCTCCGATAGTATCAGTCATACGTACTTAATTGAAAACCTACGTGTAGAACCGTTTAGTGTCCAAGAGTTACTAAATTATTTTATAAGTATCCAGGCGACGGTAGAATTAAAAATTGATTTAGTGCCTCTCCCCAATAAATTGTCTAACGACCCCCATTCAGGTCATTTGGGCCCTAATAACGACCCCTTATGAGTTTTATGTCATAGCTAACTACTTTGTGTTATTAATTGTCGTGGTAATAATGTTTTCCCAAAAATTGTGAGGTTTAATTATTTTTTTAATTATGTCTGCGTTTTTGGGGCTTGAGGTTTTTATAGATTATTTTTTAGTTCTCCACTATCTGTGTTGACACGTATATAGTCGAAACACCCTATATAGCTTAGAACGTGATTTTAGTTCGCATTATTCTTCGTGTTGCATTCAGTCCTAGTTTTTTCGGATGTCTTTGGATATTGGAGTAATTGAAACGGGCAGCTCATTTTGAACACTCGTATGCGCATATAGCCTTTCTATAATAGTAAAACGCCTTTAGATAGATAATAGCGTCTTGATAGATAAAAGAATAGTTTATACAAATAAAAATATTTTCTAATTCAATTACTAGCTTAACCTCATTTTTTAGATTGCTTTATAAAAACAAATAACTATAGCTTTTGTGATAATAATACTAGCGTGTAACTAAATAAAGGCCGCGTTTCCTACAGAGAAGGGAATCCAAAACACAGTACTTATTAGTAACTAATAGTTCTGGTTTCTCTAAATTTCGCTTTCAACTTGTAAACCCTGTCCAAATTCATTAATCTAATGATGAGCGTTCATAACCGAACTATAGTAATTTTAACGGCGCCGTGAGTGATGGGAGGGGGCGCGAGAGGTTCAGAATTCAATTCCCAGCGAGTCACTGACAAGGGTACGGCTATCTATCAACTTCGGCTAATGGCGCACAACGTGGGGCACGCTAAATGGTTTGAACTTGGCTAAGGGAACTGCCTTTATTTGTTTGTTTAGTTAAAAATATGTTTAGAATAAATTAACAGTGTCATTGACGGTTCAGTGGTTGAAGAAACGGGTTTGATAGCACTAGGATATAAATTTGAATCTGCTATTCTAGGTTGGGTAGTTAAAAATGGAAAGTTTAATTCAAATCTATTAGAATATACATTTTTAGTCTTAACTAGGTTATATAACAAGCTTCTTAATATAACAAGCGTATATAAAAGGGTCCTATTTGTTATAAAACCCAAAAATATTACCTTCAGTAACATGGCTACAAAAAAAGGATTGAAATTGAAACGTTACTGCAAAAAGAGTTAAACATTATAACAACAGTAACTAGTAGGTTGATATCGATTCGCTTCTCACAAATAACAAATCACAATTGAAAAATACCACGGCGGATTACACCTCTATACTTTAACCCTCAAAAACTGAGTTAAAATTGGCGTGAGGCACCGACGGCTGGTCAAATGGACCACGTTTAGATTTACGACCGGTTGCCAGCGACCAGGCCAGCCGAGCGTTAATCTGGGGTCTAATCGACCGGTCGCGGCAAGTTCTGCGAATGTACGAATTGATTTTTTTTTGGTTTGGCGACGGTTAAATATGTTTTTTTGGGGAAACTTGATGTTTTGTTGTTTGATGTTTGTTTTCGATAAGGTTATAATCATTCAGTAGTTGTCTATTAAATATCCTCCAATTTAATAATGACGTATGAGTTGTCTTACAGATTGATTGTACTATAAAGTATAATCTACACTATCTAAGATTTTATTAAAAATTATAATATACCAGCTTCTGCCATTCTCGTACTATATTTTGTAAATTGTCCTTTCAATTGTTTAACCTTTTGAGCACCTGTCTTGTATAAAAGACAAGCGCATTCGTGCTCTCCCTGCCACTGTTATTAGAAGACTTTCATCTATTTGTAACATTAATTACGATTATTTGTTATTACATTACATAAATATTACGATTTGATATTGTCTCCCGGTAGAGTTATACCCTAGAGGGCTTGGAAACGTTGTCTTCTATACAAGACAGTAGTGCTCAAAAGGTTAATAAAGACATCTCTAAATCATCATCATCATCAGCCGGAAGACGTCCACTGTTGAACAAAGGCCTCCTTAGAACGCCACAATGAACGACAGCTTGCCAATTGCATCCAGTTGCCCGCAGTTCTGACGATATCGTCGGAATAAATAGCCTTCACTAAATGACCACTATGACTAATTATCATAATCTTAACCCACTTTAACAACTCAGACATTAACAAGAACTCTAAGCAACATGACAATCGCAGACCTCAAAGATCAAATGACATGGAACATGAAAAATTCCGACCCCGACATAGTCGAGTGAATTTATTTTTATAAATCGTGGCCGGACTGTGTGCCGGACGTAACATCTAATCGATTCCCTTCTGCGGGATTTGAACTCAATAAAACTGTTATTTGTCGGTTTACAGTCGTTTTGTGAGGTCGTTAAGTCGTCGATAGGATTTTTAAGAGTTTAATTTGTTGTGCTACGATCAGGATTGAGGATTGGTCGATTGAAATGCACTGTAGGTATACTACGATTTTAAAACTGTTAACTATACGCTGATGTTGGTACACTTGAATGTAAACTATGTACTAATGTTGGTACACAATTTATGCATGTGGGTATTGTTGTGTCAATCTACCGCCCTCTTTTTAATATGGATAACAATGTGTAGTTTTGTTAGTAATAATTTGAAATGGAATTAAAACCCTTGGGAATGACATAGGCTACTATTCCATACCCAAATTCGAAATAGACACTACCATAATTTTGATAGTTAATTTTAAATTGTGGGATAACATAAGAATAGATTGGCTCTCTCTCTGCAGCTCATCAGCTCTTTATTATTAGTATACTACGATAAAGTTAGTGTCGTTTAACTTCATAGTAGCACACTGATACTTGGAAATGGGACACGCCGTCTTCCAAGTCAAACCACAATTGGCCAGCGTATCTTAAAGGAGCACAATGCTCTCATAATAGCCTTTATAACAGCGCATATTAAAATACTAAAGAGAACGCGAAAAAAAACTGCTTTTTTTGACAAATTTAATTAAAATCCGTCTTCTTAACCTTAGTACAATAGGTCCCACGTTTGGGCGCCATTTAGTTGGCGGCCATTTTCTTTATAATTTTAATTAATAGTCTGTTCTTTGTTGCAGGTACTTGGCTGTTTACTAACAAATGTTCGGTTGTTTAGTTGGTAGATTTGTTTATTAGATTTTAAGTTTATTGTCTTGTAAAAATAGATTTTAATTATTATAAGAATACCTGTTTACTTCAATATTGTTTGTGATGATTATAATCTGTACACTCAATACCTTTCTAGACATTACAAAATAATATTCTACGATATATAAAATTGTTAATATGTTAAAATGATGTACGATAAGTTGTAAATAATATAAGTATGTATTTATAATATATTCGCATAAGGAACTCCCTATAACGCGTAACATGTATTTTTAGGTACCTCATGCTAAAGCAAGAAGAACCAACAATTAAAGAAGCAACCTCAATTTCTGCATTTTAGTTTGTGACAAATCCCCAATTTGCTCACACTTAGGATGCAGAAATTTGTAACCGCCATCTACCGAACTAAAAGGTAACTAAAAGTTACTCGCTACTCGTCAATAGATGTCGCTACTTGTATGTTTATTGTATTGTGTTTTAAATGATTTTAATGTGAAGAAAGAAGGTTCTAGAAGCAAAAAGAATGTGTTGTGGCGTGCCCTTGTCATTCTTCTTGCCCGTGTGCTTAAGACTACTGGACGGAGAACTGATAAGGGCATGCCTAACACTATATCGTCGAGTCAAAGAAGATTATCAAGATATAAAAGAAGAATTGTTTTATCGTGTAAATGTTTTGTGTTTTTAATTCTGCTTTTAAATTTACGTTTTTCATGTGATCACAAGGTTAGGTCTTTAGTTACCTATTAATTGTGTATTATATATAGGCTATAAATTATTTTATTTGGTGAACAAAATAACAATTAATATCAAAAGAATTGTAAGGTTGTTTGGGAGACAAATGAAACGAGTGAGGTTCGAGAATAGACATCTGTATTGTAATAATGAATCCTTATTATATAGCTTATATATATATATATTACAAGTACTTACAACTCCTACATCACAGAACTCTAAAAATCTAATTCCGCAGATTCTGACAATTGACAGACTGTTGACAAAGACGATTTTAAAACCATACGTTTTTAATGCAATATAATTATTTTTCAGAGAATTTTCTAATATAAAACTTCATATCCACGAAATAAATTGCAGTGTTTTATATAAAATGTTATGATTGTATGTGTCCACCAATTACAAAAACTCAGTTAAGTTATAATATAGGTAATATTTAGCTAAGTGTAAGATGGTTGCTAAGTTTTTTTAAGAGTTGTGTTTACCTATAATTGGCATCTATATTAGTTTCCTACGTGTTAAATATTTGTAAGTTACAAAGTGTGATATGGATGCTGTTGGTGTACCTGTTGAAAATAAATAAAATAAACAAATAAATTGGGTAGTTGTTACCACCAATCAATTGTCATTTTTTATGAACTGTCAAAACGCTATTTCTCCATAGATTTTGTATGGCTATAGGAACCTGTGACGTTTCTAATTTGACAACCTAATTGACTTACTATTTAATCATTTCAAAGCAAATAAAAATCGATTTTAACAGTTGATAGCATTGTTTTTAGAGAAATACTGACTTGGAAATATTGATATGTCAACTGCCCATTTGTGTACTATCGTTAAGTTGTAAATAGTTTTACAGTAGGTAACTAGTAATTAAAATGTATAATTATATACCTATGTGTCTCATATCTGTATAACATCAAATATAATAACATTGATCTTACATTGTGTATATGTTCTGAGTGAACAATTATTGGCTTACCTAAAAAAATGGATATTATGTACCATAAACTATACCGTGTAATGTTTTTTTTAATAATAAAGAAATCATTTCAATACTCCGTTGTTATAATTCACAACTCCCTACTTACCTCACCTCCAATAACACATACTCAATATACAAGAATATAAAAATAAACATGTAATTAACTGAAACAAAGATAGATAGATAATATTCTTTATTGTACTCCTAGAAACACAGAATACAGAAAAACCTTATTACTAAAAATAGTGCAAGTGGTGGTCTTATACTATAACATAACATCACGCGTGTATTCCCCGAAGGGGTAGGCAGAGGTGCACATATAGTACAGCCACATTTCGCCGGTTATTTTTTAAGTCCCGATGTATTAGGGGGCGAGCTGACCATCAACCGGGCACAAATCCAGACTCCGTGCTGCTACTGAGAATTACTTAATGGAAAACAAAATAACACTGCCCGACTCGGGATACGCACCCAGGACCACTAGGCCAAAGAGGCACTCTTATAATATTTCAATGTTATACCTAAACATTTGACACAAATATACAGATAGAATAAAACTCTACTGATTACTTAGTGGCTAAAATGATGATAGAACTTGGTGTCAGTGTGCGGGTTCAATTCCCGTACTAAACAAACTGATATCTTAGCTTTTCTTCGCTGATATCGAACTTCCTAGCTTTTGCCCTCGGCTTTGCCCGCGTTAAGTAGCCTATGTCCTTTCTTGGGTCTTAAACTTTCTACATGCCAAATTTCATCAACTTCCGTCCAGCGGTTTAGTCGTAAAGGCGGAACAGACAGACACAGTTATTCTCACATTTATAATATTAGTATGGATATAAAACTAAGTTAGGTTAGTTATATCATTTATAACTCAAGAACGGCTGGACCGTTTGTATTATCTCTGATTAGTACTATTCTTCTTCGCCTCAAATAGCAGAATAAACATTAAAACATAACATCACGCCAGTATTCCCCGAAGGGGTAGGCTGGCACATATAGTACACCCACATTTTGCCAGTTATGTTTCGTTAAGTCCCAATGTGATAGGGGGCGAGCTGACCATCAACCGGGCACAAACTCCGTGCTGCTACTGAGAATTACCTAATGGAAAAACCCAGTAACACTTTGCCCGACCCGAGATTCGAGCCCAGGACCTCGTGCTCAGCAGTCGCGCTAAGCAACCACTAGACCAACGAGGCAGTCTGTAGGCAATAAGAATAAGAAGAATAGTTTATTTGCTTGCAGTAATGGTGTTAACAGAATGTAAAAATAGTCTTACATATATAACAGCGGAATAACAATTAAAATACCGACAAAAAAACACGGATAAAAGGCAGGACGTCTGCCGGGCCTGCTAGTATTCCATTATTTACTATATATTCCGGTTATACTCACGGGTGTATTCGGGAATGCCCGACTAGTTTCGGACTCGACCGGAGCCCTTACTCATGAGCTGGTTACGCGGCAGAGTCACCCGTGAGTATAACCGGAATATATAGTAAATAATATGGATAACACTCACGAAAGTTATTATAATAAAATAGTATTCCATTGATTATGATACCAATAGTCTGATTGTCATGGAATGAGAGCGCTATGTTGTTGTCTAGGTACACCATTCCAAGTGTAGGCCCTGAATAGCTTCGAATTTACAAAGTACGAGCTGCCAATGCCACACACTGCAGATAGCGACGTCTCGCGTCCACAACAGAAAGTCCTGCTTTAAGAGTTCATGGGCACGCCTGAAATGCTAATCAAACCTAAGACTTCTTCTTATCGTATGGTTGATGAACAACCTGGTGTCAGAGTGTAAACCGCCTGTAGGCCTCTGACATGGCGACACACACCGTTGAAATATCTCTCAGGTGTGCCGGTTTCGTCGCGATGTTTTCCTTCACCGTTGTAGCAACTGATAATTAATTTATAATACGCACATGAATTAAACAATTTAATTCTAGATTTTTTGTCAGGTTCGATTCCTAGACTATCTATTACAATTTTTTAAACATCACCCCATATAGTAATTTCTCCTGTATCGTGGGTGCGTTTCACAAACATGAAATATCACATACACAAACTCCCAGACTCGGGACAAACATCTGCGGTTCGCACAAATTTTTTGGCCCTTGCGGGAATCGACCCACAAACCTAGCAGTGCAATCGCTTAGCCACTGCGCCAATTAGGTCCTCAGATATTAATAAGACAGTTTTCTTTCTATTTCTTATCGTCATGAGCCAATAGTCACATGGAATAGGTCACCCCGTGGTGTAGATATTGGTCAGTCAACAAGGATGGTAGCGAGGTTGACCGTCCAGTGACGGACGTACTTAAGTATTCGTGGAGACTATCTTCTTGCAACCCTATGTGAATAAATCAATAAATAATTGATATTTCCAAGTGGGAAAATCCTAATTCTGTTATTGCTTTGTTGCTATAGCAACGAAAATAACCCAAGGTATTCATTTCATGCAATTTAAGTGAAGAGGGTAAATTGATACTTATATTATGTAAGTACCTAAATGTCATCGAAGCGATTGTGTAGGCGCAGTGGTTAAGCGATTGGATTGCTGAGCTAAGGGTTCTGGGATCGAATTCCTGGATGGAACAATGTTTTGTGTGTTCCGCAGATGTTTGTCTCCAGTCTGGGTGTTTGTATATGTGATGTTTTGTGTCTGTGAAACGCACCCACGATACAGGAGGAATTCCTAGTGTGGGGCGAAGTTTTAAAAATAATTATAATAGTAGCGTCCAAATGGTCTGAGAATCATTATCGTCATCATCATCAGTCGGAAGACGTCCACTGTTGAACAAAGGCCTGATCTGAGAATATTTTAGACTTTTTACTATATAAGAAGGCTCTTCTTCTTCTTATCGTATAGTTGATGAACAACCTGGTGTCAGAGTTTAAACCGCCTGTAGGCCTCTGACATGGTGACACACATCGATTAAAAATCTCTCAGGTGTACCGCTTTCTTCACGATGTTTTCCTTCACCGTTTTTGGATAACTAATTTATAGTACGCACATGAATTCGAAAAGTCATTAATGCGTGCCGGGGTTTGAACTTGCGAGCTTTGACTGGGCAGTCCAACGGTCATACCACTCGACTATCAGAGCTATGTCAGAAGTTATCCGGAAGACGCAGCGTTGGCAGGCCTCCCACCAGGTGGACCGACGATATCATCAGAATTGCGAGCAACCGGTGGATGCAATTGGCAAGCTGTCGTTCATTGTGGCGTTCTAAGGGGGAGGCCTTTGTTCAACAGTGGACGTCTTCCGGCTGATGATGATAAAGAAGTTATCCTTCAATTAATGGTTTAAATCATTTAATTTAGCAGTTAATTTGGCTGATTATACATTAATTATCATCATTTCTAATGCATTACACTAGCATGCCTCTGGGCATTTTGTCAATGACATGATCAATTAGCAGGTAAATTGAATTTAATCGTTGCGATTTCATTGAGTTCCAATTAAATTGGATTTGTCCTCAGGGAATAAACACTGATTTAGTTAGCCGTGTGGTGTGACCGTTGCGACTGCCAAGTCAAAGGTCGCAATTTAAAACCGGGGTTTGGTTTTTCCTCACGATGTTTTCCTTCACCGTTTTTAGATAAGTAATTTTAATACGCACATGAATTCAAAAAGACATTGGTGTGTGCCGCGGTTTGAATATCACTGCTGTTAATCACAAAACATAACCTATCTTTGGCAGTCGGCTAAATAGGCATCACAATATTTATCCTCCATCTTAAAAATGAACATAAAAATTTATATCTCCCCACCAAATATACAGAAATGGATATACAATATACAGTGTATACTTAGGCGATGATTTATATATATACAAAAGTGTCGGAGTCGGCGTCAGGGCTGCCTCTAGCGGGCGTTCTCTTGCTCGACAACAATAGACCGTTCGAGCGGACGTCTCTAATTGGTACAGCCCTAGGCTGTTCGAAGTAAACGGATGTATATTTTTCTGAATAACGACTCCGTTGGATGTAAGTAACAAGTTATAATGATTTTAGTTTTCGAGTCTGAATGTATGTATGTATTTCTTAGATATGTTTTTAGTTCACACTAAGTTTTGTAAAATTTCGATTGTTAGTAAGAGTTTTAACTTTTAGTTCTTTCTTTTGGTGAATGGAGGAAAATATATGTTTACTTCGGTATTCTAATATTGGAAATATCACGCCTGTATTCCCTGAAGACGCAGCGTTGGCAGGCCTCCCACCAGATGGGCCGACGATATCGTCAGAATTGCGGGCAACCGGTGGATGGAATTGGCAAGCTGTCGTTCATTGTGGCGTTCTAAGGGGGAGGCCTTTGTTCAACAGTGGACGTCTTCCGGCTGATGATGATGATTCCCTGAAGGGGTAGGCAGAGGTGCATCTATAGTAGTACACTCACATTTCGCCAGTTATTTGTTTTAATGTTACAGGAGGCGAGTTTATTGCCATCAACCGGGAACAAATCCAGACTCCGTGCTGCTACTGAGAATTACCTAATGGAAAAACCCAGTAACACTTTGCCTAACCCGGGATTCGAGCCCAGTATACTCAGCAGTCGCGCTTAGTGACCACTGAATGAGTGAATGAAGATAATGATGTCAACATCTTAGCTAATATCTTTGTGATATAGATGTGAGTTTATATCATCACCATCAGCCGGAACACGTCCACTGTTGAACAAAGGCCTCGTCCTTGGAGTGGGTGGTGCTATTATCCCCACGCTTGGCAAGCGGCTTAGGGATCGCAGTATTGGTGGTGAAGTTACAGAAGACGCTGCTGCCCATCTTCTGGATTTTCCCTTAGTCGCCTTACGACACCCACGGGAGGAAAGGGGGCGGTCAATTCTAGGCCGGATACCACTCGGCAATTGTGAGTTTATATGTATATCATTAATTAACCTGAAGCTCTGCCCACCCTACTATGTAAATAGTAGCGATATGATACAGCTAGTGATGTAGCACTCCACAGTTAAAAGTAATAAAACAGTATAAAAGGCTTTGCACCGGAAAATATACAAATATGCAAACTTTTGGCATTCACTTCATATTAGAGGGCAGGGGTGGGACATCATCGATAGTTTTGTTTTATAAAATATCGATAAAAATGTACGTTTTTGTACTGTTGAGCACCAGAAACTCTCGAACGTAAGTTATTAGGCCTGATTCTCAGTTTAATCAATACCATAGTCTATAGAGAGTTCAAAATTTTTTTTATAGAATTGAATATTATTTAGTAGTAATATCTAGGGTCAGTTCACACAAGGTCATCTCAACCCAAACTAGGCAGAACCTGTATTATGTCAACCAGACAACTGATAAACATACTTATATTTTTCTAAATACATACCATATAGATAAATTACACACACACAGAACAAATGATAATGCTCATCACATGAAGATTTTTCCCAGTTGGAATCGAACTCACGACCTCCGGTTTTAACGGTCAGGGTTTTTTTAACCCACTAGAGGATTCAAACAACATTTTTATTGAATAGAATATTCTTTAATTATTTATATAACAACACGCGCCCCGCGGTGTTACCCGCTACATTTTGGAATAAAAAGTAGCCTTAAAGTAGTGTCAGCTACCTCCATATGAAATTTCATCAAAATCGGTCTAGCTGTTTGAGCGTGAAAGAGTAATAAATATCCTACTATACTTACAAACTTTCGCGTTTATAATATTAGTAGGGATAGCTGAACTGTTTCAGGACAAATTGCAATTTGATTTTTGTTTTAAAAACATTTTATCGACACTGTCCCAACACTAGCCCTCTCATCCACGGGGCGCGTTCGCGAAATATTTTCATTCACTATTTTAAAAATAAAAGTAATATTTTTTACATATTTTTACACTTACCCAGCTATATAAACACTTGGTTTCATTTTAATATTAAGAGTAAAAATATTTTTTTTCAAAGAACCGTAGTATCTTTGAGCAAATACTTCATATATTCCTGTTTCTCTTTGAAGTGTATAGAGGTTAAGCGTAGGCTGAATAGGCTTGAAAATGGATGGGTTTTATGACTCATAGTTATGAATAGGTATGGCTATAGACTCGCCTCCGACATTGGACTAGTAGACTATAATGCAATGTGAATCAATAGATTCTTGTCTCATGATAAAGAATAACAATTCTGCCTATCCCTGTGATGATCTTTTTCTTATCGTATGGTTGATGAACAACCTGGTGTCAGAGTGTAAACCGCCTGTAGGCCTCTGACATGGCGACACACACCGTTGGACAATCTCTCAGGTGTGCCGGTTTCCTCACGATGTGTTCCTTCACCGTTTTTAGCAACTGATAACTAATATGAATTTTGGTGTCAATTTTGCATGTGGCCTAAATCTAAATTGATAAAGGAAATTTGGATAACACACTTGATACTGTAGCTCAGTTAGTTAGAGCTGCGCCACGGTACAGCGAAGTTCTCGGGTTCAAGTCCCGCTCGTGTCCATCAATTTTCAAAATTTCCTTTATCATTTTAAACTGATCAAGAACCAATATCACTACCCAGCCCGAGAATCAAACTCAGGACCAGCAGCAGCTAACTAGTACATCTCCCAGTTAATTATGCCGTTCCCTAAAAACTTAAAACGTATAATTATGTAGGAGTACATAAAATACGCGAAAGCGTTTAGCAGAGAAAGGACGAGTCACTCAAACTGTATTAAGAGACACCTGAGCCGGGCGGGTGGCACTGTTTTAACTAGAGTTAACTAAGCTACGTTTAACGTGCAACGTAACTAGAGTTAACTAATCTACGGTAGTGTAATCTAACTCTTTACTGGTTGGTATTTTTGGGGGCTCACTTGGCAACACGATAACAAAGTACTATTTCAAATATTATATTTTGATTAAATGATTTTGACCTCATCTTTTGTCTTTGAATACTGATAGTAATTGCTTAGGTACCTTTGTTTAACTGTTAACTGGAGTAGCTCTCGTGTGAATTTCAATCACTGCTTAGTCATCTGTCTAGCGCCCTATATAGTGTATGCAAACTCAATTCTTTCAATTCACTATGATGATGAAATGGAATAACACAACCGGAGAGAGAAGCGCCAGTTTAACGGCTTCTCGGTGATTCGAACTCATATTGGATATGTCACATTACTAGCAAAAGCATTCTACTTCGTTTAAGAGACGTGCTAAGTATCGTCCTTGGTGTGTATAATGTCGTATAAAGAAAACCACTCCGATTTGATTTTCTTGTATATAAATAAAATTTCCCGTGATTCTGTAAATATTGAATAATGACATAAACATAAAATACTTTGATGCATAATTTTTAGTTTCTTTTTAACGTAGGTTAGTGTGTAAATAAGTGTAAATAACCTTAAGTACATTCTAAAAGAATCAATAACTTTCTACAACATAGAATCCAATATCAAGTTAACCGAACAGTTAATCTGCCGTTAACCGACCACAGTGCTACCAGCCCACTGAAATGTCGCTACGGGGGTAAGATGGAAAAACTTGCCTGAAGTTTTTGTTGCGATATTTATTTAGGCCATTAATTAAACATACACAGAAGTCCTTGTCTATAACATTGTTGCGTGTAACGGATACTCAGATAACAGGTTAAGCAATTTCACTGAGGCCGGGTTTTGGATGGGTGACCATACACATGGCAATAGTGGCACTAGTGAGTGTTAGCTTATTCTTATAATCCGGCACGTTAGATCTACAGAAACGTTCTGACAGAATTGCGGTCACAGCGGCCTGTCTCAACAAAGACTAGCCAACGCAGGAGATATTATAGTGCACAAGTATGCGCGCAAACACAGGTGCACTCCATATTTCGTCTCTCATATCATCTTCCGAAGCACGGAGGGGTCTCGACATGTGAAAACGGTCACCCATCACAAGTCTGACCGCGGCGAGCACTGCTTAACCTTGTACATCTGCGCGGTAGCTACGGATCTCTCAATACCAGACGTTTCACATTAACAGAGAAATCAGACGTCAGACATAACATCATTCCTGTGTTCCCCGAAGGGGTAGGCAGAGGCGCACATATAGTATACCCACATTTCGCCAGTTATGTTTTTCGGTACCAATGTAATAAGAGGCAAGCCTATTGCCATCAACCGGGCACAAATCCAGACTCCGTGCTGCTACTGAGAATTACCTAATGGAAAAACCCAGTAACACTTTGCTCGACCCATGATTCGAATCAAGGACCTCGTGCTTAGCAGTCGCTAGGCCAACGAGGCAGTCTCGTACATATGTATATGTAGCTACAATGTATGTTTTAAAGCCGTTTTAAAGTCGCAAGACTTTTTTGTTACCTGCGTCACCTGTGTGTGTAATATCATCTCATTTAGCACGACCGCATGCGCGGGCACGTCCCCGACACGCCAGCGGTGTGAGGAGCGGGTTTGATTCCCGGCTTGATTAATTTGTGATTTGTATTTTTACAATGTTTGTCTAGTTTTTGTTAGATATGTTTTGTATTAAGACGCGTGTGTCAAGATTGAATTTGAATTCTATGCATAAACGAAAATTTGTATAATGTATGTGTGTACTGAGATCCTAATAAACAGTTTTTACAAGCTTTTATTTAACTTGCAATGTTTGTATGTACGTTTGTGAATTTGTTTAGGTCAAATCTTGCAAACTAAATTAGAACCACTTCTTAACATCGTATTGAAATGAAACTTTGCATACATATGTTCGGTGACAATACAATATTATGGTACTTTTGAGCTGGTCTGATGATGGAGTCGAAGGTGGTCATAGAAAGACTGTTATGAAATGACGCAACCCCATCGTGTTTGGCCTTGTTTAGTGATCCTTTTTGGTGGTGAAATTACAGAAGACGCTGCTGCCCATCTTCTAGATTTTCCCTTAGTCGCATCTTATGATACCCACGGGAGGAAAGGGGGTGGTCAATTCTAGGCCGAATACCACTCGGCACAAAACATTATTATAAAGTACCTACAACAATCACAACCCTTTCGTTTAAAAGTCGGGTAAATAATATCTACGCGTATCGTTCATTCTTCCATTCATTCATATCTGAGCATTGTGCATTTGAATGAAGGAGCAAGCTATCAAATTGTACGCCGACGTTCGTGCATTCTCAATAATACCCGGATCATGAGCTGTAATACGGGATATGGCGCGGTAGAACTAGGAATCCGGACATTTCGATATTTGTCTAGAAAAAAATGTAACTTCTTTGAAATAAAAGATTTTTTTTATAACATATTTTATCGTACATTTGACTACGCATATCCGCAAGCCTAATGTATTAAGAACGGCCAGCCAATTAAGCGAAGACCTCATAGGCAATGCTTCATAATCATCGGCTGGAAGACGTCCTATAGAACAAAGGCCTCACCCCTAAGGATGTCAATAATCCCCACGCTTGGCAAGCGGCTTGGGGATGGCAGTATTGGTGGCGAAGTTACAGAAGACGCTGCTGCCCATCTTCTGGATTTCCTCTTAGTCACCTCTTACGACACCTTACGGAGTATGCGGAGGTACTATTCTGAGACACTCCATGGGAAAACCACTGCTTAACTGGCACTGAGGAATTTAAATTCTTAATATTAAAATCGTCATATAAATTATAAGCTGTATACTATAAAAAATATGTCAAATCAGGAATTATTTATTTTAAAGTTTATTTTATTTGTAGTCAAAACCATGGTAGGTTATTACGTCGTTGATCTAATTCCGCTTGCCAGCTGAGCATTAGGAGTTTGATTCTTGGGGCTGTCTTCATAGTGTTTTTAATTTTTATTAGGTTGGTAGCACGGAGTCTTGTTTCGAGACCGGTAGGTGGCAATAGGGTCGCCCCTATTACATGGGACATATAACATTGGCAATATGCAGATGTACTAAATTCACTTCTGCCTACCCCTTCGTGGAATATTTACAAATACTTATAATTTATTTAATTCAATTTTAACCACTTTAGATTTTTGTACTCTAGACGTTTTCCATTTTGTCTTAATCCAACAGTTTGCCTGCAACAAGTACATACAAATCCAGTGTTATTGCGCACTGAGTGGCAACTGGCAAGTGGCGGTACCACGGAGTACCTCTGTGGTACTTCATGGAGATGATAATACCACCAAAAGACAGGTAGATATTTTGCTTCTTTGTCTGTGCATGTCAGGATCAAACGTAGCTTAAGCGTTAATTTAATATACCGAAGGGGTAGGTAGGCAGCCGTGCACATATAGTACACCCACATTTCGCCAGTTATGTTTTTAGGTCCCAATGTAATAGGGGGCGAGCCTATTGCAATCAACTGGGCACAAATCCAGACTCCGTGATGCCACTAAGAATTACCTGATGGAAAAACTCAGTAACACTTTGCCCGACCTGGGATTCGAACCCAGAACCTCGTGCTCAGCAGTCGTGATTGTGTGTGTGTGCTGATTTCCGAGCATACTTATGTATTAGTAGCCGAGTGGTATGACTGTTGGACTGCCAAGACAAAGGTTGCAAGTTAAAACCCGGCACCGAATTCATGTGCGTACTATAAATTAGTTATCAGTTGCTAAAAACGTTAAGGGAAAACATCGTGAGGAAACCGGCACACCTGAGAGATTGTTCAACGGTGTGTGTCGCCATGTCAGAGGCCTACAGGCGGTTTAATCTCCAACAGCATTTCATCAACGATAAGAAGACAATTGGAAATTGCCGGGGTTTAAACTTGCGACCTTGGACTTGGCAGTCCAACGGTCATACCACTCGGCTATTAGTACTCAAATTAATTTCTTACCTAAGTAATCAGATCTAAGTTGGCGGAGGCTGTGATCTTATCGCACTAATCTCATTTTAGATGCCGGCCGCATTAACCGAGCCTTAGTAGATGAAGCTTTATATAAAAAATATAAGACTGCCTCGTTGGTCTAGTGTTCGCTAAGCGCGACTGCTGAGCACGAGGTCCTGGGTTCGAATTCCGGGTAAGAAAAGCGTTATTGGGTTTTTCCATTAGGTAATTCTCAGTAGCAGCACGGAGTCTGGATTTGTGCCCGGTTGATGGCAATAGGCTTGCCCCCTATTACATTGGGACCTAAAAACATAGCTGGCGAAATGTGGGTGTACTGTATGTGCACCTTTTGACGGGCCTGTTGGTCTAGTGGTTAGAGACCCTGACTGCTATACCGGAGGTCGTGGGTTCGATTCCCACCCGGGACAAATGTTTGTGTGATGAGCACGATCATTTTTTCGGTGTCTGGGTGTAATTTATCTATAATATGTATGTATTTAGAAATATATAAGTATGTTTATCAGTTGTCTGGTTACCATAACACAAGCTCTGCTTAGCTTGGGATCAGACAACCGTGTGTGAGATGTCCCGGAATATTATTATTATTTATTATTACCTCTGCCTACCCCTTCGGGGAATACAGGCATGGCTCCCACCAGGTGGACCGACGATATCGTCAGAGTTGCTGCAACCGGTGGATGTTAATGGCAAGCTGTCGTTCATTGTGGCGTTCTAAGGGGGTCTGTGGGTTCTTTGTTCAACAGTGGACGTCTTCCGGTAGATAACATTGTATAGATGAATAATATATTAGAATCAAAATATCAGCTCTAGAGTTATCCTTGGTGGTAATAATTTGGGATTAAAATATGCATTTCTAGATATTATGTTTCTTTTCAATTCTAGTGCTTAAGTTGCCTTAGACTTGTGTTAGGTACTATGTTCTTCACGCTGTGTGGGCGCGGGGTAAGCTGAGTAGGAGGCATCTTGTAAGATGTAGCGGGTAGATTCAAAATTAAATATAACGGTGGATTTGGTTACTAAGAATTATTAGTTTTAAATAACTGGAACTTTGAATAAATTACATGAATCAGTATGTAACTAATTTCTCGATTAGAAAATAATATAAAGGTCTCGTTGGTGAAGTGGTCACTAAACGCGACCGCTGAGGGCCTAGGTTCGAATATATGCCGGGTCGGAAAAGTGTAACTGGATTTTTCCATTAGGTAATTCTCAGTAGCAGCACGGAGTCTGGATTTACGCATGAAATGGCAAGTTGTCGTTCATTGTGGCGTTCTAAGGGGAGGCCTTTGTTCAACAGTGGACGTCTTCCGGCTGATGATGATGATGGCAATAAGCTCACTCTCTATTACATGGTGGCTAATGCCTACCTATTCAGGGAATAGAGGCGTAATGTTTTGTGTATTAAGAATGCAGTTACTAGAACAAAAAAGGTAACAATAACTCTAAGTAAACTAAATATTTTTAATCAATCAACCACCTTTGTGATGGGTGAAAAATGGGATTTTTATTTGGAAAGTACTTATGACTTTTTTTTAGATTCGTGTAAAATAGACTAATTGTATTTTTTCTCATCGTTTATTTTTGGTTAAAATGTAAAAAAAATAATAATACATACTCCAATAACTAAAGCTTAAGACAGTGCCATCTATGTGCAACTGCTTGAACTTTTAGTAACTAACGCCATCTATTATATATAATTAGAACTATTATAAACATTTGCATTCATTTACAATTCATTAACTTGAGATAACTTACAAAAAATAATATAGTCAATAATGGCTTTTATTAAACTAAATAATGGTTATGTTCAAATAAAGGTTACACATTGTTATAAAGCTATCTCAATATTTTGTGTAAGCGCCATCTGTTATGAGTATCTTGAACTTCTAAAAGCGTTAGTTAGCTTACATAAAACATTATGACTTCGATAGTCTACATAGTGTTTCTGACTTATACTCCTGATTATAGATGGCGCCACATGTAAATTTGATGACTTGATTGGCGCAGTGGCTAAGCGAATGGACTGCTGCGTTAGGGGTTGCGGGTTCGATTCCCGCACGAAGCAAAACTTTGTACGACCGCAGGTTTTTATTACTAGTCTTTCCGTGCTTTAAGTGTTAGTAAGGGGGCTTGTCAGAAATTCAGCTTCTGACTATCCTTCACGACTGTTCCATCAACATCATCATCATCCACAGTCTTCAATATCCCACTGCTGGGTATGAGCCTCCCCTAATGCCATCCGCCGCGGTTCTGAGCCAATCTTGTCCAAGCACGCCTCGCAAATTTTTTACAAGCTTTTATTTAACTTGCAAAGTTTGTCTGTATGTGAGTTTGTTTAGGTCAAATCTTGCAATCTAAAATAGAACCACTTCTTGATATCCTATTGAAATGAAATTTCGCATACATATGTAGGATGGCGACAATACAATATTAAGGTACTTTTGAGCTGGTCTGATGATGGAGTCGAAGGTCATAGGAACACTGTAACGAAATGACGCAACCCCCATCGTGTTTGGGCTTGTTTAATTCGTCTTTACAAGTACTTTGAGCCTAGCTGATTTAAAAGCTTGGATTTAAAAATATTTTTTTGATTTACCTAACTTATTTATATCGTCGACCTATCTCGAACGATATACTAAAGCCAGCCGGGGCTGTCCGAGACATTTTCCAGAACATCAGATATGTACATAACATCACGCCTGTATTCCCCGAAGGGGTAGGCAGAGGTGCACATATAGTACACCCACATTTCGCCAGTTATGTTTTAGGTCCCAATGTAATAGGGGGCGAGCCTATTGCCATCAACCGGGCACATATCCAGACTCCGTGCTGCTACTGAGAATTACCTAATGGAAAAACCCAGTAACACTTTGCCCGACCCGGGATTCGAACCCAGGACCTCGTGCTCAGCAGTCGCGCTTAGCAACCACTAGACCAACGAGGCTGTCTGGCATGTCACAGACATCAGATATGTAATTTAATTAAAAACTAAACAGGTTATCAATGTACCGGAGACGGTGTCGCTAAGCGATATTCTAGTATTACTAGCTAGGGTTGTCGCCTTATTTTGATGAAAAGGTAGACAAAGACAAAAAAAAACTATTTAAAATTTTAGGGACCTATTTTTACCTTAGGCAATACAGTGTTTATTTTATAAAATAACTAGCTTTTACCCGCGGCTTCGCCTACGTTAAGTAGCCATGTCCTTTCTCGGGTCTTAAACTTTCTACATGCCAAATTTCATCAAAATCCGTCCAGCGGTTTAGTCATCAAGGCGTAACAGACAGACAGAGTTACTTTCAAATAATATTAGTATAGATTAATAGCGCTGAGTGTAGCAATACTTTGTAGGTAACGAAAGTAAAGACAGGCTATTCATATACATAACATACATAACATCACGCCTGTATTCCCCGAAGGGGTAGGCAGAGGTGCACATATAGTACACCCACATTTCGCCAGTTATGTTTTAGGTCCCAATGTAATAGGGGGCGTGCTTATTGGCATCAACCGGGCACATATCCAGACTCCGTGCTGCTACTGAGAATTACCTAATGGAAAAACCCAGTAACACTTTGCCCGACCCGGGATTCGAACCCTCGTGCTCAGCAGTCACGCTTAGCGACCACTAGACCAACGAGGCAGTCTGACTGACTGAGCCAGACAGGCTATACCTACTATATTTTGGAACAGGTAGCAACCCTAGTACTTAATTGTTTTAATTAAAATGTGACAATTAGCACTTAGATGAGATATGAACACTTCAATATATTAGGATTTGCTGTCACAACTTACCGTTGTATTTCTATTAAACTTGTTCTCGAGACAAATTAATATTTGTGGTGAGTATAATGATTTTCGCCGTGTGGTATCCGGCTTAGAATGGACCACCCCCTCTCCTCCCGTGGGTGTCGTAAGAGGCGACTAAGGGAAAAATCCAGTAGATGGGCAGCAGCGTCTTCTGTAACTTAACCACCAATACTGCGATCCCCAAGCCGCTTGCCAAGCGTGGGGATTATGGCAAATCCCCCCCTAAGGGGGAGGCCTTTGTTCAGCAGTGGACGTCTTCCGGCTGATGATGATGATGATGATAATGATATTTCAAAACAGTATAGATATGTTAGTGTCTAGCTCATGGGTGCCGACAGGGGGCTGTAAGGGGGTGCACTTGTACCCCATGACATGCAGGAAAATGCATAGATTTTTTATTCTTATTAATTTTGTTTGAAATGCACCTTTCGTCCCCTTCTATCCATGTGCATTATCCATTTTGTGCCCGGATGATGGCAATAGGCTCGCCCCCTATTACATTGGGACCGAAAAACATAACTGGCGAATTGTGGGTGTACTATATGTGCACCTCTGCCTACCAGTTCGGGGAATACAGGCGTGATGTTATGCTATCCATGATCTTTTTGTGTTTGACGAAGCCAACCCTAGTACTTAATTGTTTTAATTAAAATGTGACAATTAGCACTTAGATGAGATATGAACACTTCAATATATTAGGATTTGCTGTCACAACTTACCGTTGTATTTCTATTAAACTTGTTCTCGAGACAAATTAATATTTGTGGTGAGTATAATGATTTTCGCCGTGTGGTATCCGGCTTAGAATGGACCACCCCCTCTCCTCCCGTGGGTGTCGTAAGAGGCGACTAAGGGAAAAATCCAGTAGATGGGCAGCAGCGTCTTCTGTAACTTAACCACCAATACTGCGATCCCCAAGCCGCTTGCCAAGCGTGGGGATTATGGCAAATCCCCCCCTAAGGGGGAGGCCTTTGTTCAGCAGTGGACGTCTTCCGGCTGATGATGATGATGATGATAATGATATTTCAAAACAGTATAGATATGTTAGTGTCTAGCTCATGGGTGCCGACAGGGGGCTGTAAGGGGGTGCACTTGTACCCCATGACATGCAGGAAAATGCATAGATTTTTTATTCTTATTAATTTTGTTTGAAATGCACCTTTCGTCCCCTTCTATCCATGTGCATTATCCATTTTGTGCCCGGATGATGGCAATAGGCTCGCCCCCTATTACATTGGGACCGAAAAACATAACTGGCGAATTGTGGGTGTACTATATGTGCACCTCTGCCTACCAGTTCGGGGAATACAGGCGTGATGTTATGCTATCCATGATCTTTTTGTGTTTGACGAAGCCAATGCCAGTCAATTTATTCTACATTTTGTATTAGTTGTGTATGTAGTTACTAATGGAAATGCACTTTATGCACCCCCTTGAAAGAAACCCTGGCGACGCCCATGGTCTTGCTCAAAAATATTTGGTAACACTAGGACATTTTTGATCTAGCCTAAATGACGCTAGACATGCGCGCGCAAGTATATCGGGTGTACTCTACAAACACTTTTCAGATTTTAGCAGTCAGGTTTTTTATTTTGGTTATGTTATGTTTTACTTTTGTATTTTATATGACTTTTTTGTATCTATTTTACATGTTGCCATGCTAGGCTTAAATCTAAATTGATAAAGGAAACTTGAAAAATGGACACGAGCTGGACTCGAACCCGCGACTTTCGCCGTACCGCTGTTCGATGGATGCGAGCAGTGACACGGTGGCTCAGTTGGCAGAGCGGCGCCACGGTGCGGCGAAAGTCGCGGGTTCGAGTCCCGCTCGTGTCCATCATTTTTCAAGTTACCTTTATCAATTTACTTTTGTTATATCTTTCACGTCTTTGTCAAGGTGTATATTTATGTATGTGAGCAGTTCGATAAATTTTTCTCGTTCATCTTGTTAGCGTGACGTATCTATACTTTGTATCATATTATTATCACTGAGTGAGTAGTACTTTATTTACAGTTACCAAACTCCCAGTTATCCAACACTTAAACCTGTTTCCACTAACCGAATTGGATTAACCTGTAGTTTGATTTAACTTGACAGTACTAGTTAATCTTTTTGGTTAGTTTTTCGGTAGGAAAAGATTCGTTGGTTTATAGTTCCAGTCGTAGATGAACACGCGGTTCTAGGTTCGATTTCCGGGTCAAGATAATGTTATTATTCTTTTCTATTACGTAAAACTCAATAGCAACACCGAATCTAAATCTATGCCCGGGTAGGTTAATGACAATAGGCTCGCCCCCTATTAGATGGGACCCATACCTTATCTGCCAAAACCTGACTGGCGCAGTGGCTACACAATTAAACTGCTGCGCTAGGAGTTGCGGGTTCGATTCGAACACGGGACAAAAAAGTGTGATCCGCAGATGTTTGTCCCGGGTCTGGGTGTTTGTGTATGCGATTATCTGTCATGTTTGTGAAACGCACCCACGATACAGGACAATATTATACGTGAGTGGCGATGTTTAGAAAAATATGTGTTGCTTTTTACCGACATCAAAAAAGGGACGTTCTGTATTATACACCTCACCCTACCCCTCCAGGCTAATGTTATGTTATTAAAACGAAATCTACGCCAACGTGAATTTATAACAGTACACCCACAAGCAAAACCGGACGTGTATGTATACACACTCGACATCCACTCTTAACAGCGGCTGTACTCCCGTGCATTGCCCCTAGACGAGATGTTTGTCTGTTTGCTTTATGGCCTAATATTTAACTGTAAGAGTACAGAGGAATCATTGACTTTATGGTATACTAGCTGCGCCCCGCGGTACCCGCTACATATTTTCGGGATAAAAAGTAGCCTATGTGTTAATCTAGGGTGTCAGCTACCTCCATATGAAATTTCATTAAAATCCATTCAGTAGTTTTTACGTGAAAGAGTAACAAACATCCATACATACTTACAAACTTTCGCGTTTATAATATTAGTAGGGATGACTCTAGTCTATGGGTTTATGGTGAAATTGATGACTTTACTATAATAGTTTACTTCGACAGTCTCTACCTAGATTATGGTTTATTTTAATAATCTTCTTCTTCTTATCGTATGGTTGATGAACAACCTGGTGTCAGAGTATAAACCGCCTGTAGGCCTCTGACATGGCGACACACACCGTTGAAACATCTCTCAGGTGTGCCGGTTTCCTCACGATGTTTTCCTTCACCGTTTTTAGCCACTGATAACTAATTTATAGTACGCACATGAATTCGAAAATATATTCGTAATTTTTCTTCTTTATGAGCCAAGAGCCACATGGAATAGGTCACGCCGTGGTGTAGAGATTGGTCAGTCAACAAGGATGGTAGCGAGGTTGACCGTCCAGTGACGGTCGTACTAAAGTATCGTCATTCGTGAAGGCTCTCTGCTTACACCCCAATTTCCTAAATCATCCAAGTTTAAAATTTATTCTCCTTTACCCTACTGCTCCAGTAACCAAACACATAACTCTTCTTTACGTGCGCAGTCGGTTAAATTCTTATTTAAAGTTAACAAACTAATATATCAATGATACTGCCTTAGAATTTCAAATGGATGCCCATTATGTACAAATAAAACAAGTATTTTATGTACATTATCGTGCTCGGGTATTGAACTTGGGATTAAATTCTGCCTCGTTGGTCTAGTGGTTGCTAAGCGCGACTGTTAAGCACGAGGTCCTGGTTTCAAATCCTGGGTCGGGCAAAGTGTTACTGAGTTTTTCCATTAGGTAATTCTCAGTAGCACCACGACGCCTGGATTTGTGCCCGGATGATAGCAATAAGCTCGCCCCCTATTACCTTAGACCGAAAAACATAACTGGCGAAATGTGGGTGTACTATATTTGCACCTCTGCCTACCCCTTCGGGGAATACAGGCGTGATGTTATGTTATATTATGTGTAAATTCCATAAAATAACTATGTACGGTACACAAACTTTTAATGGCTATCCATTACTATACGCATTGTACATAAGTACTTAAACCAACTTATGTATACACATTTTTTTACATACGACATTTAGCTAACTCAAGAACTCGCCCCATTATAATCCGATCATTGACCAGCAATGTAAATATTAATTATTACACGCCAGGGCTCTGACCTGTGTTAATATTTACTGCTTAATACATTACTCATAGAGGCATGCGTTAGGTAGGTAATTTATCAAGATATTGGCAACCTGTTCTGTGATAAACAGTAATAATACAACATCTCGCCTGTATTCTAAGTACACTGGTACGTAGGTATAGTAAATACATTTCGCCAGTTAGGTTTTGGTCCCAATGTACCTAATAGGAGGCGAGCCTATTGCCATCAACCGGGCACAAATACAGCCTCCGTGATGCTACTGAGAATTACCTAATATCATATCTATGGCATATTGACTGCCTCGTTGGTCTAGTGGTTGCTAAGCGCGACTGCTGAGCACGAGGTCCTGGGTTCGAATCCCGGGTCGGGCAGTGTTACTGGGTTTTTTCAGGTTATTCTCAGTGGCAGCACGGAGACTGGATTTGTGCCCGGTTGGTGGTAATAGGCTCGCTCCCTATTACATTGGGACCTAAAAACATAATTGACGAAATGTGGGTGTACTGTATGTGCACCTCTGCCTACCCCTTCGGGGAATACAGGCGTGATGTTATGTTATATCTATGGCATACACATGTGCAAGTCTGATTAATATTATTTTCTGTTTTTAATACGTCACTCTTCACCTGGAATTTCTCCGGTATCGTGGGTGTGCTTTTCCACATACACTAGGAACAAAGTCCTGTAGATCGCACAAAACATTGTCCCGTGCGATAATCGATCCCTCTACCCTTAGCGCAGCAGTCCAACCGCTTAGCCACTGCGCTAATCAGGTCGTCCATATATGTATGACTTGTAGGGTACCTAAGAAGCTGGCGGTATTGTCAATTACCATTGGCATTCAACGTGATCAAATCGGTCCAGCCATTCTCGAGTATTAGCGAGACTAACGAACAGCAATCCATATTTATATATAAGAGAAGTAGAAGATTAAGAAATACGTATATGTGTGTAAGAAAAAGCTACAAACCAGAAAATTCGACATCGACGCGAAAAAAAGATCATCATCAGCTTTAAATGACCCACTGCTGGGCATAAGCCTCCTCCCCTAAACCCCACTGCTTCCTGTTTTGGGCCTGCATCCAGGTCTTGCCCTGTACAGCAACAACATCATCAGTCCACCTTGCTGGAGGTCAGCCAGGGGCTCTACAGGATTCAGGAAAAAAAGATAGTTCTCAAAAAATAGTGAGGAAATCAAAAAGTAATGCACTCGTCATGTGTGTGCATGCTGTGTTTTTCTTTCACTCATGATCATGCACTTGTGGATAAAATAACATGCACAGGTGTTGGTATTTAGACATGGTTTGTTAATATAGTTCCAGTGGGAGCTACGCTATGAAAGCTACCATGAGCTATTGTTGAAGAGTTTAGCTATTTCAGGTAAATATGTCAAGGCCTTTGTTCAACAGTGGACGTCTTCCGGCTAATGATGATGATGTCAAGAGGTATCCGGCCTAGAATTGACCCCCTTTCCTCCCGTGGGTGTCGTAAGAGGCGACTAAGGGATAATCCAGAAGATGGGCAGCAGCGTCTTCTGTAACTTCACCACCAATACTGGGATCCCCAAGCCGCTTGTTAACCGTGGAGATTATGGCAATTTAAGCGGCAGGCCTTTGTACAACAGTCGACATCTTCCGGCTAATGATGATGATTTATGTCAAAAAACATCACGCCTGTATACCCCGAAGGGGTAGGTAGAGGTGCACATATAGTACACCCACATTTCGCCGGTTATGTTTTTAGGTCCCAATGTAATAGGGGGCGAGCCTATTGCCACCAACAGGGCACAAATCCAGACTCTGTGCTGCCACTGGGAATTACCTAATGGAAAAACCCAGTAACACTTTGCCCGACCCTTGGGACCTTTGGGATTCTAACCCAGGACCTCGTGCTCAGCAGTCGCGCTTAACAACCACTAGACCAACGAGGCAGTCAATTATTATTAATGTAATATACTTAGTATAGGTAGATTGATAAAGCTTTTTAAAGCTTCCGAAGGCTGCTTATAGCTTCATCATCAACCTGAAGACGTCCAGTGATGAACAAAGGTCTCCCCCTTAGATGGTGGGGAGGGGCTGCCATAATCCCCACGCTCGGCAAGCGGCTTGGGGATCGCAGTATTGGTGGTGAAGTTACAGAAGACGCTGCTGCCCATCTTCTGGATTTTCCTTTAGTCGCCTCTTACGACACCCATAGGAAAAGGGGTGGTCAATTCTAGGCCGGATACCTCTCGGCACAATGCTTATAGCTATTCATAGCATATCTCTTGGTGTAGCGGTGGTGGCGTGTCGCAATCACAGCGTCTCCGTGTAGCGGTAACCCATCCTGTATATAACCGCGCACGTTGCATAACCGCATCACTTCCGTACACACTGCGCCGGATCGCACACGTATGTATTTTTTCAATTTTTTTGGGAACACGGTGGAGGAGAGCTAGGTTTTTATTTTTTTGTGTTTTTTTTACTGTTTTGATTTTTTTTTCTTGTTTTTTTAGGGTTTAACGTTTTGTTAAATAATGTTTCATAATTTGGATCATTACTATTATCTATGCATATTCTAAATATTATAATTTGTATTATTTTTAAAACTAGCCCACATACAATTTAATTGTAAAATTAGGCCGGGTGTTACCACAATAAAAATTTTTTTTCAAAAAATACTAAAAATATTGCTATTGCTATCATCGCTCCAAAAGCGTCGCTAAAATTACTTAAAAAACGTGAACAAAACCGCACTTTTCGTTATAATAGGGCGTTAATATACGTATTTGGAATGTCCATGAGTTCTGTGGTTTAGTAACTATGAACTAATGACTGCCTCGTTGGTCTAGTGGTCGCTAGTGGTAGGCACGGAGTCTGGATTTGTGCCCGGTTGATGCTCTACATGCTATATCATAAATACTAAGCGTGTTAGTAGTGTGAAATATGTAAAGGAAAAATCCATAAACCCAGGACTCGAACCCGGGACCTCATGTTCAGCAGTCGCAATCTTTTAACCAACAAGGCTGGAAATTGACAATATCAAGTTAAACTTGCACTTGGCTGTATTTTTAATTACATAATTAGTTTTTTTTCATTTTATTATTTATAAACGCGGATCATACCGGCAGTAACTAAACCCCGAATTAAGTCTATTGACATCTCTAATGAAAAGGAAAAATCCACAAACCCAGGATTCGAATCCGGGACTCTCTATTCTTTGACATGCAAGACAGTGACGGGTATAATTTAGACCATGTTTTTTTTTTTTTTCTTTAAGTAAATACGAGGGTGATGTTTTTTAAGTCGTTAATTAAAATACAATATATTTTTTGTGTTTTTTAAAAACATTTATCAGAAAAATTTACTAAATTATTTTATTTATTTACTTTAAATAGAACGGCCTAAACCAATTACACTATCTGCACAAAAGAAAAAAACATAATAAGGAAAAAAGAAACAAAACATTAAGAAATATTAAGTACATATATAATTATAACATAACATAACTATAATATAACGTACAAAGCCTCGGTGGTCTAGTGGTAGCCAAGCGCGACTGCTGAGCACAGATCCTAGGTTCGAATCCCGGGTCGAGCAAAGTGTTACTGGGATTTTCCGTTAGGTATTTCTCAGTAGCAGCGCGGAATCTGGATGTGTGTCCGGTTGATGGCAATAGGCTCGCCCCCTATTACATTGGGACCGAAAAACATAATTAGGGAAATGTGGGTATACTATCTGCGCACTTCTGCCTACCCCTTCGGGGAATACAGGCGTGATGTTATGTTGTTCATAACGTATGTAGGTACAGGCAAGTTCTTGGGCACATTATTATCAAATATATAAATAATGTCAAAACCCCTCCTGTGCTTCGGAAGGCACGTAAAGCCTTTGTCCCTGCTTTTTAACCGACTTTAAAATAAGGAGGAGGTTTTCAATTCGTCGAAACCTTTTATTTTTCAAGCAAATTGGAATTCTAAGCCTAATCCCGACATTTATTAACTGATTCTGTCAAATAAGTACTTAAGAGAATGCTCCCGTAATATACATATAAAATAATAATAATACACATCACTCAAAGAATTAGATATACACAAATCATCCTACATTTCTTTACAAAAATCTGTAATTATTGACACATGTTCCATAGTAAGACGATTCCACAACTCAAACAACTACATCTATAGGCAACAAAGCGACCCAGCAATGCTGAAATTCCACAAGGATACTAAACACATAATAATAGTAATGCTCGCGTAATTTAAGCATAGGATTTGGAACCAATTTCCACTTATTGTAAAGAGAAGTGAACAAAATATGACTTTTTACAAGCTTTTAATTAACTTGCAATGTTTGTATGTATGTGAGTTTGTTTAGGTCAAATCTTGCAATCTAGAACCACTTTTTGACATCCGATTGAAATGAAATTTTGCAGATTTAAAATTTGGTGACAATACAATATTATGGTACCTACCTTTGATTTCAAAGTTTGTATTTTTTTTTTTTAAATATTAACTTATCAATTTTCAGTTCATGTTTTTTGATGTTTTTAATATTTTTTTATGTGTGTTGCTTGTTGTTTTGTATTTTATGAAAATAATCATTTTTTATTTTTCTTTCAAACTCTTCAGCTATAGCATAGATATTAAATTTATGTGTGTTTGTGGGTAAAATCTGCTGCATCATTGTTATTGTGAAACTCACCTATATCAAATCCCGCTGTATATTGAGTTATCCATCTTCGATTCACGAACGTGTTACATACCAACTAAAAGTTCAGTTAGCTATAAAACTTAATAGATTTCTGAATTCTATAGTATTGTCTGCAAATGTTTTACTGCAGTTAGAGAACTGTTAGTTAGCCCAGAAGTAAGCTTTTGTTCTGTAACCGTTATTAGCGAAAATAACTTAGATTTTAGTTTGACTTTATGTGAAGTATGTCGAGGGTGTATCTCTCAGTTATCTACTATATATACCAGTTATACTCACGGGTGTATTCGGGAATGCCCGACTAGTTTCGGACTCTAACGGAGCCCTTATTCATGAGCAGGTGACGCGGCGGGGTCGCGAGCCGAACTCAAATCTCTCAGCTGTTCTAATATCTCAGGTTTTTTAAGTTATCCTCTGGGATACAGCCGAATTTTGGAAATATCGGAAACTATCAGGTTTTTTCGAATTTCAATAAAGTAGATTTTTCCGATTACTACATAACAACATTTAACTTTATTCACACAAACACTCAGTGAGATCATAGCCATAATTGAAAGTAGCGGTATTGAGTGTGTAGTTATATTGGGAGATTTTAATGCCAACCCCGGCTCGCGATTTTTTAGTGAACTTATCTCTGTGTGTAATGAGCAGACGTGGTTTTGCGCCGACTATGAGATTCTGCCTAAGGATACGCATACGTTTGTTTGTCAGGCTAGCGGCTCGCGGCGTTGGCTAGATCATTGTTTGATAACAAGTGCAGCCAAAGACTTGGTGACTAATGCATCAGTCTCATATGGGGTGTACCAGTCTGATCATTATCCTGTTTTGTTTGAATGTAACCTGACTAAAGTCAATCAGAAGTTTTCAGCTCAAAATTCTTTTAGTAATAAAGTACGCTGGGGTGAAAGAAGTAGTGAACAAATTAATAATTATTATAAGTATAGCAATGATAAATTAAAATTTATAGATTTCCCTAGTCAATGTATAGAGTGTTCTCATAAAATATGTAATAATGAAGACCATTTTAAATTAATAGATAAATTGTATCTTGATATTGTATCGACCCTCCAAGAGAGTGCCGTGTACACATATGTCGGCAGTGATTTCATCAGGCGGTACAAATATATCACAGGTTGGAACAAATTTGTCAGCGGCGCTCACAGGGAGGCTCGTACACATTATCAGACTTGGCTTTTGCATGGTTCACCTACACAGGGGACTATATATCAGAAAATGCGTGATACACGAAGAATATTTAAGACTAAATTAAAATTTGTACAAAACAATCAACAACAGATTAAATTAGATATTTTGGCAAAAAGTCATACTAAAAAAGATTTTTCTAAATTTTGGAAATCAACAAATAAGTTAAAGGCCAAGCCGAGTCTCCCTGCGAGTGTGGCGGGTTTGAGTGAACCTAAAGACATCGCCAACCTTTTTCAAAATCATTTTAGAGTTCAGTCTCTCTTGCAAACAGGGCGGCGGGTGTCCGATGGAGGGGGGTGTTCGGGTTCTGGTGAACTTGCCATAATGTTTACAGCTAAACAGGTTGCGGCCATTATAAAAAGAATGACAAGAGGTAAGTCGCCAGGCCACGACGGCCTCAGCATCGAGCACCTAAAGCATGCTGGGCTACATCTGCATAGGGTTCTCGCTTTACTTTTTAATTTGTGCCTCAGTCATCATTATTTACCGCAGGACCTTATGCACACGGTGGTAGTGCCGATTATTAAGGACAGGACGGGGGACGCCTCTGACGTGTCCAATTACAGGCCTATTTCGTTGGCCACGATAGTCGCCAAGATCCTGGACAGTTTGCTTGATAAACAGTTGGCTAAACACATTGAACTCCATGATGCGCAATTTGGTTTCAAACCCGGTCTATCTACGGAGAGTGCCATTCTGTGCCTTAAGCAAACTGTCCAATACTATACTGCCCGAAAAACACCTGTTTTTGCTTGTTTTTTGGACCTGTCAAAGGCGTTTGACCTTGTGTCCTATGACGTGCTGTGGGATAAATTGCAGAGCGATACGGAACTACCGAATGAAGTAACATCCTTGTTTCGTTACTGGTACGATAACCAGAGAAATTGTGTTAGATGGGCGGAGGCTCATTCGGATGTGTACCGGCTGGAGTGCGGGGTGAGGCAGGGGGGGTTGAGCTCACCCCGCCTCTTCAACTTGTACATAAACCGGCTGATCAGTGAGCTCAGCAGTACCAGAGTTGGATGTCATATTGATGACATCTGTATGAATAATATTAGTTATGCAGATGATATGGTGCTGCTGAGCCCATCGATCGGCGCTTTGAGGACACTTGTTGCGATCTGTGAGTCCTTTGCAGTGGCCCATGGGCTCAAGTACAATGTCAAAAAGAGCGAACTTATGATGTTTAAAGCGAGTGCGTTTAATTATTCTGATGTCCCCAGTGTGTCACTCTGTGGCGCTCCCTTAGCCTGGGTTACGAAGTTCAAGTACTTGGGTCACTGGGTCACTGATGACCTCAAGGATAACACAGATATAGAGAGGGAACGCAGGTCGCTGGCTGTTCGATGTAATATGCTGGTTCGAAGATTTGCACGTTGTACTAATGAAGTCAAAATAACTCTTTTTAAAGCCTTCTGCCAGTCTTTTTACACGTGCAGTCTTTGGACCAGTTTTACGCAGAGAGCATACAGTGATCTGCGTGTCCAATATAATAATGCGTTCAGGATACTGTTGGGGCGGGCGTGGCGTTGTAGTGCGTCCGGTATGTTTGCGGAGGCGCACACAGACGATTTTTACGCCATAATAAGAAAAAGGGCCGCCTCCATGAATGGCCGGCTGCGCGCCGCCACCAACGGTCTCCTGAACGTGTTTTCAGATCGGTGGGACTCCCCTCTGCTGCGCCACTGGGTGAGGATCCACACAAATTATCGATTTTAATTATGTATTACTAACACTAGTCTTTAAGTTATTTTGTATACTAACACTATGGACACATGTCTGAAATAAATTATTTGAATTGAATTGAATTGAATTGAATAACATCACGCCTGTATTCTCCGAATGGGTAGGCAGAGGTGCACATATAGTACACCCACATTTCGCCAGTTATGTTTTTAGGTCCCAATGTAATAGGGGGCGAGCCTATTGCCATCAACCGGGCACAAATCCAGACTCCGTGCTGTTACTGATATTTTCAATCATAAATAGTTTATGATTAATGTTGATTTCAATATATAATCAGTAATATAAAAACTGGTTCTCCGAACGGTAAAGTTGTTAATAACTACATACCAACGTACTCTATACTTTCATACTGTTAATTCTGACGCAAGCGCAGTAACTGGTCACCCGTTAGATGTTAAACGTTGTATTTAAATCTTCAGCCGTTGTACGGATAAGCTGATAACTCGCTTCCGTTCAGAGTCTTAAGAAGTAAGAATAATGTGGGTCTGAGAATCTAATCGTATGGTTGATGAACAACCTGGTGTCGGAGTGTAAACCGCCTGTAGGCCTCTGATATGGCGACACACACCGTTGGAAAATCTCTCAGGTGTGCCGGTTTCCTAACGATGTTTTCCTTCAATGTTTTTAACCGACTTCAAAAAAAGGAGGAGGTTCTCAATTCGACTGTATTTTTTTTTTTTGTTTGTTACCTCATAACTTTCGCTTGGGTAAACCAATTTTGATGATTTTCTATTTATTTGAAAGCTGGTGCCTCCCGTTTGGTCCCATTGCAATTTGATTAAGATCCGATCAGTACTTTTTCAGTCATCTATACATATAATAAAATCGTAACGAAGTCAAAACTGTACATTGAAGATATTTGAAAAAAAATAAGTGCAATGGGATGTCTGAACGCTTCTGAAGCCAAAAATATAATTTTTAGAATTTTTGTCTGTTTGTCTGTTTGTCTGTTTGTCTGTATGTATGTGTTAGATTAACGTAAAAACTACTGAATAGAATCCGCTGAAAGTTTGCAAATATATTCTTTAGGGGCCGGCGCGTCGGTATGCTTAATATCATCACGGCATTTGCAAAGAGGGCTGAGCAATATTGCATTATGTCTTTGTTTTGTCTAATGTTTGCCGTAGAATGATAAAAAGACGAAACCAATAGTTGCATTATGCAGATTACTTACAGGTGAACTTCTGAAGTAGAAATCATCACGCTATATCCACAAGGAACTGAGCAGTGAATCATGACATGTATAGAAACGTCTATTTTAAACATATTGCTATGTGTCATCGTAGCGTGGCGCTTTAACGATCGCCCTACGAGTTATGCATAGTGAGATCGATTCTTGCCGAAGGTTTTTCTTTTTGCGTTAGCTTTAATTTCTTTTTGCATGTTTTTTGACTTAAATATCAATAAAAAGACAATTATAATATATATTTTAACATAATATTATTACCAACAATTTCCAGTAAATTATAGTTCTAAATTTTTATATTTTTTCTACATTAGTAAGTTTGTAAATTCACCATTTCAAATAAGTGATGTCCAAACAATTCTGAAGCCAAAAGCAGTCGCTTCACGTTGACAACAGATAGGTTGTTCCATACTCACCTGTGCTTTCTAGGACGTTTGAAACACACATCAATGTTGAATCGTGTTCCAGCGTCGAGTCAATTAAATACATTTGCAAATACGTAAACAAGGGTAGTGACCAGGCAACGTTCGCTTTGCAAAGCACTGATCGGGATGAAGTGACCAAGTACCAGTCTGGTCGCTACATTAGTACTTCAGAGGCAGTATGGCGAATGCTGGCGTTCTCTATACAAGATCGGCATCCAGAGGTCATGAATTCATGGACGTCCATTTTGAGAATGGCCAGCGTATTTTTTTTCGACCCCGCCAATGTATTAGAGCGATTGGAAAATCCCCGCCAAACAACACTCTTGGCATTTTTAAATTGATTAAGGGAAACTTGAAAAATGATGGACACCAGCGGGACTCAAACCCGCGACAGTCGCCGTACCGTGGCGCCGCTCTGCCAACTGAGCCACCGTGTCACTGCTCGCATCCATCAAATTTCAAGTTCCCTTTTAGTATTTACGTCTTGAGGGTGACGTTAGGTATTATCTGTTGGAATCTACGATTACCAATTCAGTGTTGTACCTTTACAGCTACAAACCACTAAACCGATAATACCAACCCAAATTTATATGACTTTTGGTATTTTTTATGCATGTTGCCATGCTAGGCTTAAATTTTAAATTGATTAAGGGAAACTTGAAAAATGATGGACACGAGCGGGACTCGAACCCGCGACAGTCGCCATACCGTGGTGCCGCTCTGCCAACTGAGCCTCCGTGTCACTGCTCGCATCCATCAAATTTCAAGTTCCCTTTTAGTATTTACGTCTTAAGGGTGACGTCAGGTATTATCTACGATTCCAACAGACGACTCTTGGCATTTTTACGTCTCTGTGAAGTTGATTTTTTTGCAAAGTCACTTACGTATGATGAGGTGCCGTCGTACTATACATACTACAAGCAAAGAGGTGTATTTAATCGACATCGACGTGGTCGTATTGTCGAAGGGTTTCCGGGAATCTTTATGGACACTGCATTGGGAAGGATTTACACTGTGCATACAAATAATGCCGAGTGCTATTATTTGCGGCTATTGCTTCACATCGTATAGGGGCCAACGTCATTTGCATTCTTAAGGACAGTTGATGGTATGGAGTATCCGACATTTCGTGCAGCCTGCGTAGCACGAAATCTTCTTGACGGTGACCAACACTGGGACAACACTCTCCTGGAGGCTAGCGTTAGTGATAGCCCAAGTCGCCTATGACATTTGTTTGCCGTCATGTTGGTATTCTGCGGTATTGCAAACCCGGTTTTGTTGCGGGAAAAATATTGGCGTCATCTCTCTGAGGATATTTCATGGGCTTTAAGATATATATACATACTATTGAAGGAGACATCGGAGAAACTGATGAACGCATTTTGAACCACTGTCTCAGTTCTCATCAAGACGTAGTCATTGCCATCGGGGGCAATCCACTGTTGGAATACGGTTTACCGGCTCCGCAACCATTCAATAATCAAGAACGTGGAAACAGGAAGTATGTCGCCGAAACAAATTATGACCAAGACGCAATGACCACCATCGTGAATGACTACGTCACTAAATTTACCTCAGAGCAAGCACAGATTTACAATATTGTCCTTGAAAGCGTTGGGCTTGGCCAGGGTAAAATGTTTTTCTTGGATGCTCCTGGTGGAACAGGGAAAACATTTATTACCACTGGCATTCTTGCAGAGGTTAGGAAACAAATAACGGTGGCAAAATTGTCTTCCGGAATTACTACCTCTCTCTCCCTTAGATGACAAAATATAAGCGCTCGCCATACTCTAGATACACATCAATTCGAAGCAATAAAACGTTTGTTCTTGGAGAGTTACGCAATAGTTTTAAGAGAAATTTGCCGAAATGTAGTCATAATTATAGTAAAAATGTACAATACCACATAGTGAAAGTTTTAGACAGAACTAAGCAGGAACAACAATCATGTGATGGATCGGCACATTCCTGTTCGTCGGTGATTTTAGAGAAATATTTTCTGACTTAAATGCTCTGTAAAAACTTTCATTATATATTTCACTTTATACACTGGATATACATAAATATCAATAAATAGTAATATTTAGACGGGGTATATAGAATTCTGCTCATTATTTCACGTTCTTGGATAAGTTGGTAAAGATATGATTTAATAGTGTGATTCCCGCGTTCGGCAAGATATTTGCTTATTCAAACAACATAATATTTTTAATTTTATTGGTTTATATGTTTTAACTCTCTAGCAGAAAGTGGACTGTAGGCAACCATCGTCAAGTTAAAGGTCTGTGATCCACCTCAAAGTTATCCTTTTGTAGATAATCATCATAGACATAAATTTTCATTAGCCGGGCACAAATTTAAAGTCGGTACTGCCACCGAGAATTAGTGGAAAAACCAATCACTCTTTCCGACCTGGTAAACAAACACACGGAATTCCCGCTCAGGAGTCGCATTTTACGAACACTAGACCAATAAGGCAGTCAAATAAGTTCCACACAATTATCAAAGTATTTTTGTTGCTGGGGAAATCCTCATGGACTTCCTCCACCATGAGCGGACGGAGGGTTATGCCGGTCTCTTATACTAACTTGGTCGCGCTCACCACGTAGGTACGGCCTACGTGCCTTATGTCCCTTAAAACCGCCTTTTCTGTTTGAGCATCGAACTGCCCAAGTTCGTCGCCCACAGGCCCAACCTATGGGTGACGGACATGAGCAGTTCGTTTAAATTTCAATACAAGCGTTTGGCGCATTTTGGCAAACAAACTATCACCATTAGCACACGCAGAGGTAGACTTAATTAAGGCCTAGAAACCAGCTGATTTTTACACGGATTACTGTATGACGGTCGCTTCTGAGTTACCAGTCTACACTCTCTGTAAATGTTGTCTGCTGAAGACAAAACTACAACCGTAGTTCAGAGAAATGCATGCTGTCAATGTAGTACATAGATACAGTAAAATAAAGATACATTTAAAAATTGAAATTCCTTATAAGCCAACAAATCGTGTCAATAACTTTCCTGTTAGTCACTCAATATTTACCGATCATACAAAATCGGTATAAAAAGTAAACTAGCCCCATCTTAATTTGAAATATACCTTTATCATTAAAATACTACGTATATTCCATTCGGTAAGTAATTTGTAGTGTTTTCCACTTACTTACAAAATCTGATTATAGTCTACTGGTGTTTTTACCTGAAATTCACGCGGACGAAGTCGCGGGCAACAGCTAGTTCTTAATAATGCTGTTTTTTCTCACGTTCTCTAATACATTTTTCTATGATTGTTCTCCGATTTCTGTGGTTTTTTTTACTTTTTAGTGCTTTTTAATTTGTTGTGAAATAGTTTTGTTTTGAAGTCGGTTTTTTTTTGTTAAAATTTTTGAAATTATTAGCAACTGATAACTAATTTGTCGTCTTTAGTTGAAAAGATATTTTTGCGTGTTGGGGTTTGACTTGGCAGTCCAACGGTCATACCAGCTATAGCCAATGATACAATTTTGTATTGCCATCATTGATATATAACATGATATAACATCACGCCTTATATACCTCTAAGAGGTAGGCAAGAGTGTGTAGTACACCCACATCGCTACTTCTGTTATAGGTCCCAATGTAATAGGGGGCGAGCTGGCCATTAGGGTTCAGAGCAAGACTCCGTGCTGCTATTAAGAATTATCTAATGGAAAAATCCAATGTCTAACTACACTACCCGACCCGGGATTCGAACTTAACGTCGTGTTTAACAGTCTTAGCTACTTTCCTACTAGACTAACAAGGCTGTCGTTTCTTCTAGGAAAATCACGGTAATACTTTTCACGCATGCGCATGCGGTGGCTCTAATAATTCCACATGATCACGTGTCTTGAACCGGTTTATGAGGTTGATGGCCTTAGATATCGGCTCTAACTGTTGGCCCTTAAAAGCCCTATTGCATTTTACGAGTATTTATGGTGGCCAGGTTGACGGTGTTCCGAGGTTTGGAATGTATATGCATAGATGTAGAACTTATAACTTGCGTAGGCGTTTACAGTTAGACAAACCCAAATTATAGGTGGCTAACGCACAACTCAGTCGATTTGAGGTTAAGCCGTGTTCAGCGGTCAGTCTTGTGATGGGTGACCGTTTTTATATCGAGGCCTCCGTGTTTCCGTCCACGTTGAGCCGTTGGTCCTGCGCCTGATCTCTCTCCGGCCATGTCGGCCTACCCATCGGACTATGAGAGTGAGGGAATAGGGAGTGCACCTGTGTTTGTACTTATGCTGTACTCTACTGACCGAATCTCGGTCATAGCGACCTGTCTCAGAGTCTAGCCAACTACGCAGGAGATATTATAGTGCACAAGTATGCGCGCAGACACAGGTGCACTCGCTAAATGCTATACAAGCTGATAAAGTTTGTTTTATTTTATCCAGAGAGTGATGTAGAGTTGAAAAGTGGTAGAAGCACTGTATACTATACTTAACAAGATTTTAAAATGCATAGACTAAAATACCTAAAGAATAATAACATACTACGAATCCCTACTAATATTATAAACGCGAAAGTTTGTAAGTATGGATGGATGTTTGTTACTCTTTCACGTAAAAACTACTGAATGGATTTTAATGAGATTTCATATGGAGGTAGCTGACACCCGGGATTAACACATAGGCTACTTTTTATCCCGAAAAAATGTAGCGGGTAACACCGCGGGGCGCAGCTAGTATGTCATACTTACAATATTATAATACATATAGTGTTATTATATACCTACATAAACTAGAAATAGATCAAAGTTGAAGTTTTTCTGCCAAGTTCTTCTTATTAAGATATGCTCGGATTTTCTTATGAATACCGACAGTTAGCCATCTTGAATTTCGACAGGAAGGTTCCACAGAAGAATAGACATGTATTAAATATATATTCTACGACCTGATTAGCGCAGTGGCTAAGCGATTGGACTGCTGCGCTAAGGGTTGCGGGTCCGATTTCCGCACGGGGCAAAACTGTGCGCGAACCAGAGATGTTTGTCCCGAGTCTGGGTGTTTGTGTATGTGATATTTCATGTTTGTGAAACGCACCCACGATACAGGAGAAATTCCTAGTGGGGTGACGTTTTTAAATATATATACCTTTTAATATAACTTAACATTGCGACGTTAAAAATCCGGCTGTCTTTTTAAACGGTACTTAATGTAGATTATAATTAAGAGTTCCGTTGTATAATGCATTTTTATTGACTGTAAAATATATATCGGATTACGATTGCAAACTAATTTGAATCAGGTTTCAATTAATTTATTACGGTGAGATATAACTGTTTTATTTGGAGTCGGGCTTTGTTAATTAAAGATAATCAGAGATGTTATCACAAGTCTGTATTAACTTTTAACTTTTTATTTTTGTTTATATAGTTTTTATTGACTGCCTCGTTGGTCTAGTGGTCGCTAAGCGCGACTGCTGAGCACGAGGTTCTAGGTTCGAATCCCGGGTCGGGCTGTGTTATTGGGTTTTTCCATTAGGTAATTCTCAGTAGCAGCACGGAGTCTGGATTTGTGCCCGGTTGATGGCATTAGGCTCGCCCCCTATTACATTGGAACCTAAAACATAACTGGCGAATGTGGGTGTACTATATGTGCACCTCTGCCTACCCCTTCGGGGAATACAGGCGTGATGTTATGATATGTTATGTTGAACGTGTATTTTGTTTGTTACAGTTGTCAAAAGATGGCGCTCCACAGGCTTCTCCGGTTAATGCTGATATGTGTCGTCGTACGATACTCCGGCGCATCCATCGCCGATGGGATCAACTATAGAAGTAAGTTTATTGTAGCGACATCTACACGTCGAAGGACGAGTGACGTTGCAAATCCTGCATCGCGCTAGCGAAGTCACATTTGCTAGCTATATACACAGCCGCACCGAGTTGCACCAGGCACACCACCGCCTGGTTGGAAGATAATAATAAATTTCTTTATTTTCGCATCACAATGAATACCTTAGTACTAAACATGTAGAGTGACAGATATAAACGTAAAATTGTGAGAGACTGGTGCCCATGGTAGGTTTAATAAAACCTGTATTACAGGTCACCAGGTCTCCCCCTGGTGCTAGCATTCAGACCAACATGACAATTTTTGATAATATTCCCTTTTCGTTGGAGGAACTCCACATCCCTTCCTCCACAAGATGTTTAATAAAAGAAGCGATAACAGAATCTTTTATTACCGTTCTGTTTCGATGTGATGAAAAAGTTTCTTTTTTTATTTTGTATTTAATATAGAAATAAGAAACAATTGGTCAATTATTTACCTAAATCTTAGAATACTGATAATTACTTAACATAACATCACGCCCGTATTCCCCAAAGGAAGGCAGAGGTGCACATTGATATTACACCTACATTTCGCCAGTTATGTGTTGAAATGTAAAAGGGTTTGTAGCGGTTGAAGGCTATACGCTCGCTCTATAGCCGTCAACCGGTTGACACCGAGCCTCAAATCAAATATATATTTATGAAATATAGATTAGTACATACAATTAAAAAAAGACTCGTGATGCCCTAATGAAAAAAAAACAACACTTTTCCGACCTAGGATTCCAACCTAGGACCTCAAATCAAGCTACAGTCACGCTTACCGACCAACGAGGCAGTCTAGAACTTTCTACATAACATTATATGTTAAACTGATACAATTACAACCACTGCCAGTTACTGCAGTTTAACTGCTAATTTGAAACTCTCCTTACAGCCGCCCGCCAGTCCACTGGCGGTATATTTACCGTGGGGAACGGAGAACAGTGCCAGGGTAACGACAGGACCAGCGGAGGCGTGTGTCTCTCCAGGAACCAGTGTAACACCCAGGGGGGGAAGGCTATCGGGTTCTGCGGAGTCTTCGCCACGTGCTGCTCCTGTAAGTACTTATTCATCATCAGCCGGAAGACGTCCACTGTTGAACAAAGGCCTCCTTTAGAACGCCACAATGAACGACAACTTGCTATTAGTATCCACCGGTTCCAGCATATCTGACGATATCGTCCGTCCATCTGTTCGTTATATAATTCATCAGCAGAAAGACGTCTACTGTTAAACAAAGACCTCCCCCTTAGGTAAAGGGAGGGGAAGTCCATAATCTCCATGCTTGGCAAACGACTTGGGGGTCGCAATATTGGTGGTGAAGTTACAAAAGACGCTGCTGCCCATCTTCTGGATTTTCCCTTAGTCGCCTTACGACACCTATAGGAGAAAGGGGTGGTCAATTCTAGGCCGGTTACCACTTAGTATTATTATTTCAGCCATGATCGTCCCACTGCAGGGCAAAGGCCTCCCTTTTCTTCCTCCATTACTCTTGGTACCACTTAGTATATAATTATGAATGTATAAATCTTTGCCTTTCCAGTGAACGCCTGCGACATTCGCACAAACACGAAGGTGGCGGTATTCATCAACCCCCCCCTGAACAGAGAGTCGTCGGGCCTGGAGTGTTCCTACAACGTGGAGATTAACAACAACAACGTCTGCCAGATGAGGATCGACTTCGAGACGTTTAACCTGGCTCCTCCCACAACGGTAAATTGAATCCTACGAGTATTATAGATAAGAGTTCGAGAGAATAGATGTATATGTTACTCTGTCACGCAGAACTCGGAAATAACAAGACAAAGATTTTTTATTGGGTTTTTTTACATCATTCCATGAAATTGAAATTCGATGGATGCGAGCAGTGACACGGTGGTTCAATTGGCAGAGCGGCGCCACGGTACGGCGACTGTCGCGGGTTGGAGTCCCGCTCGTGTCCATCATTTATCAAGTTCCTCTCTTTAAAATCATTCCATGGTTTATGACTACGCTGTTATATCCAGGTGGAAGCCGTGGAGAACGTGACGCAGCGTCCAGGTTACATCTGCAGGAACGACATCTTCCAGGTCACTAATCTTCAAGCTAACTCCGACTTCTTGCCGCCTCTGTGTGGAGACAACAATGGACAACACAGTAAGTTATATAGAAGGGTTGTTGACACCGTTCACCAATTCCAAGACTTTTAACTAGTACATATACGGCGTAGTTATTACATAAATATAGAACATAACATCACGCCTGTATTCCCCGAAGGCGTAGGCTGAAGTGCATATATAATAAACACACATTTCGTCAGTTATGTTATAGGTTCCAAATTTCCAATGGGCGAGCCTATTGCCATCAACCGGGCACGAATCCAGACTCCGTCCTGCTATTGAGGATTACCCAATGATAAAACCGAATAACTATGTGCCCGATCCAGAATTGGAACCCAGGAGCTCATGATCAGCTCAGCAGTCGCGTTTACCGACCACTAGACCAACATAGCAGGCAACGAGGCATAGTTGCTCTTCGTTTTGTCTCTCCATCGTACTTCACAAGCGAATAATCTCTTTCTTTCAGTGTACGTCCGCGTAAACGCTTCGACTAACAGCAGAGCAATTCGCATCAACTTCAAAATAGCCGACCGTAACACCCAGCCGAACTTGCCCCAAGCCACCTGGAAGATCAAGGTTACACAGCTAGAGTGCTTCAACACTCTTGGGTAAGTTGTAATAAGTTAATATAACATCACGCCTGTATTGAATGAAGGGGCAGAGGTGCACAGATAGGTATTTTGCCAGTTAGGGCCCAATGTAATGGGGGCAAGTCTTCCACCATCAACCGGGTACAAATCCAGACTCCGTGCTGCACTTGCCCGCCCGGGGGTTTGATGAATAGCAATTGAATATAATGATAAATGTGTGGGGGTGATATTATGTTTTGACTATGTTATCGATTATATATGTCAAACCTGTATAGTTTTCATTCTATTCGATTTACGACGGTTACGAACCTTTGGCCAGCAGACGCGTTTAGCGACCACTACACCGACAAGGCAGTCTTAGTCTGAGATGTTGCAATACGTCCCAAATCTCGGAGAAATGCATGATCCTATTGGCAATTGTCATAATTAAGGGTGTCCAGTGTGTCGGTTTCCTATTGAAAATTAATCTTATGTACTCTTGTTTTAGTAAATTCCGCGACGGAATCTTCGAGGCCCTCACTTCCTCGCTGCCATCCACCCCCTTCGTGTCCACGGCTGACAGGGACGAGTACCTGATCGGTGAGTTCCTCGATCTTAAACCTAAAAGATGCTATGAGAAGCACATAATGAAGCAAACTTTCTTAGCCTGTTTTTTTTAGTCAGAAAACTAATAATTGATGTTTTTCGCGGTCTTCAATTTTAATGGCTCCTGCGGCTTTCCATGAACTCTTAAAACACAACAGTTTCCGATGCAGAAGCGAGACACCTCCGCCTTATGTGCAAGCTTCTCGTTTTCTCAACGCAAAATGTCTAAAAAAGGGGGCATACATACATACATAAAGTCACGCCTGTTTCCCTGAGGGGCAGGCAGAGACCACGGATTTCCATTTGCTACGATCCTGGCATACTTCTTTTGCTTCATTCACACGCATCACATTCCTCATACACGCTTTTCGAAACGAAGGCAAATATCCCTTATCCGGGACTAATGAGTATATATACTAGGCTGGTGTTTAACCGACCCGTGTTTTTAGCACCCCCTGGCTGCCTGCAGTACTACCCTGAACGGGCGGGAGCCTTCGAGTCGTTCAACTACAACCGCGGGGCCGGGCCTTATATTGCCAGCCTAAAATATGCCACCTGCTTTAAGAGGACGCCTGATGTATGCGGTATCAAGTAAGTCAAATCTTATTATATGGTTGATGAACTGACCTGGTGAATTTAACGCCTGGACTTGGCTTTAAAACACACTGTCGAAGGGTTTCTCAGGTGTGCCCGTTTCCTCACGATGTTTTCCTTCACCGTTTTTAGCGAATGATAACTAATTAATAATACAACTACTAAGGACACTAACTAAGGACAACAAACAGCAGTATATTAGGGTTTACAGTTGAAGTACTCAATTGCTAGAATTATAAATATACTACCCACAACGCTATCCGCAGATTACAATACTGAATAGCTGTTAATAAAGACATATTTATACTACATAGATATTTGTAACTCTAAACTATTAAACTTACGAATTATTGATAAAACTAATACATAGTCAGACGTAATGATAAATATATTAGTTATGCTCATGTGATCCTTTAATGAATTCGAGGACTTATAGTGAAATATCACAAGCATTTATTATATCGAAGAACGCGAGATGTCCTTGAAAAAAACGCTCTCTCACTCCATCGAAAACTTTATACAAAAAGAAAATATACACGTAATTTTTTTTCTCAGGTTTACAGCAGCCAGCTTCGATTTGGCGTACCGTGATGATCAGAACCTAAACCTGGACACCGACTGCCAGGTGAACCCCGTGACCCGAGGGGCATCGCAGTCAGAAGACTACCTGTTCATCCCTGAGGCAGAAACAGCTGATGGCCTGAGAGGATCCAAGTTCTGCGGCACTAGTGCTTCTAACCAGATTATTGCATGTAAGTTGCGTTTGGTATTTTTGTAGACCACCTTGGTCGAAGGTAAAGATGTCAAGTTACGTGATGACAGCCCACAACAACACCCGCCCGTCACCACTTCCCAGTGCTTTAGCTGGGGAGAAGGAACAGCGCAATGAACCCAGAAGAACAATGGTCTTTTATGACCATCTTTAAGTTCAATCAAAAATAGGGTGTTTTGAGTTTGAAGTGTCTGTCTGGCTTCGTAGTATGATTGGACCGATTATGGTGCGGTTTTTAGTTTCAAAGCTCGCGTGTTAGAGATGGTTCTTACTCGTAAGTATAGTTTACTCTTAAATTGAATTCCAACCCGGATTGGAATTATAATGTAACGTACTCTACATAACGCTGGCGCGAAATGATTTCATTATTATGTGTCCATTGGGAGGAACTAACTGAGATCAAAAGATTGGTAGCATATTTTTTTTTTTTCAGAAACAATCAGGTTTCTATTATATCCTTATATCAATATTTTTTTTGCATTGGCCTTGTATTAAAATTGATATTAAATTGAAGAGTAGGCCATCTATTTAGCGTTTGATAATTAATAGTGATTTTTTTGTGTCGGAGGTAACTTAATTATTTTTTACAGCCACTCCGCCTGGACCTCTCTTCGTATACTTCCACAGTGACAATTTGGTGACAGATGACATACCGGAATCCGGTTTTAGATTTAATTACAACGTACTCAATAACTGTTTTAATAAGTCATAAAATAAATGAAAAATTGAAAAATAAAATTATGTATAAGGAAACTTTTGATATTTTACGAAAATAAGAGTCTTATATTAGTATTGTAATTATTGACTGCTTTAGTAAGTTATATTTAGTAGAATTAATATCTGTACTTAATAATTGGGTAGTTGACAACACCAATCAATTGACATACTTTTGCAGCTGTCAAAATGTTATTTGTCCATAGATTTTGTATGGCTATAGGAAATTGTGACGTCACTATTTCGCAAACTCAATTGACTGTCCATTGATTTTGAAGCAAATAATGTTTTTACAGTTAATAGAAATTTATAGTGTCTTGGAATTATTGGTTAATGATGTCAAGTACCCAGTTGTACCAGCCATATTTTTTTACACAAGTTTTATTTTCCGATTTTGTTTTCATTTTAAGGTTATGAGGTTTGAATACTCAATAAATAATTTAAATAAACATCTCCTAATTGTAGCAACAGTTAGTGAGATCTTTTCAAACATTTTCATTGCTGTACTAAAATAACAGAGTTAGTTCCACAAGTTGCCGCTTGGAGCGCTGATGTTGGCCGTTAAATGACAGCTGTCATAGACGTTCAACCAATCAGAGCGCAGGATTTTTTTTATTGTTGTTTTAGAGTTGTCAGCAATGAATAATGTTGATTATTTTATTTTTATTGCATTTATTTAGCGTTGTTTTTAGCGAAATGCATTTATTAAATTAACAAGGGCATTTATTTGCATATAGACAATAAATATTTAAAATAAAATTTTGTTTTTCATTTATTCCTTAGTACATACATTATAAAGTCACGCCTATTTCCAAGAGGGGTAGGCAGAGACCACGGAATTCCATTTGCTACGATCCTGACATACTTCTTTCATACTCCATTTTTACGACTAGCTGACCCGGGGAACTTCGTACCACCTTCTCACTGTTAAAACCCTGGACTTGTGTGTTACATTCTTTATTGATAGATATCGATTCATTCTTTAATAATCTTAAGGCTTAACCCACATTGGGCATGCGCGTTTCTCGAAACTTTGCCTCGTTCACAGGCTTGAAAAACGCGCAATGTGGGGTAGGCCTAACGTGTGGTTAGTCTCATTTCAGTATTACTAAGGGGTATAGTAATGCCCAGTCGGTGTTGTGGTCATATAGGACTATAGCTACCGTGTAGCTTCTGGATCGACACGGTGGCTCAGTTGTTTAGAGCAGCGCCACGGCACGGCGAAGGTCGCGGGTTCAAGTCCCGCTCGTGTTCAACATTTTTAAAATATCCGTTATCAATTTAGAATGGATAAGTAGATAAAATAAAACTAATTCTGTATCTGTATATATAATTATAATTTACTTAATATAAAAACATTCAGTACAAAAATATATATACTTTTTAATCAATTTTATAACAGATATTCACATTACCCAGTCATTGTAGACATTGATTAGCCAATCCTGAGATTGTCCGAAGATTTTTATAGAAAAAATCATTTTTTTTTTAATTGTATGACTATTTATATGTATATATAATAATTATACTTTATTATATCCTAAAATAGATAACTAACTTTTAATTATATATTATCTACATTTTATTCAAATTATTATTAATTTCATGACTATTATATTAAATTAGAATTATCAATTTAACATCGTATTAAAAAAAATGTTAAAAAACTTTTGTTTGTCTCTTTCATTAACAGACAAAATACGAGTGAATGAATGAGATAGCACATAACTCACTAATTTCAACATTACTTCAATATATATTTTTTAAATTTCTTCTTATATAACTTAGTTATATAACCAAGATCAATTCTATTATGAATATTATGGTTGTTTATCTATAAGGTTATAGCAGACATATCAAACCAAAAAGCGATCGCCACCGTATCAACTCGAGCCATATTCTTTGTATGAAACTTCCTGCAAACCTAATCGGAATCGTAACGTAATCGCCTCGGGCCCGGCGAGTAAGCGCAGCGTCGCCGTAGCGTACTCGTATCGGAGCTGATCCGCTTTGGTTACGTGCTTACGTAAGGTTGACGCCTGTTTGACGGCGAGGCGGAAGGCAATACGGTAACGATCCGTTTCCGATTTGATGTGTGCTAAGACCATTGTTTTCATTCTACTCGCATGTTATGATACAAGATAATTTGGGCGTACAGTCAACAAATGTAAAAAACATAACATCACGCCTGTATTCCCCGAAGGGGTAGGCAGAGGTGCACATATAGTACACCCACATTTCGCCAGTTAGGTTTTTAGGTCCCAATGTGATAGGGGGCGAGCCTATTGCCAACAACCGGGCACAAACCCAGACTCCGTGCTGCTATTAAGAATTACCTAATGGAAAAACCCAGTAACACTTTGCCCGACCCGGGATTCGAACCCAGGACCTCGTGCTCAGCAGTAGCGCTTAGCAACCACTAGATATTTATGTTTTATTAATTATAAAAGTTTATAAACAGATTTCAATAGTTATTATATTATTTACAATGTGGTACCGATGGCCTGTGAAATGAAAAATGAAATGACATATTTAATGTATATTAAAGCAACTAGCTTTCTACATTTACTAGTCGCGCCCCGCGGTGTTACCCGCTATTATTCGAGATAAAGAGCCTGTGTTAATCTAGGGTGTCAGCTACCTGCACACGGATTTGTTCTAGCAGTTTTAGTGTGTAGAAGTAACAAATATGGATATAGGAATCTGTGACGTCACTAGTTCGCAAACTCGACTTACTATGTATTTATTTCAAAGAAAATGAACATCGCCTCGCATGTGTAGAGTATGAAAAACATCGTGAGGAAATCGGCACACCTGAGAGATTGTTCAACGGTGTGTGTCGTCATGTCAGAGGCCTACAGGCGGTTTACACTCTGACACCAGGTTGTTCATCAACCATACGGTAAGAAGATCGGAAGTATTGTCTTGGAATTGTTGGTTCCTAATTCTCTTAGTATTGTTGGAGCGGATTTTTTGGAAGGATTTCTTTAACTTGTATTTATGTAGATATAATGTTAGATCACCGTGGCGATCAAAATTAAATGGAAGTCATACTTAAACTACAATTTAATTAAAAATTGTAATAGCAGAGTAGATTCAATTAGTTAATTAATATTTTTAATTATTATCCTTCCTACTAATTGATAGATAGATGTATGTTTATATAGGGGTAGGTTCTCGAGTGGCAACCACGAACCGGAAGACGCAGCGTTGGCAGGCTTCCCACCAGATGGACCGACGATATCGTCAGAGTTGCTGCAACCGATGGATGATAATGGCAAGCTGTCGTTCCTTGTGGCGTTCTAAGGGGGAGGCTTTTGTTCAACAGTGGACGTCGTCCAACTGATGATGATAAGGGTAGAGTTTTCAGTTTAATGGTCCTTGAATTACAATTTGATAAAGTTGTCAACCACGCTCCCCCTGCACCCCCGCCAACCCCTAGCCAAGTGGCAAGGCAAATGAATAGAAATCGAATCACACTTTACACTATAAAGGCGAAAGTTTGTGAGTGTGTTTGTATGTTTGTTACCTCTTCACGCTCAAACAGCTAGACAGATTTTAATAAAATTTCATATGGAGGTAGCTGACACCCTAGATTAACATAGGCTATATAAGTTACGATGATAGCTATATTTTAGAAATTTAATGGGGTAAAACCGCGGGGCACTTTTAGTATATTTTTAAATGAAATTGTAATTATTATTTGGAGATTTTATATCTTAAAGCTTAAACCACATTTATTGATGTGATAATAATATATTTCGATACAAGCAGTCTTATTTACAACTTAAAATAACTTAATAATTATTATATTTATGTACTTAATTAAATTAATATTTTTTACATTCGATTTGTGTATAATATATATTTTTATTATTATTATAATTTATTATACCTCACAAAAGCTTTTTAATAAATTAATAATTATTATTCATAAATGCAATTCTTTCACATTTTTTGTCTAATAGTATGCACCTTTTTTATATTGTAATATAAAATGCTTTATCAAGCTATAATTTAACCGACTTCAAAAGAGAGGTTTTTATCTCAAGCATATCAAAAAGTATTTGAAAATTACATTTCATTTAATTCGGTATACAATTATAATGGTCCCTTATTCATTAACAAAATAAGCAGCAAGATTCACCTCTATTTTCAAAGTCGGTATTTTACAATTCAACCCACTTTTCAAACTGAACCCACAAGTTTTTCAACTCGACCCCATAATTTAAGAATTCAACCCTTAGGGGATTGCTTGAGCACCTATTTTCACAGGATAAAGTTTAGGCCAACGATACTCACAAATACTAGGTCCTATAGAAGGGGGGACCCCTGCTTACTGTGTAGGTAGATAGGGGGATGCCTTTAGTTCCGTATATCGCTTCAGGCGCGTTCTCGTATTCCACGTCGTAGTATATTCCGTTTTGGTTCTGAAAAGAATTCTTTTATTAAATAGGGTTGAGTTTGAAAAATATGAAATGGCATTTTTTTATATAATTATGTAAGTTTGTGTAGATCAAATCTTGCAATCTAAATTAGAACCACTTTTTTACATCCGATTGAAATGAAATTTTGCATACTTAAATAGGTTTAGTGACAATAAAATATTATACTACTTTTGATTTAAAAACATGTTTTAAAAATGTATTTTTCATATTAACTTATATCAATAAAAAAATAAGAAATCTAAGCTTTATATTATATTATAACTTAAAGGCGGGGTATTTGTAATATCTTGTATGTGGGTACTTACATGCATGCTCCTTGCGCGGGACTTGGGGCGGGGCACCAGCAGGTCAGCTCGCTCCTGCACGTGGGAGGAGGCCTCCGAGCTGGTCGACTCTGTCGCCATGTGGTTGGTATAGCCTGTGGCCGACATTACTGGTACTGTTACTACCCCTCAGGGACACAGGCATGACTTTATGTGGGTATGTTAACAAGTATGTCTTAAAAGACCATGTTTGAAAACACTTGGAACTTCTAAAAGACCATATAGTAGACCAAAAGACCACTTACCATATAAGTTGTGATGTGAAGCTGCGGTGTTGGCTCTCGAAGCTACTGTGTTCAGGGTCCCATTATGAAGCCCACCATGCATGCCCATCCTAGAACATAAGACTTAGATAATACGGTATTTTTTAATCAAAAGACCACGGTCTTCTCCCATCAAAAGACTACGGTCTTCTCCCATCAAAAGACCACGGTCTTCTCCCATCAAAAGACCACGGTCTTCTCCCATGAAAAGACCACGGTCTTCTCCCATCAAAAGACCACGGTCTTCTCCCATCAAAAAACCACGGTCTTCTCCCATCAAAAGACCAAGGTCTACTAAGCGTTTTATTAAGTATTAGTCGTTATAACTTTCTGCGCTTGTTCTCATAATAATAAACTTTGATATATAGAAGTCAAATCTTACACTTCTCAGCGCGCAATATATGCTTAATAAGGTAAATAGTTTGACAATATTTTCCGCCTAAACGGCTTGACTGATTCTGATGTTATTTACTAATAAACGTCAGTTTTACTCACGTGTGTATTACAGAATGCCTGAATAGTTTCCAACTCGAACAGAGCTGGTTACGCGGCAGATTTGGTTCGGCCCCCGACTCTGCCGCGTAACCAGCTCATGAATTAGGGGATATCGAGTGATAATATTATTATTTTATTTATTAGTTACCTGGGCAGTGGTACTGGCGGTAGTGTGGGGTACCCGCCAAACATTGCCGAAGATGGCCGAGTCGCCATCTGGGCTGCTTCCGGCTACATTAATATAAATACATTATTAATAATAATAATTATCAGAGGACCCATCATAGGGAATATGAAGGGTTTTTTTTTATGTAATACATTATAACATTATTAAAAAACAACATCACGCCTGTATTCCCCGAAGGGGTAGGCAGAGGTGCACATATCGTACACCCACATCTCGCCAGTTATGTTTTTTTTTAGGTCCAAACGTAATAGGGGGCGAGCCTATTGCCATCAACCGGGCACAAATCCAGACTCCGTGCTGCTACCGAGAATTACCTTATGGAAAAATCCAGGACCTCGTGCTCAGCAGTCGCGCTTAGCAACCACTAGACCAACGAGGCATTCAGTTAAAAAATAAATATATACAAAAGAAAAAATTAAAACTAAAAATTATGCATCAGGGTATTCCTCCTCATCGCTGTCGACTGGTAGGGTGCCCAAAATGCTGGCTTTGCCACGTTGAATGTTATTATTATTTGTGTATTAAACTCACCGCATAATGGCTGGCTTGTGCCATCGCTTCAGCTATTTGTGCCCATCTCATGCGTTCTTCTAGAGTTACCTAGAATTAAGAAGTAGAGTGATTTAATGACTCGGTCACCACCTCATTGTGGCGTTCTAAGGGGGAGGCCTTTGTTCAACAGTGGACGTCTTCCAGCTGATGATGACTGGAAAGTCCTGCTGGCAAGAGCTGCCTATATTTTATCTCTCTCCGGTCGTGTCTACCGTCCTGGACTATGAGTGGGGGAATAGGGAGTGCACCTGTGTTTCGCATACTTGTGTACTATAATATCTTCGTAGTTGGCTAGTCTCAGCTGAGACTGACCACTATGACTCATTAGTATTTGCTTAAGGATAAACAAGAATCGATACATATAAAATTGCCTTGTGAAGTCTGTCTATCTGTTACACTTTGAATTTTCTATCACACTAATATTATAAACGCGAAAGTTTGTGTTTGTATGTTTGTTACTTCTCTACGCTTAAACGGCTAGACCGATTTTGATGAAATGTTATATGGAGGTAGCTGGCATCTTCGATTAACACATAGGTTATTATAATCCCAAAAAAAATGCTAGTTTTTCTATAATTTTTCGCAGACGGAATCGCGGAAAGAAACTAGTGATAAATAAATAGTAATACCTGATATGGTGGTTGGCCAACCGGTGGTGTTTTGATGGTGTTGGCGGCCATGTAGTTGAAGATAGGGGAGCCCATGCCCACTGCCTTCTGCTCCCTGGACCATTTGCGACTGGGGGCATGATAAACACGTTATAAGTTTTCCGATAAGACTTAGGTATAAATATGTCAACTATTGCGGGTAGAACATAAACATAACATAACATCACGCCTGTATTCCCCGAAGGGGTAGGCAGAGGTGCACACATAGTACACCCACATTTCGCCAGTTATGTTTTTTAGGTCCCAATGTAATAGGGGGCGAGCTGGCCATCAACCGGGCACAAATTCAGACTCCGTACTGAGAAAAACCTAATGGAAAAACCCAGTAACACTGCCCGACCCGAGATTCGAACCCAGGACCTCGTGCTCAGCAGTCGCGCTTAGCAACCACTAGACCAACGAGGGTAGATTATAATTAGATGAAAAGTTATTTTCCATTTGAAGAAACTCAATCGTTAAACGATGAGCTGTATCATGTCCCACTAGAGACCTGTATCATGATACGTCTACAGGCCCACCCATCTCGTCCGTGGCCCTGTAGCTGCTTACCTCCAGGACATGAGCGCGGCGAGAGTGACGGCGATGACGAGCGCGGCCAGCAGCGAGGCGCCCACAGCGACGCCCACCACCTCCCCGTCCACCTCGCAGGTGGAGCCGTAGTAGCCGGACGAACAGCTGGGAACCACACATCAAACATTAATCAAAGAACATATAACCGTCATGACGCAATAACACTGCTCGGGAATCAAACCTAGAACCACAACAAATTACGTTCAACATTCATCATAGAACATAAAACCGTCATGACGCAATAACACTGCTCGGGAATCAAACCTAGAACCACAACAAATTACGTTCAACATTAATCATAGAACAAAAAAAACCCGTCAGAAATTACGCAATAACTGCTCGGGAATCAAACCTAAGACCATAGACAGCAGTACCTATTTGCGGCCACTAGACTATACCAACAAGACACGCCCATAAAGAGCAATTCATTATTTCGTAAGACTATATTTTACTATAATAACTTTCGTGAGTGTTATCCATATTAAAAAAACATACATACATAACATAACATCACGCCTGTATTCCCCGAAGGGGTAGGCAGAGGTGCACATACAGTACACCCACATTTCGCCAGTTATGTTTTTAGGTCCCAATGTAATAGGGGGCGAGCCTATTGCCATTAACCGGGCACAATCCAGACTCCGTGCTGCTACTGAGAATTACCTAATGGAAAAACCCAGTAACACATTGCCCGACCCGGGATTCGAACCCAGGACCTCGTGCTCAGCAGTCGCGCTTAGCAACCACTAGACCAACGAGGCAGTAGTTATCCATATTATTTACTGTATATTCCGGTTATACTCACGGGTGTATTCGGGAATGCCCGACTAGTTTCGAACTCGACCGGAGCCCTTATTCATGAGCTGGTTACGCGGCATTCGCGAGCCGAACTGTTTTCATTCGTCACCCGTGAGTATAACCGGAATATACAGTATATAAGACTATTTTTGCTAGTTTATGACCTCCCCCCCTATCTTCTTAAATATATAAGCTTTACTCTTGCTGGTGGAGCAAATGCTACTGTTGTCTATCTTCAACCTTCGATTTGACCGCTTGGTAAGTCTTACCTACCTTCTCTTTAACTAGTTGAATTAAACTACGCCTTGGCCTTCCCCTTCAAGAATCCCCCCCCCATATAACAAAAATTTGGAATATTTTGACCCCTTTTTCCCTGTTTCATAAGTCCTGATAAATGATTTTAATTCTGCAAATAGGTTTTAAAAAAACACTTTTACACGTCTTCTTCTTTAAAACTAGATTGCATGGATGGCACTAGTTGAATTAAACTACGCCTTGGCCTTCCCCTTCTATAATCCCCGCCCCCCATATAACAAAAGTTTGGAATATTTTGACCCCCTTTTCCCCTGTTAAGGAGGAACCTCTTACATAAATCTACATCAATCCCGTATTCAAATTGTGTGTACCAACCTGCAATAAGGGTGTCCATTTGCATACTTGCAGGCCCCTCTATCGTTACAATGGGATGAAGCACACGACCTGCACTCTCTGCCCACCTTCGTAGGATTAGTAGTCGCGTCGAGCGTCGAGTCCGGACACTGGCATCTAGAAGAAAAAGTTTATGTGGACAAAAGGACCAGAAAAGTTGGACTGCGGGTCGAAGGACCACCATAGATATTATTAAAATAGACATAGATACATCACCGCCCAGATATTAACAAAATTAATGTAATGTTATCGATATATGTACTTTAACTGTCTCGTTGGTCTAGTGGTTGCTAAGCGCGACTGCTGAGCACGAGGTCCTGGGTTCGAATCCCGGGTCGGGCAAAGTGTTACTGGGATTTTCATTAGGTAATTCTCAGTAGCAGCACGGAGTCTAGATTTGTGCCCGGTTGATGGCAATAGGCTTGTCCCCTACTACATTGGGACCTAAAACATAACTGGCGAAATGTGGGTGTACTATAATATGTGCCTACCCCTTCGGGGAATACAGTAACACTTTGCCCGACCCGGGATTCAAACCCAGAACCTCGTTGCTCAGCAGTCGCGCTTAGCAACCACTAGACCAACGAGGCAGCCGTTCGTCGAAGTGAGACCTTCTTACATTATATTATATATTGATAGTTCTTACCTGAATCCGCCCCACGTGTTGGTGCAAGTCGCTAGCTGATGACAATCGTTCAAGTCCGGAGACGAACACTCGTCCACATCTGTAACAAATAATATAACATAATTATAACTATTTATTATTTAATAAATAATATAATAACAGCCTATAACTGTCCCACTGCTACAAAGGCCTCTTCTCGTATAGAGAAGGATTGAGCATTGATCACCACGATAGCTCACTGCAGGTTGGTGATTTCAGATAATTAAATCCAGGTTTCCGTCACCGTTAGTCAGTGGTGTCTTAGAATAACTAAGAAAGTATTTATAACATTGAAAAAGTCACATTGATACTTGCCCGGGTTTGAACCTGCAACCTTGTGCAACGGTATGTTAACCGCTAGGCCACCACGACACACACAACAAATAATATAACATAATTAATATTTAATATTAATTATAACCCTATATAACAATGATAATTAACATAAATATTAACAATTAATTAGTGTAGGTTTAAAAATGACCGGTTATTCAACTATATAATACCAAATTTCCCCAAGAGTAGATCACCCTATTTTTGTATCTATTACATTATACCTCAATATATTGATATTCCCCAGAGGAATCCAAATTAAATAAAATCCGATCAGCAGCCACCCATCCATAACCCGTCCTTACCGTGCAGCGGCAGCACGCTGCCCGCAGGCGAGTCCACGTAGAGCGCGGAGGCGCCGACGTTGTTGGAGCGGCGCCGGATGACGCCCAGCAGGTGCTTCTGGATGTCCGAGCCCACCGCGGGCCGGGCCGTCTCCGGGGTCTCCTGCATCTGGGAGGGGGAAGTGTACTTTTTAAGTTTTATTTACAAAAAAAAAACATTTCATTCATCCGTTCATTTATTTTGTTTGTCAAATCATTCACTGATTATTATTGAAAACTTATTCGTTTATTTTATATCGTCGAATTACTCATTAATTTCTATTGACAAATCATTTTTTCTCTTCCATTGCCAAATTATTCATTCATTTCTTTTTTCATATCATTCATATGTTTATCCAATCATTCATTCCACATCTCTCCGGTATTTGACGCAGTTAACTTACCAACACAGTCAAGTTAACGTACACCCCGCGGTTATTCTCGTCTCCCTTGTGGACAGAGTTAACCGAACCGCTCACAAAGTCATCTGAGAACGGGGTCATTGAGAAGGCTGAGTCGATCTGGAAGAAAAGAAAAATAACAATAGATAATTAAAAAGTAATCAAAAAATGCCCATGGAGTGCCGGGCCATGGTGGCACCTCCCAATTTCCTCCCATGGGTGTCGTAGGAAGTGACTAAGGGGAAATCCAGAAGATGGGCAGCAGCATCTTCTGTAACTTCACCACCAATACTGCGATCCCCAAGCCGCTTGCCGAGCGTGGGGAATTAGAAGACGCAGCGTTGGCAGGCCCCCACCAGGTGGACCGACGATATCGTCAGAGTTGCTGCAACCGGTGAATGCTAAGGGCAAGTTGTCGTTCATTGTGGCGTTCTAAGGGAGGCCTTTGTTCAACAGTGGACGTCTTCCGGCTGATGATGATGATGATTCTAATAATGATGTACTTACAGCCCTTACTGCTTCGTAACTCAGTTGCTGGTAGGGGTCTGATTCTTTATCTGCCAATTTTGAGTCCCAAGCCACCTGAAACATATAGAAAATATATGATAAATAAATGATTTTATAATTGAAAAGCAATTTTGCAATATTAAAGTTATAGCTACATCCCGGATGCTTACCTTCCTCTCATAGAGCCTGTCGACCCTCAGATTGAGGAGCAGGGACACCACTCTCCGGCAGGGGTCGCGGTGGACGCGGCGCGCATACCCTGGCCTGCACTGACAGCTGGATATACCTGGGAACACATTGGTACGGCTATACTAGTATTATAAAATTGAAGAATTTGTTTGGTTGAACGCGATAATCACATGAACTGCTTCTTCTTATCGTATGGTTGATGAACAACCTGGTGTCAGAGTGTAAACCGCCTGTAGGCCTCTGACATGGCGACACACACCGTTGAAAAAACTATAAGGTGTGCCGGTTTCCTCACAATGTTTTCTTTCATCGATTTTTGCCACTAATAACTATTTTTTAGTACGCATATAATTCAACAGAGTGTAAAACCATGTCAGAGGCCTAGAGGTAATTTAAACTAACCCCCCCCCCCCCTCTTATATAAGGGGGAGACCTTTGTTCAACATTGGACGTCTTCCAGCTGATGATGATGACAAGAATTCGAAAAGACGTTGGTGCGTGCCGGGGTTTGAGCTTGCGACCTTTGACTTGGCAGTCCAACGGTCATATCACTCGGCTATCAGTGCTGCCTAGGAACTACTGGATCGAATTGATAAATTATTTTTGTGTTGGCTAGGCCATTCGAGGAAGGCTTTTAGGGTTCAAGATATGTTTAGACCATGGTAAACTTACCAGCCTCTGTCCTGCACTTCTCGTTCTGTGCCTGGTCGCACGTAGAGTCGTCTCCCACTATGCAAGTGTCGATTCTGGAATAATAAGTCTAATATCATATGACTGTAGTTTAGAAACTGAAATATTGGAGTCTACCCAATTTTCATGGAGGAAGAAAAGTTAACATTTATTTACCATCTAAAAGATATTATTTAAAATGTTTTTGCTTTAATTTTAGACTATTATTTTTAATTTTAGACTTTTAACAAATAATAATAATCATTAATCACATTATCACACTAATATTATGAAGGCGAAAGATTGTGAGTATTTCGATAAAATTAGGTATGGAGGTAGCTGACTCCCTGGATCAACACATAGGGTACGTTTATCTCCAAAAAATGTAGCGGGCAACAACGCGGGGCGCAGCTAGTAAATAATATTTTTAAATAAAGGATATAATAATATTATCTTGGGACAGCTCACATAAGGTCATCTAGCAGTGTAGGTGTTCAGAGATGTGGTCAAAAGACCAGAAAGACTCAGTCTTCTGAAAGAAAGAAAAAGTGTACAATTTATATGGAGAAGTCTCTTGCATACCTGACGGTAGGCTGTGGTCTTCTGAAGGCCTGCTGCGGCCTGTGTATCTGAGGGTGCTGCGGATGCTGCACTGGTCTGGCTGACGGTCTTCTGACGGGCGGCAGGGGGATGTCGTCTGCTGGGACCGCTACTCCAGTGCCTATTGTGGGGTCGAGGGGCGGTGGTACCAGCGGAGGCACTGGAAAAAAATGTGTAAGCACTTTAGTGATTTATTGAACCTGTAGTGACAGTATGAACGGGAACTGGATTCGAACCCAGGACCTCATGCCTAGCAGTCGCTACACCAACGAGGCAGTCAAAAATTATTACACTAAAAATATTAGATTTTTTTTGTTGGCCATTTTTTATTGAAGGTGAACTCACCCGACTGCGGCATCGTCTGCACATGTGTCGGCCTAATGCTGGGCCCAGGAGTGGAGCTATCAAACAGGTTCAGGTAGGTCCTCTTGCCGTCGATGGAGACGAACCCTTGCTCCCCTGATGGGGACACTATGATGTCATCATGCTCGTGTCCGTGGCCTGAGAGATTTACGTTCTCAATGTGAACTGGAATAAGAGAAAGATTGAATTAGTTTTGGATCGAGTAAAAGATGATCTTCTTATAGTATGGTTGATGAACAACCTGGTGTCAGAGTTTAAACCGCCTGTAAGCCTAGACGGTAGGCCGACACGACCGGAGAGACATCATGCGCAGGAACAACAGCTTAACGTGCCTTCCAAATCACGGAGGGATTCCGACACTCATTGCAAAACTGACCGCAGTGATTAGGGCTTAACCTCACAAATCAAAGTGCAAAGTGAAGTGCTATTAACATAGTTTTAAGTTTTTTATTTACTAACACAATAAGTATACAGAACAGGCACTCACCCGAAGCCCCGCCCCCTTTCTCTCCAAGCCCCTGTATAGCGGACACAGTCACATCAAAGATCTCTCCATAGCCCGGCGGCTGGCGCGTCTCCGGCGCAGTGATGACCGACACTTCTGCCTGTGGCCGGTATCGTGTCCCGTGCGGTTTGAAGTCTGTGTCGTCCAGCACTATGCCGGGACGCGGGCGGTACGGGTGGTACGGTATGCCTTGGGATGCTGGAATGATAAGAGGAAGTTTGAAGAGTTCTATATTCATGAGTCACATGTAAACTAAATACCAACACTTTGTTGAGCTAGCGATGGAATGAATACTTCTTCGTATCAGCATGAGCTAACAACCATATGGAATAGTTCATGCTGTGGTGTAGAGATTAGTCGACAAGCCCACCACTCGTGCCCAAAAGTGTAACTCCTGTAAGCCAGGATCTACAATGATAACCATTGAGAACCATCGAGGTGTCCCAGAGAAATGACTCGACTGTCTTGGAACCCGCAACAAAATCAATCTTAAAAGAATATATAGGAGGAGTAGGCATATAAATTTGGTTCTAACTTCCCTTCATAGCAAGCGGGAGACGGAATGGTAGAGATTGGTCAGTCAACAAGGATGGTAGCGAGATTGACAGTCCAAAGTGGCGGATGTACTTAAGTATCGTCACTCGTGGAAGCTATAAAGGCACCCCAATATAAGTTTACACATTGGAATAACACCCATTTATTTTAAAGGACCATAACCCGTATTGAAAAGTGTAAAAGCAAGAATTCACAGACAATGAGAAAAATATCTGCAGTTCGGATAGAAAAGGCATGGTTCTAATTATATACTAATCGAGTAATCCTGAATAAAGGCATGTGTAAAACCGGAATTATCACACAAATATTACAAAGGCGAAAGTTTGTGTGTATGTAAACAATTTTTATAAAATTTGATATTCTTTTATCTATCAAGCGGCTTTCTAAGGTTGGTAGCCAATGTTTTACTATTGACAAGACAAAATGTGTCAAGGGAAAGGGTATGGGGGTAGCTGGCACCCTGGATTAACATAGGCTACTATTTACCCCGAAAAAATGTTGCGGGTAACACCACGAGGTGCAGCTAGTTACTAAATAAGCTGTAATTTTTTTTTGAAAATTCATCTGCGCTCATCATCCACAATTTATCCAAATTCAAAACAAAAATGACTTACATGGTAACGGCTGGGAATTAATAGATGATGTCTCAATAACTTCCACTGATGATGATGATGAAGACACGGTGACTGGTGGAGCATGACTGACCAGACCTTCAGTAGGAGTAGCACTGACTTCAGATACTGAACTAGTGGGTTTGATCTCTAATAACGAAGGCTCTATGATTTGAATCACTTGATCCAGAAAATCGTCTTTGGCAACATTCGTTTTGTTAACAGGTTTCTCCTCGACTTTAATTTTATCTTTAGGCTTTTCCTTTTCAGTGAACACTGTATCTTTCTTCTTATCAACTTTAGGTTTCTCTATCTTCTTTTCTGTAGTCGTTGTCGGTTTTTCTGTTGTTTTCTCAGTTGTTGTCGCTTCTGTAGTCGTTGTAGTCGTAGTTGTTGTCGTAGTTGTTGTTGTACTAGTTGATGATGTAGTCGTGTCTGCGGCAGTAGTTGTTTCTTCTTTCGGTTCTTCTGTCTCAGTTTCTGTCGTGTTTACTTCTGGTGTGACAGATGGTACTTCTACTTCTTCGTTGTGTATTGTATTCTCTGTGTGGGTGGTCTCATTCTCATTGATTTCCTCTTCTGGTTTCTCATTTACAGGTATATCTGGTATATCAGGAATATCTGGCATGGGCATATGAGGTGGGAGGTTAGGTTTGTACATCGGTAGGCCTGGGTTTGGTCGCCTATTAGGAGGTCTAGGCCTCGGCCTCTGCCACGGAGGCAACGGTCTATGGAAACCTGGCTTTAATGGCGGTACCATTTGCTCAGGTAGGTTCACGTAGACCGGTGGCCTATCGAATGGGTATGGTGGAGGAGTTTTCGTGGGATGGTAGTGATGAGGCGGCGGTGTGATGGGCCCATCGAAATCTGGTAACGAGGGAACATCAGATATCTTCGGAGGGCCCCTATTATTGATCCTAGAAGCCATAGGGCGTCCAGGTCTCAAAAGCTGCGAATTAGCCTGGACATTGACTTTCCCGTTCAGCAGCTTCACAAGGCCCGTGATAATGTTTTGTATTTCCGTGTTCTGTCTTCCTTCCCTAGGGGTGATTGTCGCAAAAATCGGCTGCACTGCAGTAGGCCGTATTCTGGGTCCCATGGGCGTCAGTGCGCGCGCCTTTGGGACCCTCTGTCCTTCCCCCGGAAACTTAAACTCCAGCCGATCTCCGAAGCCTTCAGAAGAGAGTATCACCTCATCCTCACTCCTCAAATATCCCATAGTTTTCGTCGGATGTATGTCATAATATTTCCTTTTATTATGCAATTCTAAATGGTTGTCAATCTCGTTGTTCGACGGTGGTATTTCGTCAATGTTGATTGATCTGGATTCCCGTACAGTTGGGTCTGCAGACCTAGCTATGATTTCATGTTCTTCGTGAGGTACTGGTTCTTCTTCCTCGTCCTCTACGCTCGGTTCTATCCTGAACGCTACGTTGTCTGGCTGTCGAGTCTGTAACACGTGGTCTTGTGAAGAGTCTTTGACGATGGCAGATTTTGGTGATAACTGCGACACTGAGAATGTTGCCTCGTAGCCTGGAAAAGACGAAGGTTCTTTTAAGATTGCTGTAAGATACATAGTTTAAGTAAAAGAGATAAACATTTAAAGAGAAATGGCCTATTGAAGCGTACAATCGAGAGGAATGGAGGAGGGAAAGGAAGGCCTTTGCCCTACAGTGGGACGATCATAGCTAAAATCAATAAATAAATCACACCTATATTCTAAAGGTGAAAGTTTGTAAGTGTGTTTGTATGTTTGTTACCTCTTCAACGGCTAGACCGATTTTGATTAAAACTGTCACCCTGGATTAACACATAGGGTACATTTTATCTTTATCTATTACTAGCTGCGCCCCGCGGTGTTACCCGCTACATTTTTACGGGATAAAAAGTAACCCATGTGTGTCCAGCGTGTCAGCTACTTCCATATGAAATTTCAACAAAATCGGTCTATCCGTTTGAGCGTGAAGAGGTAACAAATATACAAACACACACAAACTTTCGCCTTTATAATATTAGTGTGATAATACTTTTTAAAACTTTACATACTAAAGAATGATAGAACAGGAATAAACAATGAGTAATGAACGTTCGCTCTCTGCGTGTTACCAATTTCAGGCTTTTGATATAATGACGTAACCAGCTGAAAATTATTTCACAGTTACCAAACTATACCGTTGGACAACGGCTGAGATGTTTTACTTGTTTTATTGGCTCAGTTATATCAGAATCTTACTGCAAACATTCAGCTATCGATCACTTTTCTAAAATAATCCAGTCAACTTTGAATGTAATAGAAATCTTCTTATTGGTTGATGAACAACCTGGTGTTAGAGTTTAAACCGCCTGTAGGCCTCTGACATGGCGACACACCGTTGAAAAATCTCTTAAGTGTGTGTTATAAATAAGTTTTATGTTATTATTTGAGTTATAAATACAAAAGTAGATAAATTACAGAGCACACTCATTTCACAGCTATTATAACATAACATCACGCTTGTATTCCCCGAAGGGTAAGGGCAGAGATGCCCATATAGTACACCCACATTTCGTCAGTTATGTTCTTAGGTCCCAATGTAAAAGAGGGCGAGTCTATTGCCATCAACCGGGTACAAATCCAGACTCCGTGCTGCCACTGAGAATTACCTAATAGAAAAACCCAGTAACACTTTGCACGACCCGGGATTCGAACCCAGGACCTCGTTCAGTAGTCGTGCTTAGCAACCACTAGACCATCGAGGCAGTCAGCTATTTTACTTTACTAGTTGTTTGATACTTAAGACTTCTACGTCGCGCCAAAATGGCGGGCGTTTAGGTGCCCGTATTAGGACGATATTTCAAATTTTATTCTCCCAAATTTTCGTTATTTGGCGCTGTTTTTTTTTAATTATAATTATAGTGGTTTATAATACCATACACCACCACGTCTGAAAAATATTTGCATATTCCTAGTTATAATATTTTTTTGGTCAAATGTGTACCCCTATTACAAGTGACCTATAATTAGCGAAATGGGGGGTGTACTATACACAGTATACGCCTCTGGCTAACCCTTCGGGATATACAGACATTTTATGGTAGAATTCCTTCTATCTCTTGGGTATAAGTTCACGGACGGTAGACCTCACTCAATTTGTTAGTAGTGAAAGTGTGATGCTGTCTGTCTGTCTGTCCTATTGTTCTGTTCTTACGTCACGCGCAAGTCATTGACACTAGCTTAGTATAGTAGCTAGTTACCTGAAGATTTAGTGGTATCAAAAGTTTCATTTATACGCTGTATCACACTCTATTCAATTTGAGAGATTAGTAAACTCCGTGATAGGAACAGCGAATCAGTTTATGATATTATAACATCATCATCAGCTGGAAGACGTCCACTGTTTACTGAAGGCCTTCCCTTTAAAGGGACGTGCCATAATCTCTAGGCTTGGCAAGCGGCTTGGGGATCGCAGTATTGGTACCTGGTGGTGAAGTTACAGAAGACGCTGCTGCCCATCTTCTGGATTTTCCCTTAGTCGTGTCTTACGACACTCACGGGAGGAAAGGGGGTAGTCAGTTCTAGGCGAGATACCACTCGGCACACAGTTTTTGATATATATAACATCACATATTGCTAATTGCTATTATAAAAAAGAGAGGCCTTTGTTCAACAGTGGACGTCTTTTGGCTGATGATGATGATTATAAATAAAAAAGACCGCCACTTGAGATGTTGTTATAGTATTTAGGTTATTCTGTATTATCTGTTTCTTGGTGTGGAATAAAGTACCTATTCTATCACGCCGCACACTCAATTTCGCCAGTTATGTTATAGGTCCCATCGTTCGCGAGCCTATTGTCATCAACCAGGCACAAATCCAGACTCCGTGCTGCTACTGTGAATTACCTAACGGATGCTCTGCCTACCTCTTAGTAGCAAAGATTGAATGTATTACAGTGTATTGCTGTACACCATACTAGGGTACGTGAATGTCACGGTGTGTGCTCTGACATGCTCTAGCGGTCACGGAGAAGCTATTAGAAGATTTTGTAGAAAATACAAAGATGTGTATCGCGGTTGGATCGATGTTGTGTTGGACGAGACGTTGAAGGGACCACATACACGCGGGATTTATAAAAATCACACTAATCTCTACTAATACTATAAACTAGAAAGTTTGTGAGTATGGATGGATGTTGTTACTCTTTCACGTAAAAACTACTGAATGGATTTTAATGAAACTTTACAATAATATAGCTTATACATCGGAATAACATAGGCTACTTTTTATCCCGAAAAAATGTAGCGGGTAACACCGCGGGGCGCAGCTAGTATTATATAGGCGAAAGTTTATGAGTGTGTTCGTATATTTGTTTTCTCATCACGCTCATACGGCTAGACCAATTATGATGAAATTTCATATGGAGGTAGCTGACACCCTGGTTTAACACATAGGCTACTTTTAGTAGATCTCTTTCATGGATCTTCAGAGTAGAGAGATTGGAAGAAAAATTCAATCAAATTGGGCAAAATAATACCACAGAATTAATCATTGCTATGACTAAGATGGGATGTTAACACTACAGAGAGATCAGACGCAGGACCAACGGCTTATCTTACTCAGCGAAGCTTGCAAGTTATGGACATGCTATAATAGATAACCACTCAATACTAACTAACTATCCGACAGTTACTTAGTCGCTTCAATGCTTCTTACGGTCAGCGGTTTAACTATTAACCATCGTCTCGTAACTACCGCGTTAGTCTTCTTATCGTATGATTGATGAACAACCTGGTGTCAGAGTTTAAACCTGTAGGCCTCTGTGACATGGCGACACACACCGATGAAAAATCTCTCAGGCGTGCCCGGTTTCCTCACGATGTTCTCCTTCACCGTTTTTAACAACTGATTACATATTAACTCATTTGTAGTACAAACATGAATTCGGATAGATATTGGTGTGTGCTGGCTTTGGACTTGCGACCTTTGACTTAGCAGTCCAACCGTCTTTTTATCCCGAAATAATGTAGCGGATAACACCGCGGAGCGCAGCTAGTATAGCATAAAATAGAATACTGTAAGTATATATGTATAGGTAGTATATCCTTCTTACAATTTTAAATGATAAGTCTAGAATTACGATATTACTGTCATTGAGAACTAAATGAAACTCGGTCATAATCAGAAATAAAAAATTTGTAAAGAAACTGAAAAGTAAGTTAATTTCAACTGAATACTATCACGCGATGTTAGCGAGAACTTGACCAATTTCTTATATGATGTGAATTAACACTAGCTTGCCTCGCGACTGTACCCGCGTTTATTTCAAGTAAATAATGATTTAGTAACTTATGGGGGCCTACGCTTTGCATTCTATGTACACCTTTGCTTACCCCTATGGAGAAGGCAAGCGTAATAATATAGAGTATTGATATTACATCACACTGTATCACATCACATCACACTTAATATTATAAATGCGAAAGTTTGTGAGTGTGTTTGTATGTTTGTTACCTCTTCACGCTCAAACGGCTGGACCGATTTTGATGAATTTTGGTATGGATGTAGTTGACATCCTGGATTAACACATAGGCTACTTTTTAACCCGAAAAATGTAGTAACACCGCAGGGCGCAACATATGTACATATGGGACGACGTTTTTTGATAGCTGTTTACGCAAACTTGTAACCAGTAAAACAAGTGTATAAAAACGTGTTATCAGTAATACATTGTAACATTTCCCCGTCAATACATCACGCCAGCTTATGAGCACTCCGCAATGGACATAAAAAAACGAAAGTAATCTCTTTTAGTGGAGAAAGTATATACATTCCGAATTGTTAGCCGAAGTGGCGAGTTTATGAATAATTGACGATTCTGTCTCTGTTTTATACATTATCATTATGTATAGTAATATTATGTATAGTAAAATAAAATATATCTCTTTTCATTGACATGCGAACGATAGTGACAGGTATAATTTAATCAATTAACGGCCTGATTAGCGCCGTGGCTCAGCGGTTGGACTGCAGCGCTGAGGCTTGCGGGTTAGATTCCCGCACGGGGCAAATCTTTGTGCGAACCACAGATGTTTGTCCCGAGTCTGGGTTGTAGTTTATGTGATATCATGTTTGTGAAACGCACGCACGACACAGGAGAAATACTTAGTGTGGGGCGACGTTTTAAAAAAAAAAATGTTAGGTATGATAGCGTCGACTTTCTTCATCCATATTTAGGGGAATTTTACACTTGGGATGTTACATTTGGGATCGATCCCGTAGCCCCTCGCGCAGCAGTCTACATTAGCTACTGCGCCAATCCAATCACTTCCAAACAACCACTGCCTCGAATCGAAACCAATCATCTATGTCGAATGAGGTTGAATGACCGGAGAACCTTGAGAATGGCCTTATTAGGAAACCTTGAATCGAAGTTTTATAAGCACAAACAAGTTGGCACTAAAAAGATTTAGTTTGTATCGAAACCTGTTTATAAAAAAGTTATTATTGGGATGCTGACTGCAATTTTTACAAACATTTTTTAAAAAAATGGTTTGATTTTAATATAAAAACTGCAAACTCAAATTGATTGGCATGGGGATTGAACAGGGGATAAAAATTTGTGAGTTCCGCAGATGTTTGTCCCGAGTCTAGGTGTTTGTGTATGTTATATTTCATGATTGTGTAACGCACCAATGATATAGGAGACATTTCTAGAGTAGGGCGACGATTTTTTTTATCACTCTATGTAAGGGAGATCAATAATCGACATAGTTCAAAGAATATTCAAGTTGCAGTAGCGGTGGGCAGGCCACACCGCTCGAAAATCCGAAAACCGCTGGGGAAGAAAGGTTCTCCAGTGGCGACCACGAACCGGAAGACGCAGCGTTGGCTTGCCTCCTACCAGATGTACCAACGATATCATCAGAGTTGCTGCAACCGGTGGGTACTAATGGCAAGCTGTCGTTCATTGTGGCGTTCTAAGGAGGCCTTTGTTCAACAGCGGACGTCTTCCGGCTGATGATGATGAGAGAACACGCAGTGGGTCCCAAACAGCAGCAAACGACTTCGTGGCAGCCCGAGAAAAAGATGGCGTGACGAACTAGACTCCTGCCTAAAGGACTGGCGTAGAGTGGCAGCAGACAGGGACAAGTTGAAGGGGGGAAGGGAGGCCTTTGCCTTGGACAATATGGGCTTATTCTCTCAACATCACGCCTGTATTCCCCAAAGGGGTAAGCAGAGGTGCACAAATAGTACACTCACATTTTGCCAGTTAGGTTCTTAGGTCCCAATATAGGCTTATAATAATAATTATTATGTGCCTCGAGGCTCGTGTTAGATGGCTGGGTTAAGGACTTGATGCAGCAGGCGGTACTGCTTGACACGGCACGCATAGTCAGGAGGTTCTCTCTGAAGTCCTAACCATCGGCAGCTAGGACCCTGTTCCCGATGCCGGGTGGAGATTAGTTTTATTGCTGTTTTTGTAATAATAGTATATATTCAAAAAGTGATTATTTTACATGACTGCCTTGTTGGTCTACTGGTCGCTAAGCGCGACTGCTAAGCACGAGGTCCTGGGTTCGAATCCCGGGTCGGGCAAAGTGTTACTGGGTTTTTCCATTAGGTAATTCTCAGTGGCAGCACGGAGGCTGGATTTGTGCCCGGTTTATGGCAATAGGCTCGCCTCCTGCTACATTGGGACCTAAAAACATAACTGGCGAAATGTGGGTGTACTATAATATGTGCACCTCTGCCTACCCCTTCGGTGAATAGAGGCGTGATGTTATGTTTATGTATTATGTTTTTTATTTTACATAAGGGAAATGATAATAACTCACCATTAACAACCTCTATGAATATGACAATCACCATCGCACAGACACATGTCCGTGACCGCCATTTTATGACGGCAGCCATCTTGTTTCGGCGGGAAACTGTACGTCCACGTTCACATATTTTTATCACATCACTAATGTTTGTAGTGTTGTCACATTACCTGGAACAAAAATAGGGAGTTTTATTATGGATTGAAACACGGGAGATGTGTCTCCTACGGACCCTGTAAAACCAGCCTTATCGCACTTCACACTAATGTTATAAAGGCGAAAGGTTGCGAGCGTGTTTGTATGTTTGTTACCTTTTCACGCTCAAACGGCTAGATCGATTTTGATGAAATTTCCTATGGAGGTAGCTGACACCCTGGACTAACACATAGGCTTTTTATCCCGAAAAAAATTGCAGGTACCACCGCGGGGCGCAGCTAGTAATAAAATAAATTACAGAATGCCCAACTATATCTATTTAACTATTTCTACTTGAAAAAAACATCATCACATTGTCTCTAAGCGTAATACATCCCTATAAAGTATTGTGCAAATACGTGTCTGCGTTCTGTGAATATTTTCGGACAGTTGCAATCCTCACAATATTCTAAAACAATGGGTAGTTACCTAATTATACCATAATGTGGGACAGGCGGCCAATTGAATAATAAACACATAACAGTCCACTCCACAGGCGGTTAACTGGTGGTAACTGATTATGTGGTTACGGTGAAATTCTAGGCTAAATAGGTGCGGTAGCCTAGATCTAGATATCATTAAACTAGGCGCAAATCTGTCAGATTACAACAACATAACACGACGCCCGTACTTCCCGGAGGGGATTAGAAGTGTATAATTAGTACACCTTTTTTTTTTGTTTACGGGGGGAAACCTTCAAAAGGCACCCGGACCCTGTGGGGTAGGGACCGGGGAGTGTGGGATTTCTACCTCACTAAAACCACCCCGGTGGTCACCATCTGCACGAACAAGGGAAGTCCCGGGACCTCTAAAAAGAACAACTCCGGAACCTCCCCATGCAACGCCTATGTGGCACATCCCTGGGATAATTAGTACACCTAGCGTTGCCAAGCGTCCGGATAAAGCCGGGCATAGCTTTTTGATTGCGTGTCCGGCTAAAATAAACGGTGTCCGGCTTGTCCGGCTTTTGGGCTTTTTACATTTCGCAAACGAGCGAGCGCCGAGCGTGGCCGAGCGCAGGCGACGAGAGTCGACTGATTCGTTTTTATATTTTTTTTTTTGTTGAATGTATAACCTATCTGTACATTATCTAGATACACGGCTTAAACCTAAATTCCATGATCGATATGCAAGCCACCTTCCAATATATTGTGGATTCATCACTCGCGCTCATAGCGGGCCTCAAGCGATAGTATGTGGGTCAATTGATGGACAGACCTCGCGAATTCTTGGCTTACGCTTTAGACCTTAAGTAGGGCAAGCAAATAGACATAACATTAACGCCTGTTAGCAGTGATAGCCGAGTGGTATGACTGTTGGACTTAACGAAATAATGGCGACTGAGGAAAACTCCAGAACATGGGCGGCAGCAGCGTCTTCTGTAATATAACCACCAATACTGCGAACCCAAAGCCGCTTTCCAAGCGTGGGGATTATGGCAACCCCCTCCCTTACCTAAGGGGGAGGCCTTTAGTTCAACGTCTTCCGGCTGATGATGACCTAGCGAAATTGTCGAGAAAACTCTCAATACCGCTGTACTAGACCCGGTATATCGAACTCGGGACCCGGTAGTCGACAGCTTTTGACCTCTACATCGAGTTATGTTTATAAGTTGTAAAAATAACGGAAAAAAATACCAAAATCCAATATTAAGTAACTGTTGTTGATGATGATAGAACAGTATTTGGTTAGTAACGGTAATAAATACGACTTATGTAAAAACACGAACGTGCTTGAATATTGATGGCATCACGCCTGTATTCCCCGAAGGGGTAGGCAGAGGAGTACCTATAGTACACTCACATTTCGCCAGAGTTGGTGGTTTTTAACACTTTTTGGCACATTTTAATGAATACAGGCGCGCTGTTATGTTATGTAGTAAAAACCCTTCACCAGTGATCCGTGATCCGTCAGTTTAGAGTGAAGTACATTCGTCACTAGACGGCCAATCTACGATCCTTGTTGAAGACAAGCTCTACAGCATGACCAGTTCCATGTGGCATTTGGCTCATGCCAATACGAAGATTATATACATACGTAGTTTGACCATACCTAGACCAAATCGGAGATGTTCTGCAAAAAGGGCAAGTGAGGAGTACCCTCAACCGAAGAGCGTGTATGAGGAGTGGGATGCGTGTGAATGACGCAAAAGAAGTATGCCAGGATCGTAGCAAACGGAAATCCGTGATCTCTGCCTACCCCTCAGGGAAACAGGCGTGACTTTATGTATGTATATAAGTCGCTTGACCCCAAAACGCGTCCTGAATTCTATATGACTAATACTCTCATAAACCATCTAGTAATGCCTCAATCGTTGTCATCGTCACCATTAAGTAACATAGCACCCATTTGGGCAACCAAACCGGACCCCACGACGTCTGACTCAGACGAGGATATAACGCAACCTGGTTGTGGTTGTGCAACCGGTGGCCATCTTGCAACCGTGTGCGTCATTAGGGTTGCCCACTATACTACGTATGCGATGATAGTAAAATATTCACTAGGACGTGTCTTTTAAGTGGTGAAAGTACAAATGAATATAATATATGAGTATTTTTTTTATAAAAAAATAAGTACTGTTTGTCTCGTTCGTTAACTGGTGGTTAAGCGCGACTGCTGAGCATGAGGTCTTGGATTGAAATCCCGGGTCGAACAAATATTATTGGAGTTTTTCATTAGGTAATTCTCAATAGCATAGCGGATCGCTGCCCGGTTGATGACAATAGGCTCGCCCCCTATACTATTGCATTGGAACCTATAACAAGGAATGTGGGTGTACTATGCCTATCGTCGTGATAATCAGTGATATAAAAAGGCCTGTTTTCCTCTTTCGAATAACTTTATTATTCTCGTGGCAATTAAGTTGGGTTGCCAACTATTCTGCCAGTGTCAAGTTAGGACGGTAATGTTTGTCATTGAAATCAAAATCTGTCGAAGTGTTAGCAACCCTAGATATAGTTGTTACATTATCAAAGACAATTGTTTGCGACGTAAATACAGAAGTGTGTGCAAAAGGTGTGACAATAGTTTTAAGTTTTGTGCCCTCATTATCTGCCTGTCAACTAATGTTGGGGATTTCCAGTCTCAATATGCAGGTAGCTACCATCTACCAGTGTTCTACATGGAGCGTCCTATCTGACCTCCTCAATACACCCCCCACAATTTTGACGACTTTATTGGCGTAGGGGCTAAGCGATTGGGCTGCTGTGCTAAGGGTTCGATTCCTGCTCGGGACAAAAATTGTGTGAGCCGAAGATGTTTGTCCCGAGTCTGGGTGTTTTGTGTATTTGATATTCCATGTTTGTGAAGCGCACCCACGACAGGAGACATTCCTAGTGTTGGCGACGTTTTTTTAAAAACAAATACAGTCTTCTTCTTATCGTATGGTTGCTGAACAACCTGGTGTCAGAGTTTAAACCGCCTGTAGCCGTCTGACATGGCGACACATACCGTTGAACAATCTCTCAGGTGTGCCGGTTTCCTCACCGTTTTTAGCAACTAGTTAATTTATTATCTATATTATCTACGTATAGGCTATTTCATCCCGAAAAAACGTAGCGGGGCGCAGCTAGTGTACTATACAGCTCTGGCTACCCCTCCGGTGAATACAGGCGTGATGTTATATAACAATAACAAACCAGAAAAAATCTTCTAATTTAGCTCTCTACCTCCAACATTCATATAATGTTAACATGTTTTGTTAACATTAACAATAACTTCACACCTGTATTCTAAGGGGTAGCCAGATGTGTATAGCACCCACATTCCGCCAGTTATGTTATAAAGAACTCAGTCGTGATAAACTAATCAATTATGAAGCAGCATATTGTGAATCTTCACGGCGTATCCGCATGTCAGTGGATAACGGTTGTAAGACAGGTGGAGCTAGCGTGACACAGTTAGCGGTTACCGTACCTCGGTTAACTATTGTCTGTTGTAACTTGTAATAGTTAACTGAAATTATAACTATCGTGACATCGTGAGTGTTAAAATTTAGATAATAGAGTAATGTTTTTTTTAATAATAGTGGACTGCCTCGTTGGTCTAGTGGTTGCTAAGCGCGACTGCTGAGCACGAGGTCCTGGGTTCGGATCCCGGGTCGGGCAGTGTTACTGGGATTTTCCATTAGGTAATTCTTAGTAGCAGCACGGAGTCTGGTTTTGTGCCCGGTTGGTGCCAATAGGCTCGCCCCCAAAAAAATAACTAACAGGCGAAATGAGGGTATGTGCACCTCTGCCTACCCCTCTGGGGAATACAGGCGTGATGTTATGTTTATGTGTGTGTTTTTTTTTATGTAACACGAGAGAACTCGCAAAGGTGCTACTGTTAAATTTGCGCTACATTTTGTTTTTGTATTATAGTACGTAGGTATTCAGTTTTCACAGGCTTTTATTTAAATAGGCAGAATGTACAAGGATTCCTTATATATATCTGTAACACCAATTATTGTAAACACCTACATTCTGTGCAAATAAATGATTACTTACTTGCAATGTTTGTATGTTGCGAAGTATGTTAGTTTGCTTATAGGTTAAATCTTGCCTTCCTGGCATCCTATTGAAATGAAATTTTGCATACGTATGTAGGTTTAGTTACAAATTACAATACAATATTAATTATTATGGTACTTTTGAGCTAGTCTGATGATGTAGTCGAAGGTGATTATAGGAACTCTGTGACGAAACGACGCAACCCCATCGTGTTTGCTTGTTTAATTTGTCTTCACAAGTACTTTGAGCCTAGCTGATTTAATAGCTTGTTTAAAAATATATTTTTAATATAAACTTATTTTTTTCTCCATAATACTTCTTCAATGCCAAAACAATAGGATCATGCTAAGTTGTGAATATTATTCAATCAACATATCGTTCCCTATGAAAATGCAGATTGATAATTCTTAGAATAAGAAAAACTAAAGCAGAAATATTCAAAAAGCAAAAAGCCAACAGCACGCGGTATTCCCAGGCGGTCACCCATCCAAGTACTAACCGCGCCCGATGTTGCTTAACTTCGGTGATCAGACGAGAACCGGTGTATTCAACGTAGTATGGCCGTTGGCGATAGCTGAGTCGAAATTACTCTTCTATACCGACTGCTTTTATGCGACATTGCGTAAGCGGTGCGCGTTTTTCGTGCGCAGAGAGTAGGACAGAGCTAACACCATCCTGACAATGATCGCCAACAAACGCAAGCCATTAAACTCAATGCAGACATATTTTTGCCTAGTAATTCTGTCTTTATTTATTATTTCCTTTATTAAAAATATTATACACTAGCTGCGCCCCGCGGTGTTACCCGCTACATTTTTTCGAGATAAAAAGTAGCCTATGTGTTAATCCAGGGTGTCAGCTACCTCCATATAAAATTTCATTAAAATCCATTCAGTTGTTTTTACGTGAAAGAGTAACAAAAATCCATCCATACTTACAAACTTTCGCGTTTATAATATTAGTAGGGAAGTAGGGATTGGCAAGCTGTCGTTCATTCTGGCGTTCTAAGGGCGAGGCCTTTGTTCAACAGTGGACGTCTTCCGGCTGATGATGATGATGAAGATGGGTCCTTCTATAATATTACATCCCCATACATTTATCATTCTATTCGATTTCTATTCTAGACTTAATAATTATAATTCTTTGCTTCTTTAGCCAATAACGGTATTAAAATAACGTGAAATACGTATAATATGTTAATAAAGCCGGTTTCATATAGGATGTTATACAAATATAGTTATTCATACAGTTCAGTGTCAATAAACTCTTTTAGCCAGTCATAGTGAGTTACTGACTTTCTTTATGTTTTCCAATGATGCAGCCATTATTGAAAAGTTTCGTATTGAGTAAGTTTTGATTTTAATTTTTTAATTAATTTACAAAAGTAAAAAGTTTCTTTATTGATTTTTCTCTTTTTGTATTTTACGCAATGTTTCTAGCATTTTATATGGATTTTAGTGTTTTTTTTTGTATTTTTTTTTCAAAAATTGTTCTGCCAGGATTCTTAAGGCAGACATTTTAAGTTGTAGAAGCAGGACGCGCGCCGCACCACATTACACTATACGTAGCTTCATGGTAAGGGGGCAATTATCAAAAATAGTTTATTGGAAACTTGCCCCTTGTATAGAAGAGAAATTTCGACTCAGCTATCGCCAACGGCCATACTACGTTGAATACACCGGTTCTCGTCTGACCACCGAAGTTAAGCAACATCGGGCGCGGTTAGTACTTGGATGGGTGACCGCCTGGGAATACCGCGTGCTGTTGACTTTTTGCCATTTTGATTTTTACTTGAATATTTGGAGATTTTTTAATGATTAAAACGCATCTTTAGTTAGGTATTTAATATCTGACATAGACACAAGCGTGGTGTTGACATCAAAACATTCAGTACTTTTTCCTTTCTATAAAATAATGATAAGAATTTGAAGTATTGAAAAAACTACATTTTTAACTGACTAAAACAAGGAAGAGGTTCTCAAGTCGTCAGGAACTTTCATTTTTATGTAAGTTCTTCATACTTCTTCAATCTTCCAACCCGCAGTGAGCTGTGGTGATCAATGCTCAATCCTTCCCTATACATAATATGAGAAGAGGCCTTTGTAGCAATGGGACAGTTATAAGCTGTTATTATAAGTTCTTCATAACACCATCATTAAATGAAAAAAAAAATAAGTCCTCATTTTGGATCCAAATTCCTAGCAAGAACTACAAATAAAAGATACTTTTAAAGACTTAATAACGAAATCATAAGTCTCAAAATGCGTTGAGTCATTATGCAAAATCATTGCCCGCATGCTGTCTTATTTAAAAGTGAAAACGCCATGTTTCAAAACATGTCATACGATTGTGTTATCTTTATTCTTTTACACTTAAATTTTATTTAGAACTTAATGCGCATGCGCGATTAATTATGAGACTCGAGAAACTTAAAATAATGCTCTTAAAATTAACTCCAACAGTCCCTACTAATATTATAAACGCGAAAGTTTGTAAGTATGGATGGATGTTTGTTACTCGTTCACGTAAAAACTACTAATTGGATTTTAATGACATTTCATATGGAGGTAGCTGACGCCCTGGATTAACACATAGGCTAGGTACTTTTTATCCCGAAAAAATTTAGCGGGTAACACCGCGGGGCGCCGCTAGTAACTAATAATATAAGCAATTTAGTGGTACCTACTGAGGTTGCAAATTACTGTAAACTAATAATGGTAATAACCTATAAGGTTCGACTTTTGAGTCAATCGTCAGACATTTTTATTCTGCACAAAAGTGCATAGTTAGTTAGAAATGTCACCACCCTGGGAATACAGCTCTGTCTACCCATTCGCATATAACTAGTGTTATAGTTATAGCACTAGGAAGCTACTTAAAGCATAGTAGTATGTTTGTAAAATATTTAATGATAGCCATTTGTTTTGCATTGACAATAATTAAACCAAACAAATAATAATACAAAAATAACCCAGTGCTTCTCAATCTACGGTCCGCATATCGTATGGATGAAAGATTCTGTGACTACTACACAAATGAACATAAGTTGTGATTCTCGTTGTAATGAAGAGAATCTGTTTCTTTTATAATATTTATGTCCATCAAGAGAACGGGAGGAAATCTTAATGCCTATAAGACAACTATGACAGCATTTCAGCTCCTAGCTATTGATAATTGGACTTTTTAACAAACTTCTGCTTAGCCTGGCTGCTTCGCCTGACAAAATTACAACTAGCTCGGCCACTATTCGGTACATACCAGGGATGTTATGGATATATAATTTCGGATCCGGATATGGATATGGATATTGGTAAAATATAATATCGGTTACGGTTATGGATATTAAATTATTTAGGATTATCCCATAGTTTCGGTTACGGATATTATTTTTTTAAGGAACTGTAAAATGAAATAGATATAAGATTATATTCGACTTATTTGTACCTTGTAGGTTTTGCATTAGGTAGCGGGAGTGTAGTATTTACTTAGACTCTACCCTATCCGAAACTATCCAAAACTTTTATTTCGGATTCGGTTACGGTTACGTTTTTTTTTTATTTCGGATATCCGATAGTTTCGGTTACGGATATGGATATCCATAACAACACTGGTACATACATGGAACTTATATCGTATGACGAATTGGTATTATACCTGTTGAATTACAATTATAACACAGGTTTGCTATCACTTATCCATATCATACACCGTTTTATAGCATTTGCCTCTTACAGAGAACTTAACTTTAGAAGACTTGTTAGTTAGCCTGACTTCTCCGACACTCAATAAAAGGCCTTAAATTAACCTTGGACAGGACTAAGGTATATAACCTGGCTAAACAGCATACATCTACTGAACCCATAAGATATACAGCGGTGTTGATACACAAGCACTTCGAAGGACTTGTGCAGTTATGCATAATGAAAGGAAATGGGAATAAATAATTTGATTTTTAGTAGGCATATATTAAACTAAGCTTCTAAATACGTGAAATCGATTAAATCTATTCTCGTTTTTTATCCGGTGTTAACTGAACCCAGAAACGGTTAAAAGTTTCGAGGTACCTATTAATTGTGAATGTTTTTGAACAACTTAATAGTCAGCACACATTCCCTACAGCCATGAGGCGTCGCGGTCAGGCGGTCGGCAACCGGTCCCCCGGGTATTTGGGTCACTAGTGCCCTTGCCCAGTCGCGCTTGTTTACCTGCTGTCTCACTTCGGAATGTTTGTGTATCGTCTATCTGATTCGAGGGTAATAAGATGTTGGGAAGTTGATGGTGATGTGGCAATCAGATGTTTTGGTTTTAATACGAGGACTTTGTTGCAGGTGAAGTGGTTTTGAACTTATACTGTTAAAGTTAAGTTAAACGCATTCTAAACCTAGAAGGCACCGTATTTTCACTTCGTTTTTAGTATCAAGATAAAAAAGGGTACAATTTGCCTTATTTCCAAGGCTGTTCTTGACTTAATTAAACTGTCATTTCAGGTATTGTGATCCTGTCTGACCTATATATTATAATATATGTATACCTAAACCTTAAAGCAGTAGGCCTCACAAGTGTACTGTTGCACAACCACATAACGTAAATGGCGTAACTAAGTATGAGAGGAAAGATTAAGTATACAATAATTTTCAGTTTAGAAACCAGTTTTAGAAGCTACGACATTTTTAGTCTGGTAAATTCCAATTAGTGCAATGCATTCTGTGAAATTTTTGTGTAATAGAGTATAGGCATCTTTTGTATATTATACCTACTCAAAAATACCGAATAGCAAATTCATCAAATGATGAAAGACCTCTGCAAACCTAACTTGTCCCATACACTAGCAGAGACTAAACCTTGTTATAATAGAAATGTTTACGTTTAAATGTGTTACGATCATATACATTACTTATTGAAAGTCAACTTATTCAGTAACATATATGCACACTCACTCTTAAATTATCAGACAGACCATAAAATAGCTGATTAATAATATTAATTAACCAGCAGAAAGTTTCGAGCATTCGATACTGAATATGTATCAGAATTATATAAGCAAGATTGAGGAAAATGTTTTCTTTTATCTTTTACTTTTAAATTATTATGTAACACAGTTCACACTTGATTTTACGCTTTCATAACTTTTGTTCACTCTCTCTTCCTAGTTATTCATCCTATATACCGGTTTATCTTACAGGGATACAATACCGGCCTCTTTGTGCCGAAAATGGTTTAATTCTTAAGTCGAATAATAATAGGTTTTTCTATAAATAATAATAGAGGTTTGCCCCAACGACATACAACTAAGTACTTACTGGAAAACCTAATATCTATATAACATACTATACGTACAAAAAGAAATGCTTTCAGTCACAACACACACATCATGTCGAGGCAGTGAATATTATGCATCCCACGTAACCTGAAGTTTTTTCTTTTTTATAATTCTATTTACCCTTTCGATGCTATAATATTTTTGATGGATAAAATAACACTATTAGGCCATCAGTCGCCTAATACTGTAATTGGTCTCAGATTAGCATGAAAAGTGAACACAAGAATCCATGAAAAACATTACTAAGAATACGTTTATCTGCTCACCCACATAATACGCCAGCGTGAAGTTACAGTTACGACCATTAATGGCGAGAATTCGACCGTTACAGGTATTCTGCGGGTTTTTATAGTATTAATGAATTCATTTCGCATTTATAAATACGTCATGATTGCTTTTAACAGACAGATTTTGGCCAAATGGAGGTGGAAGATGCAGGAGATCCATGACTGAATTGTGTTACGCTAGACAGTTTTGAGCTGACACACATATAGTAGGAAAACAAATATGGAATGTATGATGATTGGCAAAGACATTTCATGTCCATACACAGTTTCAGTATGATAAATTCCACTTTGTAATAATATTGTTCTTATCTTAATCAGAGAAGTTTTCAATAGCTTCAGGAAAAAGCCTTATGAAATAACTGGCTGCGCCCCGCGGTGTTACCCGCTACATTTTTTCGGGATAAAAATAGCCTATGTGTTAAGCCAGGGTGTCAGCTACCTTCATATAAAATTTCATCAAAATCGGTCTAGCCGTTTCAGCGTGAAGACGTAACAAACACACTTACAAACTTCGCCTTTATAATATTTGTGTGATGTGATAAGCAAAGGATTTTGCGACAGGTATAGAAACACTCGAGAAGACCCATATTTTATGTAACATAATAATTTATTAAAGTTATGCAAATATAGACTGATGTAAGTCCTGAAGGATTCTCCACGAACCAACTCAAGTTAAGTAGCACCTGTTGCGGCCTCTCATTGGATAGGTGACCGTACTTAAAACAATGAAAGCAGTTCGTGCTTCAGAGAGCACGTGAGGCCGCCATGACAAGTAAGACCCGACTTACGATATTTTTATTAAATTATATCTAGTTACTAGTAGGTGTACCTTGTAGAAATTAAAAAGCATGGAACGATAGACGAATTTACATGGTATTAGGTTTACTGGCAAGCATAACAAAACGTTATGTCTAAATATCTATACCTAGACTGTTACTGAGTTGTCAAAACTAACTTAGATAATGTTCTAATAAACCTTGGATCTTAGATAAGGTCGCTTTGAAATTAACAGAATACAGTATTTAAGTTAATACACTCTGTATACCAACAAAACTTTATAAAATAGCCAGTAAGCAAATTAGGCTATATTAGCTAGTTAGGGTTGAACGCTCAGTGTGACTTACGACTATTTGAATATCGTTACTCGAGGGAGGGAAGCTCTATCAATTCGCCCAACCTAGTAGGTATAACAGCTTTTTCAATAAAATTTTCAGCAGCGTAATCAGTCACCTTATATGGTGTCCGCCAAATATAAGTAGGATCACACGTCACCGTATTTTAGTTATTATTCTTGAGTTGGTAGGTACTACATAATGTATTTGTTTACATAATATCCTTCGCATACTCCTAAAAAGGGGTTTTCTCTTCGGGCCATTTAATCGAAGGGTTGAGAGCCACTGTTTTAGAACATCCTGATGAATGAATCGATAAAAGTCAAATGTAATGAATCATCTCAGAGTAATTACTAAAGCATAGAGAGAGCGAACAAATTAGACACAAATTACGATAAATCCAAGCTCCTCTCTCTTATGACGCAGATTATATATATAAAAGAGACAAACATATATGGACTCATATATGCTTAAAACTAAATGTACATTCCGAAATTGTCAAACGGTCATACTTGGTCTCTTACTACACGACCAATTAAAAAAGCACATAGTTGCTTAGTAGACCGGTTCTACACGGTTAACTGTACAAAGTATTTGATTTAGTCGTATCATACGTTGTGAATGTCAGTCCTTGTCAGTCATTGTTTATTTTAAAAATAATATATATTTTTTGCATAATATAAGCAACTTGATTGTGTACAAAAGGTGCAAAGGACAGATAAATAAGCGTATAATATGGCCAGTTTTGTTTTATCGTGTAAATCACATTCATCACGGAAAGATAACAATGAATTTGTAAGATTTCATGGGTAAGTGTTTTTATGCAATTTTCTTATAAAATCACGCGTAATTTTTGTATATTATCACTTATACATACACATTAGATTGAGGATGATCCCTTCAGACTATCTTTTTTACGAATTATATTGTGTTAACGAATTAATTTAACAATAAAGTAATTTGTTTATTTGTGAGGTTATGTCATGCTAGTGAAGTAGATATTTTTCATCGATACTATTCGATACGATAATTAATTTTATGTCATTAAATTATAGCAAATATCGTTTTATTTTACAGTATGCCTCCAAATGAAAGAGAACTGGTGTAAAGTGCTTACAAGAGCTAGAAATAGATGAACTAAGCATAGCCGCAGTTTTTGCCATTTGGCTATAAAACCCTAATAATACAGAATAACTACAAAGACATCGGTAACAGCTAGATTATAAAAAAATATATATTGTTTCTATTTATTAAAAATTTACTAAATTTATATGTGTTTTTACTTTTGCTCCCAGTTTCTAAAGGCCGATCAACATAAAGATTAACCATTAATTTATCAAATGTTTCATATCAAGTACAGTGATTGGTGGACCTGTGTTGCATTATAAATCTTTTAGTCAACGAATCACGTATTTGTTGTAATTTAAACCCTTACTAGATAATTCTTAAATTTGGGACTAAATTTATATTGATGCCTTGGTAATGTATGTTTTATACAACGTGAAAATAACGTACATTCAATAGAAGTACATTTTCTGTCAAGAACTAAATTTATTTCGATACTTCGACTTACCAAATACGGCACATCACTACCGAGGCAAAAAAAGTGTACAGTATTGCTGGAAGCAACGCTCCCTCTATGCTTTAGTCATTACTCTGAGTGAATCATTTTAGTCAAGTGAAAGACTTTCATTCATCCTTTCTACATACAATCTACATAAATAAGAAACTTTTAAGTGAAATCAAACTTCAAATAATGTTTAAAAATAATGAGTGCCTATATTAATCTACTTACCGATTTTTAGATAGAAAAACAGCTGTATATACAAGAAATATGTAGGATAACACTTAAAAAAGATCCACTGTTTTCTTATACGAAGAAACTTTCACATTTTGCCACACACTTCCACACGCGATTTCCGTTTGCACTCTATTTGATTCACAACAAGAATTTTATAATGAAATATAAACACTATTATGGATTTTGTTTAATATTATAAAACGTGTCTTTTACATATAAAAGTTGTTGTAATGTGTTTTAGCTACTCGAAAATACCGCCATCTTATTCGAACATGCGCGCGCAGTACTGTCTGAAGTCAACTGGCGCGGGGCGACTCGAAATTAACTTCGATCCACGTGAGCAAGTAAGATAGCAAATACGGATATCGCGAGAAAGAGCGGGACAGGTAGAGGGTGTCATGTAGCGGTAATTTTTTTCTCCTTTCGCGCGTCAACGTCAACTTTCTAAAACGCCTTGAGGTGTTTGCCTGTTTGGTCATCTTATTTTGGTGCTATTATTGTTTTTACTATTTTAAAATTAGGGATTATCAATAATTATCTTTCAATATAAAATGTAAGTAGCAAGTACCACAATAAAACATTTATTTGAATTTTTTGTGGTAGGTATTGTCAAGTAGGCTATAAAAGGTTTTTAAAATCTAAGTTGCTAACTGGACTGTTTATGCTTTATAAAAATAGCAGTGGAAATGACTAGGAAGATAAAATAAAAAATATTTTTTTATTTTGAACGATTTGCCATATCCAACTCCGAACTAACACCATTAGGATTTGACGTCATAGTTAGTAATACAACAATCGCAAATTCGTCGTAAGTTATCACGGCTCGTTGGTCTAGGGGTATGATTCTCGCTTCGGGTGCGAGAGGTCCCGGGTTCAAATCCCGGACGAGCCCGTGCAAGGTCTCGCGATCTTCTTTTTGTGTTTTGCCTTTTATTAGTATATGTTTTAATACTATTACCTACTTTATTTATAACAAATATTATAATATTGTGGAAGGTACATACCTGAAATACAATATTGTGTAGAATATTTTCTGTTTGTAACCTATTTTTATTAAGGTATTTTACTAGGCTAGAATAAAAATAGTTATCATTATCCAAAAGTATGATAACTACTATACCCAACTTATTTTATTTACTATTATTAGGTAACTTATAGTTGTGTTAATAAAATATTTTTTTTATGAAAAACACTTCCACGCCATCTATTTAACATTGAAGTTACTTTTACAACGATATCTACAAAGCACACAAGATGGCGCTGTCTTAAACTTCAAACATTGTTTATAAAAACTCGACCTATGAAAGAAGACACTCGTTAAAAGGAATAACTGTAATATTTGTTGTATATACAATTTAGTAGCATAACAACAGCAGGTGGTTGTTTTAATTTTGGTCAATGACATTCCCTTCCCCTCACACCCACCCGGCCCTGCTTTTACACAATAAAAGTTGACAGACTAACAGCTTGTATTCAAAACTTATAAACACGTGTTTCGCTGTTAAATAATGTAGAAAGTTAAAGTTAACTGTACAAGACTTGCATGTGTAGTAATATAAGTTAAATACAGTGCTTGTGGAGTGAGAAATACACATAAAATATGTCGGGGGCAAGTACTTCTCAAAGTCCGCCTATAGCTTCGATCAGTGATGTTGGTGCTTTATTTCAAAATGCTAAAAAGTATGAAGAATTAAATGTTATTGGCACAGGTAAAGCTATTGCTAATACATGCTAATATTACGGTGAATATAACCTAATAATTACATGTGCCGGCTAATGACATTTTCGCGCAAATTTAGAGAGAAATAAACATGTAGAATTAGTTGTTTATTTTTCCGTGATAAAAAGATGTTTTAGTGATAATGCTAAATGATTTATGTACAAGTATAAATACTGGCTAGTTTGTAATGATTTAAAAAATGGAACTCTAGATTATACTGGCATTGCTCTAAGCCCAAATAATTGACACGTTCGGTATATTCTGTTGTTAGCACAGATTCATAATTTCATACATTAAAATGATTTACACGTTAGGTTAATTTTTCATAATATCTCGTTAACTTTAACGTTGTCTTATTATTACATATATACACCTAAAAACAAATGTGTTAATTAAGAATTATAGCTAGGAAAACAATTACAAAATAAGTAAGATATGGTTATTAGTGATAATTTTTGAGTTGCTAACCAATGGTATGGTAGATAATGATATATCCTAATATTAGTGTTACATAATATTGTCAGATAAAGTACATCTAAATACAATAAGGGCCTAAGCTAGTACATACATGTTGAATATTTTACAATATGCCTTATTGGTCCAGTAACTTTCAAGCTTGACTATTGGGCAAGGCATCCTGGCTTTGATTCCTAGGGCAGACTTATATATAGGGTTTTCCATCAGAGTATACAGGCTTGATATAAGTTATGTACTGGTGGATGCAAATGGCAAGTTGTTGTTCATTGTGGCTTTCTAAGGGAAGGCCTTTGTTCAACTGTGGACAACTCCCAGCTGATTATGTTATGCTACATTACTTATTAATAAACATAACATCACGCCTGTATTCCCCGAAAGGGTAGGCAGGTGCACATACAGTACACCCACATTTCACCAGTTATGTCTTTTAGGTCCCAATGTAATAGGGGGCGAGCGTATTACCATCAACTGGGCACAAATCCAGACTCCATGCTGCGACTAAGAATTACCTTATGGAAAAACCCAGTAACACTTTGCGCGACCCGGGATTCAAACCCAGGACCTCGTGCTCAGTAGACGCGCTTTGCAACCACTAGACCAATCTTGTTTCCCTTAAATCAGACCACAAATTAATGTAGATTTTGTCCTATGTCAGTTGTATAAATAAAACATATCAACACATTTTATATACTATTGTTTTCAGGAGCTTATGGTACTGTATACAAAGCCCGAGACCTCCACAATGGGGGTCAGATAGTAGCCATGAAGAAGGTGAAGGTAGCTCTCACAGAGGACGGGATTCCTCTGTCCACGTTGAGAGAGATTGCACTGCTGAGGCAGCTTGAAGCTTATAGACATCCTAATATTGTTCGGTAAGAGTATATTTATATACAAGAAATAATAACAGTGTATAACTGTCCCACTGCAGGGCAAAGGCCTCTTCTCATATAGACAAGGATTGAGCATTGATAACCACGCTAGCTCACTGCGGGCGATTTCAGATAATTAAATCCAGGTTTCCTCACGATGTTTTCCGTCACTGTTTAGCCAGTGGTGTCTTAAAATAACTAAAAAGTATTTATAACATTGAAAAAGTCACATTGATACTTGTCAGGGTTTGAACCTGCAACCTTGTGCATAGAAATCCGGTATGTTAACCTCTAGGTCACCACAACCTCTATAATAATTACATAATGGAGTAGTATTAAGTTTTTTATTGAATACTAGCTGAGCTACTACTAGCTTTCTACCGCCTTCACACCATTCATACCTTTCCTGGACTCCCACGTATATCTTCAGTCCAGAATTATACTACCACTTATCATCACACCTATATTCCCAGAAGGGGTAGGCAGAGGTGCACATAAGTATAATACATCCACATTTTGCCAGTTAAGTTTAAGGTCCCAATGTAATAGGGGGCGAGCCTATTGCTTTAACCGGGCACAAATCCAGACTCCGTGCTGCTACTGAGAATTAAATGGAAAAACCCAGTATTGTACAATATTTTTTTTTTAAAACCTCGCCCCTCACTGGGAATTTCTCCTGTGTCGTGGGTGCGTTTCTCAAACATGAAATATCACGTACACTCTGAGAAATATGGACTTAACGTAATTGTTATTTATTTTCTTTCCAGCCTGCTGGATGTCTGTCACGGGGGACAGTCACTGGAGCGTGACCAGCAGCTGGTGCTGTTTTTGGTCTTCGAGCACGTCGACCAAGACCTGGAGTCCTTCCTCAAGAGATCGCCAGCTCCGTTGTCACATAATATTATTAGAGTAAGTTATTATGGTACTATACCTATGTATGCTTCCTACATTTAAAAAAATGGTGAAGGAGCATTTCTTGGCACAAAATTAGTTAGAATTTATTGTATGTGTATTTGTGTGTATATTATGTAGTTACTTGTCTTCATATTTAATGTTTAATTTGATCTATTGTGTATTTGATCGTATTGTATTATGTACACCGCCATCTGCCCGTTTCTTCTTCTAACTAGATCTCCATTAATTGGTTGTCTGGAAAAAATTGCTATTAGCAATAAGACCGCCACTTGCACTGTTGTTTTAGTTTTAAGGTTTTTCTGTATTATTGATTTTCTGGTGTGCAATAAAGTAGATTCTATCTATCTATCTATGCTATGCAGAGTGGTATCCGGCCTAGAATTGACCACCCCCTTTCCTCCCGTGGATGTCGTAAGGCGACTACGGGAAAAATCCAGAAGATGGGCAGCAGCGTCTTCTGTAACTTCACCATTCACTGCGATCCCCAAGCCGCTTGCCAAGCGTGGGGATTATGGCAATCCCCCCCCCCAAGGAGGAGGCCTTTGTTCAACAGTGGACGTCTTCCGGCTGATGATGAGACTCATGCTTACACATTCAACTATATTATTTATCGTTTCAATCGCCCAATTGGTATACAGAACCATGCTAAACATAATGTAATATAATATTTTGCTTTTTTTTGCATAGCCAAACTAAATAGAGTTTCCCACTGCTGGGCAAAGGCCTTCCCTTCTTCCAAACCACTCTATCCTTTGCAATATCTGACCACGTGCGTCCCGCATATGTGACCAGATCATCACACCACGTCATATATTATTATTATTATTTTTGATTCCTCAGAGTATGTCCTTCGACATCCTATCCGGGATAGACTTCCTGCACTCGCACCGCATCGTCCACCGCGACCTGAAGCCACACAACCTGCTGGTGACAGCCAGCGGCCGCGTGAAGCTCGCCGACTTCGGCCTGGCGAAGACCTACGACACTGATATGAAGTTAACTAGCGTGGTGAGTGAGGGTCGAAGGTCCCAGTTTATACTCTATCAATGAACAATGGAAGCGCAATTTTTATGTACTTTTTTTAATGTTATAAATACTTTCTTAGTTATTCTAAGACACTAGACTAACGGTGACGGAAAACATCGTGAGGAAACCTGGATTTAATTATCTGAAATCGCCTGCAGTGAGCTAGCGTGGTGATCAATGCTCAATCCTTCTCTATACGAGAAGAGGCCTTTGCCCTGCAGTGGGACAGTTATAGGCTGTTATTATTATTTTTTATTTTTTTTATTGGGACAAGCCCACCACTCATGCCCATCACAGCGACGATAATAAGCCAGGATCTACAATGATAACCATTCAGAACCATGAGAACTGAAGCTCGAGGCGTTCCAAAAACTTGGCTATCTTGGAACCCGCAACGAAATTAATCATAAATAATATATAGGAGTAGGAATATAAATTTAGTTCCGACTTCCTTCCATAGCAAGCGGGAGACACACAGATTAATTTGCCAAACGCTAGTAAATAAGGGATCCACAACTAAGATTAGCCCAGTCGCCAAGCACAATGGGTATTGTTTTGTTAGGGATATTGGTTCAGTCCTATGCTTGGCCGCAGGTGGTGACCCTATGGTACCGGCCGCCGGAGGTCCTGCTGGGCGCGGCCTACAACACGGCGGTGGACGTGTGGTCTGCGGGCTGCGTGCTGGGCCAGCTGCACTGCCGCCGCCCGCTGCTGCCCGGCGCCTCCGACTCCGACCAGCTCCACTGCATATTCAAGTGAGGGGATGGGAAACTTACCTTTTTTTCTTCTTGATATCTATCACTTACGCGAATATCCTACAGTCAAAGTTTGAATACAGTTTTGTGGGACTCATTTTATAAATTGTATGTAAAAATGTGATTAATAATCAAATAAATAAAAAAATATAGGCATTGCCTCGTTGGTCTAGTAGTTATTAACCGCGACTGCTAAACTCGAGGTTCTGGGTTCGAATCCCGGGTCGGGCAGTGTTACTTGGTTTTCCATTAGGTAATTCTTAGTAGCAGCAAGGAGTCTGGATTTGTGCCCGGATGATAGCAATAGGCTCGCCCCCTATTACACTGGGACCTAAAAACATAACTGGGGAAATGTGGGTGTAGTATATGTGCATCTCTGCCTACCCCTTCGGGGAATACAGGCGTGATGTTATGTTATTAAGCATTGAAACTAGTCATGCGGATTTTATCGCGATTGGATCGAAAAACTAATTAAATCAGTATAACTAGTTGGATTTCAATTACTTTATTTTGTTTAAAACTAACTGACCCGATAGACGTTGTCCTATCTTAGTTATGAATATTAAATAGGGAATCATCCCTATTTAATATTAGTACAGTTAGTTTTAAGAAACTCACATACATACAAGATTTGACCTAAACAAACTCACATACATACAAACATTGCAAGTTAAATATATATTGATATAAGTTATTATTTAACTTGCAATGTTTGTATGTATGTGAGTTTGTTTAGGTCAAATCTTGCAATCTATATAGAACCACTTTTTGACATCCGATTGAAATGAAATTTTGCATGCTTGAATAGGTTTGGTGACAATACAATATTATGGTACTTTTGAGCTGATCTGATGATGGAGTCAGAAGATGGTCATAGGAACTCAGTGACTAAATGAGGCAATCCCACCGTGTTGAATGAAATATCACACACACGAACACACAGACTCGGGACAAACATCTGTGGTTCCCACAATTTTTTGTTCCATTCGGGAATCGAACCCGCAGCCCTTAGCGCAGCAGTCCAATCGCTTAGCCACTGCGCCAATCAGGTTATTCAAGACCGATTTTCATTTGCTACGATCCTGACATACTTTTTCTTTCATTCACTCGCATCATTCCAACCAACCATCTAACATAACATAACATCACGCCTGTATTCCCCGAAGGGGTAGGCAGAGGTGCACATATAGTACACCCACATTTCGCCAGTTATGTTTTTAGGTCCCAATGTAATAGGGGGCGAGCCTATTGCCATCAACCGGGCACAAATCCAGACTCCGTGCTGCCACTGAGAATTACCTAAGTGAAAAACCCAGTAACACTTTGCCCGACCCGGGATTCGAACCCAGGAACCAACCATCTATCAAACTATGTATTGATTGCAGACTGATAGGCCGCCCGCCGCGCCAGGAGTGGCCTGAGAACGTCTCCATCATGTTGGACAGCTTTCCCAAGTACCAGGCGCAGGACTTAGCGACTGTCATACCAGGCATACTGCCTCACGCGCTGGATCTTATCAAGGTAATATCTTATCGTATGGTTGATGAGCAACCTGGTGTCAGAGTGTAAACCGCCTGTAGGCCTCTGACGTGGCTTAAGGCTAAGTTTATTCCGCCTCGCGGCGGGAGCGTTCAATATGACCGGTGTGTGCGAGCCAGGATGGTATATACAATCATTGAGAATGGACGTGTAGGAGGCTGTTCTGGGCCTCAAGTCTGCTATTACAATGGTGTCAGAATGGTCGATCATTGATCTCATAATTGTCGATTTTGACAAATTTGGTAATCTGCTAACATAAAAGCGTCATTATGACTTTCCAATGGTCGACCACTGACACTCCATTGAAATAAATGACATAGAATGGTAATCTGGTAGAATTACCACCATTCTATTACGAGACCTCCATGCATCCACAATGATCGGCCATTATGAATTTAGCGGATTACGAACTTTTAAAAAAATGATAATGGCATCGTGTTGGAATGACGAATTTATAAAAAATAGCAGACTCGGGGCCCTGTGTTTCTGTACCGATAACTGAGACAGCAGTGTAGCCGAGTGGTATGATCGTTGACTGCCATGCCAATGGTCGCCAGTTCAAACCCCGGCACGCACCAATGCCCTTTCAAATTCATGTGCATATTATAAATTGGTTATCAGTACATTCATTATCATTTTTTGGCCAAAGAATTAGCATTAACATTCAACGTGGCAATGCTGCCAGTCTTTTGGGCACGTTACCGGTTGACGTCGATGGGGATGAATTCTTTGATGCTTTTTAACTTTTTATTTTTGTATATATTGTTTTTATTTTGTATTAGAATTAAGTTGTATATATTTGTAAAATAGTATGTTTATCTAAGGCTACATAATTATTTGAGAAAAGAATAAAAGAATGTTATCAGTTATGGATATTTTTTTTTTATCTGTATACTTATATTGTCTTCTATCTTCCAGGGAATGCTGATCTTCGACCCAGCTAAACGTCTGACAGCCCTGGACTGCCTACAGCATCCGTACTTCACAGAGGAGCCGCTCACATAGGCACAGTACTAGATGTATAGAAGCCCACCTATTTTACATAAACCTTATAATAAGATTCACTCGTTACTCTAAGATTCGAGATAGTAGATTCGATTGCAAGCCAATTTATCAAAAAGCGTTAACAGATGGTTGTAATAATAAAAAAATGCTGTTTTTAATAGCTTTTTAACATAGGCCTTGGTGAAATAAGGTGTAGAACAAGTCTCTTCTCATCGTATGGTTGATGAACAACCTGGTGTCAGAGTGTAAACCGCCTGTAGGCCTCTGACATGGCGACACACACCGTTGAAATCTCAGGTGTTCCGGTTTCCTCAATGTATTCAACAGTACTGCCTACCTACACGTAAAATAAGCGATATAGTTACATGTTTGTTTATATTGGTCGATGTTTGGCCATTGTGTACCTGTGTACAAATATGGCGTATGACAATAATAGCTATAATGAATGAATAATGAAATGGTTCTAATAATAAAATGATTATTTTTAGATGATTTTACATTGAAGTATTTCTAAAATTAATGTTAAGAAGACATTTTCTAAAGAATATTTTTGAGCCAAATAAATTTGTTGGATTAAACTGACTTTTATTTGCCAATAATATTAGATACAATAAGTCGACATCATCATCAGCCGTAAGACGTCCACTGTTGAACAAAGGCCTCCCCCTTAGAACGCCACAATCAACGACAACTTGCCATTATCATCCACCGGTTGCAGCAACTCTGACGATATCGTCGGTCCACCTGGTGGGAGGCCCAATAAGTAAAAAGTTTTAATAATAATAACAGCCTATAACTCACTGCTACAAAGGCCTCTTCTCGTATAGCGGATTGAGCATTGATCACCACGCTAGCTCACTGCTAGCCATTTTTAATAACTAAATCCAGGTTACCTCACGATGTTCTCCGTCACCGTTAGTCTAGTGTCTTAGAATATGTAAGAAAGTATAAAAAAACACCATTCTGTAATATCATTTTATTTTACAAGAGTATAAAAATCAGTCTCTTATACTAAATATTACTTACACTTAACAAAACAATTCGTTATCAACATAATAATAGTAATATAAACTAGATTGACATATACCATCACGCCTGTCCACAAAGGAACCAGGCAGAAGTGTAGTGCTTTCTTGAGTATACAGTCATATAAACAATTAACATTTTTACAACATAACATCACACTCGTATTCCCCGAAGGGGGTAGGCAGAGGTGTATAGCACACTTAAATTTCGCCGGTTATGTTATAGGTCCCAATAATGTAAAAGCGAACCCGGTTGATTGCAATAAGCTAATCAACTGGGCACAAATCTACTCCGTGCTGCTACTGAGAATTACCTTATTTACTTAATGGCAATAGGCCCCTTATCATGGGAGTTTTTGGCAAAATGCTGGTGTATCGACATTTGGGAGGGCGGAACACCTCTGCCTACTCTATCAAGAATTACAGGCGTGATTGTGTTAAAAATCACTTTTATAACAATATCGTTTAGGTAACTCGCCCCCTATTACATTGGGACCTAAAGACAAAACTAGCGAAATTTGGGTGTGCTATATGTGCATCTCTGCCTACCCCTTCGGGTAATACAGGCGTGATGTTATGTCCGTTTAGGTAAGTAGTTATGTACAGAGGAAATAGGTTCTTTGCTAATAAAACAGCGAAGAAACTATTGTAATTAACACATATACAGTATAATAGCTATATTAAAGTTGTAAGTACATAATACACTGGAAGTTATTACATAAGGATTTATATAAATACTAGCTGTTGCCCGCGACTTCGTCTGCGTGAATTTCGTGGTATGAAAAATAGATGTTGGCCGATTCTCAGACCTACTCAATACGCTCACAAAATTTCATGAGAATCGGTCTAGCCGTTTCGGAGGAGTATGGGAACGAAAACTGTGACACGAAAATTTTATATATATAGATTTATTGTTTATGATAAAATAGTTCGTCACGTTCTAACTCACTGCTTTCTTCAATGGAATGAAAGAGACAACATCGAATATTACATCAGGGCATAAGAACATACTGAAGGAATTTCCCATTTTTATTATATTTTTATTTTATTTGTAAGGAACAAAAAACAGTTACACGTTAAAATCTATACAATAAGTTCATACATTGATATTACAAACATGTAACCCACAACATTGTCCACATATTACTGAGGGAAAAAAAATAGAAGTAAGAGACAAAACGTATACAATCACAAATATGTTCGTGATAGCTGACATAATTAAAATATATAGGCACTTATATCTTTGCGTATATTTCAGTGGTTGTTATCTGAAATAAAGCTGGTGTTCCATGTGTAGTATGCCTATCTGTGTTCTGCCATTTTGGTGTAAATGAGTACAAACATACTACCTTTTATAATATTTGTCATCTAGATAGACTGCCTCGTTGGTCTAGTACTCTAGTGGTTGCTAAGCGCGACTGCTGAGCACGAGGTCCTGGGTTCGAATCCCGGGTCGAGCAAAGTGTTACTGGGTTTTTCCATTAGGTAATTCTCAGTAGCAGCACGCACAAACAACATAACATCACGCCTGTATTTCCCGAAGGGGTAGGCAGAGGTGCACATACAGTACACCCACATTTCGCCAGTTATGTTTTTAGGTCCCGATGTAATAGGGGGCGAGCCAACCATCAACCGGGCACAATTCCAGACTCCGTGCTGCTACTGAGAATTATCTAATGGAAAAACCCAATAACACTGCCTGACCCGGGTTTCGAACCATCGTGGTTAGCAACCACAAGACTAACGAGGCATAGTCTGAGATAAACACGAGAAAAACCGGGAAATAGTCAATTATAGCGTGAGAAAATCACATTTTAAATACACCATCTATTCATCTTAGAATATACGTCAGTTACAGATGTAATTTGCCATAACTATAGTTTTTTGACGATACAAAAAGTGTCATATAATGTTTACAAGTAAAAATATAGGTAACTAGCTGCGCCCTGCGGTGTTACCCGCTACAGTTTTTCGGGATAAAAAGTAGCCTATGTTATAATCCAGGCTGTCAGCTACCTCCATATGAAATTTCATCAAAATCGGTCCAGCCGTTTGAGCGTGAAGAGGTAACAAACATAAACACAAACTTTCGGCTTTATAATATTTGTGGTGGATTGGTCAAGTTAGTATTCCACCCGAAATATAAAAAGGCCTCAGAAATTCAACTTATATAATCAATTTTTAAATCATAAAATCCGCGATTATAAAAATCGATTAAACTCGGTCTTGGTCAATCAGAAATGGCCGTTTGTCTCGCTCGTAACAACAATAATAAGAATAAATAATTAACTGTTATATCGCTATGTAAATAAAATAATACTAGATACAGCCCGCGACATCGTCTGCGTATTTTTTTTGTGTCTTTCAGGATGGAAAATGCCTTAGATCACCCTAAAGATTCGTTTTAAATATTGGTCAAAGAATTTTCGGAAACAGATGGATAGCGTCGAATTTTACCACATACCTACATCCAAAAGCTTTGCCTCTTTGAAATAATAATTGGAAGGTTCTCCTGACCATATTTCGGTCCCGGCATTCTTAGTTCAGATGGGCCAACTACGCAGGAGATATTATAGTGCACAAGTATGGCAAACACAGGTGCACTCTCTATTCCTTCACTCTCATAGTCCAGGACGGTAAGACACGACCGGAGAGAGGTCAGGCGTAGGACCAATGGCTTAACATGCCTTCCGAAGCACGGAGGGGTCCCGACACGTAAAAAACGGTCTCCCTATACTCGAAAGGCACGTTAAACTGTAGGTCCTGAGCCTGATCTCTCTCCGGTCGTGTCTACCGTCCTGGACTATGAGAGTGAGGGAATAGGGAGTGCACCTGTGTTTGCCATACTTGTGCACTATAATATCTCCTGCGTAGTTGGCTAGACTAACACAGGTCGTCGTGACCGAAGTTCCGTCAGAACATTATTAGTTTTAAAAGGATTAAGCAATACAATAAACAAACATGGCGGCGGATCAAGCCCATCAGATACAGACCTACAATTTAATTGCAACCGACACCTAAATACGGTCAGTCAAAACTTAGACAATGGCCCATTTTATGCGTCGCCAATCAACGATTACAATTCTGTGTTATATCCAACCTTTATTCATTCGATTCGATTTTCATTGCAATCGATTATTTTACGGTATCTTTATAACCGACTTTGGTAACGTTTTTCGCAATGTACTATGTGTAGGGATGGTTTTGTAAGTTTCCTAACTGAGTAAATTATGGACCTCTACAAGTACTGAATTAAATTTTATCGACAGCACATAGACAAAGCACTGCTAGAGAACAAGTTACAAGAATTGATTGATAGGATCTCATGCTTCTTCTCCTTATCATATGGTTGATGAACAACCTGGTGTCAGTTTAAACCACCTGTAGGCCTCTGACATGGCTTTACACACCGTTAAAAATGTCTCAGGTGTGCCGGTTTCTTCACAAAGTTTTCTTTCACCGTTTTTGGACATACCTAACTACTCAATACTGTAATGCATTCTATAGATAGACTTATAATACTTTATGGACCCTGTCGGGCACAGCAAAAAACGGAGAGAAGAACTAACTTATAGTACGCACATAAATTCGAAAAGACATTGGTGCGTCACTGCTTATTGACCTCATGCTTACCATTGCTTGGAACCACTTATCCATGAAGCAGTCAGCTTAATTTTTCTAATAACAATTATTTATAACATAAACATAACCTAAAATCACGCCTGTATTCCCCGATGGATAGGCAGAGGTGCGCATATAGTACAAACAGTACGCCAGTTATGTTTCTAGGGCCCAATGTAATAGGGAGCGAGCCTATTGCCATCAACCGGGCACAAATCCAGAGTCCGTGCTACGACTGAGATATAATGGAAAAACCCAGTAACACGTTGCCCGACCCGGGGTTCGAAGGACCTCGTGCTCAGCAACCACTAGACCAACGAGGCAGGCAATCATGGTAGTTATAATTCCTTATGTGCATCCGTGTATTAAGAGCCCATTTACCGGTCTACCGGCCACATTAATAGATGATTTCGTTTGTCTTATTCTCAATCATCCTGTACCAACTGGATAGATTTGGATGTAATTTCCAACACAATTGATCTAATTAAAACCGAACAATGTTTCAACAACCAGTGTCACCTTTAATTTTTTTCTTATTAGGTCTTTCTCAGCACGGTGTCTGGATTTGTGCCCGGTGGATGGCAATAGGCTCGCCTCCTATTACATTGGGACCTAAAAACATAACTGGCGAAATGTGTTTGTACTTTATGTGCGCCTCTGCCTACCCCTTCGGGGTATACAGGCGTGATGTTATGTTAATGTTTTGATAGCAATAGGCTCGCTCCCTAACTTCTAACATAACTGGAGATACGTCGCCTATCAATACACCTCAACCTACACCTTCTGGGAATACAGGCATAATGTAAAGTAACAAAAATTCCTCCTTACACTAGATTGACAATAATCTAAAATCCCTATATTGTCAATAATTCATTTAGTGTTTTATTACATATACAAAAGGTTTAAAATAATTTGTATCATGGTTTAGAGGCGAAAGCGACTGGTGTTACATCTCCAGCTGTCCATAGACTAGTAAATGAAGGACCATAGAGTAACTTGATATCTTTGACGTCCATCTTAGATTTTATTGTCGTAGTAACTTAATACAGAGATGATTCACATTTTTTCAACCGCAGTCTGTGTCACAATTGTATTATAGGATAGTGATAGGCAAATAAATTAAACCTATTTACCCGACTGCAACGGAGAGGTACTGTTTTTGCGCGTATCTTGTATGTATGTATATATCTTTTAAACGGCTGAGCCTGCCATCAGGCTGGCATAAATGCAAAGTCAAGTCAGTTAGGTACTTTTATCTACAAACTAGCTTCCGCCCGCGACTTCGTCCGCTTGGATTTCGAATGTTTTATAGCCTTCCTCAATAAATGGGCTATCTAACACTGAAAGAATTATTCGAATCGGACCAGTAGTTCCTGAGATTAGCGCGTTCAAGCAAACAAACTCTTCAGCTTTATAATATTATATAAAAAAATATATAGTATAAGATTTATAATATTAGTATAGATAATAATTGTTAAAACTGAAGATATTTTGTTTCTGTATTTTGTAGTTTTATTAATCCACAATTTCTGTTGTCATTAGTAATCATATTAATTAGTAGGCCAACCGTAACCGCTAGGTGCGCTATTGTTATCTAGGGCAAACTATTCACATATTGTTACTTTTATTATACCTACCAACATAGAAGATAATTATAATATTAATGTTTCGGAAGGCACGTTATGCCGTTGGTCCTGTGTTTGATCTCTCTCCAGTCGTGTCTCACCGTCCTGGACTATGAGTGTGAGGGAATAAGGAGTGCACCTGTTTGCGCGCATACTTGTACACTATAATAATATCTCCTGCGTAGTTGGCTAGTCTCAGATTAGACTGGCAGCCGTGACCGAAGCTCGGTCAGGAGAAAATTAAAAAATGAGCTATTAAAAGAATGATTTACTTAGTATTTTTCTACCTAACCATACGATCGCATAATTATAACATAGCCGCAACAAAAAAACGTGTCCTGAGTAATCTAGCATCGTCAGTAGAGTTCTTGTTTAAGTATTTCATTAACTGCCTCGTGACTCTAGTGGTCGCTAAGTACGACTGCTCAGCACGAGGTCCTGGGTTCGAAACCCGGGTCGGGCAGTGTAGATGACTCTTTCCAGTAGATAATTCTCAGTAGCAGAGGAGTCACGGAGTCTGTAATCAAACCCTTGGTTCCCATTAGGTAACTCTAGATTTGTGCCCGGTTGATGGCAATAGGCTCGCTCACTATTACATTAGGATATACCGTAACTTGCTTGTAAGTTTACTGTACACCTCTGCTTCCCCTTAGACACAGGCGTGATGTTATATATGTATAATCATTAACCATTATCAATACAACGCAGAAAGCCCAAGCTTTTAAACATATAACTTTATAAAAAAATTCGGTAGACGCGTGTTTGACCATGTATACAAACACATTACCCTCCTTTGCGTTACGCAGTCGGTTAAAAAGAATGTTAGTAAGTATTCTATTTACCGTTTACATGTTAAGTCAACAAAATAATGCAGTTACCTTAACAATATAACGTAACTAACAATTGCTATTTCACCGCTATTTTAATGTCATTTTGAATAGTTTAAAAGTTTCCCAACCACAAATACTAGTTGTGGGATATAGACAATGTTGTCATCACAATATTTACATAGAAATTTAAGCCAAGTTATAAATGGTTCGTCAAATTCATCAAATAAGTCTAAGAACAACACTTAAGCTTCTCGCCATCACACTAATATTATAAAGGCGACAGTTAGTGAGTGTTTCTATGTTTGTTACTTATTGACGCTGTAACGGCTGTACCAATTTTGATAAAAGTTCGTATGTAGGTAACCCTGGATTAACATAGGCTTTTTATTCTGAATGTAGCGGGTAACACCGCGGGGCGCAATTTTCATCAATAATCTTAATAGTCGACCTATCTATGTCCTTTTCTAAACCCGTCACAACGTATATGCAAAATTTCTTGATTATAGACTCAGCGGTTTAGGCGAAACGTTTAACAGACAAACTTACTTTCGCATTTTTAGTATAAGTAAGGATTGAGTCGGAGATAAGTCTGAGTTCGGTAGACAGCCAAGCTGTTAGAAACACACAATCGACAATGAAAATACAAGTAGCATGAGTTCGCGTGATACCTAACCAATTTCATTGTCAATTTCACTTTTACACGCATTGTTCAACGGTAACACTGTCGCTCTTAGTATTTGGGATAAGTTTGAAGATCTTGTCCAAATTCAACGTGTTTTGATTATAAATTGTGTGGTCAGGACTGTCTCCCCAGCTGATTGGTGTCATCCTATCTCTTACCTCGCTTGCCGGATTTTGTACAATTGCTTCTGTTATTAGACCTTCTGGTATAGGGTTTAAGGCCTCAGAATGGACGCTAGGAGAGATTTCTGGGTTCGATATACCTTCTAGAGACGAGCAGCGATTCAGAAAGTTCATCATCCGTTCTTTGTAGAAGTCTGAACTAGTTTCAGTGTTTTGTTTGCCTTTATTACCTTGGTTTTTTAGGTAAAATCCATTGTCGGATTGTGCGAGAAATATTTTCTTAATCTTCCTGCTTGGATAATGGTCTATTAAGTCCGGTTTCGGAGGTATAAGTTTGCCATTTCTCGGCAGTTTCCGAGTGTCATTCCCCTTGATTTTCGTCACTACAGAGATGCAGTTCCCACGGCGTTCATTGTCATCTTTGTAAGTATTTCTCATGCCTTTATACGAAATTTTCACGCTTAATATCGACCATAATAATTCTAAGAACGCTGCAATAAGTATGTTTATAGATAACACTCGTTTCGTGAACAAATTCGGCGTTTCTTTTGTATCGAGAGTCGTGTTTAGTGCGACTATCATGTGAGAATCGTTTTTAACAATAACGTCCGTATGTTTTATAACGAAATAGTCTTTGAAAGGCACTTTGTCCTTGTAGAACTCGGTAATATCGCCCTCAGAGGTAGTTATGAACCAAACTGCGATCATAATAAAGGATGCGAGTGAAATCAATGTTGAAAGACACGACATAACGAACAGCCAGGTTATATTGTGGTCTATGTACCATCTGACTGAAGCTAGAATGCTTGTTATGCCGGCTGCGAGCCCGAATATGGTTATCAAAGCAGGTGCCAACACCAATATGTAGTTACTGCCATTTTTATTGTCATTAAAGTCCGTTTTGTTCAAACCTAACGGACTTCCGTTGAACTCTGAGTCCCTCAATACAAAATTCGAATCGCTCGAATTTATTTGAGTATCATTATCATTCTCATATTCTGTTAAACTTAATGTGTCGTTATTGTCGTTCTGTATTTGTCGGATAAGCGTGTTTTCGGTGACACTCCCATTGTGAGCCGTACTATTTTGGTTTGACTGTACATTTGAAGGGTTCACTAATGCCAAACAAGCTAGTAGGAAGGATGTAGCTGCTAGTGCAATATGCACCCACGCTAAGCCCGAGACAGTGGACGCGGAGTAACGCCTCTCCGACGGGTATAAATTCCTCGTATCAGGTTTTGTTTTAACTTTAATTGTATACACGTCTTCCATATTCTCTAAGCTATCATTGTTTACATCAATATCAAAGTTTCAAAACGGAACAATGGGTTACTCACGTTGCTAACCGCACTTTTAACCACTTATTTGCATCACAGTTTTAATAAGCACACCACAAGAACGCAGTTTATTATGATATTAAAGTTATTTCTTGTTTTATATCTATTATAACTTCAACACGCGCGGCGGGCGTACTGTCCGAGCGGAGTTTCGAAGCGCACTGAAGTTAGGCGCAATCAAGATGGCGGTGCAAACTTTTTAAGCGATCAGCCATCTTGAAAAATATGTTTCGTCAATTATAACCTTTATTGCATAGACATACGGGTTAGAATTGATGTTACAGTGTCAAAATAATAGCAAACAAGTCGTTTTTAAAGTTGGTAGTATGTTGAATAGAGTAGGGGAGCGCACGCGATTCGTTTTTGCGATAAATCTCCGTCGAAAGTGCATTCTGTCGGATCAAAATAATTATGCTGATATGAACATTTAATTATAACCAGCTATTATTTGCATACTTAGATTTTATAGACAGACGTAATAATAGTGTTGATAAGTAATTTAATAAATAATGAAACTATGGATTTTACAATGGAACTCGACATACCTACTTAGCTGATTTTATTTAAACTCAAATTCACAACGTTTCACATAGACCAATTACAGTCGTTTATGAATAAGATAGATTTATATGCAGAAGTATAAATCATTATATATTTGTACGCCTAAAAGGCCAAACGTGACGATATTTTTTGTTTATTGACCATCTTGCATGCTTTATATGTATACTCATGTACGCACAAATAAAATTTCTTGATTCTTGATCATTTACAAAATTGTACCTATGTTGATGCAGAATGTAGGTACCTATAGCCTAATTTATGCAAGCACACAGACAAATATTAATAAAAACAGTCGAAACCTACAATTGTACTTACATGGTATCCTTCGTTTGTATCTAATTATGGGAAATCTTTTCAAAAATATGATTTTAAACACTAACATGTTAATACACTAACATTCTTTTTAACGGCCGCCAATCTCAACCAACACAGGAGTTATAGTAATTTACTATTAGCCACAATAGACTATTTTGTATTTGTATAGTGCATAAGTATGTGAACACAGGTGCACTCCCTATTCCCTCACTCCCATAATCCGATGATAAATCAACACGACCGGAGAGAGATCAGGCGCAGGACATACAGCATAACATACCTTCCGAAGGACGGAGGTCTCATGTTGCAAACGGTCCACCCATCGCAAGACTGACCGCGGCGAGCACGGCTTAACCTCGCAGGCTAATCTACAGCTATACAGCTACAAGCCCTACTAAGGCACCCAAGCACTCGACCTAACCATTTGGGTAAAACCTTGCAGTCCAAAGAGTAACAAGATTTTTTCTCAAATGTAGGCTAAGGGCATTCGATTCAGATCTCCACCTTGTACAAGCCAAGATTACAGAAATGAAGCTTTTGAAGAAACTATTATAATCTCAAATTAGACGTTTAACACCTCAGACTGCCCGTGACCATGAATGCTGTAAAGGATTCGAAATGTCGGGACCAAAAATTATTTAAAAAACCGCGATAAAATCCGTAAACCTAGTTTTATTTCAATATTATAATCTCTGTTTATATTAGATTAATAAACAAAAAAAAATATCACGCCTGTATTCCCCGAAGGGGTAGGCCGAAGTGCCTAGAACACTCACATTTCGCCAGTTATGTTTTTAGGTCCCAATGTAATAGAGGGCGAGCTTACCATCAACCGGGCACAAATCTAAACTCCATGCTGCTACTAGAATTACCTAATGGAATAACGCCGTGACACTTTGCCCAACCCGGGATTCTCAGTAGCACCACGGAGTATTCGTGCCCGGTTGATGGCAACGTCCTCTCTCACATTGGGACCTATAACATTAAGTGAATGTGAGTGTACTATACCTCTGCTTGTACCTTCGGGGAATACAGGCGTGATGTTATGTATTACATATGTAAGGAACATTATAAATGATATGTACGAACGAGATTCCGTATACATGCTACAGAATATAACAAAATATAAACCTAATTTATTATTTTAGTACAGTCCCTAACCATGAACTCTTAAAGCAGGACAGTTTACGTTGTGTAAGCGAGACGCCAATACATTGCATGATTGCACGTAGCGGCGTCTCGCTTCCACACGTAACCTGTCCTGCTTTAAGAGCTCATGGTAAGGCGGCAGCTCCAAGCTTGTACAAAACTAAATAAATTCCTAGATTAAGGTAACCAACAAAAATGGTAATACGAGGTTAAGTTATGTCATGCGCAGGCGCACAAAAGGCGTGATCTGTAGCTACAATTACATGTAATTAGTTAAGTCGTGAGAAACGCCTGACCTTGTCTTCTGCTGACCTCGGCTCGCTAACTTGGGTGTAGTGTAACTTAGTTCATTATGTAACTAACTTGAACTGCCTCGTTGGTCTAGTGGTTGCTAAGCGCGACTGCTGAGCACGAGGTCCCAAATTCGATGCCGGTCGGGCAAAGTGTTAGTAGGATTTTTCATTAGGTCATTCTCAGTAGCAGCTGGTTGATGGCAATAGGCTCGCCCCCTATTACATTGGGCAACAAAGCTAGCATAGCCTAGTGCCATAAATACCTACTAATATTATAAACGCGAAAGTTTGTAAGTATAGATCGGTGTTTGTACTCTTACCACGTAAAAATTAAGTCGTTAAGTAGCAATAAATGTTTTTTTATTTTATTTTATTTTAAAAAATTACTGAATGGATTTAAATGAAATTTCATATGGAGGTAGCTGACACTCTGGATTAACACATACGCTACTTTTTATCCCGAAAAAATATAGCGGGTAACACCGCGTGGCGCAGCTAATATTATATATTCTTCATCGTATTCTATAAGATGTCACCAGCTTTGTATTTAATCCGACCTTGATATAACTAGTTATTGTGAATACCGGTATATGAATAAATACTGGTAGCCGGTAAAATACGTTACATTAAAAATAACCGTTATTTGTTTGGATTTAAATAACAAATAAATGAAAGGAAATCGTTGTTATATAAACGCTTACTAATATAATAAAAGCGAAAGTATATAACTTGTTTGAAACTTCTACTATACATAAAAACGATACTAACATGTGGTTTAAGATAACTTCTAGTAAGGTCTATTGATATCTCAATTCTTTGACATGCAAACTACAGTGACATGTATAATTTAATTCATTGTTCAACACAGACAATTTTTATAAGAGGGTAAATAACACTGTGTAGGTGGAATGTGTGAAGGATAATTTATAAAAGAAATGACGGATAAACATCACCACGCCCGGCTGTATTGCTTAAACGGGTAAGGTTGCTGTGTAAATAGTTTACCCACATTTTGCCATTTATAAACGCAAATGTAATAGGGGGCAAGCTGACCATCAATCGGGCACAAATCCAGACTCCGTGCTACTCATATTCATCTTATCGTATGGTTGATGAACAACCTGGTGTCAGAGTGTAAACCGCCTGTAGGCCTCTGACATGGCGACACACACAGTTGGACAATTCCAGGTGTGCCAGTTTCCTCACAATGTTTTCCTTCACCCTTTTTACCATCTGATAACTAATTTATAGAACGTATGTACATGAGTTTGAAAAGACATTAGTGCGTGCCGTACCAATCCAACGGCCATACCACTCGGCTATCAGTAGTTTTTATTTACTTGCTGCTGACGTAGACGAAAACCTCTGTATCATCATCAGCCGGAAGACGTCCACTGTTGAACAAAGGCCTCCCCCTTATAGCTAATTAAATCATTCAAATAAAACAGTGAAATGGAAATATACTAGTTGTAAACCTTGAAGATACTCGAAGGTAGTTTTGGCATGCATATTCATAGAATCCCTGCATGTGCATCAGGTTGAAGGAAAAACGTATACAATATTATAACTTATTGACTTAATGATACCTAGTCATAACCTGAAATTGTAGCTGTTTGTTGTTCTTGTTGTATTATAAGAATACCTATCCCAGTGCTGCAAATTCTTCTCATACAGCGAAGATAATCTAATTGGCTAAGCGATTCGACTCCTGCGCTAAAGATTGTAGGTTCTCGCACGCGACGAAAATTTGTGTGATCCACAGATGTTTGTCCCGAGTACATACATACATACATACATAAAGTCACGCCTGTTTCCCTGAGGGGTAGGCAGAGACCACGGATTTTCATTTGCTACGATCCTGGCATACTTCTTTTGCTTCATTCATACGCATCACATTCCTCATACACGCTCTTCGGTTGAGGGTACTCCTCACTTGCCCTTTGTGTTATATGTGATATCAATCAACACATGATTTTATAACTTACTTAATTAACTTACCGGAAGTCGCGTGCTTAAATGAGGCACCTGCGCGTGCGCCGACGGAAACAGTTCAGCGTCTTAAGTTCAAGGACGCGATTTGTCAGACGGTCCATCGCTTCTTAATGTTATACAATAGCCAAATGTCGTTAACCTCGGTTTTTTACTTCCGCAGTTAGAAAAACATGTTTAAGTATAATTTTACGTAACATCACGCCTTTTCCCAGAGGGGCAGGCAGAGATGTATCTGCAGCACACCCCCACTTTGCCAGTTTTATAGGGCTGTAATAGGGGGCGACCTGACCATCAACCAAGCACAAATCCAGACTCCGTGCTGCTACTGAGAATTACTTTGGAAAAACCCAGTAACACAGCACGACCCGGGATTCGAACCCAGGACCTCGTGCTCAGCTGTCGCGCTTAGCAACCACTAGACCAACGGTAATCTGTCGCAATATGTAATACACACCTGTGTCTATCCCTTCAGGGCGCTCTCTGAATTAGGAGCCAGGCAGGAAGAGTAAAGATTCTAACGTATATGTATAAGCGACGGTTATCAATTGTTTTAACAACCGGTCGCGCCGTCGCCGTAGCAATCACAACTGATTGTTTCGACCCAAATGTCTTCTTTATTCGCAAGTTTAATCTATAACGGTCGAATATTTGTATTCCCAACGTCTTTTTATACATTCACTGTATTTAGCCCGCGATTCGGTCTGCGTAAAGCGAGATTATCCATTAGGCAGAATAGGCAACCGCCTTGGTGCCCCGCGCCACGAGATATTTACATTTACTGAATTTGTATATATATTTTTTTCTTTTTTTATAAGTATCGTGGTTGACAAACCGGTTTTGTATGCACGAGGATGCAGGTTCAAACCCAGGCAAGTATCAATGTGACATTTTCAATGCCATAAATACTTTCTTAGATATTATAAGACACCACTTTCTAATGGTGTCGAAACATCGTGAGGAAACCTGGATTTAATTATCTGAAATCGCCAATCTGCAGTGAGCTAGTGTGGTGATCAATACTCAATCCTTCTCTATACGAGAAGAGGCCTATGCCCTGCAGTGGGACTGTTATAGGCTGTTGTTATTATTATTTTATTTATATATGTTGTAAAGTATTTTTGTTGAAAAAAAATACGTCGCCCCATACTAAGAATTTCTCCTGTATCATACGTGCGTTTCGCAAACATGAAATATCTCATACACGAACACCCAGACTCGAGACGAGCATCAGCGGATCACGCAAAATGATAGCAGCCCTAAGGCTGTTTTCTAAATAATGGTGAAATAATCTCGGTTATTATAAAGTCTCGAACATTTTTCAAGAATTTCGTTAAAGGAAAATTACGACATAATAATTGTCACTTATCCAAGCATAAACCTTGGATAAAGAAACACTACAACTATTACAATTGTTTAACATTATTGACCTACAAACATAAAAATAAATCATTTTGCAATCAACTCCAATTTTAGGCACAAATTCATTCACAAGAAACAACGTATTTATTACCTGTTGCAATTACAACATGGCGGCTTAGCGCCAAAAGAATGACATTTAAAAACGACTTCAAAAAAATATTTCAAGGTTATTATTTTATACTAGCTGCGCCCGGCGGTGTTACTACATTTTTTCGGGATAAAAAGCCTATATGTTAATCCAGGGAGTCAGCTACCTCCATATGAAATTTCATTAAAATCCATTCAGTAGTTTATACGTGAAAGAGTAATAAACATCCATCCATACTTACAAAATTTCTCGTTTATAATATTAGTAGGGATTTACAGGCCCCGTGTTCAGCCATTTTTCCTTTAATACTGTGTCCATGAGTACAAATGAAACGTAATCCTAAGATTTTTTTATATAATTCCAGTCATTATGCATAAACATAACATAACGCCTGTATTCCCCGAAGGGGTAGGCAGAGGTGCACATATAGTACACCCACATTTCGCTAGTTATGTTTTAAGTCCCAATGTAATAGGGAGCGAGCCTATTGCCATCAACCGGGCACAAATCGAGACTCCGTGCTGCTACTGAGAATTACGTAATGGAAAAACCCAGTAATACTGCCCGACCCGGGATTCGAACCCAGGACCTCGTGCTCTATCAACGAGGCAGGCTAACCTCACATGACTATTCATCTACATTCTACACGGTACTTAGCTACGATAAGTGATAACTATCACATTGACAGCTACAAATTGCTTTTTTTTATTGTTATGACTTTTGCGCAACTTTGATTATACAACTCACTTTATAATGGTTGGACTTATAATCAATGCCAAGGTAATTAGATAACGTAATAGACTAGACTGCCTCGTTGGTCTGGTGGTCGCTAAGCGGGACTACTCAGCACGAACGGGCTCGAATCCCGGGTCGGGCAAAGTGTTACTGAGTTATTCCATTCGGTAAATTTTCAGTGGCAGAACGGAGTCTGGATTTGTGCCCGGTTGATGGTCAGCTCGCCCCCTATTACATTAAGACCTAAAACATAACTGGCGAAATGTGGGTGTACTATACATATATATGTGCACCTCTGCCTACCCCTTTGGGGAATACAGGCGTGATGTTGTGTACAAAATAACATTTATTGGAACAAACACGAGTTTACAATATTAATTGTACGTCAACAGTCACATTAGTTAGGAAAACGGTGTCGCTACTGTAAGCGCCCACCTCCGAGATGGGGACAGTGTTCCAACATACAATTTGAATATAAAAAGTAAATTAATTTTACAATAATTAAGGAAATTACTAAATAATGAGATTAAGCGTTTATGTGTGATGAGCTTAGAGGTGATAAGTGTGTGTATTAGTTATATGTAAAGGACTTCTTTCAAAATAAAACATTAATCAAAAAGAAAGAACTCATCTGTCCGCAGTAGTCAGAATGACGTTGACGCGAGCAAAATTGTAATTTGATATATTTTTTTATATTTTTTTTTGAAATTGTGTGTATTTTATGTGTTGTTTTATGCAAAACCATTAAATCCTATAATGTAAGTATAATATACGATGTAACATCACGCTTTACTGGTGCTGGGGTAGGTTAAAACTTAGGTGCGATAAGCATTGTGTCGGTTATCGGTGGGCGTCTAAAAGGCATCTACGGGAGATGTTACCCACTCAATCTCACTTCCCATCCTTGACCGTCAAGCCCTACTGTCCTGCTAATCTTTGAACTGCTTTGATCTCGGCATAAGATGATTGTACAAACACATGCACACTATTCCCTTGCCCTCAACGTCCGATGGGACGGTGAGACGTGAGACACGACCGCGGGATATAAGGCGTAGGACACAGTTCAACGTGATGTTTGAGGCACAAAGGTGTGTGAAAACGTTTCAAAAATTACCACAATAAACTGCTTAACTGCATATATGCGACTGATCAGCGCTTGGTATGTAGCTATAAGCCATACTTATTTTACTTCGTTCCGATTGTTTTGCGACAGGAGCTTCCGATATTTACTTTGCGACTAAAGTACCAAATATTTTGCTTTGCGACTAGATCCCCCGATATTATACTTTGAGACATGATGTCCCGTTATTTTGCTTTGCGACTAAAGCGCTAGATATGTTGTTTTGCGATCAGAGCACCTGATATTATACTTTGCGACTAGATGTCCCGATATTTTGCTTTGCGACTAAAGCGCCAGTTATTTAACTATGCGAATAAAGTACTCGACATTTTGCCGCAATCAACATTTGCTAAGGAACTAGGTCTTAAGATGGCAGAGAGTTGATGCCAGTTTGTATTGCAGGCCCGTTCCCCTCGGCGACGACTGGCAGGGCTGCTATAGGCCCGACCTATGTTACTCACTGCTGAGGCTTCTCAAAATGACTGTAAGTTTAATATCAGTGTATATTAACATTACATAATATAGTTTCTGTGTGGCGCCGATACGTGGTCGCTATCGGTTGGCCTTTGGAAGAGGCTTAGAGTCACTCAACGGGCTATAGAGAGCGCTATGCTTGGGATTTTTTTGCGCGACAGGATCCGGAATACGGAAATTCCCCAAAGACCTAGAGTCACCGATATAGGTCAAGAATATTCAAGCTGAAGTGGCAATGGGCAGGCCATATCGCTCGAAGATAACCGCTGGGGAAAACAGGTTCTCGAGTGGCGACCACGAATCGCCTTTGATCAACAGTAGACGTCTTCCAGCTGAAGATGTTGATAGATATTGTTATGTTATAACCTAAACTCGTTGGTTCCAGTACATCCCCCTTCCGAAGAACTAGTGAGATCATGGAGGGGGACGTCGAGGGCTTGGTGGCGATAGTTCAGGGCCTGGATCAGGCTGGAGTGACCCTTACGGTGATGAACCGGCCTCGGGATCGCGGGGCCAGGAGGCAGTCGCGGACTCGGAGAGCAGGTCAGTTACTGCACATATAACATCTGCAGACCGCACCGCAGAGAACTGAGCATTCAAATATAGGCTTAAGCTCGTACGCTGTAGATGCACTTTACAGTAACACCTGTTACAGCGCGCCGTTAGCTTTATATGCTGTCATTGTATATTGTATCTACAGTCTACGATATGAAGTCCATTTCTGATTGACCTGTATATCTTTACAGATGGGAATCAAGATACTGCATCGGACCAGAACTCTTCACTGGAAGCGAACGCGGGGTCTACAAAGACTGCCAGCACGGGCGCACAGATTTGTGACGGCCGATATGCGAGTAGCTACCGGGTATGCCTAATAATAATGTACTCTTGATCGAAATTCGTTTACGTCGGCCTGTCCCATCTGAGATTAGCCAACTACGTAGAAATATTATAGTGCACAAGTATGCGCGCAAACACAAGTGCACTCCCTATTCCCTCATTCTCATAGTCCGATGGGACGGTATAAAGACACGACTGAAAAGATCAGGCGCAGGATCAATGGCTTAACGTGTCTGCCGAAGCACGGGGGGGACTCGACATCTATAAATGGTCACCTATCACAAGACTGACCGCGGCGAGCACAGCTTCTTCTTGCATATCGACTGATCTGCGCGGTAGCCTTGTAGCTACGAACCCCTCAGAAACTTTACATTAAACACAACCTAAAGCATGGTTTCTTCCGCCCAGCTGGCACACTGCAGGGTGGTGCCCACGTCGCCTCCGGAAGGGGTGTCGGAGTTTCCACCTCAGAGAAGAGAGCCGTGTCGCAGTAAGTTTTATTTTAAACCCTTTCCAGTCCAATGAGCCATATATACAGGCAGTTAAATGGCTGGAAATCACTAAACTACATTATTAGTTTACTTTGTCATAAATTATACACACACATACATAAAGTCACGCCTTTCCAGAGGGGTAGGCCAAAACTACGAATTCCCAATTGCTACGATCCTAAGATAATGTTTCTGCCTCATTCACTCGCATCACATTCCTCATACACGCTTGTCGGTTAAGGGTACTCCTCACTTGACCCTTTTGTTGAACATCTCCGAACTAGGCTGCCTCGTTGGTCTAGTGGTTGCTAAGTGCGACTGCTGAGCCGAGGTCCTCGGTTCGAATCCTGGGTCGGGCAAAGTGTTACTGGGTTTTTCCATTAGGTAATTCTCAGTAGCAGCACGGAGTCTGGGTTCGTGCCCGGTTGATGGCAATAGGCTCGCCCCCTATTACATTGGGACATAAAAAAAAAAAAAACATAACTGGCGAAATGTGGGTGGACTATATGTGCACCTCTGCCTACCCCTTCGGGGAATTCAGGCGTGATGTTATGTCTCCGAACTGGTCCAAGTATGTTCGCTGAAGTCTTCCCCTGCCCGATACTCCACTAACACTCTCCTCATATATTCGTTTTGTCACTCTTCTGTCATCCATTTTTTCTACAGCCCATACCTAAGCATATTCTTATAAATTTTCGTAATTACATCCACATTCATTCATTCATTATGTATTTCTTTCTATTCTGATAAGCTCTTCTTCCACAGATCAGGGTAATTTCGAGGTAGGAGGCCACGGAAGTGGACCACTGCGGGCGTCTTCGGCACGGTCCAGGCACTTCAATGGATACCAACCCTTGGCGGAGAGAGGTGACGTCTTAAATATATAGATTTTATTAAAAAAGTAATTAATAATTATGAAACACTTGTAAAAACGAATTAAACACGCCCAGATACGGAATTGCGTCATATACTAATAAAAATAAATTTAAAAAGTTATTAAAAAACTATCTTTTAGATAATATATATACATAAATACCTATATATACAAACCTGATTACTTAGATTATATTGCACTAACATTTTTGCGTTACTATATGAGACTCAACAGGAGTCCACAGTCAAACTGTTCAAAACAGTTTTGTGGACCAATGTATTAACATAAGTCTAATATTTTTCTGTACTTAATAATTATAAATAAAAAATAAAATAAAAATAAATCGTTAGTTCCTATCTACTGACTTCTGACCACCTTCCGACTCTATCATCAGACCAACTTAAAAGTACCATTATACTGTATTGTCATCGGACCTATATAAGTACGCAATATTTTATTTCAATCGGATCTCAAGAAGTGGTTCTAATTTAGATTGCAAGATTTGACCTAAACAAACTAACATACATACAAATATTGCAAGTTAAATAAAAGCTTGTGCAAATATAGTTCAGTATAATAACAGTCTGTAGAGTTTACGTCAAGCTGAATTGTACCTTCCAGATTCAGTGCACAAGAGTAATTCTAACCGGGAGACCGACGCGTTCGTCCACTCGCTGCGGAAGTATCCGAGTTTGAGTCCCGTCGGTTCAATATCTACTGACCTCATCGAGAAGATTATCAAGAATAGTCAAGCTAGGAGCCATAGTAGTTGTAAGTATTGATGAAGATGGCTTTGTAGAAAGAAAAATGTGCTTTATTCATTGTCAGTTGGAAGACGTCCACCGTTGGACAAAGGCCTCTCTCTTAAAGAGGGTGGGGGTGCCATAATCCGCACGCTTGGCAAGCGGCTTGGGGATCGCAGTAGTGGTGGTGAAGTTACACATCGCTGCTGCCCATTTACTTATAGGCCGGATACCACTCGGTATATACTTTATTGTAGAACATATTATTATTACCTAAAAACGTGATCATCAGCCGGAAGAAGTCTACTGAACAAAGGCTTAAAACGCCACAATTCAGTTCAATTATATTCTATTCAACTCTATTCTATTCAATTGTATCCTGTACTATTCTATAGATCATCTTATTCGTTTCCCTAGGTACAAAAACTTCGAGACCGACAAAGAGCATGCGTTCATTACACAAGGAGCGATCCTCAGACACCAACGACGTCACAAAGGTGTCTAAACACCAGCAGACATACACGAGGGGCAGGTCCAACCAGGCTAACATCAACAACACGCAACTGGGCTACAGGGGAAGAACGAAGAACTTCAAGCTTTATTCTCCAATGAGTGACAATAGGAACATCAAGTTAGTAATTTTTTTTACATGGCTTCCTCATCATCCAGAACACGCCGACTGCTCCAAAGGCCTCCCCCTTAAGGATTGCTATAATCCCCATGCCTTGCCATCGGCTTGGGGAGCGCAGTATTGGTGGTAAATATACAGAAGACGCTGCTACCCATCTTCTGGATTTTCCCTTAGTCGTCTTCTACGATACTAAACGGTATGAGATGGGAGGGTGTTATTCTATAGCGATGCACTGTCTAATTTAGAAGTCTTGCCTAATTAAATGTTAATGCTTACCACGATACGTAGATTCTAGACTCAAACGTCAACATATAAAAAAGTATCTGTTATATCCAGGTACAAAGATTCATCTTTCGATACCACGTACGACTATTTGAGGGCGGGAAGCTCTCGGCGGTACGACCGACCCGAGCGAGTCGAGCGAGCCAACGGGCCCGACCGACCCGAGCGCGCCGTCCGGCCCGACCGACCCGGCCGACGCGACTCTTCCCACCGAGACATACGACTGAATGACGTCAGCCGTTACATTCGAAGTACCGTCCGGCAGATGTACAACGAACGGCCGGTTGTAAGTAGACCTTGAGAGTAAACAACATATTCACGCCAATATTCCCCAAAGGGGTAGGCAGAGGTGCACATAATACACCTAAATTTCGCCAGTTAACAGCTACAATTTTAGCCGACACGGGATTCTAATCCAGGACCTCATGCTCAGCAGTATACGCTTAACCACCACTAGACCAACGAGGCAGTTTTTAAAAAGTAGCCTATGTGTTAATCAAGTCAGCTACCTCCATATGAAATATAGTAGCCCATATTCTACGTACGTTAAACATCTTTATGTTACTTTATTGTAACGTTAATAGCCTGTGCCTCAGGAACCAGGAGGTCCACGAAATATTAATATAATTTCTATATCAATGTCCAGGTGTTCCAAGTATGTCCGAAACTCAAGAACAGGTACAGCCAGCATAAAAGGAACAGCTGTCCCGTCCAGATTGATGACTCGATGGTAAGTAGCATTAACCTTCATTACCTTAATTTTTGTAGGCAGTAGACTGGTTTTGTGGATATACCTTAGGTGCACATAAGCCCAGGGATGTGCCACATAGGCGTTGCATGGGGAGGTTCCGGAGTTGTTCTTTTTAGAGGTCCCGGGGCTTCCGTTGTTCGTGCAGATGGAGACTACCGGGGTGGTTTTAGTGATGTGGAAATCCTAGCCCCCAGGGCCGGGTGCCTTTTGAAGGTTTCCCCCCGAAATAAAAACGTCGCCTGCAACATGTACGGATTGCGGGACTTTGGCCTAATGGTTGACATATCGGAATTGTTGGCACAAGGTTGCAGACTCAAACCCAGGCTTGTATCAATATGACTTTTTCAATGTCATAAATACTGTCTTAGATGTGCTAGGACGCTACTGACTAACGGTGACGGAAAACATCGTGAGGAAACCTGGATTTAATTATCTGAAATAACCCGCGGTGAGCTAGCGTGGTGATCAATGCTCAATCCTTCTCTATACACGAAGAGGCATTTGCCCTGCAGTGGGACAGTTATAGGCTGTTATTATTTTACTAGTGGCTGATAAATGATTACTTCATCAGAAATAGTAGAACCTTGAATTAAACAGTTTTCTTTTCTGGTTTTCAGATGACAGATCAAGATGTCACAGGTAATTATTGTTTTAAAATATGATCAAAATTAAACATATGAGTCTTTGTAACTATATAAAAGTGTTGGCTACAATATTAGCTACATTGATTAGAGTTGATTCTTGCTTGAGACAAATGACTCCCAAAAATATTAAATGAGTTTAAAATGACCATGTAAATTGGATGATGGATCCTCATTGTCACATATGACAGACAAAGGGACATGGGTTCGATTCCCAATTTGCCACTAGTGTTTTTAGGGTATTTTATTTTGCTGTATAGCTTGGCATGAATTTTAATAGCCTAACTTAATTATTTTAGATTGATGCGGCTTGAGAGAAATATCATAAGACAGAGCTCAATGATCAGTTTTCTGACCAACATGATTAAATAATGACCCCATACCCCGCATTATCAGCCTGTATATGTCTAAAGCTGATGCTAGATCTAACAGACCAATGTCTGAAGCATTGAATCCCAATTCACCTTCATCTCCATCTTTAGACAAAAATGTAATCGCAGTCAATCTTTAGTCATACGTTGACGACTTTATTGGCGCAGTGGCTAAGCGATTGGACTGCTGCGCTAAGGGTTGCGGGTTCGATTCCCGCATGAGACAAAAAATTATGCGAACCGCAAATGATTGTCTTGATTCTGCGTGTTTGTGTATGCAATATTTCATGTTTGTGAAACGCACCCACGATACAGGAGAAATTCCTAGTGTGGGGCGAAATTAAATGATGTTATGCAGGGTCAACGGACTACTATGTCCAGAAAATGCTTCAAGGGTTTCAAAAGCTGATGTTTTAATACCATTTACATCCGTCTATGTCTGGTTATCGCCATCGTCCAACGATAATAATATTCTTGGTTTTAAACCGACAGAGTAAAGAAGTTACCTTGGTTTTGCTTCTTCTGAGTATCGACTCTGTTCCTATCTTTATTATTCGATGGTCTACTCTAATGGGTATTTTAATAACCTTGTTAAAACTTCCGGAAGTTTCTTTAACCTGAAGTTTTTTTTTATAGGTGTTTTTTTTTGTAGTATTTGTTTTTACCATTACGGGTTTAGTCTTGCAAAGTTAGGTGAACGCCGCGTTGGGCGCCATTAAGTAATTTGCAGTGTTATGTCTTTTCATTGGAAGATATTTTCGTTCCATGTACCCAGCAAAACATTGTATTTCTTCAATATTTCTACTATATTTGATTAGATTATTATGAAAATATTGTCTACATTGACATCAATATCAAATTCCCAGTTCCCACGTTGGATAATAGCTCCCTGAAACTCGTTTAGTGGTAATAATAGTAAAAATGAATATTCTAAACACGTTATTGCACCATAAATATGATATAAACACAATTCAGTTGTAGATCGTCTTTTAAATAACCAAGTTGATATCAATAAAATTCAAAACAACAAAATGTATTAAGTTCTATGTACTAATATTTTCTTCAATCATCAGACAATTAAATCATAACTAGGGAAATCAAAACCTAACTGTTAATAGAAAAACAACTAAACATAAAATATGAAGCAAGAATAATAAGAAAAGAAAGAAATCTATCCTAATATTATAAATGTGAAATTAGCTCTGTCTCTCTGTTTCTTACGCTTCATGACTAAACCGCTGGACTTTGTGCAATTTTGCGTGTAGAAAGTTAAGGACCCGAGTAAGGACACAGTCTACTTAACGCGAGCGAAGTCGCGGGCAAAAGATAGTATAATTTAAAACTGGATTACTAAAAAATGTTGGCCGTCATGGGACGCCCAGCATATGTATACAAAGTATTATACGCGCGCGCACATACAGGAGTCGAAGGTGGCGACGAAGTGAGGCCATCATGACACGGTTTACCGTCTCGACTTTTGAGTCCATTTTTCGGCCAAAACGCGACTAGATTGACATAAAACATTAAAAAATCACAACTATTTTCATCTTCATCTTATCGTATGGTTGATGAACTACCTGGCGTGCAGGTTTAAACTGCCTGTAGGCTTCTGACATAGCTTTACACAACGTTGAAAACTCTTATGTGTGCCGGTTTCCTCACAATTTTTTTGTTTCAGCGTCTTTAGCGAACGATAACTTATTTATAGTGCGCCCATGAACTCTTTCAGGGTTTATCATGGTCGCGGAACAATATCTCGTTTCAAATGAATGGGACAGCTAATTGCAAACTTAGATTTAAAATTTTTATACTATGAAATCTTTCCAAAAATTGATTGTGTGTGTGAAAGATTTTAGAGGTTATATTGGGCTGCATCTAAATATAGTTGATATTTCACAGTTAACTTGTAGAATAGTTTCGCATAGTGACTGGTATGTTGATAATTTTTCACTACGCAGCTTCGGCGCCGGGTGTTCTGTCCCGCTTTTTCGCAAATATCAGTGGTTACAGATTGCCGTGTATCGTAAGTATATACTGTTAATATTTCTTCACCCACGTCTTTGACTTCTTCTACATCACAATTAGTTAATTCATTTTTGTCATTATTAAATTTTTTAGTATCGAGTTTTTCAAGTTTATCAAATTTTTTTTAGCGTACCTAATCAATAATCACGTAACAACATGTTATGCATCATTAACATTATAGCGATTTCTACGTTTTATATAGAAAAGACATCAATTCTTATTTGTATTGGGTGACTAGAAGGGCGCGCGTACGTCATTCAACCAAGCGAGTCAACTGCACGCTGTTTATTTGCAACGGTGCGCGGGGGAGGGGCAGCCGCACACATACACATTGAAGAAACCTATCGTACAATTTTGAATTTACTCATGAAGATTGACTGATAAAGACTAGTAATAGCACTCAAGTTAACGATGTTCCTTAAATATTTGCATCTTCAATATTAACAGTTTCAAATGTAATATTTCTATATTTTTTACAGACAAACCGCACTTTTGCTATTGAGAATTCCGAAAATTACTGTCACTGCAATAAGTCCTCGCAATGTGAATGCAAGCCCACAGACGCCGGCAGCACCCCCATCGTCTCCAAGGCAACGCAACCTTTCGCGACGACTTCCTGCCATTGCTGTCCAAACTCTACTGACAGATGGACAACATGCACATGTTTGCCTATAGACGATGAACCAACGGAATGTTGTTGTGGAAAAATAGATGAAGAAGACTATTATAATAGAAGGATTGATGAAGAACTAAATAATTGGCTCAAAGAAGTCCCAGTGAACAGTACAGAGACTTTAGAGAATAAACATAAAAGAGAATCTATGGTAAAAGAATTGGGGATTGCTTTGAAAGAGATGCCTGATGACATAAATTTCGAGGATAAAGTAGCAAAATCTGTCGAAAATTTAATGAATGAAATGCCCATGTGGTACCCGGGAACTGAAGAAGAGGAAGAGGATTATAAACAAGAATTAGGTAGTAAACTTGTGAAAGGAATTATAGATATCCCGAGAAAACCAAATTTGTTTAAGGATGCCGTTGAAAAGACTTTTAGAAGTGTTAATTTCAGATTTGACGATCCTGATACTAGAGAAGAAATAATTAATGATATTGTTCATAAACTAAAAGATTTAGCTTCTGATAGGCCGGAAAGTGATGACGACTATAAAAACATACTGCAAAAACAAATCCTTGACATACTTCATGAGATACCTGTAAAAGAAGAAACTGATATAGACGACATACTGGCTGAAATAGCTGATAAACTAGCCGCAGAAGTAGTAGAAATACCTAAAAATATCGATTTATCCGAAGAAAAACCAGGTCTAGAAATTGAATTTGAAGATGATATAATAGAATGGCTAAAGGATTTTGGGCAAAAAAAGAATTTAACAGAAAGTAGGAAAGAAATCGAACTATTAGCTAGAAAGTTAGATAAATTACAAGCTCATGGTGTGGATGAAGTTGCTTTGGACCATATGAGAGATGAAGTATATAAATTTTTAAATGACGTAGATGTTCCAATTGAAGCATTAGATGAAATGATTGAAGAATTGATGGACATGTTAGCAGAAACAATAGAAGAAAATGAAATTGAAAGTAATGAAAATGATGAATTATTCCATGAAATTTTAGATTGGCTTAAAGATTTACCAGGTATTAGTGACATACATCCAGGTAAATTGGAAAGAACTGCTATTGAACTAGCAAATAAGATTAAAGAAGCTAAATTGCAGGGTCACGTGGATTTTGTCAATGATATTATCGAAAGTCTATCACATGCAGGCATCAGGCTTGATCCTGACGTCTTAGGAAAACATGTTCATGAACTTGTAGAATTACTCGAAGATTGGCCTGCAAAGATGGTAGAAGAAGAAACTGAAAAAGAAAGAGCAAAAATTTTAAAAGATATTAATGATGTAATTGATTCTACGCCGATGACAAATGAAAAGAAAAAAGAATTAAAAGTTAGGATTAATGATGTGGTTGAAAAGGCAGATTTATCATTATTAGGTACTGAAGAAGGTAAACAAAGAGTTAAGTTTGCTTTATTAGATGATTTTGATACCATTGTTGATGAATGTCACTTATCGAAAGACAAAAAGTCTGATTTGAAACGCAGGTTAAGCGATGCAGTTATAAAGAATTTAGACAAACCTTTACCTGGTCTGAAAAAGGATACAAGTAACTTGAAACAAGCACTTAAAAAAACTACTAACATGTTAGTCAAAAAGGTTCCGATGGCTGAAAATCAAAGGAAAAAAGTCATACATGAACTAAAACAAGCATTATCAGAACATTTGAATAAGCCTTTGCCTGACCATTTAGAAGAAACCCTTGATGAAGAAATTGTGGATATCCTTGACCATTCCCCAATTTCAGCGGACGAACTAGTAATGAATTCTTTGAAGAAACAATTAATCGAGGCTGTCGCACGTGTGATGGATTCGTTGCCCACCCCGAGCAAAACCATAAGTGACATTGCAGAAGAAATAGAACAAGATGTTAGTGAAGCTATTGACAAAGTTGATTTGGACAACAATGAAAAGATTAAGCTGATGGATAGTATACATGATATATTCGTTAGGAACGAAGATCAACCTCTAACAGATGAAGTACAGGAAAACATTCGAAATGAAATAAAAAAGGCCATACAAGATGCACCTATTTCAGAAGAGAAAAAACATGTATTATTTAAGGATATAGACAGATCCACGAAAAGAGCTTTTGACAACGCTTTGGCATCTATGAGAGACGATGTATATAGAATTAAAAAGAAAATGATTAAAGAATTTGCTAAAACAATTGATAACGCGCCAATAAAAAGGGAAGGTAAGAGATATTTAAAAGATAAATTAAGACGGATGCTGTCTAATAATCTGGATTCATCAGTATCGGAGGATACAAAGGAATCAATATTAGATGATATCGCTAACATTATTGATGAAGCTCCGATACAAAATCAAAAGAAAAAGGGTTTAAGGGATGCATTAACAGAAACTATGGCTAACAAGATGTACGGACCAGCAACACAGAAAACGTACACGGAAGATGTTAAAGATACTATAGAAAAAGAAATGGACGAGATTATTGATGAGGCTTCTATACCTGTAGAAGAAAAGGAGGAAGCTAAACACTTGTTGAACGAGAAGTTGAATGAAAAAGTAGGTCATACCCTTAAAAATGTACGATACGAAATAAAAGACGATGTTAAAGATATTGTTGAGCATATGCCGTTACCTAAAGATAAGAAAAGTGAATTCAAAGATAAATTGAAAGAAGTTCTAGCACATAATTTGGATGGGTTGCCACCTCAAACAAAGAAGGTGGATGATATAAAAAAATCTATAACGAGAGACGTTAATCGAGTGATTGATGAACTCCCTTTTGAAGAAAACGATAAAAAGGATTTTAAAACACATGTAAAAGATATGCTAGGTGAAACACTTTACAAGCCACTTACGCATGATTTAAAAGAACATATAAAAGATGATATTCGTCATATTGTGGATGAAGCACCTATTTCAAATGCGTTAAAAGCTGATATTTCTAGTGCTGTTATTCACGATTTAGAAGAACTACCTAAGCAAGGTAAAAATACAGGAGATATAAAAGAAATTCTTACGAAAGATATGACTGATATGATTGAGCCAATGGATATTTCTAGATTAAAAAAAAATAACTTAATCAATCACGTAAAAGATGCACTTAACGAAAATTTAGATGAAATAGTGGACAACAATACAAAAGAAGTAGTAAAAAAACATGTTGACAATATTCTCGATGAATCAGCGATTCCCGAAGAGACAAAAAGTGGTTTGAAAGAAAAATTTAATAAAATAGTGAGCAAAAATTTTGATTTAAACCCAATACAAGATACCGGTAAAGGTGAAATCAAAAAGGCCATAGCCGGTGACATCACGGCAGCTATTGATAATGCAGAAATTGACTCAGATGATAAAGAACGCTTAAAACAGGATGTAGAAACTACATTAGTTAACACTTTGTACAATCCATTGACCGATGACTTAAAAACACATGTGAAACAAGACATTTGTGATATTGTCGATGATGCAAATTTGACAGAAGGGAGAAAAAAGGATCTCAAATCCCAGGTAGCCAATGCACTAGCTGAAGATATGGAAGTCTTACTTGCTGAGGGAAAGAACAACGATGATATTAAAGATATTATATCGCATAAAGTCACAAACATTATTGAACATGCACCGATTGCCGACGTCAAAAAAGATGATATAAAGAAAAAAGTAGAAGGAGCACTGACAGAAAATATCGTTCGACCAATTACAGAGGACGTAAAAGAAATAGTTACTGATGAAATAAAACATATTATTGATGATTCAACTATTTCAGAAGAAACAAAAACAAATTTAAAGCAGCAAGCTGAAGCGGCAGTGCTCGATAACTTTGATAATGTAGAAATTCATCAGCATGAGCAGACTGTGGTAAAAGACCATATTTTGGAAGGTATTGAAGCCACAATTGAACAAGCACCGATACCGGAAGAAAAAAAGACAGAATTGAAAGAGCAAATACAAGATATGGCCACTGAGGTTTTCGAGAAACCATTAGCCGATGATGCACATACTACTATCAAAGAGGGCGTAACAAAATTACTAGCAGAGGTGCCACTATCAGAGGACAACAAAAATAAAATAAAAGTTGAATTATCAGAAATAATTGACGAAAATATAGATACTTTGCGTGATGCTGAACCCGATAGATCAACATTAGACACTATGGCAAAACAACAACAAAAACAAGAGGACTTAGAAACCAAACGTGACATTTTGTTAGAAATTCAGCATTGTATTGATGAAGTGGCAATGCCAGAAGAAACGAACACAGAATTAAAAGAAAAAATAAGTGTAATGGCGATGAAAGAATTTAAGAAACCGCTAACAGATGATTTGCTAGATACAGTCAAAGGTGGTATAATTACTATAGTTGATGAAACACCACTATTAGAAGACACAAAAAATAGTCTGAAAACTGAATTAAATACTGTAATAGATCATAATAAGGAAGCTCCAAGAAAAGAAGTTGCACAAAAGAAACAAGACCTGGAGATACAGGCGAAAGATAAAATCCTAGAGGGAATCGATAACATAATTGGATCATCGCCACTTCCTGAAGATCAAAAAAGACAGCTAGCGAAATTATTAAAAAATATGATAGCTAAGACTTTTAAAATGCCAGTTAATGCGACCGTTAAAAACGACATTAAGACTGGTATGAATAAAATTCTAGATGATTTCTCTATACCCGAAGATGAAAAAGACGTATTGAGGGCGCAACTAACCGACATGGTGGAGGGTAAACTGAACACTTTGCGTGAAAATGTAAAAGAAATTGAAGCTATGAAATATGAGAAGGCTGCAGATTCTGAAATTAAAAAAAGCATTCTAAAGGGGATTGAAGACAAAATTGAACAATTAGACATTCCAATTGAGCAAAAAATGGAGTTGAAAAAGAAATTATTAGAGATGGCAGCTACGAAATTAAAAGGACCAATCACGGATGATATGATGCTCAGTTTGTCAGAAGCCATAGATAAAATAATTGACGAGACACCTATGTCGAACGATCAAAAAGTCCAACTAAAAAGCGATTTAGCTGGTGTTGCACAAAACGCAATAACAGATTCTGAAATTAAAAATAGCATTCTAAAGGAAATTGATGACAAAATCGACCAATTACAGATTCCAATTGAGCAAAAAATGGAGTTGAAAAAGAAGCTATTAGATATGGCAGCTGAAAAATTCAAGGGACCAATCACGGATGATATGATACACAGTTTGGCAGAAGCCATAGATAGAATAATTGACGAGACACCTATGCCGAACGATCAAAAAATCCAGCTAAAAGGCGATTTAGCTGGTGTTGCACAGAATGCAATAGCTGATTCTGAAATTAAAAACAGCATTCTAAAGGGGATGGAAGACAAAATTGAACAATTAGACATTCCAATCGAGCAAAAAATGGAGTTGAAAAAGAAGTTATTAGAGATGGCAGCTACGAAATTAAAAGGACCAATCACGGATGATATGATGCTCAGTTTGACAGAAGCCATACATAAAATAATTGACGAGACACCTATGTCGAACGCTCAGAAAGTTCAACTAAAAGGCGGTTTAGCTAGTGTTGTTGATAAAAATATCGAAACTTTGCATGAGAATATAAAAGAAATTGAGGCATCGAAAGATAAAAAAATATATGAGATGGCTGCAAAGGCAATAGCTGATTCTGAAATTAAAAATAGCATTATAAAGGGGATTGAAGACAAAATCGACCAATTAGACATTCCAATTGAGCAAAAAATAGAGTTGAAAAAGAAGCTATTAGATATGGCAGCTGAACAATTCAAGGGACCAATCACGGATGATATGATGCTCAGTTTGGCAGAAGCCATACATAAAATAATTGACGAGACACCTATGCCGAACGATCAAAAAATCCAACTAAAAGGCGATTTAGCTGGTGTTGCACAGAATGCAATAGCTGATTCTGAAATTAAAAATAGCATTCTAAAGCAAATTGATGACAAAATCGACAAATTAGACATTCCAATTGAGCAAAAAATAGAGTTGAAAAAGAAGCTATTAGATATGGCAGCTGAAAAATTAAAGGGACCAATCACGGATGATATGATGCTCAGTTTGGCAGAAGCCATACATAAAATAATTGACGAGACACCTATGCCGAACGATCAAAAAATCCAGCTAAAAGGCGATTTAGCTGGTGTTGCACAGAATGCAATAGCTGATTCTGAAATTAATAACAGCATTCTAAAGGGGATGGAAGACAAAATTGAACAATTAGACATTCCAATCGAGCAAAAAATGGAGTTGAAAAAGAAGTTATTAGAGATGGCAGCTACGAAATTAAAAGGACCAATCACGGATGAAATGATGCTCAGTTTGTCAGAAGCCATAGATAAAATAATTGACGAGACACCTATGTCGAACGATCAAAAAATCCAGCTAAAAGGCGATTTAGCTGGTGTTGCACAAGACGCAATAACAGATTCTAAGGTTAAAAATAGCATTCTAAAAGAAATTGATGACAAAATCGAAAAATTAGACATTCCAATTGAGCTAAAAATGGAGTTGAAAAAGAAGTTATTAGATATGGCAGCTGAACAATTCAAGGGACCAATTACGGATGATATGATGCTCAGTTTGGCAGAAGCCATACATAAAATAATTGACGAGACACCTATGCCGAACGATCAAAAAATCCAACTAAAAGGCGATTTAGCTGGTGTTGCACAACAGGCAATAGCAGATTCTGAAATTAAAAATAGCATTCTAAAGCAAATTGATGACAAAATCGACAAATTAGACATTCCAATTGAGCAAAAAATAGAGTTGAAAAAGAAGCTATTAGATATGGCAGCTGAAAAATTCAAGGGACCAATCACGGATGATATGATGCTCAGTTTGGCAGAAGCCATACATAAAATAATTGACGAGACACCTATGCCGAACGATCAAAAAATCCAGCTAAAAGGCGATTTAACTGGTGTTGCACAGAATGCAATAGCTGATTCTGAAATTAAAAACAACATTCTAAAGGGGATGGAAGACAAAATTGAACAATTAGACATTCCAATTGAGCAAAAAATGGAGTTGAAAAAGAAGTTATTAAAGATGGCGGCTACGAAATTAAAAGGACCAATCACGGATGATATGATGCTCAGTTTGTCAGAAGCCGTAGATAAAATAATTGACGAGACACCTATGTCGAACGATCAGAAAGTCCAACTAAAAGGCGATTTAGCTGGTGTTGCACAAGACGCAATAACAGATTCTAAGGTTAAAAATAGCATTCTAAAAGAAATTGATGACAAAATCGAAAAATTAGACATTCCAATTGAGCTAAAAATGGAGTTGAAAAAGAAGTTATTAGATATGGCAGCTGAACAATTCAAGGGACCAATCACGGATGATATGATGCTCAGTTTGGCAGAAGCCATAGATAGAATAATTGACGAGACACCTATGTCGCACGGTCAGAAAGTCCAACTAAAAGGCAGTTTAGCTAGTGTTTTTGATAAAAATATCGACACTTTGCATGATAATATAAATGAAATTGAGGCAACGAAAGATAAAAAGAAATATGAGACGGCTGCAAAGGCAATAGCAGATTCTGAAATTAAAAATAGCATTATTAAGGGGATTGAAGACAAAATCAACCAATTAGACATTCCAATTGAGCAAAAAATGGAGTTGAAAAAGAAGCTATTAGATATGGCATCTGAAAAATTAAAGGGACCAATCACGGATGATATGATGCTCAGTTTGACAGAAGCCGTAGATAAAATAATTGACGAGACACCTATGCCGAACGATCAAAAAATCCAACTTAAATGCGATTTAGCTGGTGTTGCACAAAATGCAATAGCAGATTCTGAAATTAAAAATAGTATTCTAAAGCAAATTGATGACAAAATCGACCAATTAGACATTCCAATTGAGCAAAAAATGGAGTTGAAAAATAAATTATTAGAGATGGCAGCTGAACAATTCAAGGGACCAATCACGGATGATATGATACACAGTTTGGCAGAAGCCATAGATAAAATAATTGACGAGACACCTATGTCGAAAGATCAGAAAGTTCAACTAAAAAGCGGTTTAGCTGGTGTTGTTGATAAAAATATCGAAACTTTGCATGAGAATATAAAAGAAATAGAGGCAACGAAAGATAAAAAAATATATGAGATGGCTGCAAAGGCAATAGCAGATGCGGAAATAAAAAATAGTATTTTTAAGGCGATGAATGACAAAATCGAACAGTTAGACATTCCAATACAGGAAAAAATGGAGTTGAAAAAGAAGCTATTAGAGATGGCAGCTGAAAAATTCAAGGGACCAATCACGGATGACATGATGCACAGTTTGGCAGAAGCCATAGATAGAATGATTGACGAGACACCTATGTCGAACGATCAAAAAATCCAACTAAAAGGCGATTTAGCTGGTGTTGCACAAAACGCAATAGCAGATTCTAAGATTAAAAATAGCATTCTAAAAGAAATTGATGACAAAATCGAACAATTAGACATTCCAATTGAGCAAAAAATGGAGTTGAGAAAGAAGCTATTAGATATGGCAGCTGAAAAATTCAAGGGACCAATCACGGATGATATGATACACAGTTTGGCAGAAGCCATAGATAAAATAATTGACGAGACACCTATGTCGAACGCTCAGAAAGGCCAACTAAAAGGCGGTTTAGCTGGTGTTGTTGATAAAAATATCGAAACTTTGCATGAGAATATAAAAGGAATTGAGGCAACGAAAGATAAAAAGAAATATGAGACGGCTGCAAAGGCAATAGCAGATTCTGGAATTAAAAATAGCATTATAAAGGGGATTGAAGACAAAATCGACCAATTAGACATTCCAATTGAGCAAAAAATAGAGTTGAAAAAGAAGCTATTAGATATGGCAGCTGAAAAATTAAAGGGACCAATCACGGATGATATGATGCTCAGTTTGACAGAAGCCATACATAAAATAATTGACGAGACACCTATGTCGAACGATCAGAAAGTCCAACTAAAAGGCGATTTAGCTGTTGTTGCACAAAACGCAATAGCAGATTCTAAGATTAAAAATGGCATTCTAAAAGAAATTGATGACAAAATCGAACAATTAGACATTCCAATTGAGCAAAAAATGGAGTTGAGAAAGAAGTTATTAAAGATGGCAGCTGAAAAATTCAAGGGACCACTCACGGATAATATGATGCACACTTTGGCAAAGGCCATAGGTAGAATAATAGACAAGACACCTATGTCGAACGATCAGAAAGTTCAACTAAAAGGCGGTTTAGCTGGTGTTGTTGATAAAAATATCAAAACTTTGCATGAAAATATAAAAGGAATTGAGACTACGAAAAATAAAAAGAAATATGAGACGCCTCCAAAAGCAATGGAAGATTCTGAAATTAAAAATAGCATTATAAAGGGGATTGAAGACAAAATCGCACAATTAAACATTCCAATGGAGCAAAAAATGGAGTTGAGAAAGAAGTTATTAGATATGGCAGAGGAAAATTTTAAGGGACCAATCACAGACGACATGATACACGCATTGACAGATGCCATAGATAGAATTATCGACGAAACACCTATACCGATCGATCAGGAACTCATACTTAAAAGTGGTTTAGCTGGTGTTGTTGTGGAAAATATGGATCATGTGCAAGTTGTTAAAAAAGAGGATAAACCTGTAACTCAATCAAAAATAGGTGATAAGAGTATTAAGCAAGCTGATAAACCTGTAGCTAGTTCACAAAAAGGTGATGATAGTATTAAAAAAGATGATGAACCTATAGATGATGAAGAAGCTACCCAAAATAATATTATGGTGGGAATCGAGGAAACTATTACAAACGCACCAATCCCTGAAGCTAAAAAGTTAATATTAATGAAACTTATAAAAGGAATGGCAAGCAAACATTTTAAAAAACCATTAACAGAAAAGGTAGTAACAGACATAAAAGAAGATATGTCTACAATTCTTGCTAATATACCGCTACTTGAAGAAGAGAAGGATGTTTTATTAAGTGGATTGAGTGATATGCTTAACGATAATGTTGACTCCTACTTGAATTTAAAGGAACCATCAGAAAATGAGGTAATAACAAAGATTAAAGAAGATATGACTGAAATTGTTGCTAAGATGCCGCTACCTGAAGAACAGAAGAGCACTTTGTTTAGCAGATTGAGTGGTATACTTGACAAAAATGTAGAAGATTTGCATGCTAAACAACCAACAGCAGATGAGGTAAAAACAAACATAAAAAAAGACATGTCTGGCATAATTGCTAAGATGCCGCTACCTGAAGATCAGAAGAGCACTTTATTGAGCGGATTGAGTGGTATGCTCGACGATAATGTCGACCCTTATTTGAATTTAAAAGAATCAACAGCAGATGAGGTAATAACACACATGAAAGAAGACATGACTGAAATTATCACTAAGATGCCGCTGCCTGAAGAACATAAGAGTACTTTATTTAGTGGATTGAGTGGTATACTTGACGAGGATGTAGACTATTTGCATTTTAAACACCCAACAGCAGGTGAGGTAAAAACAAATATAAAAAAAGACATGTCTGGCATAATTGCTCAGATGCCGCTACCCGAAGAACAAAAGAGCACTTTATTAAGCGGATTAAGTGGTATGCTCGATGATGATGTCGACCCCTATTTGCATTTTAAAGAACCAATAACAGATGAGGTAATAACAGACATGAAAGAAGACATAACTGAAATTATTTCTAAGATGCCGGTACCTGAAGAACAGAAGAGTACTTTATTTAGTGGATTGAGTGGTATACTTGACAAAAATGTAGACGATTTGCATGCTAAACAAACAACAGCAGATGAGGTAAAAACACACATGAAAGAAGACATGACTGAAATTATCACTAAAATGCCGCTACCTGAAGATCAGAAGAGCACTTTATTTAGTGGATTGAGTGGTATACTTGACAAAAATGTAGACGATTTGCATTTAAAACAATCAACAGCAGATAAGGTAATAACACACATGAAAGACGACATGACTGAAATTATCACTAAAATGCCGCTACCTGAAGATCAGAAAAGCACTTTATTTAGTGGATTGAGTGGTATATTTGACCATGATGTAAATGATTTGCATTTTAAACAACCAACAGCAGGTGAGGTAAAAACAAACATAAAAAAAGACATGTCTGCCGTTGTTGCTAAGATGCCGCTACCTGAAGAACAGAAGAGCGCTTTATTAAGCGGATTGAGTGGTATGCTTGACCATAAAGTAGACCCCTACTTGGATTTCAAACAACCAACAGCAGGAGAGGTAAAAACAAACATAAAAAGGGATAAGTCTGACATTGTTGCCACGACGCCGTTGCCCGAAAAACAGAAGAGTATTTTGTTAAGCGGATTGAGTGGTATACTTGACGACAACGCAGACTATTTACATTATAAACAACCAACAGCAGATGAGGTAAAAACCAATATAAGAAAAAGCATGTCTGAGATTGTTGCCAAGACGTCGCTACCTGAAAAACAGAAGAGTATTTTGCTAAGCGGATTGAGTGGTATACTTGACGATAATGTAGACTATTTGCATTATAAGCAACCAACAGCAGATGAAGTAAAAACCAATATAAGAAAAAGCATGTCTGAGATTGTTGCCAAGACGTCGCTACCTGAAAAACAGAAGAGCAATTTATTAAGCGGATTGAGTGGTATACTTGACGATAATGTAGACTATTTGCATTATAAGCAACCAACAGCAGATGAAGTAAAAACCAATATAAGAAAAAGCATGTCTGAGATTGTTGCCAAGACGTCGCTACCTGAAAAACAGAAGAGCAATTTATTAAGCGGATTGAGTGGTATACTTGAAGATAATGTAGACTATTTGCATTATAAGCAACCAACAGCAGATGAAGTAAAAACAAACATAAATAAGGACATGTCTGACATTGTTGCCAAGACGTCGCTACCTGAAAAACAGAAGAGCAATTTATTAAGCGGATTGAGTGGTATACTTGAAGATAATGAAGACTATTTGCATTATAAGCAACCAACAGCAGATGAAGTAAAAACCAATATAAGAAAAAGCATGTCTGAGATTGTTGCCAAGACGTCGCTACCCGTAAAACAGAAGAGTAATTTATTAAGCGGATTGAGTGGTATACTTGACGATAATATCGACCCCTACTTGCATTTTAAACAACCGACAGCAGATGAGGTAAAAACAAACATAAAAAAAGACATGTCTGGCATAATTGCCAAGACGCCGCTACCTGAAAAACAGAAGAGTAATTTATTAAGCGGATTGAGTGGTATACTTGACGATAATATCGACCCCTACTTGCATTTTAAACAACCGACAGCAGATGAGGTAAAAACAAACATAAAAAAAGACATGTCTGGCATAATTGCCAAGACGCCGCTACCTGAAAAACAAAAGAGCAATTTATTAAGCGGATTGAGTGGTATACTTGACGATAATATCGACCCCTACTTGCATTTTAAGCAACCGACAGCAGATGAGGTAAAAACAAACATAAAAAAAGACATGTCTGGCATAATTGCCAAGACGCCGCTACCTGAAAAACAGAAGAGTAATTTATTAAGCGGATTGAGTGGTATACTTGACGATAATATCGACCCCTACTTGCATTTTAAGCAACCGACAGCAGATGAGGTAAAAACAAACATAAAAAAAGACATGTCTGGCATAATTGCCAAGACGCCGCTACCTGAAAAACAGAAGAGTAATTTATTAAGCGGATTGAGTGGTATACTTGACGATAATATCGACCCCTACTTGCATTTTAAACAACCGACAGCAGATGAGGTAAAAACAAACATAAAAAAAGACATGTCTGGCATAATTGCCAAGACGCCGCTACCTGAAAAACAAAAGAGTAATTTATTAAGCGGATTGAGTGGTATACTTGACGATAATATCGACCCCTACTTGCATTTTAAGCAACCGACAGCAGATGAGGTAAAAACAAACATAAAAAAAGACATGTCTGGCATAATTGCCAAGACGCCGCTACCTGAAAAACAGAAGAGTAATTTATTAAGCGGATTGAGTGGTATACTTGACGATAATATCGACCCCTACTTGCATTTTAAGCAACCGACAGCAGATGAGGTAAAAACAAACATAAAAAAAGACATGTCTGGCATAATTGCCAAGACGCCGCTACCTGAAAAACAGAAGAGTAATTTATTAAGCGGATTGAGTGGTATACTTGACGATAATATCGACCCCTACTTGCATTTTAAACAACCGACAGCAGATGAGGTAAAAACAAACATAAAAAAAGACATGTCTGGCATAATTGCCAAGACGCCGCTACCTGAAAAACAAAAGAGTAATTTATTAAGCGGATTGAGTGGTATACTTGACGATAATATCGACCCCTACTTGCATTTTAAGCAACCGACAGCAGATGAGGTAAAAACAAACATAAAAAAAGACATGTCTGGCATAATTGCCAAGACGCCGCTACCTGAAAAACAGAAGAGTAATTTATTAAGCGGATTGAGTGGTATACTTGACGATAATATCGACCCCTACTTGCATTTTAAGCAACCGACAGCAGATGAGGTAAAAACAAACATAAAAAAAGACATGTCTGGCATAATTGCCAAGACGCCGCTACCTGAAAAACAGAAGAGTAATTTATTAAGCGGATTGAGTGGTATACTTGACGATAATATCGACCCCTACTTGCATTTTAATCAACCGACAGCAGATGAAGTAAAAACCAATATAAGAAAAAGCATGTCTGACATTGTTGCCAAGACGTCGCTACCTGAAAAACAGAAGAGCAATTTATTAAGCGGATTGAGTGGTATACTTGAAGATAATGTAGACTATTTGCATTATAAACAACCAACGGCAGGTGAGATAAAAACAAACATAAAAAAGGAAATGTCTGACGTTATTGCTAAAACGCCGCTACCTGAAAAACAGAAGAGTAATTTATTAAGTGGATTAAGTGGTATACTTGAAGATAATGAAGACTATTTGCATTATAAGCAACCAACAGCAGATGAAGTAAAAACCAATATAAGAAAAAGCATGTCTGAAATTGTTGCCAAGACGTCGCTACCTGAAAAACAGAAGAGCAATTTATTAAGCGGATTGAGTGGTATACTTGACGATAATGTAGACTATTTGCATTATAAGCAACCAACAGCAGATGAAGTAAAAACCAATATAAGAAAAAGCATGTCTGACATTGTTACCAAGACGTCGCTACCTGAAAAACAGAAGAGCAATTTATTAAGCGGATTGAGTGGTATACTTGAAGATAATGTAGACTATTTGCATTATAAACAACCAACGGCAGGTGAGATAAAAACAAACATAAAAAAGGAAATGTCTGACGTTATTGCTAAAACGCCGCTACCTGAAAAACAGAAGAGTAATTTATTAAGTGGATTAAGTGGTATACTTGAAGATAATGAAGACTATTTGCATTTTAAACAACCCAAACAGAAGAAAGATGACGAGCCGACTAAAACTGATGACAAAGGAAGAAGAACTAGCTTTATGCCAAAGCGAAGCGCAGTCGATGAAACACTCGTCAAAAATGGTATTTTACAGGGATTTGATTATACGGTTGATAAAACACTAACTCCCAAAGAAAATAAAACTGAAATAAAAAAAAAATTAAAGGATATGGCAACAGAAAATTTCAAAAATCCACTTTCTGGTCACGTTGTTGGCGCAGTCAAAGATGGCATAGTAAATATAGTTGATGAATCGCCTTTGTCAAATGCAAAGAAAGACAAACTCAAAGACGAACTAACTGACGTTGTAGACGAAAACATAGAATCTTTAGATAGCGATTTGTTGAAGGTAATTAAATCTGAAATGCCTGATACAAATAGAAAATACTCACAAAGAAAAAGTGTTTTATTATCTCCCATGTTGCAAAAAATAGCCATCGATGAATCTTTACGAGAAGAGATGGATGATGTTTTTGAACAGTTCAATATAGATCCGAAGGTTGTTGATGAATTACAAGATGATGTCGTAAGAGAACTTGAAAAATGTTTAGTTAAGGGCGGAGATGTTGATGCAGTAGAAAGTAATTTAAAAGAAAAGATTATGCAGAATACAAATATGACGGAAGCTGAAGCCGATGAATTATGTAAGACACTCATTGGTAAAGCTAAAGAAATGGCACTTCTAGCCAGAACTAATGATTCGGCAATATGTAATACAAAAAGACTAAGCGTATGTCCCAAACCTAAACGTATAGCCGATTTAACTGATGACGAGTTTATGACAAGTCCTGAATCCTTAGCAGTCGGGGAACATAATGTATATTTAATTGATGGCGTCCCATTTGATCCCGGTGAAGAGGAAACTGTAGATGTGGTTGCCATAAAGACGCAAGGCATGCCCGACATAAGAAGACCATCAGTATTAAAAAAAAGATTGAAAGAAACTATGGCCGCAGCCATCGATGATGTCATTGATAAGTCATCAATCCCAACAATAACAAAAAGCATAGTAAAAGCCCAATTGAAAAATAAATTAGAAGAAGATATAGATAAATCTCCACTAACTTACAAAAAAGATATAGAAGATATAAGAGATGCAATAAGACTTGATACTGTCAAAATCATTGATAGTTCACCTGTACCAACTGATAAGAAAAGTGCTTTAAAAAAGGCTCTGGAACAAGCATTAGACAAGGATTTTGATGATGTAACAGATAAATGGGAAAATGCGTTACAAGAGCTGATACCAACTAAACCTGAAACCAAAGTGACAAGTAAACCTAAGAGTAAATATGCGAGCCAACAACCTAAAAGCAAATATACTGGCCAACCGACTAGCCAACCGCCAACAAGCAAAGATGCTGTCCAACAGACGGCCCAACCTACCGTCCAACCACAACCAAGCAAAAATACTGCCCAACAGACGGGCCAACCACCACAAAGCGAATATACTACCTCACCGACAGACCAACCACCACCAAGCAAATATACTGCCTCACCGACAGGCCAACCACCACCAAGTAAATATACTGCCCCACCGATAAGACAACCACCACCAAGCAAAAATGCTGCCCAACAGACGGCCCAACCAACCGTCCAACCACAACCAAGCAAAAATACTGCCCAACAGACGGCCCAACCTACCGTTCAACCACAACCAACTAAAAATGCTGCCCCACCGCCAGTCCAACCACCACCAAGCAAATCTGCTGCCCCACCACCAGTTCAACAACCACCGAGCAAATATACTGCCCCACCGACAGTACAACAACCACCAAGCAAATCTGCTGCTCCACCACCAAGCAAATATACTGCCCCACCGACAGTCCAACAACCACCAAGCAAATCTGCTGCTCCACCACCAGTCCAACCACCACCAAGCAAATATACTGCCCCACCGACAGTACAACCACCACCAACCAAACCTGCAACCCCACCGCCAGTCCAACCACCACCGAGCAAAAATGCTGCCCAACAGACGGCCCAACCTACCGTCCAACCACAACCAAGCAAAAATACTGCCCAACAGACGGGCCAACCACCACAAAGCAAACATACTGCGCCACCGACAGGCCAACCGCCAACAAGCAAATCTGCTGCCTCACCGACAAACCAACCACCACCAAGCAAATATACTACCCCACCGACAGTACAACCACCGCCAAGCAAATCTGTTGCCCCACCACCAGTCCAACCACCACCGAGCAAATATACTGCCCCACCGAAAGTAAAACCACCACCAAGCAAATCTGCAACCCCACCGCCAGTCCAACCACCACCGAGCAAATATACTGCCTCACCGACAGTACAACCACCACCAAGCAAATCTGCTGCCCCACCGCCAGTCCAAACACCACCGAGCGAATATACTGCCTCACCAACAGGCCAACCACCACCAAGTAAATATACTGCCCCACCGACAGTCCAACCACCATCAAGCAAATCTGCTGCCCCACCGTCAGTCCAAACACCACCAAGCAAATATAATACCCCACCGACAGTCCAACCACCACCAAGCAAATCTGCTGCCCCACCGCCAGTTCAACCACCACCAAGCAAATATTCTGCTCCACCGACAGTCCAACCTCCACTAAGCAAATCTGCTACTCCACCACCGAGCAAATCTGCTGCCTCACCGCCAGTCCAACCACCACTAAGCAAATCTGCTGCCCCACAACCAAGCATATCTGCTGCCCCACAACCAAGCAAATCTGCTGCCCCACCGACAGTCCAACCACCACTGAGCAAATCTGCTGCCCCACAACCAAGCAAATCTGCTGCCCCACCACTGAGCAAATCTGCTGCCCCACCACTGAGCAAATCTGCTGCCCCACAACCAAGCAAATCTGCTGCCCCACCACTGAGCAAATCTGCTGCCCCACCACTGAGCAAATCTGCTGCCCCACAACCAAGCAAATCTGCTGCCCCACCGACAGTCCAACCACCACTTATGGAGAAATATGGAAGCCCACCTACAAGTAAATATGCAGGCCAACCATCTACAAGTAAAGATGTCAGCCAGCCTGAAGATGCGGCACAACCATCTAAGAGCAAATATGTAAGCCAACCTACAAACCGACATATAATCCAGCCACCTACAAGTAAATATACAAGCCAATATGCAGGCCAACCGTCTACAAGCAAAGATGTAAGTCAATATGCAAGTCAACCGGAAAGCCAACCATCTACAAGTGAAGATGTCAGCCAGCCTGAAGGTACGGCACAACCATCTAAGAGCAAATATGTAAGCCAACCTACAAACCGACATATAATCCAGCCACCTACAAGTAAATATGCAAGCCAACCTGAAGGCCAACCATCTACAAGTAAAGATGTAAGTCAGCCTGAAGACGCGGGACAACCATCTAAGAGCAAATATGCAAGCCAACCTACAAACCGATACATAATCCAGCCGCCTACAAGTAAATATGCAAGTCAATATGCAGGCCATCCTGAAGGTCAAGCATCTACAAGTAAAGATGTCAGCCAGCCTGAAGGTACGGCCCAACCATCTAAGAGCAAATATGCAACCCAACCTACAAACCGCTATATAATCCAGCCACCTACAAGTAAATATGCAAGTCAATATGCAGGCCAACCATCTACAAGCAAAGATGTGAGTCAATATGAAAGCCAACCTGAAGGCCAACCATCTACAAGTAAAGATGTAAGTCAGCCTGAAGACGCGGGACAACCATCTAAGAGCAAATATGTAAGCCAACCTACAAACCGACATATAATCCAGCCACCTACAAGTAAATATGCAAGCCAATATGCAGGCCAACCATCTACAAGCAAAGATGTGAGTCAATATGGAAGCCAACCTGAAGGCCAACCATCTACAAGTAAAGATGTAAGTCAGCCTGAAGACGCGGGACAACCATCTAAGAGCAAATATGCAAGCCAACCTACAAATAGATACATAATCCAGCCGCCTACAAGTAAATATACAAGTCAATATGCAGGCCATCCTGAAGGTCAACCATCTACAAGTAAAGATGTAAGTCAGCCTGAAGACGCGGGACAACCATCTAAGAGCAAATATGCAAGCCAACCTACAAACCGCTATATAATCCAGCCACCTACAAGTAAATATGCAAGTCAATATGCAGGCCAACCATCTACAAGCAAAGATGTGAGTCAATATGAAAGCCAACCATCTACAAGCAAAGATGTCAGCCAGTCTGAAGACGCGGGACAACCACCTAAGAGCAAATATGCAAGTCAACCTACAAACCGATACATAATCCAGCCACCTACCAGCAAATATTCAAGTAAATACCAAAACGCTGGCAATGAGGAAGTCGGCATTATAGCCCATGTAAAAGTCGGAGAATATCCCGACAAAGTGAAAGAATGTATCAAAGAATGGATCGACAAGCTGCCGGCACATCTGGAGCCCCAAGTTAAGGACGTAATTACAACATATCTTGCCGGAGATATAGTCGACAGACAGAAATATTTACAAAATAACCCTGTTGCAAAAACCTCTGAAAAGGAAGAATTAGAACATCTGAAGTATCTTACTTACAAACGGTCTTGTAAAGCGGTCCAGCCCGATACTCTAGCAACGATTGTGAAGGACACGGACAAGCTTTTTGATAAGCTCAAGGAAGCCGGAGTTATACAAACCGTGAAACGAGTTAAACCGAAAAGTTGAGTCGTTAAAAAATATTAAGAATTTATTTTATATTTAGGTTATACACTTTAGTAATTTAACATAACATAACAAAAACACTAGGTTGACGGTAGGTATATAGCCTAAAAAACAAGTATTTAGGCACATGAGATGTGGTTTTGATATTATAAGCATTTTAAATTCGGGTGCTTGAAAAATATCTTCGCCAGTGACAATTGATAAGCCATCAAAAATATTTAATCACCGATTTAAGTTGGGTAAGCAATAATAGATACATAAAAAAACAACATACTTTAAAAAACATTATTAAAATCTACATAAATAAAAATAGAGATAAGATTCTTCAATTCTATTTAGAAATTTAAATTTATTTTTTTCCAAAAAATATCGTAAATACAAACTGGGGTTGTATTTCGGCCTGTGTACCTGATATAAAGAAAAAAACTATTCTTTCCATAAATAAAACGGTTGAAATTAAACAAATCTTTAAAAACATTCAAACTACACTAAAAATAATATTAAAAAGTTGCTGAATAATTCAGTTTCGTCGATAGTGACAATTAATATAAAAATATAATAAACAAAGCTTCAAGAGACGTTATAGAGCCAGCGGATTTTGAACCTTAAATACACAGTAAGTAAAAATGGTCACTCGTAATTTATATTTCACTAACATTGGTCAATACTTGATTTTATTATACCGTATTGGCTTTGATCAGTCGTTATTTATGTGAGGTTGAATCTTACATTTGTAAGGTAACCTATAATAACTTGCTGTTCGAAGTACTTATTTAGGTTTGGTTCCCAACTCTTGTTTTGTCTTCATATTTTCAGTAGTTTCTAGTTATTTATCCTTTTAAGTGGCGTGCATTGGTTTTTGGACTAGGTAGGTATATTAGGCAAGTGGTATTTTTTTACATAAAACGTAAAACTCGATTATTTACCATACACTGCGGCGAGGCGCTTCGATGAACTAGCATATGATTCTCTTTCCGAATCCGTAAAAAGATGTATAGGTACCTGATTCATTTACTAAAATAGTGATTTTATATTATTTTTCAGTCAATGAACGATACCAACGATCATTATAATTATTACCATTCGACAAAAGGTACCTACTTATAATCTGGCATGACCTACTCTGGCTTTTAGAGTCTGTGGTGTCTGCACCCCACTAACGAGTTACCTTTGCCAGCGATACGCCAAAATGAGAAAATATTTTATAAATACCATAGGTAATTTGTGTTTTTCAATACCTATGTTCGGCATCTGACTCCCGCGTAAGTTAAATAACTTTACAAATAAGGTTATTTTTCACAATGACTAAATAAAGTAGGTATGACGGTCCGGCTAGTGGCAATTGGCTCGCTCAGACTATGGGACGGATAAACTCGTAGTACTGCACTAGTAAAAAAAGAGAGTTCAAATAAGCATAGGCTCATCGTATTTGATATAAGTAGGTACATTTGTATGGTACCTATATTGTTGTTTACAAAAACAAAACTACTTAGTACCTAACTATTCGTCGAAATACATATAAATTAATTACTTACTCAAATACTTTCAACTCCACGAATCTCCTATTGACATTTCTAGGCAAATTTTTCGTCACTAACTTTTATTGACCACTACAAACATCTAATTGTTTTGTCAACAAACAAAAACTTTAAAGTTGTTTGCATGTAATTTATCAATACATGTTGCACTTTCACCACAAACTAAACACTGTAATGTATCGATATTCCTACAAAGCAATTATATAATATATAACACTTACTAAAAACCACAATTTTATTTAAGAAATTTATAATTCGTTTGCTATAGAATAAAAATCGCGCGCGTAAATGACATGCAGCCGACTGCAGAGTTGCCAGATTCATAAAACCTTTTACTAAAAACTGTTTAATTAATCTGTATTTTAATTTATATTAAATTCTTTTTGTCATTAGAAATATAATAAATAGACATTATCGATTAATTTAAATGAAAACATGTCAATATGCTATAACGAAATGTAATAAATATATATGTCGTTTAAAAAAAATAGTTTCCAATGTTGTTTAAAAAACATATACTTAAACAGGGAAATTGCTATGTATTTGGCAACATAGCCCAACAATTCGACGGAGACGAAAATATAAAAAATACTTTTCTCTCTTTCTGATTTGCTTTATAACCATGACAGTATAACAGCTAATAAGAGTCTCGGACCTAATAATCATAATCATAATCATTTATTATTTGTAAAACATAGGTAAACAGAAATACAGATCTTATAGTTAGATTAGAGCGCTATGTTTTGTCTATGGTTAGACCACAGGCCCCGCGTTCAACCATTTTTCCTTTGCGTACACTGTGTCCATCAACATGGCGTACGCTCCTCCCTCCCGCCACTTCACACCCGCTTAATGTTGCTAGGCTAGAAGTGGAATACCGCTTCTGGGGTAAATGGCGATGTTTTGGTTATGGTTATTAAAGATTTGTATAAAAAGATTTTTAATTAACAAATGTTATATTATAATATAATAGTTTTTAATTCTAAGACTATTGCCATTGACGGAATAAGTACAAATAATTATAGACTCCGTGTTACTACCTAATTATACTGCCCAGACCGGTAATCAAACTCAACACCTTACGCATATAAAACATAGTTCTTCCTCCTTTAAACATTTTTACAAATAAAAATATTAACAAATCATGGGGTAATATTTCACCTAAATACTTGCAACACTGACAAAATGGACGCTTAGTTTCATTGTCAAATAATTACGATAAAAAATATTCGACATTTAAATAAAAGAGACGTATTTATGTGAAACGTACACATGAAATGTAATCCTATTATATTTTTATATATTTCTAACTGCAGTTTTCGCCATTAGCATTACGCAGGCATAATTGAATTAAATGCGCAGTGTATAAAACTTTCCAGCGATTCGCGCGCTTTTTAAAAATGAAATGTCAAATTTTCCAACTATTCCATTTTGGAATAGTTGGCATACTTACGTTATTTTGCGCGGTCACGGCTTCTGGTTTGTTCTATATTCTAAGGGTTAGACATACAAATATAAGTAGTATTTAAGAAATATAAAAACAAAAATAATTATACAATATTCTAGAGAATAGAAAGATAACTAAAAATCACTAAAAATAATCAAATTAGTCGTTAAGGTACTCATCAACTGTGTTTTGTTCATCAACATTTATCAATAAGAATTTTTTGTAAAGTCTTCTTAAATTTGTGAACAGGTAAATTCTTTATCTGATCGGGTATTTTATTGTAGATTCTTGGTGCGGTGCCAAAAAAACTTTTGTACATAAGAGATGTTTTACATTTTGTATGACATAATTGATTTATATATTTAGTACGCATAGGAGTTTTCTTTACATCTGATAGTTTAACAAATAAGTGTAAGTTTGTTGTCACAAATAATGCCGTTTCCAAAATATATAGAGATGGTAATGTAAGTAATTTCAAAGATTTAAAGAAAGGTTCACAACTATCAGTTACTTTAATATTACACATTGATCTTATGCATCGCTTTTGCATCCTGAAAATAAGTTCTCTTTCAGTAGACTGCCCCCAAAAAATGAGCCCATATCGTAAGACTGACCTTTAATGCATCAGACTGCAGCATGAGCGCAACCACAGATATAGATCTACATAGATAACGCAAATGCATGTACTTCGCGTGTCCGAACCCCGACCAAGCGTCTAGGTTGGTCGCCGCTAAATGTATGAGTATGAGCGAGAAAATCATAGCGGACGGCTCCAGTTGAATCGTGCTGGGCGGATGGGCATCGGCGGCATCGGTGTCTTTGAATCGGTTTGGATTTCCCGTCACTAAATTTTGGCTGTGACGTCACAATAGGTATTAAAAAGTCGGCACGCTTGGTTTCAATACAAATCGTGATACTTGCGTTATCTATGTAGATCTACATATATCTGTGAGCGCAACCAATAATTGACTAAAGTTGGCTTGCCTGCCTTGGCTTGGTAATTTGCGAATGTCTAATGTCAGTATGTTACGTATGGAAAAAGTTGATTTATATTTCGGTTGTATTATTCTAAAGAAGTGTGTGTGCGTATACGAATACGCGAATTTTTTTATAAAGTGCGTGAATACAATGAATGAACAGTCGTAGGCATATTGTAGTGATGAATAAATAAAAGATTTTTTATTTGTGTAGTATATTTTGAAGTATAATTATTGTTTTATATGATTTGGTATGACGAATTATTTTCTTTATGTTGTAAATATAATGTATTGATTTGTTAAATTTATATGAGGTAGGCACTGCCTAATTGCCTATATGGGATGCACGCCACTGCCTTTTATGACTGCTCAGATTCCAAAATATCAGCTTTTGCAATTCTTGAAACCAATAGATTTCGTTTATCGCCGTGTTGAGGCTAACAATTTCTCATGTCTCTAAGGTAGGTGAAGCAAGCTAGAAAAAATAAGTAATTTAAGAAAATTCAATCAATATCAGTCTTTCATCATTCACAGCTTATTTTTGTTCATGTATTTTACAGACATAAGTTCGTTTATTAATAGCATAACAACATTTATTAATATATTTCTTTTGAAACAGAAATGCGACGACCGGTCGAACGTATTAGACGGCGAAGAAGTGAATCCGCTCCCGAAGGAACTCGTAGGAGCTCTGCGGTGTCTTCTCCGACACCAATCGCAGACATAAGAGCTCCACTAATAGAAGAAATAACTGACGTACTTGATGACCATAATATCAACCTAAAAAAGAAAGGATTACAAGAAGATATTGTTTCCACCTTAGAAAATGTAGCGAAAAAGGGCGGTGACGCAGGGACTGCCAAGAAAACAGTTAGCAAAAGCTTGTTGCTGGGAACAACTTTATCTCAAACACAAGCCGAAGACTTATCGGGCAAGCTCGTCGGTAAAGCAAGAGAAATGTCACTGATCGTGAAGACTCATGACTCCAGTGAAGACAATAAGGAAAGGTTAAGCAAATCAGAGGACCCCAAACGTAGGTTTACCGATGTTGGAGAAAATGACATCATACATAGTCCCGAACAAATACAGATAGAAAAGAAAAATAAACCACCACCAAGACTGTCTAAAGATCTTGATGACGTTATTGAACAGTTACCCATGACCGAAGAGGCCAAAAACGAACTGAGAGAGAAACTGAGGAACATGACATCTGCAGAAGCAATGGGAATGATAGAAGAAAGTTTAATGCAAGAAGATTCGGAAAATTACGATCCCGTTGACGAATCTACACCGAGGAACGAAGCTACCGAATATTTTGATCCTATTGCACAATCTACACCTAGGAATGATAACACAGAATATTTCGTACCTGCTGCCCAATCTACACCGAGGAAAAGCAAACAAGAAACGCCTCGCGCCTCAATGGCATTACCCCCTCAACCACAAATGGAACCCCAAAGAGAGAGAGGACCGAGTCAACCCCGGGTTCCGTCAGAACAAGATGAAAAGGATTACTCAAATACAGTACAGAATGTTGTCCAAAATTGGGTTGATAGTTCTCACTTGAACGTAGACTATGATGACAAAATGAGAATAGTGAAAAACCTTACTGGCGATATAGTAGATAGAAAGAAGTTTTTGCAAATTAATCCTAAGGATACACATGCTATGGAAGAGGAGTTGGACAATTTGAAGTATCAAGTCTTTAGGAGGATGAATAAGTTGGTAGATGTGAACGAACTGACGCCGATCATAGAGAACACGGACGAGCTGTTGGAGAGCATCGTGAATGTCCCCGTGCCACTTATGATAGTTCCCTCAGGATTTAGGCCACGCGAGGATTCGGACACAAGTGGTACTCCATCAAATATTATATTTACCTAAACGAATGATCTAATTAGTTATTGGAAAATACAGGTAACTTTTCATAGTATATAAGTACGTAAGTACCATTTAAGATATTGAAATGTAAATTTTTAAGACCGCGAAAAATCCTGACGCGCCAATTTTTTTGATATTTTTTAGTGTGGACCTCTTGAAGGTGAGTAAGGAAACTAAAACGAACCGCAATAAAAATGAAAAAGCTCACCAAATAATACTTATATTTAACAAAATAACATGACTGAAAGGTTTTACCGAAGACATTTTTAAATTAAACAAAATAATCGTTTTAAAGCTAAAAATAAATATTAATTTAAATAACAGTAATGTTAAAACTACAATTATTTTGGTTGAAGATGTGTCTTCTCATCAAGGCTTGCTTCAATATATCGCTTTCAGATTCCATCATTGACCTTTATAGCTGTTATTTTTGTATCCTCCGATTCTTCATGTCCATTTTGCTCAATTTCTTGCCTGCGATCATTGACTGATTTTAAAAACTGGTACCGGGCTTTGAGAAAAACTAAGTATCTGAGTACCAAAATTAAATTTATATCACTTTTCTTTATTTATGGGGTTAATACGTCGCATCGTTGTTATGTATTAAAATTAGATTTGGTCTAATACTTTTATCCTACTTCAAACCAGAGTCGTTATGTCATGGCTGGCATCTATCTTTCATAATTCGATTTTGAGCTTTATTTCCGCTTAATATTCTTATCTAAGTTAGGTCAGTTTGTTTTATTAAAACTTCTACAATTTTCGGCGTGGTCTCTTTGGCTCTTATGCTTCGATTGAAGGTTCATTTTTACATTATGACTCAGGGCCGATTTTGCAATTGTCAGTCAAATAATAACGGATACAATTGAAATACTGACAAAAATTATCGGGTGACTGAAGAATTAAAAAAAGAGGCCGGAGATCGAGCTCAGTGGCGTGCCATAGGAGAGGCCTATGTCCAGGTGGACTGATAGGTTGATAATGATGGCGATGATTGAAAAATCGGCCCTTAGTAGTGGTAAAAAAGGATATTTTTCGCTGCATTTTGTTAGGTTTATACATAACAGCTTTTGAAATCCCTGAGTTAAGATTAAAGTGTTATCCAGTGTTATTTAATTTGGGAGTTTTATAGATGATTACATGATTGTCGAAGATACCGTAAGTTCACATCCATCATTTAAGAATTTATTGTTTTCCAAACATAACAGGCTTGTGACGTCTACTGTTGATTATGCCTTATTCATGTATTAAAATCGTAGCTCTTGTCTGATATGAGATGGTTAATGTAAGATAAATTGCAATTTTTAATATATTTCTTTTAAAATAGGCAGAATGAGTACTAAGAAGCGAAGAAATGACCCAAAACCAAAAGGTAGTCGAAAAACTAAAGGCACTAAAATGCCTAAAGTCAGTGCCACGCCACAAGCTAATGAGAAACCTCAAGCAAGTACTTCTCCACGAGCTAGTGGCACTTCACGAGTGAACGCCAAAGCAGGCACCAGCGCCTCACCACGAGGCAGCGTCACACAAGGCACCACTGCTTCAGCACGGGTCAGTGCCACACCAGGCACCACTGCTTCCCCACGAGTTAGCGCCACACCACGAGTTAGTGCCACACCACGAGTTAGTGCCACACCGCGAATAAGTGCCATACCACGAGTCAGTAAAACCCCACAAGTTAGTGAAATGTCATCAGCTGATGGGATACCACCTGCTGATGGCATACCACCTGCTGATGCGATACCACGAATCAGTGTCACACCGCAAAATAGCGATATACCAGGATTCAGCATAGTACCTCAATCAAATGAAATACCACTGGCTGATCTTATACCACCGCCTGATGATATACCACCGCTTGATGCATTACCACAAGTTAGTGCCACGCCACGAGTCAGCGTATCGCAACAAGCTGATGAAGTACCTCAAGCAATTGCCTTACCACCTGTTGATGCAGTACCAGAAGTCAGCACCTCACCACGACTCAGTATAGCAGCACAGTCCAATGAAGTACCAGAAGCAAGTGCCTTACTACCTGCTGATGCAGTACCAGGAGTTAGTGCCACACCGCGTGTCAGTGCAGTACCTCGCTTTAGTATAGACCCACAAGGTAATGAAATACCACCAGCTGTTGCAATACCACAAGTCAGTGCATCACCACGAGCCAGCATAGCGCCACAAGCCAATGAAGTACCACAAGTAAGTGCCTTACCACCTGCTGATGCAGTACCAGGAGTTAGTGCCACGCCACGAGTCAGTATAGCTGCGCAGGCCAATGATGTACCACTAGCAAGTGCCCTACCGCCTGCTGATGCAATACCACAAGTTAGTGCCACACCGCGTATCAGTGCAGTACCACGCTTCAGTATACTCCAACAAGGTAATGAAATACCACAAACAAGTGCTTCAACATCTGCTAATTCCAAACCATTTGCTGATACTATACCACCAACTGACGCCATGCCAGAAGTCACTGCTACACCTCGAGCCAGTATAGCACCACAAGCTAATGAAGTACAGCAATCTAACGGAACGTCGCCTGTTGAGGCAATACCACTTGCCAGTACCACGCCACGAGTCAGTGCTTTACCGCAAGCCAGTATTATACCCCAAGCCAGTGAAACACCTCAAACAAACGCCATAACACAGACCAGTGCGGTGCCACAAAACAGTGATATACCCCAGATTAGTGCCATACCACGAGTCAGTGCTACACCACGAGCCAGTGCTAATCCACGACTGAGTGCTCTACCACGCGCCAGTGTAGTATCACAACCCAGTAAAGTACCACAAGCAAGTGCCATACCGCCAGATGACACAATACCTCGAGCCAGTGCCTCACCACGAGTTAGTGTAATATCACGAACTAGTGCAGCGCCACGTGTAAGTGCCACACCACGAGTTAGTGCCACGCCACGTGTAAGTGCCACGCCACGAGTTAGTACCACACCTCGTGTTAGTGTCACATCACGAGTTAGTGCGACGCCACGAGTTAGTGCGAAACCAGGAGTTAGTGCCACGCCAGGAGTTAGTGCCACACCACGAGTCAGTGCCACGCCGCGAGTAAGTGCCACACCGCGAGTAAGTGCCACACCGCGAGTAAGTGCCACACCACGAGTTAGTGCCACACCACAGGTCAGTGACAAACCACAAACAAATGATACAATACCGCAAGATAGTGCATCTGCACGAGTTGGTGCTACACCACGAGTTAGTGCGACGCCACGAGTTAGTGCCACGCCACGAGTAAGTGCCACAGCACGAGTTAGTGCAACGCCTCGAGTTAGTGCCACACCACAAGCCGGTGACATACCACAAGCAAGTGTTAAACCATCGGATGATACAATGCCAAGATTAAGTACCGCGACACGTGTAAGTGCCACACCACGAGTTAGTGCGACGCCACGAGTAAGTGCCACAGCACGAGTCAGTGCAACGCCACGAGTTAGTGCCACACCACAAGCCGGTGACAAACCACAAGCAAGTGCTAAACCACCGGATGATACAATGCCAAGATTAAGTACCGCGACACGTGTAAGTGCCACACCACGAGTTAGTGCGACGCCACGAGTTAGTGCCACAGCCCAAGCCGGTGAAATACCGCAAGCAAGCGCAAAACCACCGGATGATACAATGCCAAGATTCAGTGCATTAACACGAGTAAGTGCCACACCACGAGTCAGTGTCACACCACAAAACAGTGATATACCCCCAGCAAGTGCTATACCACCGAATGGTACAATACAAAAATTAACTACCTCGACACCGATAAGTGCCACACCAGAAGCTAGTGCCATACCAGGAGTTAGTGGTACACCAGGCGGTAGTGACATACCACAAGCAAGTGCCATACCGCCAGACGATAAAACACCAAGATTAAGTACCCCGGCACAAGTAAGTGCCACACCAGGAGTTAGTGCCACACCACGAGTTAGTGCCACGCCACGTGTAAGTGCCACAGCCCGAGTCAGTGCAATACCACGAGTTAGTGCCACACCACGAGTCAGTGCCTCGGCACAAACCGGTAAAGTACCACAAGCAAGTGAAATACCACCGGATGATACAATACCAAAATTAAGTACCTCGCCACGTGTAAGTGCCTCACCACCAGTTAGTGCGACGCCACGAGTTAGTGCCACAGCTCGTGTCAGTGCAATACCACGAAATAGTGCCACAGCACGAGTCAGTGCCACGCCACGAGCTAGTGCTGTACCACCAGAAACACAGGTAAAATCGGCATTAAAAGAAGAAATCGGAGATTTACTTGACTTGTACAACATACATTTTAATGGCAGAAAAAAGTTAGAAGTAGATATTATTTCTACTTTACAAGAGTTAGCGGTAAAAGGTCGAGACGCCGATCCAGGGAAAACGAAGGTCACGAAGAGTCTATTAGACTTTACTCCATTGTCTCAATATCAAGCGGAGGACCTCTCCAGTATGCTTGTTAGCAAAGCAAAGGAAATTACTCTTATACTAAAAACTCACGACTCTAAAGAAAACGCTATAAAACGGTTCAGCGCGGCAGATGGGCCGAAACTGAGGTTTACCGATACATCGAACAAAGATGTAATAAATGCACCTGAAAAAATTCAAATAAAGAGGAAAAGCAAAGAAAAGACATTAAATCAAACCTCAAGCTTGAAGTACCTCAAGGGACAGGATGTTATTAAGGATGTATCTTCAGTACAGATCGATGTTATAAAGGTACCTGTAGATCGAAGAATTGCTAATATAAAAAAACATTTAAAGGAAACATTATCTAAAGGTATTCATAGTATTACGAATATAGCAACACTGAATAAGGGAAAGAAACAACATCTCAAACATAAATTAAATAATATTATTGAAAAGGATTTAGACCAATCAACTTTGTCGGGGACACAGGATATAGATATAATAAAACAAATAATTATGGATGATATGACTAAGGCTCTAAACGATTCGTCAATACCTAAAGATAAAACTAAATCTATGAAACGTAGACTTTCAAAATTAATAGCTAAAACACTGAAAGATTCCATTTTAGAAAGTACTGATACAAAGGAAATAAGACTGTCACAAGACATTTCTAATGCGATCGACCTCCTGCCAATAGCTGACACTGAAAAAAATGATTTGAAGCATAAACTAACGCATATGATAGCTGAGGAAACACATAAACTTTCTGACGCAGAGCGCTCCCTGCAGCCGCTACAAATTACAATGCAATCCGTTCCTGCTGACCAATCAACTCCCGAGAATAAAATAGATATGTATTCTATTTCAAGACCTAGTAAACCTGAAGGTGATATCACATCGCTTGCACCTACTCTAGTAAGTCCCGTACATCAACAACCAACAAAAGGATCAATGCAGGCAGAACAAGACGAAATAGACTACCGAAATAAAATAAGCAACATCGTCGGTAGTTGGGTGGATAAGTTTGACCTAAAAATTGGAAACGAAGACAGAATTAGGATAAAAAAGCAGCTCACTAACGATATTGTGGACAGAAAGAAATTCATGCAAATAAATCCTAAGGATACTACTGCCGAAGACGATCTAAACAATTTAAAATATCAAGTGTATAAAAGAATGAACAAGTTTATCGACGTAGATACTCTGTCTCCAATCGTAGATGATGCCGAGGAACTGTTGAAAGACGTAGATAGGATAGAAGTGCCACTGATGATGGTGCCTTTGGAATTTGAGCTGAATGAGGAGGTGGACTTTAAGAAGTTTTTGAAAAGGGATTCGGAAACAAGCGGTAAGGTAACAAAGATTACATTATCATCGATTATTTGGGAAAATACAGGTATGAGTTTGTTGAATTATTGTTTTAGTCACTAGATTCATGTTTTAAGTTATGTGAATAATGTGTAAGCATTTTCTAAGAATAAACTGTGAAATACAGAATAAACACTTAAAAATCTAATAATTAAACTTTACTAGAAAATAATATAGTTTAAGTTTTTTACAGCTGCGAACGGTTTACGTGCGTAGATAGATGAATTTTGTTTTTTCTTTCGACAAAATAATGGCATGCAAGGCAAGGTAGTATTTTATTTGAATGTAATCAAACGTTGTTGTTCAAAAATACGTCTCAATGATACTTTATTTAGGTTTCTTCAAAGCTGGATATAGTCAAGCAACAAATGCAAGATAGCATCGAAATAAGTTGCTGGTTTTCGTTTGACATTTCAAGCGCATCGAAATTAGTATTATAATGCTGTTTTATTTATTTATCTACTCAGTATTATTTATTTGTTTATTTATTTATGTCAGGATAGTAGCAAATGGATATCCGTGGTCTCTGCCTACCCCTCAGGAAAATAGGCGTGACCTTAGGTATTTATTTATACCAAATGAAAACTGGCTTGGTAACGCACAATTTGTTTGATTATTTAGTAGCTTTTAGTAAACTATTTAAAGAAAAATATTAACATTATCACTTTATAAAATTTCAGAGGAAAGAAAACTGGTTAACGATATAACGGATCAAGTTAATGATTGGTTTCAATCGCTGCCATTAATTATACATACTGAAGAAGAAAAGAAAGACTTGGACAAGAAGAAGGATGACTTCATATTACAATTAAAAACGATAGTACCATTAGGGCGTTTTCAGGATATGAAGGAGGCAACCAAAAAGTTCATGTACAGACTACCTATGGACACTGAATTGTTGGAAGATGCGGGATTTATGAATGATAAAGCTGAAGAACTTGTGGACAATCTAAATTTTATACCACCTAAAGCTAAAGACCGACGCTACGGTATGAGCTTTAATGGACTTAGTGATTTCATAGGAGACTGGATTGATAACATTAACATAGAAGATGACACAAAAACTGAAGAAGAAATAGCCAAAATGAAAAAAGACTTGGCATATAATTTGATACACAAAATTGGAGAAATGAATGTTGATCCAGAAATTTTTAATGACCCCGCTCTATACGAAGATGTGTTGAGAGATGAAATTGGTAATTTGCTTGACGATTTAGCTATAACCGATTCCAATATACTTGATTTAAAAGAAGATCTTATCGATAGAGTAAAAGGAGCGCAACACAGAGCGCATGACGAGATTTTAGGACAAACTTACAAGCAGAACCTACGAGATACTATATCGAATGTTTTACCAGATAATAGAAATTTATCTCCAGACGAACGAGCAGCCATGGAACTGTTGAAGGATCAACTAGCTGACGCATTCATTAATTTGCATTATGCCGGTAACGATGAAGATCTAAAGGCAAAGTTAAAAAATAAAATAGCCAATGAGATAAATAATTTCTGTGACGATTTCTCGCAAAGACATCCAGATTCACCTATGGACAGTAGGCAAATAAAACAGGATTTGTATAATGCTTTAAGACGTGTCTCTGTACCTACAGAAGATTCTATGAAATATGAAGTCGAACAAGCAAGAATTAGAGATGAAATCAACGACTGGGTGAGAGGATTACCTTTAGAACCACAATCTCCAGCAGCTCTATTAGCTAGGAATAAAATGATATATGTACTGTCAAAAAAATTATTTGATATTGAACTGGAGTTAGGTGACGTAAATGCTATACCAGTAATGCGAAAAGAAATAGAAAGGTTTTTAAAAAAAATGCCTCTACTGCCAGGGGAATCTCAAAATATCAGAGAATATGCTGAGGATCTAATAAGAAGATTAAAATCCACGGAAACATCGAGAAGGTTTAGTATATCTTCTGTCATAAATATGGATGACTACGATAATTTTGAAAATGTCGGCCGGCCCAGCACAGCTGGTCGTGCCAGCCGGCCCAGCGCAGCTGGTCGTACCGGCCGGCCCAGCACAGGCGATGGTACCGGCCGGACAAGCATGGCCGGTGGTACCCGCCAGTCTGGTGGTCCCCGCATTTCGATAGCAGGCGCCAAGGAAGCACCGAAAACAGCCCCAATAGAGAGCACTGATTACGATGGAATGTGTCCTTATTATAAATCATTAATGGAGACACCAAAAGGCAAAGCGCCTTGTTATGATCAGGCAGCGCCATCTTACCCTCCGTGTACGTTAAGCCCTGAAGACATGGCTCATTTAGAAAGAATTCGAGAACGTTCTTGTTTGTCTCCGAAATGTTTATCATCGTTTATAAGAGGCAAACGCAGTATGGGTGTAGGACCTCGATCTGTTGACGCTGGGAGCCAAACAGTTCTAAGGCCTATTCCATCGAAAAAGTCAAATCAACATAGTCAGATTGGAGTATGTCCATCAAGCCAGAGACGAACTTGTCCTGGCATGCCACCGAACACGAACCAATCTAGTTATCAGGAAAGACGGCCGACGATCCCAAGCAGCTCGTGTATGCAAACTGATGGTCAAGGGGAGGTCTTGCCACAGGTGAGGACATTTTCTGATTGTTAAACCTTTTCACTGCCTCGTTGGTCTAGTGGTTGCTAAGCGCGACTGCTGAGCACGAGATCCTGCGTTCGAATCCCGGGTCGGGCAGTGTTACTGGGTTTTTTCATTAGATAAATCTCAGTAGCAGCGCGGAGTCTTGAATTGTGCCCGATTCATGGCAATAGGCTCGCCCCCTGTTACATTGGGACCAAAAAACATAACTGGCGAAATGTGGGTGTACTATATGTACACCTCTGCCTTCCCCTTCGGTGAATACAGGCGTGATGTTATATTATGTTAGATCTTTTTAGGGATATTCTTAAACAACAGATTCTTGGCAGCTTTATCCCTGGTTTGTTTGGTTGGGGATATGATTTCGTTAGTGCGTTTTAAGAATGTTTAGATTAACTTTAAAATACGCTTCATAAAGGTTATTATTAGAAATATTAGCAGTAATAGCCGAGTATTATGACCATCGGACTGCCATGTCAAAGGCCTACAGGCAGCTTAAACTCTGATACCAGATTGTACATCGACCATACAATAAGAAAAAGATTACAAATTTCAATAATTATTAAATTACTGTAATTTGATGGATTGTTAAAGAGTTATACTGTTTGTTACTTCACTATTTCGCAGATTATAGTCAAAGAATACTATTGGGATTCAGCGGATGACTCCGCCCTACAGACTTTACCGCAACGGCCCTGTACGACTCCTCAAAAACGATCCTTTACTTCGCAGAATCTGCCCTGCGACCAAGGCTATCCATATTCGGACCCCAAGCCGCAACGCTGCCCTCACTGCTCTCAGCAGAAGTTCTACCAGATGCCTCAAGATAAATCCTCTCACGGGTCCATACCCTGCTCTCGACCTGCACAATGGAGCCCATGGACCCCCTGTACAAGTCCAATCGGACCTCCGCAGTCTACTCCTATTAACTCGCCGGGCATGTCCTGTCGATTTAACAATCCATGTCGGATGCCGCCGAAAAGAGACGGCCTCCAAGACCGAACCCCCTGTGGAGGCAGAACTTGCAGGAAGGAGCGCGTCATTGAGTTAGGATCCTTGGATGATTTGAGAGACCCCAGACCAAAGAAACGGTGCGACAATTTCGACTGGAGCTACGCGAAGTTTCCAGAAGACGACAACTTCTGGGGAACACCGTGCATGAGGCGGATCATTATGGACGAAGGGATCGATGAGCCGTTGATGATGGAGAGGGAAAAGAGAGAGGAAAGAGTGAGATGTAATTGCAAAGAGAGACTGGTGCCAAAATGTAGCCCGAAGAGAAGTCGTTCCAGGATGTGCAGTCAACCGTCGTACCAAAGCTGCAATGAAGACTCCAGCAGTTTGAAGAGGTGTTCAAAATGTTGTGGTATTCATTGCCCTTACCCCAGTTATTTGTATTTTAGACAGTAATTATGTGAAAGTGTTGTGTTGTCCTATATTTGTTGTTGAGTTGTATTTGCCATTAAATTTTGTATCATTTATTGGTCTTGTCTTCTTAAAATCGGGGTTTACCAGGACACGATTTATTATTTATATTCGCAAAATTAATTTGCGACCTAATCTAAGATACACTTAAATATAAACGTCATGCTTCTTGGCGGTATCTAATCCCATTAAAGAAGTCTGTAAGTATCTCTAGATTCGTTAGACTCAAGCGAAACCACCACAATATATCAATTACTATACATAGTAGCAATTTTATAGTGTCAAATAATTTTATAATAATTCTACCTTGTATTGAACTAGTGGCGTTCTAAGGCGGAAGCCTTTGTTCAGCAGTGGACGTCTTCCGACTGATGATGATGATGATTGAACTAGTACCCCCAAATCCTCAGTCTAATATACGAATAAAACGGTGCCTTCAACTGTGTATTAGATGAAAACGCCTAGATTGAACAGGTCATAGCAAATGAAATAACGTTTACGTAAAATAGCATACAATATTTTTCCAGGCGCTTAGCTTATTAGCTGTACAAATAATAATTCATTTGTCGAATATGCGGCATCTCGCTTCCACGACGCAAACTGCCCTACTATAAGAGTTCATGGTAAGGGGGCTGTTAGAGTCGAATCCAGTACCTCATGCTGAACAGTGCTAGCCTTTTTTTAATAGAACTAGAATTTTATAGATATTCCATAGAATTTTCAAATCAAAGGTTGTCCCGCCAGGAAGCATGACGTAAATTAGTTTAATAATGATGCAGTAGCTGGTACAATACTCATATGAACCTAGCCTTAAGTTCCTCCATACTAAATATTATGATATCTTTCGATCATAATGTGAAAGTTCCTGTATAATGGCTATGTAGATACTACAAACAAACTCCAAAATAAAATTCTGACTGATTAAGAACAAATGGGTAAAGTGGTAGAAGTTACTATTCTGTCAAGGATATGAAAAAAACAACTCCAGTTTTAAAATTTATTGACATATATATAAACAAAAACAATAACAAATACGTTCACAATTTAATAGAAACATCTATACGGCTTGTATCTAGGGTATTGGTCTTTGAACTCAAAGCACCGTCTTCTTCGTCGATACGCCTCCAAGCATCTGCACCTAAGTAGGTATTCGTTGTCCCTTTCTCTATCATCCGGCACGCCAGACCCCATCTGCAGTGTAGGCGGGGGCCCATAGCTGCCAGCATACACTGGCATAGCCGGGGATGGCTGTCCTTGATTGGAATAAATAGGAGTTGTTTTAGCATGACCATAAGGCCTTGTATGGCCTTCCATGCTAGGCTCTGTGATGCGCAGTTGAGGAATGGGACCCATAGGGCCTGTTCCAATATGTTGGTTAAGAGTTTGATTAATATTTTGCATTCTAGGGTTACCGCCTTGACTAGAGCGGTGACCTCCACGTGAGGGTCTTGAACCACTGTGAGGCATGCCCTGCATCGGTGGGCCTGGGATCATGACGTAACCACCACCCGGTCCAGGCTGACCTTCTCCTGATTGGGGTCCGTACACACCGGACCGCTGTGGCGAACGGACTTGAACATAGTCCGACCTTGGTTGAGAAGGTTCATGCATTCTTGGCGGCAAGCTCTGAGAACCGTACCCTTCACCAGGCTCTAACGGATTTCTCTCAAAATTACCGGCGTGCATACTTCCTGGTAAAGATGCATTTCTAGGTTTGACATGAGGACATTGATAAGGGATGTAACCTTCGCTTTGTACGGCTTGGTTTGGACCAAGTGCAGCATCGTAACCAGGCCGAGACGGTGAACGAGCAGACCCCATATTCTGCATCGGTACTATTTGCATCGGATGAGACCCGTAATCTTGAGTGGGTCCCATTTGACTTGGATGTACATATCCTACATAGGGACTCTCCCTGGGCTGTGAAGACGCTTGACCCATATTCTGCGGAGCTCCTTGCTGAGAAACATAAGCTGGCCCATAACCCCCCGACTGTCCAAGTGACTGGTTTTTAGGCTGTCCGTGGCTTGGTTCTTGATATACTTGAGCTTGTGGATGTCTAGTACTAGTAGCAGCATCCATCAACGGGGGCGAGAATTGATTATTACCAATTTGGGTATAAGTAGAACTGAGCGGGATTTCATTTGCAAAAGCATTGTAATCTGCAGGTTCCTTTAGCCACCTGTTTTTTAATCGATTTTGAAGCTCTTCCACCATTAAGTTTATGTTCAAGTCTTGGTCAGTATCCAGCTTTGCTCGCTTCTCTAAGAACTGGCTAACTTCGTGCTTCATTTGTGCTTCTTTAGACGGATCATTTACGTGTTTTTCAAGGTCATATAACTTCTTTGCCAGTAAGTCAACCATTCTCTTCCTTAGAACTCCATCAGTTTCGTTGACTAAAGGTTTGGTTGGCAATTCTTTATACCATTTGTCAACTTCATCAGCAAGTTGAATTTCTTCAGCTTCCTCTTTCAAAACATCCTCATTAGGTATGGGCACTTCGCCTAATACCTTCATAGCAATATTGGCTAATTGCGCCTTATTAAAGAATCTAAATCCAACGTTATGTTCTTTCGAAAGATGGTTAGTTAGATCATCAATTTTTTTCATTAACCTGTTCTTGTAAATATTCGCCCTTACAGGATTATCGTCTTTATATTTAGTTTCTAAAATGTAGGCGTCAGCCATTTCGGCTAAAAAACCCTGCTGTAATAAAAAACACTCCTCTAATTCTAAATCGCGGGCAAATTTCCTATTGAATCTATTTCTAACGCGCTGTCTGAAGGATGGCCTGTCAGTTAGCCCGTGTAGTTCGTCTAGCATGTCAATTGCGTTTGCTAGAATCTCAAGTTTCCAAGCATGGCGTCGATTAATTAAATCTTCCGTTTGCGGAAGAACGTCTAACATCTCTTCTACTTTCTCCTCTAGCATAAATTCGAAATAACCATAATCATTTTCAATTTCAGGATCAGCTTTCAATTTGAAAAACGTTTTGACAATGCCGTTGTATATCCCTGTTTTCGCGAGCTCTGCTAACTTGATACTTTCAGGTGTGTTTGTATGTATTGGTAAGACATCACACTTTTCCCTGAAAATCTTCTGGTATTTTTCGTATATCGCTTCTTTCGTTCCATCTAGTGCCGCTGGTGTTGGCGGTGGAGTCGGTGGTATATCAGAGCTACATTTGTCGGGACTATAACTACCTGATGGAGAGGGACTGCTGCTTCTATTAGCGGTTGGTTGTACCGATATTCCAATATTAACTCCGCCAGCAGTTGGTTGAGGTTGATTGTAAGATGGCGCCGCATTATTCCCTAATGTATTAGGGAATAATGCGGCAGGAAAACTCACTCTATGCGGCGGTTGTGATGCTACAACATTCTTGTCGTTCCCAGGTGGAGTTGTTACTCCGGTATTGTATTGTGTTGGTGAATTGGATTTTTCCAAAACAACAGGAGAGCTCACTCTCTTTACGTTTGGTTGTGACGCTGTTCCAAAAGAACCCCCGCCGTCCGTTGGGGGTGCAGACATTTTGACATCAGCTGGCTGTGACGTTAAACCGGCGTTTCTCTCCTCAGCCGATAGTGACAATACAGGTTTATAGTCAGCTGTATTAGAATTACTCAAAGCAATAGAAATGCTGGGCTTATTAGCAATGGGCTGTGATGGAACTCCATAACTACCTACCTCGGCTGAAGGTGGCGTTCCAACACTGTCATTTGCAGGACTAGAGTATCCTGAAGCAGGCACTCCAAAATTACCTTCACCGGCCGCTGACGGCTGTCCCTTGCCACTTGATGCCCGATTAGGACTTCCTAATGCAGCAGGAGCGCTCATCCTTTTAGCAGTCGGTTGGAATGCTAGTCCATAACTGCCTCCTCCAGTTGGTGATGATGTTCCAGTGTTGTAATTTACTGGATTAATATTGTCTAAGGGTGCAGGACTGCTAAGTCTATTTTCATTTGGTTGTGGTGCTACACCATAATAGCCTCGCTCTACTGGACCTGGCGCTTGAGTAACGTAATTTGGAGCATTATTATTTCCTATAAAAGCGGGACTACTCATTCTTTTAGCAGTTGGTGGTGATGCTACACTTAATCTGCCTCCTTCGGCCGAAGGTGGTGCATTAGGACTGTAAGTTGCTTGATTAGAATACCCTAAGGTAGCAGGACAGTCAGCAGGACTACACCCCCTCTTGGTAGTTGGTGGTGTCGCTACACTTAATCTGCATCCTTCGGCTGAAGGTGCATTAGAAGTATCCTCTGCGACTGGAGAAAGGGTGGCCGTTGGAGTTGCCCATGGGCCATTAATGGCTGGTATGGCATCCCTAATCATCTGCAATATGCCGGGTTGCAATCCAGATGCAATAAGTTCTCTATTTATCACTTGCTGACAACAATCAGGAATCCCTGGCGATTCACCAGATTCCATTGGTGGAGAAACAGTTTGAAAATTTGTAGTAGGCTTGACGAGCATAGGTACTGGAACACTTTGCACTCTCTTCATTAGGTCTTCCGCATGTTCAATCGTTTCTAGATTCTCTTCACCAACTATTTTATTGATCCACTTAAATATCTGATATTTCAGATGCTCTAATTCATCTTCGTCAGTACCTCTGCTTTCAGGATTTAGTTCTAAATACTTGTGCCTGTCCACCATGTCTCCAGCCAAATCATTAATTACTACTTCTTTGAAAGCATCCTCATGAACGTTGGGCAGATTTAAACTATTAAACCATTGAGTGATATGATAAATCAATTGTGCAGTATACATGTTTATATTAGAACTTAAATCTTCTGCATTTATACTTTGCATAGTAAAGTCAGTTGCGTCTGTACCATTCGTGTTTTGAAACGACACTCCATACACTGTTATGTTTACCCCATCATTTTTACTTTTGGCATTATCTTTTTTTAAATCTATGTTTTTTAATTTATTGATAAGTTCTTTCGCCATTCGTGAGATGTATTTTTCAGAACTTTGTTCAGATTGTAAAGGGAATCTTCTTAGAAATTTGACAATTTCTCTGTTTAGCCTCTGATCGTTGTCTTCTTTAGTAATGTATTCCGGTTTTAACAGAAGTGAAGTTATCACTGAACTCATGTCATCTATGAACGAGCGCAGTTCTCTGGGACAGTACATAGGCTTAAGGGGCAAATGATTCGCCCAGTCTCTAATAGCACTACTTATTATTTCATTGTTCTTAGGTAACGATTGGTTTGATTTATTATCAATACTAGCTGCAGATAATTGTATCAATAATCTGAAAGCTTCCTCATTTAAGTAGCAGTTATCATTTCTCATATTGTTCGCCAATGGTAGTGATTTCATAAAAGTAATAATTTCTTTTTTTAACACTGCATGGTCTGAGCCGGAAGATTTTAATCGTCTCATGCTTTGAATAAACTCAGTCTTCTGATTGTTGATTCGGCTTAAATCCGTTCCATCTAACAGCAAACTGTTCACCCAGTTCTCAATATTGGCAGCAAAATCTTTGGACACGGAACACTGTGATATTTTACCAAAGGAATTGAGATTTTGTAAATATAATTTAAGGTGTGACGCTGCACTTTCAATAAACTCATTGTTTTGTGTCGGATATAACATTTTTATATGTCTTATAATATCTTCGTATGGATATTCATGTTCACGAATTATTGATCCGTGTATATCATTGACTAATTGTTTAATAATTGGTTCATGATGTTCTTTATCTTTTGAGGGAATATTTTTGTATAAAGGTAGCGTTTTCAGCCAATCGAGTATAGCTTTTTTATGTTCTTCTACAATGAATTCCTCCTTTGTTTTTATTGTCCGTTCACATTTTGACTCATCCGTATCGCATGCTTGAATTTTGATAACTAGTTTCATTGCATGCTTATTTCTGAAGTTGTGATCATCAATTTGCAGCGGCAACGTTTTCATCCACTCCGATATTCCTTCTTGTAGTTTCTTTTCTACTACTTCGTCTGGTAATTTATTCAATTTAGTTTTAGTATTGTGTATCTTCAAAGCCAACTCATGTATGAATTCATTTCTATTTTTAATAAAAACTCCAGCCTTTTTGGGTTCCATTGGAACTTTATCGATCCAGTCATCAATTATATCTTCATAAAATCTGATTATAACCTTCTCTTGTTTAGAATTTTTGTCTTCCTTGTCTCTAAAGCAATGTAAACTTTTGATTCTATTTTTTAATTTTTCTGTGTCATTTCTATTTAGTTTTTTATTAAACACTTTTTCAGTCCATTGATTCACTTTTTCGTCAATAAGAGCTGTACAGCTTTTACCGTCGGCCTTTTCAAGTACTTCTGCTAGATCTCTGATCAATTGTTTGTTAAGAATTGCATCTTGCGACACGTATAGATCTACCGGTAACTCGTTAAACCAGCCAAAAATTAAATCAGTAAGTTTATCGACGTAAGGTTTTGTATCGATTCTTGAATCAGCATGTTTTGATATGGGCTCCATTTTATCAGTTGATAATTGAGGTTTCGGTATAACGTTTATCTTGTCGAATAGTTCTCTGGCATGTTCTAAAACCGCTGTATTATCGTCCCCGACTAACTTATATGTCCATTTATATATCTGATATTTCAAGTGCTCGCACTCATCGGCATCCGTCCCATTGGAGCTCGGATTTAGTAATAAATACTTGTGCCTGTCAACTATGTCATTGGCTAAATCAACAACAAATGCGCTAACGTTAGAATGTTGAGTTCTACTCCCAGTATCATGCGCATTTATATCAGGAATGTTAATTTGGCAAACCCATTTGCTTATTTCTTCTATAAGCCGTAGGGTGTAATCATCAAAATTAGTGGGCACATCCGAATTGGACGAAATGTCAGTGTTTTTAAACATTGTATACACATCAGGGCGCCCCGATTCAATTTTATCTTTTATTTGACAAACGTTTTGTCTAAAGAAAAATTCTCTATAATCTTTCAGAAGTATATGCGCAAAATATTTAGCTTTATATTCCGGTAGTTTTCCAATATCTTTGAATTTTGTCGTTATATCTTCAGATACATAACTGTCAATATCAACAACATCAGTTAGTTCCACTAAAATGTCGACCAACTCGCTTTCAAGGCACTCTATTCGTTTGGTGCTAATGGCTATCCGGGCCGTTTCTAAGAAAAATGTGATTTCATCTTTAACGAATTCCTTAACTTCTTTGTTTGTAGGCTGTATGTATGTGTTTGGAAGTTTACTTTCAATACTTAATATATCATTGACTAATGACTCAGCAACTTTGTTAATGAAATACTCTTTGTTGTATCTCCCAACTACTAGTGGTAAATCTTCTAAAATATCGGTTATAATCGATTTTAGTGCAGCTCTATATTCTGCATCAGATTTTGGTCTGTCTAAGATCAGAGGCTCCAATTTTTCTGTAATAAACTTAAATACATCTTCCTTCTTCACAGTCCTTCCTAAGAAATCCTTTTTCTTGATGTTTAAATTCTTTAACCAGTTCATGAGGATTTTATAAAAGTTTTCCGTTCTGAATCGACTGCTGTATCTGGATAGTTCCATACCGTAAACATTTACATCAGTGTCTGGTGGATTTAACAACAACGTCTTCAGCTTCCTTATGATATCATCAGGCAACTGTCTTCTAAATTCTTGTCTATCTTCATCACCATCAGACAGTTGATCTGGTACTTTCTTCAAGTACTTCTCTATTTTCATGCGTAGTTTCTCTTCGCCGCCAGGTTTTTTCAACTTGTCTGCTAACTTCTGCATCTTGTCCCCCCAAAGTTTTACTTTTACCTTGTCTCTATGAATCTCGAACCACTCCGTTACTTCTTGTTGCAAGTCTACATTACCAATTTCCCTTCTCTTGATTACTTCTTGCTTCTTCGTTATCTTCGTCAGTTCTTCTTGAGATTTACTTCTTATTTCGCAGTATTTTGTGGTTTTTATATCTATTGTACTAAAAGCAGTCTGCACTGACTTTATATTAATCATCTGTTTTTCTTTGGCATCCAAATGCTTTTGTTTCTCGGCAGCTTTTAGCACATCTTTGGGAATCTGAAAATGGATATATCTACTTTCATTGTTTGAAGTTAGTCGAATATTATTAAAATTATAAGAAATAAAAATAAGTGCTTACAGTTCCACAGGTACAATATCGCTGATAGTCTGTGAAATAATTATCATGATTAGTATCAGGTCAACAATACACTGTGAAGGAAAAGTCTATCAAAGTTAGCTTTTGCATGGTAATGTTTTTGTTATATTTAATGAACGTAAAGAAATTCATTCGATTACAAAACTAGTAATACCTACTACAAAGGGATATATTTCATTTAACAATAATAATCATTAGTAGTCGGATGTACATATTATGGTTTAGAAAAGGTATGATTAAAATGATGAGACACTTAGAATTCATTTGATTTATTAAGAATAAAATACAGGATTAAAATTATTTCAAAATTAAGACCGTGAATAATAAAATTATTTTACTGCCTGCACTTAATTACATTAATTCATTAATTTACGAATAATTGGATATAAATTAACATGTAAAAAAATATACATTTTAAAGCCGAGATTTAAACCAAAAAAATGTACAGCAAAAAGAATCTCTTGAAGTGCTAATAAAGCCAGAGCTATTGAAGATTAATAATGGCATGGATAACGCACAACTGGATAGCAAGGTGGATAACTTAAATGCATGTCATTAACAGTCGACCGTCGGCAACGAGGTTTCTTTACACGCTTCGTGCATTTACATTTCGTTTCTTTCTCAGTGTCCGTCTCTGTTTCAGTCAATTCCATTTTTTTCTTCGCAGTGGCATACTGTTTTATCGACCCTTTTTTCTTTGACACCTTTTCGGGAATCAGTGGACGCGGTAAGCGAGGACAGGAGTCATCTTTGTCTTCTTGCCCTGCCATGGATGCTGTAGCAGTCGTGCCAGTAGCCGTCGATGTCGCCGGCCGCTGGTTTTTGCTCTTCTCAATCACCTGTCGAATGCCTTCACTGTCTGTAGATTTATAGAAACTTGGCTGAGTCCCTTTATTTGCGCTATCCGGGGCTACTCCCAATTGAAACGATTGAGCACGCGATGGACGACCAGACTGCGTACTAGTACCCGGCACTTGGTTAGTACCAAGTACTCCCATTCCACCACCTGCCATTTGCTGCATATTCTGTGGCTGTGGACCAGACCTGCCTGCAGCTGGCACTTGATATCCAGGATGACCTGCACTTTGCTGATATTGTCCCTGTCCGGGAGGTTTTCCGCGCTGAATTTGCCCACCTGCTTTGGGGTAGGACGGTTGACCTTGAAATCTTGGATCGAAGTAGCCCGGTCTTCCTTGGCCACTTGGTGTGGGCTGCCCAGGTTTTCCACGAGAATTTTGATTGTAATGAGTCTGTGGTGACATGGGTGTTCCTTGTGATGACATTTGCATTTTTTGTGGTGACATTTGTACTCCATAGGGTGACATCTGGGTACCATAAGGTGACATTGGTGTTCCTTTAGTTGTGATTAGTGCTCCTTGTGGTGATATTTGCATTTTTTGTGGAGACATTTGCATCCCTTGGGGTGGCATTTGATTACCATGTGGTGACATTTTTGTACCTTGAGGTGACATCTGGGTACCATAAGGAGACATCTGGGTGTCGTGAGGAGCCATTTGGGTACCCTGAGGACCCATTTGGGTATCGTGAGCGGCCATTTGAGTGCCTTGAGGACCCATTTGGGTACCGTGAGGTAATATTTGCATTCCATACGGTGCCATCTTGTTTCCGTACGGTGACATTTGGTTTCCATGAGGTGACTTTTCGGTCCCTTGAGGTGACACTTGTACTCCTTGGGGAGGTATTTGAGTTCCATAAGGCGACATTTTATTTCCGTAAGGTGATATTTGATTTCCTTGAGGATGTGATTGCATCATTTGTGGTGATATTTGGAACCCTTGAGGTGACATTTGATTTCCTTGAGGTGATATTTGCATTTTTTGTGGAGACATTTGGGTACCATGAGGTGACATTTGGGTCCCTTGTAGTGCCATTTGGCCTCCATGCGGTGCAAATTGACCTCCATGTGATGTCATTTGGCCAGCTTGCGGCGCCATTTGCATCCCTTGTGGTGTCATTTGGATTCTTTGGGGTGTCATAAGGGTTCCTTGTGGTGCCATTTGGCCTCCATGCTGTCCCATTTGGCCGCCTTGTGGTGCCATTTGGCTTCCATGCGGGGTCATTTGGCCCCCAGGCTGACCTATTTGGCCGGCTTGCGGTGTCATTTGGCCTCCATGTGGTGCCATTTGGCCTCCATGCTGTGCAAATTGGCCTCCATGCGGTGCAAATTGGCCTCCCTGTGGTGCCATTTGGCCCCCGTGCGGTGCCATATGGCCGCCTTGTGGTACCATTTGGCCGCCTTGTGGTGCCATTTGGCCTCCATGCGGGGTCATTTGGCCCCCAGGCTGACCCATTTGGCCGGCTTGCGGTGTCATTTGGCCGGCTTGCGGTGTCATTTGGCCTCCATGTGGTGCCATTTGGCCTCCATATGGGGTCATTTGGCCCCCAGGCTGCCCCATTTGGCCGGCTTGCGGTGTCATTTGGCCTCCATGTGGTGCCATTTGGCCTGCATGTGGGGGCATTTGGCCTCCAGGCTGTCCCATTTGGCCGCCTTGTGGTGTCATTTGGCCTCCATGTGGTGCCATTTGGCCTCCATGTGGGGGCATTTGGCCTCCAGGCTGTCCCATTTGGCCGCCTTGTGGTGTCATTTGGCCTCCATGTGGTGTCATTTGGCCCCCAGGCTGACCCATTTGGCCGGCTTGCGGTGTTATTTGGCCTCCATGCGGTGCAAATTGGCCTCCCTGTGGTGCCATTTGGCCGCCTTGTGGTGCCATTTGGCCTCCATATGGGGTCATTTGACCTCCATATGGGGTCATTTGGCCTCCAGGCTGTCCCATTTGGCCGCCTTGTTGTGGGATTTGGCCTCCATGCGGTGCAAATTGCCCTCCCTGTGGTGCCATTTGACCGCCTTGTGGTCCCATTTGGCCTCCATGCGGTGTCATTTGGGCTTCATTTGGTGTCATTTGGCCTCCATGTGGCGCCATTTGGCCGCCTTGTTGTGCGATTTGGCCTCCATGCGGTGCAAATTGGCCTCCCTGTGGTGCCAATTGGCCTCCCTGTGGTGCCATTTGGCCCCCGTGTGGTGCCATTTGGCCGCCTTGTGGTCCCATTTGGCCTCCTTGTGGGCCAATTTGACCTCCATGCGGTGCCATTTGGCCGCCTTGTGGTGCAATTTGGCCTCCTTGTGGAGCAATTTGACCTCCATGCGGTGTCATTTGACCTCCATGCGGTGTCATTTGACCTCCATGCGGTGCCATTTGGCCGCCTTGTGGTGCAATTTGGCCTACTTGTGGAGCAATTTGACCTCCATGCGGTGTCATTTGACCTCCTTGTATTGCCATTGGGCCTCCTTGTGTTGTCATTTGGCCGCCTTGGCCTCCATGCGGCCCCATTTGGCCGCCTTGAGGTATCATTTGGCCTCCATGCGGGATCATTTGGCCGCTTTGTGGTCCTATTTGGCCGCCTTGCGGTGTCATTTGGCCCCCGTGCGGTGCCACTTGGCCGCCTTGTGGTCCCATTTGGCCTCCTTGTGGGGCAATTTGACCTCCTTGTGGGGTAATATGACCTCCATGCGGTGCCATTTGGCCGCCTTGTGGTGCAATTTGGCCGCCTTGTGGAGCAATTTGACCTCCATGTGGTGTCATTTGACCTCCTTGTATTGCCATTGGGCCTCCTTGTGTTGCCATTTGGCCGCCATGTAGTGCCATTTGGCCGCCTTGGCCTCCATGCGGCCCCATTTGGCCGCCTTGAGGTGTCATTTGGCCTCCATGCGGGGTCATTTGGCCGCTTTGTGGTCCTATTTGGCCGAATTGCGGTGTCATTTGGCCGCTTTGTGGTGCTATTTGGCCTCCATGCGGTCCTATTTGGCCACCTAGTGGTCCCATTTGGCCACTTTGTGGTGCCATTTGGCCGCCTTGTATTGCCATTGGGCCTGCATGCGGTGCCATTTGGCCTCCATGTGGTCCTATTTGGCCGCCTTGTGGTGCCATTTGCATCCCCTGCGGTGTCATTTGACCCCCATGCGGTGCCGCCGGTACACCTTGAGGTGACATTTGCGTTCCATAAGGTGACATTTGATATCCGTAAGGGGTCATTTGATTTCCTTGTGGTGATACTTGAGTCCCGTAAGGAGATAGCTGGGACCCATAAGGTATCATTTGATTGTCTTGTGGGGGTATTTGGGCCCCATAAGGTGACAGGGGACCCTGTAAAGAAGTTTGGGTTCCTTGTGGAAATATTAGGTTTTTTTGAGTGGACAGCGATACTCTCTGCGGTGATTCTTCAGTCTCCCATTTTGATAAAGAACTTCGTTCTGGTGAACTCTCAGGGTCTGATACAATCATTTGGGGTTTCAAAGGTGAAAAAGAAGTTTTTCGAAGCGATTTTCTTCTTTGTGATGATTCTTCGCTTTCTGGGGCTGATATTTCGGTTTCTTGTTGTGAGGTTTCGGTATCAAGTGGTGATGTTACGGTGTCCTGTGTTTTTCCGGTATCTGGGCGTGTGTATGACTTTCTTTCTAATGTTTTTACGGCATTCTCAAGCGCGAAAGACTTTCTTTCTAGTGATTGAACGGCTTTTTCAAGTGATTGAGTCTTTTTGTCCGATAATTTATCGGTATCTGTAGATGTTAATGACTTTCTTTCTGGTGATTTTTCATTATCATTTTGTGAAAAGGACTTTCTTTCTGGTGATTTTTCATTATCATTTTGTGAAATGGACTTTCTATCTGGGGATTTTTCATTATCGTTTTGTGAAAAGGACTTTCTATCTTGTGATTTTTCATTATCATTTTGTGAAATGGACTTTCTATCTGGGGATTTTTCATTATCATTTTGTGAAAAGGACTTTCTTTCTGGTGATTTTTCATTATCGTTTTGTGAAAAGGACTTTGTATCTGGGGATTTTTCATTATCATTTTGTGAAACGGACTTTCTTTCTGGTGATTTTTCATTATCATTTTGTGAAAAGGACTTTCTTTCTGGCGATATTTCATTATGTTTTTGTGAAAAGGAGTTTCTTGGTGGTTTTTCATCATCATTTTGTGAAACGGACTTTCTATCTGGCGATATTTCATTATCTTTTTGTGAAAAGGACTTTCTATCTGGCGGTATTTCATTATCTTTTTGTGTTGAATGTCTTTCTGGTGATTTTTCATTATCTTTTTGTGAGAAAGACTTTCTATCTGGCGATATTTCATTATCTTGTTGTAAAAAGGAATTTCTATCTGGCGATATTTCATTATCTTTTTGTGTTGAATGTCTTTCTGGTGATTTTTCATTATCTTTTTGTGAGAAAGACTTTCTATCTGGCGATATTTCATTATCTTTTTGTGAAAAGGACTTTCTTTCTGGCGATTTTTCACTATCTTTTTGTGAGAAAGACTGTCTTTCTGGTGATTTTTCATTATCTTTTTGTGAAACGGACTTGCTTTCTGGCGATTTGTCACTATCTTTTCGTGAGAAGTACTTTGTTTCTGGTGATTTGTCACTATCTTTTTGTGAGAAGGACTTTGTTTCTGGCGATTTGTCACTATCTTTTTGTGAGAAGGACTTTGTTTCTGGCGATTTGTCACTATCTTTTTGTGAGAAGGACTTTGTTTCTGGCGATTTGTCACTATCTTTTTGTGAGAAGGACTTTGTTTCTGGCGATTTGTCACTATCTTTTTGTGAGAAGGACTTTGTTTCTGGCGGTATTTCATTATCTTGAGATGAAGTATTGGTTTCTTCTGATGATATTTCGGTATCTTGAGGCGTAAAAGACCTTCTTTCTGGTGTTTTTTCGGCATTTTCAAGTGCGGTAGGCTTTTTTTTGGGTGATTTTAGGGCATTTAGAAATGGAAAAGACTTCTTTTCTGGTGATTTTTGGGTATCTGTAGGTGTCAATAATTTTTTTTCAAGCGAATTTCCGCCATTATCAAGTGAGAGTGACTTTCTTTCTGGCCATTTTTTAGTGTCTTCACGTGAAAAAGACTTCCTTTCTGGTGATTTTTCGGTATTTGTAGGTGCTAATGAATTTTTTTTTAATGATTTTTCGCCATTTTCACCTGAGAGAGACTTTCTTTCTGATGAGTTTTCAGAGTCTTTACGTGAGAAGGGCTTTCTTTCTGTTGAGGGTAGGGCATTTAGAAATGGAAAAGACTTCCTTTCTGGTGATTTTTCGGTATCTTTAGGTGTTAATGAATTTCTTTCAAATGATTTTCCGCCGTTTTCAAGTGAAAAAGACTGCCTTCCTGGCCATTTTTCAGTGTCTTTACGTGAAAAAGACTTTCTCACTGGTGATTGTTCAGTATCTTGAGGTGTTAAAGACTTTTTTACTGGCCATTTTTCATTATCTTTTTGTGAGAAGGACTTTCTTTCTGGTGATTTTTCAGTATTTTGCAGTGTTACAGATTTTCTTTCTGGCCATTTTTCAACGTCTTTACGTGAAAAAGACCTTCTTTCTGGTGATTTTCCAGTATCTTGAGGTGTTAAAGACTTTCTCACTGGCGATTTTTCATTACCTTTTTGTGAGAAGGACTTTCTTTCTGGCGAATTTTCATTTTCTTGAGATGAAGATTCGGTATCTTCTGGTGATATTTCGGTTCTATAAGGAGCAAAAGAAGTTCTCCGGGCTGATTTATCTGCATCTTGTCTTGATAGGGATGTTCTGTTTGGTTTTTCCGATCCTGATGTTTCAGAATCATCTGGTGACAACTCTACTATTGATTGCTTATGTGCTAAAATTTCGGGGTCTTTAATTGACGTTGAGACCCTATGTTGTGCTCTTTCAGTATCTTCAATAGGCGGAGATGTTCTACGATGCGACGATTTGATACCTTGAGGTAATATTAGGACCCCTTGTGGGGATCCAAACGGTAATATTTGGGTTCCATAAGGTGACATTTGGGGTCCCTGTGGTGATAATTGAGTTCCTTGCGGTGGTATTTGAAATCCTTTTGGTAACGTTTGAATTTCTTGGGGTGACATTTGGAATCCTTGGGGTGACCTTTGGAATCCTTGGGATTGCATTTGGAATCCTTGGGGTGACATTTGCTGTGCCATTTGATATCCTCGGGGTGACATTTGAAGTCCTTGCGGTGACATTTGAACCCCTTGGGGTGACATTGGAATTCCCTGAGGTGACATTTGAGTTCTTGGTACCGAGACATCTTGGACACTTCGAGTTGTTGGACTTAAAATTGGACTGTAAGTCGTAGGAACACCTTGGCTAAAACTTTGATCTCGATTGTATGCTACTGAGCCTTCTTGGACATTTGAATATTCATTCATAGTGACAAAAGGCGCCTGAGCACCTTGGCTTTCCTGAGTTTGACTTGGTAATTCTGGCCGGGAAGTAGCAAACGGTGCCTGAACTGTTTGACTAAGCTGACTTTGATTTGGTACTTGTGGAAGAAAAGTAGCAAAAGGTGCCTGATCGCCTTGACTTAGCTTAGTTTGACTTGAATCTTGAGGAAATAAAGTGGCAAACGGTGCCTGAGCGCCTTGATCCAGCTGAGTTTGACTTGGAACTCGTGGGCGAAAAGGTATCTGAATGGTTTGGCTTATCTGAGTCAGACTGGAAGCGTGTGGAAATAAAGTGACAAACGGTGTCTGAGCGCCTTGATTTAGCTTAGTTTCACTTGGGACTTGTTGTTGTAACTGTTGTATTGGAAATGAAATGCCTTGGATAGGTTGTGAAGATTGGCCAAAAGCTGGTGCTGAAGAGAAACTTATATCCCGGGTGTACTGGACTGGAGTACTCTGAACATTAGAATATAACTGAGAATACTCTTGAGGCATTTGGGTATATTGTGCTGCGTTTGTGAATTTCCCTCCAGGAATGACTTGAACTTGTCCGTATGGTGTTGACACTTGCCCAAAACTTTGAGCTTGACTGTAAGGAATGGGACTCCCTTGACTGTACGGGATTGGACTACTTTGACCGTAAAATCCTTGAGGTATTTGCATGTACTGAGCCTCATCTGGAGTCTTGTCGTCTAAACTTTCTTGAAAACTCGGTATGACTTGAGTAAATGGAAATGCAGCCGAGTCAAAATTTTGATCTTGATTGTACATAAATGGACCGCTTTCAACATAGTTATGGGGTGCTTGACCATATTGAATAACACTAGCCTCGCCACCGGGACCAGCTTGAGTACTGGCCATTACTTGGCCAAAAGCTGGACCATAACTTTGCCCTTGGTTAAATAAAATTGGAGTACCTTGGCTTAACTGGGTCGCCTCTGAAATACCCGGACTGGGTGAACGAGGTTTATTTAAACAAGCCCAATTTTTGCAGCACGGGACTTTAACGGTCACAGGTGATGGAGCTCTTTGGAAATTGGAATAAACCTGACCATAGATAGACGGTTCTGCAGAACCCATTCCAGCATCGTACATTGAACATGGTACATTTTGTCCATAGGTTCCATTTTGAGGTTGAAGTTGTTGCGACCAATCGAAAAATCCGGCGGGTACTGGAGTGTAATCCATAGATTTCCATTCCTGTTCTTCATATCCTGAAGGTCCAAAAGGTATCCAATTTTGGGTATCATCATCGTTAGCCGGAGGTTGTCCACTGTTGAACAAAGGATACTGTTGTTGGGGATAGCTGTCTGTATTATCATTACCTCCGAAAGACATATTATTATATGAAATATTTTGGCCAGGTGAATATTCGGGTGATTCCGTATTACTAGAAGAAGGCATCATGTTCCTGTTAAACTTATCATAACCGTGTGGATCCTCAAACGTCACAGATTTGGGTTTTAAACTCTTCGCTATACTTTTCACTCTATTCGCTAGTTCTTCGATCATAAAGTCCATATTGGTGCCTGGTTTGACCGAAATCTTATCTAAAATTTTAGGCAATTCCTCTTTCAATGGTTTTGCAAATGAGAAATCGGAATAATCAAACCGGGTTCCAAGCTCTTGAATTTTTTTCACGATTGCATCTCTTATTCGTCTCTTTTCTAATGGCCCGGCACTATCTTTGAATTCTGGAACGTCAGAAATCCAGTTTTCAACTTCTATCCCAAGTAATATATCATCTGCTTCATCTTGGACCATACTTTTGTTCAGTACCGGAACTTTTTCTAAAACATTTATGATTTCATTTGCATTATATTTAGGACCTAGAGTAATCCCGCCGTCGTTTTTTAACGTATTGAAGAATTGTTCAAGTTTTATCAGGAATTGTCTATTATAAACATTTGCTTTTAACTCATCATCTTTGTATCTCGTATAAAGTATGTAGTATTCAGCCACGTCTTGTTTAAGAACTTCTTCGTTTTGCTGAATATGTTCATTTAAATTTACGTCGTTTTTCCTTTGCGGTAAATTATCTTCTATAGTTTCTAGTATGTGTTGCTTAAAAGTATTATTTGTATTAGCCATTCTAATCTTATCATTCATCTCCATAGTTTTGTCAAGCAGTTGTTCTTTTAGGTCAACTTTTTGAGCGGTTAACTCTTCTGATTTTGGAAGGTTTTTTAATAATCCTTCAAGCTCTTCGTCGAATGCATCTTGATAATTATAAGGGTTTGCAAACACTTCTGGGTCTAACTTCAATTTAGTGATAGCCTTCCATATTCCATTATAAAGAGTTAGTCGAGCCTTTTCTGCTGTTTCCTGCTCCGAGGGATTTGTGGCTGGTATGGGTATTTGATGGACCCATTCTTTAATGTATTCGTCATATTCATCAGTTAATTCTTTGAGAGTTTCCGGTGATAGAGTAGAAACAACTTCACTGGTCTCTTCGGTAGCCACTTCACTGGTCACCTGTTCAGGTGGAAGTTCTTTTTGGTCCCCCAACTCATCCCCCCGAGGAGTTCCCTGGTGAGTATTTTCATCATATGAGGTTATCAATGGTTCAGGTGCGAAATCGTTTAGGACGCCATACCCACCAGGGGACCCCTGAGCAGTTTGGCCATAAGCCAGTGGACCCCCTCCAGGAATCCCCTGGTTAGTATTTCCACCGTACAAGTTTATCAGTGGATCAGGTGAGTATGCGTTTTGTACGCCAAACTCACCAGGGGATCCCTGAGCAGTTTGGCCATAAGCCAGTGGAGCGTTTGGAAAAAATTGACCATATGCTTCCGGAGTATGACCAAAGCTTTGTTCTTGGTAGTATGGACCGGGGCCATAAGCGACTTGAGGAGCTTGAACTGGGTCAAAATATCCTGGAGTGTAATCTGGACCTTGAATCGAAGTTGACATAGTGCTGTTGCAAGCTGATTGATCCTGAGTGTGTGTAGCTGAATTTTGACAAGCAACATTACTGCAGCAAGGTTCTTTGGGGGTTTTATTTGGACATAAAGTTTTGTCACAACAAGGATCGATTTTGGTTTTCTTCGCTTTCTTACAAGTATTCCCTGGTTCTGCTAAACATGGCCTCCATGGATCAAAAGGTTCCCTTTTAAATGCAGGGTCTGTCAGCATAGGGATTGGGATACTGTTGATGCTCTTCATGAGCTCCTGAGCGTGTCCAATGGTTTCAGTATTCTCTTCACCAACTAACTTGTTGATCCATTTGAATATCTGATATTTCAAATTCTCTAATTCATCTTCTTTCGAACCCTTAACTTTGGGATTCAAATTTAAATATTTATGTCTGTCGGCAATATCTCCTGCTAAATCATTGACAACCACCTCTCTGAAGCCTCTGTCTTGTATTTGGGGTATATTTAGGGTATCTAACCATTCATTAATCTTTCTATTTAGTTGATTTGTGTAAACCTCGTGGTTAGCATTCAAATCTTCATAACCACACTCTGTATCATTCGCGTTAAAAGCATTTTGCCCTGACACGTTGCTATGGAGAATTGTGTAAGTTTGACTGTAGTTACAATCATCTTGCGTCGCTTGTAAACCGTGTAATATACCGGTAATTATATATTCTATTTGCTTGTCTGTCAATTGCTCGACAACTTGAAGTGAATTCCACATATTGTCTCGCGCATCATCGATATGGCCACATTGTATGCAGTCCATCGAATCCATCAATATATCAATCAACTCATTCTGTAAGCCACGCATTATATTATCACATAGTTTCAAATTACATTCATCGAAAAACGCGTTTAAGTTATCATTCAAAAAACTGTTAACCTCGTCTTTTGTGTATATTTTCTTCGACCTGTATAAATATGACTTTCTATTTCTTTCTCTTTGTTGATTTATGACGACAGATTTTAACCTTTTTAATAACACATCAACTAGTCTATGCAAATAGGATTTTTTGTTATAACCATTATTAACTTCAATCGGTAACTCTCCTATAATTTTGACTACCTCAGATTTCAAATCGAATTCTCTTTTAGTTCTATTTTTAAACACCTTTTTTATTTTATCTTCAACCGAATTTAAGATATCACCTCTATCTAAGTCATCCTTGTTCTTTAAATTTAAGCTGTTGATCCAATCTTTTAGGACGAAATCGAGCTGTTTGTGCTCAGGATTTCTTATTAGACTTTTGTCTGACCGGTTTTCATTCCTTGTGTCTCCTTCGCAGTTTTTGAGTTTACTTAGCAGTTCTTCAAAATCGCTGACGTAGTCGCAACCACTTGGCCAGAAGGTTGAAACATATTTGTGGCACCGATCGCGTTTTGTGTTGCTTCTTTCAGTTTTCTTCTCCTCCTTGTCACATATATCAGTGTCAAACAATTTCTTAATCAATTCATCCCTGATCCGTTTCTTAGTTTTAGTGCTTGTAGAAATATCTTCGATGAGCTCAAGGAGGCTTCTCCTCAAGTCATCATCGGTCACTTTAATTTCCTCTTGAGATCTACTTCTTCTACTTTCCATAGATTGGGGGTGTTGATGATGCCTAGGATAAAACTCAATGGAGCTGAAAACCGTTAGGGCCGATTTCCGAGGTTTTAAAACAGTGTCGGAAGGACAGCATTTAATTTGAATATATTTAAATGTGTTGGTGCTTGGGCTGGAAACTGAGAAACATTCACCTTTGTCGTTCTTCTCATCCTGGGACATGGTGGGACAGTTTAGGACAGCCACCTATAACAAGGAAATAGAATTAGTTGGAAAGCATTCGTGCTTTTTGTGGACTACTCATCATCATTGTCATCATCAGCTTTATGACCCACTGCTGGGCATAAGCCTCCTCCCCTAAACGCCACTGCTTCCTGTTTTGGGCCTTTTGCATCCAGGTCTTACTTACAGCAATAACATCATCAGTCCACCTTGCTGGACTACTCATACTTTTTTTTAATATTAGAGTCTATCTGCGATTTCGTCTGTGTGGAAAATAACTTCTCTTTTCCAGTATTAAAGTATTTTACCAGGTAGACTGGCGATATTGTCAGAGTTACGGGCAACCGGTGGATGCTCTGAGCAAGTTGTCGTTCATTGACGCGTACTAAGGGGAAGGCCTTTGTTCTACAGTGGAAGTCTTCCGGCTGATGATGATGATGATGACGTATATAATTTCACAGTACTCACAGTTGTCCCGGGAGGTTTATCGCGATAAACCGTCGACACTTCCTTTGATATCATCTTGACAGCCGCTGTAATTGCAACACAATACAATATGTTATTCATATCATCATGACAGTATTACCCCCCCCCCCCCCTTCCCCTCCCGGCAGCCCTACTATGCCAGGTAACTGGTGCCTGGGTGACGAAAACGGGAGAGAGGGCTTTGTGGCGTACCCTGGGGGAGGCCTACGTCCAGCTGTGGACTGCAATAAGCTGACGTAATGATAACCAAAAAAAAAGTCTACAACTAATGTGAAAGTTAACCTCCATAAAAATTACTAAACCTATCTTACCTTGTATTTCCATATTCACAGAATTCATGCTCTGAAAATAACAATATTACAAGTAAGCTCAAAAAATACATATTAACATGGTAATTATGTTAATATGTATTTTTTGAGTAATGTTTTTAAATTGATTAAGGGAAACTTGAAAAATGATGGACACGAGCGGGACTCGAACCCGCGACAGTCGCCGTACCGTGGCGCCGCTCTGTCAGTCTGTCTCTCAATTTAAAATTTAAGCCTAGCATGGCAACATGAATAAAAAATACAAAAAGTCATATACCCCTATAATAGATAGGGTAGGTAGGTGAAGGCAGGTGGCTTCTCCTGTTTCAGCAGTCTGCATACCCTCATTGTGCTGTACATCATGAACGTATGCCACCTATTTGGCGAGCATTATGCCATTTTAGGCCTACAGCTACATCGCCTTCCAGAACTAGGTCTCTCAGCGACAAAACTAAAAAAATTGGTGCATCCGTTTGGCAGCCATAGTTGTACATAAAGCCACGCCTATTTCCCAGGTAGGCAGGGACCACGGATTTCTATTTGCTACGATCCAGGCATACTTCTTTCGCCTCATTCATACGCATCACACATACACGCCATAGTTTTGCCATGTTTTTATTTACCTACAAAACCTCCAATCTGGTTGCTCGGTTGCTATGCTGTTACTATGGAGAAAAACCGACAAGAAATTCCATAGTTACTATTATTTAGACAGGTCAAAGGTATAGTTAAAAATGTTAAGCTATGATGCCACAAACAAAAACACAGCTTCAACTTCTAACAGCCCTCTTTGTTAGGGTTCAAAAACATGCTAAACGTATACCGCATAACTAAAAATTTGTTTTTCAGTAACATACTCACATGTTTATCGTACACTGGATAGTCAGTATGGTTCGTTTCTTTTATTGTTGGGCACGGTTGAGTGTATGGCTGTGAAGACAGGAGACTTGTGATACCAAAATAAAACAACAACATACATAACATCACGCCTGTATTCCCCGAAGGGGTAGGCAGAGGCGCACATATAGTGCACCCACATTTCGCCGGTTATGTTTTAGGTCCCAATGTAATAGGGGGCGAGCCTGTTGCCATCAACCGGACACAGATCCAGACTGCGTGCTGTTACTGAGAATTACCTAATGGAAAAACCCAGTAACACTTTGCCCGACCCGGGATTCGAACCCAGGGCCTCGTGCTCAGCAGTCGCGCTTAGCAACCAACGAGGCAGTCATACCAAAATGCCATAAATATATATGTACCATTAGGTTTATAAGATTGAACTCTTGCCCTCTTATTTATAGACGAGGATCATACCAGTATTAACTTAACCCCGAATTAGGTGTATTGACATCTATATTCGTTGACATGCAAACGACAGTGACAGTAATAATTTAGTCCAGATATAAATTGACTTTTTTCAGGAATAAGGGAGTTGAAAACTGATACTTAAACCTTAGTTAGTAATTCTTTTTTTTTTTACTGACGTGTTCTTTTCAACGCCAGAACGTAAATGCATCGGCACCCCTCCCACGCCAAGCTCTATATAAAATGTTGTTTCCTTGTCGGCTATATCCGACCATAGTGTTGTTAAAAAGTTAAGCTTCTTCATGAGTTGTTGACGCGGCTGAGATAGACCTAGTGGCTCAACACACTCGTAATCACGTCACGTCACTAGCTCATTATTAACGGCTCCGATTGTGCCCGAAGCTAGTCAGGCATTCCCAAACACGTGAGTCCCGGCAAATCGTAACCGCCAAAGAGTGGATGGATGTTTGTTGCTCCTTTACACAAAAACTGCAGAACGGATTTTGATGAAACTTTAGTATAACTAGCCTATACATCCGAATAACACATAGGTTATAATTTATACCGATACTAGCTGTAATTCGCGGCTTGCATTAACACAAATTTAACGCGAGCGAAACTGAGTGACATGGCTAGTAGCACCTAAATCTTATGGATGACTCTCACGAGAGGTTACACGAATAGCAGTCTAGTAAAGTCTACTCACATATGCAGAAATAGCTTTGACGCTCTCCCTTAGGCGTTTGGACATGTCCCGAATGCATTTCACATCATAACTTCGACTCCTATAATCAAGATGGTCATCTTTCTTCTTGTCTCTGGTCGGTGCTTCTTCTACTTTCTTGTTTCTGACCAACATCTCCGGCTCGTACAGTCTCGAAGTCCGCGGACAGCCTTTAAGGTCGAAATTGTGATGGGATCCCGGTTCCGGCAAGCGGACCGGGGAGCCCTGGTTGCGTGGAAAAGATTTGGACACTGTCGGAAAAGGAAAAGAATTATGCTAGCTGCTAAAACCGCGGAGCACAGATACTGTACAGAAATCCACTTACTTCCTTTATTTTGTGTGTAACTGATGAGTCTCTCCACCATCTCCGAGGATCTGTCAGGCGATAGGTTAGGATACCTCCTCAGGGAGTTGGCAAAGGCGTCCACCTCGTGCGACGGACGCGGGGAGCAGACAGACCCTGGCAATAACAAACAACTTGAGCTGTAGAGTGTAAATGACTCACTAGAAACAGATTATCGTTAAGTTGGTATAACCTCTGTGCACTTTATGTGCGTAAATACAGGTGAACTCTCTATATCACAAACATAGTCCGATGGAACGGTAAGACACATCGAGAGATGAGCAGCCCCCTTACCAACAACTCTTAAAACAGGACAGTTTACGAAGTGAAAGCGAATCGCCGCTACGTACAGTGTAATGCGGTATCTCGCGTTCACGACGTAAACTGTCCTGCTTTAAAAGTTCATAGTAAGGGGGCTGGACACGCTTAAACAGTCTTAACGAATCATCTTTATAAGAATATTTGATGGGCTACTGATAATTTCTTTACCACTTCCATTTATGATAATAACGGTCTATAACTGTCCTACTGCAGGGTGAAGGCCTCTTATTGTATAGGAGATTGAGCATTGATCACCACGCTAGCTCACTGCGGGAGATTTCAGATAATTCAATCCAGGTTTACTTACGATGTTTTCCGTTACCGTTAGTCAGTGGTCTTAGAACAAAGAAAGTATTTATGACATTGAAAAAGTCACACTGATACTTGCCTGGGTTATAAACTGCAACCTTGTGTATAGAAATCCGGTATGTCAACCACTAGACCACCACGTCTACTTTGCACTATTCTTATAATACTTCACGCTTTTATTTGACAGACATGTACATGCATAAAGTCACGCCTGTATTCCCCGAAGGGGTAGGCAGAGGTACACATATAGAGCCTATTGCCATCAAGCAGGCACAAATACAGACTCCGTGCTGCCACTGAGAATTACCTAATGGAAAAACCCAGTAACACTTTGCCCGAGCCGGGATTCGAACCCAGGACCTCGTTCTCAGCAGTCGCGCTTAGCGACCACTAGACCAACGAGGCAGTCTAACCTAGGCAAAAACTATTTAGAAATTATTTACTATATATTCCGGTTATACTCACGGGTGTATTCGGGAATGCCCGACTAGTTTTAGAAATTTCTAAATTGGTTATTGGTTCACTTACCCCTGTCCGGCCATGATAAACCTCCTCTGAAGTTGGAGGGGGATGTGGGCTTGATGGGGGAGAACGTCGCGCCGCTCCCCTGCCCTCCCACTTGGAAATTACCGTGGCCTGGTTAGGTTAACAGTCGTTAGTACTACTTCAACATCACACCTGCATCGGATGGTAGTAATACGAGGAGTGATGAAAGAAATTACTTTCATTCAAAAGCAGTGTTGGCAGACCTTCCAGGTGGGTAAATACGATATGTTCTATAACCAGTAGACTAGGGACAGACATCTGCGGATCGCAAAGTTCTGCTCCGTGCGGGAATTGAACCCGCAGCAGTCCAATCGCTTAGTCACTGCGCCGATCAAGTTGTCAAGATTGAATGGCCTATGGTAGAAAAAAGAGAGGCCTATACCCAGCTGTGTGTGACACTGGGCTAAAATGATGATGATAAAAGCCCATTCCAGCCACAGGTCCTAGGTTATTGTTAGTTTTACTATCACTCCTAAAGCTCATACCAGGATGTATATCAGGCCGCTGTGGCGGAAACTCAGTAAGCTGCACCGGAGGCGATGTGGGTCTCACATGGCAGTGTGTTGTCTGAAAGATAGATATACTTGAAATTGGATATTGGTTGTGTTGGCAGACGCAGCGTTGGCAAGCCTCCCACCAGGTGGACCAACGGTTTCGTCAGATGCAAATGGCAAGTTGTCGTTCAGTGGCGTTCTAAAGGGGAGGCCTTGCCGAGTGGTATCCGACCTAGAATTGACCACCCCCTTTCCTCTCGTGGGTGTCGTAACGCGACTAAGGGAAAATTCAGAAGATGGGCAGCAGCGTCTTTTGTAGCTTTACCACCAATACTGCAATCCACAAGCCGCTTGCCAAGCGTGGGGATTATGGTACCCCGAAATCCAAGGGGGAGGCCATTGTTCAACAATGGACGCGTTCTGGCTGATGATGATGAAGTAGGAGGCCTTTGTTCATCAATGGATGACGAAGATGGTGTCTCCTGTACTTGGCCAGTTGCGATTGATCACCGTGACCTGCCCAGTCGGTACTTTGGAAGTACAAACGTACCCTGTAAGTGCTAGCATATCTTCCGTCCACGGCCTGTGCTCCGCTGTCGCAGAGCGGCATCGACGGGTCCGTACTACTGTCGGCCGTCGTCTTCAGAGGAGATTGTTGCGTCGAAACATTGGAGTTTGTCACTGGGCTCCGCTGGCGCGGCGCAGAATGCGCAGAAGCTAATAAACATGAGGGAAGTTTAAAAAATGTAGGTACCAATAACAAAAACAATAATAGGAGTGTGGAAGGGGGGTAAAACAATGATATTTCAAAAGTACAGATATGTTACTGACGTGCTCATATTGAAGACTCAAACCCCAATTGGTTAATTTTACCTAGCAGTGACTAACAATTCGCCTGCATCTGGTCCAAATTGCACACATACATATTTTTTAGCATTTTACGTATCTATACTTTTTGACATACCACTCCACTGCTTCCACTGTTCTCTATGAAGGTTAACCAGAAACTACAGGAGGATTTCTCCTTCCGTAGTTTCTAGGGTCTGCTTCTTACCGTATGGTTGATTAACAATCTGTTGTCTCTCAGGTGTGCCGGTTTCCTCACGATGTTTTCCTACAGTTTTGAGCAACTGATTACTAATTTATACTACACACATGAATTCGAAAAGACATTGGTGCGGGCTGGACATTAACTTGCAACGTTTGACTCGGTAGTCCAACGGTCATACCACTGGGCTATCAGCCTTCGTAGGACAGTTAACTTGGTAAAGCGAGACGCTGCATTCGCATGTAGCGGTGTCTCTTTTCCACATCGAAAACTGTCCTGCATTAAAAGTTCATGGTAAGGGGGCAGTGCTTTATATATTAGTTTCTAAGGTGTAAAGTACTCACTAGCATTAGGCATCAAAGTGTATTGCCGGCTGCCGTCCACCAGCGTTACCGTTAGCCCAGAGTCCCGTAGCCCCCGCACCACCGCCACCATCCCCTCGCCCTCCATTTACTGAAGCTCAGTTGGGTCCCGATGGGATGTGCTGTGGGACACACGTGGCATGGACTCAAAATATGATACTGGACTATGTGCGGGGTCACAACATATTACTTTACCCCCTTACAACATATGCCCCCTTACTTTTAACTGCTTCTTTTTGTTTGGCAATCAGCATTGCCATTTTGCCCACGGCTTCGCCCGCGTTAAGAAGCCCATGTATTTTCTCGGGCTTAAAACTTTTTACATGCCAAATTTCATCAACATCCGTCCAGAGGTTTAGTCGTGAAGGCGTAACAGACGGACAGAGATACTTTCACATTTATAATATTAGTATTGAAGTATGGATTTGTATATGTTTTATACTTACAGACATCTTGAGAAGCCTTAAGCAAGAGTAACAGAAATCAGGCCTGTAGCAAGCCTGCCAGTCCTCGCCGTGGGGAATGGGCCTGACAGAAATAAAGTAAGCTTAATTATAAAACATCTGGCGATACTGTATGTTGTCTAGGTGTTTGTGTATGTGATATTTCATGCTTCTGAAATGCATTTACGATTCAGGAGAAATTCTTAATGTGGGGCGACGTTTTTAGTCAGAAAATGAGTATAGAAGATGGGCGAATAAACTTTAGGGTTGATGGAAGAGAATGCTGTAAGTAGCTGACTAGGATTGGAAATGATAAAGCCATAACTGCAACTATTCCGTTGCTACAAGTTATAGTCACGATGTTTTTATTTCATATAGGCTACAAACAGCACTTCTTCAGCTCGGTTCCAAAATGTCTTTTCAAGAAACACCATAGCACCTCTTTGAAAAAGTGTCTCAAACAGGCGAAAATCAAACATAATACGAATACTCTTGCATGATTTTATTACAAGATTTTACTTTAAGAACTTAGACGAATTTATGGTTCAACAAGAAGCAACCATTTCTTAGTTTATACTATTCATAAAAGGATATTCTTGGATCAAAGCCTGGTAAGATTGGCGTAGTTTTATGCGATGAGCAAGCTCGGAACTTCACACAGTGTAATATATAATAAACATCTTACACTGGATATGTTAGACCAGGTTTTGCTCCGGGAATTTTTCCAGCCAATTCTTGGCCAGAAAGTGGTTGTTGACCTACACTACCTGTATGTGTCGTATTTAGGATATGGAATGGATGGTAGGTATAGAAGACCACATGTAGTGATGTCTCCACGCCTACTTGCTTCCACGAGAAGACATTATATCAGATATTAATGTTCTCCTGACCGAATTTCGGTCACAGCTGCCTGTCTTATCTAAGAACTACATAGGAGATGTTATAGTACACTAGTAAGCGCGCAAACACAGGCACTCCCCATACCCTCACCCTCATAGTCCGATAGGACGGTAGACCGACACGAGTGTAGAGATCAAAATAATAAACTAGTGACCAAGGACTTACATTTCTCGCAAGAATTTAAAATTAAATACTATACTTGTGGACTTTTATTGAATCAAATTATCATGACTATAAAAATTTAGAATTTTGTAGCTCTAATCTGCAAGTTGACGGCACAACATTGTCAAACTTCTTTTCTATTCTCCATTTAAAGTTGACATTGCCACGCGTGCCACAAACTTTCTGCTGGCTACAGTGTCGCTACTGTAGCTGTCATTGCATCAGAAACTGTCAGGATGCCGTCAATTTTGTTCTTTTGGCCGTTAGTTCAAATTTTCACCACTCGCACTTATAATGTTGTTGAAACACAAGAAGTATGCTTGATAAGCTCGTCATGGCTTGTGACTGAGTACTCCTTAGATCCAGAACATGTTTGGGGCTGTAGAAGAAGCTTGTTGTAACAATTTCATCTCTCTCTGTATCAGCCTATCACAGTCCACTGCTAGATAAAGGCCTCTCCCAAATTGCTCTGCAACATGTGGGCCTATAATTCTAGGGACTTCTTATATACGATATATGGCGTTTTACTCATGTGAATATTCGGGAATACCCGACTAGTTTCGGACTCAAACAGAGACCTTATCCACAAGCAGGTGTCGCGGAGGAGTCGCGATTTCATTAACAGTTATTTCGGGATCCTAGCTCAGGTGTTATTATTAAATCGTCAGTGGACTGTAAAAACTATTATATTGATAGAAACTACGAGTATAAAGAGTAGAAAATAGAGATGGCTGTTAGTGTCGGTGGATTTGAACTGTGTGGCGATGTGGAGGGATGCGATCAGCTGTCGCGACGCTCTCTCCGCCCTCTCTTTAACTGCGAGTGCTTCGGTATGGTCTCCTGGCTTGGTTTTAATATTAAGTGCGTTAATCATGGACATTTCTTTTTACCTCTGACATCATGTTGTCCTCTCTAAACCCTGATATTACTATAATGGTAGGTAAATAAGATTTTCCATTCACATACTCTGTACGTGAATAATCTTCTTCGTATCATATGGTTGATGAATAGCCTGGTGTCAGAGTGTAAACCGCCTGTAGGCCTCTGACATGGCGACACACACACCGTTGAACAATCTCTCAGGTGTGCCGGTTTCCTTAAGCCGTTTTTGCAACTTATAACCAAATTATTATAAGCACATCAATTCGAAAAGACATTGATGAAGCCATATTGTGGCTTACAATTGAGCGCGCATTTGAAGCATAGATACATACTCTTTTATCCACGATTCAAAGACTTCGGAGAAGACAGATACTCCTTATGATACCTCCTCCAACCCCCAAGCCATAGACAATATTAAAACATTCCGTCATAAAACCATAAAACAGAACAGGCACAAACCAACATTAATCGTAACAAAATCCATGAAATTTCAAGAAACAGTAACATATTTAGTAACATGAAATAACGTGAAGGTAGCTCAGCATATTATGATTAAGTAAAATACAATACAAGTGGCAGCGAGGTACCATGGCGCTGTCGGATGACGTCATAGCTCTGGTTCATGACTTGTCGGGCGCTGGTCTTGCTGTCACACTAATAGGAACGCCACAAACGGATTCAGAAGGTACTTCGATTATTATTCATCCTAGTAAGTGCCTAATCTGTCTACCTAGTTGGTCAAGTAGTCGCAAAGTACTACCCCCTTACCATGGAATCTTAAAGCAGGACAGTTTATGCTTCGTGCAGTGTGATGCGGCGTCTCGCTTCCACAACGTTAACCTGCTTTAGGGTTCATGGTAAGGGGGCTGTAGTGCTGAGCGTAGGGAAACATGGCAGTGTTATTGGGTTTATTTATTTGTATATCTTCGTATAACAATGAATCCTGTACAATTTCCCACAATACCAGTTTAGTGGTTTGACCGTGGTTTCTTTTGTGTTATCCTGCGTATTATGGACTGCCTCGTGGGTCTAGTGGTCGCTTAGTGCGCCTGCTGAGCACGGCGTGGGTTGGAATCCCGGGTCTGGCATATTGTTATTGGGTTTTTCCATTAGGTAATTCTCAGTAGCAGCATTGAGTCTGGATTTGTGCCCGGTTGATGGCAATAGGCTCGCCCCCTATTACATTGGGACCTAAAACATAACTGGCGAAATGTGGGTGTACTATATGTGCACCTCTGGCTACCCCTTCGGGGAATACAGGCGTGATGATATTATGTACATACATACATAAAGGCACGCTTATTTCCCAGAGGGGTAGGCAGAGACCACGGATTTCCATTTGCTACGATCCTGACATACTTACTTCTTTCTTTTATGCATAGGGCATGCAAAACTAGCAAAATGTGGGTGCTCCTACCCTTTAGGAGTATAAACTTGAATGGTATTATAGTATAACACTGAGTTGGTAATCGTGGATTCCAACAGATAATACCTGACGTCACCCTTAAGACGTAAATACTAAAAGGGAACTTGAAATTTGAAGGATGCGAGCAGCGACGCGGTGGCTCAGTTGGTTAGAGCAGCGCCACGGTACGGTGAAGGTCGCGGGTTCAAATCTCGCTCATTATTCAAATTTCCTTTATCAATTTCGATTCAAGCTTAGCATGGGCAACATGCAAAAATGACATCAAAGACATAACCAACGGTATTTCTATAGATAGATCGATTAAAAAGTGTTACTGGGTTTTTCCATTAGGTAATTCTCAGTGGCAGCACGGAGTCTGGATTTGTGCCCGGTTGATGGCAAAAGGCTTGCCTATTACACTGGGACCTAAAAACATAACTGGCGCAATGTGGGTGTACTATATGTGCACCTCTGCCTACCCCTTCAAAAAAATACAGGCGTAATATTATGTAGATCGATTAAAAGCAAACTTTCAGGTCCTGCATCTTCAGCACAAAACAATAATCCAGAGACAAAACAGCCAAACACCCGCACAAACATGACGAAGGATGACGAAGTTAGGCAGAAGTACAGCTCTATGGCTGCAGAAGTCTGTCCAACTAGAGACAGTGCCGCACTGCAGAAGAAGCTTGCCAAAAAGATAGATGTCAGGTACCTGAATGAGATCAGGAGTTTCAAGGACAAGATCAAGTCTTCTTATCTTCTTGTGAGTATTAAAATAATAATGTTAAATGTTAAGCCGTGCTCGCCGCGGTCAGTCTTGTGATGGGTGACCGTTTTCACAAGACCTCTACGTGGTTCGGAAGGCACGTTAAGCCGTTGATCCTGCGCCTGATAGACGTGAGTGAGAGAATAGGGAGTGCACCTGTGTTTGAGCACAAACTTGAGCACTATGGTATGATATCTTCTGCGTAGTTAACTTATCTCAGATGAGGCAGGCCGTCGTGACCGAGATTCGGTCAGAAGAACATTATTATTATTAATCTAGAAATAAGATTATTTTCTGTCGTGATGTTATGTTATGTTCTTTAATGATAATGACCTATGGTAATGTGTCTCTGCAGCAGTCCTGCAACCAGCAGCAGTGCCCGAAAATCCAGGAGCGGCTGAATCATCATCAGCACAAGTACCACTCACATATCCGTGAAACTGAACAAGCCTCCTGCAGTACCGGGATGAAGCGCAGAGATCAAGCCGTGAGTTTGTTACCATGAATACGTTGGGGCACCAGGACTTTTTCCTATATAGGTAGTTTAACTAATATCACATAATAGTTCCCAATTTTTCTGAAGTCCTCGAAAATTCTCGTACATGAATATAGTTATGGAAATTGTATTCTTCTTGTCTACAGATTAATGTATCACCGACACTATCAAGAATGCGGCTCCCAAAATTCACCCTACCCACTACTGAAGAAGGAAGAGTAGTCCAAACTGATATCACAATGCGAGATTTCTGTCCGAACACATTAAAAACCTTGAGTAAAATTACTAGTGACATGTTAGATAAAAATATACCTCTCAGAAGATCACAAACCAGAGATGTTTTGCCCAAAAGAAACTTTTACAAGGAGCACTTACAAAATGAAATATTAAACTGGCTTCAAAACGTTCCCATGTTTTACTCATTGAATTTCACTACTAAAGATATAAAGGAGAACATAGTTAACAATTTAGCTGAAAAGATTAATTCGCTTGTAAAGGAAGTAAGTGAAGCTAATTATGAGGAGAAAACTAAAACGGAGATTGACAATTGTCTCTGCAGATTGCCGATGTGGCTGCCCAATTCTAAACAGGATCAGGCACTATTCAAAGATGGTTTAAAAGAAAAACTTTGGTGTAAAATAAAAGCGTTAAATGAAAACTTCTTCGGTATCAAGTATGCAAAGTCAGTTGGAAGTGATAAGGAGGACAATATAGATATAGAAAACAAACCTTACGAAAAAGAAATTATAGACTGGTCGCAAAAACTACAGTTAAAAGATCTTAATTCTGCAATTAAATGCAAACTTGTTGATTTAATTATGAAAAGATTAACCCCACTACTCAAAATACCTCTACATACAACTAGCTACAAACTAATACTAAAAGGAGAAATAATTGATATATTGGACGATTTGCCATTAACTTTAACAAGTCCAAGGTTCAACACTGTGCAACTTAATAGGTTGGCTGAAGACCTTGCCAACAGACTTCTGACGACACAAACGAAACAAGAAGCAGGCTGTTCTAAGCCTGAACGGAAAGACGAAGCTGTGAGTAATCAGTGTGCCAGCCAAGTCATGGGGCTTCCCGTACCGAGTAAACGATGTAGTTACAAGACAGTTATTCATGAGAAAGTGACTGAATGCTTGGGAAGAATTCAAGTCTCACACCGCAATGATCTAGCAGATGAAATATGTTACACATTCTTAGATTCTAAAGATCATCTTCGTACTGGAGATGAACAGAGTATTAAAAATGAAATACGCCAGTTTTTACGCGACACAGGTAAACTTACTGAAGAAAAGTCACTGTGCGTCGCCATAATGATTATTCAAGAAGTAAAAGAAGCAATCAATGGCATTAATTCAACCTCCACAAGTTTTGATTCTGTCATACCTGAGTTATCAGGAACCATTTCAGTTTACATGTGGGGAAAGAAAGATAATCCTGTCACGTCAACACCAAAAAAACAGAGTAAAAAAGAAATACCTAAATTAAATCCTGAAGAAAGATCTTACATAGAGAGAGTGGCAGATTTGATCAGAAAATGGATGGACACATTACCTAAACAATATGATGACGATCCAAAGTTTAAAGAAACTATAATCAATGATTTGGCTGGCGATATTATGGACGAGCTAAAGGTAGAACAATTAGCACCGGAAACAAGTAAAGACAAAGAAAAGTATCTTAATTATTTAATGTATCGATGGTTATACAGATTCGAATTTTTTTCTGACGATGTCATCCGTCATGATGCTAAGCCCTACATAGAAGAGTTTTTAAAGAAGTTAAAAACACTACAGGCACCTGTATTAACAGCACCACAACATGGTACGAGACAAGCGATGGGAGCGATAAAACATATGGAAGGTGAACGCGGTTGGGAAGACGACTATTTAGCAAAAGGAATAGACGTGTTAGAAGACCAGATATCGGTATGGATGAATGAACAACCTACAGAACTTTACGCAGCCAAAGATAAATCTAAGCGAAACAAACAGGTTCACGACCTCGCTCTCACTCTGCAAGATCGCTTGAGAAACAAAAGCCCTGAAAGTGAAATAGAAGCAGATATCAATCAATGGCTCAAAAAAATTATCAAATCTAAGGAAAAAGAACACATCGGCTTGCTGACTCATGATCTTAAAGAGGTAGTTTTAAAAACACCACAAGATGAGACGTTGGAGGGTAATTTTGAGGACAGGAAACGCTATATAGCAGATCGTATCGAAGCTAAGCGACAAGAGGCAGCACGAGCTGCCCAACCCACCCGACCTAGTCAAGTCAGTTATCATGAATATGACGAAGCCGACGCTGAAAAGGCTATAAGAGAATTCATTGCCAAGTTTATACAAAATAATTATGATATCGAGGATCCCATGGCAATTGATGCTTTCAGTCAATTGCTTAAAACTACATTAAGAAAACTTAGCCCGAAAAGCATAGAAGAACTTTACCATAATTTAGATAAACCTGTATCTTTACCAGAACAGTTTTCGCCAGAAAAGTTTATATATGATTTAAAATATATAAACGCGATATCCGATTGGTTGAATAACATTCCTATTGATCCATCCTATAACACTCCTGGTAACTACCAACGAGTAGAATTCATCAACGATCTCGCTAGAAACGTACAAGAAATAGAAGAACAAAGATTAAAAAGTCCCAACGAGTTGAACTATAACTTTTTAATAGCCTCGCTAATTCTCAACAGTATGCACTTATACGGGCTGCCAATACTACCTGAACATAAGAATAACACACCTTTGATGGTCGATCAATTACTTCAGAAACTGGTGCAATTTCGACCAAGCCAACCATCGGCATCAGGAAGTCAGACACTTGACCAAAGCGATATAAAAGAACAGAATTTAAGCGAGTTTATTGCGGATTATATTCGAGTTAATGGGAGAGAGATAGCCGATGATGAACCTAAGTTAGAGGCGTGGACCGCTCGTCTACTGAAAGAAATTAAAGACCTGCTTCGCGAAGGCGCTGATCCTTCAACATTGAGTAAGGCACAGGTCTACACAAGATTTGCTGGAGTTCCCATTCCAAGAGACGAATCTTTAACGCGCTATAGTTTGGACATTGATTTAGTAAAAGAAATATCGGACTGGATGAAAAATCTACCTTTATTAGAAATAGCACATCGGCCTGAAGCGCAAGAGGGACGTATTCTAATGATAAGCGAGTTAGCTGAAAGGATGACTGAGAATGATACACTAAATAACTTTAACGCGAACGACAACGTTGCCAATAAAGCTTTAAGTGATTATATTACCGATTGGATATCAAGACTACCGTTGGACACAAGCAAGGAGTTAATTATACCAATAGTTATACAGCAATTGTTTAATAGATTGGAAAGAATCAGTAAAAGACATCAACCAGCTCCAAAACCAATCAACGAAGTGCCACAAGCAAGTTCTGAACCACCAAACATGGACAATAAAAGAAAAAGTAGAGACAAACGGACAAGTAAAGATAAAAGTACCAGCAGCCCTAGATCTAGTAAGGTAAGTAATGTTAACCCAGCAACAATAATAGTTGAAGCTATAGAGAATTGGTCCAACAAACTGCCGATTAAGGGAGATAATAAGGACACGATCAAATTAATGAAAGAGGGAATAGCTAGAAAATTATATCAGAAAATAGGTGAATTGAATGTGGATCCTAAAATTTTTAACGATGACTTACTGTATAAAGACATGTTAGGCGATGAAATAGATACACAATTAGAGAATATACCTCAATCCCCAGAATTGCAGAAAAATAGAGAGAAATTAAAAGACGTACTACTCAAAACTATACTAGATACAAAGAAAATCATCAAAGAAAGATCTGCTGGTGATAACTATAAACACAAACTGGAAACTACTATCGATGTTTCTATACCAAACCCTATTCAGAATACGCAATCGTACGATCCTGGTTTCGAAATATACAAGAATCATCTAGCTAATATGTTTATATTAGAAAACTTTGACCATGCTAATGATGACGTTAAAGCGAAATACGAAAATAGAATTAGATATGAAATTGACAAATACTTTGAAAGTGCACAGAATAGGAATGCTTTACCTTTGACTAAGGATCAAATTTATAATGAACTTTACAGCGCGTTATTTAAAGTGCCAATGCCAAATGAAAACTCAGTTATTGACGAAGTTGAACAAGTTAAAACAAGGTGTGAAGTCGACACGTGGTTTGAAGACCTACCTCTGAAAAAACCAGATGGCGTTGGCGAACTACTAGAGTGGGATAAAATTCTATCAACGCTTACGAAAAGAATACACGAAATAGAAAAACGTGATCCTAAATCCGAAAAAAAAATGCATAAAGAGATAGTCAAATGGCTTGAAAAATTGCCATTATTACCAGGTAGTGAAGATGTTAATAGTTACGCAAATAAACTGCAAAAAATATTGAAATCGACCGCTCAATCCAGAAAATATGTCAGTAGTGAACCGAATGTCAAAGGAAAGAACAAAAAGGCAAAGGAGGAAATTAAAAACATAAAAGATTCACCCAATAAGAGTCAAGTGCCAGGTCCTAGTAGTGCTGGCCAGAAATGGGAAAGTCCATTGACTCAGCCAAATTCAAAGGCGACCATTGCAAAACCATGCATCGCGGTCTGTCCTGTAACTAACAAGAAACCAGGAGATATTATTGCGGAAGTAGTAGAAGATTGGTGTAATCAATTACCTTTAATATCCAGTGAAGAAAACAATAAAGTTATCAAAGATAACTTGGCAACTAGGATTATAGTCCATATAAGTGAACTAAATATGGACCCAGAAATTTTCAACGATGACGTTCTCTATGACGAGTTATTAGATCAAGAACTAGATAATGTGTTGTCAAACTTACCGGTATCTAGTGATTTTGATAAAAGCAAAGCAGCAAGAAAGCACCAACTCAAAGAAATAATCAAATCTATTAAACCCCTTATAAAAGACGAAAGAGCAAGACAAGATTATAAAGAAGAATTAAATAACACAGTCGCCAGCATTCTAAAGATACCACAAGATACTACCGAAGAAAAAATTAAAATGTTCATAAAATTAAAGGATGAAATAGTAGATAACTTTGTACAATACAATTATAACAAAAACGACGAGGAAGGCAAGCAGATGTATAAAAGGAACGTACATGATGCCGTCGTCAAGTATTTTATGGACATAAAGGACAATGTCACAGATGAACATGTCGACCCATTAGTAAGGCGAAACCAGTTGTTAAGTGAATTGGGAAGAATACCAATACCAAATGAAGCATTAAAAGAAGAAGTTGAGGAAATTAAAATGAGAAATGAAGTGGAACAGTTTTTTCGAGAACAATCAATACCTGAAGGAGAAATGGAGAATAAAATGATAAAAAATATTTCAAAAAGATTGCACAGACTTGAGAAATCTGGTCACAACAGCACCAATGACAAGAAAATGAGAAGTGATATATTAAGAGGCTTAAAAAAGTTAAATTACGATGTGAGTCCTATAGCAGTAGAAAATTTTGTTGAGAAACTAAAACAGAATGAAGAACAGCGGAAAATGCCTCCGCAGTCTGAAAGCGAAGCTTCAGACGTAAATAAAAGTCCTGTCGGTGGGCCTTGCGTTTGTCCCATGATACCTAATACTCTGTATCCTAAGAGTTGCAACGCGTCAAATGTCAATCCCGCAGTATCTTATCCGCAACAAAGTGCAGTCCAATACGCAATTGGTCCCCAATCCCCCCAGCATCAGAACACGTACTCCGAACCTAATCAGGTACCAGGCGGAGAGCAGTGGATATCTATGCAGTCAGCAACACCACCACCAGCATTACTGGACTCAGGTTATCATAACCCGTTCGCCAAGGAAAGCATACCCGAGGAGCGTGTCTGGTTTCCCCAAGTATCTGATGCTGGAGACCAAAGTTACAATGGTCCCGTTAACTATGTAGATTTTGAAGGCGGACAGCCCATCATCTGTTCTTTAGCGACTCAAGGCTATGCTCAGCCAGCACATGATCATTCAGATGTGGACTACGAAGATTTTGCCAGAGGACCTTTTCTGAATTCATCGATGGCTCCAGGTAATGATGCGCCAGAACAGCCAGGGGTACCAGGTCATAACTCATGCAAAAGCCAGACAGACTGTGCCCCGGTTCAGGGACAACCTGGTTACGGTCAAGTTGCGACGCCGCGTCAAGTGGCACAAAGTCCTTACCAGGCACCGCAGCCGCCAGCCCCAAACGACCCAACTTCGGGAGATGTCACTCCGGAATCATTGTTCCAAGCACCTATATACAAACCGGTTCCTGTTCATCGACCGTTCACAGTACCAGTTATTGAACCTACTCCGATGCCTGGATCGAAAGGGTCTATGCGTCCGCAGCGGCCGATGACGGGCCCAGGCAACGCGCCCCCAACGGCTCCACCAGAGAATTTAATGGGACCTCCTACAATAGGCGATGGGAGAAGGCCAAAGGGTTTCCAATCTTCGAGTGATGATGAATTGGTATGTAAATGTGAAAGCATCAGGTTCAGGAGTAGAGGAATGCCGTTTTGTATGATTGCTATGGAGGAGTTTTATGATGATTGCCTTGGTTTAAGTCCTATGTGGTGTGGGATGCCGTACCCGGAATGCTTTTACTATTAAATTTATGACAATTTGTAGAAATGTATTTATTAACTTCCGATAATAAATAATTACGTCTAAGAAAATGATGTCTTCAAGTGTAAAGTAATATATTCACAATTAACAACCGCTCGATTTTGTTTTTCTTATATTAAGTATTTTACTGAAGATTTAGTTATATGCATACAATAAGAACAAAACTTACTCGAACCTTAACCCGGGGACTTGTTATTCAAATTATGGTAACTTTTTTTGGATAACAATAACGTCAGACGATATTTATAGTAACGTTTAAAGTCCCTGCTATAACTTATATAATATTTAGAATAACTTGTAGTTATTCACGATTTATTTGCATTTATTTGTAGGAAAACTATAATATAACTCTTGACATAATTATTTACATCGAACTGTATACGTACCCGATATAGTTTGTTCTATATTCTAAGCCGATATATTACTTTCCTCTATGAGTGTACGGTTATTATAAACATCACTGATATACTAAACAGCGGTATGAATAAACGCAACAACAAGAAATCAAACAATTGAATAATTCTGATCAGTTAAAAATAAGTATATACTATCGCCTTTATTCCCCGAAGGGGTACGCAGAGGTGCGCATTTACTACACCCACATTTCGCCAGTTATGTTTATAGGTCCCAATGTAATAGGGGGCGAGCCTTTTGCTATCAACCGGGCACAAATCCAGGTTCCGTGCTGCTACTGAGAATTACCTAATGGAAAAACCAAGTAACACTTACTTTAAAAATAATTATCAAACATAATTTTCGCGCGAAATCATGGCATCTATTTTTAACCTGTGGTAAATGTTTCAATTATTACCAGCAACAAAAATTAAAGATATAATCTACGTTTTTTCACTAGTATTGAATTATTCTAAATTATTTTTTGTAACATGTCCAAAAATAAAGTGTAAATTAAACCACATGCATGAAAGTAATTTATAACATTATATCCTGCCATATTATTTACAGCCAGGAAGTATGACAACATTTCAAAGCAATACTGCAAAACAATTAAAAAAGTTAGTAAGACGCCATGACAGGTCACGTGATGTAAATTTTCGTCAGACATGCGCGATATCGCTGAATTTTTCAAGTGATTTTGAAATGGTGAGGGATTTGTCTCGTGAACATACTGTTTAAAATTAGTTATAGTGAACCCATTTAATTGTTTTTGGTGTTAAATGACTTGTGTATAACGAACTGTGCGAGTGATCAGTTGATTAGTGTTGGTCAAGGAAGTTTTTGTTTCTAAAGGTCGTACTTATACTTGGTAATGATACCTTATAATGATATTTTTGCGTCGAAATAGTTACCCAGTGCTTTGTTTTACTAGCGATCAAGTTATTTCAGGTAACAAACTTGTATTTACACTTCTATTGTCGTTTTATCAACCATTTGGGAGGTTGCAACGGTTGGCAAACGGGTTTCCTAGATTTTGCTTGACAGTTGCTTTGTCAAGACACCTTGCAAATTTCTGATTTCTTGTAAGAAATCCATTGAATTTCGATTTTAAATACCGTTTTAAAACCGTTACACGCCTTTGCTTGTATATTTTTAGTTTGAAAGTCGAGTATAAAATGTGACATCTTATCGACATAATTTTTTTGCCAAGGGTAAATTTATGCTAGGCGTTGCAGCTAAATTTTATCCAACAAGCCTCAATTGGTGAGACAAGTGATGACATCATGACAGCCCGCCGTACAAAGTCGTGGAAAAGATTTTGCATATAAACATACAATAGGATTTTGTTATATTAATCATGAGTCAAGCATTCTTCATTGATAGCTACAATTATGTCATTGGAATAATTAATTACTCCGTTCATTCTTAAGTCGTACGTGAAGATATAGACACAAAATACAACTATTACAAAAATAGGCCAATTTACTTTCTAAAATGACTTGCCCTGTTCTCTTTGCCTTCACAGAAGATCCTATAACATATTACCATAGACTTTCTAATTATAAAGTTAGCCTAAAAACGTTAATCTATCAAACAACCCTATAAAGTTACCATCCTAACTTTATAACTAGATTATATGCCTATACAACCAGTCATAATTTTCTGATAAAGTTGATATATCCAATTGAAATCTCTGAAATCAGTGTCAACACCTGAGCATCAAACCTAGGACATATGGCAGTTGTGGCCTGAACACAGCTTAGTGATTGCTGCCTCTTATGACCAACTTTTTATTTGGAAGATAATTCTAATGACAATCTATAGTCTAACCAATTATCAGTGAGTTTAATGATCCCTGCCTACCCTTTGATAGTTGGCTCCTTAGTATTGCCACAAGCTCATGGTCAGGTAAAAACTAGTCTTGAAATGTTGTAGATTGGTTTCTCAAGAATGGTAGTGCCATTGACCGTCCAGGGTGTGCCAGATATACTTACATATTGCCACTTGAGGAGCTTCTCTAGTTACACTCATTAAAGGTTGCTTGTAGGGAATTATGTATCTCTCTCAGCCTATTACGGTCCACTGCTTGACATAGGCCTCTCTCAAGTTGCTACAACACCTGGTATTCTGTCTACTGCATGCATTTCTTATATATCTTAAGTTAATTTTATATTGGAGTGACGTAAACAATATTATTTACATTTGCGCTATCAATAGCTATCTAATCTTAGTTTTTATCGTCATATTTGTGTTGATAAGTTAAAAGTATTAACTAAGTTATGTGTGCAGACTATATCTGAAGGTCATATAACCAATTAAGTTAGTTTTATGTACATGCAGATGAACTCATGACATTATTCATATAACCTTAATGAATATAGTTAACCTTAGATTTATTGTTTGATCTTGTGAGCTGTATCGGTTTTAGAGAGGTCTATATCTCCAATTATTTATTTATTCTTTACTAGCTGCGCCGGCAGTGTCACCTGCTACACTTTTGTCAGTCAGGTCAATCCAGGGTGTCAGCCACTCCATACATACCATTTTTTCCCGCATTTTACAAACATGAAATATCACTATAAACACCCAGACTCATGACAAACATCTGGGGATCATGCAAGTTTTAGTCACATACAGGAATCATAGTCCACACCAGTCCAATTATTTAGCCACTGCGCCAAATAAGTAGTATTATTATATTGTAGGTACTATAAGATCACTAGCGGTGTACTGGTAAACAAAACAGCTGTACTAGTTTAAATATGAATGAGTTATTGACTTGCAAAGCTTAATTATGATTCATAAGTTAAATGACATTGAAACAAATAAACAATACTGCCCCCTTACCATGAACTCTTAAAGCAGGAGAGTTTATGATGTGGAAGGGAGACGCCGCTATGTGCAGTTTAATTCGGCGTCTCACTTCCACATCGTAAACTGTCCTGCTTTAAGAGGTCATGGTAAGGGGGCTGGTACACATCCGTATTTCAAAACTTAACACACTTTACTCATTACATTATTTAAAACAGGTCATATAACATGACACATTGTACAACATTCATATAATAAGGATATACCTACATATAAAGGAAAATGACATCAAATTGAAGGATTTTAATGTGGATAATACAATATGAATGAAATATAATTCCTGGACTAGTGGTAGCTGAGAATTACTGTGGAGCATGGGAGGTTTGAATCCTGGGCAAATGTTTTATTTTTGTTTTTTCCATTAGGTTATTCTCAGTAGCAGCACTGAGTTTAGACTTGTGCCTGGTTGATGGCAATAGGCTTGCCGTATTACTTTGGGACCTATAACATTACATTACTGGCAAAATGTGCGCATTTCGGCCTACCTAAGGGGTAGGCACACATTTAAATAACACAATTGGAATACAGCTTGTTATGTGTTTATAAATAGTTGATAAAAAATAGGTAGGAATGTAATTTTTATCACTATCTGATCAATGGTTTAGAAATGCAGTGAGAACAAATACTCATTTTTATTTATATCTTGTACAGATAGATGTATTATCTATTTATACAAGATATATAAGATAGTACCTTTTCTAATTCAATGTGAATCAAGGAAAATTATAATAATACAGATTATAATACTGGTAAACATAAGTTTATTCTCTTTGACCTCATTATTTCAAAACATCAGGCAATATGACACATTGGATTGCATTCATGGAAAGATGAGTTATTGTGAATGAGGGAAAATGAGACAAAAATAAGAATAACATGCAAATGATCACAACTTAGTGTGGGACGCCCTCTGACTAGATGGTGGGACTAGTTGCATAGGAAGTCCTTGGTTGGGCTATGTTTTATTGGGTTTTTCTATTAGATAATTCTCAGTAGCAGTATGGAGTCTGAAATAATGCCCGGTTGATGGCAATAAGCTCGCCCCCTATTACGTTGGAACCTATAACATTTATTTAGGCAAGCCAACTAAATACACAGATTCATTTAACAGTACTTCATATTACAAATATAATAGTATTGTATGTATCTAAATTAAAAGTAATCACAGCATTTTATTTAAATCTCACTACACTAATCTTAACTGCCTCGTTGGTCTAGTGGCTGCTAAGCGCGACTGCTGAGCACGAGGTCCTGGGTTCGAATCCCGGGTCGGGCAAAGTGTTACTGGGTTTTTCCATTAGGTAATTCTCAGTAACAGCACGGAGTCTGGATTTGTGCCTGGTTGATGGCAATAGGCTCGCCCCCTATTACATTGGGACCTAAAACATGACTGGCGAAATGTGGGTGTACTATATGTGCACCTCTGCCTACCCCTTCGGGGAATACAGGCGTGATGTTATGTTATGTTATGTAATCTTAACTGGTGAAATGTGGGTGTATTATACACCTCTGCCTACTCCTTCAGATAATACAGTTGTGATGTTATGTTCATGTTATATTACTGCTCACTACTCATCATCAGTCATACAAAACAATTCATATTATATTTTCATTTATCATCAGTTATTATACAAATAGGTATAATCTGAAATGTCAACATAGGAAAGTAAATGATACAATTCACACGGTTATCTCTTGCATTGAAGAAAGCTTGTGAAAAAGTTATGTGGGACATAATGCTATTATATGGTAATTTACTTTAGGGTTCTCTCTTTAGTGTGACTATTTTACGCGCAGATCAGTCGCTTAGTGTTAAGCCGCGCTCGCCGCGGTCAGTCTTGTGATGGGTAACGTTCACATGTCGAGACCCCTCCGTGCTTCGGAAGGCACGTTAACCATTGTTCCTGCGTCTGATCTCTCTTTGACGGTCTACCATCTATCGGACAGTTCTCTTGGAGAAGAGGATTGCTGCTCTCTTAGTTGGTTTGATTTAGATTCTCCATTTTCTGAAGCACTCCCCTAAAATAGTGACAGAGGATTGACGAATCCTACTAAACAAAAAATAGACAAAACTATTCAAATAGCTAACTAAATAAAAAATTTTAACTAACAATAAATTATGCATCAAAGTATTCCTCCTCATCGCTGTCGACCGGTAGGGTGCCCAAAAGGCTGGCGGCATTGCCACGTTGAACGGCAATGCTAATTCTATGGCTAAAAACAAGCCAGCCTTTTTAATGGCACTTGAAATTTAGTTAACTAGGTAGGTACTTGAAATCTTAATACATGTAAATTAGTACAAGTAATTAAGCAATTGCAATTATGTAGGTCTGTGACTCAGGACAGATTAGATAAGAATGATGTCAGTGTTATGTTTTATTAAGAAGGTATTACTAGATAATGCAGAAATGATAACATTATTTACTTTATGTTCCCTGTAATCTACGACGGTGTAGACAGAGGTGTTCTGCTCTAAAAACACGTCTATATGACGTCCTGGGTTGCTGATTGTCATCATTTCCACCTATTAGGTGGAGATCCTATTGGGCTAATGCCATTTTGAGTCCATACTCACTCATCAGCTCCTATGACGCGGTTTCATGGTTGTAGAAAGAAATTATATTGTTAAATTGGTCGCCCCCCCCCCCCCCCCTACTTTGAAAATAGACTTAAATGTATAAATTAAGGCAAGTGTCTCGTAGTTAATTGGTCGATAAGCATGACTGCTGATCACGAGGTCCTGGGTTCAAATCTCTGGTCGGGCAAAGTGTTACTGGCAGTTGCAGCAAGGAGTCCGGATTTTTGTCCGGTTGATAGCAATACGCTCGTCCCCTATTACATTAGGAGTCTTGGGACCGTTATCATAACTGCGGAATACACCTATTATATATGCACCTCTGCCTACCCCTTCGGGGAATACGGGCGTAATGTTATGTTGTTATGGTATGTAATCAAGTTACCTTGATATTTACCTCGACTTCAACCTAACCTTGAGGAAAAATATGAATTTGGTCTATCAGGGCCAGAATGACCTTTGATTTTGCTTATCCAGTTTTAGGTAGGTACTTACAATAATTCCATTGTTTTCCAGTATTCATTTTCCTTTTTTGTACCGCCCCACTGTAGAAACTTCCCTAGTGTCGTGGGTGCTTTTCACAAACATGAAACATCACATACACAAATACTCAGACTCGTGACAAGCATTCGGGTAAGCAAATTTTTGTCCCGTGCGGGAATCGACTACGCAGCTCCTAGCGCAGCAGTCTAATCGCTTAGCCACTGCGCCAATCAGGTGATTGTGATGTGAACAGTAATTCCTTTGTTTTATAGTATTTTTTTACATAGAATTCTTAAAGTCTTGATCTAAAAATGCGGCCTACCGCCCACCTGTTTTACCGTTAAAGCTACTGAAAAGATATAAATATAAATAAAGATTTTGATTTGATTTGATAAATTCAGGTAATTTAATAGGACGCGATCATGCATAATATTAGTAATACCAATTAAAATGGTTGTACGGAACAATGCCTTGTGATTGACTCACGCTTGGTCTGACAACCCGGCTGTTCTCGTTGTTTCAAAACTCATTATAATCACAATGATTAAATCCCACCTATTATAAGGGCTTATTATAGTTATCTCCATATACATGACATCACGCCTGTGTTTCCTGAAGGGGTAGGCAGAGGTGTACCTGTACACCCATATTGAGCTTATGTTATAGGTCTCAATGTAATAGGGGGCAAGCTGACCATCAACTGGACGCAAAGCCAGGCTCCGTGCTGCTACTGAGAATTACCTAATGGAAAAGCCCATTAACATATTACCCGACCCGCAATTCCAACCCAGATTCTCGTGTTCTGCAGTCGCGCTTAGCAACCACTAGACCAACGAGGCTGTCGAATAGTTATTTAACACGCCAAATTGATGACTTTCTTGGTGCATTGACAATATTGGACCTGGGTTTAGTGTTCAGACTTCAGTGTTCAATATCTCCACATCCAGAATAGTATGATAAAAATTTAAAAAACACATTCAAAATAGACCAATATTATTAGTACTTTTTTAACGTCAAAGTACATCAAGACAGCCCCCAAAACGCCCGCCCACCTCTTCCTAGTGCAGCCAGGCATTACTGGCTCGCTGGATAGAAGACACGGCACAACAAACTACCCAGCAGACAATCTGTGCCACAATTAGTAGAATAAAGGAAGTTATATAAGCCAGCGACTTATATACTGTGGCTGCCTACGGTATGGTAAAAGTTCTAACAAAAGACTAAAAATAAATCGATTAGCCAGCTATGAATATTACAAGCATAATTGGACGTAGTTAAGGTAGCAGAAAGGATCTAATTCACATCGAACTTATTTTCAGATATTTGACTTTAAAGTTTAGATCGTATTTCTTTATCAATGCCATACAGGAAACCTGCTGGTTTAATGGCAGACGAAGGGTATTTTCTTTTAAAAACGTCACCCCACTAGGAATTTCTCCTGTATCTTGGGTATTCTAATATTTGAATTATGGAATAAAGTGTACCTAGGTGTACTTTTTTACCTCTTTAGTATGTCTAACTCAATGTTGGTGTGAGTGTAGGATGGATGCTTTCTGCTTAACTACGCCCAATTTTAAGCTACAAAAATCCTACATTAAGCCTTCACATTATAATGGAATAATTGTTTTTATCATAACGTCAATACAAGCTCGGTGGGCGGTTAGCCGTGACCTTGAGCCTGCTAGGAGTTGTATAACAGAATATGTTCAGAAGGCCCAACGACGCTAGGCTGTTACCATGAAGTCTTATATATAATAATAATAACAGCCTATAACTGTCCCACTGCAGGACAAAGGCCTCTTCTCATATAGAGAAGGATTGAGCATAGAATAACGAAGAAAATATTTCTAACATTGAAAAAATCGCATTAATTCACACTTCAGACTAATATTATAAAGGCGAAAGTTTGTGAGTGTGAGTGTGTTTGACACCTCTTCACGCTCAAACGGCTAGACCGATTCTGGTGAAATTTCATATGGAGGTAGCTGAAACCCTGAATGAACACTTAGGCTTTTTATCCCGAAATAATGTAGCGGGTAACTCCGCGGGGCGCAGCTAGTATTACAATATACTAGCTACATACGATGAGATGTTTAGTTTTCGGTCGCGCAGTGATATAGCTAATTAGATTTTTAATACATACATACATAAAGTCACGCCTGTTTCCCTGAGGGGTAGCCAGAGACCACGGATTTCCATTTGCTACGATCCTGGCATACTTCTTTTGCTTCATCATCACATTCCTCATACACGCTCTTCGGTTGGGGGCTCCTCACTTGCTCTTTTTGCAGAATTTGAATATGTTATGACTAATGTGGATCTTCTGCGAAGTCTTCTGTCGAGTGCCACTTAACATTCATTAGAACAATGAATCATTTGGGTATAAAAATTGTCGTTTATATAATAGCAGGCCTCACGGAGAAAGGTATTTAGATTATTCTAGAATAATAGTTTCGGAAATCTAATTTACCGATAGGAGGTGATGTAAAATCGTTACATACTGACTTAGTAACGGCACGGTAATAATTTCTATATAATATTACCGGGTAACGGCTTCCTTCGCTGTCTAGTCCACAGATAAAGTCATGTTAGGCCTTATCCAGGTTGATATTGAGTTATTGCGATAATTCTCAGTAGCAGCACGGAGTCTGGATTTGTGCCCGGTTGAAGGCAGGCTCGCTTTCTAATACATAGGGACCTGTGACAAAAAATACTCTGCCTATTTGCAGGCTTTCAGAAGTTATGGTGGAATAAAGAAACTCACATACATACACGAACCTTGAAAACAATACTCTCTTTTTTTGGACAGTCGTGTAATAACTCTCTGACAATACACCACTGCCGTTCCCCTTTCAGAGAATACATCGTGACTATATACAATACTAACAATTTTCCAAGAACAATGTCTTAATCGTAATATTTTCGTCCGATGAAATATAAACAAGGATTGGATTTGAATGTGTGCAGGCTGCTCGCTGAATGTAGGGTCGCCATCTGTCTGGGTTTCCCCGGATTTGTCCTAGTCTGGAGGGCGTCCGGGTAACCTCCGGGAGGTTATCAAAATTTATCCGGGTGTAGGTAACTGACGCTTTTTGTGTTAAAGTAATTATTTGAAAGATAAATTTCTTAGTATTTTTAGTATTTTTTTTTTATAGATATTTTTGTTGTGCACTCTTCTGTCCTCACCAATAAAATCTCTTCCTAACAAAGGTTTGCTGTTAGAGAACTCAATTTTTGAGTTAAGCTCGCCTGTGTACATTACATTTCATCTAAAATGTCTGTATGAATTTTATTGTGTGCAATAAAGAATTATTAGTATTATTATTAGATAAGCAAAACATTAAAAAAATCTTAGTTAAAAATTAATATGTAAGTTGTTTTCTTTTGTGGAAATATATGTTTTCAGAGGTGTACGGGAAAAATACTAAATTGTATCCAAATGTTCGGGGCTTTCGCAGTTGTTGTCCGGCGTTTCAGTTAAGATGATGGCCACCCAAGTGAATGCAGAATGACTGTATGAATCATTCGGTATTATTACTCATTCAGAATAGTTTCGGTAAGGCGAGCTTGTTCTGTCGCGCACCCATCCTTTGGTGCGTGTTTGTGCAAGTCTGATTTAGAAGCGACCGCGATGTCCCGATTTTGATGTCGGTACTTAAAGTAATATAATAACTAATATTATAAAGGCGTTTGCAAGTATGGATGGATGTTTGTTACCCCTTCATGCTCAAACGGTTATACCGTTTTTGATGAAATTTCATATGGAGGTAGCTGACGCCCTGGATTAACACATACTTTTTATCCCGAAAAAATGTAGCGGGTAACACCGCGGGGCGCAACTAGTATAATAGGATGTGTGTTAAAAAAAACATTATTATGTCAAAATGTCTGTCAGGCAAAGGACATACTCTTTCCACTACCTAAACAAGTCGTTTATTAGTCTTATTCCCCCTTATTCATAAAAAAATGATAATTTAAACCATAGACTAAATAAAAGTTCGCATCGCATTTCAAAGAATAGAGAAGTCAATAGACTTAATACGGGGTTTAGTTAATGCCGGTACGATCTAGGCTCGCCCCCTATTACATTATAACCTATATGATTAGTAGCGAAATGTGTGCGTACTATACTATGAACCTCTGCCTATCCCTTCGGGGAATACGGCGTGAGACGCCAGTGCTCCTAACAATTACCTAATGGAAAAACCTAGTAACACTTTTCCCGACCCGGGATTCGAACCCAGGACCTCGCGCTTAGCACTCAGCGATCACTAGACCAACGACGTAGTCACGTTAATATTAAATGCATATTGATCTTTAACTCTGCACAATAACTATCAATTGATCTCACTGTGACAGAGTGACGACCTTACTCTAGCTAAAGGTCGCAGCACACAAAGCAACCCGGAAAGGAATCGTCTCCGTATCAACTCCAGCCGTGCAGTATTCTTGTATGAAACTCCCTACTGCAACGGACATTTATCGTATGGTTGACGAACAACCTGGTGTCAGAGTGTAAACCGCCTGTTGGTCTCTGACATGGCGCCACACACCGTTGAACATCTCAGGCGTGCCGGTTTCCTCAAGTTTTTCTTACCGTTTTCAGAAACTGATAATTAATATAACGCATGCGTGACGATGCCTTTCCAGGTTGATATGTGTGCTATGACCATAAGACGTAAATACTAAAAACTTGACTTTCGATAGCTGCAGACACGATAGCTCAGTTGGTAGACCTCGAGTTTCTTTTATATTTTTTCAAAAAGTCGCCCTACACTAGGAATTTCACCTATGTCGTGGGTGCGTTTCACAAACATGAAATATCACATACAGTTGATACGATGACGATCCCTTTCCGATTTGATATGTGTGCTATGACTCTTAGTTGTCTATGGATCACATGACTACTTGATCACGTCACGTTACGTCAGGAGATGTCAATAGGTTATCGTTAAGGACGACGCGAACGTTGCCAGGTATGTAGGCTCCTTGTAAGAACGGACGGTAGGTACTTTACACAGTGTAAATAAGTACCTACCTAGATAAAAGGTGGATTGACGTCGGAGTGGTACGCAACTTGCTCAATAAAAACTGGCCTAGGAGGCTAAAGCGGACTGATTTGGATCCGTTTAGCATTGAACTTTTTAAAGAAAAAGTTATTAGAGACAATACGTAACATCACGCCTGTATTCTCCGACGGGGTAGTAGTAGTGGTTCTAAGGCGAAGGCCAGACAGAATAAGTTAATATGTATTACATTTTTTTATCACAATTTTAAATCAATTGTACCATAATATTGTATTGTCACCAAACCTATTTAAGTATGCGAAATTCCATTTTAATCGGATGTTGAAAATTGGTTCTAATTTAGATTACATACATACAAACATTGCAAGTTAAATAAAAGCTTGTAAAAAACGTTGCGCAGACTCGACGCGTGTCTTTTCTGTATGTGTTGCATCGCGACGTTTCTATACGTTTTGTGTGAGAGTAAATCTAAGGGGCGTATGTCTGCGATCTGTCCGCGACTCGTCCTCGTATTACGTGTTCTTTGTATGGCCATTGTAGCTTGCAAGACTGAGTTTATCAATAGGCTCTCCGTTTGAGTTGAATAAGTTGGGCATTCCCGTACATACACGTGAGTAAAACACATAACCTTATCGTATGGTTGATGAACAACCTGGTGTCAGAGTTTAAACAGCCTGTAGGCCTCTGACATGGCGACACACACCGTTGAAAAATCTCTCAGGTGTGCCGGTTTCCTCACGATGTTTTCTTTCACCATTTTTCGCAACTGATTACTAATTTATAGTACGCACATGAACTCGAAAAGACATTGGTGCTTCACTTGGCAGTCCAACGGTCATACCACACACACACAGGCTTTTAACACATAATGATATGGATAACACAGAAAGTTATTATAGGAAAATAGCTTGCAAGACGTTATCCTATAAGAATGAAGTGTACAAATTCTTAGGTAACGTTTGTAAGCAAATACATCAAAGTGTTCTATTTTAAACATTCATAAATAACAAGTTACCTAGTTACTGGAGTAGTTTTATTTTTAGACGCGTTAGGCTGGTTGCAGTCGGGCGTTTGTACGCTCCATTTAAAATGTCTATTGATATTTGTTGTGTTGTTTTAGGAGCTTCAGTACGTATTGTTGATTAGTTTTGAGATCGACGTCTCACTTCCACAGCGGAAAATGACCTGCAATGCTAATTCTTATTAAAACAACAAGAAGAAAAGTAACATCAAATTTTACTACTTATAACAACTTTCGTGAGTGTTATTCACATTATTTACTGTATATTCCGATTATACTCACGGGTGTATTCGGGAATGCCCGACTAGTTTCGAACTTGAACGGAGCCCTTATTCATGAGCCGACCTCGTTCGGCTCGCGACTCTGCCGCGTAACCAGCTCATGAATGAGGGCTCCGTTCGAGTTTGAAACTAGTCTGGCATTCCCGAATACACCCGTGAGTAAAACCTGAATATACAGTAAATAATAACATCAAATTTGACAAACTTAGTACATATAAAGAGCAAGAGTTAAAATATCAACAGTAAAATGAGGAGTAGCTGAGTAGCAAAAGACAAAACGTAGCGTTGACGAAAAGATCAGTAACTCAACATTGGTTAGTTGTGGAAACACCCAACACTGATTTTCAGTTGGTACTCCACGCATACAAGATGACCATAGGCCATGTTTAATGTTGTACTTACGAAATAAGTAATTTTGTTCTATTCGTATATAAGTTAAGTTATAGCTACTAGCTTGGGCGAGGTAACACGCTCATAAAGCATACCTATGTGAGCCACCTTCCGTGTTTCTCACGGGACTGCCGAGAACCGGAAGCCCAATGCCACTGGCCAAATATGGCTGCCGTACACAACAGTGATTCATACTGTCGAGAGGGTGAACCACTTACCCTATGTAACTAGTACGTATGATACTTAATTACAACGATAATATGGTGAATGAATGCCTCGTTGGTCTAGACCAGGGGTCGGCAACCTTTTAAGTCGGAAGAGTCAAAAATTACAATTTACAAAATTTCAGAGCCACTTTTTTTTCTTGCCAACAATAAATAGTACTTGGTTAAATAAAGATTTTTTATTAAAAAACTAATCTTAACTTATCTGACTAACGGTGACGGAAAACATCGTGAGGATACCTGGATTTAATTATCTGAAATCGCCAACCCGCGGTGAGCTAGCGTGGTGAATTGGTGATCAATGCTCAATCCTTCTCTATACGAGAAGTGAGACAGTTATAGGTTATTATTATGAATTAATCCTCGTTATTTGATAATTTTATAAAATAAATTTTATTTCCGTATGCAACTAGTAGCTTCACATCCAACTGCGGCTAGCGAGCCGCGTGTGGCTCGCTAGCCGCAGGTTGCAGACCCCTGGTCTAGACGCAAAGGGCCACAGCTGAGCGTTTGGTCCCGGGCGGGTATTTTCATTAGGTAGCAAGCAATCTTTATTTGTAGCTTCTTAAGCGGTTCTTCGAGTAATATGCACATCCCTTGCCACTTTAACTTGCATATTCTTTGAGCTATTATTAGGCTAAGTTAATTAATACGATCTCAGACGGCGCCTTAGCTATTTCTCTCGTGTCTAACCGGCCTTATTTGATTGGAAGCCGGACTATCGACTCGCTTTATTAAGATTAATGATGATCGATTTTTAACGTATGTTTGTACATATTGTAGTATAATGTTAGTGAGATTAAACTGATGGGTTTAATAGACAAATCCATACTATCCACTATATCCATACCAATATTATAAATGTGAAACAGACTCTGTCTGTTACGCCTTCACGCCTAAACCCCTGGATGGGATTTCATGAAATTTGGTATATAGAAAGTTTAAGACCCGAGAAAGGACATAGGTTACTTAACGCGGGCGAAGCCGCGGGCAAAAGCTAGTAGTTATATAATATTTACATGACATGTTGTAACCTGTTACCACTTCATCATCATCAGCCGGAAGACGTCCACTGTTGAACAAAGGCCGCCCCCTTGGAACACTATCTGAAGTTTATTTTGCATCTTATATTATATATCCGTGCTTCAGAAGGCACATGAAACCGTTGATCCTGCCTGATATCGACATAACTAATATAATAATGTTCTCCTGACCGAATTCCGGTCACGGCAGCATGTCTTAGCCGAGACTAGCTAACGCAGGAGATGTAATAGTGCACAAGTATGCGCGCAAACACAGGTGCACTCCCTATTCCCTCATTCTCATAGTCCGATGGGACGGTAGGTACGACCGGAGAGAGAATAATAGGTAATTAATAGTGATAGCCAGTAGTATTAATTGCGCCATGGGTTTTTGGCCCAATTTGTTAATAATTTTTAATTTTTCTTTTACCATCTCCTATCACATTAGTTAACTTTATTGTCTTATAATGAAACTTTGTAAATTTACCTATTTGTACCATATTTGTTAAATAAGTAAACTTTGGAGTGCCTTGCCGGTTCTTCTGCATTGGAATGATTTAGAACCGTGCAACTAGCATCCTAACCGTTTCATAAGCGCATAATAGGTTTACATGAAATAAAAACATTTTGAATTTGAGATCAGGCGCAGGACCAACGGCTTAGCGTGCCTTCCGAAGCAACAAGAATAATACTAACGCAACTTCTTCCTTACTATTGCAAATTAAACTTATATTTTTTAAATTCGGTAATATTTCCGGCGTATAACATATTTCCGATATTCTGGAGTCTTACACCACAATGCTTGGCGGACCTCCAAAAATATGTCAATAAAATATCAGCTGTAAGTTTACTGTGCTTGGGGTCCCAAGATATCAGCCATGTTGAATATTCTATGTCTTTCTCTCCGAAGATATTTGTTGTCTGGATACCTTGCTTTCGTGCAAGATACGATAAATAATGGGTCAGTAACAATACCAACGGTAGCTATACTAGCTGCGCCCCGCGGTGTTACCCGCTACATTTTTTCGGCATAAAAAGTCGCCTATGTGTTAATCAATTGGTCAGCTACCTCCATATGAAATTTCATTAAAATCCATTCAGGAGTTTTTACGTGAAGGAGTAACAAACATCCATCCATACTTACAAACTTTCGCGTTTATAATATTAGTATTAAGTATTATATAGTTAGATATATAACTGGTAACTTGTTTTTATTTCACGTAGGTGGTTAATATGGATCGATACGTATTTACTCTTCATATTCTTATAACCTTCATGTACTATTGGATACACCCAAAAGTCCGCCTACGTTGCTTTAAGATATTTTAATTGATGATGTTTTGGATTTTAATTAATATGTGCGACAGATTACAACCGTAATAAATCCTGCGTACAGCGCTACTGCTGACCAGGTCGTAGGTTGGAATTCCGGGTCAGGCGAAGGGTTACTGAGGTTTTCTAATAGGTTATTCCCTGTAGAATCGCGGTGTCTTAATTTGTCTAACCGGTCTAACTGTCTCGGATTATGGCAATAGCCTCCACTATTACATTAGGACTTATATAACATAGCTGATAATATTTGGAATTACAGTACCTACACCTCTGCCTACTCTTTCGGGGAATTCAGTCACGAAGTTATGTAATTTTAGTCCATTCCTTAATGTTATATTCTACTAGCTGACCCGGAGAACTTAATACCGCTTTCTCACCATTTAAACCTTTCCTGGATTTCCACAAATATTTTAAAACCAAAATTAACCAAAATTGTCCAGCCGTTCTCAAGTTATGGCGTGACCAAGGGAAATAGGGATTCATTTTTAACTGTCCATTATATGTAAAGCTGAAGCAACAAATAACATAAGTTAATATTAAAAATATACACTATCGTATTGGAATTAAATTTCTGTAAAGGTAGCTGTAAGTGTGTATATAAATAAATAAATAATTAAAATATTTTTAACACAAGTTTTTAAATCAAAAGTACCATGATATTGTATTGTCACCAAACCTATTTAAGTGTGTAAAATTTCATTTCAATCGAATGTCAAGAAGTGGTTCTAATTTAGATAACAAGATTTGACCTAAACATACAAACATTGCAAGTTAAATAAAAGCTTGTAAAACTAGTTTTTCTTCTTGTTTCAGATTAAAAGTGAACAAAAGTGATGTGTATAATAAGGACCTGTCATCGACAGTGTTAGCCGGCCTGCACAATGTTGGTGAGATGATAGTATACAGGACACCGTGCTGTTACCGCGCCGAGAAAGACTAGTGAGATCAGCAGGGAACGCGGTCACGGTGAGAGCTACTTTTATCATTAAAATTCAGTCTTTAAATCAGGTTTAGAACTTTAAATAGAATCATCAGCATCAGCCGAAAGCCGTCCACTGTTGAACAAAGGCCTCCCCCTTAGAACGCCACAATGAACGACAGCTTGCCAATTGCAACCAATATTTTTCACTAACTTCTTATCGTATGGTTGATGAACAACCTGTCAGAGTTTAAACCGCTTGTAGGCCGTGACTTTACACGCTGTTGAAATTTCTCGGGTGTGTCGGTTTCCTCACGATGTTATTATACTCTAGATTCTAGAATTCTAGAATCTTGTATGTGGGCGATGAGTACTGTAAAATAGATAGCCATCTTTAAACTGGTCTGGATTACTCCAATTGGTAGGATTGTTATTAATAATATACACTTAATGCAATACTTACCTATGTATTTATAACGTCAACTTAAAAAAAAAAAAAACTTATATGTTACCCCCCACACAACATAAATTGTCGCTATGAAACATCTCAATCACTACAGCTTTAAAAAAAAAATCGCATTATAATCGGTTCTATATAAACTATAACACCCCTCTTTTAGCGTAGGGGAATAATAAGACAATCCTTACAGCCCTCAGGGTTTTTAGAACTAACATAACATGCCATCATCATCATCAGCCGGAAGACGTCCACTGTTGAACAAAGCGTATAAATAGGTATTTAGTTAAAAGGCTAGCTGAATCATATGAGGACTAACGATATTTTAGCTCCACAAGTTATCTCCCACCTTCTAACTAGCTCCCCCCTCCCCAGATGTCGCACTACCCTCAGCTGGCGAGCCTGGAGGCGGCGATGCCCCTCCTCAACCGGCCCGACCTGCGCCTGCGGCAGCAGCTCGGTGACCAGCTCACCGCGCTGGTGCGCTGCGAGCCGGACATCGCGCACGACCTGTGCGCGCAGCTCGTCGACTCCATGATCGTGTGGCTCAATGGAGGGAACTTTAAGGTGAGGGTATACAAACACTTGGATCTGATTGCCGCAGTGACTAAACGATAGAATGGATCGGACCAGAGAAGGGGACCCTGTTAGACTATATAGTAGATATCCCTTGGGTGCGTTTCACAAACATTAAATATCAAATACACAAACATCCAGACTTGGGACAAACATCTGCACATCGTACAAAATTTTGTCCTCTGCGGCAATCAAACCCGCGACCTTTAGCGCTGCAGTCCAATCGCTTTATCATCGGCGAAACATGTCCACTGTTGAACTAGGGGAAGGGCCCTTAAAGGGGCGGGGGGAGGTTGCTATAATCCCAACGCTGGGCAAGCGGCTTATGAATCGCAGTATTGGTAGTGAAGTTATAAAAGACGTTGCTGCCCATCTTCTGGATTTTCCCTTAGTCGTTACGACACCCACGGGAGGAAAGGGGGTGGTCAATTCTAGGCGGGATACCACGGTCCTCGCTTACCCACATAATATTGTATAGATATCGACAAGATATAAAGATCACGGCGGCCTACAGTCGGTGTATCATGCACAGTCTGATTACGATATAACATTACCGTTTGAGATGCACGCTTCATCGCATGCGCATCCGTATTCTGTGAGTAACGTTAACGCGGCGTGTAAGTTTTTAACGTAATCTTAAAGTAACATGGTTTGTTAATATACTGTTGGATCATAATTATTATGAATCATATTGTGAAGTCACAAATTGGCAATTCATGATTCTCGTTTTCTTCTTATCGTATGGTTGATGAACAAACCTGGTTTCAGAGTTTGAACCGCCTGTAGGCCTCTGACATGGCGACACACACGGCACACCGTTGAAAGATCTCAGGTGTGCCGGTTTCCTCACGATGTTTTCCTTCACTGTTTTTAGTAATTGATAACTATATTTTAATACGCACATGAATTTGAAAAGACTGGTGCAGGCCGGGGTCTAGACTTGCGACCTTTGAGTTAGCAGCCTAACGGTCATACCACTCGACTATCAGTGCAAATGCCTCTGGCATGATGAGGTTGTAATATAAAGTTATACCTATATAATTTGTATCGCTTTTTAATAGTTATAGTTCTATCGTGAATTATTAATCCCGAAAAAAATCCACGTAAGAGTCGCGGGCGGATTCTAGAGGCAGACTCATAGAATAGTGACATTAATATAACACAGTATGCCAGTCTCAAGCAAACCGCGACGCGACGCGCACATAGTTAACAATACTAGGTTAAATCTAACCTATTGTCATTACATTCTTTGAAACAATAGACCAAACATACAAACACAATATAGTACTCAGTTTATAAGAAGATAGACGACATTCGGTGTTCACACTATATGGTAATGCCACGCTGCATTAGATGACACGGAGTAGGAAATGTTGGATTGACAGGAGTGGAGGGAGGAACTGAGATCAGGTGAGCTTATTGGGGTAATGTGCTGCTTTTGGCGCGCCTATAGACCTATCCGCCGAACTCAGAGACATTGACCTCCTTACTTAACGTTGCTAACATGTGTTTTGAGACTATTTCTGACACGATTGACTCTATTCTTTGACATGCAAATGACAGATACGGGTACGATTTATCCCTACTAATACTATAAACGCAAAAGTGTATATGGATGGATATTTGTTACACTTTCACGTAAAAACTACTGAATGGATTTTAATTGAAATTTCATATGGAGGTAGCTGACACCCTGGATTAACACATGTGACTTTTTATCCCGAAAAAATGTAGCGAGTAACACCGCGGGGCGCAGCTAGTAATAAAAACATATTTATCTCTGTTCCAGGTTGCTCAAAATGCGCTGGAGGTGTTGACGGCGCTAGCAGAACGTTTGGGCTCGGAGTTTACACACTTCGTGCCTACAGTGTTGCCACATATTATAGACAGGTGAGACTCACTCTTTATTATAGGTATAGATAATAGTGTTAATTAATACATAGTACTTAAGTTTTAATTGATAGAAAAGATGAATAAATTAAAGTAAAAAAATTAAATAATAAAATGCAAAATATGAAATAAAATTTAGACATACATAACATCATGCCTTTTTTTCCCCAAAGGGGTAGGCAGAGGTGCACATATAGTTAGATATTCTCTGACAGAATCTACGATTACCAACTCAGTGTTATACCTTTACAGCTATAAATCATTAAACGATATACAGTCATTAAACGATAATAATAATAATAACAGCCTATAACTGTCCCACTGCAGGGTAAAGGCCTCTTCTCGTATAGAAAAATAAACGATAATACCAACCCAAATTCATATGACTTCTGTGTCATTGTAACATGTTGCCTATGCTATTCAAGCTTAGCTAAATTAGTAAAAATAATTTAGAAAATTATCATGATGATGATGAACGGCGAAGGTCGCGGGTTCAAGTCCCGCTCGGGTCTATCATTTATGTAATTAAATTAGTGTATGTAAAGTGTTAATTTCGAGGACCTGATTCGCGCAGTAGCTAAGCGATTGGATTGTTGCGCTAAGGGTTGCGAGTTCGATTCCCGCATAGGACAAAAATTGTGTGATCCGCAAATGTAATGAGTCTGAAAAAAAAGCATTAAATGTAAATAAAGTATATAAAAGACCATTAATAATTTTAACATCAGAATTCCCATTAATACCAATGTTCTGGATTTGAACCCTTTACCTTGTGCTTCTAACCCTGTCCTTTAACCACTGGGCATATATCTATCAGGCGCCGACAAACTATTAACAACCGATCGATACTAATCCATATTTTACATTGTATTGTTAGTTTATTTATTGGTTTTACTTGACTGGCTCACAATAGGTTATTGTGACGTCACATCCTGTTTATGTCTTGAGATGACGAAGCGGTAGGATATGTAGTGTCATGCCGCGCCTGTGGGGTCAGTAGAGCGGGCATAAGGTCATTGTAGGAAGGTAGGAAGCTGGAGGTCAAAGTTATATATAAAGATGATGATATAATTGGTGTCTATAAGCGATTGGACTGCTGCGCTTAGGGTTGCGGGTTCGATACCCGAATGGGACAAAAATTTGTACGGCCCAATGTTTGTCCAGAGTCTTGGTGTTTGCGTATGTGGTATGTTATGTTTGTGACGACACAGGAGAGATTCCTAATGTGGGGTGACGTTTTTTTTATAAAATAATATATATATAGCAAGTGACATCATTTAATTAGTTATAGTGCAGTGATATCCGAGTGGTATGACCGTTGGACTGCCAAGTTCAAACCCTGGCACGCACCAATGTCTTTTCCAATCATGTGCGTAATATAAATTAGTTATTAGTTGATACAATAGTAAAGGAAAACATCGTGAGGAAACCGGCACACCTGAGAGATTGTTCAACGGTGTGTGTCGCCATGTCAGAGGCCTACAGGCGGTTTACACTCTGACACCAGGTTGTTCATCAACCATACGAGAGAAGCAATGGTTTAGTTGTAAGTTGGTGATGTCTCTGCCTGGCAGACTCGCGGACACGAAGGAGGCGGTGCGTCACTCGGCGCGCACGTGCGTGTCGTCGCTGGGCACGTCCCGCGCGGTGAACCCGCGCGCGCTGCTGGCCCGCCTGGCGCCCGCGCTGCAGCACAAGGCGCCGCACGCGCGCGAGGAGGCGCTGCGCTGCGTGCAGGCGCTGCTCGAACAGTCAGTAGCCTAACCCTACACCAAAACCCTTACTAATCTAAATTTACACAGTTGAACAATTGATTACATTATACCTAATGTCGTTTGCATGTCAAAGAATATAGATGTCAATAGACTTCATCATCATCAGCCGGAAGACGTCCACTGTTGAACGAAGGCCTCCCCCTTAGAACGACACAATGAACGACAGCTTGCTAATTGCATCTAATAGACTTAACAAGTAGTTATCTTAAGATACATGTTAGCATCGTTTATAATCGCATTTTAAGGGGGTAAATGACTACGCCTATTTTCAACTTATCGTGTGGCCCTTAAATTCAACGACTTGATTGGCGCAGTGGCTGAGCGATCGGACTGCTGCGCTAAGAGTTGCGGGTTCGATTCCCGCCCGTGGTAAAAAATTGTGCGAACCGCTGATGTTTGTATCTGGGTGTTTGTGTATGTGATATTTCCTGTTTGTGAAACGAACCCACGATACGGAAGAAATTCCGAATGGGGCGACGATTTTTTTTTCAAGAAAAAAAAGAAAAGGACATTGTTATGTACTTATACATAATGTATTTAAATTGTTAAATAAATAATTAATCAAAATATTAGCTACCTTACTTTCATCTATCAGCAACTTAGTATGTACCTCCTAATTTAATGATCTATCGTTCTGCACGTTACCAGTTACGGCGCCACAGAGCTACAGTTGCGCGCTGCTGTGCCGAACCTAGCGGCGCTGGTGGGCGACCCGAGCAGCGCCGTGAGGGACGCGGCCATGCAGCTGCTGGTCGACGTGTACAGACATGTTGGTGAGTATGGGCCAACATGTTGGTGGGAGCGAACCAACACGTTGGTGATAGTGTTCAATGTGTTGGTGAGAGAGCCAACATATTGGTTGGTCGGTCGGCCTATCTCATCTGAAAATAACTAAGATATTATAGTACACAAATATGCGCGCAAACACAGGTGCACTCCCTATTCCCTCACTCTCATAGTCCGATAGGACGGTACACACGACCGGAGAGAGATCAGGCGCAGGACCAACGGATTACCGTGACTTCCGAAGCACGGAGGGGTCTCGACATGTGGATAAGGTCACCCATCACAAGATCAACCGCGGCGAACACGGCTTACCCTCGCAGATCGACTGTTCCGCGCGGTAGCCACGTATCTACTAGTATCTAATATACTAACGTTATAAACTAGTTAAAGTTAAACTGCCTCGTTGGTCTAGTGGTTGCTAAGCGCGACTGCTGAGCACGAGGTCCTGGGTTCGAATCCCGGGTCGGGCAAAGTGTTACTGGGTTTTTCCATTAGGTAATTCTTAGTAGCAGCACGGAGTCTGGATTTGTGCCCGGTTGATGGCAATAGGCTCGCCCCCTATTACATTGGGACCTAAAACATAACTGGCCAAATGTGGGTGTACAATATGTGCACCTCTGCCTACCCCTTCGGGGAATACAGGCGTGATGTTGTATTAAAGTTAAAATAATAATTTGTTACAGGTGAAAGGTTAAGACAAGATTTAAAGAAGAAAGAATTGCTCCCGCCGCAGAAGTTCGCGCTGCTAGAACAGAAGTTCGACGAGGCGAGGGAGGCGGGGCTCATGCTGCCCACTGGTGAGACTCGCTTTGTTATCCCTACTGATATTGTAAACGCGGATGTTTGTGAGTATGGATGTTTGTTACTCTTTCACGTAAAAACGGCTTGACCGATTTTGATAAAATTTCATATGGAGGTAGCTTACACCCTGAATTAACATATAGGCTACTTTTATCCCGAAAAAATGTAGCGGGTAACACCGCGGGGCGCAGCTAGTGAGTAATAAATATAGCCTATCACTGGCGAATGTTAGTGCAGTATCTTAAAGGGGAAGATGTCGGTGAATATACTTAGACCAAGTCGGAGATGTTCTGCAAATAGGGCCAGTGAGGAGTACTCTTAACCGACGAGCGTGTATGAGGAATGTGATGCGTGTGAAAGAAGTATGCCAGGATCGTAGCAAATGGAGATCCGTTGTCTCTGCCTATCCTTCTGGAAAACAGGCGTGACTTAATGTATGTCAGAATAAAAGTCATATAAACATAACATTTTATGTTTCATTCATTCATTCATTCATCATCAGCCTATCTCAGTCCACTGCTGGACATAGGCCTCTCCCATGGCACGCCACTGAGCTCGATCTTCGGCCCTCCGCCTCCAACCACTGCCAGCCATTTTGCGTATATCGTCGCCCCACCTAGCTTATTTTATGTTTATTTAACTTTTAGTTTAACAATACATTCATTAACATTACATACTAGGCCTCTATTTCATATTACTTTGTACTACTTTTTCTACTGAAGGTTAGACTGGTACAAAATGCTTAAGGCATTAAGTCCGCCATGTACACAACTGTACTTAAGTATTAAATAAATAAATAAATAATTTGAGACAATAAAGATTATTTTGACTGCCTCGTTGGTCTAGTGGTTGCTAAGCGCGACTGCTGAGCACGAGGTCCTGGGTTCGAATCCCGTCGCCATAACTGGCGAAATGTGGGTGTACTAAAAAAATGTGCACCTCTGCCCTACCCCTTCGGGGAATACAGGCGTGATGTTATGTTATGTTATGTTGTAAGATTATTCTTATTCACAGCAACACAAGGCGCGGACGAGCCCGACTTCGTGTCCCGGACGGTGAAGAGAACGATGACAATACCGACGTCCGCGCGCTCCCGGGACGGCGACAGTTCCGGGGCCTCCACGCCCGGTAAGATGGAGACTATAACCATATAGATACATCATCACACCCTCAGTCAGTTCAGCATGATCTGGTTGCATGGACAAGACTCACCCTGGCCTCAACAAGGATGGTATAGTTCCCGACACGTAAAAATAATGCTGATCGATTCACAGAAAATTAACTTTATAGTGATCAATTTTAATAATGGCCCGTGTATCCCTGACTAAAAGCATATTTTGTCTACCTATGTATGATTCGAAACAGTAATATATAGCGTGAGACGCCAAATAAGAAACTATTAATAATATCTCTTAATCGTATGGTTGATGAACAACCTGGTGTCAGAGTGTAAACCGCCTGTAGGCCTCTGACATGGCGACACACACCGTTGAAACATCTCTCAGGTGTGCCGGTTTCCTCGCGATGTTTTCCTTCACTGTTTTAGCAACTGATAACTCATATATAGTACGCACATGAATTCGAAAAGACATTGGTGCATGCCATTGGACTTACGACCTTTGACTTATCAGTCTAACGGTCATACTTCTCTGCTCTCACTTCTGAACAGTCTTCTAACCAGGGACTTGAAAGTCAAAATAACGAACAAGAAAATTAATAATTGTAAATTAAAAAACACGACTGCAATACTATTTTTTTACGACTGCCTTATCAAAAACGAACCAAAAGTAAAGTTTTTCAGAAAATAAATACATTTTTAAATTGATTAGATTACCCAACTGAGCCACCGTGTCATTAACTCAGTTGGCTGAGCGGCGCCACGGTACGGCGACTGTCGCGGGTTCGAGTCCCGCTCGTGTCCATCATTTTTCAAGTTTCCCTCAATCAATTTAAAAATTTAAGCCTAGCATTGCAAATTGCATAAAAAAATACAAAAAGTCATATAAATAAATACATATTATCACAACCAACATAGACCCTGTAAGGGTGTGGCAACACTTATTTTAAATAAAATAAGAAAATAGTTGGTTAAACTTACTGCTTCGATGATCTAGTTTTAGTGGTTGCTAAGCGCGACTGCTGAGCACGAGATCCTGGGTTCAAATCCCGGGTCGGGCAAAGTGTTACTCGGTTTTTCCATTAGGTAATTCTCAGTAGCAGCACGGAGTCTGAATATGTGCCCGGTTGATGCCAATAGGCTCGCCCCCTATTACATTGGGACCTAAAAACATAACTGGCAAAATGTGGGTGTACTATATGTGCACCTCTGCCTACCCCTTCGGGGAATGTTATGTTGTTGTTATGTTAGTTTAAACTTAAGATCTAGTTTAAAAAAAGATACAGGTTCCATCGCAGTTGGGGGACCTCTCAGATAAGACAGTGTTCCACAGAACGGTCTGCACTCCTTGGACAGTCGTGTTAAAAAAAATGATTTTCAAGTCCTTGCTTCACAACACACCATTTACTTCAATTAATTCCATCACTAACTGATCAATGTCTCCTCCATGTGCCACACAATAACGTGTAACCATCACCCGCCAGCATGTGACGGGCCCAAGCGGACGGTGGCCGGCCTGTACAGCCTGCCGTCAGCCAATAGGAAGCCGCCGCCGCCCGCTAAGTTGACGAGCGCTGGGAGTGGTAAGTTAAAACTAATTTTATTCAGAGCCCATTGTGTCATCATCACAAATTTAATATTATATATATAAAAACTAGCTTTTGCTCTCGACTTCGTCCGCCTGGAGTAATGACTTTCGTCAGAATTTGGGTTTTTCACTTTTTTCAGTTTTTTTTTTTTTTGCGAATTTCCAAAAATCCTCTCTTTGTGGTAGCCTACTCCTCCCAACAAACACACATGCCAAATTTCAGCTCTTTACGATCAGTAGTTTCGGCTGTGCGTTGTTTGTCAGTCAGTCAGTCAGTAACGGAAGAGTTTTATATATTATATAGATAATAACAGCCTATAACTGTCCCACTGCAGGGCAAAGGCCTCTTCTCGTATAGAGAAGGATTGAGCATTGATCACCACGCTAGCTCACTGCGGGCGATTTCAGATAATTAAATCCAGGTTTCCTCACGATGTTTTCCGTCACCGTTAGTCTCTTTCTCTCTCTTAGAATAACTAAGAAAGTATTTATAACATTGAAAAAGTCATATTGATATTGCCCGGGTTTGAATCTACAACCTTGTGCATACAAATCCGGTATGTTAACCACTAGGCCACCACGATAGCGGTGACATCAAATTTAATATTGAAAAAGGAAATTTGATAAATGATGGACACGTGTGGGACTTTACCTCGCGACTTCTGATATTTGAGTTATTGTGTTGCTGCTATTTGACTCATCGAATTTGTGAACATTAGCCCTTGGAGAAAGAACAATGTGTTTACTTTTTTTATTTTATTCTTATCGTATGGTTGAGGAATAATTTGTGTCAGAGTTTAAACCGCCTGTAGGTCTCTGACATGGTTTTATAAACCGATGAATTTTTTTAGGTGCGTCGATTTTTTCATGATGTTTTTTAATCGTTTTAACAACTGATAACTAATTAAATAATACGCACATAAATTCGAAAATCGGGAGTTGAACTAGCGATTTTATGTGGCAGTTCAATGGTCTACGTTAATATATATTAGTTATCACTTGCTATAAATGGTAAAGGAAAACATCGTGAGGAAACCGGCACACCTGAGAGAGGTTTCAACGGTGTGTGTCGCCATGTCAGAGGCCTACAGGCGGTTTACACTCTGACACCAGGTTGTTCATCAACTATACGATAAGAAAGTGTTGTTATATTGAGTTGCCCCTCCCCCTGTAGTGTCGAGCGGCGTGGGCGTGGGCTGCGGCGAGGCGGGTGCGGTGTCGTGCGAGGCGTTCGAGGCGGCCTTCGCCAGCGCCGCGCCGGCCGCCGTGTACGGCCCGCGCGGCCTGGACGACCTGTGCCGCCACGCCGCCGCGCTGCTGGGGGACCGCGCCGCCGACTGGGAGAAGCGCGTCGACGCCGTCTGTACCTCCCTCACTCATTCATTACTTTAATCTAACTCCAAACTCTAAGAACCTACCAATTGTTGACATTTAGAAAACTATGTACACACACACACACACACAACATCACGCCGGTATTCCCCGAAGGGGTAGGCAGAGGTGCATACAGTACACCAACATTTCGCCAGTTATATTTATGGGTCCCAATGCAATAGGGGGCGAGCCTATTTCCACCAACCGGGCACAAATCTAGACTCCGTGCTGCTACTGAGAATTACCTAATGGAAAAACCCAGTAACACTGCCCGACCCGGGATTCGAACCCAGGACCTCGTGCTCAACAGTCGCGCTTAGCAACCACTAGACCAACGAGGCAGCAAACTATGTACACTTATTTATTATTCATTTATTATTATCACAACATAACACCAATACAGTATGTACAATCAAAGCAATGCTATATTAATCTTACGAACTAACAGTAAAAAAAAATTATAAAATATAAACAATATAAAAAAAAAATAACAATCTTATCGTATCCTAAATTATTAATATATTTTAAATTGATTAAGGGAAACTTGAACAATGATGGACACGAGCGGGACTCGAACCCGCGACAGTCGCGTTTTCTTATGTTACGTAAACTACACACAAATAATACCTACTTAAATATCTAAATATAAGATTATCTTCCTTTATTTCAATATATTATGTTTCTAAAAAACGCTCTTCATCCTCTCCTCTAAAACTAATTTGCTGTGCCCGACAGGGTCCATAATTGTTTCTTTTTAATATTACCTACCAGCCATTGTATACATTATGGGATGCAATAAAGTCTTTGAGTATTGAGTATAAGAAAAATAACCACATATTTTACTATAATAACTTTCGTGAATATTATCCATATCATTTACTGTATATTCCGGTTATACTCACGGGTGTATTCGGGAATGCCCAACTAGTTTCGAACTTGAACGAAGCCCTTATTGGTAATAATACATAGTCTAATAAAAAGTCCATTAAATTTAAACTAATGACGTAACACGTTTCAATTCCCATACACAATCTATGGAGTAATGAACCTTTTGATAGGTCCCAAAAAGTATGTCAATAGATTGATGATATCAACTACCCAATATGATAACTCCCCACAGCTGAAGAAGATCCGCTCGCTGCTCACAGCCAACGCGCACCAGCAGTACCCGAACGAGTTCGCGGCGCACCTCAAGGACCTGTCCGTACCCTTCCTGGTCGTCATCAAGGACCTTAGGAGTCAGGTGAGTCAGAAATGTGGTTAATTTGCTGGGAGGATTAGAATGATACTGACTGGAGGCTCTTGCAGTCTCGCCTTTGTCCGGTTACGTCCAATAAAACAGACCCCCCCCCACCCCCCACCCCCCAAAGTATTCCGACAAAAAAGTCGTTCTTATCGTATGGTTGATAGACAACCTGGTGTCAGAGTGTAAACCGCCTGTAGGCCTCTGACATGGCGACACACACCGTTGGACAATCTCTCAGGTGTGCCGGTTTCCTCACGATGTTTTCCTTCACCGTTTTTAGCAACTGATAACTAATTTATAGTACGCACATGAATTCGAAAAGTCATTGGTGCATGGGTTGGAACTTGCGAACGTTGACTTGTCAGTCCAACGGTCATAACACTCGACTATCAGTGCTTAACTAATAAGGCAACGTTCGATTCCCAGGTGGTGCGCGAGGCGTGCATCACGATAGCGCACATGGCGAAGGTGCTGAGGAACAAGATAGACCAGTTCAGTTTGTACATAATGCAGGAGCTGATCAACCTCATACAGAACGCTGCCAAGGTGAGTTTTTTAAACATACTAGCTGCGCCCCGCGGTGTTACCCGCTACATTTTTTCGGGATTAAAAATAGCCTATGTGTTAATCCAGGGTGTCAGCTAACTACATATGAAATTTCAATAAAATCCATTCAGTAGTTTTCACGTGAAAGAGTAACTAAAGAAACTTTCGCGTTTATAATATTAGTAGGGACTAGCTGCGCCCCGCGGTGTTACCCGCTACATTTTTTCGGTATTAAAAGTAGCCTATGCGTTTATCCAGGGTGTCAGCTACCTCCATAGAAAATTTCATTAAAATCCATTCAGTAGTATTTACGTGAAAGAGTAACTAAAGAAACTTTCGCGGTTATTCCGCGCTTTCCGTCGGCGCATTTACCTTGAATACTGACTCGATGTTATTGTTACGCTATCCCAGGTGGTGTCGTCAGCAGGCACGGTGTGCGTGCGCTACATCGTGTCGTACGTGCACTCGCCGCGCCTGCTGCCCGTCATCGTCACTAACCTCACCACCAACAAGTCCAAGGAGATACGGTCTACACTCAGGTGAGGGATAACACCTAACTTCTTCATCATCAGCCTGAAGACGTCCACTGTTGAACAAAGGCCTCCCCCTTAAGTATGTAGTAGGGGGGTGGTAGGGGTGGTAATATCCCCACGCTTGGCAAGGGGATTGGGGATCGCAGTATTGGTGGTGAAGTTACAGAAGACACTGCCCGTCTTCTGGATTTTCTTCCTACTTGAAATTATAAATTTTATCAAAATCTGTCTAGCCGTTTTGTCGTTACATCCATCGTAATTGATGAGCTGATTGCCGCAGTGCGTAAGCGATTGGATTGCTGCTCTGGTGTCGGGTTTGGTTCCCGCACGGGACAACAATTTGTGCGATCCGTACATGTTTGTCCCGTCTGGGTGTTGACGGAATGATTTTTCAAATTGCCTTTTACTATTCAGATTTGTCTAAAATAAACTTATTTTGTCTCCGTACAGCGAGGTTCTCGTCCTGATGCTGGAGAAGTGGCCGGCGCAGACCATAGAGAAGCAGCAGGCCTCCGTGCGGGACGCCATCCGCCGCGCATGCGTGGACGCCGACAGCACGTGCAGGACCTACGGCCGGAGGTGAGGCTATGTTCAATTAAATTAAATACATATAACATAACATCACGCCTGTATTACCCGAAGGGGTAGGCAGAGGTGCACATATAGTACACCCACATATCGCCAGGTATGTAACGGGTCCCAATAAAATAGGGGACGAGCCTATTGCCATCAACCGGGCATAAATCTAGACTTTGTGCTGCTACTGAAAATTACCTAATGAAAAACCTAATAACACCTCGTGCTCAGCAGTCGTTGTTAATTGTCTAATTAATGATATAAAATTTAAATATCTTTGAAAAATCTAAGTTAACATTCAATTAATTTAACTTATCTGCAAAAGAATCATACATTGTTCTACGAGAGGGATCATCAAAAATATCCAAATCGTGTGTATAGTATGTTGAGTGTTGTATCCGCAGAGCGTACGCGGCGTACAAGCGCCACTTCCCGGAGGACGCGGAGCAGCTGTTCGCGCGGCTGGACTCGGCCGCGCAGAAGCAGATCGAGCGCGAGAGGAACGTGGGCAGCGTCGACAGCCTGCAGCATGTGGGCACCGGTCGGTACCCCTCACCTCACATACTACACAGGAACACACACACTATGTGATACTACTCCTACCTCTATATACTAGCTCACATAGTGTGTCAAAAATCCTCGTTTTCAAGTGTTACCGTAAAACGGGGTGAATCGAAACAACATTTTGAAACTGATTTTATAGCGAAGTGTATAGATAATTGATTGTTACCATGAACGACCCTATACTTTTAATTGTATTATAGACAAATCTAGAATCCTTTCTGACCACTAAGTAATAATTTAATGTTAAAATCAGTTTCAAAATGTTGTTTCTATTCACCCTGAAGTTTCGTTTCACCCCGTTTTACGGTAACACTTGAAATCGAGATTTTTTATAGCAGACCAGCTGCTAGCCCAAAAGATGTAGCGGGTAACAACGCCGGGCGCAGCTAGTCTACTATATATACCGGTTATACTTAGAGGTTAAAGTCTGAAACTAGTCGGACTTTCCCGAATATTGACGTGAGTATTACCGGTATATATAGAAGATAATATGCTGACTTTATTAAGTGTTATCTGTATGAGAAATACGATATCCTACATCCTGATCCCTGACCATCATGCCCAACAGTGGGTCTCGTAAAAGATGATGATGATCCGTATGGTTGATGAACAACCTGGTGTCAGAATGTAAACCGCCTGTAGGCCTCTGACGTGGCCTTACACCGTTGAAACATCTCTCAGGTGTGCCGGTTTCCTCACGATGTATTCCTTCACTGTTTTTAGCCACTGATAACTAATTTATAATACGCACATGAATTCGTAAAGACATTGGTGCGTGGGTTTTAACTTGTGAGCTTTGACTTAGCAGTCCAACGGTTATACCATATTTTGGTATTTAATATACATATTCAATTAAATACATTAGAAGTTGGACTAGTTCAAATCATTTTAGCACAACCAAAATCAGATGTTGCAAAAAGATTGTCAGTTGATAAAATCCATTCAGTGAGATTTCTTTCATTTTATTAAAAATACTTGTATTATACTAATTATCTGTTTGTCAATAGAATGTATAAGGCACGATGGGGTTGAAATATTCTTATGAATAAAAATCCTATATTACATAGAGCAGTGACACGGTGGCTCAGTTGGCAGAGCGGCGCCACGGTACGGCGAAAGTCGCGGGTTCTAGTCCCGCTCGCGTCCATCATTTTTAAAGTTTCCTTTTTTAAATTTAGATTTAAGCCTAGCATGGCAACATGCAACATGCAAAGATTTAAATAAAATAATAAATATACATGTATATCTTTGTTACAGAGAGGAGAGCAATCACCAGTCCAAGAAGTCCATCGGCCAGTGTATCCGGTAGGTTATTATATTATACTAGCTGTTGCCCGCGACTTCGTCCGCGTGAATTTCGTGGTATGAAAAATAGATGTTGGCCGATTCTCAGACCTACTCAATACGCTCACGAAATTTCATGAGAATCGGTCTAGCCGTTTCGGAACAGTATGGGAACGAAAACTGACACGAAAATTTTATATATATAGATTATATAATTTATGTCTGTGATAACACAATATATGTTTATTTATACTACAGTTGAACTACACACACGCATATTGGTAAAAAAAATCTCAGATCGTAAATTGATTAAGGAAATTTGAAAAATGATAGACACGAGCGGGATTTGTTCTCGCGACCTTCGCCGTACCGCGTTGCTCAGTTGGTTAGAGCAGCGCCATGGTACGGCGAAGGTCGCGAGTTCAAATCCCGCTCGTGTCCATCATTTTTCTAGTTTCCTATATCAATTTAGATTTAAGCTTCGCATGGGTAACATGCAAAAATCATCTCAGATCGTGTGTTTATTTGTGGGACCTTTAAATCGCTGCGTGTGTATCTTGATTGAGTGTAATATAATGTGTGGCACTAACCCGCACGCGGCCGGGCAGCGTCGACGGAGAGCCTGGTGGGGGCGGGGGTGGTGGGGGCGGGGCGCGCCGGCTCGCTGCGCAGGCGCCGCGCCTCGCACGAGCGCCCGCCCGCCAGCCACATCCCCGTGGCCATGAGGGACGGTAAACACGGACTACAATGCCTTACACGCTTCTAGAATGTTCTGCTTGTGATGATGTTAACTAGCTGTAACTCGTTATCAGTGTTATTCTTTTGTTCCTGGAAGTCCTTAAATATTTTCGTTAGACTTCTTGTAATATTAGTTATCTGCCCGTGAAAAGCGGCCGAGCCGTTTTGGAGATTAGCTGGAACAAACGGACAGAAAGACTACGAAAATATATTTTTTTTATGTTTAAGTGTTGTATCTACTTTTATTTGCATTTAGTTAGTAGCTTATATTTTGATATTACACACAGACACACCAATTTTATTTTATGTGTATTGTTCACAATCACGTTTTTCTATTGCTGGCACTTCACTTGGCGTGTTTGCCTAAATATTCGTGGCATCTTAGTAATGCAAAATACACCGTAAGTTAAATGCAATTAGGTTCATTTTTGTACTCGTAAATATTTGTACAAATACGCCAAGTGTAGTGTTACTATATGATTTCCTAATTGATTTTATTTTTGAATGATGTTTTTTTACTATTAGTGCTTAGAAATGTTATTGAACCTATATACATGAGACTATACTCTCCCCCCTCCCCCAGAGCGGTCCCCGGGCGGCGTGTCGGCGCGCTCGGTGTCGGCGCTGGACGCGGCGGCCGCGCAGCGTGCGCGCGCGCGTGCGCTGTACTCGCACATGAGCCGCAACAAGATCCCGCCCACCGCCAGCCTGCGTGAGTATACTGCACACTGTTCACACACAGGATCTGTGGTTGACTTCTGTTTGTGTAAGGTTCGCAAAAAAGGAATAGAAATTTAAAAATATATATATTCACGACATTTCGGATGGTGTTTTGGTCATTCAACATTTTATTTATTTTTGAAAATACGTTGAATCTAACGAACACTTTCACGTGTGTCTTTGAACTTTGTTTTTAGCTTGATCGGCATCTTATAAAAAAAACCGAAATTCGCAGGCCAAGATTTCCAATTTAAATTATTTTCAGCTATAATAATAATTGATCTGTAATAAAGTTCAATATACCAGGTTGCACCGGCCGTGGTCACAGGCAACGGTCGAAACATCATGCAAAAAAAACATGAGTTCGCATTAAATTCCCGTGTCGTTATATAATTTTGAAAGCCTTTGTTTAACAATGGAAGTCTTCCGGCTAATAGTGAGGAATTTTATTTTATTACTAGCCGACTCGGCGAACTTTGTACCGACTTTTCACTATTCAAACCTTCCCTGGACTTCCACGGATATTTCAAGACCAATATTAGCCAAACATTTGTATATATAAGATAATCATACAACGCGATCATTAAAAAAAATAGTATAATTACTGTTTTGCACACCTTACACAAACTAAAGTGAACTTAGTTATGACGTCACAACATAGCTCTATTACTTTGTACTGCATGCTGTTATAGCTAGCTGTATCTACAGGTAATGTAATATATATAATCTAACAACATTTTATTTATTAACTTCTCTAATAAAAATAGTAGACTCTTATAAACAATAGGGATGTTTTCTACATTAACAATAACGTTAGAATTAATTTAAACCTAAAAAAGGGTTTAAAATTAACCGTCTGCATAATATACATGTGTATATGTAGTATATGTATAGTTGAAGATAAAAATTGCAGTCAACATCCTTATTTTTAACACATGGAACTGTTAATATTATATCTCTTACTAACCGCTATGTGGGTGTACTATATGTGCACCTCTGCCTACCCCTTCGGGGAATACAGGCGTGGTGTTATACGTGTTACTAACTGCTTCTAATCATGGTTTAAGATGCATACTCAAAATATAATAGTACAATATACCGTTCGCGACTTCGCCTGGAAAATGTTGCCTTTTCTGGGATTAAAGTAGACTATTTCTACTCAGGTCCATCTTAAAATGGTAAATGAGTTACGGAATACAGATGGATAATTGTGGAGATTACCTATAAACAAATTTTGCCTCTTTTTAAGTGTAAATAATTCAGTAAATAATTGCGTTAAGGTACAACTAGCATATTAACGTTTGATGCATGTAATAGGTTTACATGAAATATAAACATTTTCTATACACATTATATATTGATAGCTGTAAAGGTATAACACTGAGTTGGTAATCATAGATTCCAACAGATAATACCTGACGTCACCCTTAAGACGCAAATTAAAGGGAGCTTGAAATTCGATGGGTGCGAGCGACTCGATAGCTCAGTTGGCAGAGCTGCAACACGGATCCGCAAAAGTTCCGGGTTCGAGTCCTGCTCGTGTCTATGAATATGCTAAAATTGACGACCTGATTAGCGCAGTGGCTAAGCGATTGGACTGCTGCGCTAAGGGTTGCGGGTTCGATTCCCGCACGGGGCAAAACTTTGTGCGAACCACAGATGTCTGTCCCGAGTCTGGGTGTTTGTGTATGTGAATATTTCATGTTTGTGAAACGCACCTGCGATACAGGAGAAATTCCTAGTGTGGGGCGACGTTTTTTAAAAAGAGAAAAAAAATGACACCAAAAGTCAGATATTGGAATGACTTTATTTTTTTCGGGACTTGATAACACCATACTTATGCTCGGTGATGGCTATACATGACAATAGCGCAATGCATTCACTCACACACATTTGGAACGATTTATAAGTCAGCGTACTTGCGCAGTAGCGATATCTTTGTGATATGCGCATCCATTTTATCGCGACGTGTTACACTACTGTCATTGGACAGTTATAGGCTAAATTATACAGAAAATTGACTGTATCAATAATTAAAATAAACTAACATTTGCTAAGATAGCAATAGGTTACCTCATTCAATTTGCAACCTTATTACCTTGACTTAAAGTATAATGTTGTATTCTTTGATGTTGATTTATGTAATTGGTTTACTACCGGTATAACTTATTATGTTGGTACGTCAGTAGTGTAGCTTTTTATAGACTTCGACCGTAGCGTTGCGCATTTGTCATTTAAGAGGGTTTCGCTCAGTTGAGGGCTGTGAGTGACGCTTTTTCAGATATTAATGTTTGGATTTTTAAATGTTTGATAATATTTAAGTAGTTTACTGCAAGTAATATCCGTATGAACATTGTGATCTCATATTGAATAGTGAAATAGTGTTTGCGTTTAAAACGATTACACTGTAAAATAGAAAAGCAAAGGTGTATATCAGAGTTGCTGCAACCGGTGAATGCAATCAGCAAGCTGTCGTTCATTGTGACGTTCTAAGGAGGAGAGGGAGAGGGCCTTTGTTCAACAGTGGACGTCTTCCGGCTGATGATGATGATACATCGCAAATATTCACGGTACATATAACTTGCAAAAGAAGTGTTAGTTTAAAATAAACGTAAATAAATTTGAATTTAATACCAAAAAGCGTCGTTGCCAGCCCGCGAGCAAACCCTCTTAATCCTAGAGTTATGTTTTGATTTCATTCAAGTAGGTATTAAATGTATTTGGGTTTTTCCAAACCAGCTAACTTGGTGTTCTATTCAACCTCTAATGAGCAGTTCTCGTAATTTTTAACCGACTTCGAACAATGGAGGTACTGTTTTACACAGTAACGTTGTCGTGGTGGGCCACAAGTGTAAGAACCGTATTCATATGCACAAGGTTGTGGAGTTCAATCCAGGCAAGTACTTTTGACCTTTTTAATGTCATGTGTACTTTCTTAGACGTTTTAAGACACCACTGACATGTTTTTGTGGTACTGGTAAGAGGGGGGAAGAGAAACGAGGCTTTGGAACTGATCCCCCCTTAAAACCATCTCTCCTAGATAAGTCGCAAAACGCGACGAATCGAAATCGCATAGAATGAAGAAATATGGGTTTGACATATGTCATCCCCATACATGTATCAATCTATTTGATTTCTATTCGACATGCGTTTTCCCACTTGTCTAAGAAGGCTGGTTTTAGCATTAAATTTTTGCAGTTAGTGGTCAAAAATGATCCATAGATTGTTGTCTATAATACAATTTAAAGTATTGGGTCCTTATTTGTAACAATCTATACTGTTTTTGCTATATCAGTTCCAAAGTTTTGTTTCAATTCACCCTTAAGTTTCAATTCAACCGTTTTACGGTACTAATTCTGGTTGGGTAAATTAGGGTGAGTATACACAATTATGCTTACCCCATCGGGGATTATAGGCGTGATGATTGTTGAAATACATGTTATCGGTTTGTTTTTGTCGTTTTTAATTTAATTAATTCGAAATTAAGTTGAAAAATTACGAGAGATGTTCTATTATCAAAACAATAATAAATGAATTAATAAATCTACCATATACTTCAACTGAATTCAAAAACATTACTCTATCACTTAACAATCATCCATGGAAATTGATTCAGCCATACATCCACCGTACCTTCCTTATAAAAACTCATACAAACATTAATTGAAATTGCCTGAGTAAAGTTTTTGAATTTCAGCATGGGCAAGCAATGATAACGACGAAGATAGTTCAGATTGACTCGAAATATATGAAAAATGAAGAATAATTAATTAGTGAATATTATATATACAAGTGAAGTAAATAAATAGAAAAATAGTTATTAAAATATTATATATACATAATGTTTACCTTTGATTTTTGCATTGCCGAAGATGGAGATATGTCGCAGCAAGGTACTATTAGATTTATTATTCGAAATTTAATTGTTTCTATTTATTTTTTTGGTTTAGTAGACCTTATTTGTAGGTAGTGTAGTTTGGGTATTGTAAATATACAAATAATTATGTGTATGTCTGTGTGTGTGCGTACTTATGTACACACGTGCGAGGTTATACTTCTTTGGCGTAAAAAAAATACTTTAGAATATTATCCGGTGTGCCAGTTTTCTAAATAAAATAAAGACATTAACTGTAATATTCTTTTATCGTATGGTTGATGAACAACCTGGTGTCAGAGTGTAAACCGCCTGTAGACCTCTGACATGGCGACACACACCGTTGGACAATCTCTCAGGTGTGCCGGTTTCCTCACGATGTTTTCCTTCACCGTTTTTAGCAACTGATAACTAATGTATAGTCCGCACATGAATTAAAAAAGACACTGGTGTTAGAGTTGAAACTTGCGACCGTTAACTTGGCAGTCCAACGGTTATATCAATCGGCTATCAATGCTTTATTAAATGTAATTGATAGAGGTTTGATTAAAGAGGTGTAACTTAAAATAACTATCTTGAATATACCTATCAAGTCCTACGAAAAGAGATGTTTACCAGCCAATTTCATGGTGTTATTTTTAACTTTCATTATGCGCGCGCATTGTAAGAGTTTACCCTTATGAAACGCGTTAAAAGAAGTATAATTTCGGATTTGTATAATCATTTCTATGAATGTAAAGTTATATTAAAATCTGTAGGTTTTTTGTCACAACTCTGTAGTCCAGACTTTAGTTCATCTCATACCAACATGTCATTGCTTTAGAAATTAAAATTATATATTAGTATGGCAAGATAAATGGCAATACGCTCTTATGTGGGACTTATTATATTATAAGCAACAAAATAGTAGGTACAGATTCCTGATAATGGAGAACACATCTGTCAACCCCTTTAGGGATTATTGGTGTGATTATATGTATATAATAACATCTCTATACATGCTGCATATAATACGACGATGACGTAATTCGCGCAGTGGCTAAGCGATTGGACTGCCGCGCTAAGGCTTGCGGGTTCGATTCCCGCACGGGACAAACATTTATGCTATCCGCAGTTGTTTGTTCCGACGTGTGTTTGTATATGTGATAATTCATGTTTGTGAAACGCACCCACGATACAGGAGACATTCCTAGTGTGGGGCGACGTTAAAAAAATGTTGATATCGACATTGTTTCTCAAATAATATCGAAACAGCAGTGCATGTAGCTTATACTCATACCTCTAAAGTATTACTATTAATATCTGCACGTGTTTCTATTACACTGTATACCGAAATGTCTAGTTAACTCGACAGATTATAATTTGACGATTGATGAAACAGCTATTCTATGATCTGGAACAATATATTCTTTTAGTATAGGCAACTTGAGTTGACCGGACTGAAGTGAGGTACGAGTGGCGTACTAGTCAGATTAAGTAGACTGCCTTGCTAGTCTAGTAGCTGAGCGCCAGGTCCTGGTTCAATCCCCGGGTCGGGTAATGTGTTGTTGGGTTTTTCTTATTAGGTAATTCTCAGTAGCAGCACGGAGTCTGGATTTGTGCCCGGTTGATGGTAATAGGCTCGCCCCTATTACATTGGGACCTATGAAAACTGGTGAAATGTGCCTGCCGCTTTTGGGAATACAGGCGTGATGTTATGTTTTATTTTACATAGTCTATTATGAATGAATATACAGCAACAATAATTAATACATATTTTAGTATAAAACATAACATCACGCCTGTATTCCCCGAAGGTGTAAGCAGAGGTGCACATACAGTACGCCCACATTTCGCCAGTTATGTTTTTAGGTCCCAATGTAATAAGGGGCGAGTCTATTGCCATCAACTGGGCACAAATCCATACTCCGTACTGTACTTATAAACAACTGCAAATGAGAGAATGTCGGAAAGCCAACTTCAGTCCGGTCTTGTGTATATATATGGATTAGTAGTCGCAAACCGGAATATCGCGTCAAACACCAATATACTGGGCAAATTCTGGTATTTTCGGTATCCTGCCCCTTTATCATGAACTCTTGAAGCAGGACAGGACACATTACACTGCACGTAGCGACGTCTCACTTCTACATCGTAAACCCTGTCCTGCTTTGAGTTCATGGTAAGGGGTCGGAAACCCGGATTGCGCCTCTTAATATGCTATGGTATCTTATGTTTATATTCAGCGCATACTGTCCATGTATGTATAAGCGGGTTGTTTTTGTCCAGCCCGGGCTAAACGGTCCCCGGTGAGCGCGGCGAGCGGCATCCCCCCCAGCCCAGAACGGTCTGTAGGGCGGTCGAGGTCCAGGCCCGGCGTGTCGCAGTCACAACGTAAGTATATAAAAAACTAGCTTTAACCCGCGGCTTCGTCCGCGTTAAGTAGCTTATGTCCTTTTTGTGTGATTCTGTAATACATGGCTGTTGTCGATTCCACTGTCCATTGCATATCTAATTAACATTGGTGTCGCAAGTACAATACTGACTCGTTGGTCTAGTGGTTGCTAAGGGCGACTGCTGAGCACGAGGTCCTGGGTTCGAATCCCGGGTCGCGCAAAGTGTTACTGGGTTTTTCCATTAGGTAATTCTCAGTAGCAGCACGGAGTCGGGATTTGTGCCCGGTTGATGGCAATAGGCTCGCCCCCTATTACATTGGGACCTAAATACATAACTGGCGAAATGTGGGTGTACTATATGTGCACCTCTGCCTACCCCTTCGGGGAATACAGGCGTGATGTTTTGTACAATACTGTTGTCATGTCCAGCGACATCCCGGTCGTCGTCGCCGTCGTCCCGCAGCAGCGGGCCCATGTCGCTGGCGAGCGCGCGGCGCCGCCCCTCCGGCATCCCGCGCTCGCTCGCCGGCTCGCGGGAGACCAGCCCCACTAGGTATGTAATACAATGGCAATAGGCTCGCCCCCTATCAAAACACCTATAACATAACTGGTGAAATGTAGTTGTATGATGGTATATTGTTATAATTATACTTATGCTGTGTGATAATGAGGGTTTTTAGCCGACTGCGTGACCCAAAGGAAGGTAATGTTTACAAAATGATTAGAGCCGATCTAGATTTTTAATGGCTCCCGATTATAAAACCTAATATACTTAACATAATTCTATACTACTGGACTTCTTTTTCATTTCAGTTTCAGCACTGCGGTTACCGATATTTTTTAATTTACTTTTTTATTTCCTATACAAAAAAAAATGTAAACAACATACTTGTTTAAATGTAGGTGAAAGAAGTCTTGCGTCCAACAGCCTGTATAATGATGTCTTAGTATTTGCCTGGATTTGAACCTGCAATTAAGACCATACAAACTCTCCACGACACATGTTAACAGACCCATTGTTTCCAGAACTGGCAGATCCAGCAGTGTGGTCAGCTCAGGTGTTCGGCGCCGGGAGTCCATAGAGAGAACTGCTCCAAGTCGCGCCCCCGCCGCCACCCTCCGCCTGCTGCAGCAGACCAGGGACGCTGAGGCACTGCTCCGGGTAAGCATAATACCGGGCTTACTGTCCAACTACTTTTAGTCCTCTCATACAGAAATTGACTGTTCTGTCAAAATCGGTTTAGCTGTTACCGAGAATTGCGGGAACAAACAGACAAAAATTTTCTTTTTTGCGAAATATTGACAAAGTATATAGTAGTATATATATATAGATATGTATATTATACAGATACAGATATGAATAAATAAAAGAGTAAGACTTAATTACTTTACTATGTATCTATATATTATATATAGATAAATATAATATAATCATAGATTCCAACAGATAATACCTGACGTCACTCTTAAGATGTAAATACTTAAAGGGAACTTGAAATTCGATGTCTGCAAGCGACACGGTAGCTTTGTAATAGCTGTTCCACGGTTAGGTACAGGTCGTGGGTTTGATTCCCGCTCATGTCGATCATATCTCAAAAGTTCCTTTATCGATGTATTTATATTATTTTATTAATTCCACATTGTATATTCACAGAGTCCAGAAGACAGTTCCGCGTGTGAGGGCGGCCGCGGCCGTGATGACGATTCTGAAGCCTCTAGCGTCTGTTCGGAGAGGAGTCTGGACTCTTACAGAAGACATGATGTGAGTTACAATCCTCACCAATTGGTGCTTCCTCTTAATATCACATAATCACATAATTACTTAAGGCAAAAAAAAACACATTTATTGTATAGGAGCCCTCCCCGCCCTCCCTGATATTTTTGCCGTTTATATAATATATAGTACGGAACCCTTCGCGCGCGAGTCCGGCTCGCATTTGGCCGGTATTTTTTTGTATATCTCGTATGTTATGTCGCAGAGCGTATCATGGTCGGGCTCTGCGTCCCGGCTGGGCTGGGAGTGCGGCTCCCCGCCCCCGCCGCCGCCGCCCGACGACATCATCGCGCTGTGTGCCTGCACGCACTGGACAGAGCGGAAGGATGGCCTCACACACTTGGTGAGTTCACTTGTACTAGAGGACCCCCTGAAGTCTAAATTTCACCTCGCGTTTTTACTAGGAGACATGTCGTGGAGTCAACGACACGCCTGTACTCCCCGAAGGGGTAGGCAGAGGTGCACATATAGTACACTCACATTTCGCCAATTTCGTTATAAGTCCCACAGTAATAAGGGGCGAGCCTATTGCCATTAACCGGGCACAAATCCAGACTCCGTGCTGCTACTGAGAATTACCTAATTAAAAAACCCGGGAACACTGCCCGACCCTGGATTCGAACCCAAGACGTCGTGCTCAGCAGTCGCGTTTAGCAGCCACTAGACCAAGGAGGCAGTCTACCATAGACAAATAAACACAACTCCCTTATTTTTGCATTGGGAGTTTAAAAATACAATTTGCTATACAATCTTCTCTATCTTCTCCGTTCTTCTCCAGGCGAACTACCTGAACAGCGGTCGACTCCTCACAGATGAGCAGCTTCGGAGGCTAACGGAACTCCTCAACAAGATGTTCGTTGACGCCCACACGAAGGTGTTCTCCTTACTCCTGGACGCCGTCTGCGAACTGCTGCTGGTGCACTGGCAGCAGCTGAAGGACTGGCTCTACCAGCTCATGTTCAGGTGAGGTTAAGCAACTGGTCGAGGTTGGGAAAATGATGGGTGGCAACTGTTTGATTAGGTAGAAATCTCTGTCTGTGTGGAGTCTGTTGAGTTAAGGATCATGATGAGTGACTGTTTGAGCAACTTTTGTGTAGGTATGACCAAGGTTAAGCAACCTTGATCGAGGTCAAGAAAATGATGGGTGGCAACTGTTTGATTAGGTAGAAATCTCTGTCTGTGTGGAGTCTGTTGAGTTAAGAATCATGATGAGTGACTGTTTGAGCAACTTTTGTGTAGGTAGCACCAAGGTTAAGCAACCTTGATCGAGGTCAAGAAAATGATGGGTGGCAGCTTTCAACAGCTTTTGCTTATGTCTTCGTGGTAAAGCAAGTCTGGTTCTCTCCAAGTGGAAGAAGAGTGTTGTTTATGTATAAAAATATGTGAAACAGCCAACCTTATGCATTTTTAAGTTGGTTGAAAGTATAGATGTGTCAATAAGAAATTAATAAAGAAATCAGGTTAATCAACTTTAGTTAAGGTCAAGAAAATGATGGGTTGCTGGCGTCTAGTAGATATTGGCGGTTGTTGGGATCACCGATTCTCCATAAAACTGACTGGGTATTTCGTTGCAGACTCCTCATGAAACTCGGCACCGACATCCTAGGCTCCGTCCAGAGTAAGATCATGAAGACCCTGGATGTCATCCACGAGTGCTTCCCCGCCGAACTGCAGCTGCATAATATATTCAGGTAGATATAACATAGGAAGGCGATGGAGTACACCCACATTCCTCCCGTCATGTCGCACACTAGGAATTTCTCCTGTATCGTGGGTGCGTTTCACAAACATGAAATATCACATACGCAAACACCCAGACTCGGGGCAAACATCTGTGGTTTGCACAAAGTTTTGTCCCTTGCAGGAAGCGAACTCGAAGCCCTTAGCGCAGCAGTCCAATCGCTTAGCCACTGCGCTAATCAGGTCGTGTTATAGGTCCCAATGTAATAGGGGGCAAGTATATGGCCGTTAATTGGCAACAAATCCATCATCACGCCACTAGCCGAGTGGTATCCGACCTAGAGTCAACCACCCCCTTTCCCCCCGTGGGTGTCGTAAGAGGCGACTAAGAGAAAATCCAGAAGATGGGCAGCAGCGTCTTCTGTAACATCACCAATACTGCGATCCCTAAACTGCTTGCCACATGAATTCACACGACATTGATGCGTGCCGGGGTTTGGAATTGCTACCTTTGAATTAGCATTCCAACAGTCATACCACTGGGCTATCAGTGATACCAACTAATCAGCTGATAATAATATTAGGACGTACATTTCCAGTCTAGACTAGTCCATAACCTAGGTGTCCCCCCCAGGTTCCTAGCGGACGGCGCGACAGCCCCCACTCCTAAGACGAAGGCGGCCGCACTGCGCTTCCTGGCCGACCTGGCCCATGACTACTGCACACCCAACAGCCTAGCGCTAGCGTTACATGGTGAGTAGTATATAGAACTAAGTTCTTGGAGATAGTTGTTGTCTAAACCTTTCTAGAAGTATTGAATTATATTGATAGCTGCTATTAGGGTGAAAAATGCATTTTTCGTCAATTCATGAAATTCTGTTTGTCGACAATAACGCTACTAGCAGAGTAGTAGAATCATCTAATTGACATCAACAAAACATCCGAATCGGTCAAGCTTAATAGTAGAAGAAGAATCATGAACACGCCTACGGGAATTTTGTGATGTATGTTTGTGACTCCAGTGCGTCCAAACTGCTGAACCATTTTCAATGAAATTCAGTACGCAGTTAGACGAGACCTTACATACATACATACATAAAGTCACGCCTGTTTCCCTGAGGGGTAGGCACAGACCACGGCTTTCCATAGCAAATAAGATACTTTTTACCTCTAAAAATAGTTTTAAAGTAGTTTATTGGTGTGTATGTGTGCAGGCGGCGCGACCGGAGTAGCGGGGCGCGCGCTAGTGAAGGTGTCGTCCCTGGCCGGCGACCCGCGCGCCGCCGACGTGCGCGTCAGTGCGCGCCGCGCGCTCGCCTCGCTCTACGACTGCAACCCCGGGCCCGTGAGTACTACCTGCCTCGCACTATATAGAACATACACTGAAAGTTCCCCCCCCCCCCCCCCCCCACCACTTGCCTCGTTTACCATAATCTCCTACAATTGGCAAGCAGACACTGCTGCCCATCTTCTGGATTTTTCCTTAGTCGCCTCTTACGACACCCACGGGATGAGATGAAAATCTGCTTTTGTGGCCCGGCATCCCACAGAAACGAGTTTTCTATATATTTATTTTGTTGTATAGAAAGTTACTTACAAATAACGTGATTTGACATTTGATAATATTTTGATAAAAAACGCCGCAACTCTAGGTTTTTCTCCTGTATCGTGGGTGCGTTTCACAAACATGAAATATCACATACACTAACATCCAGACTCGGGACAAACATCTACGGATCGCACAATTTCTATTCCCGTGCGAGAATCGAACCCAGCAACAGCTTAATAACAAGATTAACAAAATCATAATCATCAGCCGGAAGACGTCCACTGTTGAACAAAAGCCTCCCCTATAGAACGACAATTCGCCATTAGCATCCACCGGTTGCAGCAACTCTGACGATATCGTCAGTCCACCTGGTGGGGGCCTGCCGACGCTGCGTCTCAACGAAATGAAATTAATGTGGAAATAATATGAATATTGTTGCAGTTCACGGCACTTATGACCGAGCTACCGGCAGAGACGCAGGCGCTCGTCAATGGAGTAGTACAACAGCATGTCAGGCGGACATCTAGCAGTGAGTGTCTCCCTTGTTACTGTGATTTGTTCTCCTTATCGTATGGTTGATGAACAGCCTGGTGTCAGAGTGTAAACCGCCTGTAGGCCTCTGATATGGCGACACACACCGTTGGACAATCTCTCAGGTGTGCCGGTTTCATCACGATGTTTTCCTTCACCGTTTTTAGCAACTGAAAACTAATTTATAGTACACACATGAATTCGAAAAGTTAAGTAAAAATGTGAATCGTTTTCCGAATAATTAGTTTTAAAGCGAAACTACGCATCTCGTATTATTAGTTGTTGATATTTTGTGATTTAACAATATTATTATTAATTTTAAGCGACCATTTTGACCTCCCCCCCCCCCCTCCCAGTCTTTGCAATTCGTCCCAGGATTCTCACAGTGATCCCATTATGTCTGTCCCACGTATCTCGTCACCCACGTATAATCTGTCCGAGTACATCACGCCTGCGCCCGTGTGTCCCTCAGCAGGCAGCGACAGCCCCCTGCGGACGGTCAGCGGCGCGTCCAACTCGGCCGCCGAGGACGTGTACTCCAGGATACGGAAGACCACCTCCGAGATACACACATACACCGCGCAGCACTCCAACGGTGGGTACTGGAGGGGTCGTGGGGGGCGAAGGTGTGGTGGGGGTAGTGGGGGGCGAAGGCTTAGGGTAGTGGGGGCGAAGGTTTGGGGTAGTGGGAGGCGAAGGTGTGGTGAGGGTAGTGAAGGTGAAGGTGGCGTGGGCGTAGGGGAGGGTGAAGGTGGGGTTCGTGTGTCGGGGACATGGGGTTCGTGTTTATGAGGCTTAGTGGAAGTTATTTAAAAACTCCAAGATACTATAGCTGTGTGTAGAGGGTTTGTGGGTAGTGGGGGGTGGGGCTGTGAGTAAAGATGGTGGTTGGTGAGGTGTATAGTGGAAGTGCTAAGTGAGGTCGAAGGGGAGGGGGGGGGCGAAATGTTTTGTGTGTTGTTAGAAGTAAAAAGTAGGTGGTATGGGTTTCGAGGAGGAAAGAAGAGTTAGTGTGTTTAGGAGGGCGAGCAGTTCGTAGGTTTAATGAAGTGTGGGATACGTTAAAGTAATAAGGGAGGAGGGACGCGTATTTGTGAATAAAAGCCTTTTATAAGATATTAATTTTGTTCAGAGGTGTCTTTGTTAATTCTGTACATCCAAGAAGATTAGTTATCATATAATAACATTTATAATTCTCTCACCTTACAGCCGACTGTGGCAACCACATGTCGAGCAAGGACTCCGGTATCAGCCAGATGTCTGACGTCACGCTCTCCAATAAGGGCCACAACGGGGTACCGAACGGACACTATAACGCGTAAGTAACTCCTTCACACTTTGTTTAGATAAAGCTTATTGATCTTCTTATCGTATGGTTGATGAACAGCCTGGTGTCAGAGTGTAAACCGCCTGTAGCCCTCTGACATGGCGACACACACCGTTGGACAATCTCTCAGGTGTGCCGGTTTCCTCACGATGTTTTCCTTCACCGTTTTTAGCAACTGATAACTAATTTATAGTACGCACATGAATTTGAATAGACATTGGTGCGTGTTGGTTTGAACTTGCGGCCTTTGACTTGGCAGTCCAACGGTCATAACACTCGGCTACCAGTGCCTTTCTTCAAGCCTGTATTGCAGGTTAATTTTTAGTTACAAAACCAGTTTGTAAATCGATGCCTCTCTCCCAGTGAGGTGTTGAACCGCGCGGCGTCAGCAGACAGCTCGGAGGAGGCCAACAGCACGAAGGAGTCCTCGCCGGTGCCTGCTCATCACAGGATGGACTTCCAGCAACATGGGTATGTAGACCAGTAGGCTGGCAGAACTCTTAAATGTCTCCTCATGCCAGAGTGGATCCGTGTGGAATCCGGCCAAGAATTGATGGAATTGGCCACCCCCTTTCCTCCCGTGTGTGTCGTAGGAGGCGACTAAGGGAAAATCCAGAAGATGGGCAGCAGCGTCTTCGGTAACTTCACCACCAATACTACGATCCCCAAGCCGCTTGCTTAGCTGTGGGGATTATGACAACCTCTCCCTTTACCTATGGGGGAGGCCTTTGTTTACCAGTGGACGTGTTCCGGCTGATGATGGTGATGGTGATGTAATATTGTTACAGGGAGTTCAACTCGAGCCAGCTGGGCCGCGACAAGATCAGGCCGTACGAGACCGATGAGAACGGGTACATCATCACCAAATGTAAGTATATTATATTATAACTAGCTGTTGCCCGCGACTTAGTCCGCGTGAATTTCAGGTAAAAAATCTTATCACTAAGAGGCATGAAAAATAGATGTTGGCCGATTCTCAGAGCTAGGTACTCAATATGCTCAGAAAATTTCATGAGAATCGGTCAAGCCGTTTCGGAGGAGTACGGGAACGAACATTGTGACACGAGAATTTTATATATAAGATATGTTGTACTCAATGTGTATAATAGGGAATATGCGTGTGTATTTTTTTTAATATTCTCTTTTGTTAAATGACGTCTATATCAATATTCTTCAACATGATTTCATTTGAATTTAAAAAATAATTATTAAATAGTGCCAGAAATTAGCGGAAATCTTTAAGTAGTTGAAATCCTGATCCTGGGTTCGAATCCCGGGTTTGGCAATGTGTAATTAGACTTTTCGATTTAGTAATTCTCAGTAGCAGCAAGGAGTCTGGATTTGTGTCCAGTTAATTACAATAGGCTTTCCCTTTTACATTGGGACCTAAAACATAACTGTCTGAATGTGAGTGTACTATACAACCCTGCCTGTGTTTTACCGTCTCGTCAGACATTGTAACGGAATAAATTGTCTTACTGTCCCATTGGGCTAAGGATCGCGGGTTCGATTCCCGGTCGCGGCAAAAAATTGTCCAATCCACTGATGTTTGTTCAGAGATTGAGTGTTTGTGTATGTGATATGTTGTGTTTGTGAAACGCACCCACGATACAGGAGAAATTCTTAGTATGGGGCGTTTTAAAAAAATGAGTTTGAGGGAATCGATTGACCGTCCCATCGGATGATGAGTGTGAGGGAATGTTGAGTGTAGCTGTGTGAGTGTACGTATAAGCTGAGTGGTGTGTCCTGCCCCTGGCAGCGGGGCTGCGCGAGCCGGACGTGCTGGAGGCGCTGTGCAAGCTGGACGTGGCCCACGCGCCGCCCGAGCAGTGGGAGCGCCTGCTGCTGGCCACGCACGAGTGCCTCAAGTACGGGGACTGCCGGAAGCCCGTCGAGTACTTCAAGTTAGTGCCTATACACATTTTTACTTTTCTTTTATCTTTTCCTATGAATCTTTAGATATGTTTCAAGTAAAAAAATACAGCATGCAGCTACATACAGCGGATGTTATAAGTTACTCCTTATAACATCAGTTGTATGCACGTAAAAGTCCTGTCAAAATCGATTTAGTCGTTTCCGAGATTAGCCGAAACAAACGGACGGATAAAACATAAAAATATTGCTTTTTTTGCTATAAGTATAGCATCATTACTTGTTTGGTGTATATACCTTTATCGAAGCCGAGAGTTTAAGTGTTATTTTTTTTCGTTCAGAAACATTGTCCGCGTGGCGCTAGCAGCGTTGTCCATAGACGAGACATCCGGTGATAAGGAGAACACGGAGAACGCCGGCAATGCGCAGCAGACTTCCGGTAAGTTCTTTGCCTTAGGGGCCATTAATTTATTACGTAAGTCGGTTTAGGGGGGAAGGGAGGTCAACCATTTCTTATATTTTCTTACAAAACGTAAGATTCTTCCTACGTAACGTCACAAAAATGCGCAATCGAACCAAAATCAAAGTTTATTACTATCAAAATATACATAAAAAAGTCCATCTTGGATAAATCATTATCTTCATATAGTTGTTCCCGCATCGACCGCGACCTTCCAAGCGGACCTTAATAAGTAGTGTCCCCCCCTACAGGCTGGGGAACTGCCCAGGAGCGAGCGGCGACAGAAGCCGTGAAGGTCCTGGTGTGGCTGTGCCGGCGGCCGGAGACGCGGCCGCAGTGGAGGGACTACTTCGACCTCATCCTGCTGAAGCTCATCCACGCCTACGAGGGGCTCAACAAGGAGCTCATGCGGGCCGTGGAGGCCGGCATGCCGCACATCGCGCATGCGCTGCCCGCACAGCAGGTACACACACACACACACACACACGCACGAGAGACTCGACAAGTCGCGTTTAAAAAAAAACGTACAACTTATTTTGCCCAATCTTCGGATTAGGATAGATTCATAGTTGAAAAATGCCTCCCCCTTAGAACGCCACAATGAACGATAACTTGCCATTAGCATCCACCGGTTGCAGCAACTCTGATGATATCGTCGGTCCACCTGGTGGGAGGCCTGCCGACGCTGCGTCTTCCGATGCGTGGTCGCCACTCGAGATGTTATCTTCCCCAGCGGTTATCGGTTCTTCGAGCGAGACCGGCTGCGATACTTTATATACAGCCAATTAAAAAATAAGTAGTTTTTAAAAAGTTTTGTTAATCTATTTATAATTCTGTAGGTGTTAGCCCTCCTGAAGCCGGTGATCCGCACGCGCGGCTACCCCACCTCCCTGTGCGCGCTCAAGCTCGCCGCCGAGGTCGCCAAGGCGCGCCCCACGGAGCTCGCCGACGACCTGGTCGAGCACCTCATGGAGGGAGTGGCACAGGTAACACACACACAAATATACACGCACACACACACACCTTTTTTCAATCGTATAGTTGATGAACAACCAAGTGCGCATATGAATTAAAAAAGACATTGGTGCGTGCCGGGGTTAGAACTGCAACCTTTGACTTGGCAGTCCAACAGTCATACCACTTGGCTATCAGTGCTGCCTACACACTGTGGTAGTGTACACTACACACCCTACACACACACGCACTCACATACACTCACACACACACATACACACACACACACTGTTAATACAGATGCACCTTGGTCCCCAGCTGGCGGACCACCAGAACAGCGCGGTCCGCAAGGCGGCGGTGTTCTGCATGGTGGCCTTCACGTTCGCGCTCGGCGACGAGCGCATGCAGCCGCATCTCAAGCACCTCTCGGTCAGCAAGTACCGGCTGCTGCAGGTATGTTGGCATCATCATCATCATCAGCTGGAAGAGGGAGGGAGTTAAGTAGGGAGGCAACTTGCCAAGCGGCTTGGGGATCGCAGTATTGGTGGTGAAGTTACAGACGACGCTGCGGCCCATCTTCTGGATTTTCCCTTAGTCGTCTTACGTCACCCACTGGAGGAAAGGGGGTGGTCTATTCTAGGCCGGATACCATACGGCACGACAGGTATATTACAGGTGGAATAACGTTCTTCTCGTAGAGATATGTTGCCAGTTATCATAAAAACCTGGTATAACATGAGATATATTGTTACGTTTACCATCTTTTTACAACATGATTGCAATGAATGAATATGAGATCCTCCCCCCAGGTGTACATTAGCAAGCAGCGCGAGGAGAGCGGTCGCGCGGGGGCGGGGGCGGGGCCGGCAGTGGGGGGCGGGGCTGGGGGCGCTCCGCCCACGTAGCGCCGGCGCCGCCGCGCTCCCACGCGCACGCGCGCCACGCAGACTGCGCACGCGCCGCTCTAGGCCGCACCGACACTATCCGATAAGATACTTTTGTAATCAACCACCATTGTTTTACGACAACCATGTTATTTGTAAACTTATTTAGTGTTTCAATAAATGTATCTCTGCCTACCCCATTTTCGTGATGTTATCCTCGTGTACCTATGTATAGACAAGAGTATTATACTTTATAATACTTACCCAAGTTTTTTAAGAGGATATTATAGTGATTTCAAAAATGAGGATAATTGTGAGTTTTACATTTATTGAAATAACTAATGTACTAGAAATGTCTAATTTTGTTATGAATGTTCTATAATAATACGTCCGTTTGTCTGTCGCTGTAGTAGTGGCGTGTTAACCCGTAGAGTGTTAAATCGCATGACAAATACAATGATATATGTATGGGGATGTCGATGACATACATCAAAGCCCATATTAATGATTAGATTTCCATTCATCAAACGTTTTACCATTTATCTAATGGTACTGTGTGACATCTTAGTAATGCAAAATACACTGTAATTTGAATGCAATAAGGTTTATTTTTGTACTCGCAAATATTTATACAAATACGCCTAGTGCCACCATTAGGCTGGTAAAGGCTTGTGTTACCGTCGCAGCCGTGACAAGCGCTCTTCAAGTAACACACTGCTGTAATGCGCATGCGCATGCCTGACAGTCGCAGGCAAACGGACGTATGATAGAACATCTATCTATACCTACAAACATCTATATACAGCCTGTTCATTTGTATACCATTTTAATGTTTTATGTGCATATTGATTTTGATTGTGACTGCCTCGTTGGTCTAGTGGTTGTTAGCGCGACTGCTGAGCACGAGGTCCTGGGTTCGAATTCCGGGTCGGGCAGTGTTACTGGGTTTTTCCATTAGGTAATTCTCAGTGGCAGCACGGAGACTGGATTTGTGCCCGGTTGATGGCAATAGGCTTGCCATCTATTACATTAGGACCGAAACACATAACTGGCGAAATGTGGGTGTACTATATGTGCACCTCTGCCTACCCCTTCGGGGAATACACAAGAGAGAGTTCTATGTTTACAGTTTAAAATCAATATGCACTAAAACTAATTTGATTATGACATTATTATATCGAGTACGCGTGGCGACCAGTGGAGACAAGTGCGCAACAGCGGCAAAATGAACTGTATGACGACGTGTTAGGGGCGAGATTTGCATGTGATGTGTACCATAGACGCTTTGTAAGGATATCACAAGGTATAGGACGATTTCTCACTATTTACAACTTACTTAGACTTCCAGAAATATTTTAAAACCAGAATTAGCCAATCGGTTCAGCCGTTCTCGAGTTTTAGCGAGACAAACGAACAGCAATTCTTTTTTATATATTACTAGCTCCGCCCCGCGGTGTTACTCGCTACATTTTTTCAGGATAAAAAGTAGCCTATATGTTAATCTAGGGTGTCAGCTACCTCCATATGAAATTCATTTAAATCAAAGACAAAGTGGGAAAGCTGTACTGATATAACGTCAAGCTTTAAGATTGGCCAGAGGGTATTTTGAAGTGTCCTATGCCTTGTGGATTCTGAATGCCTTTAGATATAACATATTACTTTTCTTATGTATTATTTGGAAATAACAGCAATATTGATAATTGTTTATCAAGAGATTCTTTTAGAATCAATATTCATAAGATTTTTTCATTCATTTTTACTGTTTCAATATTCAAAGCTCTTTCTTAAACATAGATTCAATGCGGGTAAAGCCTCGGGCAAAAGCTACTTTCAAATCCAAACCTCCCAATACTGTAATCAATTAAAAATTGTAATTTCCAAATATTTGCATTTAATTGTCTTTGTTTAATAGTGTTATCATTAGGCATATCAATGTCGGCCATCTTTGAAATTGTATATAGCGTAGTTTTAGAATAATATCCAACACAGTGACTGCATATCTTATGAAACTTCCCTTTAATTGTAAAAACTGTCGCCCTATTTATAAACGAGGGTTATACCTGTATTAACTTAAGCCTGTTTTAAGTCTTGACAACTCCTGACGCAATACAGTGACAGGTATAGCGCAATCTTTAGTTTAAATTGGGATTTCCCATTAGGTAATTCTCAGTAGCAGCACGGAGTCTGGATATGTGCCCGGTTGATGGCAATAGGCTCGCCCCCTATTACATTGGGACCTAAAACATAACTAACGAAATGTGGGTGTACTATATGTGCACCTCTGCCTACCCCTTCGGGGAATACAGGCGTGATGTTATGTTATATCAACAATACAAGAAGTTTAGCAGAAATAGGTCGTCAAGATAAAACAGGTTGTAACATCGTTTATAAGTAAGATATTCAGCCTAGTATTATAACGCTGTTCTCAATGGTGCTTGGCAGTGTCTCGCCCCGGTGTATAGTAATAGTAGAATGTATATTGTATGTGTCATGGCGGATTCTGTATTGTGGTAGATGATTTGTAAGTATCTTGTGGCAGAATCACTATACAATAATATATACATTACGTGCTTCGGAAGGCATGGTAAGCCGTTGGTCCTGCGCCTGATCTCTCTCCGGTCGTGTCTTACCGTCCTGGACGAAGTGGGGGAATAGGGAGTGCTGTGTTTCGCATACTTGTGCACTATAATATCTTCGTAGGTTAGTCTCAGCTGAGATAGGCAACCGCGGCCTGCGTGATGTTATAAGTTAAACCTATTGACGTCATTATATTAAGGTCCAGGATCTTCTAAAAGCATTTTTTCTCGGTTAAGAATAAAAATTGTATTCTTAATACCGTATCGAAGTGTTATAGTGATTGTACCACATGACCATTGCTGCCACAGTCGGTTAAAACATGCTGAATGGTGTAAAGCGATATTTTTTATTCGGCTTATTTATTGAGAAGTATAAAAATTAATGTATTAGACTTGAAAAGGGTATTCGTTTACTAGTTCAATCATTCCTAGGTATCATTCCCGATTGGAACAATTTTTCCCATTACATGGACTTTTTCCCATTGCATGGAATTTTTTCCCATTTGTGGGAATTATCCTATAATCATGTGTTTTATTGTACAAGTGAAAGTTTCTGAAATATTTTTTGAGTTTTATCATCAGATCATGATTAAGATTTACATAATGTAATTAACGCTTTCGTTCCCAGTGCGGGCCGATTGGACCTTCATAGTTGTAGGACCCTCACCAAACTGTTTCCAAAGCTGGGACAAATCTAATGTTACTGTTATATGTTGACGGGGTCAGAAAATAACTGCCTGAGTCTGTGATGAATGAGATTTCAAAAAAAAACATAGTTGTGAACACAATTTGTAGAATTAATAGGAGTTTTGAGGTCCCAAATTAGCCTCTAATACCCAATAACACTAACGAATCTTTATAGACCCTAATTTGAGACCTAAAAGCGCTATAGCATAAAAACTGAAAACTAAAAAAGAAAATATAGAAAAAATAATAATTAAAAAATATTTTTTCCCATTCAAGTGACAAAATAGTTTAACCGTCTGCCTTAATATAGAAATTGTAAGAAATGATATTAAAAAAAAAAGAACTAAAATGTCTTGTCTATACCCGCAATAAAGTTATCGAGAAACTTATAGGAAAGAAAGATTGTAGTGAGTGATAATTGCTGTGGGGGTGAATGTTAACAGAAATAACAATGTTTATAGTCATATGGCCATATAACACTTGAAGGTTATATGGCCATGAGATTGACATAGGCTTATTGGTGATCTGATTCGCCAAGTCCAGCATAAATTAAAGCGATGTAGTATCTCGCCTTTATAACGGAAACTGACCTGCTGGTGGACCTCATAGTAAAGCAGGTCAGCTTTCAAACCTTTCAGTTAGACTCCAATCAGACCACCACTAAGTCCTACGTTGTCACGACAAGCGACTAACGACTTTGTGTAACGACTTATAATCGCAGCGATTTTTTTTGTTTGTATGTAATAATAATGATTTGTTGAGAATTGCGGCTTCGTCGCCTCTATGTACATAAGTGCTATTGAAGGATTGTAAGTGTGAAGTTTTGTGGCATTTCCCGTGGGTAATGCCCCGTGGCATTTGTCGTGTTAAGACGTTTTATGAGACTGCGAGTTTGGGACGGAATGCCGAGTTTGTTCTGGTATTGTTTGTTGGGCGGTGGCCGCAATGGTGTGGCTGCGGTTGATGTAAAGGTTCTAACTGCAGTTCAACCGGCGATTGTTAGTACTGTCTTAACTTCCAAAGTTGGTAATTCTCTTATTTTCTATATTACGCGGTTTATTGGGCGATGGATTGGGGTACTAGCTTTGATTTTCGTCTGTATTTAACAAGATTCAGTTATTTAAAACATTCTAATTATTTTTCTGGTAGTACTAGCCAGTTTTAACTTTTTGAGGCAATCCCAGTAATGTAAACCCCTTTACAGTTGTTATGTAAAAATATGATTAATTATGAAAACTATGATAATAAAACTACAGTTTTTAGTTCAACTATAGTTAAAGTATAACTATTGATATTACTAACTAAAAGCTATATTTTTGACATCATTCTACACCTTATACCTTCCAGGGCATCTTTATTGTCTCAAGTCAGTTCACAGTAAGAATCACATTGTATGAGGATTTCGGGACTGTTACTCCTTAACTCAGGCTATTCTGTAGCCTTCTGGAAGAACAGAACTTCGCCCACTTGATTGTAGATATAGTACATTAGTATACCTTCCCGGCAAATTTATTCTCTTGATATTAGACTGCCTCGTTTGTCTAGTGGTTGCTACGCGCAACTGCTATGCACGAGGTCCTGGGTTCGAATCCCGGGTCGGGCAAAGTGTTACTGGGTTTTTTCATTAGGTAATTCTCAGTAGCGGCACGGAGTCTGGTTGCCCGGTTGATGGTCAGCTCGCCCCCTATTACAATGGGACCTAAAAACATAACTGGCGAATGTGGGTGTACTATGTGTTCCTCTGCCTACCCCTTCGGCGAATACAGGCGTGATGTTATGTTTTTTTATATATTAGGCGTAATAAAGCGATTACTACCATTCATCACCCAATAACCCCGTTTTTATTACGACATAACTCACAAACTATTTTATATAACAACTCGTTTCATCACCTTTTTATTATTTTTTATATCGCTTGTAATGTTATAGGCGATTATTAGGAGCGTTGCGGTCAAATGGCTGTTATATGATTGATTTATATGTACAATTGGAAATTATTGAAGTGATATTGCTTGATTTTTTGTCTACTGATGTTGGAGTCGACGTGTATTTGTTGCGACAGATTGAGTTCGATAGTTTAGCGCAGGCAACGCCGGGATCGAAGGTTAGTTGAAATTCGCTCATGTTACTGTCTTTTTATACTTCGGTTCACATTAAACTACGTTTTATTGTAAAAGATATAGCTACTTGAATAAAATTAACTTGAGCGTTAATCAAATGAATAAATTATTTGATTTGATTTGATGTCTGGTGTGGCCTGCGCTTACACGGAATCGAACCCACTCACCAAACACCAGTGAGACATTGTATATAGCCATTTAACCTCAGCAATCCATTTTTTGTTTTGTAACAATATTTATCATTTTGTATACTTTTTGATGTATTATATGTTATGTAATATATAGCGCGTTGGTCTCAATAGTTGGCGATATTAGCAACAAGTCGGCAATGTTAACACCGTGTCGAATAACGCCCGCTATCATCGACGCCCGGCGACAGTGTTTTAAAATTATGTACTGAATCTCATTTGTATGTAATGCTTTTAATGTATACATTATTATATACTAGATAATGTTCTATTGGTCAATATTTGGTCTGTATATGTTCAAATTTCAATGTCTGAGGAAAACCCGTTAAAAAATCATAGTTTTGTATGTTTATCTATCTTAATTGACGACCTGATTAGCGCAGTGGCTAAGCGATTGGACTGCTGCGCTGAGGGTTGCGGGTTCGATTCCCGCACGGGGCAAAACTTTGTGCGAACCACAGATGTTTGTCTCGAGTCTGGGTGTTAGTGTATGTGATATTTCATGTTTGTGAAACGCACCCACGACACAGGAGAAATTCCTAGTGTGGGGCGACGTTTTAAAAAAAAAAAAAAATTAGTTGAATAAATAAAGTGTGTATCCAGTGCGCGATCAGATATTCCTCTGTCAAGAAGCCTTCTAAAGGCGTGTGGCCATTGTTTTACTGTTCCGTCTGTAAAACGTGACAAGCAAAAGGGTACCTATATTGATAAAAACATTTACACTAACATCAATAAAACAAGATACCTTTGTTAAAATATCTGCTTCATCATCATCAGCCGGAAGACGTCCACTGTTGAACAAAGGCCTTAGAACGCCGCAAAGAACGACAGCTTGCCAATTGCATATATTATAATATAATATCTGCTTGTCGCTGGTTAAATAGCTAGCTTAGACAGCTAATGTATTTCTGTTGGCCCCTTCAAGTGTATCAGGGTTGAATATATGATGAAACCTTCAAGTATTCATCAATAGAACATTGTCTATGACCTACATGCACATTGCTTATAACAATATATATTTTAAAACACTGAGGTCTCATTGTTGTGAATTACATAGCACATATAATTGTTGGTTATGGTTCTCATATACTGTGGTCAGGAAAGTCCTTGTAAGCAATAGTAGAAGGTTCTAGAACAAGAGTGTCACAGTGAGCACTGAATCTGTGATTCTGGAATCGATTTGTTTGATTATTATTAATTATACATACATTGGTTCAAATAGATGTTTGTTAAATATGACTGGAAAGTCAGTATGTAAAATTTCACAGTACCCAGTAAATGGGAATCGGTTTCCAGCTAATGGGAAAACATTCCCATGCATGGGAATATCATTCCTTCTGGTAAAACCTCACGTTATTGTTATTTATTGGGAAAACCTATTAGCTGGGAACGAATCGACGGTGAGACAGTCCAAAGGTTATTAAAATATTTTCATGTATAAAGATAATATATAAGAACTAATGTTTTTAACAAAGCTTTTAAAATTCGTTTACCAATTGCATTTGACAAATTGAGTTTAGCTACCGTAGAATAGGATGCATCAAAACTTAAAGGTGAATAGAGTACTTGGAACTTATTTCAACACTAGTTGCGCCCCGTGTTACCCGCTACATTTTTTCGTGATAAAACGTAGCCTATGTGTTAATCCAGGGTATCAGCTACCTCCATATGAAATTTCATCAATATCGGTCTAGCCGTTTGAGCGTGAAGAACAAACAAACACACTCACAAACTTTCGCCTTTATTGATGAGTGATTTTTCTTTATTGTGATTACATTTTTACAGTTGACTCTAGATTGTTAATATTACAATGTAAAGTATAAGGCTCTTAAATTAATCAAGTGTTGTCTCTATTCTGGTCTCTGCCTACCCCTCAAGGAAACAGGCGTGACTATATGTATGTATGTATGTCTCTATTCATCATTAAGTTTTGATTCACCCATTATACCCGGTACCCATTTATTTTTTCGACACCTTTGGACATGTATGTGCTTTGTAATGTTTATATATAAGAAGTGCATTTAAAATATAAATAAATAATGCTTGTGAGTGCGAGTGACTCTGTGTCAAATACCCGTAATTACTTATTGTATTTAAATTTAAAATTAATAATTATTGATTATTAATGTACGATAGTTATGAATAAAATGATTTTTAAGCCTTTATGTGTTGGTTTTATTTTTACTATGTAGTATTATTATGGATATATAAATTCGTACTGCCTTGTTAGTCTAGTGTTATAGGTAGTGGCGGAGCAAGAGCTTGATTACAATATAGGCGAACTATATTTCGCGAACTCCCGCGTATGAGTTTTGTGGTTGTAAATAAAAATATGTAATCGCAGATAAAAGTGAAAATTTAATATTATTGTCTGTAAATTCCACATTAATTTTTACAAATAAGTTGTTACAGAGTAGCCTTTGTACAATCTATTTTTTTTTTTAATAAAAACGTAGGGCGGGGAGAGGACTTCGTAATAGGCTTCCGCTAATTATTGTTAAAACTCTCAGGTTACCCACTAAACACAAAAATATCGTGTCCCTCTGTTATCTATACACAAATAGTATTGGAATGTCTGTTTGTAACATGAAAATAACAGCTTACCTTACTAGCAAAGTACCTACAAACAATGCAAATAACAAAAATGTGTCCGTTCCGGCTAATCTCCAAAACGGCTTGACCGATTTCGATGAGACTTTCTCGCACACAGCTGATGGTCCACGTATTACGGCCACGGTCTAGTATTGGTTACTTCGAATTTCGATAATGTTTAGGGGTGATGATTATTTTTTTTACATTCTTCAAGGCGCGAGGCCCTTTTGTCGAGGCCGTGGGCAATGGCCAACTGATATAGCCCTAATATCTTCATATGATAGATTCCGAAACTGTAACACGTCGTCCACGCCTGACGCTGCCTGTCTAGAGTTCGCTAAACGCGACGACTGCGGAGCATGAGGTTCGGGTTCGAATCCAGAGTCGAGCAGTGTTATTAAGTTTTTCCATTAGGTAATTCTCAGTTGTAGCACAGTCTAGATTTCTGCCCGGTTAATGGCAATAGGCTCGCCCCCTATTACATTAGGACCTATAACATAACTGGCGGAATGATGGGGTACTATAACTACAGCTCTGTCTACTCCATCAATGAATACAGGCGTGATGTGGTATGTTCAGGTGTTTTTAAATAAAACTGCATCATAACAATTAATTCCATAATTCATTTATAACTTTAATAAATAATTGAGTCAATTTCATTAACTATTGTTTAACAATACTGGAATTGGTTCTTCAAATAATATTAACAATCATTTTCCCATAAATACAGTGTCATTCAAAATATATATAGCTCTAACATAAATCCTAACAAGGTTTCTAAAGCACACCCCCATGGTAAGGGGGGTCACATTAAAAGTAAAGTTCGTCTTCCCTACGCATAATTCAAAACATATTTCACCGAAAAAAAATATTGTATAATATCCACGTGACCTAAGAGATGTTTGATACGTTTTCAATTTACTTATATACATAAGTCACATCTCAAATATTAACCTTTTGACCGCTCGCGTCGTGTTTCTGCGACAGAGAACATGCATGTTTTTTTCGTCCTATTAACTGCGTGGTACAACTAAATCTATTAATAAAAAAGGCTATTATTTACAACAATTACTTAAAATTATGTTTCATAGCTCTCAGCATTGAAAAAACTTAAACAAAAAATAAGTAATTTTATCGATTTGTAGCCGCGCGCCAGGGGCACGGCTATTGATATTTAGCCAAGCGCTTTGAAAGTTAACTATAGCACCGATGTCTAGGTATGGCAGTGAAAAGTTTCTTAACTTCGACGACCTGATTAGCGCAGTGGCTAAGCAATTGGACTGCTGCGCTAAAGGTTGCGGGTTCGATTCCCGCACGGGGCAAAACTTTGTGCGAACCACAGAGGTTTGTCCCGAGTCTGGGTGTTTGTGGATGTGATATTTCATGTTTGTGAAACGCACCCACGACACAGGAGGAATTCCTAGTGTGGGGTGACGTTTAAAAAAAAACTGTTAAAAATATTCTTAACTGTGTGTGTCGCCATCAGAGGCCTACAGGCGGTTTACACTCTGACACCAGGCTGTTCATTAACCATACGATAAGAACATGAATAGTACTCAAATGTCAATATTTTAATAACATCATATCTTTTATACGATGACTAATATAGCGAATTATTTCCTACTGTTCTCTCGAAGTCCGTTCGTCTCTCGCTGGAGTTATAACGTGTGCTGATAAGCGCTTGTGTGTGTGCGAGCGCTGTTCACGTGACACACTACAGCAATGCGCATGCGCACGCCAAACATTCGAAGGCAAATGGACTTCGTGATAGAACATCAACAAGGGTTATATTGCCCAGTAAATAAGTAACAATATAATCAAATAAGTAATTGCACACACCTTTCTTTACATTTAAGAGAAATAACAAAATTACAATAATTAATATAATATTAATTAGTTTCTGTCAACTGTTAATATAATAACAAGCTTGAAATTATCTTTATTGTACAGTCAGCGCCATAAGTAGCTTAACATGTTAAGAAACCTTATGTCAAAATATTGCAAGAAACAAACATAAATTCAAGTTATTGTTTCAACTTATAGAAACGTCCAAATGACTACTAATATTATAAACGCGAAAGTTTGTAAGTATGGATGGATGTTTGTTACTCTTTCACGTAAAAACTACTAAATAGATTTTAATGACATTTCATATGAAGGTAGCTGACACCCGAGATTAACACATAGGCTACTTATTATCCCGAAAAACTGTAGCGGGTAACACCGGGGGGCGTAGCTAGTATGTAATAACGGTATGTTAAAAAAATAATGTTTAGCTACTTGTGATGCTAATTGTACATAACTTAATTAAAATAATAATCTATTAGCCCCTAATCTCTTATATAAATCAATGCGATTTTAAAGCTGTTTTAATCGAGGCCGATTCATAGATGGGTGACCCCACATCTCACCTCATATCTTAGAGAGCAGGCGTTGGATTCTAATACCGCCATATTTAGCCACCAAGGCGAGTATCAAATGAGACATCATGAACTTTGATAGTTGTATAGACAACGAAAATTAATGGCAATAGGCTCTCCAAGTTTGTGAATGATTGTTACTTCTTCACGCTCAAACGGCTGGACCGATTTTGATAAAATTTGGTTTGGAGATAGCTGACACCCTGGATAACAAAGTTTCTATCCCGTAGTGGGTAACACCACAGGGCGCAGCCAGTATGGAACATAAATGGCAATTGAGTTAAACCAGATCTCTGCTAACCCCTTTGGCGAATAGCTTCACGATATTGGCCCTATATCCACAACATAGAGAAAGTAATGTGTCAATGATGTGATAGTTCTAATTCTTCGTCCAGCAGCCATGTTCCTGTCTCTTAATATCTGTATACCCTGTTAATAAGTCAGCTTGATGCCAACTGGTTATCACTTTAGATATTTTCCAAAATCTTTTCTGGAACAATAAAGGACACATTATTAATATATATATGCTTTTCAATAATAATTTTGAAATGTTTTTAAATAATGTCGCCCCACACTAGGAATGTCTCCTGTGTCGTGGGTGCGTTTCACGAACATGAAATATCACAAACACTTAGACTCGGGACAAACATCTGCGGATCGCACAATTTTTTGTCCCGTGCGGGAGTCGAACCCACACCCCTCAGCGCAGTAGTCCAGTCGCTTAGCCACTGGGCCAATCAGGTCGTCAAATAGGTGCTCTAGAATTATTTGTTAGAAAATTCTTGCTTTCTCGTGCGAACCACAGATGTTTGTCCCGAGTCTGGGTGTTTGTGTATGTGATATTCCATGTTTGTGAAACGCACCCACGATACAGGAGGAATTCCTAGTGTGGGGGGACGGTTTAGAAAAAAAAAAACATGTGAAGATAGGAAGTAAGTCTTACTCAAGTCCTCAGCATCAGGACACTTCTTCAGGTGCTCAGTGAGAGCCACCTTGAAGAGCGCGCGCTCGGCCAACAGCTTGTCATTCAACTCCCGAAGGTGCTCGTTCTCCTGCGCCTGCTTAATCCAGGTCTCTTTTAACCTGGCCCTGGAAAAAAAAACATACATAACATCACGCCTGTATTCCCCGAAGGGGTAGGCAGAGGAGCACATATAGTACACCCAAATTTCGCCAGTTTTTTTAGGTCCCAATGTAATAGGTGGCGAGCCTATTGCCATCAATCAGTCACAAATCCAGACTCCGTGCTGCTACTAAAAATTACCTAATGGAAAAACCCAGTAACACTTTGCCCGACCCGTGATTCGAACCCAGGATCTCGTGCTCAGCAGTCGCTTAGCAACCACTAGACCAACGATGCAGTGAAGATGTAAAATATACCAGAAACATACCTATATCGTCTGGAGGCAGCGTTCCTACTGTCCGCGTCCTTGGTCACTCCATTCTTCCTCTCCTCCTGTATACTCTTCCTCACACCTCCTCTCTCACCCTTCACTTTTCTCTTGACAGGTCTCTTATCAAACGCCACCTTTAGTGGTATTATAGGCACTTTCTGCACGACACTCGGCACTAGAGTCACAGGTATCAAGGTACCAGCCGCCAGCGGTACCACATTAGACACTAAACTAACACTATTCAGCTTCTGCGAGTTTTTCGCGTCAACTTTGTCAGTGAGAACTTTTTTTAGAGTTTCCTTCGCATTTGTCGAGTTCTTCTCTGGTATTTCATCTACCGCTCGCATCCTGACTTGCTTCCCACTCGGCAACTTGATGATCACCTCATAGTCCTCTTCATTTGGATTGGATTTCGACTTTTTTTTCGCCGTATCTTCAAAGTCTGAGTTGAGGCTATCGACTATGAAGTCTAAGGACTTCTGGCTCATGATTGGGGGGACTTCTAGCCTCTCGGTATCTTTATTACTCTCCCTCCGGACCTTATCTTCATATATGACTACTGGATTCTTCTCCACGCTGTCCGTGCGCACCATGTTACTGATTTTGATGACGTTGTTGGTGTAAGACACGGAGTCTTTCCGAATGTCCTTGGTCCTGTCATCCAGCTTCTCCTCAGACTTGCCGACTATTCTGCTGATAGTTGTTACTTCGTTTGTGAGCTTCGATATTGTTGTCGTTTCGAATTCTTTGACGGCGCCCGATTCGTCGCTTGATGATCTGTGGGACAAGTGAGATGAGTATCACGCTAACCCCTGAGTTTCGGTATTTCTTCTCAGAGGTAGTCAGTTAGGAAATGCCGATGACATCTAGTTTTAAAAAAGAAGACGTGTAAAAGTGTTTTTTTAAAACCTATTTGCAGAAATAAAATCATTTATCATTTATTTATCAACACTGTATAGGCGAAAGTTTTTCACGCTGAAACGGCTGGACCGATTTTGATAAAATTAGGATGCATGTAGCTGACAGGCGGAATTTTTTTTCGCCCCACAGTAGGAATTTCTCCTATGTCGTGGGTGCACATGCATGAAATACCAGTTACACAAACACACAGACTCGGGACAAACATCTGTGGTTCGCACACATTTTTGCCCCGTACAAGAATACGAACCCGCGCAGCAGTCTAATCGCTTAGCCACTGCGCCAATCAGGTCGTCATTATTTAAGCAGCTATTTGCCATCCTAATCGATGTCTATTCGTCATACGTTTGCCACTTGTCTATAGGAAATTAGTATTACCTGCTGATAGTAATGTTCCGTTGGTTGTTGGTGGTGCTGAAGAGGGCGGAGTCCCCGTCCATCAGCGGGAACACCATCTGCGGCGTGTGCAGCTCGTCGGAGGAGCACACCAGCGCGTTCTCCAGGGACAGGAGCCCGTGTCTGAGGACAACAATGTGAACATTTCGCGCATTTTGATGGACTGACTCATCCATCATCATCATCAGCCGGAACACGTCCACTGATGAACAAAGCCCCCCCCCCCTGGAGTGGGGAATGCCATAATCTCAGCGCTTGGCAAGCGGCTTGGGGAGGGCAGTCTTGGTGGTGAAGCTACAGAAAATGATGTCTATCTTCTGGATTTTCCCGTAGTCGCCTCTTACGACACCCACGGGAGGAAAGGGGGTGGTCAATTCTAGGCCGGATACCACTTGGCAGGTTTAACTAATGTTTGAAAATTAAGGATTGTAATAATAATGCCAGACTAACTGCCTGGTTGGTATAGTGGTTGCTTATGACGGCTGAGCATGAAGTCCTAGGTCAAGCAAAGTCTTAAGACTTGTGGAGCCATTTTGGCATGATGCCCATGCTAAGCTTGAATTGTCTTCAATGATGGGCACGAGTAGGTCTTGAACCCGCGACCTCCGTTGTACTGTGGCGCAGTTCTGCCAACAGAGCTATCATGTCGCAGCTCGCACCCATCGAATTTCAAGTTCCCTTTCAGTACTTATGTCTTAAGGGTGACGTCAGATCTGTTGGAATCTATGATTACCAACTCAGTCACTCACCTTTACAGCTATAAATCACTGAAAGGATAAGACCAACCCTTTGTATGACTGTTGGGCCATTTTACTTTCAATTTAGAGTCTGAATTCGTGGCCTACCGATGGCAATAGGCTCTCCCCCTATTACATTAGAACCTACAACATAACTGGCGAAATGTGGGTGTACTACTATTATATACTATTTATATATACATATTATATTGACTTACTTGGGCTCCATGGCTCTCTTGAACCCCTCATCAAACGGGTTCACATTCTGCAGGTCTTGGAACAGCCCCACTTCCTCACAGTTCCTGATGAAACGCGTCGGCGTTGGTGTCTGGTCGGCTTTGCAAAAAACAAGACAGTACAGTACAATTTTACTAGACCGGAGTAAAGTTGGCTAACCAAACTTCTACTGTGAGATAATTAACTGGTTGATGAACAACCTGGTGTGAGAGTTTAAACCGCCTGTAGGCCTCTGACATGGCTTTTGTCGCTAATGGCCTTTTGGAGAGGATCAAAGTCACTCAACAAGCTACAGACAGAGCTATGCTCGGAGTTTCTTTGCGCGACAGAATCCGGAATATAGAAATTCGCCAAAGAACTAGAGTCTCGGACATAGCTCAAAGAAGTGGCAATGGTCAGGGCATATTGCTCGAAGAAACGAAAATCACTGGGGAAGAAAGGTTCTGGAATGACGACCACGAATCGGAAGACGCAGCATGGCAGGCCTCCCAACAAGTGGACCGACGATATCGTCAGAGTTGCTGCAACTGGTGGATGCTAATGGCAAGTTGGCTTTCTAAGAGGGAGGCCTTTGTTCATCAGTGGACATCTTCCGGCTGATGATGATGTAAAGTTTGAAAGTCTAAAAATTTACAATTCCAATCTAATCTAGTCAGAATAGATTGAAGAGGAAGCCCACAGCGGTTACAGGTGTGATTATACTATAGTATTGTGTGCTTAAAACAGAGACTCATCATAGCTCATCTGCAAGTCAGACATCTTTTTAAGCTGTTCTCTTGAACATTTCACTTTTAAAGATAATTCAAACACAATCTCTACTTTATTACATAAAAATAATACTGACATTATTTACTATTTTTTGCTTTATATATTAACGATAACACTGTGTTCCACATTTTGAAAAGAAATAAGTACCCACTTCCATTTATTCTATTAATTTATTAATTTAACAATATGAATACATATGTTTATTTATTTCTACCATGTCTTGTTTATAAGGTAACTTATAAGCGGTAATTTATTAGTAAAAATATGAAATTGTGAATGTTGTGTAACTAAATGATTTTATTTATTTTTACTACCAAAACTACTCATTTAATATACTATAATCTTTTATCAATTGATTGCTTAACTGATTCTATATTAAAATCTCCAGTCAGCTTTATCTAACATTTATAGATAATTCTTTTATCAATATTATTTCGTTCATAAAGAGATAATATAGTTATTGTTTGAGCAGGTCATGGGTATCAATCACTGTTCAGATCATGGGCAGCAATGAACTGGAATGTGGATGTGCCTAACATGTCTTGGGAAGCACGGAAGGGTCTCTACATGTCGAAATGGACACCCTTCACAAGAATGACTGCGGCAAGCATGGCTGAAATTCACAGATTGACTGATCTGTTTGGTAGCCTCTTAGCTGTTAGCCCCTCAGAAACAAAATATGTATGACAATACCAGCTACTTCTAAATAGCCATGTTTGATTATCAAAATTATATGAATAGTCTAAAATCCTTTACCATGGGTATAATATCTAGCATTCACTTAATAAACAGATACTAAATGTTCTTCTGACTGAATGTCAGTCACGGTGGCCTGTCTCAGCTGAGACTACCCAACTATGCAGGAATTATTTTAGAGCACAAGTATGTGGGCAAACACAGGTGCACTATTCCTTCACTCTCATAGTCCGATGGGACAGTAGGCTGACACACCAGAGAGAGATCAGGCACAGGATCGATGGCTTAACATGCCTTCCGAAGCATGACAGTGTCTCTAACATTTTAATACGGTCACCCATTATTGATGGATCTGTGTCGTAGCCAGTAGCTACAAGATAGGTATATAAGTTGTTCTTACATACTTAGAGCATTTGAAATACAATAACATAGTATGTTATTCAAAGAATTAAGTACGTTAATAGTTCTACGCTGCAGAAATGATAGTTTAGAGTAGCCAGCTAGACTAGTACACTACATTTATTCATATAAGTGACCTATGTCATTTAAGTCATTGAAAATTATTGATTGTAATCTTCTCAGGGTATATATTAGTAGTTTCTAGAGCTCTCCTCACCTAAAAGCGTACAAAGGAGGTTATACAAAAGGTTTTATTATAGTAACTTACCTACAAATGCAGCTTTTTGCTCCATCCCCAAAGATAGTACCATATCGTGTTTTTTCGTGTGTACATGTAGGTGGTCTTCATTTGTGAACGTCATCCCGCAGTCCGGCATTGTGCAAGCAAAAGGCTTCGCTGGTTCCACCATAATTAGTATTTTTATTTAAGAATTACGATAATATTCACACTACTCGACTCAGTTTTCCTGTTGCATTATTGTTAAGTTTTCATGTTTTGTAGTTTATTTTTTTACGATTCTGTGGCCTAAATGTTGTTCAGTTTCATATAATTTTGTTTCACTTTATTTAATCATGATTAGTTTAATAAGATCATAAGTTCTCTTTCCCCGGAAATCAAGTATCCACTGACAAGTGACATTGTAGGAAAACATTACTTGTCGCGTTTCAGTATACTTTATAAACAAACAAATGCTTAAGAATGAGTAAAAGAGAAAAGCGTCGATTTTGCTTAAGGATGAAGGAGAGGGCATGCTAAATATGCTACAATTCCTACGTTGTACAGGTACGAGACATTTGTATTATGACAGTTATGAGCCTTATTTTTTATTTATGATGTTATTGTTGTAGATAGTATAATTTATTTATTATGACATGGGTTCTGTATGTTAAATTTTAAATTAATGAAATCAGAATATTTACTAAACATTTAATAATAATGTTTCAACAAATACAGAGATTAACAAATTGCTATTGTATAATAACAAAAAAAACAGAACAACGGTTAAATTAAAATTAAAGTGATTTTGCATCTGGTAGCTAAACTACTAACAAGTGTTACACAAGGATTATAATAAATTAAAATGATAGTTTAAAGTGCAAATAGTAGGTACATAAGTAACAAAGTAATACATATTTATACTTAAGACATAATATTGAGATGTAATTTAGGGTTCGAAAGACTTTTAAGATTGTTATTTGAAAAGTAGGAGGTATATCTTTCAGGAGAGTAACCGTGTATTTTGACTTGGTGAGGTTGGTAAGAGCCGGATTCTCTTCCGAGTGTCCTATCGAAGAGAGGGTAGACTGTAGATCTCTTCTTTCTTGGTGATTCTTGCATTTGTTGACTGGGGTATGGATCTACGTAGCGCCGTCCATTAATATCGTTGCCATCCGCTGTCGGGAATATCGGTAGCTAAATTAATAAAATATTAATGTTTAACTACTCGAAATAATACAACTTACTAATAGTAAAAATAAAACTTAGGAGATAGATAGAAAATACTTTATTATTAAACAATTAGGATAGATCAAAATACTAAGTATCTATAAATAATTACAATTTGCAAAGATTAAACTACTGAACGGAATTTAATAGATTAAATTACTAAATATATTGCATTGTTTGTCAAACTTTAAATACAACAAACAAAAGGAATATATTTGGAAACACTACATGATACAGAATAATGCAAGACTATTTACGGTTGCTTTACTAAATACTTTCTACAAGCATACTTGAAAATGTAATATTGCATTGGTTAAGAAAAACAAAGTGCGCTACTAATTTATAAGTAACTAGAACATCTAACGTTAAATTGCGTTTAAACCAGTACAATGTTATATGTGGTAATATTTTGAGATATGATTGGAGCCGTGATATTGGCCTAATCAAGAGCTAATAACAACTTCTCCTTGCCTGCTCCTCTACTGTTGAAAATGCCCGGCGCTGGCTGTCCCTGCGGCTCACCTCCCACTGTGTTCTGCTGGATGCCACTCATGCCCACCACAGCTGGGTTCGGCTCGTTCTGCTGGCCCTTCCATGGCCTGTAGGGAGTATTTTAACCAGTTAGAACAACTGAAGTGATTAACAGAGCTACAATGAAAGCTTGGGAAATACCGACTAGCCTCGTTGATGATAAGAGAGTTGATGTTCTAATTACGTCTTGGACACAAACAGTTTCATGTTACTTTTTTATGATTACAGTTCGATTGCCAAGAATAGATATAATATACAAATCTTACTTGTCAGGGAACAGTTCTCCGGGTTGGCCTCTCGTTTGAACTATTCTCTCTCCGTTCACTTCTACGACGCACCTCAACCGAGCGCAGCACGTCGGAAATTCTAGATATAGACAACATAATAAGTACATATATGACAATAAATAGGCTTCAAGTCAAACGACAATCAGGAAAATTCTAAACTCTGAGGTTTATTAAGAGCTTGGTATGTCCTGTCCAGTCATTCTATACATGAGAACCATGTGCGTGAGATGTTTTCCGCAACTTTGATAATATCTTCAGCCTAAAGCGTATTAGGTCATATCTGAGACTTTTTATACGAAAAGTTCTGTAGAAATGTACTTAGGCAGTGGCCAAAATACATTTAGAATGAAACAGTTGTCAAGTCAAACTGACAAACAAAATACCAGTTGCTTCAGAGTCGAATAACAACATCAGTAAGAAAAAGGAAGCGCTTTTAGTGGTAGTTGTTATATGATTTAGCTAACTACATCTTACAAATATACATAATATATATCCAGCACGATCACAAACCATTAAATTATTGCTATACTTACCCACATTTTCGTCTTCAATGTACTCATGACATTCCAACGCATTTTCTGGTATTTTCGGTTTTCTACATCTGAATGGATCAATACATGATTAGTCTCAAAGAAATGGTTATATTTTAGGAAGATTCAAACGTATGGACACTGTAAAAGTGAATATTTTGACAAGCTTTAATTAATTTGTATACTATCTTTTTGTGATGATTATCTGGTGGTGGATCTCTTCTGATGTGACTTAAGAATTTACAAGTCATGAATAGCAAATATACAGGTTATGACTAAAGTTTTCAGGTATGTTTAATAATATAACTTGAACACAATCACCGAGAAATTACCAGCGTGATATCACCCTCCCACCTCCACCCATTTAAGTGGTAATTATACAGCCGATTAAAGGGCACCTCTCAAACAACATATTCAGGTTTCACAAATGCTTGTGCATATAAGACAACGAGAAGACAATCACTATGTATAAATCATTTCTCGCAAATAGCACTCATCGATTGTATCTACTTGGTGGACAGGCATCGTGGTAAAATACGTGAATTAGTTGTCTGGAGTTATACGTAAACTGAACTATGTTCTACCCAGAACTATTTACCCAACAGCTGCAATGAAGTATTTTCCGTCTCGAATCTCGCACCGATATCTATGGCACGTATAATGATCTGACCACTCTTGCCACGGTTGGTAGCCCTTTCTTGAGTATTTGTCCACACACGCTTGATCTGTAAAGTTAGGGCATTACTTTTTTAATCACAGTTTCATGCATGGGTTTATGAGTAAAATGCAAAAATTATCTGATTATTCTTCTCTGTCTTTTGCGAGATTTTGATCCGCTATTATTATATCCGAAAACACAGAAACTAAGACATATAGCTTAATAGATATAAGAGACTGATTAGTTCCAGTAAAAAGCAAATTAGGAATTTCTCAATTTTAATTTAAAATAGAATTCTTAATTGATAAACTTTACCAAACACGTTTTTTGGACATTAGGCAAAATATGCCTTTTCTTTTCTTCAAATGTAAAATTAATGGTGGTGAAAAGAAAGTAATCGATGTGCATCTCAACGTTCATTAGTGAAGTAAAAATGTTGTCTTGAAAATACACATGGAATAATTATATTTTCGTTTTAGTAGTTCTCTGACCAAATCGGAGAAGATTGGAAGAAGTTACAAAATACTGTATAACATGTCCTTAGTATGGTGAATATGATGAGTATGAATAAAGCGGTAGTATTATATAGGATAATAGCAAACGGAATAATAAAAGCCTAAGTAAAGTTCTCTCACATCCAAGTTATTGTTATTTGTTTTCATTTCAAGGCAAACAGAGCGAACCATACATTTATCGAGCCCAAGAGTTGTGTTGTTTCTTGCGAACGGTTTCTCTAGAGAACAATAAAAGTAATATTGCACACCGCTCTCAATAATCAGTGAAATTAATAGATTTTGGAGAAAGTTTAATATCTTCTGTAATACTGTAGTAAAACGTCAGACTTCAATTAAATATATATTTAAAGCCATACATTAAGTTACTTTACAGCCTATAAAAACTGAGCTAACAAACACCACAAATAATAGGTATAAAAAATACTTACAGCTCACGTCCTCAGCAAAAAGCGCGGGAAATAAAAGATATATTAAAAAAATAAACGCTCCCAGCTGCATTCTCACTGTATTCACTTCACCTGTAATATAACACTATTTTCTTCAACCTCTGCACTCAAACTCTAATTAGGAACTAAGTAAAAATTAAGCAACACTGCCTAGAAATACACTTCTCGTGGTAAAATATTTATAAAACAATCACCAAGACGACACCGTCTAGAAAGGTGAAAAAAGTAAAATATTATGTCAATCCTTGTGAGTTTCCGCGAAAAATTTCAACAAACATAATAACGTATGGATTCACATTAATGTTTTGCATAATAATCTTTGGCATACAGTTGTCAAAACACAGCCGTTGGATTAGTAGTTATTAAAACTAAACCTAACTTCCGTAAAGTTTGGTGCTACTGTTTATGTGGTGCTCCACGTCCGTATTTTTATAGAAAATTACACAAGTAAAAAAATTCAATACCTTTGTATTAGTTTCTATTCAAAGTGTATGTTATATTTAATAATAATAGTATCAACTATCCTCTATAATCTTTTGTTGCGCATACATTGTTTAAAAATCGATGATTTAATACGATTAACACGTGATGCGCGAACCGGTAACACAAAAATTCAAAGCGCGCAACAAAATTGTTTATAACAAGTGTTTATTTGAACAACTCACCCATTTTAAGACGTGTGAAAGCTAATTTTCTAACACGGAACAATAGTATCAGCAAGTTTGTCGATAAATGACGGAAAAACAGTTTGCTACCGAGTTCGTGATGTGTTTTCAGTTTCATAAGGTACATTCTAGGAACTTGACCATTGTCTTTCCCATTCATTGTTTTGTGATTAATCAAGTTCAAAAGTAAGTATTTTTTCTTTTTTTTTTAATTACGTTGTTGTAAGAAAATGGTGCTGTTATTTTTATCTATTTTATGTCATAATAATTGAGTATTGTATTGAATATGTAATATGGCCTACACGCTATCTTTTAGGAACCTTAATTCTCAAACTTCTGGGTTCAGTCTGATTTCAGGACCTCGCTTATAATGTGTTGTAAAACTTGTAAAATAAGTAGTCTAAGTTATCGAAATTCCTATTTAGATAGTTACAGACCCAGGCTCTCGATGAGCAGTTAAACAGCTCATTTAACATGCTATTGTGAAACGTTTATTACGAAGAGATGAAATTCGCTGCAAAAAGAGTAAAAATAATTCTAATAGACCTCTTGTTGGTATTTTAAAAGCATTATACAATACGCTAGTACGTAGAATAGCCTTCATGTTTAAGTCATTCATCTCGTAGTATTACCATAAAAATGTTTTTGTACGCAATTATGTTGACAAGTTGTTTAATTGCCTGATTAAGTTGTCGTATAGCTTTCATGAAAAATTCGATCAGTAAACTGTAATTAAGTGTGTATTCCACATAAGACCTGTATTTGAAGGATAGGTAGGCAGGGGTATATTATTTGAAACGCACATTTCGCTAAATATGAGTCTTAATTATAATAGGATGTGAGATTATTAGGAAGTCCTTAAAATAAATAAGAAAATAAAATAAAATAGCAGATAAAAAATGAATAACATTATATACCTTGCAATGTAAGTTGCACTAAAATAAAAGCTTAAACTATCGTATTTTGAATGACGAAGCCGTTTTTCAAATTTTATTTTGCATACGGAACTCTAAACCAATTATTTATCTAAACTTGAACGCGTCGGTAATATAAACAACGAATACTATGCTAGCGTAGAATGAAACGTCAGTTGTCAAAAGCTATGCGATACTCGATGTCACCCGTGCGATATAAAATTATTATTTTTAATATTCGGAAACATTTTTAACAATAAAATAATACATCTTTTCACAGTCGTAGAAGTTACAAATGAGGTGAGTGTACAATTTTATATGTGTTAGTTTGTTAAATGTGATATTATTTTAATTTTAAATGTGAAGTGACTATGACGATATTTTGGTCCAATTATTTATAAATTCGTATGCATTTTTCACATTATGTTATTCTTTACATAATAACAAACGTGTATCAATTTGTAGGTCGAGTGAGGTGACACTCAAACAGGTTTTTTACATTTATTTCGAAGTTGAAAATGTACCCACAATTTTATTTTAGTTAATTATCACCCTTGCGCAATTAAACGATTATCATGAGGAAAATTATTTGTGAAATTATTGAAACTGCTTTTTTAAGCTTTAGTTTAATAACTGAAGTTCTGGCAATGTAATTTAAAATACAATATAGTATATAACCATAGTCATGGATAGAAAAATTGATATTAGGAACAATTGTTAGAAAAGCCACAATAATATTTGCTACAATACTAACAGTGTTTAGTTTTTATAACTGCATACAGATATCAGATGTTGAGAAACCCATAGATAATTCTGTATGTGGCATTGATTTCTATGACTCATAATAACTTTAATACATTAAATACTATTATTTATCTTTGCAGTGAACCCTACTTAGTTTTTACAATTAGTTTCTAATTCATGCCTCTAGAATACTTTATTGAGAGTATATTAGAGAAAAACCAAATAAAATATGTATTTAAATGATACTTACAAAGAATATTGTAATTAATATAATTAAATTTTTTATTAAAAGAAGATAATCTTGTAAATTTAGTTGCTTTATGTTCAGTCAATAGGTCTATAAAACTTAAAAGCCAACACACACACACATTATCGTTGTTGACATGGCAATTAAAACATTAAACTTAAAACAAATTAATAATAAAATTAAATTTAAATCAAGTTAAAAATCTTATTCAGTGTCCCACTGCTAGGCAAAGGCCCGTTATTCCCCCACAAAACCCTGTCCAATGCCATTTCAAGCCATATCTTTCCCACTAGTGTCAAAATATAATTCTATATTTGTCTTCATTATAATTAATTTATTATAATTAACTTTCTAGTTTTAAATATAAATTGTGACTTGGTTATGCTTTCTAGACACATTAAATTCTTATTTAAATATCTATGTCATGTAAGAAATAAGTGTGTGTGTGTGTGTGTCTGCACACATACTTATGCACTATAGTATCTTCGGTGCCGACTCCTACTTGGCTAGTCTCAGCTGAGACAGGCCGCTGTGACCGAAATTCGGTCAGGAGAACATTATTATTATTATGGATGGTAAAATTGTGGCCAAGTGGCTATAGAAAGTTAATATTGGGAGCAAAAACATGGGTATACAATCCCATTGTTTTAAACACTTTCACACTGTATATGGGAGCCATTCTATGGTTTATTGTTATAGAAATAATAACTTCAAGTCTAAATACCTTTCAATTTCATATAACGCATATAATTTACTAGCTTTTGCCCGCGGATTCGCCCGCATTAAGTAGCCTATGTCGTTTCTCGAGTCTTAAACTTTCTAAATGCAAAATTTCATCAAAATCCGTCCAGCGGTTTAGTCGTGAAGGCGTAACAGTCAGACAGAGTTACTTTCACATTTATAATATTAGTATGGATAATTATTTATAAAAAATTGTACGCCGGAAACGGCAGAATATTATGGATACAAATATACGTAGGTACTTTACTATACTGTATTCTGACAAATACATCTTATCTTAAAAATATCGCATCTGTATTCCCCGAAGGGGTAGGCAGAGGTGGTTAATACCTACATTTCGCCTATTGCCATCAATCGGCACAAATCCAGACTCCGTGTTGCTGCTGAGAATTACCTAATGGGAAAACCCAGTAACACTATGCCCTTGATGTGACTTCTTGCTCTTCAGCCGCGCGTAACGACCACTAGTCCAATGAGGCTAAAATTATATAAATATAGTTTTAATACAGGCAAATAAATGTTGTGCCTGTACCAGTCTTCTCTGTATGTTTTACGCCGCGTCGTTTCTATACATTTTTTCATGAAAGTAAATAAAAGGGACAAGGGCCTTACGTGTTTTCTGTGTGGCCATTGCCTTATTATCATTATCATCAGCCGAAAGACGTCCACTGTTCAACAAAGGCCTCCCCCTTAGGTCCGATGGAGGGAAGGTTTCCATAATCCCCCACGCTCGGTAAGCTTGGGGCTCGCAGTATTGGTGGTAAAGTTACAGAAGATGCTGCTGCCCATATTCTGGATTTTCCCTTAGTCACCTCTTACGACACGTTCAGGAAAAGGGGTGGTCAGTTCTAGGCCAGATACCACTCGGCAGCATCGCTTGATGTACGCGCAATATACTTAATAAACGATCCCAAGTCCCAAGATTCTCTTCACGCATTAATACGTACTAACCTATTGTTGCAGTAACTTCAAATCTCTTCGACTAAATGACGACGAATTAACATCGCCATCCTCCGAAGAAAAGATGGACACAGGCTCCGAGTCCTTCCGGTCACAGGACACCCCAAACTCGGTCTTATCTTCAGACTTCGAGGGTGACCATCCGGAGCCAGTGCTAAGGCTGCAGAATCCTGAAATACTCCGGCTGTCAGAGCCAGAAAAGTTGAACGACAGCCTAATAGCCAAAATGTCGAATCTCAATCTCAACTGTCCAAAAACGGATTTGAGACCCAAAAATCTAGGGATCAGTCCACCGAAATTCAGTTCAACACTTACCCTAACAACCAACCATCCGCTAATGAGCCCAGATGAGAACTATCCTGACTTAATACCGAAGAAGATCCATAAAATCGAGGAAGACAAAGATTTGAGCCTGTCCAGCATAGAAGACGAGAGGCAAGAGAACAATGGTTTCTATAGTCCACAACGAAACACCTCGAAGAACAACTTGTATTTTACCGAGAGCTTCGTGACGGCGGAAGGGTCTGACCTAGACCTCAAGGTCCCTCCGGACGTCGCGAGGATAGACAGGCTAGAGAGGAGGAAGATAGTGCCGAAACTGAGGGAGACGCCTCAGAAATTGGAAGGGATGCTGAGGTATATAGAGGAGAGTCAGCTAACCATGCAACAGAGTACGCCGAAATCGTTGCCTATTGATATTAGTGGGAATGAGGAGTTTCATTCGGTGAGTTCAATTTGTTTTACTTTTCGACCGAATTTTTGATTTTTGCTGCGTTAGGTCATGCTCTAAGCACTGGGGAGAGACGGAATGTCATTCTGACGCGTCCGCGTTCCTTTTCTTAAGATGACGTAATAATATTTTTTTAAAGCGATAAGTTGACGTCAGTTGCGCTAGTTGGCCGTCTTTTAACCACCATCTTATGTACGTTTTTTGATTTATATCATTGGTGGATATAAGGTTATTATTTGATCGTAGGTGGCAGAATGGTGCGAGTCACCGTCGCATCTCCGGTCGATGCCTAACTTCGAGTTACCGATAGAAATGTCCAGCAGTATTGGCCTGCATAATGTAAGTAATCAATATCTAGAATCATCATCAGCCGGAAGACGTCCACTGTTGAACAAAGGTCTCCGTCTTAGAGTGGGGGGGCATTGCCTACGCTTGGCAAGTTGCTTGGGGATCGCAGTAGGTATTGGTGGTGAAATTACAGAAGACGCTGTTGCCCATCTTCCGGATTTTCCCTTAGTCGCCTCTTACGACGGGGGGAAAGGGGGTGGTAAATTCTAGGCCGGATACCTCACGGCTAATATCTAGAATATCTAAGAAAAATAATCAACAACTTTGGTCTTATGGCATAGTGAACCTTATCCTGGCCGTTATAGGACCTAGACTCGCCCGACGTGATATCAGCATCAACGCAAGAGGACAGGTCGGCGTACCAAGCCCTGCTGGACCCCTACACTGGCAGCGTGGCGCTCCGCCACACGCCGGCGCCCCACAGGAGCCCTAACACACAGCGGAGGAAGATACACCTGGTAGGTATAGTTCCCATCACCTTAACATCGTCAGCCGGAATACGTCTACTGTTGAACAAAGGCGGGAGGCCTAGTGGTTGCTAAGTGCAACTGCTCAGCACGAGGTCCTGGGTTCGAATCCCGGGTAAAGTGTTATTGGGTTTTTCCATTAGGTAATTCTTAGTAGCAGCACGCAGTCTGGATTTGTGCCCGGTCGATGGCAATAGGCGCCCCCTATTACATTGGGACCTAAAACATAACTGGCGAAATGTGGGTGTACTAAATTTTAATGTGCACCTCTGCCTACCCCTTCGGGGAATATAGGCGTGATGTTATCATATGTGTATGTATAACGCACGTTACTAAACACTACGTTAACCGTATTAGAGAACGACATTATCCATTGTTTATGAAACCGGCGTGTGATAACGGTAACAGTGCGACGTATTATGCTACAGTAGGTTATACTACTAGCTCGTTTTTGTGGGTATCGGCAGCAATGCGTAGGTTCTACATACAGCTAACAATATAACATCACGCCTGTAGTCCTCGATGGGGTAGGTAGAAAAATATTTAACCAACATACACATATTTTACTATAATAACTTTCGTGAGTGTTATCCATATTATTTACTGTATATTCCGGTTATACTCGCGGGTGTATTCGGGAATGTCCGACTAGTTTCGAACTCGACCGGAGCTCTTATTCATGAGCTGGTTACGCGGCGGAGTCACGAGCCGAATTCGAGTTCGGCTATATGAATAAACATACACATATATATTAATTCCCGCCTGTTTCCCTGAGGGGTAGGCAGAGAGGCAGAGACCACGGATTTCCATTAGCTACGATCCTAGCATACTCCTGTTTAACCAACATTATCCGAAAAATGCAGGAAGATGGTAATGATACAACTTCCTGTTTGTAGCCGCCCGAAGAAGACCGGTGTAGCTTGGACAGCGTGAGCGTCTGTTCCATGGAGTCAGAGGAGGAGCCTCCGGAGCTCCAAGAGTTGCAGCAGGAGCCGGTCAACCAGCACCTGGTGATCAGTGATGATGAGGGCAGCAAGATGTAAGTAGAATGGAATAGAAACATACCTTGATTTTTGGTCTTCTTATCGTATGGGTGTCAGAGAGTAAACCGCCTGTAGGCCTCTGACATGGCGACACACACCGTTGAACAATCTCTCAGGTGTGCCGGTTTCCTTGCGATGATTTTTTCACTGTTTTTAGCAACTGATAACTAATATAAAGTACGCACATGAGTTCGAAAAGACATTGACTTGGTAGTGCTAAGGTCAATATATATACCACTCGGCCACCAGTGCTGTCTTTGGCAAAAAAAAGGCATTGGTATGAACAATTTGTTGCGGATTATTTACTATAATGGCGTTTATTATACATAAAGTCACGCCTGTTTGCCAGAGGGGTAGGCAGAGACCACTGATTTCCATTTCTACGATCCTGGCATACTTCTTTCGCCTCATTCATTCGGGTTTATTATAGTGTACGACCTGATTGGCGCAGTGGCTAAGCGATTGGACTGCTGCGCTAAGGGTTGCAGGTTCGATTCCCGCACAAATTTTGTGCGAACCACAGTTGTTTATCCCGAGTCTGGGTGTTAGTGTATGTGATATTTCATGTTTGTGAAACGCACCCACGACAGAAGAAATTCCTAGTGTGGGGGGACATCTTTTTTTAAATTATTCTATTTTCTTGTCTGTCAGCTCAAAGTCTACCAACACGCTGTCGGAGTGCAGCGACCCTATCCCGGAGTACTCCGCAGCCGAGGAGTTGAGCAACGAGCGGGCCTGGATCAGTGTGCCGCGCGCCGGGGGACACGCCACCTGTGATATGAAGGTAGGGCTGCAGCCGAGGGTCAGGGTGATATGATTTCTGGTACCATTTTAACATGTTGCTAAGCTAAACATGAATCGAAATTAATAAAGGACATTTGGAAAATGATGGACACGAGCTCAGTGGCGTGCCATAGGAGAGGCCTATGTCCAGCAGTGGACTGAAATAGGATGATGATGATGATCACGAGTGGGACTTGAACCTGCGACCTTCGCCTATCTGTGGCGCAGTTAGAGACACAATAGCTTAGTCCGCACAGCTCTGTCATGGATTGGCGAAAGTCGAAGATTCGAGGCCCGCTCGTGTCAATCATTTTTCAAATTTCTTTTATGCATTTTTGATTTGTATACCTAGTCAAATAGGTGCTAGGGAACATAAAATAAATATATATTTGTTTTCAGACAGCAAAAGTCCATAGGCTAGGCAAGGCTATTGGGCAGCCTTAAACTAGCAATAGGCTCGCCCCCTATTGCAGAACGAGTGTACTATAGGTGTATAGTACACCATTCTGCCTCCCCCTCTACGTACACCATTGAGATACAGGCATACTTATATAAATTTATTATACCTACTAATATTATAAACGCGAAAGTTTGTAAGTATGGATGGATGTTTGTTACTCTTTCACGTAAAAACTACTGAATGGATTTTAATGAAACTTTACAATAATATAGCTTATACATTAGAATAACACAGCCTACTTGTTATCCCAAAAAAAAAGCGGGTAACACCGCGGGGCACGGCTAGTGAAGAAATAAATAATTTTAAAGTAATAGAAGTTCTATCTCCATCTTGCCATACAAAAGCCGGCCTTATCCCGTAGGTGATAGAGCCGTACAAGCGTGTGATCTCTCACGGCGGTTACGATGGAGGCGGCGCAGCGCTCATCGTGTTCAGCGCGTGTCACCTCCCCGACTGCGCCCGACCCGACTACACCTACTGCATGGACAACCTGTTTCTGTAAGTCAATGTTATGCCAAAAACCGGCTAAATGCGAGTCGGACACTCACACGATAGGTTCCGTACCATTATCAATAAAAAACGACAGAAAAATCACGTTTGTTGTATGGCAGCCCCCTTAAATATTTAATTTATTCTGTTTTTTAGTATTTGTTGTTATAGCGGCAATAGAAATACATAATCTGTGAATTGAAAATGTCAGCTGTCTATCTATCACGGTTCATGAGATACAGCCTGGTGACAGACTGACAGCGGAGTCTTAGTAGTAGGGTCTCGTTTTACCCTTAGGGACCGCACCCTAAAAAGTATGCTAACACGTAACATCACGCTAGTACTCCCCGAAGGGGTAGGCAGAGGTGCACATATAGTACACCCACATTTCGCCAGTTATGTTTTTAGGTCCCAATGTAATATGAACGCTAACAAAATGAGCAATAAAGGTGTTCCAACCCGCACAGCATATTGACGTAGTTACATTCAATAGTTAAACGTCCCTACTCCCCCCTAACTCGTCAGCTACGTGATCTGGAGCCTGGAGCGGCTGGTGACGGACGACTACGTGCTGGTGTACCTGCACGGCAGCGCGGGCCGCAGGAGGCTGCCCACCTTCCACTGGCTGCACGAGTGCTACAAGCTCATCGATCGGAGGTATGGTATATGGTATTAGGTATAATCGTGCCTACTAAAAACTACTATACTACTGAAGCTACTATCCTACTAAACTACCATGGTATTAAAACTACTATCTTACTGATATAACTATTCTACTAAAACGACTATCCTAGTTACATTACTATCATGCCGACACGACTGTTCTTCGAAAACTACTATCCTACTAAAACTACTATCTCACTAAACTTCTATCCAACTGAAACTATTATCCCACTTAACTGCTATGCTACTAAAACTACCATCCTATTACGATCCTGTTATCACTATTATCCCACTAAACTACTATCCTACTAAAACGACAATTCTTTTAGGATGACTCTCCTACTATAACCATAATCTTACTATAATTATTATTCTACTAACGCTACTATCCCACAATAGTACCTTGCCACTAAACTACTATCCTACTAAAACTACCATCCTACTAAAACTACTACCTCACAAAAGCACTATCCTACCTAAAGTATATCAATTGATGGTGGTGTTAAATAACTAATTACAAAGACATTAATTAATGTTATATCCATTGTTTCAGATTACGGAAAAGCTTGAAGCACTTATACCTGGTGCACCCTACGTTTTGGTTGAAATCATTTGTTATATTGACTAAGCCATTTGTGAGGTAACTACCAATTTTTTATAGCTTTTAACCGACTTCAAATAAATACATTCTGTTTTTGCAACAATTTTTGAGATTTTTTTATATTGTAACTAGCTTTCTGCTTGGTTTTTAGCCTTCCTCGATATATAGACTATCCAACATATTCTTTTTTCAATTTGAACCAGTAGTTCCTGAGATTATCGCGTTCAAACAAACAAACAAACTCTTCAGTTTTATAAATATATCTATTATCTATGTATATTTTTCTTTTCCAGTTCAAAATTCTTCCGCAAGCTATCGTACGTACGGAGCCTGGCAGAGCTTATGCAGAAAGTGCCGGTAGAACCAAATGCTATACCCGAAATAGTGAAACAATATGACGCGACCCGGCAATAGAAGAGACATGGTAAAGTGCGGTCAAGATAAAATATAGTCGTCTCTGTCACTCGCATTAACATTTATATTGCTATCTCACTAAGTCAAGAAAGAATTTAGTAGTGTCTCACTTATATCTGATGTTACAGTTATTACTTGTCTCTTTCACTCGCACTAGAAAGTCTATTGCCTTCTCACTTAAGGAAGACACTCCTAAAACACTCCTAAGGAATTTTGTAAGTAATTATTTGTCTCTTTTCCTTATACTAAGAAGTTAATGCTATCTCGCTCTAACAGTTCAACAAATGAAATCCAGTGATTACCTCTCCTTTGTTCGCGTAGAAGGATATTGCTATCCCTTTGAGTGAAGGAAGAATTAGCCTCATTACTTTTCTCTTTCACACATAGTGGTAAAACTATTTCTTCTCTTTTTACTTTTGGTAAGTATAAAGTCCTAGATGGTTTTTGTAACACATTTATCAACCCGAAAAGGGAACTTAAGCCTTTCGCCTCGCCAAACAGGCCCAATTTAAGTACGTTACCCATTAATAATAACAGCCTATAACTGTCCCACTGCAAAGGCCTCTTCTCGTATAGAGAAGGATTGAGCATTGATCACCACGCTAGCTCACTGCGGGCGATTTCAGATAATTAAATCCAGGATTCCTCCAAATATAATAATAAAAATACCAATTCATTGGTTCTTGGTCTTTGATCCATACATTTGGACCTTCTATTTATTTATACATTTAAAAACTAGAGTATTCTTATAAAAATCTATTTCTTTCCATATTTCATATAATATTTTCGTAGACTATGAGCTAGATGTACAAAATAATAATAATGTATATTAAATTATAATGGAAAAAGAAAGTATTTTATATATTTTTGTGAAAATTGATTTTTCGGGAATATTATTTACTAGAAACCAATTTAATATAAAACTTTTGACTGTTTCATTTAACTGTCTTAATAATTAAAAAAAAAAAAAAGTCCCCCCCTAGGAATTTCTCCTGTGTCGTGGGTGCGTTTGCGGTGCACAAACATGAAATATCACATACACGAACACCCAGACTCGGGACAAACATCTATGGTTCGCACAAAGTTTTTTGCCCCGTACAGGAATCGAACCCGCAACCCTTGGCGCAGCAGTCCAATAGCCTAGCAACTGCGCCAATCAGATCGTCAAATTTATCAAGTTAAATAATTATTAATAAATTAATTTTCGCTGTAAAATGGGTACAAGTACCTATATGTTATTGATGATCATTTTAATTATGAGGTAGGTTTTCGATTGACTGCCTCGTTGGTCTAGTGGTTGCTAAACGCGCCTGCTGAGCACGAGGTCCTGGGTTTGAATCCCGGATCGGGCTGTGTTTCTGGGTTTTAGAATTACTAGCTTCCGCCCGCGACTTCGTCCGCGTGGATGTCGAATGCTTTATGCCTGCCTTCCTCGATAAATGGACTATCCGACACAGAAATAATTTTTCAATTCGGACCAGTAGTTCCTGAGATTAGCGTGATCAAACAAACTCTTCAGCTGTATAATATTAGTATAAATTTCAATTTTAATGTACAAAGGAAACTGAAACAGTCCAAAAGTTAAATAGAACACGTTTGGAGCATTCCATATAATTGATAGCGACCATTCCGAATCTCTGAGTTATTTTTCACTGAAAGTTTTGCACTAGGAACATTATTTTGTACGTAATAAGGTCGTGTTTAGCTTGACGACAGAATGTAGACTGAACATAGGCGATAGGTTTTTTACTAAATATTTCCGGTATTTTGATTTAAAAAATTATTATTGTATTATAATTCGTTAAAAACACTAAATGAACGTATTTTTAAAATTCTTATCTCCGTGGTCTCTGCTTCCCCCTCTGGGATAAGCGTGTCTATATGTATGTATGAACTTCATCTATATTTTGTTATTGCAGTGAATGTCGGTCTAATTCTGATACTATACATACTGCTAATTTTTATTATTTATGATTGTAAGAACGGATTTTTCAGTCTCCAGGTATTTTTTTATCAGTACAGTAAATTTGACGTTCTGATATATTTTCCATACTTTGTCTGTCAAAATGTCAATTTAAATCCTCCGAATATGATTTGTTCCCATTGAAAATAGGCCCTTAGTAAAATAAATTAAAGCTGTTTGTTTTAACATCATTCAATAAAACCAATATTTAACCAAAAACACAAATTTTCATCGTCGACATGCACCGACTTGTCGCAAGCGTGAACACGGCCTTATTAACCACGCCACTGTGATATAATATCAGAGCAATACATACAAACACTATGATTATAATTATATATAAGTGAGTTCAGTATAAGATAGATTGGAATATATTGCACCAATTGTCTTATAAGGACAACGCCCTCTTTTGGGCCCAGTGTGTTACAGGCATAATAATAATAACAGCCAATAACTGTCCCACTGCAGGGCAAAGGCCTCTTCTCGTATAGAGAAGGATTGAGCATTGATCACCACGCTAGCTCACTGCGGGCGATTTCACATAATTAAATCCAGGTTTCCTCACGATGTTTTCCGTCACCGTTAGTCTAGTGTCATAGAATAGCTCCTTATCGTATGGTTATGAACAACCTGGTGTCAGAGTGTAAACCGCCTGTAGGCCTCTGACATGGTGACACACACCGTTGGACAATCTCTCAGGTGTGCCGGTTTCCTCACGATGGTTTCCTTCATCGTAAAAATGGGTGTTGTCCTTTTCAAAGTAATAAAAAACTGACTACCTCGTTGGTCTAGTGGTTTAAAGCGCGACTGCTGCAAGGTAGGTTTGATTCCCGGGTCGGGCAAAGTGTTACTGGGATATTTCCTGACAGAAAATTCCCAGTAACACTCTCCTCTATAGTCTGTAATGGGAATTTATTATAAATAATAATTATACGATTTTCCATTGGTCTGTATTGATGTGCCACTTCCGGAATATTATTAACTACTATTATTTTCTCGAATATAAAATAGCATATTATGCATAAATAATAGAGTTCACACCACACAAAATATCACATACACAAACACCCAGACTCGGGACAAACGTCTGCGTATCATACAACATTTTGTGCGCAGGAATTCAACTTGCAACCCTAAGCGCAGCAGTCCAATCGCTTAGCCACTGCGCTAATCAGGTCGTCAATATTGTAACTTTAATGTATAAATAAGTAATAAGTTATATATGCCATAGCTTTTTTAGCATTGATGTAAAAAATGTAATTACAAAAAAATATCGATAGATTTATTATTATATCGATTTAAATATATAACACTGCCTTACGATCCGAAAAGTACACTCTTGGACTCAATTCCCAGGCCTGGAATGTGTAACTGGGAATTTTCCGCCAGAAAATTTCCCAGCAGTAGTCTGTGATGGGAATTTAATTCAAATATTATGCGATATCACTTCTAGATGTTTCATTTTTCTTTTGTCCAGAAAAAAGCCTATACTTATAAAAATATTATAGTATCTTTTTCACAACGTCCTGGGTTCAAACTGTTGTTGTTGTCACTGGGTTTTTCCATTAGGTAATTCTCAGTGGCAGCACGGAGTCTGGATTTGTGCCCGGTTGATGGCAATAAACTCGCCTCTTATTACATAGGGATTTAAAACATAACTGGCGAAATGTGGGTGTACTATATGTGCACCTCTGCCTACCTCTTCGGGGAATAGAGGCGTGATGTTATGTATGTATAAAATCTTCGATATTCCCATACATCTATCGATATAATAATTTGCACTGAATTTTTACTATTATTTTTCGAATTATCAATATCCTAATTAGCCGGGCAATATCGACAATGCTTGGCTAAAGTAAGATTGCCATGTTTTTGTACATAATGTATAAATAATTGTAAGGATTTAACAACGAAATAGCGAAGCACAATTTAAGCACTAAAGGTACCGCTAGTGTCGAATTGCCACTACAGTGTTCGACTCATTTTTAGTGTTTTTATACTTTCCTGTGTTACCAAAGTAATAATGTATCTAGCTCAAATTACGTGCACCATATTTGTTTATATTTCCAATAGAGGCTGTTAGCTACATGGCTACCAATCAGATACGTCAATGTGAGGTTAAGCCGCGCTCGCCACAGTCGGTCTTGTGATGGGTGGCCGTTTTCACATGTCGAGACCCCTCCGTGCTTGGGAAGGCTGTTGGTCCTGCGCCTGATCTCTCTCCGGTCGTGTCTACCGTCCCATCGGTCTATGAGAGTAGGGAATAGGGAGTGCACCTGTGTTTGCGCGCATACTTGTGCACTATGATATCTCGTGCGGTAGTTGGCTAGTCGCAGTTGAGGTAGGCCGCCGTGACCGAAACTCAGTGTGGAGAACAATAGAAAATTACATTTCCAAACACAAACATATTTCTGATAGAAAAATACACTTTGTGGTCTTATAAAAGCCTAATATTTTACAAAAAATAAGATTTTTCATTAAAAATGAACCATTTTTACTCCAGAGCTTGGGTAGACCATTCCAGTATATAAGTCTAGCTATTTCATAATTCTCGGAGACACCCATCTAAATACAAGCCTCACAAATACTTCTTAACCTTGCCACTGTATTATCCATAATTCTTGGAAACTCAATGTGCGAAAATTGGTCACCTATCTAAATAAAGACCTCACAAAGTATTACTTAACCTCAGCTACAAGCTCTATATTATCACTTTGGTAACCTAGGATAGTTATGTGGTATCACCTAGATACTAGGCGTAGAATATTCAGAACCTATTGCCTAGCGACCACAGCACAGTGCTGGAGCTGTTCCTAGCTTTTATAAATATTTGAGTAATGTAATGTCCCATCTTCTTATCGTATAGTTGATGAACAACCTGGTGTCAGAGTTAAAACCGCCTGTAGGCCTCTGATATGGCGACAAACATGAAAAATCTCAGGTGTGCCGGTTTGACGATGTTTTCCTTCACCGTTTTTAGCAACTGATAACTAATTTATAATACGCACATGAATTCGAGAAGGCATGTGTGTGTGCTAGAGTTTGAACTTGCGACCTTTGACTTGGCAGTCCGACGGTCATATCACTCTGCTATTACTGCTAAATAACTATCAGTAACCACCGGATGTCTTTCCAACATAATTTTACTATCATCAAAATAAACCACTGTTCCCCTATACCTACTCAATATCTGTTGACATTGCTTGAATATTTATATAAAGTGACAATCTCTTTAAGCCAGTATATTTTATTGTAGATATATTAAGTCAAGATATCACTGTTAAATAGTTTAGCTATGACATACTTAAAAATATCCTGGATATTGGTTCTAAAAGATAAAGAAAACAATTTTGGTAATTTTATAATGTTTAAAATACAGTCTAGAGATAGTTTGTTGTGTTTATATCTAGATTTTATTATTTTCAGTGTGTTGCCTATGCTAGGCTCAATTTAAATTATATATTGAAGTAGATTTCGAAAGATATGGACACGACCGGACTCGAATTCGTTCCTACATAGAAATGTGGTGCGTGTCCATCATTTTTCAAATTTCCTTTATTAATTTGAATCATATTTTTGTTATACAAATGGATATTATTGAAATTAGGAATAATGAAACTATTCTGTTGCTATATTTTATACATTTTAATATTACTAGGATTGGTTTTCATTCTCATTGCACACGACAATATAAATATACTTAATAGTATGGCTTAGAAAGCTATGCCAACATGGCAGTATATGTTTTATTTATGTCCGCATACTAGTTAAACTATTTATTAGTGATATCTTTTTATTATTAAATACTCGAATCTATATGACCCCTAAATTAATTACCAATGGGGGTCAATGGTCAAAACGGCTCAATGTAATAATTGATATGTTTCGATCATTGGGGTTTATCTAGACCCCACTTTTATGATCATTGGGGGTCGTGTTGATCGTTGGGGGTCAAAATGATGATTTCCTTATGTTGATGATTGGGGGTCATATAGTTTCAAAACGCCAGTATTTAGCTTTATTTTCGTATAATTAATATTTTATATGCTTTTCTCACTATAAAAGAATATAAGCAGTTTTATGCGAATATTTCTGTGTGTGTTATAATCTCGTGAATAGCTTTACATAGGTTAGATTATGTACCTGTGAAATTAGTAAAATTTTTAAAAGAATTGCACAAAAATATGTATGTATTTGTTAAATGAACGTTGTACCTTTAAAATTATTTAAGTGGGGGATATATTTGTGTTGACTCATCTTTTTTAACCTAAAAACTTATAACTCGAGTAATATTGTTTTATTGGATGAAGGAAATAATCAGTTTGTGTACCAGTAATCGGTTTCAACACATTTCCTTAAATTCTAAAACTTTCACTTTCGTATACAAATTAAATTTTACAGAGAATTTAAAGAAATTTTGTTACTGGACTCCAGTTTTAAAGATTTCTACTATTGTTTTTGAAAATAACTTAAATAGAAGTTTATATATATATACTATTTAAGCTATTTTCAAGTCATCCCTTCTCCGTCTAATCCAAGACCCCTCATGAATTAGAAAGAGAAAGGATGACATGAAACCTTATCTAGTTGTAGGCTTACTCTTCAATTTAAGACGTCGTTTCTGAGTAGCTCAAGAAATTATTATGATAATTTTGTACCTACGTAAAATTGAATTCACGAGTGTTAGTTTTTAAGGTTAAAAAGATGAGAAAATCCCACAATTTATTCGTCATTAGATATTGAATTCTATAATTATTTTTGTATATCGCCACTTCACTGTAGGTACCTTTGAAATTTATATTTTTTGAATACAATGTTAGTTTTAAGTGAAATATAGATATTTTTTTCATGTATAATTTCTGCTTACCTATTTATTGACAACAAGCTGTTACCCGCAACTTTTATCGCGTGTCTTCTGAAAAAAAATACTCTATGACCTTCCTTTGGACCCTAGCTTACTCCATACCGAATTCCATCGAAATTGATTCAGCAGTTTTGCCTTGAAAACGGAACATACAAACACTTTTGCAAATATGATATTTTTTTCGTATCGGCATGATTGTCTCTAAAAAGGATGATAGCAGGGTTGACAGTTCACGACAACGGTCTATAACTAGGTAAGCAGAGAGTAAATAAGATTATTTTAAGTGCATCTTTGCTATTCCTAGCTTTATTACCGTTTAAAGTTTGAGATCTTTTTCCTAAAACTTTAAAAACAAATTCCTACTTTTGTACTGAATCTCATATTATTTTTGTTTAATAATGTACAGACAGCATAACAAATAAATAATTTACACAATTAACCTCAAGACAACTAAATTAATTCGATTTAATTATACCTGTCACTGTCGCTGTCAAAGAATGCACGGCGGTACAAGGCCGAGGCCATTTTTTAAGAGAAAGACGGATCGTTACGATCAATCGGAAGGCATACACTGACGACCGATCGTACGATATTCAAGATTGCATATGTTTTTGTTGTATTTATATCGTTCGATGACGATGATCATATTGATCATACACTAGCGATCTGTCGTCTCGAATGGTAACGACGAATCGTAACGTATAAGAGACGTTTATTCGTCAGAGGTAAAAGTTGATAGTTGAGTGGATTGTTATTTTTTACGCTAACTGTACGCAAACATTCCTTATTGCTAGCATTTTTTAACACTCCAGATATTTTTCTATTGTATTTTTAAGGCTAATTTTTCAATAACCAAATACTTTTTTTTCAGTAGAATAAATTTGACATATTTTCTATACATTAACTGTCGAAATGACAATTTTATCCTACGAATATAACTTTATCTGGTTATGGGAAAATCAGCCTTTAGCCTCTTTGGTTTTGAGACTAGATGTACTTAATTATAAGTTGTATAATTTTGTATTAAGTTATAAGAAACCTTGTATTTTTTGAGAAAAATCTTTCGCCTGCTCTTTTGTGCACCTATAAACTGAGATTTGCTGTCCGTATACTGACAATATATTGTTCTGCAATAATTATACAGGTTTGACGTTTTGTTAGGCTGCGCTTAAATATGGCTCGAGTTGACTAAAGGGTAATCAGATATCATATAAGACAAATGGCAAAGTATTAAAAAATGAAGCGTTAATTTATAAAGATTTATCAGCTCTGGTATAAGAGAGAGAGTACTGAAGAAATGATCTGAAAAAGCAAAACCTCTTCTTCTGCCGGTACAACCGACTTCAACCTCTATTGCATTAGTAATATGACCTACAGCTGCAGTGACAGTATATGCATTTCAGTTTTTCCTTTCAACGCATATTATTCCTTATTTCTACGTAATAAGGTTCACAATCGGTTTGTTCGAGTCATATTTGATAGCAGTCTGTTATCCCTGCAAGTGCCATTAGTTTTATGAAGCACAATAATGTTTGTTGTATAGTTACATATATAGTGTCAATGTGTGTAGGTATAGCGGTGTGAGTGATGTGGAAGTAAAAGATATATACACTAAACTGGTGTTTTATTTCTAATAGGGTTGTCCCGCGGTTTAACTTGCGCTAAAAACATAGCGCCATCTAGTGGCTGAAAGCAATATCGCGTATTTCACCGCTAGAGGCGCTCGTGTAGCGGAAATTCTCCGAAATGACAGTTTGTGAGTGGGTTCATTTAGTTGTAAATTATTTTACATAATAATATTACCGATTACTTTTTAGAGGTTTTACATTCTTATAAAGTGAGCAGCATGTTCCAATTGTTATATACTGGAATAAGATGGATATCATTATTTTTATTTATACTAGGTTTTTAATGGTTACCTTGGTTTCTGGGAATTCAGCACTAACTCTATTTTGGATATAATTTGTGTGAAGATTTCTTTGATTCCATTCATGGAGCACCGAGCAATTCAGAATCGAACCCCAGCATCTTGCACGTGGACAGCTCAGTAGAGGCGGAGAAACAGTGAAGGTAGGTGCAACCTTTCTCAACAAGGTCTCATTTACCAATTTTTGTAAAGTAGAATAGAAATGAGTAGAACGAATTCCCATCAATTATTCTAATATTCATAACATTCAAAAGCTGACGCTGACATAGCTAGGAATCCGTTGTCACAGGCGTCTTGAGATAATGCGGTTTAACTGATTGCCATCTTTAGTAGCGACATCTACTGGTAGTTGAGTATAACACGATATTGGGTATTTGTTTGACAGTAGACCGATTCCATCGCTGCCTCACAAGATGGCGGTAATATCAACATTTTAAGTTTATTTGGGATTTGAGCACTGATTTCATATGGCCTGTTTGATTATAATTACTTGTAGTTTTAATTGATTTTAAATATTGCCTCTAAGAATATCTCCTGTAACGTGGGCTTCTTTATCAGACATGAAATCAGTATCATATTATACAAACACCTTTCACTCAGAAAGAGATCCGTGATAAACAGCTAAAAAAGAGGGGTAAAGGGGGGTTTAAAGTAAACACAATTTTTATAACAATCTCTATAATTATGGCACTTTAATATTTGACAAGAAATAATATATATACCATAGGTTTAAAGCTATAGAACAAAATATTCAAGTTTCAAGTTCGCTTATGATTTATTATCAGCCATAAGCATTAGAGAAATATCTTCCATTTACAAAATGGTTACAATTTTGACGTCATTTTGAAGCGGTTTAAATCGTTGAACTCCATTTTTGAAATACACCAACCACAGGATATCAAATCAGGAGTTTGAGCCTCATAATTCCATTTACAAATTGAATTTAAAGTATACAATTCACAATACAAATCGAAGATATTTAAACCGTAAGTATAGGTATATTGTTTTACAAACATTAACAGATTTACATGAAAAATGTTTTACGTGTAAATCTGTACATGTTACAAGTAAGTACACCAGTATGAAATGTGAAAAAGTCTGTCAAACGGGCCACAGATTGTCCCTCGAACTGTGAAATTAACGACATTTTTTGAATTTGAAATCTTTTTAGATAAACTTGTGATCTCGTATTATATTAACGTAAATACTTTTAAAAAGTACACATTGTTTGAAAACCTTTTCAGATAGATTGTCAAATGCCATGACTTATTTCTGTCGGTTGCTGGTTTAGTATCAGCGAGAGACGACAGGTTTCTTAATAAGTCATCAATGAACACCAAAATTCCAATAAAGTGTACTGTACTCGTCAGAGAAGACCGTGCTAGACCCAATTAGCACTAATCTTATACTAATGATAACTTTTTTTTATCAGCGATTTATTGTGTGATAATACTTCAAACAATAAAAGGATATATTTTGCTTTTCAATCATTTTGTTATGAACTTATAATCCTAGTGCACCATGAACTCTTAACGCAGGATGTTGTCCGTTGTGGAAGGGAGACGCAACTACGTGCAGTGTAGTCGTTTCGCTTTCAATACGAAAGATGTCCTGCTTTAAGTTATTTGAGCAAGGCGTTTCTGTAAACAGTTATTTCTTGTCGCTAACTTCACAGTTCATATATTTCACAGCAGATTGTCAACATTGGCCGTCCTAAAGCAATCAGCTTGTTAGTGTATTAATTAAAAATTAAAGTGCAATAAATTCTTCAATGGTCTGGGTAAAACGATGTCCATGGAATTTAGCTTGCGCGAGTCAGGTTAACTAGCGACATCTATTACTGGGGACCGCAAACAAACAGTGACTGTCTTCCTCCATAGATGGCGTAAGGGATGACACTAGCTTTGATGAAAGGTCATTAGCATTAATCTCACTTAAATTAGCTTTTAATTAATAAAATGTTCACTTACTTTCGATAAATTATTGTCAACAAAGTAAATGTTCCAGTAACATCATCCTACCCACATTTTAACACATGCCTTTAAATCTATGCGTCACCTTCGGCACGACCCAAGCGTCTTCAACTCGGATATGTAAGGGGTCTAATTGACATTATCATTTGATGGCTAAACCAGAACAAAGTTGCGTGATATGCATAAAATTTAGAAAAATTGTGAAGAAATGAGAATATTATACTATACGTGGCGGATTATATTTTAAAATTGCGTTTTTCTGTATATTTTGAACCCAGTTTTTTTATGACTTCTATTCTAGAATATATATTTTTGAAATTTGCTCAGTCAGAGATGTAATTCTCATATAATCATAGAGCCGTTACTTTGTTTTTTGTTCTCTCTCTTCTATTGAACTTGATGGCTTTCTAGATTTCTTGGTATATTCAAACTTCTGTTGAAGAAGACATTTGAAAAATACAGAGTATTTTGACGTTGTTGTCAATTTATTTCTGACATGAATTAAAAAGTATAACCCGCCACTACAATGCATTCTTAACATTCTAGGTATAAATTAAAGCGATCAATGTTAAACTTTAAAGGTTAATATTAACAAGTTCATTTTTTTATCAAAAAAATCTAAGTAATTCATAATTTTTTGAGCTAGCTGTTATTTTGTTCTCGATTCGACAAACATTGAGCTAAAAGATATGCATGAGTTTGTTCTACAGTTTATGTCTAGGTACTCATGTTATAGATAATATTGGCTTCTAGCAATAAATTGTGAGAGTTTTTGTATTTAATTTTTTTTAAGTTATTTAATCTGATGCTAATGGCAAGTTGTCGTTCATTGTGGCGTATTAAGGGAATAATTCTTATCTTTCTTCTGAATTTGAGACTATAACTTAAATTGATGTTTATTTATTGTTCACATTAAGTTTCACTTGTTAAGTTAGATACTTCTATTGTTCACTGTACTTAAGATATTTGCAATTCATGTTTAAGTTCGTTCTCTTAAAAATAGCCGTGGTACACGAAATATACACAGTAACGTCAAGCCACGTCAAACAGTATGAGTACCTATATTTCTTGTCGTTTAACAGCCAACTCAAAAAATGAACAATATATATCATTAATTACAGCATTCCAGTGATGTGTTTGAAGCCTGTCTACGAGTGCTCATGCTGCCTCCTTTATAACTAGTATCGCCTTTCATAAAAATCAACATGCAATGGATTGCAGATTCATGATAATGTCGTAACCTGTCTCTTAAGACACTAGCATCAAGCAAACATTGTTCAGGATTCCTTTTCTTTTAAAACTTTACTTTTCGCGCTTTTTTTATACAATTTGACGTTAAGTGTTAATGTCATTTTGACAGCTGTCATTATAAATTACTTTTTTTTAGTGGTTATAGACAATTGTAAATAATTTCTTGGTTTATTTTGTTGTAATATATAATATAATATTGGACATTTGTATATTTAGCTATATCTGACTTCAAATTGTATAAATAAGTTATAATTATTGCGACAGAGTATACAACTTCATATTAAAATCATTGCATATCTACAATGATATAATAATTTACATTTCTATATAACCCAAACAATATTCACTTGCGAATTTTATACACCTATGCAAGAAATATAAAAAGGAATTACTTTAATTTTAATTTACTAAATAATTAATAACAATTTTAGGAAGTACATATCATGACGGTCGTTTTTATTATATTTGTTGTTTTTTTAAATTACTTTACATATTTATAATACCTAATATATGCTTTGCACTCCACTTTAAATACAGCCTAAGGTTTCGTAGTTGTGATTTTTACATTAAACGGGCATTACCTTTTAATATACTTAAATATAAAACTTTGTATTGCCTACGCAAAGATATTAAGATAATTCTAGAAGAACAGGTAACAGGATCAAACTCACGATTCTTTAATTAGTTAGGGTATTTTTAATTAATTATTGCGTCGACTTATAGAGGAAAAACTACCCTACTAAGATAGGTCTAAATATAATCTTAGATAGATCTGTTTTAAATAAATAAAATAAAAGAAACTGAATAGTTCTTTCTACTCGTTTTTCTTCCTCAAATCCCAAAGTAAAGAAAGATATACATTTTATCTCTTTCTTTACTAGAATGTCTGGATATTCACCAAAAAGTGAATTCTATCTTTATTTTGGAGTCTAAAAATACAGTCCTTTGTACTGCATACCATTTGACAGCTCACTACAAGTGAACTGCGCAGTCAGGTGACATTTATACTGCAGTTATAATGCATCTAAACTGCAAGTTTGTAGTTGGCGTGCAGTTAAAACGCAGACAGTGTCTAAAGATACTTAATAACTTGTTAAAATAAGTGTTAAGTATAATATTGGATTAATAGGAGTGTATTTGAGGGACTGAGTTGAGAGCAATATTAAAAGATTTTCGGAAACTTGGATGGATTACGGTTACACTTATAGTGTTGCCCGGGCAATAACTATTTAATATTAGCGCGCTACTTATCTATAAACACTGTAAAAATCACAACTAGAACGTCTATTAAAATTACTAGTAACGTATGTTATCACTAATGTTCTGCCCATTAAGTATTGCACCCGTATCTACCTAATAAATTGATTTGCGACCACAGAATACATGAGTATAGAAAATAAAATAAATTTCAATAAAAAATTCTCAATTTCGCATTGACATAGAGATCTATTCCCGCGGTTTTTTGTCTAAATGTCAATGCGTAACTGACATTTCGTTGATTGTCTATGCTTGTATATTCTGTGGGCCGCTGTAATGACGGATATCAATTTTTTATTTCACGTCAAAATGTATATTTAAATGTATAATAATGTATAAATTGCGTTCTCAGCGATGGCTAGCGTGGGTTATTAAAATGTATATTTTTTGTCATTTTTATAAACATTTTATTTTATAAATCGGTTTGGATGTTATCGCACTGCGTTGTCCGGAAATTGGACAATTATAATAGTAATTTAATTTATAAATATTGCATACCAACGATGAATGTGGTGAGAGAGGAGTGTCAGGAATATTATTATAATATATTGTATTATATATTATAGTCAGTAGTGTACTGGAAAGAGTATATAAGGATTTTGTATATTATATACGTTATGACTTAATTATAAAACTAGGGGTTCTATTTTCGCACGTGACAATTTTTTTTATGATACGCAGATGTTTTTCCCGAGTTTGAATTGTGTATGTGATATTTCATATTTGTGAAACGGGGTGCGTTTCACAAATATGATACTGGAGAAAATCCTAAAGGGGCGACGTTTTTTTTAAAGTGGATGCCTTTTTGAATATAAACGTGTGGGACAGTATGGGTTTTTTATTGGGTAACTTTTAGTACCGGCTCAGCACTAAATCAGGGATTGGAAATCTGCCTACTATTGGGAATTTGGGCCTTGAACCTATAACATAACTTATTTCTATTTCTATATGATTAGGAACAACACCAGTGCGATAACATCTATCATTAATCATACCTTTTGATTCGCGTTCTTCGCGATCTTTAAGACTAAGTCTAGCAAAAATTATGCTGAAAAATATATTTTTGTACTAACGATAATCCGCTGCTACTATTCTATTATTCACTTTTACATCTCACAGAGTCGGCTAAACTTTAAGCGGTATTAACAATTAAACATTACACGAACTATTATAATTATGTAGTATTATATTATTAATTATCACTTGTGATTATGATTGCCAAGTTTTATAAGGAAACTAAGAAAAAAAATCTCATTTTTATTCCTTATACCAATTAGAAATTTAAATATTATTATGTCTGTATTTAATTATAATAAAGGCGGTATAATTTATTGCTTCGATTTTTGGGCAAATCGTTTAGAATCTCAAGCACTTGTTGCTTAAAAAACGTAATAAAAAAGTGACCAACTACAAATAATTAGAAAAATTAAACTCGATATCGATATCAAAACTATCGATAGCCTCACATCACTATTAAAATAATACCGGCTAAATGTGACACGTACCTTTTGCCTAGCGCGTTCATTATTTATTGCAAATAAATGGATTATTATCGACTAAACTGAGTGTTTGTGTATGTGATATTTCATGGTTGTGAAACGCACCCACGATACAGGTAAAATTCTTAGTGTGGGGCGATGTTAAAAAAAGACTAAATTAAAACGAATATCGAACTATATTTTAATTAGCCTTTCGGTAAATCATTGTTTTCGTTAAATTATCTCATCGGTTATGTGTCTGGGTGTAATTTATCTATATGTATATATGTATGTATTTAGATATATATACATATATAAATATTATAAGTATGTGTATCAATTGTCTGGGTGCCATAATACAGGCTCTGCCTAGTTTAGGATCAGATGACCTCGTGTCCCAAGATATTATTATCATTTAATTGTTAATACCGCTTAAAATATCTTATTAACGAGTTGGGTTTAAAGATCACAATGCAGGCACGGCACGTCTGTCCCTGCAACCCTCCAGATAACCCCTAACACTATCATTAACTTAATATTAACGATTAAAATGTACTTGGTGTTTAATTTCATAAAATTATTTATTATTTACTCTATAATTATTATAATTATAAAAATCCATAAGTTGCGACTAATATCTAGCATACTTTTTCTATTCTGTTTTATTTTATAATCTATGACACCCGTTTAGAAAGTAACTGTGGTAAATCAACGTTGGATTCTTAATTAGTTTTAATTTAAATAATATCGCTTTAAATATATTATCTAGCATTGCTTAATTTACAAATTATATTACACCAAAATCCAAAAAAAAATTCAAACCATTTAAATATATATCGATTAACATTCACATCACTATACTTGTACCCGCCGTAGTGATGTCATTTCTATCGACAGTTCCCAAGTAACTTGCGAAACGATTAGTAAAAATATCGTTATTTTAAAATTAATTTACAATACACGCTAAATGATTCAAAATGAACTGAATTGACATTATTCCTACGTCTCCCAGAAGACCATAAACACAACCGTATTTAACACTATACCACAAACTGATATCACCAACTAATTCTCACCTACATTATATACTTCGGCAGTACTTGCTAGTTTCTTTCCAATTTCAGCTTTTACTATCTACAGTGCTCACTTCTAATGTTAGGTGCAACTATGAGCATATCTTATTGGTCGATAATTGGACCAATCAGAAGCGTCCGCAGGAGAAATTAGTAACTCGAAAAACCTACTAGATGGCGTTGGTTACTGCGTATTAAAGTCTAACGTGTTTATAGTGAACAGCGCCATCTAGTTTCAGCAAACTCACTCACATTTCTATGATTCTTATTATTACTAACGCGTTTATACTGAGCAGTATATACATGCTAAATTTAGGAAAATTTTATTAATAATTTTAGAGCAAAAACCGCTGAACTTGATATTAGCCTTAGAGAAAACTATGCTTAGTTTTATCGTCACGACGTCATTAAGCTTAAAGCTGGCTTACTATGTTTAACCATAGACCATACTCCATGGTTTAACTTAAGGTTTTGTGAGAGCTTTTTAGCCTAATGGGGAAGCGCTGTCAATAGAAGCAAAATTATTTTCTTTGTGTTTTTTGCTCATCACAGCTTAACTACTCTTCTTGGGATAGCAGTGACTGAATCTGCGGCGACTAGGACGCCTAACACACGTGTTTGAATTGATAGTATCTCATTGATGTTTTTTCAATCACAACAAAGGTTATTTTAATGAAATTTTCGAGTTTGAGCATAGCTAAATTTAATTATTAGATAATATCAAATAAAAGACGTATGTTAGGCGTTTTATATGCCACAGATAGCCATTGCTTTCCCAAGAGGTGTTGAGCTGTGATGAGCAAAACACACAAAAAAAAGAGAAGAATTTCGCGTCTAATGATGGTGCATAAACCTTGATCAGGTTGGCGTTAGGCCTAGTAGACCATCACTAACAACTATCCTCCTTACTTAACAGTTAACCGTGTCTTAACTAAGCGCCTCTTAAACCTATCGACACCTTAACTCTCTCTGATATGCCAGCGGCAGTGACAGGTATAATTTAATCAATTATAAATATTTATTGCAATCTTTAAACAACTAAGAACACGACTAAATTGGCGCAGTGGCTACGCGATTGGACTGCGGCGCTAGGGGTTGCGAGTTATTCCCGCCCGGGACAAACATTTGTGTGATCCAGGTGTTTTTGTATCTAAAATTTTATGGCTATGAAACGCACCCACGTTTAAGTAGAAATTCCTAGTGTGGGGCTACGTTATTTAAACGAAATAGAAACATTAGCAATTTTTGTTGATAACTATTAAAAAAAAAAAAAAAAAAACTTTATGGCAGTCATCGATAATACACTCATCTTTGTAATTTTTTATTACATAAAAATTCATTAAGTTTTCCAAGCCTCCTTTACTGTACTCTAGAAAAACTAAAGTCAGTCTAGAGGCAATTTACGGGAGATTAAATTACTTTTACCATCCTCACATTAAGATAAGAAGCTCTCACAGATGTACTATCAACTAGGATATCAAAAAGTCGAAGCCAAGCGTTCCGTTTCCGCTTAACAAGAAAAGTTAACTTCGTGCTGAAAAACTAAGCATCACAGAACTAAACTACGTCTACTATTGGACGAAAAATTTAATGAAATCCCAGCTAGGGTAGGGGCCCAAATGTACAGTCGATCGATTGTCGATTCATCGATATATTACTAATCACTTGCACATCACTAGTGGGTTTCGATAGGGTTGACACAGTTTCCGTCGATGTCGATGAATATTCGTATTGTCCGACCGAGTACCGCTGGCGGTAATGCCACGCCAAAGACGCCGACAGGATAAACGTGGCTTGCGCACGTCGTATGAAAGTGTAAAACCGACAATACTTCGAAATTCATCGACATTGGATATCGACAATCGACCGCACAGGGCAGTCTCTACGCCTACTTCACCTCAGGCATGCACATGCTACTAGAGTTGCGACCAAGGCCAGTGCTGCGATCGGCGCGTGCGCACCATTGCACATGTCTTCTTCGCAGAAGCACATGTGGCCCGTGCCAGTACTTTCCATCATACACACATGGTCTACCATGAACAGGTTTATCTGGAGCTGCGACGTACACGTGCGCCGGACCACCTCGTACGCTGGAAACACAATAGTATACGTTAACTCAACATAGCTTGAAGGGCAGGCTTGTAGTCAAAGGTGTATATTTACTTGTGCACTACATCATCATTGTACTGATTAGTTAGACTAACATTTTATGAAGGGAAGCCAAGCTAGAAGAACAGAATTTCACCCACTTGATTGTATATGTATAGTACATCTACATTTCGCCAGTTAGGTTATAGGTTCCCATGTAAAAGAGGGCCAGCCTATTCCCATTAACCGGTCACAAATTTAGACTACGCTACTGAGAACGACCTCATGGAGAATCCCATGTACACCGCTCGACCGAGGAATTGAACTCAAACCAACAACACGCTTGCGAAGTAACGCTAATAAGTTAATATTAAAAATATATTTTTAACACAAGCTTTTGAATCGAAAGTACCATGATATTGCATTGTCACCAAACCTAAGTACCTATGCTAAATTTCATTTCAATCGGATGTCGAAAAGTGGTTCTATTTTAGATTGCAAGATTTGACCTAAACAAACTGACATAGATATATACATCCATACACACAAACATTGCAAGTTAATAAATAAATAAAATAAGCTTGTAAAAAATCCCTATTTACATAGCTTCTAGAATTACATTTAAATTTTTAACTGTCTTAAGGAGTGTCAAACATCAAGATCTGGCTTCCAGCCAACCTTCGATAGTCGTTTTTTGGCAATCAAAGCTGTAAGATCCATCTGCGTGACACGGAATGAAAAGATAATAGATTCTAATTTGTCACTACGTGTTTACATTCTTAAATGGATGGACATTCCTAAAGTAGAAGAGACATAGTACCTAGACTCAAATTTGTCTCAAATGTGATGTATCCTGCAGTTTTGTTCGTAATAAATTTATAAATAGTATTGTTATAAATAGCCTATGTATTATCCTGATGTATAAGCTATATTACTCTAAAGTTCAATTCACAACATAACATCTATTCCCACAAACTTTTCCACTTATAATATTAAATACTAGCCACGCCCCGCGGTTTTACCTGCTACTTTATTTCGGAATAAAAAGTAGCCTATGTGTTAATCCAGTATCAGCTATCTCCATACCAAATTTTACTTGAATTGGTCCAGCCGTTTGAGCGTGAAGAGGTAACAAACACACTCACAAACTTTCGCCTTTATAGTATTAAGTATGATATAATAGCACAGCTGGACATAAGCCTCTCCCAATGTACGCCACATTGGGAGAGGCCTATGTCCAACAGTAGACTGCAAAGGGCTAATGATGATGCTGATAGTAGTAAGTATACTCACGACTTTTAGAATACCGCACCATCTTCACACAGCATCCGTTGCAGGTCTGCAGCGGCGGCTGGTCTCTGGGCAGAGCTGTGTAGTTGAAGGGGTCCTTACAGCGCGGGTCCGTCCAGCTGTCGCACTCGTAACAGTATATTGTACGCGCTGGGAACATAATACTACCGATTAGGAATTAATACAACCGAATGGGAAAATGGAGTTAGTAAGCCGAATGCACTGGGATAATGTTACAATTGATTGGGAAGCTGCGTTGTGCGTTATGGGAATTAACTGATTGGCTGCAATGTGTTTTGTTGTTACGTTCGATTTGGAAATAGTACAATCGATTGGGAAAATGGAAAGTAAGCAGTGTATAATGTACTGGGAAAATGTTACATGTAGGTTGTCGTGTTTTGTTAGGAAAATATAACAATTAGGAAGCATTATATTATTATGTTTATGGTATCTGATGGAAAAATAAAACTACCGGTTAAGTTAAATATAAAACTGTTATCTGTGTGTTGTGTGCAATGGAAAAGTGTTCATCGAAAAATGCTATGACTGTGTTGTGCGCTCTGGGAGGAGTTACTATCGATTAGGAAGCAATATATTGTGCTTAATGGGAATGTAAAATTAACGATTAGGAATTATTAATTGGGAGCAGTATTGAAAGCATTGAGAAATATATCAATTAAGAGGAACCTAATTTAGACGCTGTAAAATGATTAACAATTGAGAGTCTGTGCTGCAGTGGCAGATTCGTCCATGCCTCAACGTTAAGCCGTTAGTCCTACACTTAATCTCTGTCTGGTTGTGTCGCACCGTTCCATCAGACTATGAGAGTGAGGGAATAGAGAGTATCTGTGTTTACACATAACTCACTAAAAAACGGTAAAGGAAGACATCGTGAAAAATTGTCCAACGGTGTGTAAAACCATGTCGAAGCCTACAGGCGGTTTAAACTGACACCAGGTTGTTCATCAACCATACGATAAGAATACCTGCCTCTTCTAGGAAAATACGCGTGTTTAACATACTGACCCAGACGGCGTCTGTCTGTCTGTACGTTCGACCTGATAGGCAGTTCTAACGACTTTTATTTCTAGCAATTGCTAACTAATACAAGGACTTGTTATTTCCTTGACACAGTTAGCTTGCTGCAAGCTTGGCTTAGCATGCAACGTATTAATAGCGCTTCGTGACAATAACGATTACTATCATAATTATAGTTTAATGCATGTATCACATAACGACACATGTTTTCATATGGGCAGGCAGAGGTGTATAGACACCCTGATTTCGCCAGATAGTTGACCCAATGTAAGAGGGGGCGAGGTTGTGGCGAATTAACCGGACGCAAATCTATATACCGTGCTGTTGCTGAGACTTACTGGGAAAATCTCTTTGTCCAACTCGGGAAGCAAACCAATTAATATTATGGGTTCTAATGTAATATAGGGCTCTTGGAGAAAAATCCAGACGCTATTCTGTCAATGAGAATTGCTGGGAAAACTCGTTAATCATTTGCCAGGTATGGGAATTGGACGGTCAACTTCGCTACCATCCTTGTTGAAGACAATCTCCACAGATTGACCAGTTTCATGTTTTCAGCTCATACGAAGAAAGAGAAAGTCAATAGAGTCCATTTTTAATCACAGATTAATTTATTCCTGTCTGGCTTTGAATATTCTTTATTCGGGAATGCCCGACTAGTTTCAATCTCGAAAGAAGCCCTTATTCATGACCTGGTTACGTGGCAGCTTTAGTTACTCTGTCGCATAACCAGCTCACGAATAAGGGCTCCGTTCGAGTTCATATTTAATCAGGCATTCCCGAATACACCCGTGAGTAACCGAAATATATAGTAAATAATATGGATAACACTCACGAAAGTTATTATCGTAAAATACTTAGTCTTTGTCAATCAAAAGATGCATAAATTTAAGAAGCGCTCAAGGAGACGTTTTATCGTTTATAACACAGGCCAAAACCAGGTATGCCGCACCAGCCTATACCTTTATAGAATACGGGGGTGAAGATAACAATATTGTGGTAAACATAGCTAGCCAGTGATGTAACTAATTGGTTTACGATAGTGCCGCACCCATACATGTGTCGATAATTAGCAAGATTAGTGATGTAGCTGTTACGTATCGATAATTCTTTGGAAAAAATGTTTTTTTTTTTACTTAAGTATAACAAATATCTGTATATGACTTCGTCTGGGTGAATAATTAAGTTGCCTGATAAAATAAACATAATATTACGATTGGTTTAGAGGTGTAGTTTCGTATTTATTTTGCCTTTGGCAGATAATTTATTTTTCTTAGTGTATAATTTAATTGTAGGTATAATAATATATATAATAATATAACATCACGCCTGTATTCCCCGAAGGGGTAGGCAGAGGTGCACATATAGTACACCCACATTTCGCCAGTTATGTTTTAGGTCCCAATGTAATAGGGGGCGAGCCTATTGCCATCAATCGGGCACAAATCCAGACTCCGTGCTGCCACCGAGAATTACCTAATGGAAAAACCCAGTAACACTTTGCCCGACCCGGGATTCGAACCCAGGACCTCGTGCTCAGCAGTCGCACTTGGCGACCACTAGACCAACGAGGCAGCCTTTGTAGGTGTCAGTAATTGTAGGTGACAAAACTTAACGCGACTGAAAAATATGTTTGGGTATACATGTGATATTTCTTGTTTGTAAGACGCACCCACGATACAGGAAAAACTCCTAGTGCGGAGCTACAGTTGTGTGTGTGTTACGTTATGAAGGGTCATAACATAACATACACACATTAGTTAACATCACGCCTGTATTACCAGAAGGGGTAGGCATGGATGTGGGATACACCCACATTTCACCAGTTATAATAATAATAATAATAAATCATTTAATCTCAGGCTTCAATGGCCCATAGATATATACCTTACAGACTAACATATATAGATTAAATACAAATTGTGTTAGTAAATAAAAAAACTTAAAACTATGTTAATAGCACTTCACTTTGCACTTGTCTTCGTGCTCTCCTGTGGTACTGATCCGCGGAAGCGACGGAACACCACGCCCTGCGGCCAAAAGTCTTCTTCCATGACGAGGGGCAGGAAACAGTTCGGTACTCGCACCACGAATGCCTTGAAATTTACATTACGGCGCGACTCCAGTAACTGCACCCTCGGCCTGTACTTCGTCTTTTGGCGCACGTAATCAGCGATGTCCTCCTCCTTAGTGGTGTAGTGCAGGCGGGAGACGTACACCGGTGTGTTCGGCTGGGCAGCACGCACTGTGGTGTCGGGTTTCACAGAAGCTGTGCCGCAGCGGTTCTTGTTGGGTCTGCGACGGCGCTTCCTCCCTTGCACCTTCACAAAGCCATCTTCGTCTGTTTTTGCCATTTTCTTCTCGGAGACGGGCTTCTTTATGAGAGCACTGGGAGTACTCTCTAAAACACGCGCATAACTTTTTAATTGCGCAGGCGCTGCAGATCTTGACAGCTGTACGACGTATTTGTCGGCGGGCGCGGGAGGCCCCGCAGGGACAGTAGCGAGCGGGCTGGGCGCGCGGGGTGCGCACTCTGCTAGCTCAGCAATTTTCGGCGTTGACAGCGGCGACGACAAAACCGCTGACGCGAAACTGACCGCCGATGTATCAAGGGCAGCTCCGCGACGCGTGTTGACGTTCATTGCACCCGGTGTTGACCTAGTTTCTGTTACTGTGTTGCGCAAATCACTAAGTTCTTTCCGCAAGTCGGTAACAGCAACTTGGGATGCATCCAACCTTTTCTGTACTTCCGCTAGGCTAGCCTTGAGAACGACTATGTCCTTCAAAAGGCTGGTCACGTCGACGTGGTCGAAGGTTACGGGAGGGAGCTTCTTGAGGTCCCTCGCCACAAACGTCGGCACGTCGTCTGGGTCGGTCTCCTTGAGCAGCGTGATGATGTCCTGAATGCTTTTCTTCGTCCCGTCACGCCTGCGGGACACCATCTGGTCGCACTTGTTGAGCGACTTGTACAGGAGCAGCTTAGCAGCTGCCACATCTTCTTCGCTGAAGTTCGTTGCGCAGATCTGGATGGCGGACACCTCGTCCATCACGTCCAGCTTCTGCTGCAAGAACGCCAGCAATTCATTCGCTACGAGTGGTTGACTCATAGCGATTAGAATTCGAGCAGCGGCTTCCGCCGCCGCGTTTGCATTTATTTAATAAAAATTCACGTCAGCAAACACGACCGCATCGGGTCGCTGCCACTATGAGACTGAGTTATGTTATAGGTCCCAATCTAATAGTGGGCGAGCTTATTGCTATCAACCAGGCATCAATCTAGACTCCGTATTACTGAGAATCACCTAACGGTCAAACCCAGTAACACTGTGTACGACCCGGGATACGAACCCAGGACCTCATGCTTAGCAGTCGCGACCACTAAACCGATGATCTATTTAGTAAGTACATCAGTGTATTTTTATCTTACAATCTAATTCCATTCGTCGCCTCCCTCCATAGGTAATAAGATGCGCACGCGTCATTTTTAGATTCACGACGATCGTCGTTTATTTTCGATGCGTCTTCATTCCCTCATAACTCGGGGCTATTATTTTTATAATATTGTTGATTATTTCGGACAGCATTACGTACGTAACTTACTCTAGATTATTCGCGTCAATCGAGGTATTTTGTCCGTGTTATGAACGGTAATTATTGTACATTCCACTTTTTTATGACAGTGTTATGGTCTATTTTTGACTAAGGATATCGCAAATGTTTTTAAGATTCTTGGTGTTATTTATAGCAATTGTATTGCAAATATACTGTTTAATGTTTATATTCAGACTCCATGTACTCATGATAAAGGGGCAGTTTTTGTATTGGCACAGGAACGCGGTGGAAAGCAGTTTCTAGGAGGCTTATAACTAACTGTGGAATATTATGATGATGATTTTGGGATCAGCTCCCTGTCTTACTAGATGCAGCTTGTATATACATACATGCTAAGACTGTCTATCTGACGTCCACAACCCAGCTACTGGGCAATACAAGCTTGGGGTCGGCTTCTACTCACCAGATACACTTGGAAACCAGTACTCTCCATAGAGCGTCCTATCTGACCTCCACAACACAAGTACTGGGCAATACAAGCCTAGGGTCGGTTTTCAGCCACCAGATGCAGCTAGACACCAGAACTCTACATGGACCTTATTTATACCCTATCTGACCTCTACAACATAGTTACTGGGCAATACGATACCATAGTAAGAATGGTTGTCAGATTTTCAGATGTCAGGGTTCTTGACTGATAAATGTTGTGTATTGGTGAAGATCAAGCTAAGGGTATTATCTATGTGTGTGAAAGCATGTTAGATTGATGTGTGATTGTGTGTGTAAACTTACCTTACTTACCTATGATTAAGTTCAGACAACGTTTATCCTTTAAGTAATTAAGCACAGCATTTCGTTAAGCTTAATACTAACATTAATTACTTGTGGGAATCAATCTACAATGTCTCATTACAGGTTTTTGAGTAGGTTGTCGGATGGGTCCCCACAAGTGGCACTCAAATTAAGTCATGATTTAGCCAGGCTTAGCTACTTTTCAAAACACCTACTTAATTCAAGCGCCATATTGGAAAAATATATGCAAAAGTATACGTACATTGTAAAATCTCGTTCTATTATTAAGTATAAATCAAACTTGTGCTTATTCTAAGTAGTTTAAGCAAACGAGCAAAGCAGCATGCATTAGTAAGTAATTTTAAAAGAAAATACGGTTTTACTGGAGGGTAGAAGTAGTATATAGTGGGTTGATAGTTACACATCGTGTCTCTTTTTGTCATCTGTTACTTTACGTGAAAGACAACAATCGTTGTGTATCTATACATTTAGTAAGAAAACTAATTTCCATACATCATTGGCAATGCATAGTCAGCTGAAATGTCACCGCGCAGAATAGAAACAAAAAAAAAACAAAAAAGCTAAAAAAAGTGACGTTTTGAGTTTTTTTTTGTGGTGAAATAACTCAGAGTAATTACTAAAGCATAGAGAGAGCGAACAAATTAGACACAAATTACGATAAATCCAAGCTCCTCTCTCTTATGACGCAGATTATATATATAAAAGAGACAAACATATATGGACTCATATATGCTTAAAACTAAATGTACATTCCGAAATTGTCAAACGGTCATACTTGGTCTCTTACTACACGACCAATTAAAAAAGCACATAGTTGCTTAGTAGACCGGTTCTACACGGTTAATTGTACAAAGTATTTGATTTAGTCGTATCATACGTTGTGAATGTCAGTCCTTGTCAGTCATTGTTTATTTTAAAAATAATATATATTTTTTGCATAATATACGCAACTTGATTGTGTACAAAAGGTGCAAAGGACAGATACATAAGCGTTTAATATGGCCAGTTTTGTTTTATCGTGTAAATCACATTCATCACGGAAAGATAACAATGAATTTGTAAGATTTCATGGGTAAGTGTTTTTATGCAATTTTCTTATAAAATCACGCGTAATTTTTATATATGATCACTTATACACACACATTAGATTGATGATGATCCCTTCAGACTATCTTTTTTATGAATTATATTGTGTTAACGAATTAATTTAACATAAAGTAATTTGTTTATTTGTGAGGTTATGTCATGCTAGTGAAGTAGATATTTTTCATCGATACTATTCGATACGATAATTAATTTTATGTCATTAAATTATAGCAAATATCGTTTTATTTTACAGTATGCCTCCAAATGAAAGAGAACTGGTGTAAAGTGCTTAAAGAGCTAGAAATAGATGGACTAAGCATAGCCGCTGTTTTTGCCATTTGGCTATAAAACCCTAATAATACAGAATAACTACAAAGACATCGGTAACGACACTTATTGACGCGGGTGAAACCGCGGGGCACAGCTAGACTATGAAAAAAATTGTTTCTATTTATTAAAAATTTACTAAATTTATATGTGTTTTTACTTTTACTCCCAGTTTCTAAAGGCCGATCAACATAAAGATTAGCCATTCATTTATCAAATGTTTTATATCTAGTGCAGTGATTGGTGGACCTGTGTTGCAATAGATCTTTTAGTCAACGAATCACGTATTTGTTGTAATTTAAACCCTTACTAGATAATTCGTAAATTTGGGACTAAATGTATATTGATGCCTTGGTGATGTTTGTTTTATACATCGTGAAAATAACGTACATTCAATAGAAGTACATTTTCTGTCAAGAACTAAATTTATTTCGATACTTCGACTTACCAAATACGGCACATCACTACCGAGGCAAAAAAAGTGTACAGTATTGCTGGAAGCAACGCTCCCTCTATGCTTTAGTCATTACTCTGAGTGAAATAAATAACTGAGGCTTTATATTATTCAGCCAACCCAGTCTACGACATTATGTAAAAATTCTTCCAGTTTTTAATTTATTTTTTGTATTTCCGTGTTGTATGTAAGCGTAAAGCGATTGGCTAGTGTAAAATAGCTTTTATTAGCTTTTTTATTATATTTCTGTTAAAAGCCGTTATTGTTTGTGTAAAAGAAAAGAAAAGAAACAGTACTTACTCTGGCATTCCGCCTGTACAAGGGGGCTGATACTTAGAGCCCATAATGCTGAAAATCCATGCTTGAATTAGTAAAAAAGAAAAAACATAGAAAAACATAACCTCTACACAGTTATCTAAATAGAAGGAGTTACACAGTAAAAAGTCCTGCAAATAACTGAATCTAAAAGGCTAATATCTAAAACTGTATGTCCATAGACTGGACGGCAAAAAAGTTAAATCAATTGAGTTATGACAGATTATTTTGAGGTTCTCTTTGGATTTGACGTTTCTTACCAAGTTACGTCAAAAATGATGTTATTATTCTAATGTTTTTTTTAAATAAATGAACTATCTGAAAATGTAAGTCAGTTATTCACAGGAGAAGAAATGTTTCAGTGTATTTTTAACTTATTTGTAAGTTTTAGAAATATTATTTCGACTATTGTGACTAAAATAGTTATCACATGCAATTATTACATTCCTCAACATTGAAACACGCATTCCTGTGGGCACTCAAACACAATACACTTATAGAGCTGCGAAAACATCGACTTGCTAAGATGTTTTTTTTAATTAAATAGGAAGAATAAAGATAATAGCCTCCGAGCTTGAGGCAAAAATCTCATTAAGCTCATGTTCCGTAAATACCAATAATTAACTTATTTAATCTTTAACGGGAGTACATAATCTGCTCCTTAATTACTTGGCTGTAGATAGGGCTGCCAACTTATGTAAAATATTGTTACAATTTTTTTAAACATCAAGAATATCTATTCCCTTTTCTTAGGAATTTTTGAAGCTTCTCTTAAATTCTATCAGTATCAAAAATACATTATGAATGTAAAATACTTAATATATATTTTTTGAATAGCATTGAACCCAATATGGGTCTATTTATGATGTAATTATCGGTTGTTGTATTTATATGTGCCACACCCTCAGGATTTTAGAGGAGGAAACAACCCTAGCAAGATCATTAATTGCAACATACCCGCGCTTATTACACACGCCATACACAATTTATTTAAAGCGTGTTTTTAGTTTTTAAACTTTAAAATATTGTTTATACATACATAAGTTATTGTAATGTAGATGTCGAGCATGAGTATAGTGCATGCATCTTAAAAAAATCATGTCGAAAATCAATTAGAAGTGGGTAACAATTGTCTCCCAAAATGTATAGTTACAATTTTAGTTTATTAGTTACAAATGCAGGACAAAAATGATAATTTAAACGTTTATATGAAAACACTATTCACAAAATCTTTATCTCAAAAAAAATATATTGATTTTTTCCTTGTGAAATCACTACGAAGTTTTTCGAAAAAATGAACATGACATTTAGTGATGTGACTGTATCGACATCGATGTGTTCGCAACTTCTCCACGACACATATCTATCAACTATGGTACACAACACTTGTGATAATTTGGCACTTTTTGGTACTTCGTCGCATATTACCAGTCCGTATGCAGGAGTTTGATTTGACTTGGTCCACGCCGAACCAGGACATCAGCAGAACTGGAACAGATATATAGTTTATTAAAAATGAGATTTGACAGACAAGACAGGCAGCCATATTGAATATTTTCGATTGGTCCGTTTTGAATTGCGAATTTTAACAGCAGATAAATAAAATGACTTTTTAAAAACCGGTAAACTTAAAAAAGGTCTTAAATATGTGTATCAATGCTCAATCATAATTCTCTATACGAGAAGAGGCCTTTTCCATGCAGTGGGACAGTTATAGGCTGTTATTATTTAGCAGTATTCCTAAAGTTTTTCTGCGTCTGTATCAGAATATTGGCCATATTAAAGTGTTTCACGGGCTCACACCTCAAACGACCCGCTTTTCTGCTAACAGACGAAAATCATACCTATTCTAACAAGACTCCACAAACTGATCAAATATATTTATTAAATCACACAAATATTTTAAAGGCGAAATTTTGTGAGTGTACGAGGGTCAAACTGAAAGTTCTTAGAACTGGCCACTTATAAACAATATAATAAAAAAATAATTCTAAAATTTGAAAATAGAACTCTTTGCCAATATTACTGAGTATATATTTCATTAATTTGTCATTTGTTTTACGATTTGGCGGCAAATTGAAAATTGTCTGTGTCACGTCAACATGAATTTAACACGAGAAAATTTTCGTGCAATGATTTTTTATGACTTTCGATGTCATTTAAGTCAACAAGAAAGTTATGATAGACTACGATTGGCCTTTCACGATGAAGCCCCATCTCGTGCGACAGTTTACAACTGGTTTAATGAGTTTAAACGTGGTCGCACTAATCTCACTGATGATTTACGTGAGGGACGGCCTTCTACGGCGACTACTGAAGATAACATCTGTGTTGTGCGGCGTATGATAGAGACTGACAAAAGAGTGACCTATCAGCAGATTCGGACAAGCTTAGGCATCGGTATGAGTCAAGTGCACAAAATCCTCCACGAACATTTAGCAGTCAGGAAGCTTTGCGCCCGGTGGATACCTCATAATTTGACTGAGGCTCAAAAACTCCATCGTGTGGATTGGTGCCGTAAAATGATTGAAAGATTTAACGGAGGTGACTCAAATGCTGTGTTCGACATACTAACAGGTGACGAAAGCTGGATTTACTGTTATGATCCTGAAACCAAAAGACAATCTGCTCAGTGGGTGTTTCCTTTCGAGAGGTTGCCAACTAAAGTGAAGAGAGATCGAAGTGCGGGAAAAAAAATGGTGGCCTCGTTCTTTGGAAGGATAGGTCATTTCGCAACAATTGTGTTAGAGGATCAAAAAACATTTTCTGCAGAATGGTACACTACCAATTGTTTGCCACTTGTCTTGGAAAAAGTTCGAGAGAAACGACCTCGCAGTAGGATCCTCCTTCACCACGACAACGCCTCGTCGCACACCGCTAAGCGAACGATCGACTATTTGGCGACATCAAACGTTGAATTACTGGGTCACCCGCCGTATAGCCCCGACCTCGCCCCTTGTGATTTTTATTTATTTCCAAAAATTAAAGAAAAACTTAAAGGAAAGCGGTTTATGAATGCTGAAGAAGCGGTGGCTGCGTATCGCGATGCCATTGAAGAGAACCCTAAAGACGAGTGGGCAAAGTGCTTTTCCCAGTGGTTCCATCGCATGCAGCGGTGTATTAACGTGAATGGACAATATTTTGAAAAGATATAATAAAACTAATAACTGGCTAATGTAATCAGTTTTTGATTTTCTAAGAACTTTCAGTTTGACCCTCGTATTTGTATGTTTGTTACCTCTTCACGCTCAAACGGCTAGACCGATTCTGATAAAATTTTACATGGAGGTAGCTGACACTGAGGCATAACACATAGGCTTTTTATCCCGAAAAAATGTATCGGGTAACACCGCGGGGCGCAGCTAGTGAAAAATTATTTTAATATCCAACAGAATTAATTTCATAGCACTGAATTAAACGGACACTATTTTGGCAAGGAAGACCCGTTATTGGCACATATAGTGTCTATTTCTTCACCTGTGACGTAAAAACCTTGCGTATTTTATTATTAAAGACATTTATTTGAGGACATTGCTAGCTTATTAATATCTGTATATTAATCTATCTTTAAATATAATAAAAATGAATCCCTGTTTCCCTTGGTCATGCAACAACTTGCTAACGACTTGACCGATTTGGCTAATTTTGGCTTTGAAATATTCGTGGTAGTCCAGGGAATATTTTTTTGCAGTGATAGCCGAGTATATGACCGCTGGACTGACAAATCAAAGGTCGCAAGTTCAATCCTAGACTCGCACGCACGACATTTCGAATTCATGTGCGTACTATAAATTAGTTATCAGTTGCAAAAAACGGTGAAGGAAAACATCGTGAGGAAACCGGCACACCTGAAAGATTTTTCAATGGTGTGTAAAGCCATGTCAGAGGCGTACAGGCGGTTTAAACTCTGACAACAGGTTGTTTATCAACCATACTATAAGAAGAAGAAGAAATGTTAGTCTGCCAGTCTATCTCGCTAGCCTTGCTCCACAGTCGCGCTTAGCAACCACTAGACGATCTGATTAGCACAGTGACTAAGCAATTAGACTGCTGCGCTAATGGTTGCGGGTTCGTCCCGACTTTGGGTGTTTGTGTATCTAATAATTCATGTTTGTGGAACGCACCCACGACACAGGAGATAGTACTAGTGTCGGGCGACTTAAAAAAAACAGAGAACAAGTCAGTTTTATAATAATAAGCCGTCTATAGCCAGCTATTGTTATTCCAGACCTAGATATCAATGTGGAAGGCCTTTGTTGTCACGTCACTCCATCAAGCTACAAAGCAGGCTTTAGTTGTAGAAACTAGTCGTTTATACACACTATGCTAACCCGCGACTTCGCTCGCTTTCTTTATTTTTTAAATAATAAGTAATGTAAAGCTTAAGTTACTTATCTATCGGTCAGCGTCCCGTCAAAATTAGTCTAGCCGTTTTGGAAATTTAAAATGGTCTAACTCCTTATTACATTAATATCTGCTAGTGACTCCCGTCCAAATCGGTCCAGCCGTTTCGGAGATTAAGCGATACAAACAGACGGAGAGACAGACAAAAAAATAAAAATAGTTTTTGTAATAACGATTGTTAAGGTACTTTAATATTTATTAATAAGGCAATTTTTTATATCACAGACTTTAATTAAATTTATTTTTATAGAAGATTCCTTTATCATTTTTAGTAGTTTAATTTGTTTCTTGGTGTGCTATAAAGTACCATTTATCTTTCTATTCATCTCACACGGGTACAGCGCTGAAAAAAGCTTTGAAACGTCAAAGGTGTAGAACATTAAACTGATCAAAACACTATAAAGCTTCCTCAATGAGTCGTGAAGAGTTTTACTGTAACGTGAAGTAATGCAATGGTCTAGTACCATGAACTATTAAAACTGGACAGTTTACGATGTGGAAGCGAGACGCAGCTACGTGCAGTGTTATGCGCCGTCTCGCTTCTACGACGTAAACCAATCTGCGTTAAGAGTTCATGGTGACGCGGTTTACATTTATCGCCATTTTGATATCCTGTCGTTAAAGTTTAAATCGTTTGTCGAAACAGAAATAACTAACATTAATATTGTTTCTCTTAAATTAGAGCGGGTAGCTTTGGATTAATTTGACGCAGACGTAAATTTTTATTGTATAGTTGATGAACAACATGGTGTCAGAGTGTAAACCGCCTGTAGGCCTCTCATGGCGACACACACTGTTAAACAATCTCTCAGGTGTGCCGGTTTCCTCATGATGTTTTCCTTCACCGTTTTTAGCCACTGATAACTAATTTATAATACGCACATGAATTTGAAAAGGCTGGTGCGTGCCGGGGTTTGACTTGCGACCTGTGACTTCGCAGTCTAATAGATATTCCACTCGGCTATCAGTGCTGGCCGAGTGGGTTATCTGTGACCGTCGCCCTGCCGTAAATGTTAAAAATGGTATTATCACATTAACGTAACATCACGCCTGTATTCCCCGAAGGGGTAGGCAGAGGTGCACATGTAGTACACCCACATTTCGCCACCTACGTTTTTAGGACCCAATGATTACATTGGGGCGGCGAGGGGGCGAGCCTATTGCCATCAACCGGGCACAAATCCAGACTCCGTGCTGCTACTGAGAAGTACCTAATGGACAAACCCAGTAACACTTTTGCCTGATCCGGGATTCGAACCCAGGACTTCATTATCAGCAGTCGCGCTTAGCAACCATTAGACCAACGAGACAGTATGATATTATCAATTTTATTTCTACTTGCAGCTATTAACTTTGACCGGTTTTTTATGCCATGAAACAACGTTTCATGTTATACGATTTACATCCATTGTTCATCTTCTGTAATTGTTTAGTACACCCAGATTCTGCAAAAAGGGCAAGTGAGGAGTACCCTTAACCGTAAAGCGTGTATGATTAATGTAATGCGTGTGAATGAAGCAAACGAAGTATGCCAGGAGCGTAGCAAATAGAAATCCGTGGTCTCTGCTTACACCTCAGGGAAACAGGGGCGACTTTATGTACCCAGATTTTACCAGTTATACGTCCCAATGTAATAGGGTTGGTTTAGTGGTCGCTAAGCGTGACTGCTGTACATGACATCCTCGGTTCAAATCCCCTGTCGAGCAAGGTGTTATTGGGTTTCTCCTTCAGGTAATTCTCAGTAGCACTTCTGATCTTATGGTTGATGAACAACGTAAGGTCTGGTATTACTCGCCTCCAATTACGTTGGGACCTATAACGGTAAAATGTAGGTGTACTATACACCTCTAGCTACCTCTTTAGAGGTTATAGGCGTGATGAAGCTATCTGGACACATCTACCGACTTGGTTGAACTTTGTGAGTCTTAGTTCGTACCATCGGACGGTCGGTAGGCCTCTGGGGCTCTGGCTCGGTCGTCGGGCGCGGGTCGCGGTGCGCAACGCACACGCAGGGCCTCTCTCGGCAGCGGCCTATTCTCTGGTGTAGCAACAACGCGGACAACGTAAGTAGGTAAGCAGTACCGCGCATGCGCGCGTTTTGCGCGCGTGCTAGTAATTTTTATAAAAGAAAAGTTCATGTTGCCTCGTTAGTTACCTATCAGCTGATGAGTAAAATGTTAGGTCGAGATAAATAAACCTTACATAGCACGTAAGCAATATTCGTATCCCTGCTACACAATTGTGAATAGTTTCACATTAAATTGATTGCAAGTTAAAGACGAAACATAGCTAACCTAAAGTAATGTTTATTTATCTTGACCTTAGTTTTGCTTTATGACTGAGACCGTGACTGACACGCACAAATGTTGTTGTAGGTATGTAAGTTGTAGGACGTCGTTCGTAATCCGTTGCTGCATAGTGGACGCGCGCGCGGGTATTAGGTACTTAATAATAAAGCGGCGGCATGCGACTGTAGGTAGTTGGCGGCGGCCGGCGGGCGGCGCAGTCGGCGCGCTGTAGGTAAAGTTTAAGTGATTTATCTTGCCTGAGATGTAGGTATGTTTGGCGTAGATTGATTCGGCTTACAACGTATTTACAAATTATTGTCTATGTACAAATAAAATAAATAAATTACCTACTTACGTTAATTGGAGGTATTGTTTAAAGTGTTAACACTCCAGGCTCAGTCTAGCACGACGTGGCTGATGATCTTTTAGCTTACGTAGCACAAACACATTCGTTTTTAAAGTGTGGAAAGCACTGATCACTTTTTCACGCAATTGTGTAACACTGGTGCTTAGTCACTCGTGGGTTATGCTCGCGGCGAGTCCACTGGTGTTCGTTATGAACATTTAGACGCCAACTTGAGTAAATAAACACTCGTCAGTCCATAGGATGTTGGCGTCTTGGTGTTCCAGCAACCAGCGACAAAACGTAACTCGCGCGGCGTTATCAGCTGTGTAGAGGTCCTGTACCTTGCGGTAATGCAATGGATGTTGCAGTTATTTCTTCAGTAGCCGCCACACTGTAGAGTGATGCACTCCAAACAGTCATTTTTATTACCACTAGCTATTACCGTACGTAACCGAAAACGCAACGGCGGGCGGATATTGCACGCGCATGCACACGCCGGCGACATGAATTACACTAAATCGATAGATCGATGGCCGCCTGGGCGGGGCTAGCGAGGTGCGGGCGTGGAGGGCGCTGCCGATCAATGAACTGTTTGTGTGCGTTGTTATAGGGCGAGTAGCGACTAGCCGCTTTTAAATAAAGGTGGTTTACACATATCGATTTCGGCAAATAAGAAAAAAAATACCTACTGATTTTATTGTTGATTCGGGTCGAGGATCACTAACATAATTACCTCCCGAAATATTTTTCATCTTCAAAACTGCACCCTGTATAAGTCGGTTATTCACAGACTTGAGTCTATTTTGGTCTGGTGACTGTCCACGGGTCTATTTCCGTTCTGAGATGAACTCGTGCCCTACGAGGTCAGTGCCCTGGCAGGTCAGGTCAAGTTGTCGACGCTAAGGCTTGGAAATTGATGGGTGTGTGAGTGAATTTTTTTTTGTTTGTGAGTAGAGTGTTAGTTTCAGAATATGAGCTCTAAGGTGTTGTTTGTAGTTCTGTGCTTCGCACAAATTGTTGCCAGCTGCGGCAATCGCAACTGTTATCGCAGTAGTCCAATCGCTTTGCCACTGCGACAATCAGGTCATCAAAAAAAAACTATATTATGAAAACTAGTAACTACCTTTCTTTACTAATGTATGTATGTATGACGGCCTGATTGGCTCAGTGGCTAAGCGATCGGACTGCTACGCCAACGGTTGCGGGATCGACAAAAAATTGTGTGATCCGCAGATGTTTGTCTCGAGTCTGGGTGTTTGTGTATGTAATATTTATATTTCATGTTTGTAAAACGCACCCACGGTATAGAAGAAATTCCTAATGTGGGGCGACGTTTATTTTTCAACGTACATATTATACATTCTTAAGTTAACTGTAAGTTTTCCAAATAAAACAAAATATGCGGTATTTGGAATCTATAGTATGGTTATAGTTGCGCCAAGTTCTTTAAAAGCAATAAATACACAAAATATATCGTTAAAATTCCACAGTTAGCCAACTCGGCGCCATTTTAGCCGAAACCAAGCCAAGCTGGATTTATGGGGCCGGAACCAAAACTGTTACAGCCCTAGCTATGTAGGTCAAAGTTAGGCTTTCTAAATATACTGTAGTGGATGTATAGGTACTTGTATGAAATATCATTAAGGAATTTAGGTTAAACGTGACTTTAAGTATAAACAGTGTCATATTAATATCATATCAATTATCTGAAATAAAATTAGTAACAAGACCCTAGTGTAAACATTGTAATCTGATACATTACTAACCCATTGTTATAACTATTTAAAAGGGGTGAATTTTCCTAAATAAAGACAGTGTATACTCAACGCCCGTTCGTTTCATTTCACTCCGCTCTATCCGCACATCACATGGCGACCCTGCCAGTGCGCTCGCGTCGGGTATCAAGCGTCTAAGTTGCCTACCATATTTGGCACCCAAGTTTTGAATTTGATCCCGGATCGGTGAGCCAAAGTATTGTTTATATTTTATAGTTACAAATTTATTACAATGGGGCATCAAAACATTTTTTCGCATTCGCTTCATCATGGAGGTGTTTTCGTACGTGGAATTAACGAAAAAACAACTTCTTATTTTCTGTGAGAAGAATGAAGTTAAATTACAAGCCGTGCGACTACAAAAGGAACAGGAGCGCGAAATAATTGTGGCATATATAGAAGGTCATAAGGGTCATTATTTGTGCCCATCGAAGTTATCTGCAAAACAGAAAATATTACTGGAGAATGGTCTCGACATAGACTTCCCAGATGAAACGAAAGCATTAGCGCGAATAGAAGTCATTTTCGAGGGCAATCTTTTATTTATATGGAAGATCATATGGGAACGAGACTCAACGTTTGCTGAATGGTAGATAACAAATACAATAAATAACAATAGAATGGGCAAGCAACAGTCAAAAGAAGCAAAAAAAGAAGAAGTAATCATTACTCAAAGCGGTCAAAATAATTATGCACCAAACAGCATCGTACCCTGGGAAAATGCAGACAACATGTACAATTTGATCATTACAATAGTAGTGATCTGCGGTTTAATATTGGCATATTCAATATACAAGAAGCTACACAAGAGGCTGACGAAGAAGATACAGCGACAAGCCACCGAGATAGCGCTGCGGTCGCGTCGATCGTCGGTCTAGGAATATATAACTGTAAGTGGCATAACTACTTATTTTAATAAAATTTATCTTGTATAAAGATTTAATATAATTAATCTATTAATCAATTTCTTATTAGAAATGAATATAATTTCTTATTAATATTTTAAATGTCAGATACAATACAAGAATATTATAACAATTTACTAGAAATAAGACAATATTTAATTAAATTTGGAATAAGGCGCCTTAAAAGTGAAACGGCAATCCGAAAATACGAGGTAGCTAAGGAAGTATACAAAAAGTATAACCAATATATAGAAAGTATAGAAACTAGTGTAGAAGATTTAGATATAGCATTAGAAATAGATAAACTTTTTGATGGAATAACTAACCTTATGAAAGAGCCAATCATGTCGACAAAACCAGTTTTTGATTTAAAAACAGCAGTTTCTCTGTTGCCCGTAATGGACGACACAGAAAATGTTACTTTGCAGTTAATAGATGCAATTGAATTATATACAACAATGATTGCTAAAGAAAGCAATGAAAATCTTATTAATTTTGTATTGAAGACACGGCTGTCACGAAATGCTAAGTTAAGATTAAACAATACCTACAGCAATGTGGAAGAAATGGTTAGTGAAATGAGAAAGCACCTCTTGACTAGTAAATCGGAAACCGCATTACAAAGGAAGCTATTAGATTGTTACCAAGGTAATAAATCGATTGATAAATTCGGTTCAGAGCTCGAGCAACTGTTTGTTGATCTTACTATCTCACAAGCTAAAGGAAAATCAGATGCCTTCAGCATTCTGAAGTCCATAAATGAAAAACAGGCAATACATAAATTTGCTGATGGTCTGCAAAATGATAGATTGAAAACTGTCATAGCTGCGCGAAATTACGATTCATTGAAAGACGCGATACAAGGAGCAAAGGACGAAGAAGTAACAATTACTTCCCCATCTACTAATCGAGTATTATTTGCAAGGGGAAGACCCTATTATCGGGGATTCCAAGGTTATAGGTATCGGGGTAAGCCACATTTGCAAACCAATACGGGAATCCCAACAACGCAGTATAAGAGGAATGTATTCATGAACACAAATTACTTACGAGGTCGAAATCAAAGGGGTTTTCAAAGCAGTAGAGGTAGATCAAACCGATGGGATAGATCGTATACGCGTAATACTCAACCAAATAATCAGAATAGTAGAAACCAACAACAGCGAGTGAATTTGGCTCAGAATTCGTCAAGCGAAAAGGAAGAACATGATAATAACACCATACCAAATTGGTTTTTTCGAAACTAATGAATATGTAATGAGCTATAATAATATGAATTCAGTTAAATTTTACATAAATAACAAAAATTATACATTTTTACTGGATACAGGCGCAACATTATCTTTAATAAAATATACTGCTATAAAACATATTACAAATAAAATTATCCAAAAAACGACATACATTAAAGGCATTGGTGGTAAGATCACTTCAGAAGGGTACATAGAATTAGCACTGCAATATAGAAACTTAACATTTGAACATGAATTTCATATATTTCAATCACTACCATTAAATGTTGATGGTATACTCGGACAAGATTTTTTGTTAAGATATAAGGCATTAATAGATTTTGAAAATCAAACATTAACTCTTCAAAAAGATTCTAATTGTGCGGCAATACAAATTAATATACTCTCAACAACAAATGTTAACTCAACAAGCATAAAATTACCAGCTAGATGTGAAAAAATTATTGAAATTAATACTAATCACACTAACAACTGCGTAATTACTTCAAAGGAAGTGTGTGATGGAGTATTTCTTGCTAACAGTATAAGTAAAAGTAAAAACGGAAAAATATCAGTACGAATTATAAATACTAGGGAAACTGAAGTAGTTTTATATTGTTTTACACCTGAAATAATACCTTTAGATGCATTTGATTGTTTTACATTTGAAGAAGTAGCAAACAATGGGGAAAGAGTTAGAAAGCTGTTCGATTTATTAAAACTAGAAAATTTAAATATGGAAGAAAAAACAAATATAGCTAGTATCTGTGCTAAATTTGCAGACATATTTCATTTGCCTGGTGATAAACTGAACACTTGTAATTTATATGAACAGAAAATACACTTAAAAGAAAATACAAGCCCAGTTTACTCTAAACCTTATAGATTACCACATTCGCAAAAAACGGAAATAAGAAAACAAATACAGGACATGATAGACAATGACATTATTGAGGAGTCAATTTCAGAATGGTCAAGTCCATTACTAATTGTACCAAAGAAAATTGACGCAAATGGTGAAAGGAAATGGAGAGTTGTACTAGATTATAGAAAAGTAAATGAGTGCATTCAAGATGATAAATTTCCGTTACCAAACATAACGGAAATATTAGATTCCTTATCAGGGGCTATGTATTTCAGCCACTTGGATCTAAATCAAGGCTATTATCAAATAAAATTAGATGCGGAGAGCCGAAAATACACAGCATTTGTAGCCGATAAACATTATCAAATGAAACGCTTACCAATGGGTCTAAAAACAAGTCCCAGTGCGTTCAGTAGAGCTATGACAATTGCATTATCAGGGATAAATTATGAAAAGTGCATAGTATATCTTGATGATATTATTGTAATAGGACGTAACTTGAATCAGCACAATAAAAACCTTATCGATGTATTCTCACGATTAAGAAAAGTAAATATGAAATTGAATCCATTAAAGTGTAACTTTTTAAAGAAAGAACTCTTGTATCTAGGTCACATTGTTACACCACAAGGTATTAAACCAGATCCTGAAAAAATTAAAGCCATTCAAGATTATCCTACTCCGAAAAATGCAGATGAAGTCAAAAGATTCGTCGCGTTTGCTAACTATTATAGGAAGTTTATACCAAATTTTGCACATATTACAGCAAATTTAAATAATTTAACTAGGAAAAATATTTCCTTTCAATGGAATACAGATTGTCAAATTTCTTTTGATACCCTGAAAAGGGCATTATGTAATCCACCATTGTTGCAATATCCAAATTTTGAAGAAAGTAATGAGTTTATACTACATACAGATGCTTCAGGTTTAGCAATTGGAGCTGTTTTATCAAATCAAGATAAAAGGCCTGTGGCATATGCTAGTCGCACTTTAAACAAAGCAGAAATTAACTATCCGGTGATAGAAAAAGAACTTTTAGCAATTGTGTGGGCTGTCAAATATTTTCGACCATATCTTTATGGTAGAAAGTTCAAAATTTGTACCGATCATAGACCACTAATATACTTATTTAATATGAACAACCCATCAAGCAGACTAACCAAATTTAGGCTATGTTTAGAGGAATACGACTATGTAGTAGAATACACGCGAGGAAAAGATAATGCAGCTGCAGACGCGTTATCTCGTATAGTATTAACATCAGAAGATATAAAGGCTATGAACAAAGAAGTCAATTACCTTATGGTTATGACTAGAAAACAAAGAAAAATGATGGATGAAATAAAAGACAAAGATGACGACGAAGAAATTAAACTAAACGACTGGACTGATCATCCAAGAGTCGTGGAAGTGTTTAAAAAGGCTAAAGATTCTATAGAACTTACCTTTGACGCTAACGAATTTATGAAGAATAGCATGTGTTTAAATAATATTTACAGCAGACAAAAAACATTTATATATGTACCTGCTAAACAGATAATTACAGTGAATCCTAATTCTAGATCATGGTTGAAACGAGCTTTCGCAGTGAGAGAATTAGAAGAATTCTGTAATAAAGAGCAAATAAAAGAACTCTGCATAATAAAAAGTGAAGGAAATGAAAAGTTAATTAAAGAGCTAGCTCGAGAAGTAAAAAATAGACATAAGTGGCAAGGGCCACGGATCTGTATAATAAAAGGTGTAACGAAGGTAGAACATAAAGAAGACCAAAGGGTCATATTGAATGATTTTCACATGTTACCAAGCAGTGGTCATGCTGGTATTAGAAGAATGACGAATAATATAAAAAGGCGTTACTATTGGACTGGTATGGACAACGATATAAAAAACTTTGTGAAGAGATGCGAACAATGTCAGAAGCAAAAGTTTCATAGACATATTAAGCAACCTATGTGTATTACTAGTACTGCATCCTCAGCCTTTGAGAAAATTTATATAGATATAGTCGGACCTCTTACACGAGATTTAAATGGATATGCTTATATACTAACTTTACAGTGTGAATTAACTAAATACGTAGAAGCATACCCAATGTTGAATAAAGAAACAGAAACAGTAGCCCGTGCTCTTGTAAATAATTTTATTTTACGTTACGGTATTCCGAAGGAAATTGCAACTGATAGAGGTACAGAATTCATTTCAGCAACCATGAAAGATGTTTGTAAACTGTTAGAAATAAAACAAATACAATCCACAGCATATCACCACGAAAGTATAGGATCCTTAGAAAATTCACATAAATCATTAGGAGCTTTCTTAAGGATACAAACCAACAACCAAGCTCAAAATTGGAGCTCGTGGGTACAATACTGGTGTTTTGGGTATAATACAACTGTACATACTGAAACACAATATACACCCTATGAACTTGTATTTGGAAAGTTGTGTGGTATACCGAGTAATCTTGTAAATAAAATTGATCCAATTTATAACTTTGACTACTATCCTTTTGAGTTAAAATATAGATTACAAAAATCGCAGCAAGAGGCAAAGCAAAATTTGATAAATTCAAAATTGCACAGAAAAGGACACTATGATAAAACAATAAACTTAATCAAATATAAAGAGGGAGATTTATTATTGGTTGAAAACGAAAATAGAGAGAAGTTGGATCAAGTTTATATGGGACCATACAAGGTAATAAGTGATATGGATGTTAATGTAAAAATATTACAAAACAACAAAGAAAATGTAATTCATAAAAATAGAACAATACCATACCATGTGTAAGAATGCAAAAAAAAAAAAAAAAAAAAAAAAAAAAAAAACATGCTTGTGTAAGTTTTTTTTTTTAAATAAATGGGGAAGATGTAGTGGATGTATAGGTACTTGTATGAAATATCATTAAGGAATTTAGGTTAAACGTGACTTTAAGTATAAACAGTGTCATATTAATATCATATCAATTATCTGAAATAAAATTAGTAACAAGACCCTAGTGTAAACATTGTAATCTGATACATTACTAACCCATTGTTATAACTATTTAAAAGGGGTGAATTTTCCTAAATAAAGACAGTGTATACTCAACGCCCGTTCGTTTCATTTCACTCCGCTCTATCCGCACATCACAATACCTAACTTACCAGCAATTATGTAAGGACAGCTATACCAGACTACATGTGTGCTGTGTGCTGCAAAATCATTGAGGTAACATGTTAAGGAGTCCCGCAACTTAAACACGAAACTGATGTCTTTGTACATACATAAAGTTACGCCTGTTTCCCTGAGGGGTAGGCAGAGACCACGGATTTCCATTTGCTACGATCCTGGCATGCTTCTTTTGCTTCATTCACACGCATTACATTCCTCATACACGCTCGTCGTTGTTTAGTTGTTATTGTGTTTTTATTTGAGTTTAAGTTTTATTTCATTTTGTGTTCTGCTTGTTCTTTTTTATAAATGGTGTATATGGATTGTGATGACTGAAATAAATATTGTATTATAATTACTGGTGAATCCCTACTAATATTACAAACGCGAAAGTTTCTAATTACGGATGGATGTTTGTTACTCTTTCACGTAAAAACTACTATATGGTTTTTAATGAAATTTCATATGGAGGTAGCTGTCACCCTGGATTAACACATAGGGTACTTTTTATACCAATAAAATGTAGCAGGTAACACCGCGGGGCGCAGCTAGTATAACAGCCTATAAATGTCCTACTGCAGGGCAAAGGCTCTCATATACAGAAGGATTTAGTATATAAGCAAATCCGGTAAGTGAACCACTAGGCCACCACGGTACTATCGAAGTGTGGGTGTAATTCGCGTCGATAATCGGGAGTGAAGACATGAGCTGAAGACGCATGAGCTGATAGGAGAAGTTTTAACTTGCCGCTTTCGGAGCGCGTACCTATCAACCTACATCTTTATCATTATATACCAAATTCTTGAGTACGTGTGTTTGTGGCCTAACTCTTCCTAAACGGCTTGACTGATTTGGATGAAATTTTGTGTGTATATTTCTAGGCGTTCCTGGATGCTTTAAAAATAAAAATGGACCCGGTAGGTGGCGCTGCTTTACCGGGCAGGCGATGTCTTCGAGGTCCGCGAGTCAAATATAATTGTTTACCTATATGTATTTACGGAAATACGCATCTATAATATGACATGGCAAGGCTGTGATTTCATAATATATAATCGGTACAAGGTACTTAACCCTTTTACTGTCCAGTGCACCACATATGGCAAACATTGTTTAACTATTGTGTCTATTTAGCGGACAGTTAACATATTATAATCAACATTTTTATACATCTGTGATTGCGTAAGAAAATACTCAAAATTCTAACAAAATAAAATTTAAGTAGGGTAAATAGGAAAAAAGTACCTACATACGCAATACAAGCCGTTTCAACGGACAATTCATTTTATAACCAAATATAATTATTAAAGTTAAGAATAACTGCTATCTGTCAAATATAACAAAACGCTATTTTAATATAACGTTAAAAATAGCATGTTATAATTTATAGCCTGCTATTTTTATGTTACTACTATGTTCATACGTACTATGTACTTATAATTTACCATACCTACGACTAGAGTTAAATGATTGCATTTTTTGTCTCACCTGGCACGGGAAATATCCAGCGCATGTTTTCTCTTTTCTTCTTCCTTCTTGGGAACTGAACTTCAGCTCGATTTTCTTTCCATTTCCACTTTAATTATACCTTATTATGTTATTTAAATCATACGGTTTTATCTAAATAATATGTATTTACAACAAAAGAGGTAGGCATTATTAATTTTGAGTATCGTATTTTTAGGTTAAATTTGAAAAAAAATGTCATGGTTTATGCTGAAATGTTTTAAATTAGATACCAACCTAGTATTACACGTGCCTATTTTCTATTTGTCGTAAAAAATTAACACTCGAAGGTTTCAGGTTGTCACTATAATAAAATAATATACACTTCTCTTTTTCATAAATAAACTTGTAGTGTAGGTACTAATGTGATTAAATGGTACTTTTTGCCACTATATTTACACTTTAGATGATATTCTTAACTGTATAACTTGAAGGAGCTAAAATTATATAAGCACTAAATGAATTAGTATCTTTAGTAAGCCTATGTTCCGAACTAGCCTAGTTATTTGAAAGTTTTAAGATTTTTATCGAATATTCTATTGTTTGAAACTTTCGTTGCTGTATCCGACTGAAATTTGTTATTTAAATATGTAAAATCTATCTATAACAAGAACTAAATATAAAGTTTTAATTTAATTAACGGTAAAATACACTGAAATATTTTTTTTCTTTGTTTACGATGTTTTCTCGTCCACCATACGGGTTTTCGACCTATTATGTAATACAAAATTTACGTAACACTGTTTTAAGAAATATACTGTTGAATTAACCAAAGGGTTTAGTCATAAAACGAATTATTTACGTTAATTTATTCATGTATCAGCTATCCAGCCAAGATCAGCGCCATCTAGTGAAAAACCACGTATGCGCCATTTTATTGTTGTTTTTTTACAAACTGTCGCAGCAACAACATTCGTTAAAGTAATTTCAAATTTAAAAGCACAAAATGGCGGGAATTGTCGTAATTTATTATCATTGTCAATGTTTTTGTGATTTAGCGGCACTGCGGTGTTTTAATAACGAAGTTTATTTAATTTGTGGTTAGGATTGGAGCTTTATTTATGAGATCGTTTGGTTCATAGAATTACATAAATGTGGAATTTTGTCGCAGTATTGTGGTTCTGTGACATTCGTGAGTGAAACCTGAAAAAATCTTTGGACAGCACGCGGCACAATGCGCGGACATTATTGATTTTACCATACCGCTTCATTCCATGCGATTATTATTTACCGAAAACACTTTTACTCCATCAATATTAATTAATCACAATCACATTAAAAATCTGTGCAACTGACACTGGAAAGACGTTTATTTTGTAACCACTAAATAAAAAAACAACTGACAACAGATTCAATTAGAATTAGGTATTTTTTATCGACGTTTTGTAGTCCAAATTAAAAATTAATTAATTATAATATTTTTACCTACCCATTAACATAATTGGCCATTTATGTAAAAAAATAATCACTTATCACTGTTACCTATAAAGCGTGTGTTATAAATATGGTTTAATCATAATTAAATGTGTGATTTTTGGTATTTTTCTATGTTTTATAACGTTATGCGTGAATGCAGTGGTATTAAGCCCATTTTACGGGAGACGCGCCGACTTAGACAGCGCGCGGCGGCCACACTGCCGATGCTGCCAGCCTACGAATTAAGTTACGCAATACGAAAACTATAAAAATAAAAATCAAAGTTATTGCAATTTACCGTAATTTAGCCTAAACTTAATATTTTGAGCAAAAATTAGACAGGAGTATTTAGAAGTTTAGAGTTTTATATTGTTTACGCGAAAGGTGTTGCGTCGAGAATGACGCATTGCGTTTCATTATTCCATTAATGCATAAATAGTTGTTTGGTTGGGGAGTGGGGAGTGGGGACTAGGTTATCTGATTAACGCTGCAATTAAACAAGGTTATCAAAAGTTATCGAATAGGTCAACATAATATTAATATTACGCGATTATGAGCTCTGGGTGTCTGTTTAAAAATAAAACTTACTTAATTCTAGAAAGTGATGCCTGAATTAGTAGTTCACATACATATATGCTTGTATTCCTGAAGTAATATACTATATAATAAACTTATAATTACAAATCAGATTATTACGATGAATTTTACTTTACATTATATAACTGTTTACTAACAAAATATGTAAACTTTAAACAATACGCTTATTGTTCTAGAACCAGAATAAAATAATATTACTAAAATAATTAATTTAATTTTACCCCGTTATGGTGCAGTTTTCCGATAGCTGGCAACCCAGCCATTCCGGCATTGGGTCTGTGTTACTGCTATGCGGAAAACGGCAAACGTTCACATTTTACCGTTTGAAGATTTTCTTACTGAAAACTAGTGTAATATATATCCGAAATTATTCTCCGTATCTTATATAAACCACACGCATAAAAATTACAGAATAACAAGAATAATGTTTTAATTATTCTTGTTTTTAAACTATGTAAAATAGAATACGTATTTGAAAATAATAATCTAAGCTAGACTTTTTTTTAGTTATCTCCCCTTTTTTTTCTGAAAAACCAATAATTAAATATTATAATAACTATGCTGAACTTAACAATATTGCATAAAATTAATAATAAAATAAAAACACGCGGCAATATAATAAAAGTTATATTTACGTGCGTAATTGTTAGTTTGTAACATTTAATCAGCGCCATCTATTGGTGAAAGCCTAAACGATCAAGCGGCAGAATGAAGAAAGTTTTCAGGGTGAGGTTGAACCGTTGTACAACCTGTTCTGATGACGACCACTTGTTTTAATAGGAGTATGAGGATATAAACTTGTTGCCAGGGTAGCCTACAGGTGGCATTGTTTTATAAGGTAAATTTTTACACAGTATTCTGGTAAGTTAGAAATACCTACATGATATTAATTGGTATCAAGACCGTGAATGAAGAAGTGGAATGCTTTTTGTATAACACTTTTTAAGTTAAATTTATAACATAACATCACGCCTGTATTCCCCGAAGGGGTAGGCAGAGGCGCACATATAGTACATCCACATTTCGCCAGTTGTTTTTGGTCGGACGCGGGACGCGTCATTCGTCCATTGCCGTCAACCGGGCACAAATTCAGACTCCGTGCTGCTACTGAGAATTACCTTATAGAAAAACCCAGTAACACTTTGCCCGACCCGGCATTCGAACCTAGGACCTCGTGCTCAGCAGTCGCGCTTAGCAACCACCCGACCAACGAGGTAGTCGTTGACAGTAGATGACATAATTTTTTACACGCTTTTTATTAGCTTCACTTGTATGTATGTTTGTAATCGACTTCTTTGGGCGCGATTTTGACCCACTTTTATTGACTATGATATTAACAGGGGCGTAGCTTCTACCGTATCAATGATACAGGGCCCTCGGGCAACAGGGGCCCGAACGTAAAACATAACGCGAGCAAAAGGCCCCCAACAAATTTTGATACAGGGTCCGTCTAAGGCACGCTACACCACTGGTTATTCATTTATTTCTTTTAGTGTGTTTGTTTGTTACCTCTTCACGCTCAAACGGCTAGACCGATTTTGATGAAATTTGAAACGGAGGTAGCTGACACCCTAGATTAAAACATAGGCTTTTTATCCCAAAAAAAAGTAGCGGGTAACACCGCGGGGCGCAGCTAGTTGGATATAAATAAAAACAGGTTTATATTGGACGTTGACTTTTATTTTTTTTATTACACATTCATTATAAACTGTAGAACACTGTGATGGTGAGTAAGTACCTATATAATACATAAATAACGTATAATTGTACATAAGACGGTAAGCAGAGCCTTTTGTACAAGATTTTATCTCTGGCAAAAGAAATAAAGGGACGAGACCAAGCAACATATCTATACTAATATAATTAATGCAAATGTAAATTTGTATGTTACCGTTCTACGCCTAAACTACTGAGCCGATAATCATGGTATTTTGCGTATACTTTGTCAGGAATACAAAAAGGGTACAGGGTAAGTTTTATTCAGAAAAAAAAACATTTCGAGAATAAGAACTTTAGCAAAAGCAGTTGATTCTACAATTAAAATTAAACGCTGGTAAACCCGCGGTGCACTCCATGTCCATCAATAAGGCTATGCTTGCCGCGGTCGGGAAGTAGATGGGTGACCATGCACTTTCATACTCCGTGCTTCGGAGAGTACGGTACGCTGTCGGCCTCGACTATCATTCGATTCAATAAGCAGTGATAGCCGAGTGGACTGCCAAGCGAAAAGTCGCAAGTTCAAACCCTAAGCCACCAATGTCTTTCCGAATTCATGTGCGTGCTATAAGTTAGATTTCAGTTGCTAAAAACGGTGAAGGAAAACATCGTGAGGAAACCGGCCCACCTGACAGATTGTTCAACGGTGTGTGTCGCCATGTCAGAGGCCTACAGGCGGTTTAAACTCTGACACCAGGTTGTTCATCAACCATACGGTAAGACTATGTTTAGTAGGTAGGTTTAGTGCAACCAGTGTGGCCAGTTATCAAGGGAAGCTGAAAGAATATTGATTTTTAAAATCAAACCTTTTGCCTCGTTAAATTTAACTCTTATAGAATTTACTTAATTTATGAACACATTGAACTTATCGATACACGTTTTATCGATAGATAAAGCTTATAGAGTTAGTGACAATCGATATTTAATTCACTAGTTATATTATCTTATTTTTATCGATATATTTAAATGACTTCATTGTCTAATGGAACATTACTAGTATCGCTTATAGAAATATATTTTTTTAAATCTAATGGCTTATCGATTCCAATTTTATCGATAAAGCGTTATACATATTGTCGATAAAAATATTTTATTTATTTTATATACACTGTGTATCAGAAATCCGTGGTCTTATCTATGCTGACTTTCTAGGACTAACATTATCAATACATATAAATAAAAAAGTGTCTGTTTGTAATACCAAACAGCTTATTACTATATACATAGAAAGTATAAACGATACTTGTAACAAAAAAACAACTTTATTTTTTTGTCTGTTTGTTTGTCAGCTTATCTCCGAAACGGCTGAACCGATTTCAACGAGTCTTTTACTGGCAGATAGCTGATGATTTAAGGAGCAACTTAGGCCTATTTAGAGTTGTTCAATTGGATAATCTGTACGTACCATACCTTAAAATTTGACCCCGTATTTCTGAGACAGTGACACGTGGTATACTTAGATAAAGAGTGAAGCAAGGACAAACAGCTAGTATATTTATTAACCTAAATTATACACTATTTAATCATAAATATTAAAATATTTCTTTTACTATCACATGACTTTCTCGCGTTTTTCTGTACGGTCCCTAGATCTTAATATAACTATTTACAATTAAAACTAACTAATTCGTAGCGTTAAAGCTAATTATCTAGAATAATCTATAATATATTTTATCTAAGCCGTTCAACTAAGTTATATAGATATGGTTATAATTAATAACTAAATATAGGTATAATTACTAATGCTAGCCAAATATCCAGCTCCTAAGGCCTGCACCATGGCGTGCGTGTTTCTCGAAGGTGTAAACGACGCGATGTCGATCCGGACTCGTTTGTAATTGAAATAAACTTTTTTTAGTTTCGTTTGTCCCGAGTCTGGGTGTCTGTGTATGTGATATTTCATGTGTGTGAAACGCACCCACGATACAGGAGAACATCCTAGTGAGGCAGTTTTATATAAAAAATACGTGGTTGCTAGCAGGTTAACATAAAAAAAAAATCATGGTTAAAGGTGGTGGTTAACGTATTTGGTGCTGTGTTGGATGGGATGAGAAAAACCAAAATAAAAAACATAATATTAAAATACAAACGATATTTTTATTCAATAGAATGTGAAATATCACACGACTTGTCTATATTAACACGATACATATAATGTATACTATTAATTAAATCACATATGTAATTATTATTATTAATTAATTATACCTCTCCTCACATACCAATGAGATGCTGTGTTCTAATTAACAAAATTTTACGAGAAATATAAGCCATTAAGCAAAGAAATTAGGAATAATAATACCCATAAACAATTACCGAATAATTCCGAAATCTACAGATGAGTAACCTTTCGTCCGTAACTACCGGAAAATTCCGACTGTACCTGGAAAGTACCGGAATATTCCGACTTTTCCGGGAAACTACCGGTAATTTCGAATATTTCGGGACACTACCGGAATATTTCGACTATTCCTGGAAAGTACCGGTAATTCCGACTATTCCTGGAAACCCGGAAAATCCCGCCTGTCTCTAAAAACTACCGTATATTACCCCAACGCGGCTTGCACTGTAAAAACAGCGTAGAATTTTGCTGATTATAATAAACAAAAATTGATAAACCACAGCATCTCACTGAGATGTCATCCCAATAGATTAATCACAGAAGTGTTCCCACAAACGAGTTTTATATATATTTATAGGTTGTATTTTATTATACAGGATGTGGTGTAGATAGTGGTCCATAACTAAAGATTTAATGTATCAGATAATAATTAACAATAACACAGTACAATTTTTATCTGGTATAATCTGTATGATTCCTTGTGTAATTTTTGCATGTCGCCCTGCGAAGCTTATATCTAAATTGATAAAGGAAACTTGAAAATGAATACATGGCTGACATGGCTCAGTTGCAGAGCGCCGCCACAGTACGGCGAAAGTCGCGGCTTCGAGTTCCGCTCGTGTCCATTTTTCAAGTTTCCTTTATCAATTTAGTGTTCAAATCTGTTTTTATAGACACTATAGTATAATGATAGTTATTTAGGAATGGAAAACAATTTTTTTGTCGCCAAAATGGGCGGGGCTATGTACCACACTAATTTAAGTATAAAAATACATAATTATAAGGAAGAAATAGTGAAGTACTTTTAAGAATACTTAAGCCGCGTTTTCACTAGGCGACATTTGTCTCGCGACTGTTGCTAGATACGGAATTTAGATCTCCCGCGCGATGTCACCCGACGCTTGCGACATCTACGAGTCGCAGGCTTTACAGTCGCCCGACAAGTCTTGAATAGTGAGGACACTTTATGTAAGTTGCACTGAACAATAACCTCTGACGACAGACTATTCACCACTGGGCAGTGTGGACAAGGCAAATGCCGAGCGACATTGTCACACAGTCGCAGACATACCACGTCAATGTTGGGCGACATGTCTCCGCGACATTTATCCGTAGTGAAAACGCGTAGTTAAGCTTTTTTGACAAAATAATTTATATAATTTTTATATTTGTGACTTTCTCAGTTGCGTGGCTATTATTAATATAATATAAAATAGCAATATCAAGAAAAAAATCATAACTGAAATGCATTTCGTCATTTATGAGAATAACGAAGATATCGTCTCGTGATACTATTGTCGATCGTTAAAATAATGTTAGAACATTTTAATATTAATTAAAAACCTAATTAGAACGTAATAATATTAATCCATTGATCGTATATAAATGGCAATTAAACTTAATTCGTTGGCGATACAAAATGTGTATCAATGCGAATGCATTCGTATTGTAACGATTAGTATTTTGTGAACATTGCGGTGTTATAACAATAGCAAGCAAAACTATTTAAAAGCCATTTTACATTATTGAACAGTTTTCTAAGATATAAACATAACATCACGCCTGTGAATGAAGCAAAAGAAGTATGCCAGGATCGTAGCAAATGGAAATCCGTGGTCTCTGCCTACCCCTCAGGGAAACAGGCGTGACTTTATGTATGTATGTATGTATCACGCCTGTATTCCCCGAACGGGTAGGCAGAGGTGCACATTTAGTACACCCACATTTCGCCAGTTATGTTTTAGGTCCCAATGTAATAGGGGGCGAGCCTATTGCCATCATCCGGGCACAAATCCAGACTCACTGCTGCTACTGAGATTTATCTAATGAAAAAACTTAGTAACACTTTGCTTGACCCGGGATTCGAACCCAGGACCTCAGACCAAGGAGGCAGACCATTTTAGGTAGTACTAAGGAATTTCTAAATACATGTAAAATTTAGACCAATCTGAATTAGATTTTCAAAATATAACTCGATAGCTATGTGGTGAGCTATCTCGAACGTCAACATTTTGTAAAATGGCTCTTAAGATTTTTTTTTGTATCGGATACAAAAATATTGTATAGATACAAAAAAAAAAATTCACATACACACCTGAAAATTATCGCGAACAATCAGATATATATAACTCTTGATATTTTATAACGAGTTACAATTCTGTAGTACCCTTAACTAATATACGCCGTGATAATAGCTGTATAATATAACAGTTTAGTCCCCTAACATAGCGTCGTGCGTTTGTCGTACGACTGTCGTAAGCGTAGGGTTGGACCTCATCTGGCAGCACGGAATCGCCTTTTTCCGTCGCCTTTTCTCTTTCTGTCGCTTAGAACTGCCATTTGCTAGACCGAGACAGAAAGCATAATGCGATAGCACGCGATCGCCTCGAGGATTCTGCCGCGTGCTATCGTTCTGTCTCGGTCTAGCAAATGGCAGTTCTAAGCGACAGAAAGAGAAAAGGCGACGGGAAAAGGCGATTCCGTGCTGCCAGATGAGGTCCAACCTTTAGAGACTAAAGTCGCAATTTGTAGTGATACAAATGTGATAAGATAAGATAAGATAGGATAAGATAAGTTTATTTTGTGATATCTTTGGACTCAGCTTTTTTTTGTATTGACATCTATATTTTAGTAAAATAATATTACTATATAGTCACAACGATAAACAAAAATTTTCAACCAATCATAACACAATGCGACAGCGCGCGCAAAAACCTCGCTACTATTGGTCAATTACAATTGTGTTTATGTAACAATTAATCCGTCATTCTATTTGAAACCTTAAAACTTCGAGTTAAGGTCTATAATTCTTTGATATTTTCGTCAGTTTTGTTTTGCAATTTATTACTGCAGATAACGGCGTTTGTATCAATTTGTATCAATACAAATACAATTAACACTACATAAAGCGTTAACACCTACGCGTTTGTGAATTCGGCATTTATATTGTTCGTATGTGTTTAAACATTACTTAGAAACTACTGAACCGTTTTTGATGATACATAATTAGTGCCGTGTTACGTTTGAAGCCACGTCAATGGCTAGAAAACGTAAATTCCCGGTACTAATTCAACAACACTTAATGGCTATCTAGCCTAATATCCTCAGATCTCATAACTTATATATAATAAGGTTATTTTATAACAAATGCTGAAGTCAAAGGTCAAGTTCAAACCCCGGCACGCACCAATGTCTTTTCGAATTCATGTGCGTACTATAAATTAGTTATCAGTTGCTAAAAACGGTGAAGTAAAACATCGTGAGGAAACCGGCACACCTGAGAGATTGTCCAACGGTGTGTGTCGCCATGTCAGAGGCCTACAGGCGGTTTACACTCTGACACCAGGTTGTTCATCAACCATACGATAAGATTTACTCTGTATTCTCATAATATTGAAGTCGAGTTTAGATTTTGTGTCTTACACCATTATGTTTTTAATATAATATAACTATCATTAATGAAATCAAATTAAATATGGATTAATTTCTGTAATAAAAAAATCACGAAATCTGATCTGCATTTTCAAATCCCGCATACTATGAGCATTTATTATAAATATAACCTTATATACAAGTCAATAAGTCACAGAGTCGTCTAGCAAGACGACTGTAGTTAAACAACAAATGAAGCACGTGTGACGTCACACACCACAGATAAAATATCAATTTGAACGCTCATAATAATGTTCTGACCGAATTTCGGTCACGGCGGCCTGTCTCAGCTGAGACTAGCAAACGCGATATTATAGTGCACAAGTATGCGCGCAAACACAGGTGCACTCCCTATTACCTCACGCTCATAGTCCAGGACGGTACACACGACCGGAGAGAGATCAGGCGCAGGACTAACGGCTTAACGTGCCTTCCGAAGCACGGAATGCCCATAGCATACACATGGATATACAATATATTTAGTAAAATATAGATTTTTGCGCGAAGAGAAACAAACAATTGGACAAGTGAACAATAAAAATATTTGGAAAGACTTGGTTCTATTAAATTTTGACAATCTGATTGGCGCCGTGGCTAAGAAATTGGACTGCTGCGCTATGGGTTGCCGGTTCGATTCCCGCATGGAAAAAAAAATTGTTTGATACGCTGTTTGTCCTCAGTCGGTGAGTTTGTGTGTGTGATATTTTATTTTTATGGAACGCACTCACGGCACAGGAGAAATTCCTAGTGGGCGAAGTGTATTTTTAATAAAAAAAATGCCGTAAGAAATTTAGATGACTCAAGTCAGAAGATCTAATTAAAAAAAATGGGTTTATCTACACAAAAAAATTTGAAAAATTGAGAAAGAATAATTTGTTCTTATACCTGAGCAAAACTCAAACCTCTCAGTGACTTTCAAATAACTTTACTATGTCCTCCATTTGTTGTTTAACTATTTGAAAAACCGCGGTCACCGGTGACCGCGAAACTGGTGACGTCATACAGTGGTACGTCGATCGTACTTCAGCAGACACCCACTGTTTGATACACGACATGAATGTTAAATCAAAACAGTTCAGCTCACGCCCGCGTCACCAGCTCAGAAATCAGCTCAATTTGAGTCCGAAACCCCGGGATACTCCGGACGCGGGAACTACCGGTAGTACAATCAACATTATGATAATGATAAATTCCGGGCGTTATTTATAACGATTACTTCGTAAATTTCAACTAACCTCTCCTCAATAACCTTACTGTGGTATATATAAAGGTTCTGTATATTTCTTTCTTTCTTCCCTTAATGGTGGTAACACGCTCCGTGCCCCATGAGTTCCTTTCAGATGATGTTACAGCAGCGGCAGTAGCGGGGACGCGCCCCCCCTCCCCCCACTGGAGGGGTCACGGGCGCGAAGTATGCGTGCACCTTTATGTTGGGGAGGTGATTCTGTGAATAATAGGAATAATTTTATTTTGTAAAATGTTTGTTATATTTTCTTATAACTCAATATAGTATAATTATGTTTACACCATGTATACAAAAATAATTTAGTAGTAGTAGTTATAAGTTGTAGAGGGAGGCCTTTGTTCAACAGTGGACGTGTTCCAGCTGATGATGATGAAGTTGTAGATACATATGTCGTATAGCAAAATACGGTGACACTAACAAGATATAAGTAAGTATACATACCCTTAGTTTCCTAATAGCATTCCTGCTGACCATCTGACAGTCGTACAGCTCGATGAGCTGCAGGTTGTGGCATGACGTCAAGTGTTCTAAGGCCCCGTCGGTAACTAGTGGACAGTTATCTAACCCTGGACACAGAAAATACCACACCTTAATAACCACACTTAATATTATAAAGGGGAAAGTTTGTGAGTGTGTTTGTACGTTTGTTACATTTTCACGCTCAAACGGCTAGACCGATTTTGATGAAATTTCATATAGAGGTAGCTGGCTGGATTAACACATAGGCAATTTTTTTTCCCGAAGCAATGTAGTGGGTAACACCGTGGAGCGCAGCCAGTATTGAATCATCATGTATAATTTATAGAAAACTTAATAGTGAAAGAGGCGTGACTTTATGTATGTATGTAATAGACAAAATAGCAGTTTAAAGGCTGAATCACTTACCAAGCACTGTGAGGTGTTCGGCCGCGCACGGCGACATCGATAACTGCTTGATCCCATAGTCGGTTATTAACTCGCAGTGAGAGAGCGTCTGATAAAGGGAATTCAAGGTTAATTTTGAATAGCCTGATCAGTGTCTACTTGGGCAAATGCCTCTTAATTATTCCTCCACAAAACCGTGTCCGCCATTTCATGGAATTAGAACAAAAAATTACCGACTTCAAAAAAAGGAGGTGGATTCCACTGTCTTTTAATTTCTTTTTTTTTGTAAGCTGATTTTTATTTTTTTAAGAACATTATACCTATCGATTTTTTTATAGATTTTAAATTTCCCATGCATATATACTAATTCGGGTCAAATGCATCCCACATTTATGTGGTCCATCAATCTACACAGTTGTCATTTCCATGGCTCAACTGGAGTCTTCTTCAAATTAATTAATGTCGGCTAATATGACTCACCAGTTTCTCAAGTCGTGGACATCCCATAGAGAGGTGTACGAGAGTGCTGTCGGTGATCAGCACACACTCCTCAAGGTCCATCCTCTCCAGCATCCGGCAACTCTGTTGAAAAACCCCAATAAATAAAAACTAATATTAAACAAATAATTTATTAATACAAAATTGGTATCATTCAGTTTGTACAATGCCGAGTGGTATCCGACTTGCCCCTAGACACCCCCTTTCCTCCCGTGGGTGTCGTAAGAAACGACTAAGTGAATATCCAGAGGATGGGCAGCAGCGGCTTTTGTAAGTTCTGTAACTTCACCATCAATACTGCGATTCTCAATCCACTTACCTCCCCCCCCCCCAACGCACTTTAAGGGGGAGGCTCTTGTTTATTAGTGGACATGTTCCGACTGCTCAGTGATCACGTGAAGAGTTCAAGACAATACGCGGTCAGAGCAGCGTCAAACAGCGCCTGTGAGACAGTGACGTACCCTGGCGAGCGCCTGGAAGCCGGCGTCGGTGAGCTGGCTGCACTGCGCCAGCTCCAGCGTCACGAGGTCGGGGCAGTGCGCGGCCAGCGCGGCCAGGGAGGCGTCGGTCAGGCGGCCGCAGCCCGACACGCACAGGCGCCGCATCGCACCACCCAGCTTGCATATTGACTCGTCTGTCAGTTGCTGCGGCAACGGTAATCTTTCATTAACACTAGAACTCACTGCTTAAGACAGTAACTCAGCTTCACATTCACGAATAAAAAAAAAACAAAATCCAAAAAGTTGATTTTCTGATTTGAACAAGACATTCGACACGGTAAAGCAGCATGATTGTATTTAAACACACTTATAAAAACTATTACTAGTATTATCAATATCAAAATCGTTTACACAGTGCCAAGTTTCATCTAGATAGGCAAAACGTAGTCTAAATTTATCAACATCAAAGAATACTAAAGCATTTTTTTCGCGGAATGTCTCAAGGTCCTACATTAGGTCACATTCTAATTTATCACAATTTATTATAGTTTCTTTACCAATCCAATATACACTTACAAGTCACTTATACCCGGTTTTTCCCTATATTTACCTTGGGTTTGGGACAGTTAATAACTAGATTTATTACATAGAATACTCACATCGCAGCCTTGGACGTTCAACGCCTGTAAGTCTGGACAATACGTAGCGAGAGTGGACACACAGTTATCGTTAACGTTTTTACAACCTGCAACAATGAAACGCCTGACATTTTAGATTCGAAACGTCAATTCTGTCTTGATTGTGTTTGTAGGCCTAGTGGTCACGACCGCTGAGCGAAATCCTCGGTTTAATTCCCGGGTCAGGCAGTGTTTTTAAGTTTTCTATCAGATAGATCAATATGCTCGACCCCTATTACATTGGGACCTAAAAGCATAACTGGCGAAATGTGGGAGTACTATATGTTCACCTCTGCCTACCCCTTCGGGGAATCCAGGCGTGATGTTATGTATGTATATATCTTAATGGAAACACTCTGAATATGGATGGATGGATGGAAACACGAAACCTGGATTTGTGATCTGGCAATAGGATCGCCCCCTATTACATTGGGACCTATAACATAAACTGGCTGAATGTGGGTGTACTATACACAGTATACACCGCAGAAGGGGAAGACCTTGACGAACATACATACACCAAATCGGTGATATTCTGCAAAAGGGTCAAGTGAGGAGTATCCTTTACCGACGAGCGTGTATGAGGAATGTGATGCGAGTGAATGAGGCGAAAGAAGTATGCCAGGATCGCAGCAAATGAAAAGCCGTAGTCTCTGCCTAAGTGCCTATTCTGGGAAACAGGCGTGCCTTTATGTATCCACTAGCTGCGCCCCGCGGTGTTACCTGCTACATTTTTTCGGGATAAAAAGCTGCCTATATGTTAATCCAGGGTGTCAGCTACCTCCATATAAAAAATCATCAAAATCGGTCTAGCCGTTTGAGCATGAAGAGGTAACAAACATACAAATACACTCACAAACTTTCGCCTTTATAATATTAGTGTGATATGTCCACCTCTTCCTACTCCTCAATGTACCTATATATACATACCTCTACATATGAAGGTCTTGAGTCTCGGGCAGGCTCTCGCCAGTGCCTCCACGCCGTTCTCCGTGATCGACTGGCACCACGACACGTTGACGTGTGTCAACATCTGGAAATTGTCTGATATGTAACAGGCTAACAGTCTACTGTGGACTGCCTCGTTAGTCTAGGGGTTTGCTAAGCGCGATTGCTGAGCACGAGGTCCTGGGTTCGAATCCCGGGCCGGGCAAAGTGTTGCTGAGTTTTTCCATTAGGTAATTCTCAGTGGCAGCACGGAGTCTGGTTTTGTGCCCGGTTGATGGCAATAGGCTCGCCCCCTATTACATTGGGACCTAAAAACATAACTGGCGAAATGTGGGTGTACTGTATGTGCACCTCTGCCTACCCCTTCGGGGAATACAGGCGTAATGTTATGTTATGTTATGTAACAGGTTATAAGGGCCTCCTGGCCGAATGTCGGTCATGTCGGTCAAAAACAACTCAGAAGTCATAAGAGATTGTATAGAGCATCACTTAAAATAATAAATAATAAGTACAACTTACCGGACATCCATCTGAAAGGGCTTTTAGCGAAATATCTGTGATATTTGAACAGGAATCCAAGTTTATTCTGTAAGGAAAATATAACTAATAAATAAAACATAGTAAAAACTACGCGTTCAATTTTGTGGGCGCTCAGAATGAGATATCATGGGCGTATACAATAAAGGTTTTTTTTAATAAAACATCGCCACACACTAGGTTTTGCCCTTGTGGGCGCTCAGAATACAGATTTGTGGGCGTACATAATGGGGAACTGTGGGCGTACAGAATGAGATATCGTATTTTTTAATATTAATCTTTATTGTGTGGTGAGATTGAAATAAAATGCTGTGCTTACCTTTAATTTATATACATGCAATACTATTATATATGTAATATGAAGTACTGTTAATGTCTTTGTGTTTATTTAGTTAGTTTGCCTAAATAAATAAATCGTGGGCGTGCAGAATAAGGATTGTAATTTCTTAAACACGGGGATTATAGGCCGTAGCAAGTTCTTAGAAAGAGAAAGTAAACGATAGAAAGACACGTCCATTATGAATGAAGCTCGCCTCTGTACATCAAATTTCACGTTTAAAATAAATCTGTATGTTTTGTGTGTACAATAAAGAATTAAGACAAGTATGGTTGAATTATTTCTACATTTTAACTACAGTAGGGGTCTACTCACCTCTGTAGCTTCTTACATCTCTTGCCGAGCGCTGTGCATGTGTTATCTGTGATTTTCCTGCATTTGTTTAGGTTCAAATCTTCTATGTTCGGACAAGACTGGAAAAAGAAAAATCTATGTACTTTTTTATATTTTACTATTAATAACTTCTGTAATGGCAAGGGAAGAACCGGCCAAGTACGAGTCGAACTCGCGGGTTCCGTATCAATAAAAACGGCAAAAATCAGGTTTGTTTTATGGGAGCCCCTATAAATATTTATTTTATGCAGATTTTTACTATTTGTGTGCATTTCAGCTGTCTATCACGGTTCATGAGATAAAGCTTGGTGACAGACGGACGAACGGACGGACAACGGAGTCTTAGTAATAGGGTCCCGTTTTACCCTTTGGGTACGGAACCCGGAACCCTAAAAAGCATACTATATGTTTTTGTGCGTCTAAAAACCTAGATTTTTACGCGTGTCCTCAGTCAAATGTTTTACTCACCTGCGCAAGAGTTTTGATAGATCCATCGCCGATACTCTCACAGCCTCTCAGGCTTAGTTCTCTGAGGAAGCCTCCACATCTGTGCGAGATGTTTTCTATCACCGGACCCTAGAAATTAAGCATATAATTCTTCATCATCATCAGCCGGAAGACTTCCACTGTTGAACAAAGGCCTCTCCGTTAAGTAAGGGGTTCGATTTCCACCTGCTACGATCCTGGCATACCTCCACAAACATTTGAAAACCAAAATTAGCCAAATCGGTCCAGCCGTTTTCAAGTTACGGCGTGACCGAGGGAAACGGATTCATTTTTATATGTAGGTATGTAACTAGCTGACCCGGGGAACTCCGAGCCGTCTTCCCTGGACTTCCACGAATATTTCAAGATCAAAATTAATCAAATCGGTCCAGCCGTTGTCGAGTTTTAGCGAGATTAACGAACAGCAATTCATTTATGTATGAACTTATTGTATAGATTTTAACGTGTAACTGTTTTTTGGCACTTACAAATAAAATTTATATATATATATGTATATATAGATATTGTTACCTCAACATCTCTTTGGAACTCAAATAGGTCGATCCTTTGCCAGTTGGACCCATCCAACGCCAGTATGTTCCATAATTTTGAGACCTGCAAACATGAATATAACAAGAGAATCAACTAATGCAGAAACTTAAACCTTAAAATAAAATATTATTTATCACTATAGGTATTTCTTCTCAGAGGTAGTCAGTTAGGAAATGCCGATGCCATCTAGTTTTAAAAAAGAAGACGTGTAAAAGTGTTTTTTTAAAACCTATTTGCAGAAATAAAATCATTTATCATTTTATCACTTTTAAGTTGCACGTTAGTTGAAGGCGGTTTTTTTTATTGTTTAAATTTGGTCTAGGTATGTTCGCCGAGGTCTTCCCCTTCCCGATACACCACAAACGATCGCCCTCATACATGACATTAAAAGTTAAATTACTAATAACTGAGGCATAATACAAATTATATTATCAGTAAACCTGTCATTAATATACGACGTACTATAATCAATTAATACTGCGCAGAAATAAAACATTGAGTAGATAGATAGGTTTATGTTACAACTATTTGTGGTGTTTATTTACTTATGTACAAGAATCTGCGGCTTAGTTTGCGTGGACAACTTTTGAGAACGTCTCCCCACAGTAGGAATTTCTCCTGTATCGTGGGTGCGTCTCACAAATATTAAATATCACATACATAAACACCTAGACTCGGGTCAAACATCTTTATTTTTTATATAATATCTTAGCTTTCCCCACAATCGAGAATTTTTGTAAGAGAAACAATTGGGCGTCTCATTGCAATAGTGAGTAGTCTCTCCGGTCGTGTCTACCGTCCCATTGGACTATGAGAGTGAGGGAATAGGGAGTGAACCTGTGTTTAGTATACTTGTGCAATATAATATCTCCTGCTTAGTTGGCTAGGCTCAGCTGAGACAGGCCGCCGTGACGAAAACTTCGGTCAGGAGAACATTATTGGCATATGGTGAGAGTAAGGTAGGTATAGTTACCTGCGCACATCTGCATAGTGAGACCACATCGAGGTAGGATAGTATCCTTAGCAACAGCTCTTTTGGCAGCTTACGGTTTATGTGATAGTCATCTTCGCCCGACGAGAACCGAGGGATCTGGAAGAAAAATCTAAATAGTGAGTCATCATCATCATCAGCTGGAACACGTCCACTGTTAAACAAAGGCCTCGACCGTAGAGTGGGAGGGTGCCAAAAACCCCACGCTTGGCAAGTGGCTTGGGGATCGCAGATAGGTGGCGAAATTATAGAAGACGCTGCTGCCTATCTTCTGGGTTTTCCCTTAGTTGCCTCTTACGACACCCACGGGAGCAAACGCGCCTACCCCTTCGGAAAATACAGGCGTAATGTTATCTGTCCCAAATATCATCCACAGCCTTTAATATCCTACAGGTTAAACTATACCTCCCCCTATACTAGATCTGCTGCGGTTTTAAACCAATCTTTTTCAGGTGCACCCCGCAATCTTTGCAATATCGTCGACGCAATGTAAATGGAGGCGAATGGTGCGAGTTTTGCCAAAACAGACTCCACGCTGCTACTGAGAATCACCCAATGGGAAACCCAATAAGTAGTAATCTAACCTCCATCCTCCATCACGCTTCTGTAGTCGCGATTTACGATCACTAGACCAACGATGCAGTCGCATTACCTACGATCTACATGAGTTTAAAATCGTCACTTGATCTCACAATTGGATGAAATCCTTGGGTCCATTCTTAGTTACTAACCAAGCGCTTCGAATATAAAAAACCAGTTTAAACTGGACGTCAGCTGTTACCACAATGGCTGGGCAGTTCGGACCACGTTTAACTTGCTATGAATTGGTGGAAATCTCAGTAATAAATGCTAGCGTAGGTTTTAATAAGAATCCGTCTTCTTATCATATGGTAGATGGACAGACTAATTTCAGAGTTTAAACCGCCTGTAGGCCTCTGACATGGCGACACACACAATTGAACAATCTCTCAGGTATATCGGTTTCTACACAAAGTGTTTCTTCACCGTTTTTAGCAACTGATAACTAATTTATAATACGTACATGAATTTGAAGACACATTGGTACGTGCCGAGGTATCAACTTGCGACCTTCGACTTGGCAGTCCAACAATCATATCACTCGGCTATCAGTTCTTTTAAAATTAAATGAGGGTGTACTATAGTAACCCCTGTATTTTCAGCCCCCATAGACGATGGCAAAACGAATAGAAATCGATAGAATGAAAATTATATGCGTTTGACATTATGTCATCCCCACATACATTTATCATTGTATTCGGCTTCTATTTGGGGGCTAAGGTGCTGAGTAGAGATATCCAAAGCCCGGCCAACTTCCACCCAAAAGCTTCTGTATACTGCAGTATTTATTTTCAGTTTTATCTAACCTACTTTGTACGTTATAGTTAAACATTTAAGTTACATCACGGAACTTCCCTATTGATTCAGATTCGGTGCCAAGCACTACGACAATACTGGCATTGTATAAGGGGTCGTATATTAATGATTTATTTATAAACCCTCCTTTCTTCTGGTTATGCTTGGTGAGGTTTAGACTAACACCCCCCCCCCCCCCCATCTCATCATATCAGCCTATGACCTACCGCAGTCCACCGCTGGACGTAGGCCTACTCCAGGGTACGCCACAAGGCCAGCTGTCCTTCTTTAGAGGGAGTGACGACTCTCCGTTGTTTTACATGTGATATCTCACTGCTCCCCACCCCCCCCTTGAAATACATCGTGGTTTTTATGACCCCCCCCCCCCTCTCCTTCAGCCTCACGTGTAAACCACCCCTAAGCCACATTATAGCTGGACTATGTTGTAACATCTAAAAGTCTATGTGTAATACGATTAAATGAATTAACTGCCTCAATGGTCTAGTAGTTGCTAAGAATGACTACTAAGCATGAGTTCCTAGCTTCGGATCCCGTGTGTTTCAATAATCTTTATATTTTTTACAAGTAGGTAAAATAGTGCAGGTTAATTAAGTGGTTGCCAATCAATATTGTAAATATGGGGCAATTAACATCTGTTCTTATCTCCGCTTGTAAATTACCTTAATTAGCAATCCCGCTTTTATCATTAATTTTATGTTGTTGCGTAAATTAATAATGAAAGGAATCATAGTACTATTTAATATTAGTATAGATTATATTTTTTTGTAATAAGTATATAGTATTTATGTACTAATTTTTAAACTATCGCAAACACAACTTTTTTTAATTTCAGGATAGACCTTTCGACCGAGTTACACCGGCCATGGTCACAAGCTGACTGACTGACTTGAGTCTGCTCTGACCATGGCCGGTGTAACTCAGTCGAAACATCAAGCCAAAAATGTAATAAATTGTGTAATTTCTATTAGTATTAATCTAATTAATTCCAAAGACAATGTCTTTTTATGATAATTTCGACTGGGATTGGCTTCAGAAGAAACTTTTAACAGAAAATAGTACAGGCAATTTTCTATAAAAAAATAACAACGATGAATACAATTCATGTTGCTATAGCATTCAATCCCAAGAGGCCTTTGTTCAATAGTGGACGTCTTCCGGCTGATGATGACGAGGATTGTTTATCTATTTTTTTATTAATATCAGTATGAACTAATTAAATTGCCTGAAGGAAACAAATCAGCCTGTCATATTACAAAAATAGAAAATAAATTATTATTTTTTTCATTTGTATGTATAATTATTTGTTTTTGACTTAGGTTATTTTGTATATATATAATGTAAATTGCCAAAAAAAATGCTTTTAAGAAATATGTTTGAATAAATTAATAAAAACTAATTTTATAGAAAAGCATAGATTAATTTATCTAGTTAAAGAGTAATTTATTCTCTTGTCTGTGGTGTAATTGTTTTCTGTCTTGTCTGTTTGACATCTGGGTCTTAAAAGACTTTACATTATTATGTGTTATTATGTTACTTATTAATTTATCAGATTATAGCATGCAATTCGAAATGACATCAATATGTGCTGGGGTTTGAACTTGCAACCTTTGACTAGGCAGTCCAATGGTAATTTTATTATGTACATTAAATGTATGCTGTTAACTCTGACAACTATTTCCTAAATAAAAATGCAATTATGTTTTATTGATTTAAAATAACTTGAATGTAGAAGTTACCTTACTTAATTATTGTATAAATAAAATCTATAAGTACTTTGATTCGTTTAAAATAGTAGATAATAGATAGGTAATCTAATTATTAACCTGTTTTAACAACAATAATATTATTGTTTAAGTAGTTGTTTCCCAAGCATGGATAGCATGTGATAAGAATTTTTTATCTTAACAGTGATAAAACTACAAACTAAATAAGTAGGTACGCACTTTTTATATTAATTATTACATACGTAAAATAATAATTAAATATCGCGCTTAAAAGTTACGTCAACATTTCCCTCTAAATTCTTTTTTTTTTTTAAATAATGCCCATAAATTTTCAAGAGCAAACGTTATGCTCGCGCTTTCGCCATTTCCAGACAGGCAAAGGCAAGCACCGATAAATACGGAAAAGTATGTGCGCGCATCATTAAAAATACGTTTTTAAATTAACAAAACAATGATTATAACGGTATACAGGCAATTCACGGGTTGAGTGCCCGCGCGCATGAGGTCATTACACTGACTTAACAAAGAAAAACTCGAATACTCAGCACCGCGTGTGATAAAACTTTAAAAACATACAAATAATAATACCGACATGATAAAGAACTTATACACAGGATTACGTAGAACGCGACTTTAGTGATATTCAAAAATAGATTCTGTCTAACAGCGGCTCTTCACGGAAATTACAAGTTACTACACTTCAAGAGATGTTTATATAAGTTAAAGTCCAAGAAATGAATTAAAAAGGCACTAAGAACAAAGAAATGGGCCCGTAACATCCATGTCAGCTGTTTTATCACAACGAAAACACAAACAATGACATTTATATTGATTATTACATTGCTTACCTCGAATTTATTCCTTCCGGAATAACTCATGCTCGGGTAAGGCGTTACCTTAGCCACAATGTATGTTTTTTAACACTTATTTATAACAATAATATATGTGCGAAGCGCACCACAAAACAAATATGGAGGAAAATTTTATTTGATTTTTCGCAGACCGACAAAAGTAAAGACGTCCTTCATCAGCTGCGGACTGGGTTGCCCGATTGTTAAAGTTTTTCCCTATTATTGTATTATGGATGACAACATTGCTTCTTCGATCATTTATCAAGCATGTAACGGTATATTATTTATCTTATTATTGTGCTTACTAAAGTTATTTTATTAGCTTTTTGTATATTGCATTATAGTGGCATAAAATTAAATGTTACATGATATCGTATTCAATAAAAACCAAACTTATATGATTGTAAAATTATATACCATATACTATTTCAAAAAACATGTTGATTTATTGTAATATGATATTAATTAAATATTAACCAATTAAAATGATCATCCATTATCTCTAATTCTACCCAATATTACGCAACTAGGTCAAACATGGCAACATTAAGTGCGTTCCAGTCGCACGCTCACATTTCAAAGCATAAATAAAGTTCAGTCAGTGCATCCAAGAATGACATTTTACATCAACAATCTTCACCTGTCTCTGTCACTCTTACGGATATAAATAGTTAACTGTCCCTTTCCAATCTATTAATACAATGTTGGTTGATAAATTTGTACGTGAAGTGGTAACGATAAATTTGTCTTTATTTGCAAATAATTACTAAATTGAAATCATTCTAAATCTCCTATAAAATCATACTGTAAGTGTAAGGTAGACATTATTATTGTCAAGAGCCTTTAGTATAATGTATCGGAATGGAAAATAAACATTGGTTCTGTTACATCTATTAATGATGCTATGCAATATTATTATTATAATATATTGAGTACAAGTTGGTACCTAGCGTAGGAAGTTAGCTAGCTTATGAATCACACTGTCGCATGTCGCAGCAATGTGTAAATTATTGCATTGCAGTATTGTTACATACCTACATAATGTTTCCAATATTGGTAAAAGACAATGACCTATTTTGAATCCGTTTTATCAGCATTATTCACAGGTTGTCTACATGATTATAGTTACTGATTCATAGAATTGGAATCATTATTTTGACTTATATATAGTTTGCTAATATCACGCCGATTTTACGCTAAGAGATAGGCAGAATCAACGTCGGTAGGTACGTCTGATAAATTGAGATACTATATAATTTGACCCGAAATAGACGTGTATTTTACGCTCTGCGTCCGTATTCATACATTATGCAGGTTGGACTAAAAAATATCCGGAATCTTCTGCGACTAAGAGAGTTATTTGAAAACATAATACCTAGGTATTGTTGCTTTACTGAGTATTGGGATCAGATGATCTCAGATCGTTTGTACTCGATGCAGTGAAAACAAATACATTATACATACATACATTTTTTTCTGGTAGGACTGATTAACTCCGGGATTTGTCCGGCTTTTGAGTGTTTAATAAAATTGGGTACATTATTTGACACCACCAATCAATTGACATAATTTTTATGAGCTGTTGCGACCTTTGACTTGGCAGTCAACGGTCATACCACCATGATGATGAACTGACTACAATAGGAATGTTGAAATAAAAAAATACAATTTAAATAAGACTTTATTGTATATAAAAAGTCAAAGATCCTAAATACATAATTGTATCAATAAATAGCTACGCATTTTACATCTTGTTTGAGCCTCACTTATAGAATATTCTTGAAAAATAAACTAAACGCGCTAAATACAAACCACCATCTATTTTGAAGTCGGTTAAAATGTAAATCTAGGTTATACAATAGTCGAAAAAAGCACAGTTCTGCAGAAAAGACAAAATATTATTGCAAAATGAACTTGTGCAACTTTAAAAAATTAAAGTTTCTGCGAAATAATGTTTTTATAACATCTTTGGAAAGATATGGCTCGAAATGGCATTGGACAGGGTTTTGTGGAAGAATAATCGGGAGGCCTTTGCCTAGCAGTGGGACACTGAACAGGCTACTTAAAAAAATACTATAGGTTATAAAACATACAAAATCCATGCGGTCAAAGTCGCGGGTGGAAGCTAGTAAATATAGAGCTCATATGATAAAGAAACCATTGAAATAACCTGCTAGACGTGTGACAAAACGCCAGACTAATAGCATGATGAATGTATGGAGTTGATATGGGCTGGTTTCGCTGGTAGAAAGACCTGTGCGGCCGTATACGGGAGACCCGTACGGGTAGCGCCCGCAGTGTTCTGAATAGGGTTCAGTGCGATAGGGCTGCGGACGCGGGTAGCGTGCGGGCTCTACTCGGAGCGGGTCGCCTACGGACCAATCCGCGTCGCTGTGAAATAATGTTCTCTAGCGCCTCACGCGTGTCTCTGTGCCTGGGGCCCATATGGGTCTCCAGGACTGCTGTGAAACCAGCCATAATGTCAAAGCGACCTACTATGTCCACCATTTACTATCACCATTATCTTATGTCACCCATCTATTCACCATTCTATTCTATTCGTCTGGAGTCTGGCCATTTGTCAAGTGGATCTCTGCGAACGACTATCCAATATAAACCATACAATATATCTACTAAAGCAAGTTACATCATACTAATATTATAAAGGCGAAAGTTTTCGAGTGTTTGTATGTTTGTTGCCTCTTCACGCTCAAACGGCTGGACCGATTTTGATAAAATTTGGTATGAAGGTAGCTGACATCCTGGATTAACACATTCCGCAACAAAATGTAGAGGATAACACCGCGGGGTGCAGCTAATTTCATATAAAAGCAAACAGTTTTTGAGTCTTTTATCCGAAAAGTGTTATCAAAAATCTTTTATTTACAATAATAGTATAATAATTATCACCCTCTTTATCTACAAATAAATTTTCTGTAATATATACTTAATAATATTTTAACTGACTCACTTAAAAATACCGCACACTTTTATACTGAACCAGCTTTCATCCGCGTGAAGAGCTTCAACACGTCTTATCCGGGTATAACCTAACCTATGTATACTTGGAGGTTAAGCTGACTCCGTACCAAATTTCATCAACATTGTCAGTGCCATAAAAGCGTAATAAACACAGCAAAAGTTACTTTCGCATTTATAATATTGATATAAGTAGCATGGTCTCAACTGGCCATTTAGTATTATTGATGTATATAAAGGTCTGGATTCTGAAGGTCGTGCACACGTTAACCCGATCGATGGAAAGGGATCGTCACCGTATCAACTTGAGCCGTCCAGTATTGTTTGTATGAAACTCCCTGCAAAGCACACTGATCGGAATCGTAACGTAATCGCCTCGTCTCGGGCCCGGCGAGTAAGCGCGGCGTCGCCGTAGCCGAGTCGTATCGGAGCTGATCCGCTTTGGTTACGTGCTTACGTAAGGTTGACGCCTGTTTGATGGCGAGGCGAAAGGCGACATAGTGATAATCCGGTCCCGATCTATACCGTTTTGGATTAGATATGAGTATTGACCTCTGATTTAGCCAATGTTAGTTTTCGGCACAATGCACATAGAGCTATGACATGGACGAACGTGACATGGACGTATGTAAAGACGCGGAATGAACGACATTACGTGCTTATACCGTTGGTAATGAACGAAAATTATAGATAAGATGCGACGCAGACGGTCTGCGCTACGTCCGCGACCTACAGCCTCCGTGTGCTCCTTCTGCTTCTTCTTTTATTTTCTAACACCTACATTTTCGTGACACAAGCCTTCAAATATGTAGTGATTATGGAGCAATAATATTTGGAACATGTAAACCTGTCAATTATGCCTAGACAGCGCTTGTCACAATCTCATTGTGCGGCCTAGGCAAAGGCGACGACCGTCTCCGGCGATCTGCTATTTAAAAAAACATTGTACTTCAGTATCTAAATTAGAATAGATCATTTCGGCGACAGTCTAGCGATGTGACTTATCAAAATCTTCGCGAACTTCATGCTGAGAGTTTTGAGTGTTCTCGAAATTCGATTCACATAGAAAACCAGCCTCAGGACCGGCTACAACAGTAGACTTAAAAAGAAATGCCGCTTATTGTACATTTACAATATAGCTGTAAAATACAAACACAAGAGTCGATCCAGCAGCCATAGAACAGAATACAGTATGAGCGCTCAAACCACAAAAACGCGTTACAGAAAATGCACAGCCATTTATCAAGATGTCTCAAACCATTCTACTTGCTGGCTACAGCACTACTGTCCTCCAAAGACACTACGTTCTTGTCTGTCTCTACCGAACTAAGTCTGTTGAAGTGTTTCCGCTTGTCGTCCTTCGAGTGGTGTTTCTTGTGCGTGTGCCCACCTTTGCTTCTTCGTTTCTTGTGTGAATGCTTTTTTCTTTTTTTGTCCAAGTCGTCGGATGTGTCGGAGACGACTGCGATATGTGCTGGCGTTTTGCGGCGGTTTTCCACAGGCGCCATATAAGTCGGCGGAGGTTCCTGGTCGATAACAAAGCTGTTAAACATTATGCTATAGTTTTCTGAATATAAAAGATAAACAGACTTAATATTAAGTACTTTTTGAATATCAAATCACATAAAGACAGCCCCAAAAAACCGCCCGTCACCGCTTTCTAGTGCTATAGCTGGGGAGAAGAAACGGAGCAACAAACTGCCCAGCAGCACAATGCTTTGTTACAATTTAGTAGAGCTCCTTGTCCTGTGTTGCTTTTATCTTAGTACATATAAACAGAAAACAAAAGCATATAATATAAAAGCTGAAGCTAGAAAAATATTCAAGATTCCATAAGTTTTTGTTGTATCTTCGATGTCGTCCAATACTGGCCTTCGTATACACTAGCGATCGGTCGGAAACGATGGATCATACTGTGATACCTACTGTGTTTACTTGCTGATAAGGTACCAGAAATGCACCCATCTCGTCCTATTAGGAGTCGTAGGCGACTAAGGGAAACTCTAGATGGGCAGCAGCATCTTCTGTAACTTCACCACCAATACTACGATCCCAAACACCTGCCAAGCGTAGGGATTATGGCAATCCCCAACCTCTTAATGCAGGCCTTTGGGCAGTGGACATCATCCGGCTGCTGATGATGATGACTGTCACTTCTAAAGTTAATTAAATAGAGTTCAAATTACCTTGGGCGGACTGGCTCGTCTCAAAACGCTGTTGCTTGCATCACTGAAATATCCGTTCAAATTAGTGTCTTCTATGAAGAGAGGCTGTTCAGTCGTGATATCTGTCGTACTATGCAGGTATTGACTACCCCTGTTACGGACCGTAAACCTAGAAGAAATAATTTATATTGACCAGGTCTTCGGCCTGTAAAACTAATGCTGAGAACAAACATAAATACGTGCCTGTTTTCTATATCCCTCTGCTACCTTAGACCTCTTGTGGCCTCTAATATTTTAATTATTTATCTTAAAAAGTTCTATAGACAGGTTGTTTAGAAGTAGCTGAAATATAACCTAACCGCTCTTCAATCCCCCTACGCTGAACTTTTAAAGCAGGCCAGTTTAAGATGTAGAAGCCAGATGCCGCTACGTGCAGTGTAGTGCAGTCTCTCGCTTCCACAACGTACACTGTCTTGCTTGAAAATTTCAGCGTATGAGGCTGACTATTCTCCAGAACACATCTTCAATCTGCCCCCTTACCATAAATTCTTAAAATAGTTCTTGTTTCGTTGTGGAAGCGAAGTCCGCAAAGAGCAGTGTGATGCGGGGTCTCGCTTCCACATCGCAAACTATCCTGCTTTAAGACTTCATGGTAAGGGGGCTGACTTTTTCATTCTTAATTTCTAGCTTAAACTAGTCTTTTGGTGCTAACTATCTAACTACTCTAGCGGACATGAGAACAAAATAAATCAGTTTTAATACGCATAATATCACGACTGTACCTTCAAAGTTTTAGGCAAAGATAAACTGGTATACAACCAATACACAAAGAAATCTGAAACAGTTCAGCCTATGTAAAAGTAGTGATAACCCAGTGGTATGACCGTTGGACTGCCAAGTCAAAGGTCGCAAGTTCCCCCGGCACGCACCGATGTATCGAATTCTTATCAGCTAACGGTGAAGGAAAACATCGTGAGGAAACCGGCACACCTGAGAGATTTTTCAACGGTGTGTCGCCATGTCAGAGGCCTACAGGCGGTTTAAAATCTGACACCAGTTTCAACCATACGATAAGAAGGAGAAGGCAATATTAAATGGCTTGAGTTCGGGTAGTTTTAATTTGTATAACCCTGGACTGCTATTGAGTATTTCCAACGGAAAACTCAATGAGCAAAGAAAACAAATAATGTTTTGACCATTCAATTTAATATCATAAAAACGTATAAAAGTAAGAAATCATAATTATATAGTTGTCCCTTTTAATGTTCAGAGCCGCGTATGAAGGAAGAGGATGGCGCTCTCAGTGGCAGCCCCAAGGCGAAATTGTACCTACCCAGGGTGGCAGTGACGCTTTTTTGCCCGGCGACGGGTTGATGAAGAGGGAGGTAGCCTGTTAAACAGTCGGCTGGTTTCAGAACTTGGGAACAAAAAGCTTATAAAGCTTTTATAGCTGCGGTACCCGAGTGGCATGACCGTTCGACTGCCAAGTTAAAGTTCAGACGCACCAATGTCTTTTCGAATTCATGTGCGTATTAATTATTATTAGCTAAAAACGGTGAAGGAAAACATCGTGAGGAAACCGGCACACCTGAGAGATTGTTCAACGGTGCGTATCGCTATGTCAGAGGCCTACAGGCGGTTCAAACTCTGACACCAGGTTGTGCATCAACCATACGATAAGAAGACAAAGCTTTGAGGCATTTGTCATTTTTTTCACATAATATATTTTTTGAAGTGTACTATATTTTTGACTGAAAATACTATCAGCAGAAGATATGTTGGTAGCCCTAAGAAAGAACGTCGCTGGCAGACACGAATGAGATCCGGACGCAAGTCCTTTACTTGTGCAATGCATATTATTAATGGCACAAAACACTTAGGCTGTTTGCCGCAAAAGGGTCATGGATGCAAGACGGAAGCGTCGCGTAGACTCTCTCTATCTCGTATTTGATTGTTATTGAGTGTACAATAGTTATTTCTACCCCTCCGAGGAATATAGGTGTGATATTATACTGAATATAATCGATGTGTACTTCTAAAGAGGAAGGTACTTGAGTGTGAATCTTTTGCCAAAAATTTTGCTTGTGCTTAACATTTTAATACCTGCCTATAAAACTTTTTATGACTGCTAATCCCTAAGAACCTATAATACTGTTTTTTTTAATAATTCCTCTAATAATCTAAGTAAGTCTTTGGCAAGCAGTGGGATAGCAACAGGCACATATTTAGGACTTGAAGTTAGATTAAGTCAAGGTAAGTTGGTTCTCACCTCTTGTAATGCTCAGCCTCCGTGCTCGGACGCTTTGTTTCGCTTTTATGGTGCTTATGGCCGACTTCCGCCTCGCCGGAGATTCTGAACACACAAATAAGACTGAGAACACGAACTTCTAATACTTCGTGAGCGTCAAAACTGCTTTTTAAAAAGGCCTTGAAACCTACAAATTACAATCTTATGACCGAACTTTGGTCACAGCGGCTGATTTTTGCTGATACTACGTGACTAGACAACTACTCAGTAGATAGTTAATACTAATCACACTAATATTATAAAGGCGAAAGTTTGTGAGTGTGTTTGTTACCTCTTCACACACAAACGGCGGGACTAATTTTGATAAAATTTGAAAGTAAATGATACCCTGCATTAATATATAGGCTACTTTTTATTAGCGTTTAAAATAATGTAATTTACAGAAATTCTAAATAATTAAGATTCATCAATTACAATGCATTTTGAACTACGTATGTAATATCACACCAGTATTCTCTGGAGATACGGCAGAGGTTTGATGGCACCCATAACTAGCCAGATAATAGAGAAAGCCTAGATCTTATTCACCTATTTGAAGCCGGCTTCATAGTACAACATTAGACCAACAAATAAAACAAGACAGAGAGTTACGGAGTTGGTCTTTTTTGAGGTCCCGGGACCTCCCTTTTTGGAGCAACCAGATGGTTACAACCAGTGTGGTTTAGTGAGGTAGAAATCCCGCACTCCCCGGTCCCTACCCTACAGGGGCCGGGTTCCTTTTGAAGGTTTCCCCCCAAAAAAGAAGGTATTATTAAACAGGTTTGTAGTCCTTACCGTTTTTCTCCACTGGAATCCACTGCTGCTCCAGGCGGCTTCACTTGATGCACCTTCTCGCTCATCCTCTGGACAACGTTTTCGATGTCCCTCATCCTCGTCCCAATAGCGTCTACAAGAGCTTGGAGGTTGGTCGGCTTCTCATCCTTGGAGATGATGCTTAAGGTTGGCTTTTCTGCTGGCTCCTGAGGTTGGAATTCGGGCTGGTGGTAGCTTGGTTCCTGATGATAGGAAAGAGATTTATTGTAAAAACCCATACTAATAATAGGAGCGTTTGCGGTAGTTGCAGTATAGAGGTAGGTACTTTATTTCTGACGACCTGATTAGCTTGTCCAAGTGATTGGACTGCTGCGCTAAGGCTTAGGTTCGATTACTGCATGGGATTATATTTGTGATCCACACGAGTCTAAGTGTTTGTGTCAAACGCACTCACGACTAAGAAGAATTTTGTAGATCTGCGAGGTTAATCCGTGCTCGCCCCCTTTCTTTGATGGGTGACCGTTTTCACATGTCGAGACCCCTCAGTGCTTTGGAAGGCACGTTAAGCCGTTGGTCCTGCGCCTGATCTCTCTCCGGTCGTGTTACCGTCCTGGACTATAAGAGTGAGGGAATAGGGAGTGCACCTGTGTTTGCGCGCATACTTGTGCACTACACAGTTGGCTATTCTCAAATAAAGACTGCCGTGACCGAAAGTTGGTCAGGAGTACATTATTTTTAGTGTGTGATGTCGTAGAGAATACTCACGTTGACTCTATTCTCTACGTCCATGCCCTCGTGTTCGTTCCATTGATTCTGGGGAATCTCAGTCCAGGCCACTTGGTGATGTGCATTCTAGAACATAAATCATCATATTAAGTTTAATAGTCCCCAAGGAGGAGTCCGGGCCAGAAAAGCGGCTCCCCATTTCATTCCACGGGTGTCGTAAGAGACTTATGGAAAATCCAGAAAAGGGGCGGCAGTACCTTCCTTCTTCAAGAGTGTAACTTCACCACCAATATTGTAATCCCCAAGCCGCTGGCCGAGCGTGGGGATTAAGGCACCTCCCCCTCCCCCCCTCTAATGGTGAGGCCTTTGTTCTTTCGGCTGATGATGAAATATCGCAGTTAGAGTTGGTAACGAGTTGGTACCGCACCACCAACTGTATCGAGGAGCTTAATTTGATATCTTATCAGAATTAAAGATTTAAATCAAAGCCTCCAAAAGCCAGAAGAATATTTCCAGTAAAAGCAACATGAACATACCTTATAAACTGGTTTCTGTGTCACAGGATAAGTGTTGGAGTATATTCTTTCGTCGGACGCGTCGGGTGGCTGGAAATAAGTAAAATTCTCAAAAAAGCATGCTAAAAGCGGCCAGGAGGAAGGCAGAGGCCGAGGTTTGGCCTGTTCCACCTACCTCTTTAGGGACCTGGCATGAGAATAGGTATAACTTACGTACCTAAAAATAAAAGAAATCATCCATTGTATTGTAATACCTACCTGTGTCGAAGATACAGAGTAGATCGTTATATTTTAAAATAAACGCTTCTTTAAATAATGGTTATTGAGATTTTCGTCATCAACTTTAACTCCTGTGATAGCAGTAGTTAAATTGTCGCGACAAGCCGCCATTTTTTTATGTATTCGATACAGAACAAATTAATTTTAATCTTATCTGACCTTTGGGAAGCTATTGAAGGAATAAATAGCACTACTGAAGGAAACCCAATGCACACAGCAAGACGTGTGTCGGACGAAACGTAAACTCTACGGACGTAGCTATCAATAATCACAAAGGACGAAGATCCGGACAACAAAATAGGTTTTTAAAGTCACAAATTCTATTTATTTAGACGGAGAAGTTATTAAATGTAACATTTGCACGCAACGATACCAGATTTTTCTGCCTACAGTCACATTTGAGACAATGTCCAAACAAATATGTCTCACTTTTCCTATTAATTAGGACTATTCGAAACTCTGTTTTAAGTATACGAGAATTAAGCTCTGTAGGTATTATTTTTGCTAACCAATAATACAATTAAAATGCCCAGATTATAATTAAACTTCGTTTAATGTGCAAGCCAAAAATCCATTCAATTGTCGTTACATTCCAAAAGTTAAACTTACTTTTTCAGTAGACAAAGGCAAATCATCTAACTCCAATATTTCCGGATCGTGTCTCTCCTTTTCTCTTTCTCGATCTCTTTCCCTCTCTTCTTCAAAGAATAGAGTGGTGCTTGGTGTTGTTTTACGTACGCGCTTGTGTCGGGAGTTTTCAGGTTTTAATTGAGAACGTCTGTAACCCTCAAGGAAGAGAAAATAGTGAACTTATTGTTACACTTTAATGTCTTAAAAATACCGCACTACACGCCTGTGAATCATCTAAAAAATTTTTGTTTTCTGGAAGTCAAAACAGGGACAGTCATCCTCATCATCAGCCGGAAGACGTCCACTGTTGAACAAAGGCCTCCCCCTTAGAACGCCACAATGAACGACAGCTTGCCAATTGCATCCACCGGTTGCAGCAACTCTGACGATATCGTCGGTCCACCTGGTGGGAGGCCTGCCAACGCTGCCAACAGGGACAGTACGGCCATTTAATTGTCCGGACTGAATTTCGCGGTGTGGTCTCCAACTCAGAATAGACCACCTCCTATTCTCCCGTAGGTGTCGTAATCGACTAACGGATATTCCGGGGGGATAGGCAGCAGCGTTCCCCTGTGTTGGTATCGTTCACCATACTGCAGTTGCCAAAACCCTCCACGAAGAGTAGCCAAAGAAAACGGCCCCAAGTTACCAGCTGTCCTACTATTCCAGGGGACTAGGTGGTAAAAACGGGAGAGAGGGCCTTGTGGCAAGCCGTCCAGCAGTGGACTGAACTGCTGAGATCTTCATCATCCCCTTTCCGCTACTGTTTTGGGAGCTAACCATCTTAAATTGTTCTTCGGTCTACATGAAGAGCTCACAGGCGTGATCTGTCATAATTATGCAAAGTTAACTCACCTTGATCCATCGTTCTTCTTGCGTTCTTTAATTTCGTTGTTCGTTGACAGCGCAATCTGTAATAAATACATAACACTCCATACATTTCAAGGTTTCGTATTAGTTAATTCTCAGTAGCAGCGCGGAGTCTGGATTTGTGCCCGGTTGATAGCAATAGGCTTTCTCCCTATTACATTGGGATCTATATCTGGTGAAATGTAGCTGCACTATCCACCTGTCCCTTCAAGAAATACAGGCGTCTGTCATTCCCACCGCGATGTATAGATGCTCTAATCTAGATAGCTGTACCGAGCAGATCAACCAATCTATAAAGTTTGTCGGCCATTACAGGTGTCAATTTTATATATAATATCCCTAAACCGTACGGGATGTATTACTAGCTCAACTACTACTTTCAACGCGCGAGAACAATTTTATCGTGTCTTGTCCGGGATAACAATTGCCTCTGGCCACAATCACATCCACACAATAAGATATCGGATAGACAGTTTGGACGACCTAACATCGAAACTCATCCAAACTGATAAAGAAATGAGAAAATGATGGAATCGAGTTGTTTGGAACTCGATAGCTAAGATATGAACAGTTCCATCACGAATTGTGATTACCACGATATCTGGTGGAGCGGCAGCCCTTGGGACAACCTCGTTGCAGTCAGTACTGTCGGGGATAGTTTTCTTGCTGGCTCTTAGTACCTTCTCGTGGCCGCCATTGCTGTCGCTCTCTGGCTCCGAGAGCTCGTATACTGGTCCTTGTTCATTGGTCCTAAAGGTAAAGTAACGTTAGTACACTGTGCTGCTTACCATGAACTTCTAAAGAAGGACAATTTACGTTGAGAGCGAGACACTGCATTACCCTGCACATAGGCGTCTCGCTTCCACATTAAACTAACCTTCTTTAAGAAGTAAGGGGGCTGGTCCTTATGAGGTATATTGTTTTAAGTTTGCCGATACAATGTATAAATTACTTCTTATAAATACAGATACGTGTGTTTGTCACCTAACGCCTAAACTGTTGGACCGATTTGGATGAAATTTTGTGTTTTTTTCAATGGGTTCCTGGATGGATTGAACCCATTGTTGGAAGGTGACGCTGCTCCTTCAGGCATGACGACGTTTGCCGGGTTCGCTTGTTTTAATGTGTATTCATAAAACATATAAAATGTCGGCAATGTGTGCCATGTTTTTAGGCTTGCCTTATTAAATCATTCATCATCATCAGCCGGAAAACGTCCAGTATTGAACAAAGGCCTCCCCCTTAGAACGCCCTATTAAATACTACTTTGAAAATATAAATGTGGTCTGCAGAAGTTTATTCCGCTAGGTGTTTGTGTGAGGGGAAGCTCCTAAATGGTGACGAGATTTTTTAAATTGAAATTACTACTTACTTGGGGAGAAACGAAGAGTCAGCAGGTGGTGGCTTCTTCATCTTGTACATGTGACTCCAGGGAGCAGCTGGGAGCACTTCCCAGGGTTGCCCCAGGACCCTCGTCCACACCTCACCGCGGACTACCACCAGACACCTGGAAACATCAATCATATTACACTCTTCGGGTCTTTTGAAAGGAAAAGACATTTTCTACGAAAGGAGAAGTTTGAGAAGTTTAAAGTTATTACTCTATTAGTCGAAGACCTACTCCTTACCATGAATTCTTAAAGCAGGACAGTTTACGTTGTGGTAGCGAGACGTCGCTACGTGCAGCGTAATGCGCTGTTTAAGAGTTCATGATAAGGCATAAGGGGTCTGATTGGTGTAGTGGCGAAGCGATTGGACTGCTGCGCTCAGGCTAGCTGGTACCATTCCCGCTCTGGGCTGAAAAGTGCGTACCGCCGATGTTTGTCTCGAGTCTAGGTTATTGTGTATTTCAAGTTTTGTTAAACGCTACCACGATACTGGCGAAATTCTTTTATGTCGACGATTATTTAATAAGAAAGATTTTCTAAATAAAAGTCCAGAAAAGAATGTCCTTAGTTAGTTTCCCGGGTTGCAAAAAGTATTTTTGCGTTTTCCTATAAGACCTTTCTCAATGGCGGTACGAAGTCTGGATTGATATTCGATGAATCACAATAAACTGGCCTCAATTCACATTAGGCAAGTTTACACATCTATAATCATAACTGGCGGAATGTGGGCGTACTATACACAGTATACCTATACACCTATGCCTTCAGGCGTAGTGATATTTACCTGAGACGCGTGCAGCAGAATGGGAACTGCATGTTGGTGTCTTCCACCACCTCCTCACACTCGATGGCAGACTCAGGAGCTTCCACTCTCTTGCAGCTGTAATAAAAATATTTCATCAACATCAACTGGGACTGCTACAGAATTTTTTTTTTTTTTTGTTTTAAAAAACGTCGCCCCACACTAGGAATTTCTCCTGTATCGTGGGTGCGTTTCACAAACATGAAATATCACAAACACAAACACCCAGATTCGGGACAAACATCTGTGGTACGCACAAAGTTTTGCCCCGTGCGGGAATCGAACCCGCAACCCTTAGCGCAGCAGTCCAATCGCTTAACCACTGCGCTAATCAGGTCGTCAGAATTGGTAAACATAAAAGTGATTGAATTGACAGACTGTAAATACTACTTTCAGCCTCCTTACCATGATCTCCTGAAGCAGGACAGTTTACATGCTAAAGCGAGACGCCACATGCTGCATGTAGCGGCATCACGCTTCCATATCGTAAACTGTCCTGCTTTAAGAGTAACGTAAGGGGGCTGATCGACATAATTATAGGTCCTATATGACAGCCCCAAAAAGCAAAACCAACCAGCTAACCTAAACTCAAAAGTGGCGATTTCTATCACTTACGCGAATACTAGACATAGCAATAAAACTATGTTTACAGTAGTCTATCCGTGACCATGAATGCGGTAAAGGATTCGAAACGTCGGGACCAAATGACCGCGATAAAATCCTTATAAAAAATAATTTTACTTCAAAAATTACTTGAGCAAGTTTGATCAAACTAGACGTATAGCTGTGGAAGTCGAACTAATTCCACACGAAACTTGTAATAACTTCTGCAAGCACCTAAAACTTGCAGAAAACGACTCTAGGTTTTAAATTTTACTAATATCATGCCAGAGTCTACTCCTGCAAGTTTTATTGCTGGTGAACACTTGACTGATGATGTGACTGTGTCCGTGATACATACCCAACAGTATAAATGGCTAGATTCCGTCCCCCTGGCTGGCATCTGTGTCTGGTGCAGGAGTAAGCATCGGCCCACTCCGTGTAGGCAGCATGCTTCCTCATCGTCCTGGGATCTGTGCAGTCTGAGAGAACCAAAACACACACATTAAAATCAAAGTCCAGTCATTTTATAAGGAATTATGTCCACGACTTGAAGAAATACTTGATAGATTTCTGGAGGATCGAGCAACGGAAAAATGTCCCAAAAAACCCCTTTTATCTTTCAAAAAGTTGGTAAGAAGTAGACTCTGTGTAGTAGGCTGGCCTCCATGACCTTATCATTTGAGCAATGATATACGAAATGGTGAATCGATAGATTTCTGCAGAGGACAACATCTCTGTCTATCTTTTCAAGGGCTTCAGGCATGGTTGATGGTGCTACAAATGACGCTATCTTTCAATTTTGTTTTACCTCAGCAAAGATTGATTTCAAAACCGTGTGGATAGCGATTCCCTGTAACCCAAGACGATGACGCCCATATCCTTTCTTCTCACGACCACATAAACGCGCCACGCGCAAAAATCTTATTATAAATGATCGATATACGATCGATAAAAGCGTCAAGTTTCGGAGTCCATCGCATATTATAGTGTAGAAGCACTTGCAAACACACATGCGCTCTCTAACTCTATAATACATTATCAGCAGCATGGTAAACTGATTTAAAACTAAAGCAGCTTCATTATCTTATTGCCACATCAGTCATCACGCCAATAATAAAACAATCATCATCATCAGCTTTAAATGGCCCACTGCTGGGCATAAAACAATAGTCTAGGGAAAAGGTGGAACAAGGCCCGCCAGCAGCGGGACAGTATGCCGATAAAATAATAATAAAAACAATCGGAACAGACTTGCATCGTAGGCCAACGATCTCCTGAACACAATCACGAGACAAAGGAAATGAATAAGCAATCCCATTCTTGGTCTTCTTTCTCCCGAAACGAAGGACCAAGTGGTCCTTGCAGAACTAAAAGCACTGAATCGAGAGAATTTAGGAAGTCGTTTACACAACACAATTATGCGCGTTCTGTAAGAAGAAATCAACGAATTGCCACGTAACATGTGCCTCCGAATTGTTTGAAAACATACAGGTTTTATTGACTCATTTACCAAAACAGCGAACAAACAATGGCCGGGAGGCCTTTGGAAAGGGCTCGAACGCCTCACGCTAACCAATTAGAGGACAAGGAGTCGAATTAAGGAAATCTTACATAACAAACACAAATTAACATCATTCTTAAGCATAGGAAGTGACTGAGGGACACTTCAGTCTTAATGACATCTCAAAAAGCAGTGATAGCCGAGTATGACTATCGGACAGCCAAGTCAATGATCGCATGTTCAAACTGCAAACGCACTAATGTATTTTCGAATTCATGTGCGTACTATAAATTAGTTATCAGTAGCTAAACACGGTAATGGAAAACATCGTGAGGAAACCGGCACACCTGAGAGATTTTTCTAACGTGTGTAAAGCGGTTTAAACTTTGACACCAGGTTGTTCATCAACCATACGATAAGAAGAATCATATTTCCTGATCGGTGCTCTGTACAGTAATAGATGAGTTGATATTCCACTTGTTATGAATTAGTTTCTTTAGGTCAAACTCAGAAGCTACGTAAATATGAGTAGGTATATTTAATAATAATATTATGTCTTTTATTGTAAACGCAGATGGACCAGGATATCTACAGTATGATTGTTTTCTTCTTCAGTTCATAAATAAATAATGACAGCTTGAAAATTTTTAGACATTTTCTTGTTTAACATGTAGAGCAAAGAATAATATAATTATTATGTTAATAAACAAAATAATAGCTATACTATAAATAGATGGGGGATATGAAATGATCCCCACGAGTGACAATACTTGATCGTATATACTCTGGGCAGTGGACAGTCAACCACGGTGCGCGGGAAACCTGCCTTCTGACTACTGTATATTGTAGCTGTCTTCGACACAATAGAAGTAGAAGATGTATAGCAAAAAGGTTCGTATGGTCTCCATTCTGTTTAAAAAGCCAGCAATGGACTTCAGAAGTCTCAAGATTTATCAATAATATTTGAAATAGTGTCAATGGTGATAAGCCCCTCCCCTTTTCCAAAAAGCTAATTTTTTTCGTAATTCTTTCTCACAAGATATGGTCAGTTGATATAGGTGTGATATATAAATAGATATAAAAAATATCTTACATTGATCCTTATAGGAATCCTTGTTATCGGTGGCAGGACCAGCAGACGCCGCGGCACAAAGCGCCAGTATTAAAATAATCATCTTAACTCTAATCACATGAACCAAGCTACTAGAGCGGTGTTTCCAAATGGTAGACTGTTCCAAACTGCTATCGTTCCAAACTCGTACACTTAAACAGATATGGTATTAGAAAAAATAATGGAATTTACTCTTTCTGGTTTTTTTATTCCGTTAGATGGTATATGGACGGTGCATACGATAAGTCATGGTTGTTTATAGAGTAAATTAGACTTGTGATTAGGACTATGAGGAACAGCGATTGGAATAGTTTTATTAGATTGTGTTTTTGTGAATGTTTTTCTTTTGCATCGCAGGAATAACGAGGCGAAAACTGCGGTGAGTGGGAAAAAACTTAAATACTTGCCACTTATTTTTTATAAGTATAATTTGTAAGATGAGCTTTGAAAGGATGCAACTAAAAATTTCTAATACAGTGACATAATTGCATAGGATTTTTTTTTAATGTCTGTGTTTCGATTTGGAAGCTAGTTGATGGTGTGCCTGATGGATAGAGGTCCATCAGCCCACTCTTCTGCAGAGGGTCTTCTCAAGGCCTGATTATATGTATAAGGAATTGTGATATATCTGAAAAACCAGAAAAAATAACCTTTCGCCACTGAAGTTAAAGTACACCTGAACCAATAATACTTTCCATTATAAAAACATATCTTCTACTTTGGGATTGAGGAAGCTTTAAGCTTAACTAACAGGCATTTCTTCCAGGCTTCTATGAGCGTCCTAAACCACGCCTATTTTATATAACCTCTTCACCACAAACAAAATCAGCTTAATTAACCGCTAATTATCCGTTTTGTTCTCGATAATACGCCGTATCGAAGAACAATAGCATTGTTGAGTGTTTACACAAGCGAGAGACGGTATCCGGCAAGTTCTCTTATAAAACCAAAAAGACTCCATTACAAAAGGTCTGAAGAAAGCGCTGAGAATGCACGCACTGAGAAACTAGGCTAGACCTGATCACCTGAAACCTTAATTACTCTTCTTCTCCTCGACATACTGTCCTCCTGACCGAATTTCAGTCATCGTAGCTTATCTCAGCTGAGACTTAACTGTGGAGATATTATAGTGCACAAGTATGCGCAAACACAGGTGCACTCCCTATTCCTTCACTCTTATATTCTGATGGGACGGTAGACACAACCGGAGATCAGGCGCAGTAGCAACGGCTTAACGTGTCTCACGAAGCACGGAGAGACGACACAAAAACGATCACCCATCACAAGACTGGCCGCGGCGAGCACGGCTTAACCTCGCAGATTGTCTGATCTCGTAGCCCCTCGTAATAACATAAGACAGATATAATGTGGGAAGCCATGAGGTGCTGTAGAGATTGTCTTCAACACGGACGGTAGCGAGGTTGACTGTCCATAGTGCGTCATTTATTATAGATCCATGTGACACAGGACGAGCCTACTGCCTGGGATATTAAAACTCTAATGACACTTTGCCTTACAGGCGAATCTTGCGTTCAGCAAATGGTTATTTGACACCAGCAATCAATTGACATACTTGTCGCTCAAGTCAGCCAATCGGCGCAGGAGTTTTAGTGCAGTGTGTGATAACACAGGTGCACTCCCTATTCCCTCACTCTCATAGTCCAGGACGGTAGACACGACCGGAGAGAGATCAGGCGCAGGACCGACGCATGCAATGAATAAATGAGAACATCTACATGTCTTAGAGGCACTCTTTATCTAGACTGTGGCACTGCTATGTACCTATATATATAACTAGTTACCTATAATTACATTTTTGACTGCCTCGTTGGTCTAGTGGTCGCTAAGCTACTACTGAGCATGAGGTCATGGGTTCGAATCCCCGGTCGGGCAGTGTTACTGAGTTTTTGCATTAGGTAATTCTCAGTAGCAGCACGGAGTCTGGATTTATGATCGGTTAAAGGCCCCCTATTACATTGGGATTTTTAACATAACTGGCGAAATGGCGTGATATTGGGTATTGGCATTTTTTATATAAACGCCGCCCCACACTAGAAGTTTTAAACATAAACATCACATGCACAAACACCCAGACTCGGGACAAATATCCGCGGATCGTACAAATTTTGTTACCGTGCGGTAATAGAACCCGAAATCCTTGGCGCAGCAGTCCAATCGCTTAGTCACTGCGCCAATTAGGTCGTCAGGTTATGACTATTTTTGGCTTTTAATATTAATGCAATATAGTAGCTACATACCTACTATGTATAGACATAACATAACATCACGCCTGTATTCCCGGAAAGGATAGGCAGAGGTGCACATATAGTACACCCACATTTCGCAAGTTAAGTTTTTAGGTCCCAATGTCATAGGGGGCGAGCCTATTGCCATCAACCGGGCACAAATCCAGACTCCGTGCTGCTACGGAGAATTAACTAATGGAAAAACCCAGTAACACTTTGCCCGACCCTGAATTCGAACCCAGGACCTCGTGCTCAGTAGTCGCGCTTAGCATCCACTCGACCAACGAGGCAGTAGTTAAATATAATACCTATATACCTACTATGTATAGACGTTTATAAATATTAATTTTTGTTAGATTAAAGTAAGTATGGTATAAAGGCGGTAGGATTGTGATATGATTTCCTCCTGTTGTTAGAATGCGAGTTGTGAGTGACAAAACCTCCGTGAGCCCGTTGAGGAGCTTATAGAATCCTAATAAACGCTAATCCGTCTACTTAGGTGTAGACAAAGGGGTTCTACTTTACCAGCAGCCTTCAATCTATACCCTACATTTCATAATTGGTGGCATGTATGGCCATAAATTCTATATTATTATCATTTGAGTATTTTTCAATAAACAATCGGAGCCATAATTCGTTTTGATCAGCTACAAAATTTATAACAGCGCCATCTAGGTGTGAGTAGTTGAAGCTACGCAAAGCGAAGCAAGACTGTTTTCAAGTTATTTCGTAGCTCGCCTAATAGATGTCACCACCTGATTGTAATTTGAGTAGTGATTCAGACATGTTAATTGCTAAATTACATATTAGTTCAGTGTGTTAAGGTTACTTTGAGCGTAAATAAAGTGTAATAATAGTTTTTAGACACTAATATTAGTTACAAAATTATCGAATTGTTATTTAAAACTAAGTTATTTTACTCATCACCATAATATACCGCCTACCTGCGTGTAACGTGGAAGACAAACGATACAAGCTAATACACAGGTAAGATAATACATTACACCCTCTTATTCACAAACGAGGATCATACCGGCATTAACTAAACCTCGTATTACGTCTATTGACATCTCTATTCTTTGAGCAAACGACAGTGACGAGTATAATTTTATCCTTGGTTCAAAATTGTATTTTATTTTGAATATGGGATACAGTGTACCTAACAGAGAGTTCAACAGATATTTATGTAGATTGGAACAGCATCACGTGATCACGCTAAATTGTCAAAGTGGGTTGACGAACAACGACCCGATTGGTGCAGTGGCAATGCGATTAGACTGCTGCGCTGAGGGCTGCAGCTTCGACACTCATGACAAATATTTGCGCGATCTGCAGATGTTTGTCCCGATTCTGTGTGTTTGTGTATGTAATATTTCATGTTTGTAAAACACACCTACAACACAGGAGAAATTCAAAGTGTGGGGCGACGTTTTTGTTTAACAAAAAAAAACACCTGGTGAAGATTTGAGAACTGCAATGTCGACGACAAAGGCGGGCCCACACAGATACGATTCTCGAATTACCAGACGATAGAAACGCAGCTGTGTGCAAGGATTTGGGCCGCATTATCGTAATAACTCATCTATGTTGTAGTCTTTAACATCTTTAAAACCAAACCGGCGAGTACCTTTGTCTGTGAATTTATATATTTATGGTCAATCTCAGTTACTATTGATAACGTTTCATAATTAATTTAATAATAAAATAATAGTAATAATAACATCCTATAACTGTCCCACTGTTACAAAGGCGTCTTCTCGTGTAGAGAAGGATTGAGCATTGATCTCCACGCTAGCTTACTGCGGGTTGGCGATGTCGAATAAACATTTCAACTAGGACGGATACCACTCGGCAAATATCTGTGATTTTGTTTCTTACGACTGATTAGCGCAGTGGTTAAGTGATTGGACTGCTGCGCAGGTTCTATTACCACAAGAGACAAAAATTTGTGCGATCCGCAGACGTTTGTCCCGAGTCTGGGTGTTTGTGTATGTGATATTTCATGTTTATACAACGCACCCACGACACAGGAGGAATACTTAGGTTGGTAACATTAAAAAAAAATGCTAAGCATGAGGTCCTGCGTTCGAAATTCCGCTCACGCAAAATTTTGCTGGGTCTATTCAATAGATATTTATGTATCGTAAAAATGAAGTAGTTATCTTCTAGCTAAAGTTATTTTAGCATAACATCACATCACGCCTGTATACCAAAGGGGTAGGCAGAGGTGCACATACAGTACCCACATTTTGCCAGTTATGTTTTAGGCCCCAATGTAATAAGTGGCGAGCCAATTGCCATCAACCGGGCACACCAGACTCCGTGCTGAAACTGAGAATTACCTAATCGGAAAACCAGTAACACTGCCCGACCCGGGATTCAAACTCAGGACCTCGTGCTCAGCAGTCGCGCTTTGCAACCACTAGACCAACGACGAGGCAGTTGTTTCAGAATTAATTTAATACATTATGAAAGCATTTACATTGCAGGAAATTATTCACTCATCAGTTATGCTATTCTGAAACACTACCATCATCAATACCTATAGGTATAAAGTCATCTCGCACGACACCTGGCTATGAGCTAGTGTCGAATCTCACCGCGGATTAAAAAGTGAGTTCGTAAGTGATGTCTATAAAAAAGAACGGCTGATTTTGTTTTTAATATGACCTTGGTCCCTTTTTTTAATCCACCACATGCTTACCTACCCCCTTTACAATCGTGTTTTTGCTCGAACTGGCCGCTTACCATGAACTCTTATAGCGGGATATTTTAGGTTATGAAAGCGAGACTCCGCTACGTACAGTGTCTAGCTGCATCTCTCTTCCGCAACGTAAAACATCCTGCTTTAAAAGTTTATGGTAGGGAAACAAGTCGATAAAATAGAAACTTAAAATGTTACCAGCACAAAAAAATTATAAACATCTCCGAGTTGGGACCAACCAGGCGAGTTTTTGCTTTTTGTTCGCTATCACAAAAGGGTAAAAAAGGTACAAAAAAAAAAAGAAAAAAAAACTAGTTTATACCTACATCCCTCGGGGGAAGGCATAATGTCTTGCATAAAAAAATGTTGCATCTTTGTCGTTTTTAGTATATTTAGGTTACGTTACAACATTATTGTTTGAAAAATTCGACGGTAACTCTGTTTTGTTTAATTTTTAATTAAACAAATATACCGATATTCATGATTTTAGGTATTGTCGTATGGAGGTAGATTAATCCCTGAAACATATCAATAGGTAAATTGTTATGCATTGTTTTGCAAATCCGTGGTCTCTGCCTACCCCTCTAGGAAACAGGCGTGACTTTATGTATGTTACATAAAAAATCCTCATTAGAATTTTAAATCTAAAACTAATTAAAATATCCAATTAATAGTTTAATGTTAATTATAGATATATATTTAGATTGGTGAAGTCAATAGTCATACATTTTATATTGTTTTTATACAGTTATTATGATTTCGATTTGCTGAATTAAAGTTCATAGTTCAAGTTCCATATCAACTAGATTTTTAGTAGGTAACATATTCCAAGGTTATCATATTTAAATGTCATTAACTTTGATAAATATAACATTCTAAACGATATCATAATACTGCAACATGAAAAAGAACTCAATAGAGATAAGTAAATAAAAAAGGAATTATTCAAAACTTGAAAGGTGTTTAAGAAACGTGATTAAAGTATACCCTGTCACTGTCCTTTGCATGTTAAAAGAGAAAAGAGATGTGAGAATGGTGATGTCAAGTAACGTTTTATTATTGTTTATAGGTAAGAGGGGGCATTGTTTAAAAATAAAACAACTTTCCAAGAATTTATCGGTAATTATTTACTATTTTGAGAACGGCATACTCACAAGATTCAAGGTTACGACTCAGACACACTCCCCTTATCAATTTATAGCTTCTACATACGACTTCGTCTGCGCAGATTTTGAATGTTTTCAAGCTTAGCCTTCCTCGATAAATAGAGTATCGAACACAAAAAGACTTTTCAATTCGAACTAGCAGTTCCTCTAATTAGCGCGTTCAAACAAACTCTTCAGCTTTATAATATTAAAGATATAGTATAGATAGATTTATAAAAAAAACTATTTTAAGCCACAGATTAAATTATACCTGTCACTGTCATTTACGTCAAAAAATAGAGACGTCAGACGTCACTAGATTTAAAACGAGTTTAAGTTATGTTTTGAAGTGGCGTAAGCTTAGTGTGTTTGAAGTAGGATAAACATAAATACAGAAAATGTGTGGCCGCTTTGTTATTCTTATTAGTCCCAGACATGGTTCCACTCAGTGCTGTAGTGCTGGTCGTGCTGTTACAGCGAGCGGTGAGTTCTTGTTTACACTCTTCTACTCACATTTAACTACTCAATACTTTAGTGAATTAATATAATACAGATCTTGAATTTAGACTTCAAATAATACAGATCTTTATGGACCCTGTCGGGCACAGGAAAAAGCGTAGAGAGGGTTAAACTAGTTATTTACAACATTAAACTTATATTATCTACTAGCTTTTGCCGGCGGCTTCTTTCGCGTTAAGTAGCCTGTGTCATTTCTCGGGTCTTAAGCTTTCTTCATACTAAATTTCATCAAAATCCGTCCAGCGGTTTAGTCGTGATATGACTGACACACAGACAGAGTTACTTTCACATTTATAATATTAAGGATGTAACATATGTTAATAAGTAATTTCTAAGATATTTATATCTATATATATAATACGTACGTTTTTAATGTGGTTAATATAAAAACTAAGATAAGACTAAGATTTATCTCAGGAGTGATGTCCAATTCGGTATTATAATATTAATATTTGAATGGGACTCAAACGTATAATATGTTGCAACATACTTAAACTTAACTTACACATTATAACCTACGTAAAAATAAATATAATTGGTACAAAAGAAATAAATAAAACTAAAAATTATGCATCAAAGTATTCCCCCTATCGCTGTCGACTGGTAGGGTGCCCAAAAGGCTGGCATTGCCAGTTTGAACGGCAATTCAAATTTTTTAGAAAAAATACATTATTTAGAAAACAATCTTTTAATTCTTCTGAGACGATTCTTTGTAGTCACACATGTGTTAGGCCTGCCCCCTAACTATGAACTTACCCCTTTAGGCAAGACGCAAAACACTTGACGAATAGCTTGATAAATGTATGGGGATGACATTTCATTTCAACTATGTTATCGATGACATATATAAACAGTCAAATCTATAGTATCCACCACCACCACCATCCACAGCCTTCAATATCCCACTGCTGGGTATAAGCCTCCCTTAAACAGTGCCATCCGCCGCGGTCCTGTGCCAATCTTGTCCAGGTGCGCCCGCAATCTTTATTATGTCGTCAACCCATCTCGCTACCGGACGACCTACTAATCTATAGTAAATTTTTCATTATATCCGATTTTTTATCAAGCGTTTATCCAGCCGTTTGTCTAGGGGCTTATGATTTATGGGATAGATAGAGTAAAATGGCGGGCAGAACCTAGTATCCCATGGTCCATGGAGATAACATACCATAGTTTATAGTGCTTAAAACTTTTAAGTTCCGATAACGCGATAATAAAGAATAGATAACGTTTGAAAGTTGGGGATGTCCGCGCGGTATTGAATTTAACTTAAAATGAAATTATAATCGTTTTGGTTTAGCAAAAACTATTTTAGGATTCACTCTTATGTTTTCTCGAGTGTTATTCATCAATCTATATATTATGTACCTACGACCCGGAAGACGCAGCGTCGGCAGGCCTCCCACCAGGTGGACCGACGATATCGTCGGAGTTGCTGCAACCGGTGGATGTAATTGGCAAGCTGTCGTTCATTGTGGCGTTCTAAGGGGGAGGCCTTTGTTCAACAGTAGAGGTCTTCCGGCTGATGATGATCTATATATATGTGTATGAAAATGAATCCCTGTTTCCCTTGGTCACGCCACAAGAACTGCTGGACAGAATTGGCTAATTTTGGTTTTAAAATATTTGTCGAAGTCCGGGGAAGGTTTGAATTGTAGAAGGCGGTGCAAAGTTCGCCGGGTCAGCTAGATAATTATATGTTTATAACTTTGTACCCAGACATCTAGAATTATAGTAATCACAGCTCATTAAGGATATAGATAATTATTTTATTACTTTTAAGCGCGTAAACATGTTTGGCACGCAAGGACGACACCGGCTGGGTATGTCTCCCTTCACCGAGCTGTACCTTTGTCACTTAGACACAGATTACAATGCTATTTATAAAGGTTTGGTCCTTGCTCATTGAAGCCAAGGATTACGCCTCTAATCCCCGAAGGGGTAGGCAGATGTGTTATCTCACCCACATTTACGACCACGTCTAAATCGTGAAAGTTCAAATAACTAGCTCTGATAGCCGAGTGGTATATGACCGTTGGACTGCTAAGTCAAAGGTCGCAAGTTCCCCAATGTCTTTTTGAATTCACGTGCGTATTATAAATTAGTTATCAGTTGCTAAGAACGGTGATGGAAAACATCGTGAGGAGACCGGCACACCTGAGAGATTTTTTAACGGTGTGTGTCGCCATGTCAGAGGGCTACAGGCGGTTTACACTCTGACACCAGGTTGATCATCAACCATACGATAAGAAGAAGGAAGTTAAAGTCTAAACTTAATAAATAATAACATGACATCACTATTCCCTTTATGGGTAAGCAGATGAGTATAATTTACACCCTTTCGCGAGTCATGTTTATAGGTCCCAGTGTAATACGGGACTAGTCTATTGTCATTAACTGGGCATAAATCTAGACTCCGAGCTACTGAGAATTATCTAATGGACAAACCCGATAACATTTTGCCCGGCTCAGGATTTGAACCCAAGACCTCATGCTCAGCAGCCTTGTTTTGCGACTACTAGACCGACAACGCCCTGTTCATAAACGAAGATCATCCCGGCATTAACTAAACCCCGGATTAAGTGTATGGACATCTTTATTCTTCGACATGCAATGGACAATGACGGATATTTAGTCCATGGTTTAAATTGACAGTTTGTATGAATAAGGGGGAGAATATCTAATAGGCAACCCTGTAGGGACCGGATGCGTCATATCTGTTCTTTTATTCTACTATTATCTAAAGTTTTACATTATTTCACATTGTTAGCGACTTCACCAGTCGAACAAAGGAACAGTGGTGTTTGATACATACTATTTGTGTTTGGGCTGCCATTTTTTGACTCCAAATTCTCTGTGAAAAGTGCTTTTTATCTTCTTGTCGCACGTAAGCAAGTTTAAAAATACTATATTGTGCAGAATTTAGTCAATCGCATTTATAATAGGCTGGAATTAATGTTATATATATATATGACGGAGAAGGCACCTCCTTATTGTTTTTAAAAAGTGTGACGTCAGCAATGCTGACGTCACAGTTGTTGTCTTCTTGATGACCACTCATTTTCAAAGAAAACTACTCACACTTTATAAACTTCGTTTATTCAATGGGCAGCGTAACGACATCCCAGAGGTCCGTACTGTACGGCGGTTCGAGTGCGACTGACCCGATCGCCTACCGTGCGGCCGTATTTATAGGGTTCGGCACACGTGCGCGTGTTTACAAGTTTTTAGGTTAAGTATTGAAATTACAATGATAACATTAATTTTACATCGTAATAAACTCAAAGTAATCAACTGATGGTTTATAAACTAATTTAAGGACAATCAAATGATTAAACTTAATTATTCTAGTTGGTCGCGCCGATACGGCCATACTGACAGGCGGTGCGCGCTCTGCACCAGCCTCGTTGCTTCTCGTAGATTGTTAAGGGTTCTCGTAGACACTGAAGTTTCTCGGAGTTTTTATTGAAGGGCTCTCGTAGAGTTCTCGGAGGATCTCGTAGACTTCTCGGAGGATCTCGTAGACTTCTCGGAGGATCTCGTAGACTTCTCGGAGGATCTCGTAGACTTCTCGGAGGATCTCGTAGACTTCTCGGAGGATCTCGTAGACTTCTCGGAGGATCTCGTAGACTTCTCGGAGGATCTCGTAGACTTCTCGGAGGATCTCGTAGACTTCTCGGAGGATCTCGTAGACTTCTCGGAGGATCTCGTAGACTTCTCGGAGGATCTCGTAGACTTCTCGGAGGATCTCGTAGACTTCTCGGAGGATCTCGTAGACTTCTCGGAGGATCTCGTAGACTTCTCGGAGGATCTCGTAGACTTCTCGGAGGATCTCGTAGACTTCTCGGAGGATCTCGTAGACTTCTCGGAGGATCTCGTAGACTTCTCGGAGGATCTCGTAGACTTTTATGATTCTCGAAGATTTTATAATTCTCGAAGACTCGTAGTGGAAGGTGTGATGCTGTGCTCTGGGCGGTTTTGTACGCCGTGGTACACAGAGGCTCTAAGGAAAGTAGGGGAAGGTCGATGCTGTGCTATGCACAGGGGCTCTAAACGTATTTCAGGATATGATTCTCGAAGATTCTCGAAGACTTTATAATTCTCGAAGATTTTATAATTCTCGAAGACTCGTAGTGGAAGGTGTGATGCTGTGCTCTGGGCGGTCTTGTACGCCGTGGTACACAGAGGCTCTAAGGAAAGTAGGGGAAGGTCGATGCTGTGCTATGCACAGGGGCTCTAAACGTATTTCAGGATATGATTCTCGAAGATTCTCGAAGACTTTATAATTCTCGAAGACTCGTAGTGGAAGGTGTGATGCTGTGCTCTGGGCGGTCTTGTTCGCCGTGGTACACAGAGGCTCTAAGGAAAGAAGGGGAAGGTCGATGCTGTGCTATGCACAGGGGCTCTAAAATGGTTTTAGTCAGCTGGTTGATCTTCCTCGTTTTGATCTGTGCTTGTTGTTGACCTGGTTCAGCGCGTGATGTACTTGGTAAAGGTTCTCTGGCCATCTCAAATGGTGGAGATTGTTCAATTTCCGCCGATACGGTCACCGGATTGTCAGGTTGTGGTGCGCGTTGAAAATGATGGATTTTGGCCTTATGTAGGTTGAAGCGTTGTCTGTCTTGTTCGCTTGAACGAATCATTTTCTGTTGGACTTCGAGAAAGCGTCAATGGTGACTATGACGTACTGCTGATCATCTGGAGTGCCCAGCTTCCCTGTTATGTCCATGTGAATAACTTGGAAGGCAGCCGTCGGTTTTTGTATAGGGTGTAATTGGGCTTGAACGGCCCCGGATCTTCCTTTGGATGTTCGGCATATAACGCAGTTATCCACAAATCTTCGAACAGTAGAACTCATTTTGTTAAACCAATAAGTTTCTCTGATCTTCTGTAGAGTCTTTTCCCAGCCGGGGTGTTTCAGCGCGGTATGAAAAGAGTTTATAATGCTCCATTGAAACGACTTGGGGACGACCGTACTGAGTTGCTGACCGAAGACAGGATCATTGACGTTCTTCTTTAAGACATTGTCCTCCAAGACATAGTCTTCTACTGGGTTATTGTCACTGAGGCTGTCCATTATTGGTCGCAGTTTATCATCCCGTCGCTGTTCAATTTTGAGCGAGTTCAAGTCTCTTGTCATAACATTGACTGCAAACTCAGCTGGGTTTCTATAGCGATGAATCCTTGGCAGGAGATCCTTTTTATGTTTTGACGCTTTTAACGCATTGCAGTCAGTTATCACGGTAAATTTTCGTCCATATAGATACTGGCAAAAGTGTTTTATAGCGCGTACCACTGCCAGTGTCTCCAACTCATAGGAGTGGTAGCAACTTTCAACCTCCGTGGTTATGGTGCGAACCTTCTCTCGTTCCACTGGGCTGAGGCGATATGGTCTTCTTTCCACGAATTTATCAGAGTTTTTCAATCTGATTTCTAGCTCGCCGGTGTTCACCCGAGTCTTAGGATATCCACGGATAAACAGGTGTTCGTATTTGTACAGAAGTCGTCGTAGTTGCATAATTTCATCTTCATTGGTTAGGTCACAGTCGTAAGTTTGGTTAACGATAGTGCGGGGAATTGACCAATTCCTTTCAAATAGTTAACTACTGGTCTCCTTTGACCAGGTAAGGCTGTAGCAACCGATTCTCTGACGATTGAACACTCTGCCCCGCTGTCAAAGACGGCTTGCAAAGACCTTTCACCTATTTCGATGGTGGTAGGAGCCAGCTTAGCGCTTGCTACGCAGTTAACGTTTGAAGTCAACGAACGTTCGCGTTTGAAGCAAGTTTCGTAAGTGTGGCCTGGTCTCTTGCAATAGGTACAAGCAGTTGTTTCGTTTCGTTTTTCGTTTGTAGTGTTTGCGGCTGTTGTTTTCGAATCCTTATTGCTAGCTTCAGGTTTAGACTCCGAAGGTTTGAATCTGCAGTCATTAGTGGAGTGGTTTGTCTTCTTACATATACGGCAGCTTGTTGTTGACGGCGTATTGTCCGAAAATCGTGAACGTTTGTTAAATGTTGTGGAACTGGAGCTTGGATGACTCCGCTTCTTCCGTATGGATGTTGCAATTGAGATGAGCTCAGGGACAGTGGTTGCCCTGGCATTCATCAGTTCGATACGCAAGCGCTCGTCATTTACGCATCCAATCACAGCTTCCACAGCGTGTTCGTCGCCCAGTTTGTCTTTGGTGACCCTTCGCCATAGGATCCAGGCACGTGATAAGAACTCAGCAATATCTTTAGTTGCGTCGTAAACATGTTCTCTAAACATGATGACGTCCTGGGAGTACCTATTTTCGGGTTCAAATGTGGTGATGAGATTTTTCCGCAACTCCTCCCACGTTGTAGTAGTCACCATCCAATCATCAGGCTGCAGACTTTCATGCGTACATCGAAATCATCAAGCTTGTACGCTTCAATCGCTTGATCTATATGCTGGCACCATTCTCGTACACCGATGTGAGTGTCCGGATCGAATGATGGTAAATAGACGTCCTTGATCCTTATTTTTGCTTCGGTAGGTGGAGCACATAAGCGCTCCGACATTTTCTGCATCGTCTCCATCATTTGCATCAGGAATTGTGGTGGTATCCCACCCAACTGCATTCCATGGTGACGATACGCTTGTGGTCTTGATTGCAGTACGGCTTCCAATGGTGCATTGGTAACCAACACAGGTTCTTCCTGCTGGATGTTGGTTTGTTCCAATTGATCAGGTGGTAGAGCTGATGAAGAAGCGGGTTGGGTAAGAGCATCTTGCAATCCCACTTCTGATGACGGAGAAGGCACCTCCTTATTGTTTTTAAAAAGTGTGACGTCAGCAATGCTGACGTCACAGTTGTTGTCTTCTTGATGACCACTCATTTTCAAAGAAAACTACTCACACTTTATAAACTTCGTTTATTCAATGGGCAGCGTAACGACATCCCAGAGGTCCGTACTGTACGGCGGTTCGAGTGCGACTGACCCGATCGCCTACCGTGCGGCCGTATTTATAGGGTTCGGCACACGTGCGCGTGTTTACAAGTTTTTAGGTTAAGTATTGAAATTACAATGATAACATTAATTTTACATCGTAATAAACTCAAAGTAATCAACTGATGGTTTATAAACTAATTTAAGGACAATCAAATGATTAAACTTAATTATTCTAGTTGGTCGCGCCGATATATATTTATTCCTATTAATATTACAAACGCAAAAGTTTGTAAGTATGGAAGGATGTTTGTTACTCTTTCACGTACAAACTACTGAATGGATTTTAATGAAATTTCATATGGAGGTAGCTGACACCCTGGATTAACACATAGTTTTTATCCGGAGAAAATTGTAGCGGGTACCACCGCGGGGCACACTACCTACGTTAAAAAAATATTCCTTCTTTTTTGATAAGGATTTTAGTAATTAACACTTTAAGATAAATATCTCTGAGTTATGGTAATCCTTTGTTTCAGATGAGCTCGTCCGTGGCGGTACCGAAACTGAAGATGCTGGACGGCAGAGAGATGCCGGCGATAGCCCTGGGCACCTACCTGGGCTTTGATCAGGTACTTATATATAAGGCACATCATCATAAGCCGGAAGACGTCCACTGTTGAACAAAGGCTTCCCCCTTAGAACGCCACAATGTACGACAACTTGCCATTATCATCCACCGGTTGCAGCAACTCTGACGATATCGTCGGTCCACCTGGTGGGAGGCCTGCCAATGCTTTCCATAATTTCACTTTCTCAAAAATATTTTCTCATTTTACAGAACGGCGTAGTGAAGTCAGTAGACAAGCAGCTCCGTAACGTAGTGCTGGAAGCTATCGACGCAGGGTACCGGCACTTCGACACAGCATCCATTTACGACACGGAAGCCGAGATAGGGGAGGCCATCAAGATGAAGATTGATGAGGGAGTGATACGGAGGGAGGATGTTTTTGTTACTACTAAGGTAGGTAGAAATAAGATAAAGATTACTCAAAATAGACTATAGAATGAAAGTACTTTTTGAACGTCAAATTACATCAAGACAGTCCCCTAGTGCTATAGCTGAGGAGAAGAAACGGCGCAACAAACTACCCAGCAACACAAGCTGTCCGCCGAAATTGGGAATATAATGGAAGTTATAGAAATCGCACGTAAATAGACGATAGTAATCAACTATGCACTCTATTTTTGCTTTCACCGACTTCAAGACAAGGAGATTCGGTATTCTACCAGTATGTGTATAGGTATCAAGTGCGTTCCAAAGTTCTCAAAAAATCTGCATTTGTTCCTCATAGATATACCTATATAACAAAGTAGTGCTGTCTTGTTAATAATCTTCGGGTATAGCATTTGATGTTTCAACTACGCCTAGTACAAATACAGTTTCCAAATTGTTTCCAGTTGTGGAATACCCAGCATAAGAGGGAAGAGGTAGTGAGTGCCATGAGAGAGGTGCTGAACAAGACTGGACTCAACTATGTGGACCTGTACCTCATGCACTGGCCGATTGGACTCAACGTGAGTATGAACCTCAACTTATTGGAGACTTATCGAGGTTTTTGCGTGAGGTTCTGACCCCTTAGCTCTAGCCACTAGGCTTGCCAACCATCTTTATTTTGGGAAAATCCTTACGGACTTCCTCCTTGGCAGACAGAGGAGTATATCGGACTGTTACCGGCTAAAACCTCAGAGTATGTCCAATGTAATAGAGGGCGAGGCTATTGCCATCAACCGGGCACAAGTCCAGACTCCGCGCTGCTACTGAGAATGACCTAATGGAAAAACCAGGAACACTAAGCCCGACCCGAGATTCAAGCCCGGGACCTCATACTCAGCAGTCGCGCTTTCCGACAACTAAGCAGTCAGGATATTATTATAATAGATTTTCTTGTCTCCAGGCAGACTACAGTCACTCAGACGTGGACTTCATGGAGACGTGGCGAGGCCTGGAGGACGTGCACCGACTCGGCTTGGCCAAGTCCATCGGAGTGTCGAACTTCAACAAGGAGCAGCTGCAGAGGGTGATCGCTGAGGGGGGCGTCAAGCCTGTGTCCTTGCAGATTGAGGTATGCTTACAAAACATAACATCACGCCTGTATTCCCCGAAGGGGTAAGCAGAGGTGCACATACAGTACACCTACAATTCGCCAGTTATGTTTTTTTAGGTCCCAATGTAATAGGGGGCGAGCCTATTGCCATCAACCGGGCACAACTTCAGATTCCGTGCTGCTACTAAGAATTACCTAATGGGAAAACCCAGTAACACTTTGCCCGACCCGGGATTCGAACCCAGGACCTCGTGCTCAGCAGTCGCGCTTAGCAACCACTAGACCAACGAGGCAGTCCAAATCGTATAAACGTCTTTAAACACCTTTTTTCCTTCCAGGTTCACCCCCAAATAATCCAAAAAGAACTGATTAACTTCGCGAAGTCCGAAGGCTTAGTAGTAATGGGGTACAGCCCCTTCGGGTCCCTCGTCATGCGCTTCGGCATGAGCTTCCCGGGGCCCAAGATGGACGACCCCGTCTTGGTGGCTATCGGCCAAAAGTATGGGAAGACCTCTGCTCAAGTCGTGTTGAGATGGCTGGTAAGTGTTCTTATCGTATGGTTGATGAACAGCCTGGTGTCAGAGTGTAAACCGCCTGTAGGCCTCTGACATGGCGACACACACCGTTGAACAATCTCTCAGGTGTGCCGGTTTCCTCACGATATTTACATATAACAAGGTGAAGACCTTGTTTAGCAACTGACAACCGAATTTAAATACGCACATGAATTCGAAAAGACATTGGTGCGGGTAGGTTTTGAACTTGCGACCTTTGACTTGGCAGTCCAACGGGCATACCACTCGGCTATCAGGGCTTTGTATTTAGTCATGTTAGATAACTTTAACAGTTTTCACTATCATTGTAAGTAACTTTTAGATCTTCTTTTGTTTGAAAGAGTATCCGAGGTAACTGACTAACGGTGACGGAAAACAATGTAAGGAAACCTGGAGTTAATCATCTGAAATCGCCCGCAGTGAGCTAGCGTGGTGATCAATGCTCAATCTTTCTCTATACGAGAAGAGGCCTTTGCCCTGCAGTGGGACAGTTGTAGGCTGTTATTATGTTTAATTTTATAGCATGTATGCTATGTGAGCTTGTAAGGTTATAACTTTTGACGCAGACAAAATCGCGGGCATAAGGTAGTCTAAGTTTTTTCATTTAGTTTCAACTTTTTCTTGATTTCACAGGTCGACAGAAACGTGGTGCCTATACCAAAGACGGTGAAGACCAAGAGACTGGCGGAGAACATCAACATATTTGACTTCAAACTGACTGAAGAGGAAATCGACCAGATCAACCAGTTCGACTCCCACACGAGGTACACCATGCCTTCGTTCTGGCAGACTCATCCGCATTATCCGTTCGAGAAAGTAAGCTCACCTATAGCTGATCCATTTAGAGGATAACGGGAGATATTACCTATTATGTATATCGTATCTTATATATAATCGTATAATATATACTTACTATGATTTTAGCCGAAAAGCACCTTGTAACCGGGAATTATTATACCCGCTACATTTTTTCGGGATAAAAAGTGCCATGTGTTAATCCAGGGTGTCAGCTACTTCCGTATGAAATTTTATCAAATTCAGTCCAGCTGTTTGAGCGTGAAGCGGCAACAAACACACTCACAAACTTTTGCGTTTATAATTTAGTGTGATGTGATAACCATTTACTTTTTAGAAGCTTACAAAGCTAATGTAGCGGGTAACACCACGGGGCGCAGCTAGTATTCAATACAAATCATGCAAAATAACTCTCCACTTCATTCTATTTAGAAATAAACGCGTAGCCTCCCACAAACAGTGACATTTCGTACCCCTAACGCTACACTAGCGCCTCTAGCGGCGATAGTCCTCATTATTAGGAGCTACATCCGAAGATTTTCCAGAATTAGATCATACCTGGATTTACAAACAATATTCTGAAGAATTTTTTATGATACTTTGTACCGGCAAATCATTTTTCCTTGGTCATAACTCATGCCGATACAGAGAGGCCGGCCATTTTAATTTTTAGATTTTCCTAGCAATCTGTATAAGATTGGTATACACGCATGCGACCACGGCTTTACCTTGACCATTTTTGTGCCTGTCTTGATTTCTGTCTGAAATATGCCTGTGTCGATCAACTTTTATTTTTTTGTGGTCGTATTACAGTTTTTTGAACTTTTTTTTTATTAGTTATATCATTTTAACAGTTAGATAAAGGCTGATATTATCTATGAATGTACTCTACGTCTTTTTATGCCTAAATATTTACCTGAATGTATGTTTCTTATGTATTTGCGCATTTTGTGGAGCATTTAGTCAAGTAAGGTATACCTAGTTACATACTTATTTGTGGAGGAATAATGGGGAGCAGCGAGACAGCGAACGAGCCAGTCTATTTAATACAAATACTTCTACTTTATAATTAAATTTAGTTGGTCTCATTGCCTTATGTATTTTAAGATTAACTATATTTAGTATTGTAAGACATGATACAAGTAATTTGCTTGCAAATAGTATAATTATACATCGCAACTTGTGTGGCAAGGTAGATGGCCACATAGATAATTTTTTTTTTGTAACAAATAGTCGTATTATTTCTCTTCCTCGCTATCAACTTACCTTTTAAAACATAATTATATTATCACCATATCACTAACTTACAACAGCGCCATCTATCGTCAGCGGTTGTAAATTTTACAACAATCTATCTGTACTAGTTACTAACCTTACCAATAGATGTCACTGACCGGTTTAAATACACGCTAGCGTTGTATGTCAAGAGAAAATACAAGTTACGAAAATCTTAACATTAATGACACAGAGCCCTTCACTGTCATATATATATAAATATATAGATAGGGAAGGGCGCTGAGAATCTAAATATAATGATTTTTGTAAACTTATTAATATTTGGTTACATTTTGTGATGTGTCTAAATATTGTCATTTGTCAAATTTGGCACATTGGGTTCAACATACTATATTTATAATTGTATAATCACAGCCAATAAGCCCCTTGGATATTACAGGCTTATAAGTATAATTCTAAGCAGCGTTGGCAGGCCTCCCACCAGGTGGACCGACGATATCGTCAGAGTTGCTGCAACCGGTGGATGTTAGAGGCAGTTGTCGTTCATTGTGGCGTTCTAAGGGGAAGGCCTTCGTTCAACAGTGGACGTCTTCCGGCTGATGATGAAGTATAATCATACAAAGTATATGTAGTTTATACGCTTCCCTTACCAGAATTGTATTCTTCACAAAAGTTTGTAAGTATGGATTGATGTTTGTTACTCTTTCACGTAAAAACTACTGAATGGATTTAAATGAAACATATGGAGGTAGCTGACCCCTTGCACTAATACATAGGCTACTATATCCCAAAAAATGTTGCGGGTAACACCGCGGGGCGCAGCTAGTAATACAATAATACAGAGATACTAAGACAGGTATATATTCAAATAACAAAACGGAAAATTCTTCAACATTTTTATTTACACTAAAACTTACATTTTAATTACAAATAAAAGAAATGCACTGTTACAATATAATACACACAATTTATATTACGTCTTTATTGACTTATGTGACTGGAACTAACAAAGGTCAAGCTGCGCTAGCCACGGTCAATTTATGGATGGGTGTGCGTACTTAGAAGTGGCGTATATCCAGAATGTACAAACAAACAATAACATTAAAATATCACAACTACTTTAAAAAAAATCAAATATAATATTTTTTTTCTGAACCAAAATTATGAATCTCCAATAAGTATAGAATTAAATTATTTTTCACTTGAAGTTAGCATGCCAATTGATTAAGAATATAACGTGTAATTAACTATCCAGCTTTATATACAATTATTTTCGACAAGGAGATTGGAGCAAACGGCAATGATCTAGGTATTTCCGACAATGACGTAGGTATGTCCGGCAAGGAAGTTAATGCATCTGGCAATTACCTAGTTGTCGGCAATGTTCAGAAATTAATACAATGTCAAAGGAAATACTACAAGTAAGTTGAAAAAAATGCATAAAATACAATATTATTGTTCATGATAATGTTGGTTTTACGACAATTACTAGGAGTAGTTATAGACGTAGGTTTGAAAACACCTGAATTGCTGCAGCAAGTATACATTGAATAAGTCTGTCTTAATGTCTGTTTGGAGAAGAATCAACGTACTCTGTGGAGAAGAATAAGGGCTAAAGTGGAGATATTCTTCATTCTTGCACATGTCATCATTTTCGCCGTATTTTATTTATATTTACTGTACATTCTCTATTACAAGTTTGTCAGTTCTATACAGATCGCCCACTATTGTCTGTAACAAAAAAAATACATTATTATGTTAATTTTAAAGCAATGCTGGTAAATTTCAGAAGAAACAGAATTCATGTGACTATACTTCTACTAATCGTATGGTTGATGAACAACCTGGAGCCAGAGTTTAAACCGCCTATAGCCCTCTGACAAGGCGACACACACCGTTGAACAATCTCTTAGGTGTGCTGGTTTCCTCACGATGTTTTCTTTCACCGTAAGTGGCTACCGCACAGGTCAATGGATCGGCGAGGTTAAGTCGTCGCCGCGGTCGGCCGTGTGATGAGTGACCGTTTTCACATGTTGAGATCCCTCCGTGCTTCGAAAGGCACGTTGGTCCTGCGCCTGATCTCTCTCCAGTAGTGTCCACCACCCCATCGGACTATGACAGTGAAGGAATAGGGAGCGCACCTGTGTTTGCGCGCATACACAGTCTCCAACGAGAAAGGCCGGCGACACCGAATGTTCCGGAGAACATTGATAACAAAAAAAACTTTATTTATCAAATCTCACCTGTCTTTTGATCACAGTAAGGTTCTCTTTGGCAAATTCAAATTGTTTCTTAATCTGTTTCGGGTCCGTCAGTGCCTTGTTCTCATGGAAGGCATCCCTCACCCTCCTGATCGCATAAGCCCTGGAAATAGAATGTCAAAAGTTAACATTAATGCACATATAATTATATAACATCATGCCTGTATTCAAAAACCCAGTTTCACTTTGCCCCACCCGGAATTCGAACCCAGGACCTCGCGCAGTCGCGTTTAGCAATCACTAGACCAACGAGGCAGGAATGACATTATATTTCCTTTAAACCCACTTCAAATCACTGCAGCGGCCTGATAAGGAACCACTGACAGGATGAGATAATGGCTGCCATTGTCATGTTATATATGTTATGATAATGATAACATGTGTATGTGACACTGTTGACATAGATTAGCAACAATTTAATTGTCCTGATAACCTTCACCTCTTACTTAGACATCACTCAGTAACACAACACAGTAATTAGTCTAATTACAAGTTGATATAGTATATAAACAATAAACAAAATCTTTTATAAACACACATTACATCACGCCTGTATTCCCCGAAAGAGGTGCACATATACTACACCCACATTTCGCCAGTTATGTTTTTTTAGGTCCCAATGTAATAAGGGAGCCTATTGCCATCAGCCGGGCACAAATCCAGACTCCCTGCTGCCACTAAGAATTACCTAATGGAAAAAAACCCAGTAACACTTTGCCCGACCCGGGATTTGAACCCAGGATCTCATGCTCAGCAGTTGCACTTGACGAACACTAGACCAACGAGGCAGTCGTTGTAAACATAACATAGAAAGATTCTTGAGTGGCAGGCCTCCCACCGGGTGGACCGACAATATTGTCAGAGTTGCTGCAACCGGTGGATGCTAATGGCAAGTTGTCATTCATTGTGGCGATCTACGGGGGAGGCCTTTGTTCAAAAGTGGACGTCTTCCAGCTGATGGTGAAACATACCATAAGGACTATTCCTCACAGGGGTAGGTAGACTAATATAGGAACACATTGCACCTTCAACTGTTGGTAAAAATAATACCTAATATTGATGCAGCACAGTGAAATGCGGATTAATTAAGCGATTGGACTGCTGTGATACGGGTTCCATTCTAATAGGGGATGCCGAGTCTGGGTGTTTGTGCCATTTCATGTTTGTGAAACACACCCAATACTATACAGGAGAAATGCCTTGTGCGGTGCAATTTTTTATTTTTCAATTTTCATCATTGACAGCTGGAACATGACCACTGTTGAACAAACGCCTCCCCTTCGAGTACCCCCACTCGGTCTTAATCCCCCCGCTTGGCAAGCAGCTTGGTGATTGTAGTATTATTGTGGGAGTGAGAATCTATTTTGAAATGAGGAAGAGAAAATAGGAAATATAAAGAGACCTATTATTCAGAACAAGGAAGGTTACGTTGGTATTTACTTTGTTACTTAGCTTTATCGCTAGATGCAGTTGGTAGTTACTAATAAACTACATACTTGCACACAAGTATTATTACTACCTAGCGGTACAATAAAAATTGAGATTATGACGTGCAATTTAATTGCACTTAAACATGAAAGGTTATATTAACAATGAATGCCGGATTTTACGTCATTTTGTCACGTTTTTAAAGCAAACTGCACTATTTTATTAACCTTGTTAATATTTGGGTTGGGATAGGTTATATAATTTTAAACGATAATAAATAACTGACCTGAAGTTGTAATTGGGGAACTTTTCCGATTCTCTCAAGAGAAATTTGTAAATTGATAACACTTGCCGCTTCGTAACACCTGACATGATAATCTCTCTTTTTCACAATAATTTTATGTCGAAACAAAGATTTTGTAAATAAAACCTGATTGCGTTTCGTTTCTGTCAATCAAATTACTTTTAAATATTTTATGTTAGTTGATGTTTGAAATTTACGCTAAATTGTTTATTTGTTTCATAAAGATAGAAACAATATAAAACATTTAATAAAGACCAATAATCTTTGAACAATCCCGTTTAATATAGATTGAATCGGTAAACTGATTGCGTAACTTGAAACGCAAAGAGTTTTAGTGTTGCTGCTATGATAAAATATTAGTAAGATAGAAGAAAATACTATCAAGTTGAATAAAATAATTTATTCTTAATTTGTGTTCTCAATGGCAAATTATAAAATAAGTGTTTCAAGTGTGTTACTAATGTTAATTTTTCAGAACTAGTTGATGCGTATAACCTTTAAAATGTTCTTTTATCAATAAATTATCACACTTTGAATAGAAAATGGTGATTCATTTTCGAAAATAATCTTCCGACATTTTGGTAGTAATTTCTATCATAAGGATAGGGTAACATTTATAGTTTTTATAAAACAAATGGCTGCTGCAGCTGAATCAAACTTAATGTGATAGTCTGTTTTCATTGTAAATTAATAATTTAATTAATGTTAGTAGTGTTAAAGTGTTTTGAAATACTAGTAAAATCTTTTATTGTCTAAATCTCGTTATTTATAGTGCCTGGTGGCTTTTTAACGGTAAGTAACCGGAGAAAACATGGGACCTTAAACGGACTTGTTTATTTATATTTTAATTTTCTCATTTAAACGATACCTCGCGCCGTTCTAAATATTTAAGGCTGTGCTAATTTAATTATGCATTTATCACATCGTTGTAACCTAACATTATTTATGTTAGTTTACTGTAAATATTAGAGTTACAAAGGTATTACACAAAATCGTAATATTGCGTATTTTTTACGATAGATTATCATGTGACTTATTATTAAAATTTTAAACGTTAATTAAAATTATAACAACATAGTTTTTAACTGAAACGCTAACTTTAATAACATTATCTATGCATCCAGTACAATTAAACTAACTTTCTAAGTCAATAAAACAAAGAATTTCATTTAAAATTGATAAAAATATTCGTTATTCATTCTGTAATATAAATTACACGGAATTTGGCACAGCAATTTCGGCGTTACCCACCTAACTCGACGTGTATTAGTATTATTTACCAGTTCATTTGTAATTCAAATGTTTCTAACATGAAAGGAAACTGTGTGTAATACGCATTCTTAATGAGTTTGATAAACAATATATAAGTTTTACAGCCATTGTGGTGCTAATTATCGCCTAGATTTCTAACTATTATAGCTATTAATTTTATACAAAGATACAATAGACTGCTTTGTTAAACATTGTTATACATTTTATTGTTCTAAGCATTTTTATGGCTAAATAGGATTTCTTTTTATACTAACTAGGTGTGTGCATGACACCATTCTCCTGATGGTAAGCGATTTTGTGGCCTGTGGTTTAGCACACACACACATATATTATAACTTACCTTATACATATAAATCAGTGGTTCCCAACCAGTGGTCCTTCCCAGACTATATTGTAATAGTAGCTGAAGTTGATCAAAAAGTCCTACGCAACCATTTTAACATGGATGCTAGTGAAATTGCAGAAGAAAGCCAAGAAGAACTAAATAAATAACAATGATATAAACCCAATAGGCTCGCCCCCTATTATATTCAGGTCTAAATACATAACTGGTGAAATGTGGGTGTACTATATGTGCACCTCTGCCTACCCCTTCGATACAGGCGTGATGTTATGTTTTATGTATAAACCATAAGCAGGCATTTACATCTAATTCATTTAAAAAGTTTTGGTGTAAAAAAGGTATTACTTCTACCAAAATTCGAGAAAATGCCTTTTGGTTATTGAATTAAAAAATTGTTTTTCCGATTGATTTAGTTTTTTTATCTTATACATCGTGGTCCCTGTAGACAAAAAAGAAATCTATGTGGTCCCATGTCAATAAAAGGTTGGGAACCGTTGGAATCTGATATCAATGGTGCCTATCTAAGTTTAAATGTGCAATGCACCCGCAATATTGATAGTGTTGGTACAATAATCATAACTAATGTATATTTGACTAAATGAGGTCATTATTGTGCCTATATAGCGTAATTGGCTCTTCATCGATAACACGAGACATACTATTGTGGAGGTCAGATAGGATCCTACATGTATAGTACTGGTATCCTGCTGCATCTGGTGACTGGAAGCCGGCCCCAACAACCTTGTTTTGCTCAGTAACTGTGTTCTGGACGTCAGATAGGACGCTCTATGTAGAGGACTGGTGTGCATCTGGTAAGGTTAGGAGCCGACCAATGTAGATGGGAATAGGATTGGTAAGGTATGGCAAGCTTTTAAGGACCAATGAGACATTAAAAAAAATTGGGTGCAAGCAGCGACATGGTACATGAGTTGCCAGAGCTGCGCCACGGTACGGCGAAGGTCGCGGTTTCAAAACCCACGCGCGTCCATCATTTTTGAAATTACCTGTATCAATTTGTATTACCATGTTACTGGAGATAAATTACTATAATATGTTGTTTTCCTTCCAGTATAATACATGGATGATGAGAGACATTGGTACGATGACGACAGACTCTATCCCTCGGGCAGAGACAGCGACGATAGTCCCATACTATCCCACAGGTAATCCATCCTAATGTATACGTACTAATCGCAACACACTAATATTATGAGGGCGAAAGTTTGTGGGTTTTTATGTACTTCTTTACGCTCAAACATGTAGACCAATTTTGATAAAATGTAGTATGGAGATAGCTGACAACCTGTTTTAATACATAGGCTGGTGATCCCGGAAAAATGTAACGGGTAACACCGCGGAGCGCAGCTAGTATTATTATTAACGTAAAAGTTTGTGTGATGGACGGATGTTTGTTAGTCGCTCACGAAAAAACTACTGGACGAATTTTGACAAAACTTTAAAGTAATATAGCTATACATCAGAGTAACGTATAGGCTATGTATTATGGATCCCAATGTGACTCCCGATAGTTTAAAATCATCGATAGCTATGGTCAATTAAGTCAATTGTTTGAATGAACGATTTGAACATTGTACCTCAAATGAATATGGCCCACTTACCAAGTACTTCAGCGTAGATTAGAACTTGATTTACGATTTATCTTTTGTGCCAGAAAGCGCCTGCGCCGAAAATGGCAAGCTTTACAAGTTCACGCCAACACACCTCTATCTAACCAATTCGCGCTTCTGAAACGCCAAGATGCTAGTTGCACGGTTTCAAAAGTGTCATTCCTATGGAGAAGAACGGAGAAGAATTACAAAAGGTTATTCTTTTAATAAAATATGGTATAATATAGTATAGACGAACAATGGGCCAAGCTAACATCTCACTGGGCCTCCCCAACAAGTGAGACGACAGCGAGGCTGACTCAGACGTAGCTGGCGGGACGAATGCGACTTGTTTATATACTTTTAACAGCCTAGCATGCATGTCTCTTCCACGATAAGGTACGGAGTAGTATTCTGGGGGAATTCCACAGTATGGCTTCTCGTGTTCAGAGGCCAAAAACGCTGTAACAGAACCATGTTTAATATTAGGCCGATTGAATCATGTAAACCATACTTTTTTTTTAACTTCGCTCTACACTAGAACCTCTCCTGTGGGTGCGTTTTACAAACATGAGATATCGCATACACAAACACCCAGACTTGAGACAAACATCTGTGGTTCGCACAAAAATTTGCCCCGTGCGGGGATCGAACCCGCAACCCTTAGCGCAGCGGTTCAATCGCTTAGCCACTGAATCAGGTCGATTTTACGACTTTAAAGAATACAAGTTATTGACGTTTCCCTTTATATTCATTTATGAAAGTGCTATATTTGTAAAGAACAATCTTAAGCTTTTTACTAAAAAAGAAAGACAAAGTCATGCGGACAGATTAGGTGTGGTGCCGAGTGGAACTACAGTAATGCATAGGGGTATATTTTGTAAAGCAACCGACATACATATGCTACCAGGCAATGTAAGGAACTCCGTTGATATTATTAGTTTTTAGAAACAACTGCAAACTTTTTGATGGCATGACCGGTTGATGGCAATAGGCTCGTCCTCTATTACATTGGGACCTAAAACATAACTGGCGAAATGTGGGTGTACTATATGTGCACCTCTGCCTACCCCTTCGGGGAATACAGGCGTGATGTTATGTTGTTTTTTTTATATTTATATATATACAAAAATGCTATAATACATTTGTCGAATACTTAAAAGATGATAAGATATGATGGGTTATTATTTTGACATTCTATACATTGTAATCTTTATGACGTGTAACTCATAAAATTGGCATGTAGAATTATTAACTTTTTCAAAATCTGACCAGAAATTACACGTATTGAAGCTCTTATATATTTGTATCCTGGCTGCTCGGTGACAGCTAACAGGGATATGTGGAAAGAGAGTGGGGAGGCCTTTGTTCAACAGTGGACATCTTCCGGCTGACGATGATGAAAACCTAGTAGCACTTCGCCCGACCCGGGCTTTAAACCCAGGACCTTATGCTTTGCAGTCGCGCATACTGACCACAAGGCTCTCAAATTAGACATGAGTATATATAAAGTAATTTACATAAACCATCCATAATCATAAATTCAAATAAATTGTGATGACGCGTTGGCTTATAGTTGAACGAACCACTCTACTAAACACAAGGTCGCGGGTTTGACACCGAGCAAGACAACCACTCGAACTTGTCAATGTCACTATGTATGTACTTTCTGAATTATTTTAAATCAAGCTTCCGCATGACTTCGTCTTCGTGAATTTCAACCAGTCTTCAAGTCGAGGGGTAGGCAGAAACGTAAACGGCAACTTGCCATGGGTTTTCCATTAGGTTAATTCTCAGTAGCAGCACGGAGTCTGGATTTGTGCCCGGTTGATGGCAATAGGCTCGCCCCCTATAACATAACTGGCGAAATGTGGGTGTATTAGACGAGTGCATGTCTCTGCCTACCTCTTCTTGTGATACAAGCGTGAAGTGTGCATATGCATCAACGTTTTCTTATCTTTATCACTGCGAATAGTATAAAATACTGTTGCTATGTGGACTTATAATTAGTTTTAAGCTGTTTTGCGGTAATGGTATTTAACGTGTAATCGATTTACACACACTGTTGAGTGTTGGAGGTATATAAGCCCGACACGGAGTAGGTATGAGAGTAGAATATAACTCAGTGCTAAGCATTGATAGCCTGTGGTATGACCGTCGGACTGCTAAGACAAAGGCCGCAAGTTCAAACCCCAGCACGCACCAATGTCTTTCAAATTCATGTGCGTATTAAAAATTAGTTATCAGTCGCTAAAAACGGTGAAGGAAAACATCGTGACGAAACCGGCTCTCCTGGGAGATTTGAGTGTGTAAAGAGGCCGTGGCCGTGTCAGAGGCCTAAAGGCGGCCCCTGGCACCAGGTTTTTCAGCAACCATACGATAAAAAGAAAACATTACGCCTGTATTCCCCCAAGGGGTAGGTTATAGTACACCGACATTTCGCCGGTTATGTTATAGGTCAATGTAATAGGGACGAGTTTGCCTTTGGGCACAAATCCAGACTCCGTGCTGCTACTGAGAATTGCAATACCATATTCTAGTTTTCGGTTCTTAAAATATTGCTTCCAAGGCGATACGTTGCCTCCTGCATTTCCATTATAATGACGGTTAATAGACATTTTTTAACTTTACAGGAGAGCCAATTAAAAGTAAATTTTTTGGAAAAAAAATCATAATTATCTTGTAAAATAATATAGAAATTTAAAAGTGAGTTGGCTTTTAAGGTTTTAATTATTATTAGCCATAATAATAATGAAGTTCTACGCAATAAAAACTAATATTAACCAAAATAGCTGACACTTAATACAAAATGCTACAATCCACTTTATTATAGAATCGGGGAAAATGATTTAAACACAATTTCACAGGTTATTAGATTCAGGAAAAATGCTTTAAACGACTCATTTGACATTATTCAGAGAACGTCTAATTGATTTAAACGACATTATATTCAAATGTTAGTATGTGGCTAGTTAGTGTTGCCAATCGTGTATCTCCAGATTTCAAGAAAAAACACAATGCATCGATAAAACAATGGGTGTATTTCCCGTTTGATGAAAACAATAAAAGTTAGCTGGCAAATGAAACAAAACTGAAAATGGACCAATATAAAAAAAAAGGATTATACGATTTACGAATATCTTTAATTGAAATTTGTAACAATCAGTCTTGATCCTACAGTAATTTAAATAGTCTAGTTCAAGCGCCATACATCATCGTATTTAGCGGAAGGAACAATGTTTTAAGCGACGTGAAACTATTTTAATGTGGAGGCAAAATTAGTTTAAGGTCCCATTTAATCAAATTACTAAATCTAGCAAGAAAAACGCTTTAAGCATCGTTGTTATAAAAAGTAATGAGAGGAAAAACAGCTTAATTCATATGATCGGTGTACAGTATATTATGTTCAAATCCAGTACTTAAAAATTATGTCGTATTTTATGGCGGATCATACACATGTTTTGAGAAATCAATGAAAAATCAGGGATGTATCAAGCGCCAAAAAAGTGCTCCGATGGAGATGAAACTAGGTTCGTTCGACGCAGAAAAATTCGTTGATTTTGAATATGTATATATCTCTATTTCGACCATAGTGTCGCTTAAACCAAATAGCCTTTCACCCGTCGACATAAACTACACGCGTCCCTATGCATTTAGCATGTCATGAAATTTAATATTTGCGTACACACTACCATATGTAGGTTTTGAGACAACTTTTAGGGTGTCATTATACAAGTATTTACAGACTTACACTACTTGCTGGGTATCTCGAATTCCGAGGTGAACTTACTAAAATGACTGGACTAGTATAACCGTCGATTATAACGAACAAATAAAAAAAACTATAAAAATATACACGCCATGTTATTACATACTTCAGTGTTGGTAAAACATGTTTTACAATATTATGTCTTAATATAAAAACATATGATTTATGAGCTATTCAAATATATTGTATATGGTTTTATATACATACATTTTTATTATACATATATTATGCATTGTTATGTTAGAAATGTAAGTAAAATAATCATTGTATTTTAATTGACTGCCTTTTTTGGCTGAATTGGCTGAGCGTGTCCTGGGTACGAATCCCGGATCAGTCAACATTTTATAGGGTTTTTCCAATAGGTGATTCTCAGTAGCAGCATGGAGTCAGGATACGTGCCTGGTTGATGGCAATATACTCGTTCTCTATAACATAACTGGTGAAATGTATAGTAGCTACGTGGCTATCGCGAAGATTAGTCGATTTGTGAGGTTAAGCCCTTTTTATCGCAGTCAGTTTTGTGATGGGCGACCGTTTTCACATGTCAAAATGCCTCCGTGCTTCGGAAGGAACATTAAGCCGTTGGTCCTGCGCCTGATTTCTCTCCGGTCGTGTCTACCGTCCCATCGGACTATGAGAGTGAGGGAATTGGGAGTGCACCTGTGTTTGCGCGTATACTTGTGCACTATAATATCTCCTGCGTAGTAGGCTAGTGTCACATGAGGCATGGCAAGTTGGCGTTCTAAGGAGGGGGGGGGGGGGGGGGTTTGTTGCTAACGCGCGCTTGCGGCGGCGGAGACGTTCGGTAGCATTTCGTGGGATTCCTTAGTACCATTGTGACTGCTAGTGCAGCGAGGTATTTTTCTAAGAATTACGATGCTTTGTTTACGACTCGAGTATGGATAGGTACAGTAATCATCCGGAAAGTGAAGTAAATAATCCGATAGAAATGTTAACGGAGACTAATATGGACAATTCGTCAATAGTTGCATGAAATATCACATCCACAAACACCCAGACTCGGGACTAACATCTGTGCGGGAATCGAACCTGTAACACTTAAAGCAGCAGTCCAATGGCTTAGCCACTGCAATAATCAGGTGGAAAGCTAACTATATAATTGTCCTGTCTGTTTCAGATACGATAAAAGCCGTCGCCTGTCACCGTACGCCTCCCCGAAGCTGGAGGACAGGGGGAAGCGCGGCACCCTCACAGTGCTAGCCAAGTTCTTTCTCTTCTGCACCGCAATGATACTGTTCTGCGTGCTCCTGTACATTCCTGTATATAATAAGGCCAACGATCAACAGTCCAAAGGTAACTTTGACCGCTTCGCATTTTACCTATTATCCACTTTAACCGCTATCCACTTTACCTGGTAAAAGTAAGAACTTATATATTTGTTGGTGTGTTTGCGTGCGGTCCTAGGTTTCTCGGGTCTTAATTTTTTTAGGTTTTTTATTTGGTAATTCTCGGTACCGGAGGTTGATTTGTGTGTGTTAATGGAAATAGGCTTGCCCCGTATTACATGGGACCTAAAACATAAATGTGTGTTAAGCCCCAACAAAGATGACAATCGTCATTTTGTTAACACAAATATATTTTTCCAACTTTATCCATTAATTTCAGGTGTAGTCCAAGGCTGGTCAAAGCAGACAAATCGAGACACTAAAATATACGTACAACCAGACAACGTAACTACAGTATTAGAACCGATCGAAGTTTGCCCTAAGAACGGCAAAGATAAGCTGTTCTTGTTAATAGTAGTCTGCTCATCCACTATCCACTTTAACCAGCGAGCAGCCATCAGAGACACCTGGGGAAAATACCAGGGCTACCTTAAAATGGCCAAACTATACCACGCAGTGAAGCAGAAATATGAAAATTACAATTTCACCTATGACCTTTACCCCCAAGTTGTACCACCCAGTAACGCGACTAGGGTCAAACGAGACATATCCAGCTTTAGCCAGCTATTTCCAGAATTGGCTAAGGCGTTACAAGACAATCTGGTTACACCAAAGACTGATGAAGTACCTGAAAAAAGATTCGAGGATGAAACTGTGATGCTGCCAGAGTTTGATATGAACGAAGAGATAGGTGATCAAACCGAACCGAACTATGAATACTATGATACTAATGTCATGAAAATACCTCCGAATGGCTACGAAGACATACCGGTATTGGAGAAGGTGTTGTCTAAGCTCAGTGGAGATGTAAACTTTAGAAAATTAAAGCGGAAATTATCTCCTAAAGCCAGTAAACTGAACCCGGAGTTTAAAGTCCTGTTTCTTCTGGGGTTGCCAACTAACGACAACGATTCTACCATACAACATAGAATATTTGCGGAATCGATTAAATACGGCGATGTTATACAAGAAGGGTTTATCGATTCTTATAATAATTTGACTTTGAAATCGATTATGATGCTGAAATGGATCACGAGTAATTGTAACGATTCGGGTGAGTTAGCATTTTAGTTAATACAAGCTGTACCTCGCGGTTTTACCTGCGTTTTATTTGCATTTGTGTATTCTCCATTATACTTCGGGTACCTATCCTGGTGCCGATGACATGATATGTCAATTGCAAAAGATGGCGGAGCTCCTTTTTCCGGTGACTTTTTTAAGTTATTCTGTTGCCTCGTTCGCAAAGCTCGACTGCTGAGATAGATCCACGGTTCGAGTCCCGGATAGGGCAGTGTCATCAGGTTTTCCATTTCACGCAAAAGTAATTGCATAGTAAATTTCACATCGCCCCGTACATTTAGCATTTTGGGGGGATAGAGAATGCCGCCTCTACTAACTTCAAAACGAATTAATCAATTTTATCATGGATTTTATTAATTTTTTCAGTTTCCCCATCCCCATATGTATTTGTAATGTTTTTTTTTCAGTCCGCTACATTCTGAAGACGGACGACGATATGTACATAAATGTGCCAAATTTAATAGACAATTTGAAGGAGAGGTCCATAAAGTTCGAGGAGAAGGAGAAAGCTAGGGGTCGCAAGATAAAGGAGAATTTGTTAATTGGTGACCTCATCTGTGGCGCGAGACCCGTGCTCGACTCCAACAATAAATGGTAAGTTTGGTTGTGTTGTCAATGATGTTTAAATAAAAAAGGACAGATATGTCGCCAGTGATGACGTATAGCTCTGAGACGTAGTCGCCAACGGTTGGCCTTTTGGAGAGGCACAGAGTCACTCAACCAGCTATGGAGAGGGCTATGCTCGGGGTTTCTTTGTGCGGCAGGATCCGGAATACGGAAATTCGCCAAAGAACTAGAGGCACCGACATAGCTCGAAGAATATGCAAGTTGAATTTGGCCAGGGCATATCGCTCGAAGAACAGATAACCGCTGGGGAAGAAAGGTTCTCGAGTGGCGACCACGAACCGGAAGACGCAGCGTTGGCAGGCCTCCCACCAGCTGGACCGACGATATCGTCAGAGTTGCTGCAACCGGTGGATGCTAATGGCAAGTTGGCGTTCACTGTGGCGTTCTAATTTTTGACCAAGTTGTTGATAGCCCACATTTATATGTCTAAGTTTTCAGATTCAAACTTGGTAAGTAGCAATGTGACTTTTTCAATCTTACTAATATTATAGACGCTAAATTTTGAGATGATGCGTCGATATTTGTTAATATTTTGTGCAAAAACTACTGAACGGATTTAGATGAAATTTGCAATACGTACGATTTATACGATACTTTATATTGACTTATGTATTTAGTAAAAAAGCGGCCACGAAGGGTAAAAAATCATATCAGTTGTATGGGAACCTCCTTAAATATTTATTTTATTCTTTTTTTTAGTATTTGTTGTTATAGCGGCAACAGAAATACATCATCTGTGGAAATGTCAACTGTCTAACTATCACGGTTCATGAGATACAGCCTGGTGACAGACGGACCGGCAGCGGGGTCTTAGTAATAGGGTCCCATTTTACCCTTTGAGTATGGAACCCTAAAAATACCCAATTCTGAAATACTTTCAGACGAAGTCACGGGTAGAAACTAGTCTATACTTGTATATGTATATTTCCAGGTACAGTCCCCGGTACATGTACCAGGGGCGCGTGTACCCCCGGTACCTGTCGGGCACCGGGTACGCGCTGTCCGGGGACGTCGCCGAGGTCCTCTACAAGGTGGCCCTCAGGACCGACTACTTTCACTTAGAAGATATATTTATTACTGGTGAGTAGGCAGTATTGGTACCTAGTGGGGGGGGGCGTCATCCCGAAGAAATAGGGTTGTTTTACAACGGGCAGTCCCACACACCCCTACCGCTCTTCCCCCATGGATGGTGGGATATGTTTTAGTGCTAAAATAAAGCATTATTTTAAGAAGTCTTGGAATTATTGGTTACCGTGTTTCCACGTTATCGTGTCAACTACCCAATTCGCTACATTTGTTTTTAAAGTAGGTTAAAATTGAATTCCAAGATTCCATTGCTGATTAACAAGTGCGGCTAAGGTAGAGCGTGTAATTAAATATGGCGGACAATGTTGTAATGTTACGCTACATTAGATGACACGAAGTAGTTGTGTAGTGTATATATTATCAATAGTGAAGAAATGAGCTCAGGTCAGGTGCGATAATTAGCATTGCTAATGTAGTAACGTAACGTAGGCTTCTAGCTACGTGAATACCGTGTATATCTGGTTAAGCCGTGCTCGCCGCGGTCAGTCTTGCGATGGGTGACCGTTTTCACATGTCGATACCCTCCTTGTTTCTACCGCGCTGATCAGTCAACCTGAGAGATTAATCTGTGCTCGCCGCGGTCAGTCTTGTGATGGATGACCGTTTCCCCCTCCATGCTTCAGAAGGCACGTTAAGCCGTTGGTCCTACACCTGATCTCTTCGGTCGTGTCGGTCTACCGTCCCATCGGACTATGAGATTTTGAATTCTGAATTAGGCATATAATAAGTTTAAGACCCGAGAAAGGACATAAGCTGTAACGCGGGCGGAGCCGCGGGTAAAAGCTAGTTATTTCATACATCACAGTGACACCTTGTGTGTGTGTCAGGTATGTGCGCAGCGCGTGCGCGGCCGCGGCTGGTCCCTCGCGACGACCCCACCTTCTCGTACCAGCCGCCGGTGGGCTGGAGCGGCACGCGGGCGTGCGGCGCGCATGCGCGGGCCACGGCGCACCACGTCACGCCCAACCTCATGCGCAAGCTGCATTCCTGGCTCAGCCAGCCCGGCCTGCTCGACACGTATGTATACCTATTCTACCGTACACGCTGTATGTTTTCATGTTTTTTGCCGTGAAATATTATAGTTATTTTGCCGAGTGTCTGGGGGACGTTATACAGCGATTAACAGTAATTTTAACTGTAAAAAATGTGTGAACAAAAGGCCTGATGGTTGTTTGCTCGCGGCGGAACGATTTGCCTTTAGTAGTATTGTAGAAAAATAGAGATTCAACTGTACAAAAATGTGTCTTAAAAAATCGTATCAATAACTTCAATGTAAGTATAACTTGAATAGCGCGCATGCGCTAGCCGCCAAAGTTAAAGCGATTCATAAAAGTTCTTATAAAAAAACTCTCATAGATTTGATGCAAGATGGATTTTGAGATTTTTTACATATAATTTTAATTCTTATAAAAGTACATCAGTTGTTGTCTCTAAGAAACAAATCATTTCGCTGCGAGAAAACAACCATTACTAATTTCAGCGAGTATTCTCACAAACACTGTACAAACTGTAAGTGAAGAATTAAATACACATCACTCCATAAAATAACTCAGTCTCAGTAGAAATAACTCATACTCAGTAGAATTATTACCAGTAAAATAACTTGCACTCAAATTCACAAATCATTTTGCACTTGCACATCCACTTTGCACTAAGTACATACTCTTGCACATGATACAGTACGGATGTTAACTGCATTAAAAAGATACTGTGAATGTAGTTACAACACAATCACCTGCACCTACGATAACTTACACACATACTATAAGATTATTTGCACTCAAAAAAGTGAAAAGCACTCAGTAAAATAACTAGCACTCAGTAGGATTACTAGCACTCAGTAAAATAACTAGCACTCACTAAATATAACTTGAACTTAGTATAAAAAGACATTACTAATAAAAAAAATCTACTTTTCAGGTGCGAAAGACAGCGGCTGACAAAGGTAAGGAGAGACCGACTTAAATCAAAGACAACTCAAAAAGGCCCCACCAATAAAAGTTAAACGTTCCACATAGTTATAGTCGGCGCGTCCATAGAGTACAGTTTAACTACAGTTCTAGGTTTAACTATAAACCCAATTATTGTTGAATTCACATCTTCAGGTCTGAAATTCTTGGTCTTTGCCTGCCCCTCTGGGAAGCGTGCGTGTAAGCTAGATCATGAATTTCAGTTCTTCTTGTATCTTACAAGAGACAGCGTAGCCTCGATCTAGTCTCAATGTCGAATTGATATGACAAATAATGTTATCCATATTATTTGCTACTAGCTGCGCCCCGCGGTGCTACCCGCTATATTTTTTCGGGATAAGAAGTAGCCCATGTGTGAAATTTCATTAAAATCCATTTAGTAGTTTTTACGTGAAAGAGCAAACAAACTTCCATCCATAGTTACAAACTTTTGCGTTTATAATATTAGTAGGTATACGTTCCGGATGTAATAACATGTATATTCGGGTAAATTAGTCAGGCATCTCCGAATAAACACGCTAGTTCGACCAGAGTAATTTTGATTTTCAAATTCAAATATTTTTAGGTTACTTTTAAGCCACTAGACATGATATATTTTTAAACCACGTTCTATGAGTTTCTTGTACTGTTCTGGCACAGTGGCTAAGCGATTGGACTGCTGTGTTATGGGTTGCGGGTTTGATTCCATCACGGGACAACAATTTGTGTGATCCACAGATGTTTGTCTCGAGTCTGGGTGTTCGTATATGTGTATGTGTTTCATGTTTGTGGATCGCACCCACGATTCAGCAGAAATGCCTAGTGTGGGGCGATGTTTTATGTATAAAAAAATCGTGGGAGCGTTTGACAAATATGAAACATTACATACACGAACACCCAGACTCGGGACAAACATCACCGGATCCAAAAAAAATTATAGATTTCTGTGCCGAGCGGAGATTAAACCCGCATCCTCTGCATAGAAGTTCAAACTTAACCACTGTACCAATCGGATGGTCAGACATAATAATTTTATTTCTAGGCTACAAAACGTCAAACCTTGCTCTAGTAATAAATAATATGGATATAATGAGTCAGTTATTTAACTGTTCAACAATACTTGGGTTTAAATTAGAACCTGTGTAAAGACAGTCGGTGAATCTAGGTAATGAGTACAATATTAATCATAGTTTTGTCTCAAAGAGACGTTCCGCCATATAGTTAACTTAGAACCACGGATTAGTGAGTCAATGGAGTGTCTACAATACAGTGTTAATCTATCTTAATAATATGATATAGTTTGTTTGTTTAAACGCGGTAATCTCTGGAACTACTTGTCGGATTTGAATGATTATTTATGCATTTGATAACCCAATTCTCAAAGGTTACTTATAAAAATTAAATTATTCTTACATTATAATGCTTAAAAAATCTTAAACTAATTTGTAAAAAAAAACATCTCACATTATTTCTAGTGTAAGATGTTTATAAAATCATTATTGGCCTGTGTAGGGTTCGGACCCAACCATGGCAATCGTAGCCTAGGATAAGGAATAAGTATATTTTGTCTGTTGGTTTGTTGTCTCTGTTTATTTAGGGTAAAACAAAGAGATAGTGTGATAATGAAATGGTCAGTGGGGTGGATCACTGTAGTGTCATTTTATCTATTTACAAAGTTCTTTTACCATTACCGTTACGTTATTAATCTCTGTAGGGGTTAGCCATTACAGTTATTCAAACAATTTATTTCTTTCGTTCTTATGTAGGTAGCGAACCTATTTATAGCTCTCTTATTTGTCTCAAAAATGAAATTCGAATTAATTTAATTTTATTATAATGGAGTGAAGCTGCTAGGAGAGGCTTGTCCAGCAGTAGACGGAGATAGGCTGATGATGATGATGATAATTTTTTTTTCGTTGCCTATTTTGTTTCCACTACTGGGAATGGGCCTATGATAATATAATGATTAATATTTTTGTCACAAAACAGTTAATTTAAAACACCACGGTAAACACTCCATTGCCACTATTCTGTGGCAGATTTGAAAAAACGCTTTTATCGCGATACCTTTAACTAAGTATATTGTTATGTATTGGTAACTGTTAATATCTGCATGTATATAAGAGTACAGCTTTACGGTTCTAATCGTTTGGTTAACCGAAGGTTCTAGAAATAAGTTTAAGTTTATTCAATCAAATATCTATCCGTCTCAAGCATCTTATCGCTTTACGCCAGGGGTCACCAAGGGGGGCCGTAGATTTGTCTTTTTGCGGACTTTAAGTTAGCAGTACAATATAATGTGTTTGTGTTATATTATTTACATACTGAAGATTATATGTATATAAATTGAAATCACTTTTATACTCGGGTTATCAACCTTACAGAAGATACCCGGTCTTTTAAAAGACTTACGTGGGGACACAGGTCCAACACGCAAAAGCCCGTTGGGAAGTAATATTGAAATTATTATGATTTTAACTAAGTCAATGGGGGGAGGGGGGTTAAACCTTCGACGCCAAATTGACATAATTGGTGACCCCTGCTTTACGCAAATTGAGATACGGCAAACAAAAAACCTACATTTGTTCTAACGTTAGATATTTTTACAAACCTTTTTACAGTTTAATCAACTGATTATGGACCTTATTGTGTAGGAATAAGGATAGCAGTGAAAGCAAAAAGCTATTGATGATACCAACTGTTAGGTGCAGCTATCTGCCTTGTTACCAAGGCAATAAAAGCCATATTCAGTTGAACGAACTGTGAATAATTGTTTTGTTAATATCTAATGTTATTTCAAATGAGTATTAGGCTGCAATCCAAGCCTTGAGTTATAGGAAATTGCCATAGGTCGTACTGTATCTTCTTAGGCCCTAGGACGTTGTCCTAGACCGGTCCTAGCTGGGTATAGCCTCATATAGCATCGCTTAGCTTACCCTTGTGTAATCGCGTCAGACTAATATCACATTACTTTGTCCTATTTAACTATTTTAGTATACCGTTGTCGGTTACCCAATAGGCGCTGTGGCTATGTAATAGGTCTATCCTATAGTCCCAAGTCTGCGGTGCATGTGATATTCATGAATCATTACATAAGCTAGTTAATGCAATTATTTTAAGCGTAGCTACGTTCTGGTAGGACACAAATGCCTCAAGTGACGTATTGTTAAAAATATATAATAAATTTGTCGCATTGTAAATGTGAAGCTATATTTTATAGTATAGCACTGCTTGTTAGGACAGTGACCAATTATCTGTAACATAGTTACACAGTGTTTTAAACGGTATGGCAGAGCGATAGTTTGCCTAGTGCGCCTGCGCGAACGTACTATACGTTGAAAATAAAAATAGTATTTTAGGTCACAACATCGTTTCTCAACCATAAACACCTCTTCACTTATATATTTAAAATTCCTACCGTAAGGGACAAAAATGCGCACAAAATAATTTTATTTTGTTTTTGGGCATATATTTAACTCAACCCAAACTCCCAAACTCCTCCCAGTAAATCCTGTAATTCAACCCAATAATACCGAATCTCGACCCATTCCTAAACTCTTCCCATTTATACCTGAACTGATCCCCAATTATACCTAAACTCGACCCCAAGAGTCACGACCATAGGTTGAGAAACGATGAGTAATAGTAATATCATAAAAGGGAAAAGGGAGAGAGTGTGAAAGCTTTGATTATGTAACTTTAAAAAATATCTTAGAACATACGACCCGCTGATTACAATATATGTGGTAGATGGCGCTAGAGCCAGTATTTTTAATTTATTTTATGAGGTCAGAATAATAAACAAATTCTTAATGTATGATTTATACATACCTTATCTTAGACAATAAAGAAACGCACATAACATACATGGACTCTTAAAACATTACACTCCTTTTTTTACACAGTCGTGTCAATAGCGTTTGACTCACATATAATAAATATATACAGTCAAATTTAGCGCTCTTTTTTTAAGACGTACATATGACCTATATTTGTTCTGCGTTTCCATCTTTCCAGTTCGCTACAGTACTAATATCTCATTATAGTTTATATCACTTCCGACACGCGAAACAGGACAACTACTTAAAAATTAACAAGAGTTGAGGTTCTATTTACTCCCGTCCAGTATAAAATAAATAAATTAATGTAAACTGGAAACAGCGCCATCTACCGACGGCAGACTTAAGTTCCACTTTAAACTCAACTGTCAGTAAAGGGTGTAGAGTTTAATGCGTTATATTTGTCTTTTGACCGCAAATTGTCGAGTATTTTAGTCAAAGCATGGATATATCCTATTGTGTACCATGTATGTGCCTTGATTGGTTTTATGTGTTTGCAATAATTATCAATTTAATTTGAAAAAAGTGACACCAATTTTTTTCATCTAAAAATGTTATTTAAATTACCCACTAGATCTCCAATTTATGAATTATTTTATTTGATATTCTATTTATTTTAGTAACTTATATTTTAACTTTCTTTTAGTGCAAATATACGTATATTAATATGACGACCTGATTAGCGCAGTGGCTAAGCGATTGGACTGCTGCGCTAAGGGTTGCGGGTTCGATTCCCGCACGGGGCATAACTTTGTGCGAACCACAGATGTTTGTCCCGAGTCTGGGTGTTTGTGTATGAGAATATTTCATGTTTGTGAAACGTACCTACGATACAGGAGAAATTCCTAGTGTGGGGCGACGTTTTTTTAAAAAGAGAAAAAAAAAAAAGATATCAATACGAATTGACACAGTAGTCCTACATCAACATTACTGGCTTACCTAGCTAATCTAGCTCCTCTGGTAGCATCAAAATCAATATACGCTACGAAAACATGACAATGACTACTACTAAGATACCAGTATATAATATAAAATCTAAAAAAATATTAAAATATTTTAGTTGGTAACCCTAGCCTTTTTTATCGCACGTAACATTGAGTATTTAATTATCTGTGCAATATTTTCTGTTAATATAGTTTTGACTAAAATTGGAACAACAAACTATTTACAGTTCATTCAACCGGATTTGAACTCTATTCTAAACACATTAAGGTAGTATTATATGCAAAAATATTTACAATACCAACTGTTTGCTGCAGCTGTGTGTCTTGTTAAAAATGTAATAGATGCCAAAATTGCTTGAACGAACTGTACAAGATTCCTTACATTTGTAATGTTATTTCAAGTTTGTAGGTTCAGATAATAATGGTCGTAGTTAAAAGGGTACTTAGTAGCTTTATAATCGTGTGTTCGGTTTCTGGTGATTTTTTATTACCGGCAACATTATACTTATTCGACACAATGTGGCACAGAAAATGTAATGTACCCCGGTCTTCGGAAACAATAGATTTACTGTTGTTCCTGCTGTGTTATAGTAAAAACCTTAATTATCTTGTGAACGTAATAAATTGAATTTAAATTGAGGTTAAATAATGGTATCTAAAATGTACGCATTCTAAGATAAACAATTTTTTTTTTTTGTATTTTTCTTTTACTCATCGACTTATTAATGGCTAGATATTTTGCCGGTGATAAAAAGCTACCTACTATATTCGTTACCCACAATTAAAGACATTTAGTAATTAGAAATCCCTCCTGTATGGTTTAGCCACAATAAATTGTCACATGCACAAACACTTGGCTTTGATCAGAACCACACAAGTATTAGCCTGGTAATCGAACTCCATTTCTTTCATTCTGGGGGCCCACCCCTAAGCCACTGTGCCAATTGGGTTACCAAAACCATATTTATTCTCGATTCCAGGTGTTTGTGCATGTGGTATTGTATCTGGCTCTTATTATTTAGATTATCATTGAGAGCCTCCTAGTGTTGGCCAAGGGTTTTTAAAATTTCGTTTTGAAATATTTTAGTAGTTCAATGTGTATAATATTTTATTATTAACTATGCTTCAGCACTGTGCACTCAAATATCCACCGTATGAAGCTTATAATACATATTTCCGCAAAACTAAGTAGAACATATTTCACCATTCTTTTTTTTGCATTTTTTGTTGATTTTTTTCATCTTTTGTTTCTCTCTCGTCCATTTCAGATAAAGGAACATCAGCGTAGAATATACGTGGTCTATAGGTTCCTACGAATGCTTGTCGCGCCAGAATGCTAGTACGAGTATACCCTGATAGCCGGATACCCAAATAACTTTTTACCGGATACCCGGGTATAGAGGGGTATAAGTTGTGTAGAGCTGCGGCGATCATCAGCCAGTTGACTGCGCATGCGTCAACCAGTAGAGCTAAAATGGTTGCGTTGAGCCCACTCATATCTCTCGAATTTTTCGCAATATTCATAAAATAGTTACTTTTAAAAGCTAAATTATACAGTGAAATGAATGGATTCCGGGATTTAAACAAAGGTCATATTGCGATTTGTTACCATTTTGTGACTATAACATAATTCGAATGAATTTTCTATTTTAGCGACCTTTTTAGCCCGCCTGATTGTTAGGTGACCCTTAAAAGGCGAGACATTTAGTAAAGTCTCGCCAAATGTCCAGTTTATCAATCAATTATATTCCTATCGACGACTTACGTTAAGCGTATGCTTCGTTTATTCGTATCTGATGTTTGATCAGACCTTTTTTATATTTTATACAAGAAATTATTGATTTTGAATGAACTTTTGTACCCTCACTAAGTGTAACTGACAGCAGCTGTATTTTAATTTCTACGTTACGTATAAGTCGACCGTTTTCGGAGTTTGACGACCTGATTAGCGCAGTGGCTAAGCGATTGGACTGCTGCGCTAGGGTTGCGGGTTCGATTCCCGCACGGGGCAAAACTTTGTGCGAACCACAGATGTTTGTCCCGAGTCTGGGTGTTTGTGTATGTGAATATTTCATGTTTGTGAAACGCACCTGCGATACAGGAGAAATTCCTAGTGTGGGGCGACGTTTTTTTTTAAAAAAAAAAAAAAAAAGTTATACGATTCGATCGAAAGCCGAAAACGATTCGACGTTTGTCCGAAAGCCGAATATTCGGATATCGCCTAGTATTGGTGGCAGCTAATGAATTAAAAACCCAAAATTAAAGTTCGAAAGAGTCAGTCATCTTATTTTATTTATGCTTTTAGCTTTTTTATTTTCGGCTTTAGCCAAATTTTGGCTTTTATATTTTTTACTGTATACACATTCAAAATTATCTGTAGAATATAAATCTTTATTTTAATGGTTATAGAAAAATCTAATAGCGCAAATAGAAATAATCTAAATTTGTTTTTAAATGAAATTAACATAACATTAAATTATTTTTTATGTATAGTTATAACGACTCAAAATCATTAAAAATCTTATGTCAATTGTCTATGACCTCTTGTATTGCCAGAAATTATGCTCAATATTAGATAGTATGTGTCATTCGTTTGTTAAAACTAGTCCACGATCATCACATATACCCAGCACTATTAAATTCACCATAATATAGTATAATAACGCTAGTATTCCCGTAGTATAGAACGCATTGCTTTAAAAGACATGTGTCATATCGAGCACTATTATAAGATTGTGACGACATACCCTGGGATTGGTCCCTCTCCAGCTTCGTCTTACCGTCCCATCGGACTATGAAGGAATTAAAGAATAGAGAGTTGCACACTTGCGCACTGGAATATATCCTGAATTGACTAGTTTCCGTTAACATTGGCAGATTCGTTTATTATTTTAGAGCTAGATTTAGATATTTTGTCTTGTGACCTTTTTCTGTCAATTCCTAGGCTTACCACATCAGCCCCTTACCATGAACTTATAGCAGGACAGTGTCCGTTGTGAAAGCGAGACACGATTACGTACAGTGATCTGTGGTGTCTAGGTAAAACACACACTACGGAAACTGTCCTGCTATAAGTTCATGGTAAGGGGGCTGGTGTGGAACGCCTAGGAACTACTCAGGAGATATTACAGTGCACGGGGGTGCAAACACAGGTGTACTCTCTATTCCTTAATACCCTCAAAGGAGCTAATCTCTGAATTTTTTGTATAGGTGTTGCCATCTTAATAGTTCTCAATATAATACATGTCTAGCAGTGGTGCGTTAAATAGTATTTATTGTAGAAGGATTTTAGTCTCATTTAGTATTGATTGTGATGTCCCTTGAGATTGTAACGTAGCACATCCAGTAGACAGTATTTTGAACATTACTTTATGAATGAACTTGACGTAGTTTTAGTGTTATTTTACCAGTTAGGCAGCTCATGTTATAAACCTTAGCTAAATTCAGTTGGTTGCATTTCATTTCCAAATTAAAAAGCATTATTATAGTTTATTCGACTGATTTTGAATTCTATTCCGTCGGCATAAGGATAGCAAGAACGTATGTCCTATAACAGCTGTTTACTGCGGCTGGGTCTTGTTTTCAAGGCAATAGAAGTCAAAATTGCTTGAATGGACTGGTGATTAGGGATTTTAAATTCAGTATGCAAAGGAAGTTATTGAAATAACTAGAGTTGCCTTGTGAGTCTTGTAATTATGTAGTCGACGTTAGTGTTTAATGAAATACAAGATATTTTTTATCCCTGGCAAACAATTTATGCAAAAAAAGTAGAAAAGTTTTTTAAATGTTACAATTTTTCCATTATGCATAGTCATGCGTAGTATAGTGGAAACCTGGGCTGTATTGCAGTCCCTCCATCGATGTCATATCGACTACGTGTTGAAGTGTTTGTATAGTAACGCCACCATGTCAATTCGGCTACAGGACGAGAGCACGAAACCAATTCAACTGCAGCGTGATGTGAGATAGGGAGAAGTTATGTCTCCGAAACTGTTCACAAATGCGTTGCGAGGACGTTTTTAAGCTCTTGGACTGGAACGGGTTCGGCATCAACATCAATGGCGAATACATCACTCACCTTCGTTTTGCCGATGATATAGTTATCATGGCGTAGTCGCTGGAGGAGCTCAATACTATGTTCAGCGACCCCAGTATCGTTTCCTAACAGGTGGGTCTTAAAATGAACATGGACGAGACGAAGATCATGTCCAACGTCCATGTCGCACCTGTACCGGTTGTCGTTGGGAACGATACTCTCGAAGACGTCTACTTAGAACAAATTGTTCAGTTAGGCCGGTCCAACAACAACGTTCCGACAAAGAGGTCGCCCGAAGAATCCAACTCGGATGGGCAGCGTTCGGGAAACTACGGGACATCTTCTCGTCCAAAATTCCGCAGTGTCTGAAGACGCAGGTCTTTGACCAGTGTGTGTTGCCAGTGATTACGTATGGCTCTGAGACAGTCGCTAACGGTTGGCCTTTTAGAAGGGCTCAGAGTCACTCAACGAGCTATGGAGAGAGCTATGCTCGGGGTTTCTTTGCTCGACAGGATCCGGAATACAGAAATTCGCCAAAGAACTAGAGTCACCGACATAGTTCGAAGAATATGCATGTTGAAGTGGCAACGGGCAGGCCATATCGCTCGAAGAACCGATAACCGCTGGGAAAGAAAGGTTGTCGAGTGACGACCACGAACCGGAGGACGCAGCGTTGGCAGGCCTCCCATCAGATGGACCGTTGATATCGTCAGAATTGCGGGCAACCGGTGGATGGAAATGGCAAAGTGTCGTTCATTGTGGCGTTCTAAGGGGGAGGCCTTTGTTTAACAGTGGACGTCTTCCGGCTGATGATGATGATAGTCATGCGTACATATTGCACAATTTTGTGATGTTATATTTCTATATTAGTGATGTCAAAATAAAAGAATATGTATTGGTTTATTCTGCCGGAGATTAAAAAGTATTTTTGTGTCATCATGTATTAGTAATTCATGTAATTTATTTGAAGATATTAGATGTAATAGCCATGAAAGCCTTTTCATAAAAGACAATCTCTCCCTTTTCCGATAGTTGTGATACATTCTAACAATATTTTACTAGTAAATACTAATAATATTTGTAGGTACATAGGATTTAATTTATTTGCAAAAAAACAACTAGTGCCTTCAATTATTATTTTATTTTAATTATTTAATAAGTGTAACTAATATCTGAGTATATTCTAGCTTATGTAAATATATACTTTGTGTTATTAAATTCAAATAATTTAAAATAATGTAGCACATTACACTGAAATATTATCGTATTTTTTGCTTAAAATCTAAAATAATTATACTTTTGTTATTTTTAGTTTATAAAAATATTTTATTCATTTTAAAGATTAACTTAAAAGTATTATCGTCACAAATATTACCTTACACGTATAACTGTGTGCCATACGTAGGTACATATAGAGGAACTTATTTAAACATAGACAACATATAAGTACATAAAAATATAATATTTGTATAATAAATTATTTAATCATGTTTAATTTGTTAAAACCGAAAATGCATAAATACTAGCCGAAAACCGTTGTACGTAAGCCGAATATTCGTAAAAAACCGTACATATTTCTAAAGAATTATAAATATTAAAACTACCATAATGACTATTTCTCGTGCAGCCAATTCGTGTACGAATCTGCGGAACATTCTATACATTAACACAGTATATTGTATTTATTACTAACCATGAATTGGCTTTAAAACGCGTATATTTAACATGTAGAGAACCGGTGATTAAAATAAATTGTCATATCGATGGTAAAGTGCTGAAGAACCGCGTCATATCCGGTCCAGTTTCGGCTGTATGTTAGTCGGTGATCGTGCAGTGCAAAATAATAGTTATCCTTACAAACGCAACTCATTTAGTATGAAGTTTACAATAATTTGAGGTTTTATTAACAACACTTGTGTATCTGAGAATTAGCTCTCTTCTTACTTTTTTCTGTCAGAAAATTCTCAGTAACTTTTGCTCCCAATAAACGGTTCTAAGTCCTCCCCTATCGGAAGGCATGAGAAATTGTTTTAATTGACATAAATTAATTTAAAATACATTTTTTATAATCAAGTATATTTTATTTACAATTTTATATAATATATACCACTAGTATTTTAAATTTGTGTTTTAATAGAACTTCTAAATATTGTTTACTTACAAAATAAACCTACAAAGTGAAGGTTTTTCATAAAATTCGTCCTGAAAAAGTTAGATATAAAAACTGTATATACCAATATTATTAGATAGTATGAAACAAGTGGTTTTGTATGTGCCTATAACACGAAGCGTGATGTTTAGTACAGATTATAGCCTGTATTAGTCGCTTTGATCGTAAGTCTAGATATCCGGGTATTATGCGGATTATCCAGGTATTACCTGGAGTACCCGGGTCAACTCTGCCTGGGCAGTAAAGTCTCATATCAAATTGGTTAATAGTATATTTTTAATATTATGACCTGTTAGTGCGAATCTCAGTTATTTTAGCCAGTTTTTTTTGAAAAGCGAAAAATTAGTATATAATTAATAATTGTTCTTATTAACATTATGTAAGCATATGAAAAGTATGCGGAAATCGCCCTATTAAAATATTAATCTAAATGAAATTTAAATTAAATCTTAAAATTTGAATCTCGTGAATATCTGATTTAATCTTTTATTTAAAAAATGGCGGCCGAAGAATATTTGCCAAGATTTACGTAACAAGCTACCTAGTAGCTTTCTAAAATGTCCAAAAAGATTTGCTCAATGTCATTTAATTTTAAGGATTTTATTTTATTTAAAACATGAAATAATTCTCTTTGGAGCAGGCCTTCATTAAAAGACATTAAATATAAAACCTTATATCACATTTATGGTTCGTTATTTATGATTGAGATGGTAGATGTATGGAAATAGTTACTGTAGTGTTCGAAAAAAATTAAAACAATGCGCAAGCGACATTGACAGCTGTCAGAGTGACATCTGTCAATTTATAACAGTTGCCAAAAAGGCGCGCTTTGTGTAGTAAACCAGTGTGAAATATCCGTGGAGGATAAATCGGGATGGTGCTATGTTCAGATCGGCTTTTTTAAATATTGACTTTATTGAAATTTTATCAAGTGACATTGGAAGTTGCTTTTTTAGTTAAATTGACATAAATATTAATTAAAGTAAAGCCAATTAGGTTTCTCATGCTTAGAACCCAGGCTTTATTCATATTTTTAGGCATTCTCGATATTAAGAAGAATAAAGAAATCGAAATGCTGCAAGAAAAACAAGTACTTGTACCACACTCACGCTTTACTTTTTGTTATCATTAAATCGTGCTGTCCCGTAAAATCCTTTTATTAGCATGTCAGCAACCTTAATCGGTTATATAAGAATAAATACCATACATTTTACATCTCTATCATGAAGCCATTTTGTATATCTTGCTCTCGCCCAAGAAAGCGCGAGATAAAGACAGTGTTAAAAAACCATTGAATTGGACGCGATATCATTGGATTTTGAACCTAATGGCGAAGGCAATAAAAGTTATTATACGTGCAATAGCGTAACGTCATAACATGTCGTATCTTTTTGTTTTAATACGTAAATAAATTGAACAAAATATCGTACGACATTGTCAATAATCATGAGAATGCTGTTAATTCGTAGTAATTCGCCTTAATAATTTTATATAATAATTGTTGATGACTAAAATTTCATTAAAAACGTTTCCCAATTTAATAATATTTCGAAATGAATAGATGTAAAGTATTAAGGATGGTGCCGTATTGTTGTTAGTTATTTAAATAAGTAAATATTAGTCAAGTGAAGTAAGATTAATTGATTGAAATTATATTGTTAGCAAAAGTATGGAAATTTGAAAAATGATAGACACAGAGCAGTTTCCGATCAGATCGCTCGCTCGTCTGTCAAGTTTCAAGTTCCCGTTTTGTTTTTACGTCTAGAGACGTATGTTATGTTGGCAATACATTATACCCGATATGAATATGAAAACAGATAAATTGTGACACTACTTGCACCGACAAACATTGGATTAAAGTATATTCTAAACGTATGAAGGGGCGATATGGTCAATATAATTTAGATTTAATCTCATATCGTTGCTTATACAACAATACTGCGTAAGTAAAAAAATGGCCGTATGACGTTTTATATTAATTGCTTCTATTGCTAGACTTTTTCAGTACGCAACCAATGTTTTTACTTAAAATGTCAAAATATGCCAATCACAGCGCGTATTCAAGTAGAGCTGGCACTGCGCAAGTCGTTGATAGTGTTACTAATTATCAATTTGTAGTCTCTTCCAAAAATTTGTTAAATTTGACTTACGTGGATTCTTGTATAGGCAACAATTTGGATATTGTTGCCATATAAATAAATGTCATATACCATAGAAAGGGCTGAATCGAATGCTTGTTGTGCAAGTATCTTCAAATAAATATATATCTCCATATTAAAGACATATTTAATATTGTATCAGTGTGTCAACCATTAGTTCTCTTACGCACGCTAGCGACCACGTTAAAATTCTATGGCAAACTATTATTCCCTGTGTATAGGTCCCGTCGCGTAAGAACGCTGAGCTACTGTCAGCGACTGTTTGCACTGGGATATAGTCGCTTCGTATAGACCTAGGCTATTGTGGTTTATAAAAGTGTAATTGTAGAATCATTATAGGTACTTTACTAATTACGTAACACGGGAATAGACTGGGTTTCAGATAAATAAGTCAGTGGTCAGCGGTTTTTACGAGACGGGAACTATAACCGCTAGAGGGCGCTGTATAGTTCGTCAGACAAGTATTTTACATGGTCGATGGCGAGTTAACGCAAGACAACTAATAGTTGAAGTTGGCAAATTCGAAGTGCCTGATAATGGTCTTAATTCATTGTAGATTGGGTTTGTGGAATTGCGTTTTATTTTGTATTATTTTTGATGAGCCCTCGAGCTAGAAATCTTTGATATTCAACCTTTTGATGCGATCTCTCACCATTTATACTTTCAACACATGACATTCGTAAATATTTTTCCAATAACATAACTGTCTACCTTAATTCCTATACTTTTAAATCAACAGCCAACCTACAACTTGTTTACGCTAAATATTGAAATACACTTACTTTATATATTCAATTTTACTTTGTTTTTATACTTCGAATAACTTTCTTTTTTGTATTTTATGTTAAAAAAATAAGGTTGAGTATCACTGGTTTAGTTGCGCGGGAGTGCATCTACGTCTCATCTAACTTTGCTCATCTAATGACTCTCAATACAACGATAGACATCTACCTAGAATCTCTAATAGATCTTATGTAAGAACAACTTTAATAGTGTGAATTATTTACATTTAAATGATGCATTATACGTTCAATGTTTAGTTATTGTTAGTCACGTATGTATCGATACACAAACGGTACAAATATGCAGTTGTACCGCCTCCACTGTAAGAAACCTCGTCTATTCAATTGACAGCAGTTGTTCGAATTTGTATCGCGATATTGCGCGTTTGTGTATCGATACAAACATGCCATCAGTGTATTAATATATCTGATACTAGACTTATATTTATACACAATGTTTTTTTATCCGATCTGACTTTTGATCACTTCTCTTTTCTCTTTGTATAGTGGTTGCATAGCTACATAATGCTTTGTCTTTCTCTTTCGAATGTAATATTACTCATGATAGAAAGAGAAATCGGTGTGTAACTATTCACCTTATACGTGGTTTATTATAGTTTGAATTTGTCAAAAATTAATGTAAAAGATACGTAGTAATATAATGCTAGCGTCTAGCATATTTATAGCGGTATCATAATAGGGCTGTGATATGCCTATTTAATGTTATAGATTATAGACGTGAGGCAGCCCTAATGGACCCAAGTGTATAACTGTTAGTAGTTAATACAAATATAGTTTATATATGAACAAATAATTGGTTGTGTAATATAAAAGACAATGTTTGAATTTAGTTTTAGATAAGTTTGTAGGGAAGATTATAGGTTTAAAAATATACAAGTAATGATTTCTTTTTAATATACACCACAAATTAAATGAAATAAATCTGGGAATTAACACAACATCAAGACAGTGGAAGAACAGGTTTAACATTACCATGAAATTGATATCGTTTGTAATAAAAAAATTAAGCTACCCTCCTTAATAATTCAAAATAAGCGATTTAAAAAACCTAATATCTCCTTTTCTATACGTGATTGAAACAGCTATTTTCTGGTACGCAGTGAATTGTTCCCGAGTGAGTTTAGTCTTAATTATTAAACATTACTTTTATATTTTTAATACTATGTATAGTATGTATTGTATCCTTTACTAATGAGTGTGAGGTTTTTGTGTGAGTGTCACTTACTTTAAATAACTATTATGTTAATCATCTATTAGATGGTCAACTGCCATACGCCAATTTGACCATTTTTGTATCCAAGAAGACAATAAGCATGTTTAAATATAGTGTTTACTGCTCTATACAAGTTAAATCTTAATCATACCTCTTTAATTGAAGATTTAAAATACAAAAGTTATTGGGTAAAGGTTACAATAAAAAAACACGGTTTGTCCAAAATTGTTTTCGCTTGACATTGTATTGTTCTATAATATATTGTATTGTATAGAGCAGGACCTGTTTTTCTCAATACAGTACTTATGAATATGAGAATATCGTTCATGTTAAACGGCTGCCTTACGATAAAAAGATATAAGTGAGATAAATCGAAGTAATCGTTAAATTAGTCCCAGTTAATTATAAATTAGTATTTTTTCACAGATATTATGAGATATTTAAGATATTGTTAAGCTTTGCCTGTCCTTACGCGTAGATCTAATCTCAAACATTTTTATAAATAAACGTTTACGAAACTGAATTTTGTTTTTTTATACTTAAATTTTTAATGCATGTTTTATCTGTACTCCATACTTAGATATTTCCAATCTAAAAGATAATTTATACGGAATTTGAAAATATAGTTTTGATTTGATTGCAGTGTCGTTATTATCAGAAGAAAATAAAGTGATATTTGATTTTAAATTATTAGGATTACTATATTATTGAACGGGTAAGACCTAAGTGGTCCTGTTTTGGATTGCCTGTTGATATGTTTGGCTTTTTAAGCACGGCTTCGATTCCTGCCCCCTTAACTTGAACTCTTAAAGCAGGACAGTTCACGTTGTGGTAGCGTATGCCGGCATTACACTGCACGTAGCGGCGCCCCTTTTCTACAACGTAAACTGTCCTGCTTTATTATTTCATGGTGGCAGTACTGACAATATAAGAAAGAAATTCTAATGAGGACAGTTCTTTATATAGGTACTATGCATTTTCTTGCAGAAGATATTATAGTGCACAATTGCGTGCAAACAGGTGCACTATTCCCTCTCATAGTCCGATCGGACGGTACGACACGACCGGAGAGAGATCTGGCGCAGGACTCAGCGCTACGCCATGGAGATGACACTGTCAAAGTCATGCTGAAAATTGCGTGGCAGTAAGACCAAATAATTATTTATTCGTTTTAGGTTAGTCCTGGTACGCCTCTACAAGTTTGGCATCTGAAAATACGCAGCCGTATAGACTAGCCACTGGGCCTTCATGTTACTTTTGTGGCACGGACTAGGATGGCATCATATAGGTATTATTCAATACAATTTTTTACCTTATAAAGGTTAGCACACACATCAACCTTGAAAGGGATCGTAAACAATACTCGAGCCGTACAGTATTCTTTGTATGAAACTCCCTGCAAAGCACACTGATCGGATTCGTAACGTAATCGCCTCGACTCGGGCCCGGCGGGTACGCGCGGCGTCGCCGTAGCCGAGTGGTGTCGGAGCAGCTGATCCGCTTTGGTTACGTGCATACGTAATGTTGACGCCTGTTTGACGGCGAGGCGGAAGGCGATACGGAGACTATCCCTTCCCGATATGTGTGCTATACCTTAAAAGATGTGCCAATGATCGTCAAAACACATGTGTGATGTGACATGCGATCGAAACTGAACCAATACTAGTTCATTACGTGAATCTCCTGTTTTAAGGTTGTTTATATAATAGTATAATATCATTTTCGAATAACTAGGTATAATTAAGGCATGGATCGAATCGTGGACAAAGTTGGTAAGATCAATTATAAAAATACAATTACATATGATTTTCTTTTTATTACTAAATAAAATGTTTCTAGATGTTGATCTGACAACACGACCGCTGATAACCGCAGTCGGTGAGCGATTTAACTGCTTCGCTTGGGGATTCGATTCCCGCACGGGACAAAAATTTATACGATCCGCAGATGGTTGTCCCGAGTCTGGATGTTTAAGGGAAGGGGATAAGGGATAAATTCCTAGTGTGGGGCGACGTTTTTGAAAAAGAAAGAAAATGATTGCCGGACAAAAATGTGTGGGTAAATAATTTAATAGGTTCGTACCTAGGTATACCTACTTACCCCTTTAATACATATTTCATGATATGAATAAAGAAAACACTTGAAAAAAATCATATTCTTCATTGAACAGACATTTTATTTCTTCGCACGTAAATATCGCTCTCGAAACAAAGTAGAACAAATATTTTACAAAATAGTCTGCTCAATGTTCTGTTAGGTGTGGTATACATTTTTATTTTAAATGATTTATTTCTCTATAGACTACGTGTTCACAATGAAATGTATATAACTCTACTCAAGTTTAAGAGCCATTTCACAATTTTTGACAGTTTTCTGAATTTTCGGACGCGAAATTTACCATCTTAGGTAGTACTAAGGAATTTCTAAATACATGTAGAATGTAGACCAATCTTTCCCATTGTTACAAATAGAATTAGATTTTCAAAATATAACTTGATTGCTGTGTGGTGAGCTATTTCCCGCAACACGTTTTCTGAAAATCCATCGCAGAGCCATTTTCGGGCTTCAAATTCTACCATTTACATCAACAAATTAAAATGGAAAAAATACAGTAGGCATAGGACATATACTTTTGTTGTAACATACGGTGGAAAATTTTCGATTAATAACACTTTTAATTGATAAAAAAATAAAAACTAAAACCGGTTTTCACGGTTTTATATGGTAATTTCATCGCGACTTTTTGGTTTGAATAAAGGTATTTATTACTTTTAAAATTATGCCACAATGAACTATGCTCTCTGGGAAATCTATTAATACAATGTTTTTTAATATTCCTTTATTTAATTAGATATAATACCATTTTCAATATCACTCAAAATCACAATAAATTACAATGCACAAACGTAGAACGATCAGTCGGGCCCGAGCGCCCTTAGAGGCAGGACCTGTGTCACTTTTTTCAAATTTTGAATTACGAAAATTCGTCTTAAAAACCCATTTTTATACTACGACCACAACGTTTTCATTTTCTACGAATTATTTTCATCCGGTTTTGTTTATTATAAAATGTTATTAAATTCTTTTAAAATATTGTATTTGATTAATATTCAGCAACCATCCAATCAAATATTATATCTGATGACCTAAGTTTCTGTTCTGTAGCAGCACACTGAATTATAAGTTGCGCGAAAAATGTTGCCAAAAATGTTGTCCCCTCAATGCGCAAAGTCTCAGCCTACTCGTCGTACTGCTTCAAGCCACTCACCACAACGATGTAGCTGAGCACACTCGGCTCGATTTCATTAATACCCCCAATCCTTCCCTGGTTTCCTCTCATGGCCGACTCGTCACCGCTGGATTCTCTCACCACGACCTTATACTTTTATCGTATATCCTCAAACCTCATAAACCTCAAGCCTAAGCTCAAGGTACTGTACAATGTACATGCACAGCTTCGCGCGAATCAATGTAAGCAAACTGAGTTCAGATGCTTCTCTAATTGACTGGAAACCTATGATGGAGGCTCCCGCGGTCGACGAAAAGGTTAGCGGTTTTAACCGGGAAATCATCGAGCTTTATGATATACACGCACCGGTTGAAAAGGTAAAGCTGAAGCGTCCACCTGCGCCATGGATTTTGAATGGTGTAAAGTTGGCCATAAAGCGTAGGGATCGCGCTTTTTGAAAATTCAAGAAAGATCGTGATGAGGACTGGAATCTTTTCAAAGCTGCACGAAATCGGTATAATTAAGTAATATCCAATACCAAACGCCGCCATAATTTAAATTACATTTATTTATGTTCCACTTTTGCCGATCTCTGGAAGTTCCTTGAAACTCTCAGTATTGGCAAATCACCACTATTTGACCAGTTGAATTCCATTGATTTGGACGATCTCAATTCGCATTTCTTCACTAGCCCAACTTTAGACAAAAGACCAAACCTCAGACACTTGCTTACGTCGATGGTCTCCCGCGTCCCAACATGAATCCCTTGCACATATCTCCAGTCACTAAGGGAGAAATCAAAAAGATCATCCTCCATCAAATCCATAGCGTTAGACTGTGATAACGTCTATCGCGGAATGATCTTCACAATAGTTGACCACCTTCTTCCAGCAATCACACACATAATATCGTGCTCCTTGGATACCGGATACTTCCCCTCCTTGTACCGCAAAGCTTTCGTTCACCTTTTACCTAAAATATCGAGCTCTTCTCTACCCAGTCACTTCCGACCAATCTCTATCCTTTCTTTCCTATCTAAAGTGCTCGAGGCCTATGTTCATGAGAATATACGAAGAGTCAACCAAAATAACCTCTTGTCTCCCTTGCAGTCCGGTTGCAGGCCAGGCGATTGGCGACATTAAGGCAGGCATAGAAGATACTAAAGTTACAGCCCTAGTTGATTTTTCCAATACCTTAAATATAGTCAATCGCGATATCCTCGTCTACACCCTATCCCATCTCTTGGCGTCTCCTAAAGCGCTGGAATAGATCCCTTACTTTTGGGAACGCCAGTGGTCGGTCCATGTGGAAGAGTCCTCTTCTTCCTGGTGTGAGCTAAAATCTGGCCTTCCATAAAGCGGTATTCTCCGCCCATTGCTGTTTTCTATCTTTATTAACCTTATAATCCAATCACATCGGTGTGCGTATTCCATATGCGTTGTAGCCTTACTCTGCTTGATCTTTAAGCTACAATGGACTGGTCCGAGAGATTTGGCATGGTGGCAATTCCGAATAAGTGCCAAGCAATCATACCTGGTAGGTCTAGGAGTTTGCGCAAACTACACGTGGCAATGCTGCCAGTCTTTTGGGCACGTTACCGGTTGACATCGATGGGGATGAATTTTTTGATGCTTTTAAACTTGTTATTTTTGTATATATTGTTTTTATCTTGTATTAGATTTAAGTTGTAAATAGTTATAATAGTTGAGATAATTAATTAATTATTGCTTTATGTATATATATGTATTGTTTTGTTTCATGTATGTATGTAACGTATTATATGTATGTTTATTATTTTGCGTATCGATATACGTCATCATCATCATCATCAGCCGGTAGACGTCCACTGTTAAAAGGCCTCTCCCTTAGAACGCCACAATAAACGACAGCTTGCCAATTGCATCTACCGCTTGGGCCGCAATTCTGACGATATCGTCGGTCCACCTGGTGGGAGGCCTGCCAACGCTGTCTTCCGGTTCGTTGTCGCCACTCGAGAACCTTTCTTCCCCAGCGGTTATCGGTCCTTCGAGCGATATGGCATGCCCATTGCCACTTCAACTTGCATATTCTTCGAGCTATGCCGGTGACTCTAGTTCTTTGGCGAATTTCCGTATTCCGGATCCTGTCGCGCAAAGAAACCCTGAGCATAGTTCTTTTCATAGCTCGTTGAGTGACTCTGAGCCTTTCCAAAAGGCCTACCGTTAGCGACCACGTCTCAGAGACATACGTAATCACATCGCATGCATCGATATGTGCATCTACCTAATATTTGTCTCCATATCGCTCTAAAGTCGACTGGTAATAAATGCCTAAGGTATTAAGCTCGCCTTTGTATATTTATTTTGAAAACTTTAAAATGGAGGAGGATATCAATTCGGATGTTTAAATATATTTTTTATGTATGTTCGGGCATAACTCCGTCATCTAAAGACGGATTTGCAAAATTCTTTTTTGTTGGAAAGTAGTTTATTCCGAAATAGTCCCATTGAAATTTCATGTAGATCTGATGATGATCTTTGGAGATATGGAACTGAACTCCTTATAAAATCATAGCAGAACTGTCGTTACAAGTAATATAGCCTAAGTAATTGTCGCCACAAACTAGAAAGAAATAGGGGGAGGTGGTGCCTTGTCCCCCCTTCTACCACTTTAATAGTATATATCGTTTGAGGGAGCATTTTGTAAGGATTTCAAATACTAATTCTCAAAATGTCTACGGCGGATGAATCCTAGGCATCACTAAAAATTGTGAAATAAAAGATATAAAAACCGCCTTAAAAATAGGAACAAATAAATAATATGATCAAATTACTAATGAATTCAAAATATTTTCATAAATCTCGAATATAGGTATATTGTAATGACGATCAAGATTTTTTTGTCCGTCTCGTTTTTTGCGCTACACTGTTAGCATTATTTTTGTGTGGGTGTGTCACGCACACATGACAATTCTACCGAAATTCGAACGTCAAAATTTTGTGAAATGGCTCTTAAGTGTGTTATCGCCCTGTCAATAAATGTCAATAAAAATCCATTAAATCGATTTATAATTCACGATTATTGAACGATCTATGGAGAGAGCTATGCTTGGGGTTTCTTTGCGCTACAGGATCCGGAATACGGTAATTCGCCAAAGAAATAGTCACCGACATAGCTCAAAGAATATGCAAGTTGAAACTGGGCAGGCCATATCGCTCGAAGAACCGATAACCGCTGGGGAAGAAAAGTTCTCGAGTGGCGACCACGAACCGGAAGACGCAGCGTTGGCAGGCCTCCCACCAGGTGGACCGATGATATCGTCAGACTTGCTGCAACCGGTGGATGATAATGGCAAGTCGTCGTTCATTGTGGCGATCTACGGGGGAGGCCTTTGGTCAACAGTAGAGGAGGAGGACATTGCAAAATGTTAACAAAGCGTCAATTAATTTTGTTGCAAATATATTATTTAATAGACTATAGAATAGTGACGGGGCAGCCGTAGTAGCAGAGGTACGCGTCTATAAACAACCTGGCGATAGGATATCCTCTGAAGAAGAAGTTCTCCCTCTCAAAGATTTGCTGCCAGCTGTCATCCGTCGATAGGTAATTCTTTGTTTTTAAATCTGAAAATTATAAACCATTTTAAAGTCTGGTATTAACATGAGTTTAATTGTCACATCTACATTACATAGTTCATGCCGTGGTGAAGAATTGTCTCCATTTAGGATGATAGCGAGGTTGACCGTCCAGGGTAAGTGACATAGTTATGCTCTCTTGGAGGACAACTTGAATTGCCAGTGGATTTATTCTGTAGATGGGATTCCATGACGGAGAAAGCATTCTGAAGCGCCGAATCCTGGCACCTTGACGTGATAATATGGAACTTAACGATAAGAGGAAATAGGCCGGTATCGTGTTGTAGATACTTTCTTGCTGTCGGTTAAGTGCTAGCTATCTGCAAGCCAATTCTTACAAGATCTTAACATAGTTTTGGTGTAGTTTGTAGGTAGTGTTTGTGGACTGTAAAAAGCTGGTGTGACATTATAACCATATGTTTTAAAACAAACGGATCTCCTGCTGACTTCGTAGAGAGAGAATATTATAATGGTACCTTTAGGGTCGACGCGGAAGCGAGGCATCTCTGTGACGTCAGTGAACACATAAGTGGTGCAGAGGTCCAACTTGTTGGCGAAGTCAAGAGTCAGGGTCATCCGGATCAGCGCTGCAAGTTATAGAGTGTTAAATGTAAGCTAGCAGTGATAGTCGAGTGGTGTGACTGTTGGACTGCTTAGAAAAAGGTCGATTTTATTTCCCGAAGGAGTAGGCAGAGGTGTACATTACCACAATTAGTAGTCGCTAAGCGTGACTGTTGAGCATTATGTCCTGGGTTCGAATCCCAAGTCGGAAAAAAATGTTATTGGATTTTTTTTACGTAATTCTCAGTAGCAGCACTGAGTCTGAATTTGTGCCCGTTTGCTAGCAATAGCCGAGCCTATTAAGTTAGAGCCTTATAGTATACCTAACTGGCAAAATGTGGATGTAATATACACCTCTGCCCAAATGGGGAAAAACCTGTTAATGCTCACGGTAGGTAGCGCAGACGTGGTAGCTGTATTCACTGTCCTCCAGGAAGCTGTGGTGGTTGATGAGAGTGCGGTCTGCCTCAAACTCCATCCCTGGACAGTCTATCACCAGCAACGCCTTGTCTGTCTGTGTGTTGAGGCTGAAGTGACATTATTATTATTAAATATGGTCTATAGTCATGTTTTCTTTTATATAAGCTTTAAAAAGCACTTTCTAAATGTGAAATTTACTTGTGCGGTTCCAAATGTGTGGCTGGATTGACCATCGTAGCTATTTTAGCCCTCTTAGCAAGACTGACCCTCGCAGCATATAAATCCTAATAACAAAATTAAATTTCGTAACCAGACCTATTTTTTGATCCTCGTAGAAAACTCACCTTCGTAGCAAGAGTGACTTTCGTGGCTAGATAGACCTTAATACCACTACTGACTCACGTAGTTTGACTATCATAGCAAGATGGACCCTCTCTGTCCGACTGGCCTTTGTAGCAAGACTGACGTTCGTTGCATATTAAACCCTAGTAGCCAGCTTAACCCTAGTAGCAAGATTGACCGTCGTAGTACATGACCGAAATACTTACTGGAAGTCGGCCACAAAGCATTTGTCTTGGTTCCTAACAGCCAGATCCTTCTCGATGTAGGTGGTGTTGAAGTACGGCGCCTCGAACCTGTAGCTCGGCACTATGAACTCGCTGTCGAGCTTGCCGCGCACGGCTGGCGAGCAGCCAGAGCTCCTCGATAAGATGTAGCCGATGCATTTATAGTCGCTCAGCTTGCACGGCCACAACAAGTTTGTTGGCACTGCAAAAAATATTAAGTATTTCATATGGCTGTTATATATGAGGGGCTTGTTAGTTGTAGCTACGTGGCTTCCGCACAGATCGTTCTATCTGCGAGTCACTATCGATCAGTCTTGCGCTAAGTGACCATTTTCACATGTCGAGACCCCTCCGTGCTTCAGAAGGCACGTTAAGCCGTTGGTCCTGCGCCTGATCTCTCCGGTCGTCTCGGTTTACCGTCCCATTGGCCTATGAGTGTGAGGGAGCTATGTAATATAATTGGATTTTACAGTCATTATGAAAGCATTATAATTCTGTTATCTACCAATGAAATAGCTACCTTATGTGCTTAAGAAAGAAATAACTATAATTTCCTCGTTAATTTGCATTGGATTTGTCTAGGCAAAAGCCTCCACTATACCTTCCAAGCCTTTCTATCCTTCTCGATTTCTGGCCATATGGTACACCTAGATATACCTAATAATAACCGAACCCTGCGCTTTTTGAAATTTAAGAGCTTCACTTTTGTCGGTGGAGCAAACACCATTGTTCTCTATTTTTAAATTGCCAACCCACAGTGTGGTGATCAATGCTCAAACCTTCTCTATACGAGAAGAGGCCTTTACCCCACAGTGGGACGGTTATAGGCTGTTATTATTATTAAAAATGAAAAACGCATCAATTACCTGCCACACAGAGACTGGCGCACAGCAGAAGGAGGTAAATATACACCATGATTTGTTTGAGATGCGGCCACCATCAAAAATATAACCACAGCGACTAGTTGGCACTAATTACTGTAGACATATAAACGTATCAATTTAACTGCGGTTCAGAATTATTAACTTTATTGTTATCTTCAATAGGTGTATCATTGAATGGAACAGTTATTATATTTGTTCAATTGGACGAACTAATTGATTCATTGTCTTGCGTGGTTTATATATATTTAAATTATGTTGTCGGTGTGTTTGTCATCCATAACACCATGTGTCAAAGTTTCTTCACTCCGGCTTGGTATTCATTTTAACAGCCTCCTCAAGTTTCAAACCCAGGACTTTCTATTCTAGAATCTTATAGACTGGCCGCTGGACCAACGAGCGAAGCAACATGACTTACTTACTTGCCATTTTGATGTCTAAAGAACCTACGTAAAAACTTACGATTGGAAAATGTCCGTCCGGCGCACCCCGGACGACCAACCTAACGGTAGGACACCTTTTCATGTCAAAATAACAATAAATAGAGATTCAGAACCTTATTGGCGCAGTCTCTAAACTGGACTGCTGCGCTAAGGACTGCGGGTTCGATTCCCCCAAGGGAAAAACTCTGTGTGATCCGCAGATGTTTGTCACGAGTCAGGGTGTGTATGTATATTTCATGTTTGTCTAACGCACCCTCGATACAGGAGACATTACTAGTGTCGGCTGACGTTAATTAAAAATCATACACAAATAATTTTCAGTTTTTTTTTTTTTATTATTTTAATTTGTAGGAAATTTTGTAGGACTGTATTCTTAATCTTATCTTTTTAATCACGCAGACAAAGTATAAAGATTTTAATAGTTTTACACAGTCCGAAGGTTTCACTCATTACAGTAAAACAATTGTGTACTCTGCAACAATACTTTTACAATAATGATCATCGCTAAATATTGACAGAGGTCGTGCGTACTTTTTAGTTTAGCCATTTGTTTATTGACACCCACTCACTATGAGTGGTAGGTGCAATGTTATCTTGGCTTCGTAGCTCCTGCACAGACAAGCAGCTCTTGCTGTGGTCCGATATTATAATATACATATATAAAGTCACGGCTGTTTCCCAGAGGAGTAGGCAGAGACTACAGATTTCCATTTGCGACGATCCTGACCGATCTTTCGCCTTATTCACTTGCATCACATTCCTCATACAAGCTCTTTAACATGCTTCCTTAAACGTATCTAATAATATTGTCCGTATTTCCCGAACACAGGCGCAGGCAAACTTTACCAGCTCCGTTATAGGGCCCAACATAATAGAGGCTACTCTATAACTAACTATAAGACAGCTGCCAATAACCTCCACTTTTCACTACTTATTCATTTATTTAACATCACGCCTGTATTCCCTGAAGGGGTAGGCAAAGGTGCACATAATAATAGTACACCCACATTTCGCCAGTTATGTTTTTAGGACCCAATGTAATAGGGGGTGAGCCTATTGCCATCATCTATCCATATAAATCGTTTTAGGATGCCACGTAATAGTTCAGAATCTTTCTTACCTAATGTAGGTTAACACATAGCTTGTACCTCACTAGTAGATACCGCTAAGGGGTCAGCAGAGGTGTAACAACAAATAAAACCACAAACATAATTAGTTACAAGTTTATTACATCGACATAATCATCCAAATGCCTACTCCTAGCTACCGCACATAAAATTCAACATAATAATAACAAAATAGAACGAAGCGATTTTAAACAATGTAAAAATTAGTAAAATTACTTCCATTTGGTTTTTAGAGATTATATTTATGTACTCAAATACTTAGATTAATTAATTATATGTATCAAAAATTACATTTGTATGTGTATATTATATTATATTAGTGTATAGTATGAGTTTACGAACGATGTATTTGTGTGACGCGCTCAAAGTACCAGAAAGTAATTTTATATATTTCAGCTGCGAATATTATTAAATAAATCTTTTGTAAACATTAACGATTGTTAGAATTATTAAAACGGAAATCTAACATAGTTAATATAGTCAAATTAATTATATAATTTAAAATAAACTTTATACAATTTCTAAAATGTCGGATTTCTAAACAAAATTCAACACGTAGAAACTTACTGTTATAAATAGTTTTTCAGTACTTTGAGCGTTTCCTACAAACATCCTAGAGTATAAGATTACATAATTAATATTAATAAGACACGAATTAGCCAATCACGAACAGCCGTCCGTGGTACTAACACTACACTCCATTATGCGCAACCCCCACCCCCCACCACAACTGGGGTGTATCTGCTATGTGGTGACGAGACGTTAAGATACTATATATATTTAGCATATGGCACCCATAGATTCCAATACATACCTACGCTATGTTGAGAACTACTTTCCTTCTAATATCAGTAAGTATATACGTCAAAATAGCTACACACATAATATATACTACGTAATCTAATCTAACTTCGACACTTTTTTACCGACTGTAAGGGATTGATTTGTGAAATATTAATAACTTCTTCAGATTAAAATTACTCACAATTTTAATAGTATTACTTTACAAATACTTTTTTCGTTTTTAGTATAATATGTGACACAATTCAGCTGTATATATTTTGCGTCAATTTAATTATTAATTGAATATACATAAATTTTCCGTTATTTTTTATCGAATAAAAATATATATATTTCTGTCGGTGAATGCACCCTAAAGACATTATTATTATTTCAAAATCAACCCATGTATATAATGCCATATATATAATATAACTTCTACACATTTATACTCTAATCTAAGAGAATTGGTGTTTCAATACCTTCAGTGGACGAATCGCTTTCGCGGGCACCTATACTAAGAGTACTGTAATAATATACAAGGAATATTAAATCTACACATTATATGTAATGTATACATGAATATACAGCAGCTGTGATACATAAGGCACGAGAAAATAAACAGTTATTAGTCTCTAGATGGTCCGACCAATCGTATCAATTATCGTCGTTGTCCAACCAAAATGCTATATGCACTAGTTTTTCCATCTGTTCTGTAAATAACATTTTTAAACTTCTAAACACGTTGTGTCCGTGTGTTTGATAATAATATGGAAAAGAAATACTTTCTTTCTATACGAGAGATGGTTCGTTAACGAGCTGTAACAGTCAAAATGTTGAATTCTAAGCAGATGTTGTGACAACGACGATATACTACGAGTAGCCGGGTTGTAAATAACGCGCGACGTATGTTACATGGACCTACATACTATAGTAGTTTAGTGTATTATTCTAGTTCTAGTTATATTTGTAAACTTCACGAGACTTCCCCAGTCGACAGCATCACTACGCTACAAACATAAAAAATATTATTTTGTTCTTTATATATTTCTTTGTAAAATGCGTGTTTATTTAACTGTTTGACCGATTGAACTGTTATCGGTCAAAAGTTAAATCCTTGTTTTAGTATAGGAATACATCTAGTAAATATATTTTTATAATGTTTAGTATATTTATAAAATAATTGCACCGTTCCATCACTGTTATGTTCACGACGTCCTGGTAACTAGGTAGGCAGAGCACTGTCCCAGTTAGCTGCAAATTTGACTTAACTCAGTCTAATACGTTATTTAGTGGAATTAGTTGCATATATTAATATGTTCAATAAATTAGTTAGTATATAACAGGACGCCATGACCAAGTCAGTTAGTATCATTTTTATAAAATTAAATATATTTAGAAAATGGCACATCGGTTTCGTAAAACGGGCTGTATAGGTTAAGCTGCAATTGCCATGGTTTAGAATAGGATGGGCTTTCCAGTCAATATATGTTTTAAATCGCTACCAGAGTTGTGTAAGCTGCTGTTTTTTTCTTATTTTTATATTTTTGACCATCAAAATCTATCAGTTCTCAACATGAAATACAGCCCAAAACGTTTCTATATAAGTCAAAAGGCACGAACTATCAAAAAGTAAATATATATAACAATATTAATGTAATGGCACTTTCGGTCCAACTCGAAGGCATCAATATATTAAGGTCCCCGGAGGGTAGCACTTTGTGAAACGTGGGCGACTGCCCGACGGTAGGACTTGGACGTAGTGGTGTCTAGACACAAAACCTATATAAATAACGACCAAAACAGAGCAATTCAATAGATTTCTTTTAGTAACTTATATGTTATATTATCCATATTAATATTATAAATGTGAAAGTAACTCCGTCTCTGTCTGTTACTACAAACTGGGCGGATTCGGATGAAATTTGGCAGAAACTTTAAGACAGGACCATAGGCTACTTAACGAGGGCGAAGCCGCGGGCAAAAGCTAGTATGTCATAGTAACATATTATATATAGTAACTTACTGCTTGATATGGAATGTAACAATATTCTTGAGAGTTTTAAGTGTTCTCTAGTCTAGTTGATTAAATATTATGATTTCAATGAAGTCAAATCTAGCATAGTTTTAGATTCGCTATACATGGCATAAGACTTATGATGATAGCTAAATGTGGGCGCATCAGTTGCTATAAACAGTGCAGGAAAACATCGTGAGGAAACCGGCACACCTGAGAGATTGTCCAACGGTGTGTGTCGCCATGTCAGAGGCCTACAGGCGGTTTACACTCTGACACCAGGTTGTTCATTAACCATACGATAAGAAGACTTCTGATAAAGAGGGCTACCTCTGCCTATTCCTTCGGGGTTTACAAGCGCGATACACGTAAGAGTTCGCTGTGTAAGACACCACTACGTCCAGACATAACATCAACAACAAGAATAGAATTCCAAATGTAAGGCGGGCTAAGACACAGATTGTTATAAATTAATATTAGCACCTTATATTTTAACATACAGCTCTTTATAATCTGCAATGATTTTTTAATCTAGCAACATTATATTTAGTGTGGCAAGACGTGAATTTTAAAATCGTTTATTTATTTAAATATAGACTAATTTGTATATATATTTCAAAAATCTGTATAAATATCAACATTTTTATATATAAGTAATATATTTAATTTGTTTAATATTGTTAGATTAAAAAAACCGTTGCAAACCACTCTTTTTATATAAACACTTTCTTTTTTATAAAATTTCATTAATATTGAGATTTATAAACATCCAACAGCTGTACAAAGAGTATAGGTGTGTTGGCTTCACACTTCCTTCTATCATTGCTACACAATATATTTCATACTTGCATTATTTAGTTGCAAACAGTCGGGTGATTCTTGTAATATATTATTGAAACTATAGGTATAAACTATAGCCAGATACATATCACGGTATCTTAGTTAGCCAGAGTTGCGCCACAGTTCGGTAAGGGTCGCGGGTTCGAATCCTATTGTCTATTATTATTCCTACTATTATTATTATTCCCAGTGTCTATTATTTTAAAATCTTTCCTTTATAAATTTCAATATCAGATAAATATGTCATTTTATAATTAAAATATTGTGATTGGACTATAATTTCAATTTTATACAAGAATCTCCCTACTGGTCACAGCTACTTGACACAGCCTACCCTGTAAAGTACAAGTCGTGAAGCCAGCACAGCTACAGTTAAAATATCGAGACGTATTTAGAGAACATCACAAACAACTACATTAATAAATAACTTCTAGTACATTTAAAACGTGCATATTCTTTTAATTTCAACACTTATATTAGTTACCGCGGGATACGGTAAAGTATGACGTCATTTACCGCGGTAAAAAGTAATTTTACCAGGGTAAATAACGGTAAAAATGTTTTACTATTAGTAAAATCGAATATAAAGTTGAATTTTATATTACTGCGGTAAAAAGTAGTTTTACCTAGGTAAACAGCGGTAAAACTTTTTACCTTGAAGTGAAATCGAAGTATACCTACCTTTTATCCCGCGATAAGAAAGCTAGTAAAAAATATAGCATTATTTGACCGCATTAAGAGACTATCCGACGCACCTTAGAAATTGCCGAACTTCTTCGTGACGGTGGAGGAAGACTCCGACTTGTGGGAGCTGGTCATCACGGACTTCCTCTCGATGGTCTCCGAGGTGATCGTCTGCTTCGAGAACCTCTTATCCAACGAGTCTATTTCCTTCACCAAGTCCGAAGGTTTCTTCACGTTGGTAACGTTTGACGTGGTCTGGTACTCCGACGACTGGAACTCCGAAGGCCTCATGAACGAGCGGCTGGTGTCCGAACTGAGTTTGGACTCTAAAGTGTTGAAGCGAGAGTCTAAAGTGCTGTACTTCGAGTCGTTGTCGAAGGACTTGGACAGTTCGTCGATACCATCGAGTCTTATCGGCTCGTATTTAGTGCTGGTGGAGGTCAAGTTAACTGGAGAAGAACTGTAGATCTTGGTGGTTGTTATTTTCTGTGTACCGTTAGGTATTTCTTTGACTTCAGTTGTCGTCTCCTCCATGTAGTTCGGGCCTCCGAAGCTGGAGTCTTTGTACGGCGACGCGATCCTGTCGTAGTCTGGAGTGACAGCCTTCACGAGTTCCGTAGACCGGTCGAACTTGGGAGTGGACGCGAACGGAGACTTGACTTCTTCACGGAACTCCGTCTTACTGTACTCCGTTTTCGGATAGCTCTGGTAGGACTCACTGTGGACCTTGAATTCCGAGTGTTTCGTACCTCCGGGGATGGCTTCTGTAGACTTCTGGTGTTCGGAGAAGGTCTGGCCGACGCCGTCGAAGGGTTTCTTCAGCGTAGAGTATATTGGTTCAGGTTTGTCGTCGAATTTAAGTTCTCTAGCATTGAACTTGGGACTGAGCGGAGTCTTGGGGGGCTCGTAGTACTTCTGCTCGGAGTACTCGAAGTGGTTGGACTCCTGGCGCTCGGCCTTGGTCTCTGTTAGAGGTCGCGGCGTGTCGTAGAGGCGGGTCTCGTACCTGCGGACCGCGACATTAGTTGGTTATCGTTGCTTAGTGTGGTTAGCTGTGAGTTGGTTAGTCTTGTGGTGTTTATGGAGCGTTGGAAACTAATCAATCACTAGTATTTTTATATTTATTAAAAATGTTGTGCATTGTGACTATTTCTGACAAAGTTTGATATCGGTTTTTGTATATTTTTTAAACCTTATAAATGGTGCTTACATTGTACAACTTTTCTCTGTACAAAATTTATTAAAATCGACTAAAGTAGCAATGACATTAAACATATAATCAGGTAAATAAACTCATAGACACCACAACACTAACATATTAAACCCCTTTATACTAATAACTGAACATTTTAATAAACCCTTAAGTCATGAACTGTTAAACCTATATAGAATAGTCTATGAAACCCCAGTGATAGCCCAGACACCAGCACTGTCATGCCATGCTGCACACCAGGCCTTCAGTCAGCAGAACATTAGTATCAGGCAAGAGTATTACTATTAGTAACAAAGACACAGTGGATATGAAGAAATACCAAAGAAATGTTTTAGGTATTGTATAATAACTTGCAAAGTAAGGAAGTTAATAACAGTTAGGTTAACACACAGTTAAGTTACAGATTAAAGACAAGCCGAGTGGTGTTCATCTCGTTTGATGACATCACGTCGCCTGCTACTCAGGAGATACTAGTAATATATACTTAGTTGTATCTGTTGACGGTGACCGCGGTGAATCCAAAGGGTTTTGAAATAGGTATTATATCCCTTAGCTGAACAAAAGCTTCTACTTTGAGCTTCTAATTCCAAAGGGGTGTATGTACTTAGATCTTCTTGCCTTATTGACAGAATTCGTTATAGATACACTTCCTCACAGATCCATTCACTCATTCATTAATTATCTATGTATGACATTCATCATTTATCTTGAACGACGTATCCTAGTCACCATGGTTAGAATCTGAGTGCATGGCCGGTCCTGTAACTATCAGTGATGGTGGCGAAACATATGCTGCAACAGTGTACATGAAATATCACATACACAAGCACCCAGACTCGAGACAAACATGTGAGGGAATTGAACCAGCAACCCTTAGCGCAGCAGACTAATCGCTTAGGTGCTACGCATTAAGATTAACATATAAATGAACCATAATGTGTAGTAAATATCAACCAGTCGGCAAATCAAGGTATCAAAGGTCACTCAAGTTCTATTATTAAAAACAACAAAATGATGATGTACCCTGGACGCCCTATTAGATCTGGTCGAAAGACCAGAGAGTTACTCTTCCCAGTGTTACCTGCGAGAGACAACATCGACAACAAAAATGGATGAACTTTGATGACCTACCCCTGGCAACCCAGTGAAATAAAAATCAACTAACGAACCGAGGGTGACGGCAGCGCCCTCCCCCTGGAGGGGGGAGTGCCTGCGGGGCGGGGGCGGGGGCGGGCGCTCCCTGCGGTAGGGGATCCTCTCCTCGCCCACGAGGAGCGCGGTCTTCACCTCCGGGAGGGTCAGCGACCTCACCGTCACCTCCTCAAGGCTTGTCCTTTATAAGCACCCCATGCAAGTTAGTTAGAAAGGTTACATTAGTTTATTATTGTTATTTAGCGGCTGTGGTAGGTGGTGAGAAGGTTTTTAATTGACTGTACAGTCAGCACCATAATTGGCTTAACATGTTAAGAATCCTTATGTCAAATAAATCGAAAGAAATAATCATTAATTCAAGTTATTGTTACCGATTGTACATTTCTATAATATAGTTTAGAAAACAAATCTTTATATATAAGACACGACTCAACTATATTTGAAATAATATTCAAAATAATACCACACATATTTACAGTTCACTCAACCGACTTTGATTTCTATTCCATCGGCATAAGGAATATAACTAAACACAAAAACGTATTAACATTACCAACTGCTCACTGCAGTGTGTCTTGTTACCAAGGCAATAGAAGGGAAAATCGGTTGAACGGATCGTAAAACATAGTACGTATTATTCTTTAGTTATATCAAATGGAGTTGGAATATAAAAACCTTCTCATCATCTCAAGAGCAGCAATTAAACAGTTACAACATGCCTAGAATAGTTAGTACTATAATAGTACACAAGTACACAGTCTAGGAGTACACAAGCTAAACACAGGTATGTACAGAACGATGTATTGATCCGCTTGGGTATATGTTAGGAGCGTTGGGGGTCAAGCTATGTATATAATGTATATTTGGATATCCCTACTTAATATTATAAACGCGAAAGTTTGTAAGTATGGATGGATGTTTGTTACTCTTTCACGTAAAAACTGGATATGAATTTTACTGACATCTCTTCTTATTAAAGGTAGCTGACATCTTGGATTAGCACATAGGCTACTTTTTATCCCGAAAAAATGTAGCGGGTAACACCGCGGGGCGCAGCTAGTATAAAATGATTATACCTAAAGTAGTTATTAAATAAGATACTTTTTTAATAAGGGAAATGTATATATACTTAAATATTTAGATGTTTTGAACATCATTATATTAGTGCATAATAAAACAAAAATATGTATAGACTATGATTTTGATTGAATTTAGTAATTCGTCGATATTTTACAATCGAATTCAATGTAATTTAATATGTACAATAAAATTGTCAAATAAAAGTGATTTCAACTCGATTTGTCGACTAAACATAAGGATGTGCGTGATGTCAATGTTGCTATATCACAATTAAAATATAATTAAAGGCAACACTAAAACTTTATTTATATTTTTAATATTATTTGGGGTATATTTTTAATACCTCGTTTGGTGCAAGCCGGTGTCGGCAGGAGGACAGCAAATGGGAGAACTCAAGTAAAAATCAAGCGACAAATATGTATAAATATAAATAACATATAATATGCAGCGTAAAACGTTCCTCGCATATGCAGAAGCGGATGTCAAGCTTAAGGAAGACAGTCACAAGTATTTACATCTGCGTGTATTATGTATATATAGTGGGTTGCCTTACGATGTATATAAAATATTACTGTACATTAGACAGTGTGTGGAAAGATGTTTTAGGAATATAATTCTTATATATTGGCGGGAATGTGGCGTAGACAGCAGTTATATTTTTTTAGAAACGTCAACCCACTGATCTTTTCTTCTATGTCGTGGGTGCGTTTCACAAACATGAAATATCATATACAGAAACACAGACTCGTGACAAACATCTGAGAAATTTTTGCTACGTGCTAGAATCGAACCCTCAGCGCAGCAGTCCAATCGACTAGTCATTGCGCCAATCAAGTCGTCATATTGTGGTGGTGGTCGTAGTGAATGGTAGACATGCCTCTATTAGAGAAGAGTAACCAATATTGAACCGGCGCTTAAATGGAACTTCTGTATTGCTAGGGCGGTCCTTTTTGTGTTGCTAGTGTCAAAAATAGTGTCATTTAGGTACAAATACACAAGTAATATTTTACATACATCGCGTGTCATCAACTATATATAATATACACAGGCCTGTCAGTGTAAGACTTACTGTTTGTTCATCGTTCTGTCATTGGAAGAGGTTCTGCAACGAAACGTATACAACTCAACTAGGCTGTCTTTATCAGAGAAGGTCCAGCATTATTCATAGACAACTCTTTACATAAAGTGGTTTATGAATATTAAAGGCTAGATATAGATGTTTAAAGCTAAACCAGTCTGTGGTGTATAAATAGCGGTAAAAGTGGCAGGTCATTGTGTATATTGACCGGGTAATCTGGATAAAGAACTACAAATGATACTTGAAACAATTTGGAGTTTGTGTTTTGGCTTGAATTCTTCAGAATACCCGGCCACTATACATAATAACCATTGCGTAGACTGAACTAAATTTAGTCAGAACAAATAAGATAATGTTGACATTATTTGTATAAGACAACAATATTGAAGTAACATTTGATTATACATTCTGCTGAGTATACATGGTTGTAAGCGTGAAGTTTACATGCATTTGTGTGAGTGAGACGGTGAAGTAAATAGTTATGTACTGAACCAATAGTAATTATATTTTTATCAATAATTAAATTTGTACTTTTGTTTTAATAATTCAATATTATTGTATATTGCTAAAACCATTTACTTCATTGCCCACAAATATTCTGAAGTATATTTTGAGTGGAGTAGTATGACATATTTATATCCTAAAAATATATAAACACAATAAATAAATGACATAATATATGATATTCTCAACAACATTATATTCTGTGTCGTAAGATACTAATTTAACAGATTATTCCGCAAGAATTTCTTACATTATCCAGTCATTTTAAAAAGCGTAATTTCGCAAAATAACCGGTTAAAATAGTATGTAAAGTTGGAACCAGACATTGCTAGGCATGAAGAGATAATATATTGTCTGCGCATGCGTGGTCTAGCGTGAGTATCTATAGCAACAGTATGTGTGTATTACCCCTCTCCCTCTAAATAGAGAAGCGAGGCATCGAACTGCATACCGAGCGATATCAACAGCTACTATGCTTGTGTCATACGTTTTGTCACACTGTGACAAATTGGTCAAACATACAGGATTATGTATGTATTTTATATTAAAAACACGATGTACAAATAACCAAAAATGTGATGGAAAAAAATGATAGACATAGGAATTCGTATCGACAACCTCTAGCTCATTTACTATAATAACTTTCATGAGTGTTATCCATATTATCTGCTATATATACCGGTTGTACTCAGTGAGTTCGGCTCGCGACCCCGCCGCGTCACCTGCTCATGAATAAGGGCTCCGTTAAATTCCGAAACTAGTCGGGCATTCCCGAATATCGACGTGAGTACAACCGGTATATATAGTAGATAACCTTTAGCTCAGTTGTTAATAGCTACGTCACGGAACGGGGAAGGTTGCAGGTCCGATTCCCAAGTATCATTTTTTAAATTGTCTCTATAAATTTGGATTTGTACTTAGCTTGGGTAACATGCTGAATAAATATCAAAAACATTAACAAACTACGTCACAACACGACAAAACGTACGACACTTTTAGACACACTAGTAAAATCCTAAATGCTAACCTTGTATGAGATTCCTGTGTCTGTATGTGTATCCTTATATACTATATAATAATAATGTATAGGCACGTGTCATAAGTAGGGAAGGCACTTTGAACATATAATGTATACAGTAAATATTCATCTGTTTGTCCGTTTGCAGCGTGAAACAAGCGTTAACGGTTAAGTTATTTGGAAATAAACGTTAGATTAATTGTAATTAGTGAGGATTTTGTTGTTTCTGGTGGTTGACTAGTGTTTGATGATGATGAAGTGATTGGTGAACAACCTGGTGTCAAAGTTTAAACCGCCTGTAGGCCTCTAGGGTTAGAACTAGCGACCTTTGGCAGTTCAACAGTCATTCGGCTATTACTGCCCTTCATCATCATAATCATCAAAAATTAACGGTGGTGTAATTAAATTTAATGTAAATAAACAATCTATTTTAGTGGTTGAATTATAACTTTTGATATAAAAGAGTAACAATAGATAGTGTGACGTAATGAAATAAAAAAATAAAAATGTGTATTTACAATTTAGTTTCAGTGGGAAATAAAGTGACACAGTTAAGATGTGAAGATTGAGAGTGAAGTGCAATTGGAATTTTTAAAAAGTAAATTAAATTGTAATAAAAACTGTAAACAGTCACATTATGTTAGAACATTAATTGATCTTAAGTTGAGTATTGTTTAATTAAATCAATTAATTGAAAATAAACCATCATGTTGAGAACCTACACTAGCTCCTAGAATACCTAGATTAAGATCTGTTCGTGATCTTACTACAGTTACCCTAGATATAAGACGTAAATAAACCACCAAAAACAACAAAAAAATAAAAAAGCTGAAGAAAAACTTACCGGGTAGTAAACCCTTCATAGTTCTGCTTCTCCTCCTGAGGTCTGAAGCTGGTGAAGGTCGGACTCTGCACAGTATACTGCTTCTCATCTCTGTACTGTTCTGAGTTCTGTCTATACGAGGTCTGACTGACATTCGTCTGACTCTGGTTCGTCTGATAACCGTCCGGCCGCGCTGGGACGGTCGGACTTTTCGGAGTGTAGCCGTAGGTAGGCGAGACTGGGCTTTTCGCGGTTTGCCCGGGCGTTCCGTGTATTGACTGGTTGAGGTGGGAAATGTGGGAGCTGATGTTGTGGGTGGTGTTGTGTGTGGTGTTCTGGGTGGTGTTGTGGGAGGTCTGTGTGGTGTGCGGGGAGAACGTGCTGTTGGGGCTGTATGTTGTGTTCGCGAAACTGCTGTTCAGGGTCTTGAACCTGAGGGATAACGTTCGAGTTAATGTTTTGTTGGCTGACAATGAACTACTGAAAGAATCAAGGCGACGCGGCGATTTTCTTTTTTCATTTAGGTTTTTTTTATGTTAGATATAGCTGAAAAACAGTTATCTTTCACATTAAAAAAAGGGGTTGCGCGAATCGAACCCGCAACCCTTAGCGCAGCAGTCCAATAGCTTAACCACTGCGCCAATCAGGTTATCGTTAGTATCAGAATGTCTATGCAGTCTTTATGTAAGAGTGTCTCACCGCTGCTGCGAGTCACTGTTGTACCCCAGCTGCACGTCGGTGTCGGTGTCGTCCCCGGAGGTCTCGCCCGCCTTGATCTTGTACTTGGCCTGCCGGATGGCTGTGAGGCGGCCGCGGGCCTCCTCTAGCTCCTTCTCGATGCGCAGGACTTCCGACCTGGGGGGTCAGATGGAGTTATAGTAAAGCTTATCTGCTTGAGAGGTTATACAATTATACATGTTGATTTTTGGAGAAAATTGAATGTTTTTGTATCCATTAAGTTATTCATATATGGAGTGTGATGTTATCTCACCGGGCGTCGATCTCCTGCGCGATGCCGCCCACCATGCGGCGGTTGAGCACGAGGCTGCGCTCCTCCTCGGTCTGGATGGCGTCCCGCGCGGCGCGCACCAGGTTGTCGGTGGAGCGGATCACCTCCGCGCCCGCGCCCTGCAGGCGCCGCGTGGACTCCGACGACGGGTCCGCCTTCACCTGGTGGGGCATTGTTCCGTACAAGGTACTGGTATGTTATGGGCAGATATTTTTAAAGTGGCTAATATATAAAGTACATATAGATTCGCGATATTAAACAACCAGAATAAATAATTAAACCATCTTTCTTTCAGACTCGGTGTGCGTAATTTATAATTATTTGTTTCGTTCGAGGATTGAACTCTTTTTTCCATGTATTATAATAATTATGTGGACTTGTGTTTCAAGTATCTTTGGCAACAATGTAAATTCATAGTTTTCAGGTTATGGACTTCAAACTGTAAATTCCCTGAAATTCAGTCTTTAGTTAAACATCGGTTTTTTTTTATTTAAAACACTTACAATGTTTATAATATTACAAATTGTTCCATAAATTGAACTGTTACTGTTTGGATTCGGTTACCTTGCAGGCCACGAGCAGCTGCGCGGTCGAGGAAGCCACCTGCCGCGCGCTGGAGATGAGGCGCTCCTCGGAGCCCGCCCCCTGCACCAGCGCGTTGGCCGCCTCCACCAGCGAGTGCGCTGCTGCCGCCACCAGCCGCGCCGCGCTGATCAGGCCCTCCGACCACTGCCCGTCGTCCGAGGACGACGTGGGGCGCCGGGCCACCTTGCCCTGGGGGACGGAAGGAGGGATACTAAAAGGCAATTTTGGATAACAGATCGTCCGGTCTAGATCCTAGCTAGTGAGCATAGGACACCCCACGAAAATTCAGAAGCTGGGCAGCAGCGTCTTCTGTTACTTCACCACTAAAACTGCGGTCCTCAAGCAGCCTGCCGATGGTAGCGCCTGCCCCCCTTTAGCCCCCCACCCCCCTTTAAGGGGAAGGCCTTGTGAGACCGAAACCTTACCTGATCAATGAGTTCCCTCTGCGCGGCGGACGCTGCCCGCACCAGCGCAGAGGTCGCCGTGATGATGGACTTGGCAGCCTCCAGGATCATCTCGTCGAAGTTCAGGCTTTCATCCGCCTCCTGGCAGACAAACGGCTCCAATTCAATCTTTTTTATACGAATAAATAGACATATTTCATTCCTGAGAATTCTTCCATTATTCGTAAAATATTTCCTTACATTAGGTGCATTACATAGAGATAAAATATCACACACAAACACAGAAAACTGAACAATATCACAGATTCTATGGATCAATTCACTATATCCGTCACGTGCGGGAATTGAACCTGCACCCGTTTGGCAACAATTTATTCGCTTACAACGTCATGATGTAATGGCTACATAGTCACGGGAGATAAGTAATGATGCAGTAAAACAGGCAAGAGGACACAGTGTACAATAGCTAAACCGAATTTCAAGATATAAAGAATAACGCGGACAAAGTCGGGTTGCAAATCACACTAATATTATAAAGGCGAAAGTTTGTGAGTGTGTTTGTATGTTTGTACCTCTTCACGCTCAAACGGCTAGACCGATTTTGATGAAATTCTATATATATATATATATATATATATATAGAGGTAGCTGGCACCCTGGATGTGTTAACATAGGCTTTTTATCCCGAAAAATGTAGCGGGTAACACCAAGGGGCGCAACTAGTAGTTATTAAATAAGATCTTGAAAAGGGGTTCAGCCAGAAAGAAAACAGATACATGTACATAATACACACGCAATTATTACAAATATGACGAAAATAGAAATAGTTCTTGAGAATATCTTCAAGCTGTAGTACTCGTAGTTCGTGCCGCGATCGATGGGTAATATGTTTGATTCCTGGGTGATACAAAACGATACAACCAAGAATATCAAACATATCTCAACGACACGCGGCATTGTTTTATCTTCTTCTTTATTTTCTTTTAGTATTCTTCTTTTCTGTTCTTAGTTTTCTTCTGTTTAGTTTCCAATACATAATACATACATCAATAGTCTGCTAGAATATTACACCATACATACATACAAATAATTACGCCTTCCTCACAGACAGTAAAAAAACAAGAAGAAAGATCATGAATATTCAAAGTGTAAAACCTTGTAGGTACAGTCAGCGTCATAAGTAGCTTAACATGTTAAGAAACCTTATGTCAAATAATTGAAAGAAACAAACAACAATTCAAGTTATTGTTTCTAATTATAGAAACGTCCAAATGATCTGAGAATGTTTAGGACTACATAAGTTGTACTTTTATTAATGGTATGTTAAAAAAATGTTCAGCTAGTTATGATGCTGATTGTACTAGATAGTTTGAACTTTGTACAAGCAATAGGTTTTGTCATAACTGTAAAATCTATATCTATATACATACATCTATACACATATATAAAAATAAATCCGTTTCCCTTGGTAACGCCATAACTTGAGAACGGCTGGACCGATTTGGGTAACTATAGTTTTAAAATATTTGTGGAAGTCCAGAGAAGGTTTACATGGTGATAAGGGGGTACCAAGTCCACTGACTATGAGTTATAAATAAATACATATTGACAGTTAAATTATGTCTTGTCATATTAGGATGTTGCCCATGCTGAGTTTAAATTGATAAAGGAAATTCGAAAAATGATGGACACGAGCGGGGCTTATACCCGCGATCTTCGCCAGTCCGTGGCGCAGCTCTACCAACTGAGCTATAGTGTCGCTGCTATATACACATTACATACATAACAAGACACAACATAGTTTATACAATTAACACTTTGACCGTTAACATCACATAAGACATTCTCCAAAACGTTAACCATGCTTAACTTGAGCAGCACACAGGCAGGCAGGTAACCTGCTCCTACCTGTAGTAACTGGTTACATCATGGAGTCAGTGACTGACCTGGACTTTCACGCTCTTCCTCGGCCGCAGTGACTCCAGTTTCTTGGCTGCGGCGTCGATGGAGGCGGCCGCGCCTAGCAGTTCGTTCTCAGCGATCACTGTGGGGTCGTCGGGGTCCACCCAGTCCGAACCTGGGACAATCATAAGATATAAGTATTGTTTTATTGTATGGTAGATGATGGCCAGCGCTGCAGGCCAGCGACTCACCCTTGAGCAGCTCGGCGGTGGCGATGATGTCGGCCACGGTGTGCGCCACGGCCCGCGACAGGTCGGGGAAGTGCGCGCGCGCCGCGGGCTCGGCGCCGCACGCGCCCAGCACGCCGGCCAGCAGCGCGCGGTAGGCCAGCGCCGCCGCGCGACCCGCGCCGCGCGTGCGCTCCGCCAGCTCCGGGGACTCCGCCCCGTGGGCCGCGCCCTGTCACATGGGAAGGTTATACTGCTGTTTTTGAATACTTTTACAAATTCGCTTCTTTAACGCGGAAAATAAGTGATTTTGGTGCAAAATATATACTGCTACTATCTATGATAAAAATCGTTTCAATCTGTTGCTTCCTTTGTTGGCAAAACCTTGTCTTTAGTAAAATTGTAAGTAAAGCTATCTGTTTTGTATTTATTCCATTTTTAAAACGTTTGTTTGAACAAAACAGATGTATAATTACTCAAACTCTAAGAAAGGACGTGGAAATGTATCCTGGTGAAACACAGTAAATACATAATTCGCTCATAAACAGACAGACAAACTAAACTAAAGCAGTAATTATCACCAGATTAACCGGGGCTGTCTTTCGATGCCACATATTTTAAATCTTCTAAATATATCAACACGATACCTTGCAGGCTATGAGCAGGTCGACGACGGTCTTCCGGCCCAGGTTGGCGGCGGCGGTGAGCTGGTCCTGCTTGTTGGCGTTGCCGGCGGCCACGGCCCGCGCGGTCGCCACCGTCATCTGCCGCGTGCAGCGGATCAGCTCCTCGGGCGTCGCGGGGGACTTGGGCGGGGTGGGGGACATGAGGACCTACAACAACAGATGTGTTCAAACCCTGAACTGATTTCACGATGACCAAAGTCATCAAAGACTAGCCAACTACACAAGAGATATTAAATAGTGCATAAGCTTGTGTAAACAGATGAACTCTGTATTCTTGCTCTGTTATAGTCTGATGGGACGGTAAGACACGACCGGAGAGAGATCAGTCGGTCGGCAGTTTTACATAAATGTTAAAGTTTGCAAACCGGTCACCATCTAAAGATCAACCGCGGCTAGCGCTGCTTAACCTCACATAATGACTATAGATAGTGGCAGCTATGTAGCTTCAAGCTCCACTAGGAAGCCATCCATCTCATGGCTACTGAATAGAATTATATCGTGAAAGTAAAGTAGCTGACCTCAATCTCCTGGGAGATGGCCTCGATGGTAGACTCCAGGGCCCGCGTGCCGCGCGTGTGCTCGTCCTCCACGGCCTTCACGGTCTTCAGCAGTGACGTCACGTTGGTCACCATCACCTGCACACAGACCGCCATTACATAATGAACTACTATGGCGGGTGCTTCTCTGATCACATAGTATATTTAGAACATTCTGGTTTTAGGAAAACTGTTGTGTTAAGATATTTGATATGACGTTGCATTTTTATATACATAGACGTACCCTACGGATGTACCCTTTAAAAATACAATAAATCATACTTAAACATGAGCTAGGACATGAATCACAAACCATGCAACATCTGAACTTGTGAAAAGGAAGTTCAAACCCTTTCTATCATTTTATGATTAATTTCGTTGCGGGTTCCAAGACAGTCGAGTCATTTCTCTGGGACCCCTCGAGCTTCATTACCTCGATGGTTCCCAATGGTTATCATTGTAGATCCTGGCTTACAGGAGGTACTGTGATGGGCACAAGTGGTGGGCTAGTCCCGTATAGAAAAAACAACCTTCCAGTCCCTACTTGTTTTGCTAAAGAGCGCGTATTGTCAACATTTTAAGTAATTTTTAATCACTCTGAATAGATAACTATATATCTGAAGTAAATATCAATAGTTTCGAAAACTATCTCGTTTAAATAATCATTAATCTCAAGTGATCAGAGAAACACTATCAGCCGAAAGAACTAAATCTAGGTTTAAACTAAAAACAACATCAATGTTACAAGGTAATAAAATGACAATTTAAAGCTTTGGGTTGCCAACTAGAATTAGGATTTTTAACAATAAAAATGGATAAAACCCCAAGTGCGTACGACAAAAGCGTCATGCCATAGCAGGAAACCCATAAGCTTTCAAAATAACACCATAAATATATAGAAATCATTTAAAATCAATACATAGATAATTCTGGCCAGTTTCACCATAATAAGTTACAGAGATCTGCGCATTAACGTCATCATTATATTATCCAATCATAAAGGAGAACGCTACATCGCGCAATAATCCGACGCTACTATTGGTCAGTTGTATACCCGCGAGAGCACAATTAATTTTAAACCTTAACACGCTACATTAAGGTTTAAAATTAGTTGTCTTTTGCGCCAAGTACCAATGTAACTTATGAGAGGTTTGACTGTAATAATATAGTAGTAATAGCTATCTGTATGTCAATATTGGACGTATGCTGGTATGAAAGCTTGTGGTTTTATGTTATTGACGGATGACAAGCGCTTGTCGCCGAGTCGGTACCATGGCCATGACATGAGGACTATGGAAATGTGTTTAGCGTCTTCTGGGTATCTTCTGACTATTCTTGGGTGGCTAAAGCACGGTATATACATCAGAACACGAGACTACTATAAAAAGACGACTGGCATAGAACATTTTTCGCTTAATAAGACAACTGACTACAATTAATCGACGTTTGATTCAATAACTTGCTAATTACTAAACTATTTTTTCTACTAAATAATTTATATAGAAACTTTTAACTTAGGGATCATGAAGAATATTCCTAAATATAAATCTTCAATTTAATAATAATATCTAGGGACAGCTCACACAAGCCCATCTGATCCCAAACTGGTACAGCCTGTATTATGGCACCCAGACAACTGATACACATACTTATATATTACATACATATTATAGATAAAATACACTCAGACACAGAACACAAAGATTTGTCCTGGGTGAGAATCGAGCCCACGACCTCCGGTTTTAGCAGTCACGGTCACTAACCGCTAAAACAACAGGCCAATCACGCAGAATAAAGATAATCTATTTGCCTATATACTTTATTACGACTAAACTTCGCAATGACATTAGATATCAGACAGCTTGAACACTAGGGACAGACTAAGGTTACTATTTATCCTTAAAAAAAATATTTTAAACTAATCATAGCCTATATTTATAGTCTATCTAAGTATAGAGCAGTTTAAAACCACAATTCATCTCCTATCATGGCGGTATTTGACCCTAAAATAACAACACAGAGTGAACAAACACAGTATGATCGTTTGAGCAGGCGATGTGACAGGATCATGCCACACAGCTAAACACATTTCTTCACACGTGAGCCGAGATGGGTGACGCTCAAAGCAAGTTAGTTGGTATGGGGATCGGTTCTGACGGCTGTTGCTATGGAAACACTATAACAAACGATTTGTATAGACGATCTAGATATGCAGTAAGTTGAAGGCATTATTTTGAAATTCAGTTAAGTGCAAAAGTAAAACATCACTGCCTACCCCTTGGGGGATTACAGGCGTGATTACATGAATATTTTCGATTAAGAAACAAGTTTTATAAAAATATTGAGACAAAGATATGTTTTTGTTTTGTCAAGTATGAAGGCAACCAAAAAGCAATTATAATAATGTGGTGAATGATTGCAACGGATAATCCAATAATGATAATTCAGCATACATTTTTAATCAATTCGATTGATTTTGGTATATCTGAAAAATACTTAAAATACACCATCACAATATAAAGCGTTTCCACAGCGTGCATATAGGGTAACAGTGCAAAACCGATCTCCATACGATGACGTCACACCGTGACAAGCGACAGAGTCCACACCATGCGTCCACTGCGTGCGCTCCATGTATTGTTAGGCGATCGATGTTCATGACTGGTAATGTATACAAAATCTGACCGATTCATCGTCCTTCGACGTCACGGCCTCGGTTTCCGTGAAGCGGTCGTTTCGGATCTCATCCAGCATCTTAAGTTGTTCCTCCATTCGACTCCCAGGTCTCGACCTAGAATGGCTTCTGAATTCCACTAGAGACCTGATCCTTTGTATCTCTTCTTGTGTAGGCTTCTTGTTTAGTATAGTCTCGTAGACTTGCCACCAGTTGTCGATGGAACCGAACTGGTATTCTCTGCTTTTTAGGATGTCTTCGTAGATGGACCACCAGTTATTGGCGTAGTACTGTTGGGGGTAGGTGCGGGTGATGTCGAATATTTCGAGGTGGTTCCTAGAACTTTCGGGGTTTGACTTAGTGCTTTTGATAGTATCAGTATTATAGGTTGTGGTGGTGTAATGATTAATGTTTCGATGTAAACTGTTAGTGGAATATGTGTTGCGTATATATTTGTTAAATTCGTGATCCGGGATGTTTTCTTTGTCCCTCGTATCTTTTTTATACTTTCTGATGATTTCTTTGTAATATCTCTCTAGCAAGCACAGTTCCTCGTACGTGTATCGACTAGTATCAATCTGCGAGTATATGTTGAGGATCTCTTGTATATCAACCTTCTTTCTGCGATCAATTTTAATGTTCGACAACGCTTTTAGTTGTTCGATTAAGGGATCAAAGCCTTTGAAAATAAAGTCCTTTTTCGCAAACTCTATAAGTTTCAGAACCATGTTTTCGTATTTTTTGTCGTACTCTAGGTCTTGGTTGACTGCTTTAGACTTATCGACTTCTTCGATAAAGTTCTGGAGAGTATGCTTCTCGTTCTCGAATCTGTCAATCTCTGCTTGGAACTCTCCTAAAGCCAGTTCATTGCCACTAAACCTCTCGAGCTCTCTCCTGGTTTCGTCCATCTTCTCCAGGTTCCTCTTGGCTAGAGCCTTCCACCACTCTGTGTCGTCTTTGAACATCCTCCAGAACTCCATCCTCACCTTCCTGGTCATGGTGTTCACATCTGTACTGTCCTTCGGCTTCTCCTTCACCATAACATCGGGTTTGACAACGATCTCTGGAGACTCCTCTTTCTGTTTCTCTTCTGGACTCAGCAGCTGTTTGACAGCATCTTTGGCTTCAGGCGAGTGGTTCTGGACATCTAAATTGACTGGCCTGACTTTTTTCAGTCTGAACACTGGGCTTTTGAGGTCGACATCCTCATGTTTAGTCTTATGAGTAACGGTTTCTATTTTGACTTCGGTTGTGACATTGATCTCTATTTCAGTGTCAAGGTCTTCTATCACAGAAGACAGTCTCTTCATCTCGTTGTCTAGATCATTGTTGGCTCTCATTCTTAAGAGCATGTCTCTCTTCTCCCTAGTCTCTACTTTATCCCAGATATCTTTAACGTGATCGACTAACTTTTTAACCTCCCCTAGAAGTATATTCTCCCCGTATTTCAGGACCCTCCAGTCCATATTCAGTAAGCTATTCTTCGCGGCAAGGTTATATCTTTCGTTCAAGCCATCATCCTTACTGTTCCTAACTGGCGGCACCTTCATCATATTCTCAATATACGTGATAACTTCTTCGCAATTATCGTGGAATATAGTCGGGGAGACGTCGTCGTCTTGACTGGAATAGTCCAGGAGTTTGACGAGCTCGTCTTCCTGGTCGGATTGGAAGATGTCGGTCTCGGAGTCGGCGGAGTTATAGTCGCAGCGGAGGAGGGTGGACCGCCTGGTGGGGCGGGGGATGGTGGTTGATTTGAGGGGGACGCTCCAACGCTTCGTGGTGTCGGACAGCCGCTAGGGAAACAACCAGCTCAGTCCAATATTGACAGACATCACAATGGCAACATAATCATATGGTAACAATGATGTGTGAAAGGAGGTAGATACGTTAAGCGCGCTTCAAAAAACACGTTCAAACTAGCCTATACGCTCACCCGAATTTATCTTATTTTTAAATCTATTACGAAATGCAGTCTTGCTTCCATCCGTCATCTATTTATTGTGGCAATACATTAATTGTGGTGCAAGTAACATATCTACCTCTTTAGACTTTTTACATCATTGTATGTACTATGGCTGTGCTGTCGAGCCGCGAGACGACACAAATGCCATGAACAATGATAGTCACAGTATAATACTGATTATAATACTAAGTATCTTTCTGTGAACCAGAAAAGGTCTAAAAGGACAACGGGACAGGTGAAACTAAATAAAAGCTTGTAAAAAGACATTTTGTGACGTAGAAGTGATATTAAAAACATCTAATCTAAATTGAAGCTTATATTCAATGAATAAGTGTCATATTTACTTGTTTAAATGTTAGTTTCGCATCGTTTGTGCGTGTGTCTCAAAAACGATAAAATTTAATCAACCAATCTGTCTAGTTATTTACATGTCAATTAATTTGGAAAATAATTTACAGTCGTTGTTTTTATGCAACGTTTACTGAATAAAGGGAACATTTCTAAAAATACAATTTCCTTAAGAATATTATACTCTTTAGTTTTTGAATAACACATAACATAACATCACGCCTGTATTCCCCGAAGGGGTAGGCAGAGGTGCCCATATAGTACACCCACATTTCTCTAGGTATGTTTTTTAGTTTTTGAATAAATCATTTAATTTGTCAATCAGACTAGGGTACAGCAGTATAGACGGGGGTTTTGTTTGGCTATAGTGTACGTATCCTTGTCTATACGAGAGGCCTGTGCCCTGCAGTGGGACAGTTGTAGGCTGATAATACAGTATGTCTTACAGACTGCCACTGTTAATATCAGTTGCTGCCTTCCAAACAGAAGACAGCAAACAATCCTTTAGGTATGAAAACTTAAACACATCAGCGTTGGGTACTTAAAGAAGTAATGTGTTGTAAATAAGAGTGTTATTAATTTAATACACAAGTGTTGTCTCGACACAGTACTATCATCCCTTTACTCAGTCATTGCGTTCCGTGTGTGTATGTGAGGAGTGTGTGTGTGTCCCCCCGGTACCTTGGCGGCGTGTTTGAGGCGGTGCATGTCGGGGTGCGCGACGTGCTTGCCGGAGGCGGCCGTGGTGGCCCCCGCCAGGTCCCGCAGCGCGGCCGCCACGTCCCGCGCGGCGTGCAGCAGCAGCACCTGCGGCTCCGGGGAGCCCGCGCCCAGCGAGCCCGCGCCGCGCTTCACCACCTCGCACAGCTGGACTGTACCACACACCGGCTGCTGTACTACTAGCTGACACTACGACGGACTAGCGGTCGCTAACCAGGATCCCGAATATCGGCTCAAAATACGGGGCAAATACCGACATTTTTGATATCCTAAATTAGTAACGGACGACGGCGTTGTAATGTTTTTTATTGTCATAAACATTACATGTGCCTGAAGGCATAAGTTTATCATTAACACCCTCAATGTAGTTTGGGGCAAGTCTTTTGGCAACAACCGAGCATAAAACTAATTTATTGAATTGAAGAATTTGAGTATCTTATAGATATGAAAATAAATCAAAACTGACAAACCAGAAATCAAATTCAGAACCTTATGCTCTGCAGTTCCGCGAAACAATGAGGCAGTCGACATAAATGCCATATCACCGTCTCCAAAGTCTCCGGAGGCTGTTGATCATCAGACACTTACCGATGGTGCTGACGGCGTTCTGCGCGGCGGAGGCCAGCTGCTCCTGCGTGCCGGCCGCGCCGCCCACCAGGGTCTTGGTGTCCTCCACCAGCGTCTTCGCTGTCTTCAGGATATTCTCCCGGTGGTCCGAGAACGTGTCGGTCTCCTTCTCTGAGTGTAATGTTCCTGTATGAAAGAAGAGATTCTTCTAAATTTGTTTATTTTCCTTAAAAAGCAATCTTCGCCCACACTAGGAATTTCCCTTTGTCATGGGTGTATTTCACAAACATTAAACATCACATACACAAACACCCAGACTCGGGACAAAGACCTGCGGATCACAGAAATGTTTGTCTCGTACGGGAATTAAACCCGCAATCCCTAGCGCAACAGTTTAATTGCTTAGCAAATGTTTTTTAAGAGTTGTATAAATATGATATAATATATGCTAGGACACTTGGGACTAATATCTGCGGAACGTGACAGTTTTCTATTAGCTTTTATATAATGAAGACAATACAAAACTATTAGCAATATCTGCTGTATCAGTAATAGAGCAGCTTCTTCATTTGACAGCCTTTTGTAGCTATAGGCATATTGCAGGGCATAGTGTAGGGCACAATATGGAGTACCGAGTAAGTGTGGGGTCATAGTGTGTCACCGACCTGCGCTGGCGAACAGTATGGTGGTGTCGAGGTCGCCGATGATGGCGGCGATGGTGGCGGCCGCGTCGATACACGCCTGCGTGCCGCGCGAGCCGGCCTGCAGCGCGCTCAGGATGCCCACCACCTGCCACAAACAGTATTGGTCAAACACAGCCAACTATATTATAAATTAGTAGTTGTTTTGCTGGCAACCCAACTAATTTAGAAGAGCTTATAAAACTGAAGATAAATAATATTGTTAAGGTCAAGGCCGTACTACGGTTAAACCGCTGTAGTTCTGTTCAAAAATCTAAAAATTATACATCGAAGTATTCCTCCTCATCGCTGTCGACTGGTAGGGTGCCCAAAAGGCTGGCGGCATTGCCACGTGTGCTATATAACTATATTTTTTTTTAATAGTGAGAAGAAATAAATAAATTTCTGTAATGTGTATTGTCGATTGCTATTATTTAAGATGAGTGGGGAGATTTAACTTTAACTTTAGCATAACTCTATAGAAGCTGTATGTACAGATATCCTGTGGGTACCTTCTCGTTGACGATCTTGGCGGCATCAGCGACGGCGCGCTGGTTGGTGGGGGTGGCGGACAGGCGACAGTGGCCGCCCGCCTTGATGAGCTCCGACACGCCCTCACCCAGCTCGATTACTGCCACGCGGATCCTGGGGGGAGAGGGGGCACTTTTAATACAACTTTTACAATTGAAGCCAATTTTTGAACTATAGACCTATGAATTTTAAGACGTCTTTTGCTCAAATAACATACCAAGATTTAAAACCACATGTAAGTATGTATAAGGTATTTAAAATTAATATATTTTGAATAAGGTTTTTTTATAGTAAGTAAATCACGACCAAAATTCTTTTCAAGTAAAGATCTAAGAAGACCTATTCTTAGATCTAAAACCTCCAGTAGGTACAGCAATCAATACAATGGTGTGAGCTGGTAGCTACCTGTTGGCCACGTCCCCGTTGGGGGTGGTGGCGGAGGCCCCGACGCTGTCGGCGGCGAGCTGCTCGTACTTGGCGCACATCTCGTTGCCGAGCTGCACCAGCCGGCTCGCGTCCGTCGCTGACTTGGCCGTCTGGACATAACATACAACATCAATATAATTATAGGTATTTGGTTTCTACTCTTATAGTAAAAGATAAGTAGGTCAAGCACTGATAGCCGAGCGGTATGACCGTTGGGCTACCGAATCAAAGGTCGCGAATTTAAACCCCTACGCACCAATGTCTTTTCGAATCCAGGTGCGTACTATGCATTAGGTATCAGTTGCTAAAAATGGTGAAGGAAAACATCGTGAGGAAACCGGCACACCTGATATGGAATAATAATGCCCGAATATCCGATTTCAGGTTAATGACCTCTTAATATACCAGTAAAAAAAATTAACAGTTTAAAATGTTATCAAGTACATGAAGAATACAATGTGTTCTGCTTACCATGTCAGTGGCCAGGCGAGAGATCTCCTTGGCGGCGCCCACCATCCTGGTCTGGTAGTCCACGAAGGAGTCCGTCTCATCGTACGTGCTGATGAGGGACATCCTGCAGACAACATTTACATTTAATTACATGATAATAACCTATGTAAGTGGCCAGCTGTCGTCCATTGTGGCGTTCTAAGGGGGAGGCCTTTGTTAAACAAAATTGTATGGAAGTAACTTGTCCGAAATAAAGTTGTTTTTTTTATATAGTTGTTCAAGAAGTCTGTTTGACTATCAATGTCGTCAGGCGTTCACGTGCACTACTAGTACTAAACCGACGAGCATAAACCTATTAAGATTTTAAATACTAGAACAAAAAATATATTTTTAGAATGTAAAGAGTCTGTGAGGCGAAAACGGTATGCCATGATTTTAGCGATACATTCTATGTGATCTCTGCCTACCCCTGTGAAAAACTAATATTATTTGATAAACTATTTTTGTCTATTCGTGTCTTTTCTAAGTGTATTAAATATATATACTATTAAGTGTAAAACTAAGTGGTAATCTGGCGTCACTTTGATAAATAACCTATGAACATAACTGGCAAAATGTGGGTGTACTATATGTGCACGTCTGCCTACCCCTTCGGGGAATACAGGCGTGATGTTATGTTTTACTTTTATAAATGCTGTGTTTGTCCGTAATTGGCATATGTATTAGTATTAGGTGTATATGTGCTGTGCGGGTAACTAAATAAATAAAATAAATGATTTACCATTGAAAACGATTACAAACAGATCTATACTACACGCCTATCATCGTCTTGAATATATAATCCGTGAGTGTTGTGTACACCGCCGGACAGATAAACAGGCCCACACCGATGCACGCGACCTACATACAACTCGCAAATTCACAGTTTTACAACGACACAGAATGTATATAGGGTTGGCAGAATTATACATGTTTTGGCTATTTTAGATGTTTTGTTACTCTCACTTAACGAAAGAATGACAAAACAAATATAGGAGGCGAGTGTTAGTGTAGTATCGGAAAGGGAAGAGGCCAACATATCCAGACCAAATCGGAGATGTTCTGCAAAAAGGGCAAGTCAGGAGTACCCTCAACCGATGAGCGTGTATGAGGAATGTGATGTGTGTGAATGAGGTGAAAGAAGTATGCCAGGATCGTAGCTAATGGAAACCCGTGGTCTCTGCCTACCCCTCAGGGAAACAACAATAATGTAATGGGTCTATTTGTATATGATATTGCTGATGTTTATATGTCAATTATGGCCCAACTCTATGGAATAGAAGACTTGCAACTTTTTTCCTGGGCACATGATTTAGTATCAGTGAATTACGAGTAAAACCGAGGGCTACAGCTAGTAGTTCATTGTTTTCTATTCTCTATCTATTTTTTAACATATTCCAATAATCTGGTTATACCAATTTTTGTTAAATAAATGAATTTTAGTAAAGTTAAATAATAATATATTTAATTGAAGTGTATATGATAGAACAGTAACCCTAGTGCATATAATATAAATATAATGCGACCTTGTGTTCACTGAAAACTCAACGCTTTAAACTATCAAAATAACTTTACGGTTGGCTACAGCTACACTCTATAGGTATAGGCAGCACTGTGTTACCCTAGGTCACTCTCAGTTTCGTTCACGTATGTATTCTAACGCCTCTCTCTTAAGGATCGAGTAGGCAGAGGTGTGCGAACGATAAATCCCATAAGTCCGATATTTAAGTTAATACTTTATTGCGCTCCATAATACATCTATCATTATGGACCCTGACCCAAGCATAGTGTTCGTTATCTAGTACAATATTGTTGAGGTCTCAAACTCAAAACTTTTATCCATACTAATATTATAAATGAGAAAGTAACTCTGTCTGTCTGCTACGCCTTCACTACTAAACTGTATGAAAAATTCTAAAATTTTGATAAAGTGCATGTAGAAAGTCTAAGACCCGAGAAAGGACATAGGATACCTAACGCGGGCGAAGCCACGGGCAAAAGCTAGTTTTATGTAAATGAGCTAGTAAAAAACACCTACTGGTCGATCTCATTTCCCCACAGGTAAACCTCGTATAATGTAGGAAACTCTAATGCCAATATTCTTACCAAAACATGTTTTAAACTACAGTACTAACTTTAACTTATCCATGGTGTAATCCACCTCACCTCCAACCACAATAACCCCACTAATACCACTTGTACTTCATCAACACCACACTAACATGAACAAGTTCTCACTGTCACCATAAATGCAGAAGGTATCACCACTTTCGTTTGCCTTATCACAGATAAAAAACTAAACAAATCTTCTTAAAATATTGTCACACTAATATTATAATGGCGGAAGTTTGTGAGTGTGTATGTTTGTTATATCTTCACGCTTAAACGGCTGGACTAATCCCGATTAAGTTTGGTATGGAGGTAGCTGACACCCTGGATTAACAGTTAGGCTACTTTTTATCCCGAATAAATGTAGCGGGTAATACCACGGGGCGCAGCTAGTACTATATAAAAGAAACTATGCATTATAATCCCGATTGAATGTTTTTCATTAATAAATCACTTTCGTATACGATAGATAGATACACACGTTGTTGCGCAGTTGACGCGTGCGCAGCGCGGCGTCGACCTAGCCCCACTGATCGTAATAGTAAACAAGTGCGCGCGCACGCTGTGTACACTCGACGTCTAGACGAGGATTGTAGGTCCAGAACCTTAGTCTGTCTAGATTTAAGACTTACGATAGAACTAGTAACACTGATAGCCGTCTGGTAGTTCAAACCCCGGCACACGTCAATTTCGTTTCAAATTCATGTGCGTACTATAAATTAGTTATTAATTGCTAAAAACGGTGAAGGAAAATATCGTAAGGAAACCGGCACACCTGAGAGATTTTTCAACGGCGCGTGTCGCCACGTCAGAGGACTACAGGTTGTTCATCAACCATTCGATAAGAAGAACGGTAGAATTAATTGGTATAGTAGGTTAGGTTCCTTACATAACATTAAATTTTCATTACAGGTCCCAATGTAAAGATAGGCAAGACTATTTCCTACAACCGGGCGAAAATCTAAACTGCGAGCTGCTACGGAGAATTACCTAATAGAAACACTCAATAACAGTTCACACGACCCGGGATTTGAACCTAAGACCTTATGTAACCACTATACCAACGAGCCCATAACGCTACAGCTCATGGTAAACATATAGCCGTTAGATCATCGACAACCAAAGAGCTGGGAGGCTGCCAAGTGCACCTCGATGGGCGCTACTTAAGTAATTAGCCGGCCGTAATTATACCGGGGAAGGACTTGAGATGTGCGCCGGACTTCGTTATAACCAGATGGGTTACAATAATAATGTTCTCCTGAACGAATTTCGGTCACGGCGGGACTACGGCAAGAGATATTATAGTGCACAAGTATGCACACAAACACAGGTGCACTCCCTATTCCCTCACTCTCATAGTCCGATGGAACGATAGACACGACCGGAGAGAGATCAGGCGCAGGACCAACGGCTTAACGTGCCTTCTGAATCACGGGGGGGTCTCAACATGTAATAACGGTCACCCATCACGAGACTGACCGCGGTGAGCACGGCTTATATCTCACTCAGCATTGAGTCTGAATTTGTACCCGGTTAGTAGCCAGCTCGTCCCCTGTTACAATGGGACCTATATCATAACTGGCGGAACGTGATGTTATGTTTTTGTATAAATTAGGTATCAGTTGCTAAAACGGTGGAGGAAAACATCGTGAGGAAACCGGCACACCTGAGAGATAGTTCAACGGTGTGTGTCGCCATGTCAGAGGCCTACAAGCGGTTTACACTCTGACACCAGGCTGTTCATCAACCATACGATAAGAAGATGTATTAGTATATAATATTCGCGCATCGGGCGGCCTTAACCGCAGTCAGCTGTGCGGTATATTTAGCTCGGTGATGCGCGCTATAATAAGAGCGGTGACCGGCGCGCGCAGCCTTGTGTTATGTGTGTATGGGCTTCCTACATACTGGTTGATACAAGTTATTAATGATGATTGTTGTTGTTTGGAAATAATAATAATGTCTCACACAAGGTCATCTGATCCCAAACTAGGCGGAGCCTGTATCATGGCACCCAGACAACTGATAAACACTTATATATTCCTAAATACATACATATTATAGATAAATTGCAGCCAGACACAGTACACATGATTATGCTCATCACACAAGTCAAGTCCTGGGTGGGAATCGAACCCACGACCTCCGGTTTTAGCAGCAAGTGTCACTAACTACTATATTTATATATATTAACAGTTTTGGTACTATTTAAATTTTTGGTTTATATATTGTTATACCCAAAATATTGTCTATCTAATAATATTACGCCTGTATTTTGTAGAGGGAGAGGCACAAGTGTGTAGGAATCTCTTGCTAATTCTGTCCTAAAACATAGTTGGCAAGCCTATCGCCACTATCCAGACTCCATACTCCTACTAAGAGCTAAGTAATTGAGAACAAGAAATAAATCCTGAACGTAGATTAGAACTTAGAGCCTCTTGCTCAGCAGTCGTCGCCTTGTTGGTCTGAATATAAATCACATTACCTACTATATATACCGGTTATACTCACGTCATCATTCGGGAATGACTGACAAGTTCCGGACTCTAACGGAGCTATTATTCAGTCGGGAATTCCGGAATACACTCGTGAGTAAAACCGGTAAATATAGATAATATGGATTACACTCACGAAAGTTATAGCAAAAATATATATAAACTTAAACAATGAAATGGTAAACTTTAAAGTCCTACATGTTTGACGACCTGATTAGCGCAGTGGCTAAGTGATTGGACTGCTGCGCTAAGGGTTGCGGGTTCGATCCCCGCAAGGGGCAAAACTTTGTGCGAACCACAGATGTTTGTCCCGAGTCTGGGTGTTTGTGTATGTGATATTTCATGTTTGTGAAACGCACCCACGACACAGGAGAAATTCCTAGTGTGGGGCGACGTTTTAAAAAAAAAAAAAAAAAGAAATGTATAGCTAGACAGACAGACCTGTGGTCGGTGAGGCGCGCGATGGCCCTGTGCAGCGTGTCCAGCAGCGGGCCCACCGCGCCCCGCGCCGCGCTCAGCTCGCGCACGCAGGCGCACAGCTCGCCCAGCGCGCCGCGGCTGGCCGACACCGACGCCTCCACCTTGCTGTGCCCGCTCGCCGCCTGGGGCACAACACAACTACATTATTCAATAATATCATTTGAAAAATTATGGATAGAACGGGACTTGAACCCGCGACATTCACCATACCGTGGAGCTGCTCTAACCGACTGAGCTATCGTGTCACTGCTCGCCCCCATCGAAAAGGGAAAAGCATTGCGGGATACACTTCTGTATACACAGTCACAAGTCGGTTACATTGCAATTATGTTGTAGGTCCTAACGAAATAGAGGGCGTGCGTATTACCATCAACCGGGCACAAATCTAGACTCCGTTGAGAATTATATTATAAAAAACCCAGTAATACTTTTACAGCTCGACCAGCTTTGAAATCGTATTCCAATATCTATATGATAAAAAAAAACTTATAAGTATAAAGTGAAGCAGAGCTCGCTACGGCCTGCCTATAGATGGGCGGGCAGGCTACTGACCCTGGGGTTCCCGGCGGCGGCCTTGGCGTCGGCCACGAGCTGCGCGGCCACCTCCAGCACGGTGCGCGCGTGCTCCAGCAGGCCGGCCTGCGTGCCCGACTCCGTGATGTTGGACGCCGCGCCCACCGCGCCCGACACCAGCGGCTCCGCGTACGACACCTGGGGGGGGGGGGGGGACAAGGTTCATCAGCAGCCGGAACACCTCCACAAACAACACGAGTTGAACATAATACAACATAATTTACCAACTCAATTTTTATATATAAGCAACCAAAATAATACTAATTTTTAATTTGTATTATAACCAAAAACATGATGTTACAGTTAATTAAAAATTATTCAAGCCTCAATTAAACCATTTTTTTAGGAGACTGAAATAGATTAATTGTGTCAAATATCCATGGACATATATCTGGATTTGGATTTATAGGCGGATGAAACGAATTTAATATTGTCAGAATACTTCAACTTTTAGAGAATAATAATGTATGAAACTTATTTAGTGTGTGTTAAAATTGTATAATTATCTCTTATTTTATTATGTTTCCTTTTTAATCTTTGTCTTATTGTTTCTTTTTTTTGTGTAAATAGTGTAATTGGCTTAGCCCGTTCTATTTAAAGTAAATAACTCATAACTAATATTGTATAATTAATTATCATCATCTTCAGACTTTGCGTCTCTTACACACGATTCAACTAGTGTCATGGCGGCTAAATGAGAAAAACACATAAACTCCTAATAAAGCACCTAACACTAAAGCCTCAAGCCAGTGTACTCACAAACTGTATGACGGAGTGTCCCAGGTTCTCTGCCTCCCCGTTAGCGGCTACTCGCAGCGGCTCCAAGCGCTCCAGCATCTCTGTGGCGCTGTTCTCGATCTGCTCCGAGTAGCCTGGGGGGAGGGGGGAGTCAGTTTAGTGCTTTTATGGTTTATGATATGCTAATGATAAAAGTAAAATATTTTTCAGAAGAAGCACTATAAGGTTTGCACTGTACCACAGCACATAGAGTATATGTAATACACACGTATGTCTCAAAGGGATATGCAGAGGGTTATAGTACACCCACATTTCACTAATTATGCTATAGATCTCATGTAATAGAGGGCGAGCGTATTGCCATCAACCAGTCACAACTCCAGACTCCGTGCTGCTACTGAGAATTACCTAATGGAAAAGCCAAATCTTTTTCTTCTTATCGTATGGTTGATGAACAACCTGGTATCAGAGTGTAAACCGCCTGTAGGCCTCTGACATGGCGACACACAAAACTGCCTCTAAGTCTACCAAGTGGGGGGAAGGTGTCATCCACAGATAAGTGATATAGCAGTCCTCACCCTGCAGCGTGTTGGCCTTGCGTGGCTGCAGCTCCTGGCCCACGGCCTGCATGGCGGCGGCGTCCAGCTCGCGCAGCTGGCGGGCCAGCGTGTCCAGCCCCGCCGCGCACTCGCGCTGCCCCGGGGCCTTCTCTCTGCGGGGGGAGGAGGGGAAAATTAAATAGTAAAACGCGGGTGACAGATATTATAATCATAATAAGAGCAGATCTCACTTGATGTTGGTGACGAGCGCCTTGATGCTGTCAGACACGGTCTTGCTGTGCTGCGCCAGCAGCTGCCAGTGGGCGCGCTCGGCCGGGGACACGGCCAGCGAGCGGGCCGACTCCAGCATGGAGCACGAGCCCGAGATTATGTTCCTGGAGGAGGAAGAACAGATTACAACTTTGGAGGCTGCCTTGAAGGGATTGCCGTGCGCGATAACGTCTCCCCTTAAGCATATTTTTTTTTAAAACGTCGCCCCACTTTACGAATTTCTTCTGTATTGTCGATGCGTTTCATTAATGTACAAACATCCAGACTCGAAACAAACACCGGGTCGCACATATTTTTGTACTGTGTACTAAGAGTTGCGGGTTTAATTGCATGGGACAAAAAATTGTACAATCAAGAGATGTATGTCCCGAGTCTGAGTGTTTCTGTATGTGATATCTTATGTTCTTGAAAACGCCCACGATACATGAGAAAGTTCTAGTGTAGGGAGACGATTTGTAAAAATAGTAATAATGTGTAAACCGACCTGCCACAGTCCAGTATGGCCTCCTGGTTGTTCCGGGCCTGCGCGGAGATCTTGGCGGGGATGGAGGCGAACTCGGGGCTGTCGGCGAACTGGCACAGGCTGCGCACCGCGTCCTGCAGCGGACCCGTGGCGGACGCGCAGCGCGCGCGGTTGGCCTGCACGGTACACAACGTTGTAGGCTGCAGGCCAGCGGTGTGGCTGGCCAGTTGACACCATTAATGACAACAGTAGGGACCATTGTAGGGTACAGGCAAGTAACAACAACGTAACATCACGCCTGTATTCCCCGAAGGGGTAGGCAGAAGAGTACACCCACATTTCGCTAGTATTTTTATTAGGTAGGTTTTATGTAATAGGGTGCGAGCCTATTACCATCAACCGGGTATAAATTCAGACTCCTCGCTGCTAGTGAGATTTACCTACTGGAAAAACGCAGCAACATTTTACCCGACTCGGGATTAAAGTAAATTAGATTTTAGGTTACTTTGAAATTAATAAAATAGTGAATTTCCCGACAAAATGCAACGGGTAACACTGCGGGGCGCAGCTAGTAACACATAAATATATCATAAAGTTACGCTTGTTTCGTAGGATAAGCCGAGCTCTGTACACTCTTATGTACAAGTGCCTGTAGTGTGTGTGTGTGGACAGGGGGTCTGACCTCGCTGTAGTCGGTGTCGAGCGCCTTGATCTCCTTGACGAGCGCGGCGGTGGAGTTGGCGACGTCCTTGGCGGCCTGCACGAAGTGGCGCTTGGGCTGCGGCGCGGCCGTGCGGCCCGACGCCACGCGGCACGCGTTGCACAGCGCGCTCGTGTGCTTGGCGATCACCGTCGCCGCCGACAGCACCTGCGGGGGGAGGGGGGGGGGGGGGGGTCACACCAGGGCTCCAAATAACACTAAGGTCATATCCGGGTTCAAAAATTACGATAAGTCACATCGGGTTTTCTTCACAATTGGTATCTCTGTGGAATCATTGAGTGATCTTCCACCTCTTCCCACGTACCTGCTGCTGGTTGCTGCTGCAGTCGCAGAGCGCGCGGCAGGCCTGGTCGATGGCCGCGGCGGCGCGCGCGAACTGCGCCTGGTCCACCAGCCCCGCGCGCCCCGCCACGCTCGTCTCGTCCGACACCGCCACCTGCACCACCACAACCACATTCATGAAGAAACTCCTCTCAAAATATTACTATATAGGTATATACTGGAACTGATACACGTACTTTTGCAAATAATAAAAGTTTTTGTTTCATCCAAATCGAGTCAAGATTTTTAAAGTTACAGCGCTGTAAAGTTTCACTGCTTCTATAATGTACGTTTCTTAATTTCTTTGCGCTACTGCGATGACGTCACGCCGCGATTGTCATATAAATTTTCATAAAATAGAAGTCATTTATATTTGTGTAAATAGCTATGACCGTACTACAAATTCAGTCGTGCACTTAAAGTAGGCTTTATTACTAAGTTTAGGCTGAAATTTCTCTAAACTAAAGATTGTATTAACATTATTAAGTGATGTTTCTAATTCCAATCAAGTGAAAAATAACTTTCCTGAAAAATTAACATGTAGGTACTATGATGGAATTCGATTCAGAAGCCTATTCTCAACCAACTACTTTCAGCATCGATTCAATATTACTTTTGTATTTATCATAATGATCACTGTGTGTGTGTGTGATAGTGTATGAGAAATGTGTGTGTACTGACCAGGTAGGCAGCCTGCGCGGTGCACTCCACCAGGCCCTGCACGGCGGAGGCCACCGTGCTGACGGCGCGGCTGAACTGCTCCAGCTCACTGCGCTTCACGGAGCTGGCCATGGACGACATGCCCTCGCCTGCGGAGCGCAACATTAGTCAGTGCACTTTAATCAAAGATTTATATTATTCCATAATAATAATATTCCGACCGAATTTCGATCATGGCGGCCTGTCTCATCTGAGACTAGGCAACGCAGGAGATGTTATAGTGCACAAGTATGCGCCCAAATACAGGTGCACTCCCTATTCTCTCACTCTTATAGTCCAGGACGGTAGACACGACCGGAGAGAGATCAGGCGGAGGACCAACGGCTTAACGTGCCTTCCGAAGCACGGGAGGGTCTCGACATGTGGAAACGGTCACCCATCACAAGACTGATCGCGGCAAGCACAGCTCAAATTAGATTGACTGATCTGTTACGAGGTACCCACGTAGCGACGAGTCCCTCAATTCATGTTGTGCCTCATATGTGTTGGTATAACATTCTGCGGTGCTGGCTACTCACTGAGGCTCTTGCTCTGGTCGACGACGGTGTCGAGGCAGGCGAAGTAGCCCAGCTCGGTGAGCGGCTGCGTGGGGCTGTGCAGCAGCGGGCGGGTGCTCTCGATGCTGCGGATGGCGGCCGAGCACTCCTTCTGGCCCGGAGCCGCTGACGTGCACACGTCCACCTAGGGGGAGGAGGGGGTAAAACTCTAAATTTTGCCTAAATGAAACTTTTTCTGAGATTTTCTCTATCTCCATACCAAATTCCATTACAATCTATTATTGTGTATTTAGTACGATATATTTAATTTATTTATTTTGTATGTTTGCGTGACATTTATATTTTTGTTGAGCACTTTTCCACACTCATAAAAATTCTTAATTACTCAAAGGTTTCTGTACACCATGGCATGTATCTTTATGTATTTTATTATGTACAACCACAGCACACTAATAATATAAAGGTGAAAGTTTGTGAGTGTTTGTATGTTTCTTACTTATTTGCGCTCAAACGGCTTTACAAATTTCGATAAAATTTGGTATAGTGATAACCTGGATAAGCAACTTTTGATCCCAAACAAATGTAGCAGCTAAAGCGGCTAGTAAGTGGTCCAGTGGTCCAGTAGTGATAAGCGTGTACTCACGAGCCTGTTGATGCTGTCGGTGACGGCGCGCGCGGCCGCGGCCAGCTGGTTGCGGGCGTTGGGCCGCGACAGGTCCTGACACACGAACATACGTTATTACTTCGCTCTACTATATCCACTTCTTTACTATGATGATTTAAGGGTATTTGACACCACCAATCAATTGACATACTTTTTATGAGCGTTCAAAATGCTATTCGTTGATAGATTTTGTATGACTTATTATACTATTAATATGTAAGTAGATAGATTATTTAAGATTTCAAGGTAAATAAAAATAGAATTTTACAGTTAATTTAAATAAATAGTGTTTTGGACTAAACAATGTATTGTTTTTAGTTAGATAAATTATCTTGAAATTATTTAGTCTCAACTACTCTATCAAGGCATTCAACATATTTTATAGTAGATATGTGTCTCACCTGGCTGACGGACTTGGCGGTGCCGAGCAGCTTGGAGGAGTTGACTGTCACGCTTTTCATGGAGCTGACCATCAGGGTCTGCGCCTCGTGGTCCTGGGGGGAGGGGGAGCATATAGTCACTGGTTATAACTATTATAGTAATATAATAAAGCTGAAGAGTTTGTAGCGAGTGTACCTCGGTCTGTCCGGCCATCTCAGCGGCCACGCCCAGCAGGCGGTTGAAGGCGCCGCCGAAGTCGTGCGCGCGCGCAGCCAGCTCGGCGGGCCGCTCCACGCGCTGCGCCACCTCCGACGCCGCGCTGCTCAGCCCCACGGCCGCCGCGTTCAGCTCCGACTGCAGCTCGCTGCGGGGATACCTTCTACGTCAGTACACGTCAACTTACACCTGATTTCAAAAGGCAAAGAGACTGGAGAACCCTACTCATTAACTCTTTACTACACTTTTTTACTATAATAACTTTCGTGAGTGTTATCCATATTATTTACTGTAAAATATACGGTTGTACTCACGGGTGTATTCCCGGAATATACAGTAAATAAACTTTACTACACAATTTTTTTTCAGCCAGTGCTGTCCCACTGCAGGGCAAAGGCCTGCCTTCCATTCTTCCTCTTTATTTGGTCGTGTGCTAAAGTGGATGAGTCTCTCCAGTAGACATGCAGGTCAAGCCACCGTCATCCAGGTCCCAGTCGGTACACACTATGAGGTAGAATAGTGAAGGTTACCCATAAGTCCTGTCGGAGGGCGGGAACTCGCCCATGTTAAGGATGTTGAGCGTCTCGTTGATATTCTCCATGGCCACGTCCAGCTCCGTGTGTGAGGGGATCGCCTCCAGCGTCTGCTCTAGACCCTGGGACAGCAAGAAATGTGGTATTTAGCACAAGTGCAATTAAAAATATTCTTACTTTTCGACTAGGCTAAGATTTTCTACATCTGGAAGGTTTCTAAACTGACTGTCTTTTGTACTGTACTCCTGACATATCTTGGCGGTCCTGAAGTTGGCCGCTTAGCTGAATAATGGATCTTTTAGGAAGGAAGTTGTCTACTGTATTGTATGAGTGTAATTGTATTATAGCAACATAATATGTTGATTATTAACCATTTTTGTAGCTTAAGTTATTATTTAAAGTTACATAATAACTTCACATAACAATAACTTTGTTACGATCTGTATAAGACATGTGTATCCTGTACTATTGTATGTATTTGTGACGTGTGTGTGTACCTGTGAGATATCCTTGGCGATGGCCATGATGGAGGAGGTGTCCACGGTCTCTGAGGTGCTGAGGTACCGCTTGACGTGCTCCACCAGCGTTTGAGAGGAGTACAGCACCTGGCGCCCGGAGGTGATGACCCTGGGGGGAGGAGAGGCATGTAGTATCGGATAGGACGAGATATTAGCCAGGGGAGTATTGTTCCAATAGTTTATTTATATTTATGCGACCATATTTAGCCCTTGGTAGTGTACCAAAAGACAAAAATACTCTCATCTCCTTTTTTGGCCGGAAAAGTCCTCATGGAGCACAAGGAGGAGACAGCATGACAGGTGCACAGTGAAGCCTACCTGTCCCTCCGGGGCGGGTCCCCCTGCAGCGCGGCGGAGGCCCGCAGCCCCGCGCCGAAGTCCCGCAGCGAGGCCGCCAGCTCCCCCGCCGCGCGGCCGCAGCCGCCCGCCTCGTGCAGGCGCGCCGCCGACACCAGCTGCGCCGTGCTGGCCGCCGCCAGCCGGGACGACGACTTCATCATCGACGACGCCCATTCCGCCTGCACATATAATAACATAATCGTTTATTGGCTACCAAATATGTCACAATACAAAAGGAACTCTGTATCCGGAACTAGGAAGCCTGCACACAGTACATCATCATAATCTATTTTCAAAATCTAATTAGAGTCTATAACTAATCAGATAATCAGTGTCCCAAATGTCCCTGCACTAGCACACTGAAGCTATCTAAAGCCTCTGATGCCGCCATCTACGTGGCATCATTAAATAATATTGACGACCTGATTAGCGCAGTGGCTAAGCGATTGGACTGCAGCGCTAAGGGTTGCGGGTTCGATTCCCGCACGGGGCAAAACTTTGTGCGAACCACAGATGTTTGTCCCGAGTCTGGGTGTTTGTGTTTGTGATATTTCATGTTTGTGAAACGCACCCACGATACAGGAGAAATTCCTAGTGTGGGGCGACGTTTTTTTTAAAAAAAAAAAAAAAAACTGGGCACTAAAAATAAGTACTGTCGACTCGAAAAGAAGTCTATTTGTAACATTTGTCTAGACTCAATCGGGATATTAATATACACAAACATCCAAACTCGAGACAAATATATTATTATTATATGTAGACACACAAATAATGAAACTATTATTTTTTTTGAGACGCGAGACCCTTAGGCTGTCTACTCTGCCTTTAGGATAATCCAGCCCTGCACACTGACGAAGTCGCGGGCTGTCTATATTACCTATAAAGTCAATATACCTGACATACCATCACGCCTGCACTCTCCGAAGAGTATAGTCCACCCACATTCCAGCAGTTATGTTATAGCTCCCAAATATCCTAAAGTAATAAGGGTGAGAAAGTCTATGTCACTCACAGTCTGTCCGGGTAGTGGTCGCAGATCGAAGGCTCTAGCCGCCTCCTCCAGCTCGTCCAGCTCAGCCTGCAGAGACTTGATGATCTCGGCCGCAGCGTCCAACTCTAGGCCTTTGCAGGAGATGCGAGCGCGGCCGACTGCCGACCTGTTAGTTGAAATTGGTCTCAGTATCATATAATTTTAATGATTTTCTATGACCTTTGGTGTCATTGTAGCAAGGTGACGTACGTAGCACGTCAGATATAATCAAATATAATCAGATATCATCAAATTCTGTTGGATTATATGATTATCAACTCAGTGTTACACATACGTAACATCACGCCTGTATTACCCGAAGAGGTAGGCAGAGGTGTACATACAGTACACCCACATTTCGCCAGTTATGTTTTTAGGTCCCAATGTAATAGGGGGCGAGCCTATTGCCAGTGTTATACCTTTACAGCTATAAATCACTGAAACGATAATACCAGCCCTTGATAAGACTTTAGGTGTCATTCCAGCATGTTGCCCATGCCATGCTTAAATTTAGATTGCTAAGGGAAATTAGAAAAATGATGGACACGAGCGAGACTTGAACCCAAGCAATAACAACTGACGTCACCCTTAAGACGTTAATGTTAAAAGGTAAATTCGAAGGGTGAGAGCAGCTATCGTGTAGATAATAATTAATTAGTCAAATGTGTGTGTGTGTGTGTGTGTCGTACCGCAGCTCGGCGGTGGTGGTGGTGAACCTCTGGGTGGTGTCGGCCAGCTGCTTGCCGGCCGGCGCGTCCAGCACCGTGGGCAGCGCGCCGCGGGCTGCCGGGACCACGTGGCCGCTCGGCTGCGGGGGGGGGGGGAGATACCATTAGCTTTTATATTAAGGAGGACTGTAAAAATATATGGACGTGGATGAAAAGTGTTGTATAATGTATACAAGTATACATACTGAATTTTTAACTTGAATATTGTTTAACTAATACGACTGCCACATGGGTTAGTTTTGTGCCTAGATTGTACAATGTCCAGTATACCTACAAACATGTCAGTTACGTAATCTCCCAATATAATGGCGGGAAGCCTATTGCCACTGATCAAATACATAACTTCATGCTGTTACTGAGAATAAAAAAAAACTTAATAATTGCTCAAACCGGGCATCGAAACCACAACCTCATAATCAGCAACAGAATACGCCTAACACTGGTTATGTTTGAACAATCCGCGCAATCTCCCCCTACCTGCAAGAAGGCCTCGGCGGCGGAGATGAGGTCGAGCTGCGCGGGCGCATGTCCGGGGCGCGCTCCGGCCACATGCACGGCGTCCACCACGCGCGGGATCTGCTCGCCCAGGGACTTGCACTCCTCCAGGAGCGTCTCCTGGGTAACACACCAATCGGTTACATACACATGAAATGCGATTGGGATAACATTTAGTTATATTTCTTTTTAACCGACTTCAAAAGGGAGGAGGTTTATTTTGGAATGGCCCTATCTAAATTTTATCTAGATCTGATGATGATCTTCGGAGATATGGAACAGAACTCCTCAAAAGATCATAGCAGAACTGTCATAACAAGTAATAAGGTTTTGTTAGTAATCGATGACTGACCACGAACAAGAAAAAGGGGGAGGGGGTACTCTACTCCTGTCTTTGGGCATTCATGTACGTCACGCCAGCCCCCCCTAAGGGTAGCCAGTCGTACCGCTGTGCCCCACTGACCTGTGTATACTTGTTGGTGTTGTACTGCGTGGCGTTGTGTGCGGCCGTGATGAGCTGCGTGGCGCTGGAGGCGGCCTGCCGGGCGCTCTCCTGGGGAGGACGGGGACGTTCACTATGGTACTCACATCAATACGAACGGTAAAAAGATTCGAATTCTAAATGTTTTTATTTTATGTCAACAAATTATTGGCACTTATGAAATATCAATTTACTAGTTGCTCGGTTCGAGAATGTCATTCTTAAGGAGTAGAACCGGCAGAAAGCTTCTTAGATTACTCTTTTAAATAAGAATAATTATAATTACTATTATTAGAAAGCGGTACCCCTCGACACGCACGCATTGTGAGGAGGTCTAACCACCGGCAGCTTGGACCCTGTTCCCAGTTTTGGTAGGGTCTTATTTTTAATATTGTGTTTTTATATAGATATTTAAAAATGCAATTTATAAGAAATATGTTTAAATAAATACAATACTGTGCTATCAGAAAGTCTTTAAGTGTGCGACCAGAATGTGGACAAATGAAGAGGAGGTACATTGAAGTCACAATCTAGTTTGTAAACCTAATCCATGAGGTTATAGGCTTATGTAAAGAAGAAGAAGAGGTATATATAATGTGGGCGTGTCACCTGCAGGCGAGCGACCTGCGCGCCCACGATGTCCTGCCCCTGCGCGTAGTCCACCGTGATGTAGCGCAGCTCCTCCGCCGCCTTGCGGAGCGCCTCCTGCTTGTCGCGGTCCTGGGACACGGTATAGGCTCGTCAGTCATATATCATTATCGACAACACTAATATTAATGGTGTTTAGGTCAGTTTCATGTCTTAGAGAGGTTAACAGAGAAATTGTTAAATCTTTAGAGAAATTAACTCAAAAATTGTCTTTTCTAACAATGAATCTTTGAGTGATAGAGATTTGAGAGAAAAATTTAAAAATACTGATTGACAATAATTATAGTAAAAGGTTAGACATGATTAATTATTTACGGAGGAGGAATTATTATTAAATCGTTTTTCTTAGGTATTTAATATTTCAACTGTAAGTATTACCTATGTTACAAGAAGATAGTATTATTTTTACGGTATTATAATCTATATCATTTATCTGTGTGTGCAAATACTAGACTCGTAGATGTAATAGTAAGTGTAACAAGTGTGTGTGTGTGTGTGTGTGTGTGTGGTCACCTGCGGCTCGGAGGCGCAGCGGCGCGCCGCCTCCACCATGCGCGCGGTGGCGTCGGCCAGCAGCTTGGCGGCCGCCAGCAGCTTGTGTGTGTGTGTGTGTGTGTGTGTGTGTGGTCACCTGCGGCTCGGAGGCGCAGCGGCGCGCCGCCTCCACCATGCGCGCGGTGGCGTCGGCCAGCAGCTTGGCGGCCGCCAGCAGCTTGTGTGTGTGTGTGTGTGTGTGTGTGTGTGGTCACCTGCGGCTCGGAGGCGCAGCGGCGCGCCGCCTCCACCATGCGCGCGGTGGCGTCGGCCAGCAGCTTGGCGGCCGCCAGCAGCTTGTGTGTGTGTGTGTGTGTGTGTGTGTGTGGTCACCTGCGGCTCGGAGGCGCAGCGGCGCGCCGCCTCCACCATGCGCGCGGTGGCGTCGGCCAGCAGCTTGGCGGCCGCCAGCAGCTTGTGTGTGTGTGTGTGTGTGTGTGTGTGTGTGGTCACCTGCGGCTCGGAGGCGCAGCGGCGCGCCGCCTCCACCATGCGCGCGGTGGCGTCGGCCAGCAGCTTGGCGGCCGCCAGCAGCTTGTGTGTGTGTGTGTGTGTGTGTGTGTGTGGTCACCTGCGGCTCGGAGGCGCAGCGGCGCGCCGCCTCCACCATGCGCGCGGTGGCGTCGGCCAGCAGCTTGGCGGCCGCCAGCAGCTTGTGTGTGTGTGTGTGTGTGTGTGTGTGTGTGTGGTCACCTGCGGCTCGGAGGCGCAGCGGCGCGCCGCCTCCACCATGCGCGCGGTGGCGTCGGCCAGCAGCTTGGCGGCCGCCAGCAGCTTGTGTGTGTGTGTGTGTGTGTGTGTGTGTGGTCACCTGCGGCTCGGAGGCGCAGCGGCGCGCCGCCTCCACCATGCGCGCGGTGGCGTCGGCCAGCAGCTTGGCGGCCGCCAGCAGCTTGTGTGTGTGTGTGTGTGTGTGTGTGTGTGGTCACCTGCGGCTCGGAGGCGCAGCGGCGCGCCGCCTCCACCATGCGCGCGGTGGCGTCGGCCAGCAGCTTGGCGGCCGCCAGCAGCTTGTGTGTGTGTGTGTGTGTGTGTGTGTGTGTGTGGTCACCTGCGGCTCGGAGGCGCAGCGGCGCGCCGCCTCCACCATGCGCGCGGTGGCGTCGGCCAGCAGCTTGGCGGCCGCCAGCAGCTTGTGTGTGTGTGTGTGTGTGTGTGTGTGTGGTCACCTGCGGCTCGGAGGCGCAGCGGCGCGCCGCCTCCACCATGCGCGCGGTGGCGTCGGCCAGCAGCTTGGCGGCCGCCAGCAGCTTGTGTGTGTGTGTGTGTGTGTGTGTGTGTGGTCACCTGCGGCTCGGAGGCGCAGCGGCGCGCCGCCTCCACCATGCGCGCGGTGGCGTCGGCCAGCAGCTTGGCGGCCGCCAGCAGCTTGTGTGTGTGTGTGTGTGTGTGTGTGTGTGGTCACCTGCGGCTCGGAGGCGCAGCGGCGCGCCGCCTCCACCATGCGCGCGGTGGCGTCGGCCAGCAGCTTGGCGGCCGCCAGCAGCTTGTGTGTGTGTGTGTGTGTGTGTGTGTGTGGTCACCTGCGGCTCGGAGGCGCAGCGGCGCGCCGCCTCCACCATGCGCGCGGTGGCGTCGGCCAGCAGCTTGGCGGCCGCCAGCAGCTTGTGTGTGTGTGTGTGTGTGTGTGTGTGTGGTCACCTGCGGCTCGGAGGCGCAGCGGCGCGCCGCCTCCACCATGCGCGCGGTGGCGTCGGCCAGCAGCTTGGCGGCCGCCAGCAGCTTGTGTGTGTGTGTGTGTGTGTGTGTGTGTGGTCACCTGCGGCTCGGAGGCGCAGCGGCGCGCCGCCTCCACCATGCGCGCGGTGGCGTCGGCCAGCAGCTTGGCGGCCGCCAGCAGCTTGTGTGTGTGTGTGTGTGTGTGTGTGTGTGGTCACCTGCGGCTCGGAGGCGCAGCGGCGCGCCGCCTCCACCATGCGCGCGGTGGCGTCGGCCAGCAGCTTGGCGGCCGCCAGCAGCTTGTGTGTGTGTGTGTGTGTGTGTGTGTGTGGTCACCTGCGGCTCGGAGGCGCAGCGGCGCGCCGCCTCCACCATGCGCGCGGTGGCGTCGGCCAGCAGCTTGGCGGCCGCCAGCAGCTTGTGTGTGTGTGTGTGTGTGTGTGTGTGTGGTCACCTGCGGCTCGGAGGCGCAGCGGCGCGCCGCCTCCACCATGCGCGCGGTGGCGTCGGCCAGCAGCTTGGCGGCCGCCAGCAGCTTGCGCTGCGCGTCCGACGGCTGCTGCTCCGCCTCCGTCTGCCGGACACCACACAACCTTACTGCCTTACTGCTACACTCTCATACTTCGATGGAGAGAAAACAGGCGCAGGACCAACAGCTTAACGTGCCCTCCGAAGTACGGAAGGGTCTCTATGGGTCTATCACAAGACTGACCGCTGTGAGCACGGCTTAACCTCGCAAATTGTTTGATCTGCGCAGTAGCTAGATAGGTACGAATTGAAAGTGTTGTATAACAAGTGGGATCTCTAAAATATTTCTAAAGCTGATTAGGGAACGTCCGGACTTTAAAAGAGACCTTGACTCCTGAGTTTGTTTCGGTACTTCTTCTCAGAGGTAGTCAGTCAGGAAATTCAGAAGCCATCTAGTTTTATAAAACTCGACGTGTAAAAGTGTCTTTGTAAAACCTATTTACAAAAAATAAATTATTTGTCCATTAATTACGTGAAGCTTGAAAGTGGGAGGGAGGGGGCGGAAAAATCACGAAACATCACAAGGCGAGAGGGGGGTTGTAGTGAGATATCCACGATTTATTATTTCGAGGAATGCGTGATGTCGTCGATATAAAAATGAGCTTTCTCACTTCATCGAAAATTACTATGTAGAGGTACAGTAGTGTTGTCTTTTCAAAAACCGGGCGTATTATTTTGCACAGTTTCGGGTAAAGACATGTGTCGTCAGGGCCGCCTGCAGTACCTTGATGTTGGTGATGAGGTGCGCCGTGGCCTGCCCCAGCAGGCGCGCGTGGCGCACCATGTCGGCCGCGTCCCCCGCCGACACCACGCGCTCGCTGGCGCACATCACGCTCTCCACCGAGCGCTCCGTCACCGTGGGCTGCGCGCGCCGCTCTGGGGGAATATCAAATAGACAGTTATTGTTATTACTACACCATAGACATGAAATATCAGATAAAATAACACTCAGGCTCGGGATAAACATCTTCGAATTCCACAAGTATTTGACCTGAATGGGTAAATAACAAGTTTTATATACTGTCTACTATGGGCTGGACGAGCCTATGTCCTCACCGAGGTCGCAGTGCGCCAGCAGGCGCTCCAGCTCCTCGCTGACGCGCGCGGCGGCGGCGGTGAGCAGCTGCACGGCGGGCGCGGCCTGCGCGGGCGCAGCGCCGGCGGCGGCGGCCAGGCGCTCCACGGCCGCCGACACCTGCCGCGCCGCGTGCGCCAGCTGCGAGCGGCACAGCGGGTTGGACAGCGTGGGGGCCACCACCTGCGACACAAACACCTACTATTAGCTTCCTTCCTACAGTATTCACTAACCAAAGTCTCAGGCAATTTTGACATTCTATTCGATTTCCATTATTCAACCGTTTTGTCACTCGTTCAGAGGGACTGGACCTCGTGCACAGTAGTCTCCCTAAGCAAGCACTAAACCAACGAGGTAACCGAAGACTACATAAAGCCCTGCATCATCTTACTTACCTTAGCGCAGGCGACGAGCTGGCTGGTGGCGAGCGCGCAGTGCGTGGCGGCGGATATGATGGCGTTCTGCAACGGCTGGTCGTCCTTGCACTGCGCGGCCACGTTCTTTGCCTTCAGGACCAGCGCGGCGGTGGTGTTGGCCACGGCCTTCGCCAGTGACAGCAGGATGTCCTGCGGGAGATAGGTTATGTTACCACACTGATGCAACACGACATACTAATATAAATAAGGCATTGCGCGCCACCGGTAGATGCAAATGGCAAGTTGTCGTTCACTGTGGCGTTCTAAAGAGGTGGCATTTATTCATGATGATGATGATCTTAATCAAAAAGTAATAAAAGTTTTCTTTTTTGTAAAAACGTCGGCCAACGCTGGGAACTTCTCTTGTATCGTGAGTATGTATCACAAACAAAAATAACACATACACAAACACCCAGACTCGGAACAAATATCTTCGGATCGCACAAATTTTTGTCCCGTGCGGGAATCGAACCCGCAACCTTAGCCACTGAGTCAATCAGGTCGTCAATTTTCGATTAATTAGTCGTAACATTATTTAAATTTATTTATCATCATTGGTAATACGTTCGTTCCTAACATTCGTGCCACTTATTGTCAGTGTCTCATGTCATTAAAACATAAATAATTTATGAGTATATAAGAAACAAATTTTCACATATATGTACATAAGATCCCGTGACGTCATGACGCGACATAAACTTGATCTAAGTTATCCCGCCCGTGAGATACACAAAATCATCGGATGGCAGATAGATTATTGATAAAAGCGCCATACTATATAAAAGATTGAATGGCAGACCAAAAATTGCCAGCATTTTTTGCTTAAATTATAAATATTACAACAAAAACAGATTTACTAAACTGTCAAGCATACTATGGCATGTGTTAAAATAGACTTATCCAACTTTATAATCTAATATTAGCTGCCCAGTAAATACCAGACACTCATAAATAACTGTACAACATACATTACACGTGTGTGGGACAGGATGGCCGGATGTTTGTATTTTTATGCGATATTTATTTGCGGTGATGAACGACTTTGTCCGCGGTATATTATAATAAGATCTGTGTCGTGTGTCGGATGCTGTGAGAGACATTCGTTAACCAGCTGCGGGGAACTACGTATCTGTTTTGTGTAGTGTTTGGGTTTTGTGTTAATATTTTATATGGATTATTTGTTTTAGACTTGCGCGCACGGAGTTTAGAGATTTGTCTTATTCAAAATATACCTGTATAAGGATTGTATCCAACTGTATAAATGACTACGGTTTAGTTACGATCACTAGTTTATTATTAATTTGTGTGATTTTTAATTAAGTGTTAAGATTAAGATTTAAGTGTGGTAAACGTTTGTCAGTTTGTGAATAAAAGTTAAACATTGTTTTGTCTTTGTCATTATTTATGCTGTGCCGAGTGATATTAACGAAGCTTATATTAACATAACACTGCGCCTGTATTCCCTAAAGGGGTAAGCTGAGGTGTAAAGTACACCAATATTTTGTTAAGTGCTTCATCTTAAGTATACTGTACAATCTGTACATCTATATATTATATCCTTATTCCCACATCGTCATACCAAGCAGACAATCTGGGTCACACGCGAGTGTTCGCGGGAGTCGACCCCGCGACCCTGTTCTCAGCAGACAGCGCCGCCGGTATGTAGGTCACTGCTATCTTATGACAGCGCCATCTCTTGATATTATCTGGTATTACTTCCTGAACGCGCTGGCGTGCGGCATCCATGTGATTGTGTTGGTTATAAGACTAGTTGGTTTGTATTTATCAGTGAATATTAATGATATTATACTTTAATTTTAGTGATATTTATGTCACATACTGAGTCCTATCTTGGTTAGATTAAAATACAGTTATAAGTAGCATCACAAGTACTTATAATAATTATAAATACTTTTGAATCAATGAACTTTATGTATATTTTTTTAGTCTCATAAATAAAATGTGTCTGATATATTGTGCTTTTGAGAAATAAATGAGTCAAACCACATTCCTGTTCTCTTATTTACAGACTAACATAGTATTACTGTATTTTTATGACAATAATAGCAAACTTAGTACACTTTCAACCTTCATCATCAACTTAGGACATTTAATTGACTTTAAACTTCCATATTAATATGTCGAAACATGGCAACAACATTTATATCAAAAGAATAAAGGACACAATACTGAATTATGTACATTTGTAAACGAGTAAGTTCGCCTTTACAACGTTACAGCCTGCAGCCTCCTCACCATGAACTTTTAAAACTGGACAGTTAACGATGTGGAAGCGAGACGCCGCATAACATTGCACGTAGCTGCGTCCCGCTTTCTCATCGTAAACTATACTGCTGGCGTTCATGGTAAGGGGGCAGGAAGACGTGGGGTATATTAGTGTGTTATTTTTGCAATACATTCACTTTCGAGACTGTTAGTTGTAAATAAAACAATATCTTTTAAAAAAGCAAATGTATTAACCAAAAATAACCAACATGGCAGTGAGATTCCGTAACCACAACCGTACACTGAGGTGCAAAGTAAATGTACCAGTAGTGACCATTAACTATCATCTGCATGTGTTACCATTTATGCGGGGCTGGCACTTTATCTGGTGGTTAAATAACCTAGTCTAGCTATCACTATTTGAGTAATTATCGAGTCAATTAGCGCTGTGGCTGTGGGTTGGACATTTGCGCTGAGTTGCGGGGGCATGTGATATTTAATTGGCTGGTAATATACTATAATAATCTTTTTTCTGGTATTGAGGATATTTATCTTTATTAGATATGATATTTCATGAACGTATACGTGAGTTTTATTTCGCAGTTACCCACACCGAGATTGTATACATACATAAAGTCACGTCTGTCGAGACTGTATGATTATGCATATAAGTGCGTTATCATCTCTATATACCCCGAAGATGTTAACATCGGTGTACTATTCCGCAAGATAGTTCCTCTTGTAACAGATTACAAAACTATTATCAGACACAATCTGTAATTTTTACTATAATTATGTAGTTTTATATATGGACAGCTGTTTATTGTATTACTCAATATGTTATTTATGCACCAGTTACCGTCCGCGTAGTTAACGGGAAAAGCGACATTTTTTAAAACATTAAGAGAAATTGTTAATTCAATACTGATACATTTCCTTCGCTTTCATTGTATTAAAATTATTATAAAAATAACTTTGAAGAGGCGGTGGCGAGCTTCGAGCAATTATCAATCATTGAGATTCTAAATAAGTCTTTTACTTTACATTTTAAGTAGCTTCTATCACTTATTTATTAAAGAGACGAAGAACTGTATGAGTGCTTGCTATAAGATGATAATAATCAAGATATTATCAGAGTTAATTGCTCATCCCTACTAATATTATAAACGCGAAAGTTTGTAAGTATGGATGGATGTTTGTTACTCTTTCACGAAAAACTACTGAATGGATTTTAATGAAATTGGATTTCATATGGATGTAGCTGACACCCTGGATTAACACATAAACTACTTTATTTCCCAAAAAATATAGCGGGTAACACCGCGAGGCGAAGCTAGTAATATATATTCAGATGAGATAAAGCATATTGTAACGAAATAATGCTTAAGTATTTTATTTGTATTTGAACCAAGAATAGATAGATTATTATAGTGACAATCTTTTATTACTTGGACTGTCCGGGAAGCAGACACTAGCCAAGCCCCAGATGTGGCTCATTACACTGGGAAACGATTAAGCATCAGCCAGTTTGTCGACTTTATAATAACATAGAAGCTCGAAACTCGCCCACAATATAAAATCTATGTGCAAGAAATAAAATAAACATCCATTAAAAAATAAAATGGCAATATTTGTTTGTACTCTTTGATCTTTTTACATTGATATATGAATAATATGTATAGCATGTAACATAATGAATCTATTAAAATATGTATCACTACAATATAATCAACTATGTATATATATATATATTGTTTCTTCTACAGTGATACTGTGCCACAGATATTTATTTAAGAATTAATTAATGATTTTACCTGTATTAGATATCTTTCTTGGTTTAATTTCCGGACGGATTATTGATTAGACCATTAGTATTTATATAGCAATGCAAAAATAAACATATTATGCACAACGAGATAATTAACATTAAGTACTTATACCTACTGTCAATTAATCGCGGTTCATTATTAGTAATAACGTACCATTACGCTTGTATTTCCGGAAGAGGTAAGCAGAAATGTAAAGTCCACATATTGACCAGTTATGTTGGAGGTCTCAATCTAATAGTGGGGGCGAGCCTATTGCCATCAACCAGGCAGACAAAGAACCTTCTAACGAAGAGATCTTATCTTGGTTAACTTTAAGTATGTTACATTTAAAGCGATTAATTGACAGTAAGCAACAGTAACGACGAAAACCAAAAATATGTACACATTTAAAAACAAAGAACCAGAATAATTTAAAATAAGTTAACTGCCAAATAGTAACATAATATTAGGATCAACGCACAATGACGACCAATTATATAACTGTTAAAATCGAAGCTCATATATACCGAATTCATTATTCCGAATAATGAGCATTCAAATTTGGACTTACACTCGTTCACTTTAGATACATTTTACAATGACAGCGCGCTGTTTCCAAAATTTTTATTTAAACAGTCACCCCACACTTGGAATTTCTCCTGTATGGCGGGTACGTTTCACAAACATGAAACATCACATACACAAACACCCAGACTCAAGATAAACATCTGCGGATTACATAATATTTTGTCCCGTGCGGTGCGGGACTCGAACCCGCAACCATTGGCCAGGTCGTTTTATGGTTCACAACCTAGTACAGATGCCACGGACTTCACACAATACCGTACCAAATTTAATGTCAATAAAGATTATTATCATGCTGTAATTGTAAAGTGAATCTACAGTGTATGATCTTAAAGTCCATATTTGATTGCTCCATATTCTGTGCGGTATATCTGAGCTACGACCGTTAGCGTTGACCCTCAGCTGCCAATTACCTTAATGCTTGTTGTAATTAATAGTGAACATTTTAAACGACTAGTTTAGTAAGCATTAAGATTATTGTTAACAAAAATAAATTAAATTAAAACCTTAACATAATCATGTACAGACGTAACATGCATTGATGGGGATAAACGCGGTAATGTTGGACTTTAATCTATCTCTTTCCTACCATGATCTTTAGATAAGGATAGAAGATATGAATTCAGAACAAATTAGTCCACTTGCTTATCTATTTTTTATCCTTTTGCAATGTCTATTTGTGAGAAAGAGATGTGAATAAATGTTAAAATTGCTGTTTATAAAAATGTCAAGATGAGACCTATCTTGGTCTGTATTACTGTGATGGTTTAATTGTGATGATACGTTTATAACAAGCTTTATACCGGATTCCTCCACTGTCTGAGATTAACCATCAGATCAGTAATACGGGGAACTGTCTATAAAAATCACATTTTTCAAATTAAAGTGATATCGACACAGAATACTAAAGATTAGGATGGATACGTCATTGGGAGCCAAAGAAGCGATAAAAACTTACTGCTAGGTAAAAAAAAATACCACTACTTGACTATAACAATAAAACAAGACGAATTGGGACGGCAAGAACATGTATACCTACCCTAGATCCCTAAAGCCGGTGTAAACTACACCCTACAACCAAAGGCTGGGATTTGTAAAGAGCACTTAGACTAGTCTCAATGATTTGGATTTAAAACTTATGTCAGTTTATTTCGACTTCAAAGAGTTGTGTATTAGACTTGTATGTATGTATGTCCGTGATTATACTTCTTATCCGAAAATACTTACCCGAATTTAGTAGCTATTCTTTAATGTGAAGGTTTTTTGTATGTTGTCATTTTAGTGGGCTAAAGCATACAAAGATTGGTTTAAAACATATTCGGCATCGAACGAGAGAGAAAGACCTTGACCCCTGAGTTTGTTTCGGTATTTCTTCTCAGAGGTAGTCAGTTAGGAAATGCCGATGCCATTTATAGTTTTAAAGAAAGTGACGCGTTAAAGTGTTTTTGTAAACTAATTTGCATAAATAAAATCATTTATCATTTATTTATCGAACCCGCAACACATGGCGCACCAATCAATCGCTACTGCGCCAATCAGGGCAAGGATAAGTCTAAGTGCGCTTTGCAAATCTCAGCCTAAGCCCAGTCCAAAGTCTACACATAAAATGATTAATACTAACAACCGAGTTAGTTTAATTATTTTAAAACCAATTAGTAGACTAAACGAAAGATTAAGTCAAACTAACTTTTAGTTAGTGCGTTAACTTTAAACGGAACTGGACTCGAGTATTGATTCACACAATTTGATGAAACAAAATATTTTTCTTTTATTTTAGCTGCCTTTTTTACGCTTCTAGTTAACATTTTATCAAATGTAGAGCATGATAATAATCCTTTATTTATTTATTGATTATATAATCATATCTTTACGCCTGTTATCCAGGGAGAGAAGCAGTATTAATGCAAACAGTAAAGACTTATAGGATTTATTTACTTAATAATTTAGTCTTTGACTGGCAAATTCTTTCTGAAATAGACATAATACAATAACTAGTACAAACTATATATTAAAGTTGCATATATTTATATAACTCGTGTGAACCATATACTCCACAACATATACCTATATACTAAAACACTGTCATGTAATAGTGCAGTCTTTTTCCTTACATAATGTCTTTATAATTTTGATAATACGTTTCAACCAAAACAGAATACGAAATAGGAAAAAGACGTTTATATATTATTAGGTAATACTTTAAATACGTATATATATACTATATATTATATAGGAATAAACGAGAATTAATACTCATGAGATTAATATCTACATTATACAATGATACGTCAAAAAGTTTAGATACGTCATATGCTAACCAAATGAACGAGAAGAGTTCCAAACTACACTAGTCTTGTGTCAAATCGGATAATTATGGTCTTGGGTAAATTGATTGATTGGACTACAATGATTGTTACTTTTTCGAGTCCTCAAAATAAGCGCGCCAGTAACATATCTGTACTCTTTGAAATATCATTGATATCATAGGTATTTTTACAAAGATAGGAACGCCACGAATTTTGTTGTATTTACTATACTTTACTTATCAATATAGAGGGATATTAGTTTAAGTAACTGGCACCGTTTATTAGATATACCACCTCAACCGTTTATAGTCACCTACCGGGGTGCAAGTAGACTACGAGTGCTATCTAAGTACTAACGCACCCTGGGCGGTCATCAACCTTACTACCATCATTGTTGACCGACCAACACCTACAGCATGACCAGTTTCCATGTGGCGCATGCCGATACGCAAGAGAAGACCATAATAATTGGGTATTTGGCACCACTAAACAATTGACATACTTTTTATGAGCTGTCAAATCGCTAATCATAGATTTTGTATGTCTATAGAAATATGTGACGTCACTAGTTCGCAAACTATTGACTTGCTATTGATTTCAAATTCAATTCAATGTGTTTTATTTCACATAAACCTATTACAGGCGCTTGTGAAACGTTAGGATGCTAGTTGCACGGTTCGAAAGTGTCATTCCAATGGAGAAGAACCGGCAAGAAACTCCAGAGGTTACTCATTTAAAAAAGAAAAAATGGTACAAATTTGTAAATTTACATAGTTTCATTACATATGCGACAACAAAGCAAACTAATAGTGATAGGAGAAGGAAAAAAAAACAAATTGGGCCAAAAACCCACGGTAAAATAAAGTTTTTTTTAGAGAAGCAGTGTCTTGGAATTATTGGTTAATGGTGTCAACTACCCAATAGTAATGTTTACATTTATAATTAAGATTTAGAGAGAACGAGACAGTTTTCTGTTTATACAGTTAGACAGTCGCATATATTGTCACGCAATATTCTTTAGCTTGAATCATTAACCGACTAATTTTCAGTTAAAAACTTGCATCTATACTTAATGTTAAAAATCTGAAGAGTTTGTTTGGTTGAACGCGCTAATCTCAGGAACTACTGCTTTGAATTGAACAAATATTGTTATATTGTATAACAATGACGCGGACACGCGGACGAATTCGGGAGTTCGCAAGTTAAGAATATAGACATTCTGTCAATTAACTGATACAAGTACGTCGTTTGAGTACTAGGGTACTTAAATAGCTGTAGTATAGACATTTATATTGTTTTTAAGGTCCCTAAACCAAAGGAATATGACACCGTTACGAGAATCGTGTTTTCCAAAAATGTTCAGCCATGGACAACAGGTATTAACAGTAATATAATAATAATAATGTATTTCTATTAAAACGTGGTTCAGTCTGTTTCAGTTCAGCTTACACAAGTTGGGTAGTACATTACATTAATTGGTGTTACATAGAATGGTTCTGACGTACTAGCTGGACTACGTAGTAGCCTGCGTTAAGGACCGTCAGCCCTGATTTCCGAAATATTTCAAAAATATATCATAATTATGGTAGTACTATTAGAATTTCAAGGACAGAGCTACAAGAACCGTCGTTCTGTGAGTAAATTGTAGATTTGAGATATCTTATTTGATACTCTTTCAATGAAGTTAATCAGCAATTTACAGGGTTACTCTGCATAAAACAGGGTATAAGTAAAATATATGAACAAAGCCAACATTTCTGGAAAACCGAACCCCCAACCTACATCATCTCAAAGCACTTCTCACTGGCGTCCGTACCGTTGCCGGCCACACACGCGTCGCCCGGCATTATGCACTGTATCAACAGCGCTATCAACATGAAGAACATGGACAACAGACACAAAATATTCAACCAGTTGTCTTTCCATATCGTTTTTAGTTCTATTTCTAGGCACTCGCATTGAGGGCAGCACTTTCGCTCGGTCCGCGGGCATTTTTTCCTACAATACTGGCAAAAACCTCTTATGTTTTGTCCCGTGGACTTGAACGTTGGATTGTAAATGATTCTAATCTCTGTTTTCCCTTTACTCTGAGCTGTATTGTTTAAATCGGTATGTTTATCTCGGGTCTCGCTCGTGTAGTACCTCTCGCTCTTCTTCACGAAGTTCTCGAAGCCATCGTGTCTCAATTTCGATATTTGGTTTTTTGTGAAACTCGCTTCGGCGGTTTCCATGAAGGTTTCCGTGGTGGTCAACACCCGGTTATACCTATCCGGGTTGAATATTTTCATGTTGAGCGCCCCGGATACGCGGACGTCGGGCCCGGATTTAGTGACGTCATTGACTATGCTGTGGCACTCGATCTTTCTGCCGTTAAATCGATTGAACTGGTCATTGATGTCGTTTTTATCGATATTGTCTGAGAGAAAGAATTGTTTGCGGAGGACGTCGTTCTTCGTGCGCCTATCGAAGTCTATGTTAATGTTTTCTGATGAGGAGGTTTGTATGCTGGTATTGGATTTATTGCTATAGGTATCGGATTTGTCGATATTAACGTTATTTTTATCGATATTTAAGTTAGATTTATCGATGTTCAACTTAGTTTTATCGACTTTACTAACAGTATCATAGTTGACATTAGCGTAACTATGATTCGAGAAATCCTTCTTAAAGTTATAGATCTTATCGGTGATAGTTTTGGGGTACAATTTGGGGTTGTTGTCTAAGTAGCCTTCACAGTTCTGTACTATGGAGTCTAGATCATCCGTGTTAGCCTTATCGACTTGATTATTGAACTTAATGTTGCAGTAATCCACACTCCTATAGTAATCACTGTCCGACTCTTCTTGTATTACATCGAGGCCCCAATTCCGACTGATATCGACATCTTCGTAGATACCATCGTCCAGATCCTTCGTCTCACCTCTCCCTATATCAACACTCTCGAAGTCGGAGTCATACGTGTCCTTCTCCTTGCCGAAGAAGACTTTATAGAAGTTATCGTAGCAGTAGTTGAGTTTGCGGTACAGGAAGGACTTTTTGGGGTTCCGTTTAAGGTCTATGGTTACCTGCGTCTCCTTGTCCTCTTCGGTCTCTTCTCCGATGGTGTGGAGGACGGTGGTAGAGGCCTCGCCCACGCGGGACGCCGCGTTCAGCAGGTTCTGGCGCGGCTGGAAGGGGGATAGATTTAAGTTAGCTACTTATGTACAGTTGATATATAGATTAAACATATCATCACGCCTGTATTCCCCGCAGGGGTAGACAGAGGTGTACCTTTATAGTACACCCACATTCCGCCAGTTGTTGTAAGTCCCAATGTAATAGGGGGCGAGCTTATTTCTCTTATGTTATCTAGTAGTGTATGAGTACGAACCTCCTTGGTCTCAGGCTCCGCAGCCTTCAGCAGGTCGCTGAAGGCAGTGCACAGCTTCCTGGTGGCGTCCAGCAGCTTGTCGCCGTGGTCGCCGTCGTCCAGCAGCGCCGCGATCATCTGCACGCCCTTCGTCATCTCCGGCAGGTTGCTGGTGATGGTGGTGATGGCGGCGCCCACCGCCGTGTGGTCCACCTCCTCCGTGCCTGTAGCGAGGTGTTTGGTTAAACATCACGTATAATCAGTCCAGTTTCCCCCGAAGGGGAAGACAGAGGTGTTTATATAGTACATTTGTTGACACCCACATTTTGCTAGTTATGTTATAGGTCCCAAGCTAATAGGGGCGAGCCTATTGCCATAAAGCGGACAAAAATCCAGACTGATCTACTGAAAATTTCTTTAAAAATGCAATAAAAATTGTTTGACGAAGGAATCGAACCCAGTAACCTACAGACAATAACTAGCAAAACATATAACAATAAATGAAGTATGTTACCTGAGGTGAGCGTGACGACCTGCGCAGTGGCAGCGTTCATGGCGGCGATCTGTGACGTCACCACCTGCTTGTTGGTGTCCATGGTCACCTGCTTCCACTTCACGGACGCCGCGTCCTGCCCCAGCCCGGGCAGTGTCGCCTGCACACAACACCTTGTTATACACCTACATAACGTACTATTGCGACTCATTGTCGTGAGTCTCAAATGAATGTTCAACTCGGGAATAGAATCCAAAGCCTTAGGCACCGTCCTAAGGTCCACTTAGAGAATACCTTTATTTATGTGCATGAAGAATTATTAAATAAATAAATATACTATGAGCTCTTACCCTGCTGAGTCCCTCTTCGGTCTGCTTGATGATCTCCCGTCCAGTTGTGATGGTGGACAGGAGGGCCCGTTGGGGCTCCGTCAGGATAGACGTGACCTTCGTCTGCTGCATCTGGGAGGCCTGTGTGTAGGACAGCTATGTTACAGATATATACACGAACTGGTTATGGTAAGAAATGTTATATATAAGTTTTAAGTGTGTATACAACATGTAACATAGATTCATCTTCTCGAAACTTACAGATATGCTACTAGGGCGCTCATTTAGAAGACTCAAACATGCCCCAATTTATTCATTTTGTTTTTATCTAGCAGTTACTGGCTGAGTGACATTTGACATGCGCGCGCAAGTGTCAAACATTATTTATTATTATTGTTATAATGACGCTGTCATTCGTCTGCGTCAAGTTGTATGTGTTCAATTCGGAACACTTCTCGTTAATTTTGTTAGTAAATGACGTATCTACACTTTTTGAATATCACTGGGGCTTACATTTTTTGTGCCCAGTAAGCAGCCACATCTATGACAGCATGTTTATCCTATAAGAATGTATAGTCATGGTCAAACTGAAAGTAGACCTTATTCTTTAGATTATTTTAGACCTTATAACGTTTCATATAAGGCCTATATTGCCAGGTGACTTGTTTGACTTTTGTTACCAGGTTAGTATTATGGACACAAATCGTTTATGTAACAACTTGAATGTATACTATAATATATATTACTGACAAATAAATCCTTTAAATAAATAACGAGAAGACCATTTGTTAAAAACTTATGTTTTACTTAATGTAAAATTCAGTTTTATCCCCTTGAGTTAAGACTGAATTTTCTTTATCCTACAAACATGAGAGAATTTATGTTACTCGTTGTACACAGCATAGTATATGTATACATAATATATGTATATAGTATATACCTACACAACCCATCTCGATGACTATAGAGCCATTAGCAGCGTGGAACAAATGTTTTACAAATTATTATAAAATCAGAACATTTTAAATGAACATTTTAATATAAATAACAATTATACAGATACACCCTCAAAATTGTGTGTTGTAGTCAAAAATCTTGCAAAAAAAAAACCTGGTACCATAAAGGTTCAGAGACAGGATCGAACCCGCAACCTTTACCGCAGACGACTGCGCCAATGGTCGAATACAAAACTAAATTTGTTTTGTATGCTATGAATACAAATCTTAAAATATAAGTTAAATAAATAAGCAATTCTTGGTGCTGTAAAAACTAAAACTAGCATCTAAAATTAATAATAAAGTACTTCATAATAATAATAAACACACTGTTACACTGATAGCCGAGTGGTATGACCGTTGGACTACCATCAAAAGTCACAAGTTAAACCCCGACACACACCTATGTATTTTCGAATTCATGTGCGTACTATAAATTAGTTATCAGTTGCTAAAAAGTTGAAGGGAAACATCGTGAGGAAACCGGCACACCTGAGAGATTGTCCAACGGTGTGTGTCGCCATGTCAGAGGGCTACAGGCGGTTTACACTCTGACACCAGGTTGTTCATCAACCATACGATAAGAAGAAGCATGTTACTGCTCCTACAGTTAAATCTGAGGAGTTCGGTCAGAGAAAAACAGGCCTACTTCGATCTAGTGTGAATATTATTATTACAAAGTACTAGGCAACAAAAATAAAAGGGTACTGACGGCGGGCGGCGTGTGTCCGGTAATGATCTGCCCCGACACCGTGGTCTGCTGCGCGCCCGTCATGTGGGCCACCGCGAAGGGCTTGGCTCCTACGCAACACATATGTACAAGCTCTAAGTATAACTGGTAACAAGCTAGTTTGATATGAAACGTCCTGTATTTAAAGGGTAGATATTTTTGTGCTCTATTTATATGTTAAATACAAGCTTTACTCTGTAATACAGGTTTTTATAAAAACCTGCAATAGGCACCAGCTCTCACAATGTCATCTAATTGAGATCTAGAATTCGTTTTAAATCATGTACTGCATTGTAAACTAAAGAATCTTATTATTATTGTTAAGATACCTTTGTTTTTCTTTTTTAACTTTTAATATTGTGACATACGAAGTATGGTGCAACAAATTTTGTTAAATAAGAGTTAAGAGTAGTATTTTATATGTTTTGGGGATCTTTTATAGAAAAAAATACACCCACAGCAAATATTTAAAAATACCTACCATACGACTCTAAAAGGAAGGAGTAATTTAAAATACATTGAGACGTTTCATAATAAAAACAAAACTGAAAATAAAGTAGGAAACAATAAAATTGTTTACAATATATACAAATAAATAAACTGTATGTAGAATATTGATAAATAACTCTAAGTGCATGTTAAAGCTGGCCCAACTAGTATCTGATTAAACCAATCACTTCATCTTAGTAAATAATATATCAAATAAATACAGCTGCTTGGTTTAATCAGAATGTATTCAGGCAACAAGAAGTAACAATTGTGTGTAGGAGTGCAGTGCAGTCCAGGCAGCGGGCAGTACGTTACCTTCAGCGCCGGGCCGGTGCACGGCGGGCTTGGCCAGGGACTCGGTGTTCACCTTGCCGGACTTGAACGTGTCGTGCTGGATTATGTTGGCCCTGGGGACACGTATGCGGTGTTTAACATAACATAACAACACGCCTATATTCCCCGAAGAGGTAGGCGGAGGTGCACATATAGTACAGACAGATTTTACCCGAACTATGTTTTTCGATCCCAATGTAATAGCGGGCGAGCCTATTGCCATTATCTGTTGCTATTAAAAAAACCCTAAGAAACCTCGCCCCACACTAGGAATTTCTCCTGTGTCGTGGGTGCGTTTCACAAACTTAAAATATCACATACACAGACTCGGGACAAACACCTGTGGTTCGCACAAATTTCCCGTGCGGGAATCGAACCCACATCTGGTCGTCGAAATTGTTCTATCACACAAAGTCCGTTTAAGTACGGATGTTGTTAAGCAACATCGATTTATATTTAGTTTTATTTATTTTTATTTATTTATTGAGGTTTACCAAAGGGTTTTTTCTATGGCGTGAGCACATAATCTCCTGAATTTAACGAAATAAACTAAAATCTTAAGGGTGACAGCTGTGACAGGTGTCACTGTCAGTCATGACAGATGTCAGTTAACATTGACGGATACTAACTTGGAGGGTGAGACGGAGTCTTCGAGCATAGCGGAGCCCTCGTCGCCCTCGATGCCGAGGTGTTCCTTGGCGCGCTGCTTGCGCACGATGATGTCGATGTAGCCGGCGATCACCTGCAGGATCTGCTCCGCCTCCGTCGTCTGCACCGAGTAGTATTGGTCGCTGGGGACCAGATAAAAAATATTCAAAATCTATCTATACATATAATAATATTGAAGTGTATGTATATAACATCAAAATAAAAGTTTTCTGGCTAATCTGCGAAACAGCTGGACCGATTTTGACGGGACTTTTACTAATAGATTACTATTACTTTAAGCGGCCAGGTCTGGAGGATTTCTTTGGTCTTCTCGAGCCGGCGTGGACTTGTAGATGGTAGTGTACCTGTAGTCGCCGAAGTCAAGCGTGAAGGTGTTGGGGGAGGCGCACCAACGGCGCACGGTGGTCAGCGGCCAGGTCTGCAGGATCTCCTTGGTCTTCTCGTCCAGACGGAGCACGGAGTCTTTGGTCACGCCCAACAGGCGCGGCACTAGCTTGTTCTTGCCTTTCATCTTCTCCTATTGACGTAAATAGAAGTTGTAGTTAGTTATATAAATCAGAATCACTTAATGATTTTTAAATATGTATCTTTTTGCAGGGGTACTGCCATGTTTGTGAAGTATAAAGTAGTATGTTAACATAACCAAAAAAGTTTATAAAAAGACAGAAACCATAGGTAGGTAGATAGGGGTCTGATGACCTTGTGTGAGAGGTCCCAAGATATTATTACATTGCCTGACCCGGGAATCAAACCTTCATGCTCAACAGTTGCGCTGTACGACCATTAGTACATGTATATTCTTTTAAATTTAATTTCAAATAGGCTTCAAAAGCCATCCATCACATGTAACACCGTACCTTGACCAGGAAGAAGGCGACGCCGTAAGTCTTGAGGTCTCGGGCGCTCTTGGTGTACAGAACCTTGGCGTCCAGCTCGCTCAGCCCGATGTGCTTCTTGTGCTCCTTGAACACCTTCTTCTCGATGCCCTTGACCTTCATGTAGGAGGCGGGGAGGAACTCCTTGAGGCTGCAATGTGGAAGGTACTAATGTTAGAGAACTTGCGGAGATAGGCGAATGAGATTAGAGTTCTTGTTAGTTTAGTTTTAGTTTAGTTTATTTATTTCACCAAGTTATCAAATTATGTTACAAATATCTTATTAATATTATTACAATAATACAACGTGGGAGCCTCTGCAGCCGAACTAGGACAGGTCCTGTATCTCAGCGTGCAGCGCCAACCCCTCGAATTTTTGACACGGATATTTGAAGCTCAATTTACAAAAGTGCGTTTATAAGTTACGAATATAATTCAAAGAAATAAAGAATAATGAAGTTGGAATAAAAATTATGATGTATGTTTAATGTGGAGTGTGAGGTAGTTATAAGGTGTGTGTGTGTGCGTGTGTGTTTGTGAGTGTGTGTGTGCGTGTATGTGGTATGTTGTGTAAGAATTATATTTGTTTGTGTAAAAGTATAAATGTGTGTGCGTAAGAGTACATGCATATTTTACTACAAAGTAATAAAATAGGATTTTTAATTAAATTTAAATGATTTAGCTTGGGATGCCTAACAGACTCTCCGTTTCTTCATATGATAGGTTTATAAGATAGTTGTGCAGCTTTTTCCTACATAGATTTAAATTAAGTGGGTAAATATTAAGGTCCTTGTTTATTTTGTTATATAAGTAGGGTGCAATAAATGTAAAAAACCTTCTAATAAACGAAGTCTTGGGTTTTGAGGAACGGGTGCACACATCGTGTGTTCTTCTTCTGGTAGTCAAGTTAGGATCATAAGGCAGGTTAGTGTGCTGTTTCAAAACAACTGTTTTAATGAACAACTGTCTTACAGTAGCAACTTGACAAAATTGGTAGAGTTCATCCGTTGGAAAAATAATAGGCTTAAATGTTGAGACTTTTAAAATAGCACGTTGAGCGATTTCTGCTCGTTTTAATGTAGTTTTAGGAGCACCCCCCCCAGGATGAGATGCAGTACGTAATACTTGATTGGCATAAGGCTAGATAAAATTGTGGATGCGTAACAAACATGAAATATCACAGACACACAGACTCGAGACAAACGCCCATCGGGAATCGAATCTGCATTGAATTTAATTGTATAACTTTACAAATTATACATTTTATTATTTTTATAATAATAATAAAATATCTTTATTTCAGACCAATTACATAGTCCATAAATGGTTAGTGTATTAGTAAATGATTAGTATTATTAGTCCTTTACTTATTTACTTATAGCTACCTCCACCCAATGCCTTGTATAAGTTTGTTGTCTAAGAGTTATAATAGATATAAAGGCCACAGATTCTATACATTCTCACAGGTAATATACTCACTCTAAGAAGCCGGGCGTGTGCTTGTCCTCTCTGTGGTCCCCGAACTGTATCTGACACTGTATGCCCGCGAACTCGCACGCTGTGGACAATGTTCACTACATTATTATCTATGTTATACAACTTGCAAATAGCATCCACCGGCAAGGCAGTTCTACAGTGGACGTCTTCCGGCTGATGATGATGATATCAGTACTTATTAACACGAGATATCATAATTATTAATTAGATATTGTTTTATTTATAATGACTTGTGGAATTGTTGATAATAAGTGGGAACTCGAGAACCTCTTATGAAGTGAAGCCAAGAGTTTTAATGATTCTATATAGCTTTAACATTAGCTCAGATATAAACCAAGGATAGGTGACAGCCCTACCCCTTACCACTGCCTTACAGCGTAGAAACGAACTACAATTCCTTGACTAATGTAAAAAAAACGTCGCCCCACACACACATCTCCAGTGTCGTAGGTGCGTTTCACAAACATAAAATATCACATATTCAAACACCCAGACTCAGGACAAACGTGTCACACAAATTGTCCCTTGCGGCAATCTAACTGGCAACCCTTAGCGCAGCAGTCCAATCACTTACCCACTGCGCCCATAAGGTCCAGGACCCAGGACAGTACCATAAAGCTTGTACCAAGGTCCTAGTCGACCATCAGTCTGTACTCTTGTTTTAAGCGAATTAAATTTTGATTGAATGTGTCCCCGTACCCTTGTCCATGGTGATGGGGTGCGTGGCGTCGAGGATGGCGTCCCTGGCCTGCACGTACAGCAGGTTGAGCTGCACGGGGTCGCGGGAGTCCACGTTGCGGTCGGAGAAGAACAGCTTGCGGCGCAGCAGCAGCGTCTCCGAGATGTCGATGCCTTGCTCGCGGAGGGTCTTGGACGGCTCCACCCAGTTCACTGCGGGAGGTGGTCAGAAGTCAGTCACATACATCAATCTTTGCCTGTTTCCCAGAGCGGTAGGCAGTGAGGCCATCCACAATAAGGAGTGTAATGTTTTAGGGGTACTATTTATTTTTAAACTTGTCACAATAGGAATTTCTCCTGTATTGTGGGTGAAATTGATATTGATATTTCATAGTATATATAACATGAAATATCACATACACAAATGCCCGACTTGAGACAAACATGACGTTTCTTTTACTTCTGAATGTTTGAACTCATTTCAATGTACGGGGTATCATAAGAATCCTTATATGTCAATAATAATGTAAAAAAACAGTCACCCATCACGAGACTGGCCGCGGCGACCAGCACTTAACTCTTACAGTAACATCTGTGAGGACAGTTACCTTCATCATCAGTCCGGAGCTTCTTCCGCAGCTGTTCCATCTTGGCGTCCCGCTCCTTCTCCTGGTGTTTCCTCTTCAGCGTCAGCGTGCCGAAGTTGGGCTTCTCGCAGGGGTCTACTTCATCCTTCTGTTCTTCACGGACCTGGGCATGAGATGGTAGTTGTAGGTGTCAGTTTAGGAAAGGATTTGTGTATATTCTCTAACTAATAAGACTTCAACTTCCATCACACTCTTGGTCTGATATAAGCTTAGAAAAATGTACATCTATGCTTAAACATTTACTACTCATTTATAACAGCATCAAGCCTACATTCCCCCAAGGTGTAGGCTGAAGTGCACATATAGTACACATTTTACCATTTATGTCTTTTTTAGGTCCCAATATAATAGCCCGCTACCTTATTGCTATCAACCGGACTCAAATCCAGATTCCGTGCTGCTACTGAGAATTATCTAATGGAAAAACTTAGCAGCACTTTGCCCAGGATTCGAACCTAGGACTTCGTGCTCAGTAGTCGCGCTTATCAACCACTAGACCAACAAGGCAGTTGAAATACAAAGTCAACGCATGTAGAATGTAAGGAGAACTCTCAGCTTGTATGTACTCACCAGGCCGTACTCGTCGTAGTTAGTGATGCCGATCTTGGTGCAGATGACCACCATGAGGTTGGCCACCACCTGGCTGTCGTCCACCAGCAGGGTCTTCACCGTGCCTGGAGACATACACACGTATATATACGGAGGACAGGAATTGCATTAATTACTAGAGAATATAATTATAGAAGCTGGAACAAGATTTCGAAATATACAAATACTTGAACGTTTCTCGAATAAAAGGGTTTAAATTGCAAGGCTTAAGTAAGCCTTTAATTATGTGTCGTACAGAACAAATGCTTTCTTTAAGAGACTTTTTTTAGACTGAGATAGGCTGATGATGAGGATGATGAAACTAAGCCACGTCTAGTTTAAGAACAATATTTCTGAAAATGAAATAATATTTACAATGCTCTATATTCCTTGTACATATTTACAAGTTTATTACACGAACTCTTTTAATAGTAAAACTATTTTTAGTAAAATTACATGACAAACAATTTCCTACTTTATGTCCAAACTATAAAGTTCAAAATAGCTCAACATACTCTAAGAGCCCCTACCACCTTTCAAAACCTGATCTCCACTCACCATCCAACATCCGCACCCTGAGGTTCCTGGTCTTCTTGTTGTACTCCAGCAGGTCTCCGTTGCGCAGCATGTAGTAGTCCAGGCTGCGCGACGCCTCCAGCCATATTCCCTTCTTGTTGTCCTCTTCTGATGCTAAGAACAGCCCGTATTCTTTTGCTGTTGGACAAAAAGGAATGCTTAATTTGTTTATTTTTCTGTTAAAAGATCTTTTATAACACTTCAATAAGATTTTTTTTTTACTATCTATCAGCTAACGACTCATCTGGTACCGGAACGTTGTAATAATTATTTAGTTTTAGGTTATCATGTCTTAGCTACATATATCACCGATTTGGATGTTTCTGTGACGGTGTTATGTTCGTGTATACCAATAACGTGACCAAAGGGCTGGATTATTTTTGGCCAAAGAATCAGTATTGCCATTCAACGTGGCAATGATGCCAGTATTTTGGACACGTTACCGGTTGACATAGATAGGGATGAATTCTATGATGCTTATTAATTATTTTTGTTGTATATATTGTTTTTATTTTGTATGTTTTCAATTGTGATGTAAATAGTCGTAAAATATCAATAAATAAACAAACATTTAATATGAGGTATAATTTAAGGGCCTTTAGAACGTAGAGTTCAGAGACGCGCGTATGCTACTATAAACCCAAACAAAGGTCGGTTAAAACTTTCCTCAGGAATAATATAATAAGTACTTACGGTCCCCGCTGCTGGCTTCCAGGATCTTCTCCCGGATGATGCGGCAGGCGTCGTACACTGTGGTGGAGGGGTCGAACTGGATGGTCTTCACCACCTTGCCGCCGTCGATGGAGATCTTAAGGGATAGAGCTGCCATCTTGCTGAGAGAGTGGGCTCTGGGGACAATGGAATGCATCTATATATCTTGTATTTAGTTTTACTTATTTCATAATAAAAATCCGAAGAATTTGTTTGTTTGGTTGAACGCGCTTATCTCAGAAACTACTGGTTCGAATTGAAAAATTATGTTCATGTCCATTATCGTCCATTTATAAAGGATGGTTATAAGCTATTTAATATCATTCCGAGCAAAGTCATGAAAATCCACGTGGACGAAGTCGCGGGCGTAAGCTAGTAGTACATACATGTAGTCACACCTGTTTCCCAGAGGTGTAGGTAGAGACCACGGATTTCCAATTGCTACGATCCTGATATACTTCTTTCCCCTCATTCTCTCGCATCACATTCCTCATACACGCTCGTCGGTTAAGGGACTTGACCCTTATGTAGAACATTTCCGATCTGAATACAATGTTACTATATTGATATTAAGCAAATAATTATTATGTAGATACCTGTGTATAGTGGCAGTGTTGTAGGGTCTGTCCCCGAGGTCTTGCGGGTCCAAGGAGTGCGCGCTGTCGCGGCGCGGGCGCGGGCGCTCCTGGCTGAACGAGTGGTGACGGGGCCGGGCAGAGAAGGAACCCTGGAAGCATGCAATAGAAAATACATATAATAAAACATTCATACATAATATATCGTTACATATTGACTTAGCTTATCAAACTGGTGTTTGCTCTAATAGTTGGAATTTAAAAGTTATTGAATGTATAATAGAAGAATAAACTACAATCGAATGAGAATCTCTTTTTTAAGTCGGTTAAACAACACTTAATGTTTTCAAATTAGACGTGACTAGTGAAACTCACTTTTTTAATAACCTCATGGCGTACCAACGTCTAGTACAGATACAATTTAGGCATTGTAAGGCCAACACAGTTCTACTCTCACTACTTCTTTGCAGTGTGAGTCTGTGTACCCACAGACATTACATCTGTCTAATATAGGCCAGTATAAAAAGGTGAAAAATCAATAAAGTAATATAATACTTAAGTGTATATTAAGTATGGAAGCTAAGTATAACTTTATTTCTTTAGAAAATAAACTGTTAATAACTTACAGAGCGCGGTGACGTCAGCCGCCGCCAGTTGTCGTTGAGTGCGTGCTCGATGCGCGCGCGCAGGCTGCGTCACGAGCCCCCCTGTGCTTGCGGTGATATATCTTCAGTTGATACCTGTCAGACAAACAGATAACTTACGATAAAAATAGAAATACGAAGGGAAAAAAGGCACTAAGTGTACATATTCTAGATTATAAGCCTTAGTTGCTAATAAATGATTTAATACATCAAGTAGAAGTCGGAGTGCCATAGGAGAGGCCGATGTCCAGCAGTGGACTGAGATAGGCTGATGATGATGAAGTAAAATTCGCCGCTTTTTATCTATTTTTGCGTCTATTACAATTTAAACAGTGTCATGTGGGGGGAAGGTAAATTTTTGTGTGACTAAATAACCCAATTCTAGTCCAAAAGGGTCATCTACATTGTATGCACTCTTTAACTAAGATTCAAGTTACAGCTCCTAAAAACACAGCCTGCACAATCCCAAATATTCCTAAGACGAACTGTCAAAAATCACCGTTGGTAACAGACGTGTCGGTCACCGCTCTAGCACCATGGACCCGTCACCTGCCGTGTATATATAGACAGGTATTTATAGCCCGGGGACGAAGGGATACTGACGAATGTAGCTCTTCAGTTCAGTATGGAGATGGAAGCTTGTTTCTATAATTTGTAGATAGTATGTTATGAAAAGAAAACTTAGTACCAGCCATAATTATTCATATTTACTCAGGTTGTGTAAAAAAATTACAATCAACAACATTTGGAAGCTTCCACTTATTTTAAAACCGTTTTACCAAAACGTGTTTAGCTAAAGCATATTCTGCTAACCGTCCAATAGTTTTTCACATCATAAGTTTATATAAATACTATAGAAGAAGAAATCTACATCTTAGTGTAACGTCAAGAGCACAACGCTAAACAAACACACATACATTCAACCTTAATTATCAAACAATGAGCCGATATTCCTATGATACGCCGCCGCGTGCCAAGAGTCAAAGACGACGCTACAAGCCCACGCATCACGTCAACGAGTCTGACTGAACAATTCCCACCCCACATGGAACAACAAGGCGTGAAGCGCGTAAAGAGGGCGCGTCCATCACGCACAATTTGACTAAATTTACTGGTTGATACTTGTGCATAACATCACGCTTGTATTTTCTGAAGTACTAGCGGTGTATAGTAATATAACATCTGACCCAGATATATTAGGTATAACTCCCAAAGTAATAAAAGGCACGACTATTGCTATTAAACAGGCACAAATCCAGACTGTTGCTACTGAGAATCACTTGATAATGGAACCTGGATTTGGAAATCTGGTGATCTCATGGTAATCAATTGACGAGAAGAATTAACTGCAGCATGTCATGTCATCATCAGCCGGAAGATGTCCACTGTTGAACAAAGGCCTCCCTCCCTCTTAGAACGCCACAATGAACGACAACTTGCCAATTGCATCCACCAACTATAGCATACCTACTGCCATTTATCGGGCACAATTCCAAACTATTCATGAATGTTTAACATCATTTAATTCAACAAGACTGTTTTTTTAAACATATTGTTCATTTCTCAGTTATGATGAGTTGCATATGGTAAAAACACTTAAACACATCTGCCAAGAACATATTCCGATAAAATTTACTGGACAAAACGATGCTTTAAAGATAAATATGTAATCGCAAAGTAAAAAAAACACGAGAGCAATATAGATAGTGATGAAATTGATTACGAAACAAATTGAGTGTAAACTATTGTTATCCCTAGAATTATATACGCATAAACAAATCATCTGTTACCCAAACAAATCAAGACACGAATAGAAAGATAATGCTATAACTGCCCCGTCAATCAATTTACTTGAAAATGTTTCGACAGCGAAAGTCAATGATTTATTTAATTTACGAGACTCGATTCATGCTATATTTTATAATAGAACTACATATAAAAACCAAGAACTTATGATAAACATAGAAAATAACTGGAACACTCAAAGAGTCACTAAACTTTCAAACATTTCGTTGATTGGCCACGATGCAATAAATTTATGAGTTCATCTATTTTCGTAACCCATAATATATGAGAGGCGGCGACTAAAGCTACGCGGGACAACCAAAACTACTAGAAGAAACAGCTGATCGTTTATAGAAACATACAGAACTAAAAAAACGTTAAGAAACAGCTGAAAAAGACATCTATGGGAAGATAAAATGTTTGTTTTGCATTTCCTTGTGATATTTATGTGAGAACAGACCCAAGAACTATACAGACAGATGTCGCAGCCACGTGTCGCATTGTAAATAAAGAACTATCCACCTGTTACTGTCATAACAAGGTGATGTTTATAAAGAAACTGTTTGAATTAAATAATGTTATCATTATTACCGTCGTGTTATTAAAATAATATAACTTTAAGCGAAAAAGTGTAGAGATGATAAAGTTTGCTTAATTAATTATATGATTTAAATATGTTTAGTTAAATGTAAGTAGAAAAGTAACCTATAGTTTTACCATAAATAAAGCCCCAAGTCCAATTATGTCAAAGAGAATTTAATCATACTTTCAAATCCCCATGAATCGTAAACGACTATTAATAACTGCATATACGTGCTAAATCCGAGCAATAAACCATCCGTAAAAAGCACTAACCCTTGAATTAATATCTAGATCTATAAACTCATAGTTAATAAGACTAAGGACTTGTCCCCTCAACAACTCGACTGAGATGCAATAAAACCTAACGCGAAGGCATTTCACCGAATCGTGTTTGCTCCAGAATATTAAACCTTATTCCTCACACTTAAGGGTGGGTAGATCTGGATTTTGGATATCAACAAATTCGTATGGACTCATTAAAAAGCCCACAGTCATAACGGGCGAGTTATTGCATACAGTTTTGCATAAAAAGGCATCAGAACGGCCCCTAGCACTCGCGGCGTACAACCCCGTTGGAATTTTAATAGTTCAATATAAGTTTGTCTGCGTTCGTCTATGTGGATGACTTTATTGTTTTATTACATTGGCCGGTCTTGATTAATTTTTGAGTGACGTCATTTGTTACGTAATAAACGGAGACAAGCAGATATACTCCCACGTAATCTAAAGAAATGGTATGTGTTGACATTACACCAACAAGGGGGATTCCGATCACATAATATAAGATAGTTGCGAAATTCCAGACGTATGACAGATAATGATTGACTAGATAGAAAAAGGATGAGTTTAACTTGAACACCCTCATTCATAATAATGTCAATCTTAAACCATTCAGTTATATCTGTCAATGTCGTTTGCACGTCAAGAGATTTTAAAATTTTAAATAGAGTTAAGAAAGGATTAAGTTAAGACTAGGCGAAAAGTTGTGCCTCGGTAATAAAATTATAGATGTTCTGCAAAAGGGTCAAGTGAGAAGTGAATGAAGCGAAAGAAGTATGCCTGGATCGTAGCAAATGGAAATCCGTGGTATCTGCCTATCCCTCTGGAAAACAGTAGTAACTTTATGCATGCATGTACATATGTAAAATTGAACAGTTCTCTATCTAGGTGCATACAATTTTAAGACATATGGCATACTTTTGTTTATCTTAATTATATTTAAGCAAAAAAATAGGCAGAACAAAAAATATTATGCGAGAAAGGGGTCCCAAATTAAAGAATGTTTTGCCAAGTAATACGTATAGTAGTTGGACTACGTAGGCGTAAATTACGAGCTAGTTTGGTGCAGACGGAGTTTTATTAAATGTTGACGTCAACATTAACCTTTATAAAGCAATAGTACCAGTGAAGTGGTAATCCAATTCGCCTTATAAAACGGCAATAAAGATTTCTCAACATAGGAACAATTTAAAAACTGACCTTTTAAAAGGAAAACAACTGTCAATATCCACCAATGCTTTCAAGTAATCGACACTTAGTATACCGTCAGTATAAAAGCTTTCAAATTGGAAGAAATCAATCACGATTGGGTTTAACACGAACAAACATGGTGAACACGAAGTTGACGCTTAACAAAATATTCATAGGAAGTTCAAGGCATGTCGGTAAACATTAGTGACGGATCACTGCATTCTGTTAGAAGTTGACGGGCATATCGATTAATGGGCGACAGTTTAACGATTATCGAGATAATTGCTGAATTAAGTTATGCGACAAGAGTGCAAGGAATCGTTTTAATTAAGATTGATTGACAGGAAATAGTTGTAGTATAATTTTATATGACGCACACATACATACGTATTATAATACTGTAATTATATTGCCGAGTTTTTAGGATATCCATGTATCTGACTTTAGAATGTAATATAGTGACTACTTAGTAGAAAAAAACAAAATTTATAAGTTGAGGATAAATTAATGACTTATTTAACAAAAAGCGTAATTTTTACTTGAATTTAACAAAAACTTAAATGCTTATTTAAATAAAAAAATATCTAGAATTAGCCACCGGGACAAAAATTGCAATAACGTCACACACGATTAAAAATAAACGATTAAAAATTTTATCAAATAATTCTATATATATTTTTGAAAAAAACCCATAACATCTTGACCTAACAAGAAGAGTCAAAGTTCACTCGATCATTTGACACGGCACCCATTTCTCGCTCCGACGCCGAGTACCCACCACTACCCTACAGAACAATTCCAAGGCACTGAAGCCTAAAGTTTTAAGCGGCGACGCAGCGACGCCACCGTTGCTAGGCAACGGGCATGAATGAACATGTCGCTAAGAGACCTCCGTAAAGTTGGTGCGAGTCAATTGATAAGTTCAACTAGTAGGAATGTATTTCGGAAAGTGGAAAAGCTTCTATTTAACTATTCTTAGAATTAATAAACGCAAAGAAGAGACGTTTCGATTTGTTAACGATAGAAAAAACTCATTCAATCAAACAAGTCCTTTTATTCCAATAATGACTTCAAAATTAAAATTTATTGCATAAATATTTGCATATTGTCATTAAACTTTTAGATTAGTATTAAACACCACTTGCATTGACTATAGAACATTGCAATGACAAAGATGCTCTCAAAGAAGTACACAGAAAGAAGATTATTAAAAATCCCATACTAAGATGGAAAAATATCTTCAATAATTCAAACTAATAAGCCAAGAATCTGAATCAACAGTCAATAGCGATGTTAACAATACAAAAACATTAATGGAACAACACAAAGGGTGTGTCATTCATGTCACCATAGCCACAATAGGTACACGAACACTATTATAGTGTCCGGTTACCTGGGTAAGTAGCGGCGCGGCTTCTTTTGTACAAGACAATGGTTGTATCAGATAATCTGTCTGCATTGTCGCGTGTTGTGACATATTACTCGGAAAATATACTGATAGATACACTGATAATGTTGTTTTCAATCATGTATTGATCTTAAGAACTGTTGTTCATGTTTGTGATGAACAAGAGGCAATGGTTCCACAAATCTTACATTAAGTGAAATTTTAATGTGTATAGGTATATACAATGTTAGTTCTCCAAGCAATATTACAAAAAACACCCAATTCTGAAAATGTTGATCTATTAAGATTAATGGAAATCAGAACTGGTGCACACAAATCAATCAAACTACCCATCGATACAACTCATAAAACAAAACGAAAAATTAAAGAACTCCATAAAACTAAAAGCTAATAAACTAAGTACATAATGCTGAAGAAAATCTATAACGGAGAAATCTGGACAAACAAGAAGTGCGCATGCGTACCCCGTACCCCCACCCATTCCGGGAGAATCGATACACTCCGGCGCCGACATGTCTGGCGCCGAGGTCGCCTTGTCTCTTTTACTCATAAAGAAAGTGATTTATAGGAAGTGAAATGGAAGATTCCGGAATATATGGTAATTCGGGTGTGGTTCATAAAATTACATAATAAGAAGATATGTTGCTAATTCAAAAAGTACGCAAAAGATAATACAGAGATTGGGTGTGGCTCTTTTTGATAATGATTACAAAAATAAAACATAATTTTAGGTTACCGATGGTCAACATCTAGATTATTTTCACTATCCTAATTTTTGCATAGGACTTAGAAATGCCAAAATATAAACACTTCTAATGTGCACAAATGTGTGAACGTCATGTAACGACATAACTCATGAAGATATACTAATAGCATCTTAACGACATAACTATTGTCGATAATGATTTTAAAATTGCTAAAACGAATGTAAGAAACCACCTTACTACACAGTGTCATTGTTTTATATGAATTTGAATGCGATGTTGCTTCTACTAGTAAGAAACCTTATACATCTTTGGTTAGGTCAATTTTAGATAAAGCTTCATCTGAATAAACTAACTCAAGTAAAGTAAGCTAATACACTAAAGCCTTGAGAAAAGCATTTGAAAGACGAGACCGAGGCTAGTATGAGTTGATCAAACAAAATTATCTCAAGACGAGATTTCAATGACCATACATGTCGGTCACTTCCGATCGCAACAGGAAGTCGTCACGGCGTCGGACATGGGAAATCCGATAGTTCTGTTTTTCTATTAGCGAATTAGGGGATCATGGAGTGGCCGGATGAGGGGGCGGCTCTGTGATTTTAATATATTTAAGGGATGATTGGTGAAATTGTTTGTTTGATGGGAACATTGGAGACAATGGTGTCGTTAATGTTATAGAAGGCAGACCAATGATCATTCTTTAAAGGATACTAAAATTGTGGGATGACATGATGAATAACACATGGAATATTATGCATGCGTTATTGAAAGACTGGTGGGAACGACAAATTATACATGCCTTAGACGTGAAAACGAGGAAAATTTTAAGCTAAGATGACAAAGAAACAGGGAAGGAAATACACAGTAAAATCGTAATAATATATATGCATAAAAACCCATGCACGGGGAAAGTACTAGGAATTCTGACTAAATGGCAATTTTCTAGTTAGTTAAAAGAAAGCCGTTTTAATATAACATTATTATGTATAACTTGCACATTTTCTGTATTTCTTGATGTGCAATAGTTAATTTATCTATCTATAACTAGAATATCATAAAAAATGCTTATATTTAATGACAGAGGGAATAAAAAAGTCAAATTCAATCTTATTAGTCTTAGAAAAGATAAGATTCACCAAAAAGTTCATACAATTACGAAAATATTTGTAAAATAAATAATTGTCATACCAAATACAGTTCATTTACAAAATGCCTAAAAATAAAACTCGGACAAATATATCAAAACACAATACAGATCTATTTTAAACCATCCACGATTATACTTAAACAAGTGAAACTAATTCCTATTCATCTATCAACCCTTAATCAATATAGGTAAGATGGGAGACCAATCATCTCCGCGGGGGAACACCACCCGTGGCGACGAAATTGACTCTAACGATGTTTGCAAAGAACTAATGAATGACGTGGATATTCTTCCTCACGTGAAGTTCGTCTGATTAAAGAATTATGCTGATAAGATTGTTGGAAACCGTCATAGTAATGAAATTGGTAATCAGGTTGGTCATGAATGAGATATCATTACAGATAATACAAGCTTGTAGTATAAAAGAGATACATTATATAATGAACGGTGAATAAATAGTAAGGATATTAAAATAGAAAATACATCAGTGTAATTAGGTTAAGAATCCAAGCAAGACCACCTTTTTAGTATATTTTAGTCTAAAGCAATACCCTGAAAAAATCGATAATGACAAATTTCAGAAATCAATTCTGACGGTAATATAAAACCATATTATAATGGATAAAACTGACTATATTAAACCAATTAGTAAAATACTAGTCAATGAAACTTCGTCAGTCGTTAAAGAAGTTACGTCGCCCACAAACACTAACAGATCAGACACATACCAGATGAATTAACAGATTACGTTACGATACGTAAAACGTGAATTTAATTGACCCTACAAACAGATGAGGAATACACAGTAAATGAATGAGTACACGAAACCGATGGATACCTTGAAGAGCTCTAACGAGACATAATCACAGAGGATGCAAGTGTTAATTATACCGTTCGAAAGCAACCACATGACAGGACTGATTGAATAGACCTAAATTATGAAGATAGAAATGATATGGCTTTCATTTTCACTGATTCAAATTAATAACTAGATGGGAACATAATAGTGCATAAATATGTAAATTCTACAAGTTGAACCTTACAATACTTTATAGAGAGAAATACGAACATCTACGATAAGTCATAAGACTCTATCTGTAGTGGAACAAATACAAAATCAGAGAAACGGAAAACGCAGGGAATCTCCACCTACGTAATGCATAGTTCGATAAAATTAACAATACAACGACATTTGTATGAAACAATAAATAACTGAATCCCTCATACAATCCTAGCAGAACCCATCAAATTCAAGAAAAGCTACAAAAAGCTGGAGTTTCTAAACTTGACGCAACTTGAACAAACCCATATAATGTTGTTCTAATGAAACACCTACCAAAACCGATTGGACCAACCTTCACAAAGCAAATAACAACTAGATCAATACCCACAACACGTTAAACAATATTCTACACATACGAAATCTCTGAAATGAATTCAAAAGGCAAACAATAGCTTTGTGCTTGACGAAACAACGGCCAACGGCGAGTTCCAACCACCTGAAACTGAAAACTAAAAGTTTGAACACGTGGCCCATACAAGTGGTGCTTACCTCGATCGGGAGCGGCGTGCCATCTCTTCGTCTCGTTCCCACTTTAGAAAAATACTTTACCTTCTCGCTCTCTCACACCCTGCCCGCTTGTGTATTGTTAATCTTGGGTTTAGCCGACTTTAGTTCAGGACTGAAGGAGAATTGATTTGATAGTAGAATATGAAGGCTTTGGACTATAGTGGAAGATTGAGCAGAATTTATAAGTGTAGGGCCCAGTATTGTTCCCTGCGGTGCACCAACACTTGTAAAGTGTTGTGCAGTTGTGCAATGTTGGTTGCCGGGGGTGAGAGAGCGGGACCACCGCCTCCGCGGACGGTCCACGGAGGAATGTACCGCGACCCCGGCATCGCGCCAGGATCTCGCGCTTGCCACTATCAACGTTCTCTGAAGCTCATGAGGGGTTGATCCGCGCACGCGCCCTGCGAATCTCCCGTCCCTTACGCACCCGCGTAGAACATAGAGATGGGGGAACGAACTTTAGGGATGATATTCGGAGGGTGAAAAGACGATGAAAGATGGAAATGCATCTCGGACTCCGCTCGGATTTCCGGAGCTCGTGATTTTGTTTATTGATTCGTATCGGGGCGAAGACTTCTATGGGAAGCTTTTTGGGGACGCTGAAGTTATTAATTTCCTTATCATGTCACTACAAGATTTAGTGCTCATGCAGCCACTAATAAAACTTTTTACTGACCATTAATATCTCCCTCGATGATGAATGGAAATTGTAAGCAACGACTTAATCGCGCGATTGGGGTTGGGATAACAATGCACCTGTGGCCACTTTGCTTGACAAAAGGCTGTTGATTGACAGGAAATTCGAAAAAACAAGTATTTGCACACAAAAATCACCCTTATTTTTAAGTGTTGAAGATTTAAATTGATATTTTGAGAATGTATCGTTAGTGAACCGAGGTATAACCCCAAAGCTTTTTGTTATAGAGGACAATTATGAATATTTACGTAGCGGAGTGCAGTGTGCGTTGGCACAGAAGTAATGGGCGTCGACGTGAAGGGTTGGGAGAAGCTGGCAACGCCGATGTTCACGACGCTGTTGATGTAACAAATTGATAGGAGATATTGATGTGATTATGTATATTGTTTGTATCACAAATAATTGCATTAACTTAGAGTAATGTTCAGTGGAAATTTTGGCCAAAATAACGGGGACACGTATTTGTTACTTACGACTCAGTCAACATTAATTTCAGGATTTTAAAGCCAACAATAGGTAATAACAATACATATAATGAAGAAGAAATCTATAATACAATGGAACTTTCCAGACTTGAATGTTTATCATGATTCAGGTCTGTCGTTTCACGTTCTAGTGTCGCTCCCACTGTCTAAAGTCAAAACGTTCGTTTGCCGCATATGAAAGACTTCAACGCCGTGCATAACATTTCCCTCTCGGACTAATATCAGATCACCTTGTCAACTGTCAAGTTATCATGAAAATTACATTATCAAAGATGTGGCCAGCTTCCATCAGTTCAAGTATTAGATTATTTTAATTAATCATAGGTTAGACTACAATTATTTTTATTACTTGTTTTCCGTGTTTTAACCTATTATGTGTGTATTTTCCAGTATCTTTATGATTGTACAATTTTCTACATTCGAAAATACAACCCTTTCGTCTTCATTATTAACAGTTTGCTTATTTGTAGTGTACATTTTATCGTCTATGACATTCTCCATTAGCAAAGTAAATATTTCGCCATCAGTAGTATCATCCATAACAATTATAATTGAACAATGTGGAGACTTATGTGATGTTTCCAAGAGAAGTGTACTATGATCTATATCATTGATAAGAGATAAGTGTTTATGGGGACGATGTTGGAAACTGGAGATGAGAGTCCAGGGGTGGGTAGGATTGTTACTGAGCGTACAATGTTTATCCTCGTGCTAATTAAAGGGTAAGGTTGAGTTGGCTTGGGTGATCTTATAGCTAAAGTGTCCTTTAATAGTTTAGGGTTCAATTTCTATATTATTTTAGATTTAGGACGTTATATAACGAGACATAATTTTGTTATTTCGAATATTAATGATGGAGGTGGCGGTCATAGTCTTATGAATAAAAATAAATTGTTTCAGTGATTAAACAAGTTAGAATTAGATACAGTTTTATGTACAATGAGTATTTTCTACATTAATTGAAGATTACTCATAGATATTTCTGTCAAGAAAAAACACTTGGTGCAATTTATAATTTTAGGGTACCACGAGAATTCGATAGTTTTCTCTACGACTTTCATTTCCCTAGCATTTTTTGTGGGATCCTGTCGATTTATTATTATTTATTAAATCGCGTGCACTTACAGTGACAAGTGTCCCGCTGCGCCGGGTACGAAACACATGTGGGTTTAAAGTAAGGGTCTGTCTGTAACATGAAAATCCTTTGAACGATTTTCGGGAAAAATAGGCTGGGTTTTAGAAGTCCATGGTTTGGCATGTTTATTAAGATTACTCGCGATTTAGCTTAGTCGCAGTTAAAAATCAGATCTAGCGTTGATATCTATGTCTGGATAGTGACGTGCAAAGATTTTCAAATGTTTTTCCCCACAATTTTAAATTTTTTGGATGAAATGATTTCCTGGTTGTTCTTGTGGTAGCTAAGCGCGACTGCCAAGCATGGGGTCCTGGGTTCAAATCCCAGGTCGGGCAAAGTATTATTGGATTGTTATTTAAGTCTGGATTTGTGCCTGGTTGCTGGCAATAGTCGAACTTTTTGGCATTTATGTATAAAGTATGCTAAGCGCGTTTGAAGTTGCGACCTTTGACTTGGCAGTCCAAAGGTGATACCCCTCGGCTATCACTGCTTTTAAGGGTTAGTGTATATGTATAGTATATATGGTATGCTTACCAGTAATTCTCGTGTCTTCGCTTCGTTTCGTTCGTTGCTATACGTATCTATTAATAATAGGCACTAGTCGTTTGTAAGGCACTCGTTTGGCGTGTTGTCAGTCAAATGACTCTTCACATTTCAGTCTGTTTACCTGTGGGAAAGAAGAAAGAGTATTAATTACGACGCTAACATACATCAGCCCCCTTACCATGAACTCTTGAAGCAGGACCTTTTAGGCTATGGAAGCGGGACGTCGCTATGTGCAGTGTAGTGTGGTGTCTCACACAAAATGTAATGCTTTAAGACGTGTTGTCACGTTCGTGGTAAAAGCCCAAACTTTTCTTTAAAGTAAAAGATCCACGGAAATCCATGGTAACCTATCTCTCTAGGGATTAGACATGACTTCTAGGAGTTGACGATCTGATTGACCGGCAAAGCGATTGGACTGCTGCACTTGGCATTCGCTTCCCGCACGAGGCACAAAGTGTGATTCTAGATCCTAGGTGATATTTGATGATTATGAAACGCATCCACGATACAGGCGAAATTCCTAGTGGTAGGAAAAAAATTGGTCAATAACAAGAAACTCGACTTATTGTTGTGAAATTGTCAATTATGAAGAGCCTTGCTACCTTCTAATATTACTACTCTGGTCAATATTTGGGGTCGCAGTTTACTCTCGAACATAAATAATTATATGACTGTCCTACAAGATTTATCATCGGAGCCAAATGAAATAAAACATGAAATGGTTGAAGTAAAGAAATCAAGTACTAATAAAGATATAAACCAATAAGTTTTTATAGATCATATTGCCATAATTATGGTTGGTCATAAATGTCTGGTTATAGGTGCTATTAGCATAACAGGCTATCAAGCCATAGAGGTTTACATCAGTGCTTCGAGTTACGAATGTTATTCAACTTTATAAATCAAAAAAGTTTTCCTCAAAGATAACTTGCATCCCTAAAGTAATAAATTAAAAACCGACGCCCAAACTACATCAAGTTTATCTCCGAATTTCTGCAATCGAAAAAAATAACAATGCAATAAATTTAAACAAATCAAAATGCTATAAAAACAGTTTTCCCCCAACAACTTATTCAGTAACGGCGGCCCCGCGGTGGGCGCCAAAAGTCTGAGGGGGGAAAGAGAGGGGGAGCAAAGTGCGTCTGTCTTGCTCTTGGCGCCAGTCGGTCCGGCGCCGTCTGGCTGTTGTCTGCCGCCTCCGTGGAGCCTCTTACATAACCTGAGCTCGTCCTTATCCCGGGAATTTGTCCTTTAGCTCGTGGAAATTGCACACACCTTATGTAGATGTTTGACATTATACAAAAGATGGCGATAAGAGAACAACGCGAGACAGTTTGTTTTGCTCTCTTATTACTTTTGTGTAATCTTTGAATCATTTATTTATCTATGGAAATAAAAAAATCATCACCAAACCCCAATCTCACCAATGGTAAAATTTCCTGAAGACTTTTAGTCTCCACAAGACTACAAATTATATAATTATTATTATTGGGGTTCAGGGCAGTCCCTGCTCTTGAGTATTACTTTACTGTGTAGACCCATATTATACTCTAGCATAAATAGCCTAAACGTATCAAAGTCGACATCGTCATCATCTTAGAACTAAGATACATACTTGCCAATCGTCATGGCATGTTACTATTGACACCGAGGAAGAATACTAGATGCTTTCCAATATCATTTTATTTTTATATTTTATTTTGGACATTTGAATTGTAAAAAGCAGGTAGTATTTAAACGTGTAGATACAGTAGATATTTGTTATTTTTAAAACGTATATTCTCGTCTTTTTTGGTGTGATCCAATTCAATTGTAACGTGAAATTAAACTTACAAAGACGACTACTTTAACGACCTGTTGGCGGAGCGGGTAAGCGATTGGGCTACTGCGCCAAGAGTTGCGGGTTCGATTCTTGCACGTGACAAAAATTTGTGCTAATATTTATTCTGAATCTGGGTGTTTGTTTATGTGATATTTTATGTTTGTGAAACGCATCCACGATACAGGAGAAAGTCCTAGTGTGTGGCGTCGTTTTTTTCGCTTACAAATGAATCCACTCAATTGTAATGCTCACATTCTATTAACATGACGTACATATGAACAGATTAATGTTTACAGCATTAGTTGAAACCGGGCCACGCTGAGACCTACTTAGTGCGAAATAGGTCAAAGATGACAACATTTATAATGGCACGTCTGTTACGAACAGAACATTTATATGGAAGAGACGAGATATTGGAAGCCTAAGGGGAAAATTCCAGTGAATTTTAAAATACCATGCCTTAACCAACCATGGTTGTTGTGTGACTGTCTGCTCTCATACATAGTAACATGAAAATGCTATCTGAAAATTGAAGGTGAGGTTTTCTGTAAAACTACGTGCTATGATTAAATAAAGAGCCTATCTCCTGTCAGAGGTACAATCGCCACTGTTCTCTATACTCTTCTGCCTTTATTTCAACTTCTTTATATGACAAAGCTGGGAACTTCGTACATTACAGGTAAAGACAAGATAAAAAATCATTTACCTATGCAAAATTGACTAAATAATAGTACTCTTTGAATTACAACAACACAGCCCCCAAAACGCCCGCCCATTACCGCTTCCTAATGCTTTAGCTGGGTAGAAGAAACGACGCAAGAAACTAACCAGCAGCCCTATCTCACTGTAAATCAGAAAAGGTGAAGGAGAAAGCCGTTGACTCAACGTCTAGTAAACCTTGCCAAATGTCAGGTTAAGCTGACATAACTATCCTTCGAGTTAGCTACGAAGGATAATATCAGAAAAACAGCATTTTCTACTATTCTGGCAATCTTCCGTTGTTTTTTCTAGAAGGCTGATTGGGTAAACCGTTGAAGGTGTGATAATTATGTAATGGTCGGGCGGTGACCTACATTAGTGTGGTGTTACGACAGTAGGCGCCGCTGGAGCGAGGGCGTTCAGGTGATCCTAATTAAATAGAATGCTTGTAATTATACTTTATGTATGTTTATCATGTATTTCATAAAAGGGCCCAACCCCTTGGGGTTTTTTTATTGATTGTACAATCAATTAAATTGTTACACTACAGTTTTATCTACCTACATTCACACTAACAGTAACTTTATACATTAAAGTATTCCTCCTCATCGCTGTCGATGTAGAGTGCCCAAATCGCTGTGCTAAGAATTGCGGGTTCGATTCGCGCTTCAAAAAATTGTGCACTACGCAGATGCTTGTCCCGAGTCAGCCTAGTGTGGAGCGAAGTTTATAAAATATATACTGCGTCAATTACATTTATAATTTTAAAGTACCCTTCAATATATCTAATGTCTGTTAAAAACTAAGTCTATTAAAAACCATTTCGCCAACCTAAATGATTTTTAAATTTAAACCTCAGTACCCTATTAGATTGAAGCACGCATTTCGTTTACAAAACAAATCACACAGCACAACACATGTCCAATTGGCGGCGCGTGCTACATTGTTGACACGTGCGGGTTATCTGCGCGGGCGCAGGGCACGCGCCACAAGCACGCTACTATTCCGAATTACTACACAGACGAGACGCCGGCGCACACATGTATAGCTAGAGAATAGGGGACGTATTTCTAGACTAAACCGAATTATGTCTGTGGGCTATACAATAGTTTTAGATCGGGAATCATACTTCACACTAATATGATAAAGGCGAAAGTTTGTGAGTATGTTTGTGTGTTTCTTACCTCTTCACGCTCAAACGGCTAGACCGATTTTTTTTAAACAAATTTGATTAAAACATGCTATTTTTTTTCTGGAAAAAATATAGCGGGTAACACTGCGGGGCGCAGCTAGAAAGGAATAATGTGAAGAGGGAAATATTCAGTAGGCTATAGTATAGTTAAAATCTCGCTGCAGACTCGGTCATAAATCATTAAAGTGTTTCGCTCTCTTTCCCACTCATGGGCCTTATGGGCAGGCCACGCCCACACGTAGTCCTGTGCATTACTGCAGTCGATAAGTGATATCGATAGTTGTATATATTTATAACTGGGTGAAAGAAATAAAAACACATTTATTTTTTATATTTTATTATCAACAAAGCATATTAAATAAACAAAAGAACGTCTCTATAATAAATTAAAATTCTTCGTCTGAGTCATCGTCATCATCATCCACATGAATGATGAACTCTTCGCATAAATGTGCTTTTCTTAAATCTTCATCTTGCAGCAATTCTGCATGTTCCACACATTTTTGCCAGTTTTCAATGGAGACATTGGAAATGGCTTCATCGACTAATTTCTCGACATCAGCTATCTTGAAGGTTTTATTTTTCGTTGCAACTTCATTTTTTACTTGAGCCCACACCAACTCGATGGGATTGTACTGACAGTGGTAAGGCGGCAAGCGGATAACTTCATGACCATACTCCAAAGCCATTTGATCCAAGTGATACGTTTTTTCCGGTCGATGTCGACGCACCTTTTGTAAGAGCTCTGGTTTGAACTCTTTTGAAGTAAATTCAATTCCATGCTCTCGAAGCCACTCTTGTATTTCGCTCTTTCTGGTGCTAGATGTTGGTACAAGATTTATTTGCTGGGAATGGTAGCTAGCATTGTCCATTACAATAATCGACGGTTCTTCTAGACCTAGCAGCAATTTCTTGAACCACTCTGTAAAGCCTTCGGCATTCATTTCGGAATGATAATCATCATTTTTTGACTTCACAGCACGAAATACCCACTTAGCTTCTTGTAAAAAGCCATATTTGGCGCAGCCAGCATGACAAATAATGAGCCTGCTCCCCTTTCCAATTTTAGTGTTCAAGCCGCCATTACCATCTTCATCGACCCAAACACGCTTACGGCTGTGATTCTGGTTCACCCAAGTCTCGTCTAAATAAATTCTTGGGCGAACATCTGCACTATCTTTTAATGACTTGAGCTTTCTCAAAAACTGAAGGCGAGCACAAACGATGTCACTTCTTTCCATCAATTGCTTACGCCCATCCGGAGCCACTTTAAACTTGTATCCAAGTGCTAAAAGTATACTGCGCATTGACGAAACAGAACATTCAAACCCGTCAATCCTCTCCTTTGCTCTACACAATACTCTAGCCGCAGAGGGGTATTCACCAGCAGAGTAAAACGATGTCACGATTTGTTTTATCACACTTTTGTCAAAGTCATCTAATGCAGTTACTGGAGAAGGCTTGCAGATTGATTCTCGCGGAGCGCTTGGCACTCCATTTTTGCACTCTTGCTTAATAGTGTCTACCGTTCGTAAACTCACATTACACATTGCTGCAGTAAGGTCACGAGGGCGAGAGAAATTAATAGTCTTCAAAGTTTCAGGATCTTCTTTTATATTTGTCAGAAAAGTTAAAACATTGTTGATAACAATACGCGCTTGAACAGCAATGTTGTCGCCAACAGGTAAAACGTTACTTTGAAAAGCCATTGTGTCACTCTTGTAATCCAAAATAGGAATGATCTAATTTATTTATGTAGCGATTTATATATATTTAACAGCACGGCGCAATTAGCGGGTAGCAAAGGAGACGAAAACATATTTGTTAATTACCCTCTTTTTATGTAATTAATTAAGAACAGAAAAACATTAGTTTTTATATAATTACCTTCTGTTTATTGAATTAACTAATGGGTTAATTCAAATTAAAAAAAAATAATATGTTCTTACGAGAAAAGAACATTAAATAAATTATATTACGCATTAGCTACCCTGCATACTTAATGAATGCAGTATGTTTAAGTGATAACCTTAATGATTCCGTTATCGATAATGGCCTTGCGCGCGCGCAACTAGCGCACATCCCTACTCCGATTATGATTTATGACCGAGTCTGCAGCGAGATTGTAACTAGACTATAGTGAAAGTCCGTAGTCTCTGTCTTTCTCTTTGAAAATAGCACCTCATTACCTTTTGTTTCTTTTCTTCTAGACAAATAAAAGAACCCCTACGCCATTGTCTTACGTGTATTACGTCTGGTTACGACTTATGAGTAATGAAGCGTGCGTTACATGCGCGGGCGCAACAGCACGTGCTAACAATACCGCCACTGTTTGCATTACGAGTTCTAGTTAAATAACGATAGATGGCAGTAGCTATAGTGTGCTGCAAATTTATGCAGTGACATCATAGATAGATAATGCTTTATTGTACACTATATAAACACATCTTAACTTAATTTACAAATAACATCTTTAGTGCAATGGGTACATCATACTGATTTTTACAGGTGCATCAATCAATACAATATAGAAACTAACTGATATTTATGTCGGACAGATCCAGAATACTATTCATTAACAAAAACGTCCCCCACACTATGAATTTCTCCTGAATCGTGGGTGCGTTTCAGAAACATGAAATATCACATACACAAACACTCAGATTCGGGACAAACATCTGCGGATAGTACAATTTATTGTTTCATGCGAGAATCAAACCCGCTACTCCTAGTGCAGCAGTCCAATCGCCGATTAAGCTAGTCCTAAGAGACTCAACCGGTGTAACTCCAATAGGCTTGCCAGACTCCTAGTGATGGAGCAACAGTTATGACGTTATATGGCCTGTGCATGATCTCTCTCCGATCGTGTCACACCGTCCGATCGGACTATGAGAGTGAGGGAATAGGTAGTGCACCTGTTGGCACACACCTGTGCACTATCTCTTGCGTAGCGACCTTTGGGATTGGCCAACCATAATTCGGTCAGGAGGACATTATAATCTTTATATTTCAGGCCTCCATCGTACCACATTTACATAATGATAAGGTAGCGGTGTAAGTTGTTACCGACCGCCCACTTATGACGTAACGTGTAGCTTATGGTAGCTGAGCCTATTGGTGGGTGGGCAGTGAATTGTGATACCTTTTTGGAATGCCATTCATTCAACCTCTAATGTTAAACTAGGTACAATTATAAGCGTATATATTCATGCATTGGTCTAGTGGTTGCTAAACACGACTGCAGTACATGAGGTCCTGGATTCGAATCCCGGGTCAGGCAAAGTGTTACTGGGTTTTTTCCATTAGGTAAATCAGTAGCAGCACGGAGTCTGGTTTTGTGCCCGGTTGATGGCAATAAGCTCACCCCTATTACATTGGGACCTATAATATACCTGGTGAAATGTGGGAGTACTATATCTGCCTACCTTTGCAGGGGATACAGGCGTGATGTTATAAGATAATCTATAGGTACTAGGTGTACACATAATTTACTTTTAATCTTGATTGTAACACGATGGCACAAGACAACCATTGCATCAGGAAGTCCCAGGTTCATCAACCTTATAGCCCGGTAACCCACTTCCAAAGCTCAGTATTTTGTGAGGTAATAGTTCCCGGAATAGCCGCGCTCTTACTTTGGCGCTGCTTGGCGAGAAATCGCACAACCAGAGTACAGTCAGCATCATCAGTAGCTAATTATTTAATGTTTTTAACATCCCATTAATTACAGCACAACGTTATATGGTAAGTCTTAAATATTCTCAGATCATTTGAACTAAAAAAAAAGTAATAAAAAAACCCGACTGCTAAAAAACTGAAAAGAAATAAACAAGTCTAGAATTATGTTAAGTTTAAGCTATAGCATAGGGACTTTTACAGTCGGGACTTCGGGAGCCATTCTTGAAAAGATTTGAGCCGGTCGAGATTTTTCATGGCTCCCGACTGTAAAAGTCACTATGCTATAACTTAAACTTAACATAATTCTAGATTTGTTTATTTATTTTGTTTGGATTTGTGCTCGGTTGATGGTATTAGGCCCGCCTCGTATATATTGGGACCTACAACAATATAACTGGCGAAATATGGGTGTACTACATGCATACATGCTCTGGCTACACCTTGGAGGAATATAGGCGTGACATCATATTATGTTGTTCTACAACTTTACCAACGAAAACTTTCAGCTACTTTCTTGTACATTCCAAAGCCATAACCCCACCTTATCTCAAGGCGGGTAACATAGCCCAGTGGAGCCCAGCCCACGAGCACCAGAACCACTTTCCCCATGATTGCATGGCGCCCTGCGACCTTTAAGGAGTGTGGGCAGAACGCCTACTGCATGCTACGCAATGACCTGTCAACCGAGTTTATTTCCTTTTGAGGTGGGCAGAGGTGTCTAGTGTCTGCTGGTGCCTTTTATAGTGTTATAGAATTTGAAAGTGGGATCGATCGAAGCTGTGCGGTGCTTGCTGCGGACGGTTTGTTGATAGGTGACCAGTGATTTTTAGTTAATTATCATGCTTTTTTTTAACTTCGCGTTATATTAAGAATTTTTCCTGTATCGTGGGTGCGCATATACACAAACACCCAGACTCGGGACAAACATATGCGGATCACGTAAATTGTCCTGTGCGAGAATCGAACCCGCAACCTTTAGCACAGCAGTCGAATGTCGAATCGCTTGGACACTGCGCCAATCAGGTCGTCAAGTCGGTCGTGCATTTAAGTAGAGATTTGATCAACAAAGATGGTAGCGAGGTTGACCGTCCAGGGCGCGCCGGACTTACTTAGATACCACTCTTGGACACTCTACTTGTACATGATGATTTATAAGTAGGTATGTATGTACTTGGGTACAATTCAAGACCATAAATATATTACAGTTTGTTAATAACCTTGGCCTCTTTGCAGTCGGGTAAAAAGATAGCACTAAAATAAACAAAATGAAGATACAATTATAAATAGCATTTAATACATAATTCTCGCTACAGCGATGACTTGGTCGATGACGTCACGCCGCCATGAATGGCCGTGACGTAGGCAAGCTGAATGTGCTGCTAACGTAGTACGAGAAGGAAAACTGGCTTCAAATATTTCACGTTACGCTAAGAGATAATAAGAATATGTTAAAAAATACTTTGAATGGATTAATAGCAGGATATATAGCAGAGTTGTATGACCGTTGGACTGCCAAGTCAAAGCTTGCAAGTTCAAACTCGCACGCACCGCTGTCTTTTCGAATTTATGAGCATATAATAAATTAGTTATCAGTTGCTAAAAATTTATCAAGATGCGTAAATAAACAAAATGGCGAAGACGGTCAAGCCAGATCTGTCTGTATTGACGTTAATTATAGTTTCTTAGATATTCTCTCCACTGATTAACGGTGGAAAATATCGCTAACACAGTCAGCTAATGATCAATGCTCGTTTCTTCTGTCTTTAAGAAGAGGGTTTTGCACTGCTGAGGGACATAAAACGGGGAAAAACCTTGTAGACCTGATCCCAATTCATTTAAAACTAGGCAGATCACAGGATGTATGTAAGTATTCATCATAAATATTGGCATCTCTTTACAGCATACCAGTCATCTGCCAAGGATTCAGGGAATACCAAACAATGACGTCACTGTTATAGTAAACACCTCGTTATACTGAATGACCTAAACGTTACATCAGCTCGTCCATTTGCCTCAAACACGGACAATTCACACGAAACGTTTGTAGGTCAATGTTGTCAGTGAGAACAAGTTTAAATCAGTTTTGAGGAAAAAACAACATTATTAAAATACATAATGTCCTCCTGGTATAGAGGCCGATCTTATCTGAGAGTAGCTAACGAACAGAATGTATGCGCAAACACAGGTGCACTCACTATTCCCGACAACTCATCGTCCTAAGGGACGGTAACACACGACTGGATAGATCTGGCGCAGGACCACCGATTTAACGTGCTTACGGAGACACGTAGGTGTCTTGATGAGAGAAAAATTGTCACCCATCATAAGACTAACCGCCGCAACCGGTGCTTCACCTAGTAAATTGATTGATCAGTACGTTTTCTATGTAGCAAGTAAGGTAGTCTACCTCAGGCGACCTATCTGTTTCATGTGACAATCAACTCATGCTGACGACCTGATTGTCGCAGTGGCTAAGCGATTGGACTGCTGGGCTAGGAGTGGCGGGTTCGATTCCATCACAGGACAAAAACTTGTGTGATCCGCAGACGTTTGTCCGGAGTCTCGGTGTTTATGTATGTGATATTTCATGTTTATGAAACGCACCTACAACACAGGAGAAATTCCCTGTGTTGGGCGACGTTTATAAATAATTAGAATACTAGTTAGCCTAGCTTACGATGACGCTATAGTACAATTAATATTACGTTGAACTTGTAAAGTATATCATAGGTACTTATACACGACTGATAAGTAACATTGCAGCTCTTATCTGTGACCCGACCTTAAGCTATATTGAGTGACTAACTGTAAAGTAAAACATATTGGAACCCCCTTACATTTTATTACAAGCTTTTAGTTAACTTGCAATGTTTGTAAGTATGTATGTCTCTCTCTCGTGGAGGCTCTCACGAAGGCCCTCGCAGAGGGCCGAAGATCGAGTTCAAAGGCGTGCCATAGGAGAGGCCTATGTCTAGCAGTGGATGGATATAGACCGATGATGATGATCCTATTTCCAGATTTGTCAAAGTATTATTTGGTTTTTTCAATAGATCATTCCCAGCAGCACGAAGTCTGGATTTGTGCCCGGCTAATAGTAAGCTCGCCCCCTTTTACATTGGGACCTATAACATATCTAGCGAAATGTGGGTGTACTATATACCTCGGACTACTCTGTTTGGGTATAATGTTATGTTATTTTTGATATTAGTCATAACTCTGTCAACACGGACGGAAGTAGGAAGTATAAGAACCAGCTATAATACTACGATTAGAATGACTCATCTCTATGATACGCCTTCTCTTAATACTACACCCATTAATATAATGGTTTCAGTATGGTATGTCGTAGCTACGTATGTAGTAAATATTCACGAAAACAATGACGAATCATTTGTATTGAGTAGAGATCAAACTGCAGACCTCTTAGCCTTCACTCAAAGATATAACAGCACTGATAGCCGAGTGGTATAACCGTCAAACTGCCAAGTCAAAGGTTGCTAGTTCAAATCCCAGTTGCTAAAAACGGTGAAGGAAAACATCGTGAGGAAACCGGCACACCTGACAGTTTTTCAACGTGTGTAAAGCCATGTCGGAAGCCTACAGGCGGTTTAAACTGACACCAGGTTGTTCATCAACCATACGATAAGAAAACTCAAGATACAAAATAGAACTCAACAAACCATATGTATACAGTTTATTACATAATACGATCAACTTAAAACCTTATTACATTATGCATACAGTTCAAAATAGAATTCCAACTCAATATGAACATTGTTGGTTTTTAACACATTGTAATAAGGTCGATATTCCCGTGCTCAAGTGTTATGGCAATCAGCTAGCTTGTAATGAATCGGCCTAGTAAGTAGACTAAGTTACTAGAATAACAATTATGTTATAATGTTATAACAGCTGTCTGTTTGTCCTTCACACATTTTTCCTTGACAGATGACTTAGAAGAATAATATTTGATTTACATTGGGACGTAAAAAACCTAAAAAAACATAACTGGCGAAATGTGGGTGTACTGTATGTGCGACTCAGCCTACCCCTTCGGGGAATACAGGCGTGATGTTATGTTGTGTGTTATGTTAATATTTGTTTTAATTAAAAATATTTGCAGCCTAGGAATTTTGTGGGTGCGTATCACAGGCCAAACGGGCAAGCTCCTGTATTTATACGTAAATTCCAAGATGTTTATCCGTGCGGGTATCGAACTGGCAATCCTTAGCGCATCAGTCTCAACACTTTGCCAATGCACCAATCTGGTTCTCGTAAAAAAGAAATTTAGCACGGCGCGCCACCGCGGCAGCCTGTCTCATTCAAGACTAGCCAACTACGCAGGAGATATTATAGTGCACAAGTATGCGCGCAAACAGGTGCTTCCCCTATTCCCTCACTTTCATAGTCCGATGGGACGGTAGACACGACCGGAGAGTGATCAGGCACAGGACCAAGAGCTTAACGTGCCTTCAGAAGCACGGGGTCTCGACATGTGAAAACGGTCACCTATCGCAAGAACCTTGCCAAACGACTGTTGTGCGCGGTAGCCACGTAATACAATTACAATAATAACCAACACTCATCACGCATGACATTAGTTACAGCACATCTATATTAGCGGATGAGGTCAATGTTTCTCTGACATTATGATAACACAAGTCTCACCAATATGATGACAGCCCCCTTACCAAGAGCTCTTAAAGCAGGACTGTTAACGTTTTGGAAGCAAGACGCAAATACACTGCACGTAGCGGCGTCTCGCTTCTACATATTAAACTGTCCTGGTTTACGAGTTCATGGTATGGGGGCAGAACTCACGTGGTTCTGGGTTCTGAGTCAGATACAGTCGTTCCCGGGAATCTACGGACGTGAGATCATCGCTGGCGCTCCGCCAAGAACATTGGCACCAACGTTTGATCAAATATGTTTCACTTTCATACATCCTGGCTTCTGAGCTGCATAGACGAACAGATCAATTGATTAATACCACGCCTGTATTCCCTGAAGGGGTAGGCAGAGGTGTATACTGCATAGTACACCCATTTCGCCAGTTATGTTGTAGGTCCCAATGTATTAAAGGGCGAGCCTATTGCCATTAACCGAGCAAAAATGTAGACTCCGTTGTGTCATAAGAATTAGGTACTTAGCGGAAAGTTAAATGACTTTCTGTGCAATCGTATTCCCAAGTCTTAGTATATGGTACGAACCTAGGACCCTGGACTCAACAGTCACGCATCGCAACAACTATATCATAGGTACTTAAAATGTTGTTCAGGCTTATAATAGTATTTATTGCGCTACTACATAGGTTATTAATTATTATATGCTATCGCTATCAAACATGGACTCTAAAAGGGTGTAGCCACATCTGCAATGCATAAAACCACAACACTCGCAATAATTAATGTTATGAGAATAAACTATTATCATGAATTTCATGAATTCTGACAATCGTCCCAAAAATAGACACACAGACTAAATATTTACAACGAACAATAAATACGATACATCTATTTACTCGGTAACTATCTCCACAGCTGATTATTATACGATGTTATGTTTAGAGTTTAGACCTAGCCTGCGACCTTCACAGCGATCGTATCTAGACTAGTCTAGACTCAAGGTTAGCTCAAACCAATCTAAGAGTCTTCTCACTGAACCAACTCAGCAAAAATGTAGACGACATTACGCCTAATTCCCCAAAGGGAATAGGCGTAAGGCATAGTAGACATGTATTTCGACAGTTATGTTGTAGGTTCCAATTTAAAGGCAAAGAGTTACTGCTGAGCGTGAGGGTCTGGGTTTAAATCTCGGGTCGGGTAAAGTGTTATTTTTATGACATTTGGTGTCATTTTTGCATGTTGCCCATGCTACGCTTGATTCTAAATTGATAAAGGAATTTTTTTCTCTTGTTTGTGTTATTTTGTTTTTTATTAAATAATTCTCAGTCTGGATTAGCTCCAATCCTCTTATGCATAAACGCGGATAATACCGGCATCAACTAAACCCTGTATTAAGTCTATTGACATCCCTATTATTTGATGAGCAAACGACAGTGACGGGTATAATTTAATCCTTGGTTTAAAATTGTATTAATTGTATATTACCAAATGTATAGATGAGATATGGGACCTAATTCTTGACGAAATATTGGTGTATTACTTACTGCCTACTTCTTGCGGAAATACAGGCGTGATGTTATGTATGTTAGCGTTTAACAACTCGTTCAGAAATAACACAATTGTTATAAAATAAATAGGACGCACAGAAATACACGCCGGAAGTGAGATTTCGTAACAGATGCTGGAAGCTGGAGCGTGGACCTAAAATATATGTTTACTAATTTAATGTGGACACTTTTACAGTAGTTTTTAGTAATCCCTACAAATATTATAAACGCGAAAGTTTGTAAGTATGGATGGATGTTACTCTTTAACGTAAAACTATTGACTGGATTTTAATGAATTTTCATATAGAGGTAGCTGGTTCGAAGCTGTGAGCCCGTCAGTTGTGTACCCACATGACCATATTCTTATTAAATTGTAATATAATCACAAATGTACCCTAATAAGGGCGCGTGCCAATAATTGGGTCAAGTCCGAGCCGTGAGAGCAGCTCTCGGCACTAAATCGATTGCTGATGTCACGCATTATAGCAACTGCCATTATAGTCGAATTATTTCAACTTCAGTCTGTTACAAGATCGTCCTTCACTTCTTTAGTTTCTTTTAGTTGTTTCAATTTAGCTTTATTGGAGCAATAGTTGTTTTACAGGTAAATTTGTTATACAAACTTGTATGTTTAAGTGTATAGTAAGCGTGTAAATTTATCTATGATTATACTATCAATTATAACACGTGTGTTGGACGATGGTCACACAGAAAAGACGTAAGATGAGCAAGCGTTACAGACAGAGCGCAGACCTATGCCCGTATGATTTACTTCTTAACCGTATCGTATGGTGGATGAACAACCTGGTGTCAGAGTTTAAACCGCCTGTAGGCCTCTGACATGACTTTACACACCGTTGAACAATCTCTCAGGTGTGCCGGTTTCCTCGCGAGACCAACAAAACAGTGCTGCACTACTCACACATTATAATTATATATCTCTAATTGTATTTGTAACTACCTTGTTTAATTAATATCATCATTTTCATGAAACACGCATTTTACGTAACACGTCTATATTTGGCAAGGATCTTGTGCTGAGAGTTGTTGATGAATGATAGTACTATCTCGATGAGTTCATTGACCGACTGATAACGGTCAGTTTGAGTACTGCATTCCTATTTAATCCTTCAACAAGCTTCCTAGTGATTGTGAACAAAGTGTCGCTAGTTCGTTGCGCTGTTTCTTCTTTCCAACGGAAATGCGGAAAGCAGAAGATAGGTAGAAAAAGCGGAGAAGAATTGATATAGACATGTTATAATGACTGTCGGTTTTTGAGTAACTACATAGCTACCTAGATTCTTTTTAACCGACTTCAAAAAAAGGAGGAGGTTCTTAATTCGACTGTATTTTTTTTTTATGTTTGTTACCTCATAACTTTCGCGTGGGTGAACCGATTTTGATGATTTTTTATTTATTTGAAAGCTGGTGCCTCCCGTTTGGTCCCATTGCAATTTGATTAAGATCCGATCAGTACTTTTTCAGTAATTCTTAATAATGCTGTTTTTTTTCACGTTCTCTACTACATTTTTCTATGATTGTTCTCCGATTTCTGCAATTTTTTTACTTTTGAGTGCTTTTTAATTTGTCGTGAAATAGTTTTGTTTTGAAGTCGGTTTTTTTTTGTAAATTTTTTAACACAACACAATTTGTTTTTTGTGAATTAGGTATTTAAAAATACAAAGGTACACTTTTTGGTCATAACTGTACCAAACTAATGGTATAAATACTAAATTAATACCGAATGTGTTACAATATCATCGTAAACCGCTGAACCGGTACTGATTAAAATTTGTATAGAGATAGCTTAAGCTCACACAGATAGCTAATACTAATAACCTGAGGACAAGGGACGAAGGTCTGCATTATCTCTAGCCAGGGACTTCTTTCACGCGGACAAAGTCGCCATACACGAACTAGGAGTCCTCGTCACGTAAGAAGAACGCTGAGCGACTGTCAGCGACTGTTTGCACTCGGATATAGTCGCTTCCTGGTCCTAGGATATTGTGGTTTATAATTACCTGTAATTGTTTTGTTGTAGAATCATTATAGGTACTCTACTAGTTATGTAACACTTTGGAATAGACTGGAATCCTAAAAATTATGTAACAAGTCAGCGTTATTTACACCTGTTTTATAAACTTTTATACTATTAAAAGTATTGTGAGCGACGACCTGATTGGCACAGTGGCTAAGCGATTGGACTGCTGCGCTAAGGGTTGCGGGTTCGATTCCCGCACGGGGCAAAACTTTGTGCAAACCACAGATATTTGTCCCGAGTCTGGGTGTTTGTGTATGTGATATTTCGTGTTTGTGAAACGCACCCACGACACAGGAGAAATTCCTAGAGTGGGGCGACGTTTTTTTTAAAAAAAAAAAAAAAAAATATCCGTATTAAATCAACATTAATACCGATTGTACTCAATGTATTTTTGGAAATGTCCGACTAGTTTCGAACTCAAACGGCTGTCGCCTCATGAATAAGGGCTGCGTTTAAGTTCGAAAGAAGCCGAGCATAACACAAGTACAACCGGAATAAATATGAAATAATATGGAACATATAACTACTTCTAACATTTAAGTGTGTGCCAGTTACCAAGTGTGAAAATAAACCACTTATAAATAATAGTTTAAAAAAACTAAAAAACACGCTTTTTATCGAAAACCGAACTAAAAAATAGAAAATAAGTTTTAATCAATTTAAATTAAGAATAGTGTTAAAAATTTCAATAAATATAAATTAATAATAGTGTGAATAAAAACAAAAAATATTTTATTTAAAAAAGCGTGGGGTGCATGGTGTCAATAGTTATAAATATTTTATTGACAGATACGAGTAGAGTGATTATCACTTTGATAATATCTTAAAAAGCACCCCACGCTTTTTTTAAATAAAATATTTTTTGTTTTTATTCACACTATTATTAATTTATATTTATTGAAATTTTTAACACTATTCTTAATTTAAATTGATTAAAACTTATTTTCTATTTTTTAGTTCGGTTTTCGATAAAAAGCGTGTTTTTTAGTTTTTTTAAACTATTATTTATTTTCTATTTTTTATTAAGATGGTTAGCTACCACGGAGCTTTACCTTAACGCGAGCCGGTCTCGGCGCCCGCGACGGTTAGCTACCACGGAACTTTACCGTAGCGACTAGCGGCTTAGCAGAGGGCGTTGGAGTCGGGACACGCGCGCGACGCTTAGCTACCACGGAACTTTACCGTAGCGACTAGCGGCTTAGCAGAGGGCGTTGGAGTCGGGACACGCGCGCGACGCTTAGCTACCACGGAACTTTACCGTAGCGACTAGCGGCTTAGCAGAGGGCGTTGGAGTCGGGACACGCGCGCGACGCTTAGCTACCACGGAACTTTACCGTAGCGACTAGCGGCTTAGCAGAGGGCGTTGGAGTCGGGACACGCGCGCGACGCTTAGCTACCACGGAACTTTACCGTAGCGACTAGCGGCTTAGCAGAGGGCGTTTGTGTTGCGGGCTGTAATTATGCTATTTTTATTAATTAATACTTTTTATTAATTATATTATTAAATAATTTTATCAAATTAGTGTATTGTCATCGGTCCTCGATAAATCTACAAAGTTTGAACGAAATCTAGCCGTTTAAAGTGGGTCAAAATCGCGCCCAAAGAAGTCGGTTACAAACATACAAACAAACATACATACATACAAGTGAAGCTAATATAAAGCGTGTAAAAATAGTTTCAAGTCTGCTTGACTAGCATGGCTTCTCGTTGTAGTATTAACTCTATAGGTACCTAGTATGTACATGTAGTTATTTACTTGTTTCTAAAGATCAATACTTTCTTGACTTGCGAGTGACACTTTCTGGCGACGTGTACTGATAGCTCACCTCTGCCTACCGCTACGGGGCAAGTAAGGGGGGTAAAACATGTCTTATATTCAAAGATAGTATAAGTAGGTACTGTAGGTATTATATTTTAGTACCTGTTTACTGCGTGAATAGTCTAGTGCTCGCCAAGCGCGACTGCTGAGCTTAAGGTCCCGAGTTTCAAGTCCCCGGGTTGGGCAATGTTACTTTTTCCATTAGGTAATTCCCATTTTGTCAGTTTTTCTGCCCACGTCTGATATACCTAAGTATCGATTGAAAAGGCGATGGCGAGATAAATTGGACACCTTTGCAGGGAAAGACATGGCTCGAAATGGCATTGGACAGGGTATTGTGGGGAACAATGGGAAAGCCCAGCAGTGGGACGCTGAATAGGCTACGAAAAAAAACTCAGTAGTAGCACAGAGTCTGGACTTGTGTCCGATGGGCGGCAATAGGCTCGCGTCTTATTACATTAAGACATTTAACATAACTGGCGAAATGTGGGTGTACTCCACACCTCTGCCTACCCCTTCGCGGAATACAGGCGTGATGTTATGTTAGTAACCACAAATACAACATAGATAGTATATAGCCGCAGGAAGACGATCGGCTATCGATTTCAATGTTCCGTTGTGTCATGCGGCATCCATTGTCTATGGATTCACCACGAGATTAACCGACGGATTCCTGTGGCTCACGATTGGCGTAGAGGTTGCGGGTTCGATTACCGTTCGGGACAATTATTTAGTTCGTAGATACTTGCTTCTAGTTTGGACGTTTCTGTACTTGATATGTAAAGACAAAATGCGAGTTAAGTTTTTAGGTCCCGATGTAACAGGGGGCGAGCCTATTGCCATCAACCGGGCACAAGTCCAGACATCGAGCTGCTACTGAGAATTACCTAATAAAAAACCCAGTAACACTTTGCCCGACCCGGGATTCGAACCCAGGATGTCATGCTCAGCGGTCGCGCTTAGCAACCACAAGACCAACGAAGCAGTTTTACATTAGTAAAGTATTTTTTTTTTTCTGTCGGGTAATTTTCCGCATTGCGTATTTTTTCAAACGTTCATTGCTATCGTTTATCTTTGCAACAATTCAGTTTATATATGGTTAATTAACAAAACCGCACAATAATTACATGATTAAATAATCTAAATTAGGTATATTTTTATCCTTATTATAATTAAACATGAAATTACTGAAACAAGGAAACTTCCCTTAATGAATGAACGATTGATAACAATAACCGACAATTATAACTAATACAATACATCACACTAATATTATAAATGCGAAAGTTTGTAAATATGGATGGATGTTTGTTACTCTTTCACGTAAAAACTACTGAATGGATTTTAATGAAATTTCGTATGGAGGTAGCTGACACGATGTAGAAGCGAGACGCCGATACGTGCAATGCGGCGTCTGGCTTCCACATCGTAAACTGTCCTGCTAAGAGTTCATGGTGAGGGGGCTGTATCAGGTCAATGAACTGCTAAAAGTAAACTTGAAATTCATATTTAAACTGTTGGCAAGTCTTTGCCAAAACTACCTAACACATTGGCTAATTATCATATCATGTAACATATATAATGATGGCTAGTATTCAGATTAGATTATGATATTTATAAATGTTTTTATATAGGTCACACCATGCCATACCATTGAAGTTGTTTGGGTGACGATACTCTAAGGTAGGCTTATAAGAAATGCCATTAGGTTAATAAAAAAGTTTTTATTCAATTATGAATAAAATACTACTAGTAAATAAATTTATGATTTTAAACTAAGTTCACCTCTATACATAAACTTTTATGTATTTTATTGTGTGCAATAAAGGTTTAATAATATTGTTTTAATTAATTGTATTGTAGTTAGTTAGGATTTGTCCTGAATAGTCATAAATTAAGATTATAGGTATATTTAATAGTAAATGAATGAATTACAATAAATACTCCGCTGTTTACCTTATAATCTGGGTTAGCAATGACTAATATCATTCAATAATGAATCAGTAATTCATTAACAAGTTACAAGTCATGTTAATGATGAGAGCAGAGGAGTTAATCATTGAGTCTTATTATTATAAACTATTCTCAAAAATCTATTGATGAATCATTGTTTTTTTTTAATGTATTTCTTAATTTATCATATTTGTAGCTTGTATTTATGACTACCATTGCTCAAATCTATAATTTCGTCTAAAAAAGTCAATTAAGTTGTAGCTGCAGTCTAGAATTCTAGATTCCCTAGGTTTTACTGGAGTACTAGGGAAAGTGGATAATTATAAAACTAGTATTGACAGCACCAAGTTATTTAGTGATAAGTTTTGTGAATAAATAAATATTATACTTAATCTACTTCGGTATGGACTTAAAAGTAGTTTAAATACTAGACTTAAACAATACTAAGGCTATGAATGTAATGAATGTTAAGTCTATATTTTCAGTTTAAAATGAATATCTAATGTAACATTGACGTTATTCAAATTAGTTTCAAAGGTAAACGAGTCGAATACGCGTCCGATGTAGTATCGTCTACTAAAAACAAAGTATTCTTTAGTAAAATCTATTTGAGAAATCTGATGTCACTCTTGGTCATGTAGGCGCCTCAAGCAAGGCCGTAGAATTTACGCAAACTACAACCATTACAGACAATTAAAGAGGTATTTTACAGCACCCGTGCGCCACAGAAGCTTGGTATAAGAGTTTTACACGGTCACTCCCTAAAATTAAAGGCTATTAATCAAGTTTTACACGATAAATTACATGTTGATCTATGTCAACAAACCCTAACGCTGGCAATTAAGACATGTTAACATATGAACCAAATAAATTATGAACAGTTAACAGACACTATGCCTCATGTAGAACGAGAATAACGATGGAATTGGGTTACAGTAAGCTTCCGATCGATATATTTATACGAAATCCTGAAAGCTCAAGTCACAAGATGGCGGGAACATAACCCTACCGAATTGAAAACAACCGGACCAGTTGGAAGTGCATCGATTATAAAGCGACCCAAATTCGGTCGGGTTATACGTCTGATCGGACAGATGTAAGAATTCTTGTTTCCTACGAGATTTCTGTAAAGTCGGGGGTCTTGCGATTATCGTATATCAGAGTATGGAAGGTCATATAACGTTACTTACCGTTTTTGTTCTCCATTAGCGCTTAAAACAACACAAAACACTTATTTTATTACACAAGCACTCACACGCCCATACAGTATGTAACAACATCACGAGTACTACTGCGCCATCTGGTGCGTTCTTGATCTAATGCAGCAATTACCTGTGGCTACGTTCACTGCGGTGTTAATTTAATTTTGACCATGTAATTAGCGTTGTTAACTTTAAATTATGACTAATTTTTAATGAAACACGTATTATAATTGTCTGAACTTCTAAAACCATACACATTTATGTCTAATTCTAGTCGTGGTACATAGCAGACGTGGAATAAATTCATGTAACGCGCGCAGTATTGATTTTTTCACGCAGCTGATTCACTCGCTCTGGCCAACGTAATAGGACGTCCGATTTCTCGCAATCGAGAACAAAGTTTGACTCATCGTTATTTCGGTTTTATTTTTATGAAGTTAGGACAAATAATTCATTGTTACAGTACACTGTAATAATTAAGAATTGTATTTGTTGATAAGTTTTATGACCATTTATGGTGTTACGGTCAGAAGTTGTTAGCGGCCACTGTATCTTACGTAGGTTGTACTTAGATCTTGATTTCATCTTAGGAATTCATTGAATCAAGGTCGGCGTAGGCTTACTCGACTTGTAAGGAAAGCTAATCGATTGAATATACTTTTATATCTACCTATGTTGGCAACTTCCGCTTTGAGCCAGTGTTACACACATTCACAAGCTCGTAATTTTTAGCTGAAGTCAGAACTTACGTCGGTACTTTGATAAGATAACAAAAGTCAGTGACTATTATAAAGCAGTTATAATTATTGTATTTGTTTTATTAACAGACAAGCTTCTGCCCGCGTCTTCGTCCGGAATTACCTTTTCTGTAATGTACTTACATAGGCTCGGTTTACTGATTAGGCCACCAAAATATTAGTACGAACGAATAGACTTACTTTTATGGAAAATGATTACCGTACTTACTATAGTTTCAGAAAGTACTTTAACACTTTTAAATAACTTTAGACCAACTTATTTATTTGTAATGTATTTACAAAACCAACCATGTACTGCAGGTGTATGTCATAGTACACTTGGAATTAGAATCAAAATCGCTTGAACGGACCGCAAATAACGGCTCCAAATGTCTAATGTTATTTTAAAACGCCAACAAAATAATGTTACTTTAAAATAGTCGCGGTAAAAAAAACAAAGAGTAACTTAGTTGTATGCACAGCTGACTCACACTTCAGTTACGTGAGTCAGACTTAACTAAGTAGTTCTTTTGTAACTTATGCGAGGCCAAATCTGCGTGGAGATGTGTCGCGGAATAATAACATACTTCACTGATGACGGCGCAACGCGTTTCAAATATTTTTTGCCAACCCTGCAATAAATTCGGTAGTTACATTTCTTTATTACGTACTAGCTGCGCCCCGCGGTTTTACCCGCTACATTTTTTCGGGATAAAATGTAGCCTATATGCGTTAATCCTGTTTTCATTCGGATCCCAGGACGAGCAACACGGAGTCTGGACGCCCACGCCCTCTATTACATGACTAATTTCCACACTGCGAAATATGGGTAGACCTAGGGTGAACCACCTCTGCCTACCCCTTCAAAGAATACAGAGAGAATATTAATTAAATAAAGATGTGAAACTACTTGAATGTTAGTGCACACAAACAATGAAATCATGGAAATCAGCATTAGTTATTTGCCGCCAAAACTATTGATCACAACAGTTTAAAAATTTCAACTTAAAACTATTAAAATAACGTTTATTGTTAACTGAAAGTGTTGTTCGCAAATGTATTAACAGTTAAAGTGCCAAAGTGTTTTTGAAAGTGGCTTCAGTGGGAAAAACAAGCCGGGCTTATTGATCTGCGAGAGAAAACACCGCACACCGCACACCGCAGGACGGGTTGACGCGAAACGCGATAACTGTTTACAGCGCCATCTGTTGTCGAGTAGAATTATTAAACGAAATTCAGTGATTTATAAAAATTAAATTTATTACTATTGGTTTGTTTTGGAAAGTTTTCTATTACTTTTGTATATTAAAAAAATACATATTCAGACAGGTTCTGTACTCTCAATTCCTTTACAAATTAATAGTCCGATGGGACGGTAACCCGACACGACCGAACATTATTTCTAGAGACAGGACCAACAGCATTACATGACTTTGACAGACGAAGAGACAACGGTCACCCATCTAGAATGTGACTGCACCAAGTTTAACTTAACTCATCGAGATTTGCGTGTAAACTATGTGTGTAGCTACGAGCCCCTCAAATCTATGGTAATGTACCCCAGGCACCCTACGTAGCCCTACAAGGGTACTCACTTCACAACATACTTCTTTTCCATACCACTTAACACAGAAAAAATCTCCAGAAACAACATACATTTAATTCCCCCCCACCCCACCCCCTAACACGAGGGATGAAGATACAAAACACTAATAGAGATAAATATCTATCCGCTCCCTCGAATTTTTGATAAATTGCCATATATACCACTCTCTCACACTTTTGTCATTATCCATGAGTGCGAGAGGGAGAGAATAGGGCTATGAATATTTTTATTTTCGAGAACTAAGGGCGGCGAGTCGTTATACAATAACGTGATTGTGTACAGTCGGGTGAAATAGTTACTGACTTGCTAACTGTGTGAACGGCTGTCGTGAGCGACTAACTGACTGCATCACCTTATTACCGTATGGTTGATGCACAACCTGGTGTCAGAGCGTAAACCGCCTGTAGGCCTCTGACATGGCAACACACACCGTTGGACAATCTCTCAGGTGTTCCGGTTTCCTTACAAAGTTTTCCTTCACTGTTTTTAGCGACTAATAACTAACTAACGCGCATGAATTCGATAAGACTTTGGTGCGTGCCAGGTTTTGAACTTGCGATCTTTGACTTGTCACACATTCTAACTTATCTGCTTTTTATTAAATACCTAAAGGTAGCAGGCTCGATCCCGAAAATTTTATAAGTTGCGGATTATTTACTTGTTAGTATAATTTTATGTCTAGGTCTCTGACAAATGACAATACACACTTGTACATTTAAATAAAACGCGATGCTAAATTAACTTTTAAAAAAAGTCGCCCCACACGAGGAATTTCTACTGCATCGCGTGCGTTTCGCAATCATGAAATAACACATACACAAACACCCAGACTCGGGACTAACATTTTGCGGATCGCACCAATTTTTGTCCCGTGCGGAAATCGAGCCTGCAACCCTTAGCGCAGCTGTCCAATCGCTAAGCCACTGCTCCAATCAAGATATTTTATTATTGTAGTAGTAACGACTACTTTTGTCGCTGACTGTACACCGCGTCCCTTAATAAAGTTGTTATAATTACATTAAAACTTAAACGTTTGGGCGTCTGGTAATGGTTGGAGTCATTTAAATAATTGTTATTTATTTTAAAAGTTATCTGCGTCGTATCTAGTGTGTTGGAAGATGGAAATAACACGATTACTTTAAATGGCTGAGTTTTAATCATATTAAACAAACACGACTTGATTGCCTCGTTGGTCTAGTGGTTGCTAAGCTCGTCTGCTAAGCTTGAAGTCTCGATGGGTTCCAGTCCCGGGTTGGGCAGCGTTAATGGGTTTTTCCATTGGGCAATTCTCTGCTGTACAGTGTCAATGGTTAATGGCAATAGCCTAACCCTTTAATAACTGGCAAGCGATGTGGTTGTAGTGCACACCTTTCTCGACGCCGTTAGGGAACAGAGGCGTAATGTTATGTTATGTTTTATCATCATCATGATCAGCTGGGAGACTCGAAGACAAGAATTCGAAAAGATATTTGTGCGGGGATTTAACTTGCGACCTTTGACTTGGCAGTCCAACGGTCATACCACTCGGCTATCAGTGCTGTTATTATTATAACATTACTCCCCGATAGGTTCCCACTTCGTAACTATAAATCAGCGTCGCGATCCGATCAGCAGTAATAAAGTATTGGCCATAGACAATGTTTATTGTGCGCCGAACATGGCAGACAACTGTTCGACTATAGTGTTGGCTTATCTATCGATATCTTTAATGTCTTGTGTAAGGGAGAGGACTCCCCGGCGCGGCGATGTTCCTTGCAGCATCTCTGCGAGTGGACTCTCGGAGATTTTGATTGATATTGTATGTATATTGGAAGTATAATGGATATCCGTGGCCTCTGTCTACCCCTCTAGAAAATAGGCGTGACTATATTTATGTGTGTTTATTCGGTTTGTATTTCTCAAAACAGTAGGCAGACGTTATCATTGTTCGCACAACCTGCAAAATTAGCCAAATCGGACCAGCCGTTTTCGAGTTTTAGCGAGACTAAGGTACAGGAATTCGTTTCTAACCAACTTCAAAACGGAGGAGGTTCTATCTTCGACTGTATTGTTTTAGTAAATAGGTAGATTGTATTTATTAAATTTATATCAGTTAACCGTAACACCCGTTATCCTCATTTAAAATATTAGTTCCGTAATTCATATTTATGGTAAGCTCTGCCTACCCCTCAGGCGGCTGTTAACAGAATCAATTGAATAGAGTAACACATAACACTAGCTTACGGCCAGTGAACCGGAACGCGACGGATTTGTACAAAACGCGGCGAAATCGTGAGGGGCGAGCTGTGAAGATATTGATCATCTAGATGTGGTACAGAGTTCAATCTATATACTACACAGTACACACATAACATAGCATATGTCTCGCCTATATTCCTCGAAGGAGTAGGCAGAGGTGCACATATAGTACACCTACATTTCGCCAGTTATGTTACAGGTCCTAATGTAATAGGGGTAGAGCCTATTGCCATTAACCGGGCACAAAACCAGTATTTTTGTTGCTACTAAGAATTACCTAATGGAAAAACCCAGTAACACCTTGCCCGTCCCAGGATCTCATACACAGCAGTCGAGCTAAGCGTACGAGACTTGCCCTTTATAAAATAAAATAAAATATCTTTATTTCAGACCAATTACAGAGTCCATAAATGGTTAGTGTGTTAGTAAATGATTATTCTTATATGCTATGTTAGTATTATTAGTTACCTTTAGGATAGATCTCTCTGACATTAATTATTTGTTATGTCGACCAGAAAACAAAAGAGCCACATCCGTATTTCCTAGTTCTATGTCACATCAATAAGCTAATGCGGTGAGCAGCGCTTAGCGGATCAAGTAGTGTCAATATTAGCGAGTCCACTCTCGGACGGTGCACTTGTGGGAACAAACAGCGGTCACTGATATGAGCGGGTGTCAAGGGAACCAGCACTAATTGATTCGTCTTATCCTCTTAACAATAATGGTTGTTACTAATGTCTGATAAAATGTTGCCTAAAAACATCTCATCAAGTCAAGCTGGAGACATTGTAGTGCTCAATTGTGTGTCAATATCATCATCAGCCGGAAGATGTCCACTGTTGAATAAAGCCCTCCGCCTTAGAACGCCACAATGAACGACAATTTGCCACTTGCATCTACCCGCAACTCTGACCATGACGTCGCTCCACCTGGTGGGTAAATATAGGTGCACTCTATATTATTCACACTTATATGTACTTGTCTGGACTTCAAAAGAGCCCTTGACCCCTGAGTTTGTTTCGGTATTTCTTCTCAGGGGAGTCAATTAAGAAATGCTAACGCCATCTAGTGTGACGCGTAAAAGTGTTTCTTGTAAACGTATTTGCAAAATGAAAATCAGTTATAATTTAATGAGATACACATGCATTCACAAGGATGTAGGCAGACGTATACTACACCTACGTTGCGCCACTAATATTGCAGTATATTCCCATCAACAGTGCACAAATCTAGACTCCGTACTGCTACTGAGAATTACATAATGAAAAAACACTGCCTGATTGGAGTATTAAACACAGGAGTTCGTGCTGAGTAGTTCGCACTTACGACCATTAAACGGACCTATCTATAAGTCCCTGATCTTCTTATAAATTGTTCTATGGTCACGACTACCCAAAAACAACTTTGCGTGAAGCACTTTATGTCATCTTGACAAAATAGCTTATCAAAATCCAAATTTTGTTTGGCCAACAATATTTTATATTAATCTTTTACCAGCTTCGTTAATCAAACTCATGTACAACCGAGAGTGTTGTCTAAATTCAGTCCTTCCTGAACTACAACATATTTCGCAAGAATGAAAGCAGCATGTATAGTGTTGACTGTCCTAATCTTCATAGCGATCATGGCGGTGTGCGTGATGGTGAAGTTCGCCACTGATATCACTGTGGAGGAGAGGAAGAGGGACTACATGCCGGGTGGAGGCGTGTACCACTTTACTAAGGCTATGGGAGTGATCACGCTGAACGACAACTCTTCGTTGCTGATAGCCGAGAGGTACCCGTACGTGGCGGCGGTGACGAGGAACTCCTCCGCTCTCTGGTCGTTCGCGTGTTTCGCCAGCGTGATCCTTATTAAATGGGTGGTTACATCAGCTCACTGTAGGTAAGTTGTTAGCAGTTTGTGTCGGGATTAGTCTTGTAAAGTCTCCTTCGTATCGGCATGAGCTAAGGAAGGGGCTGTATCAATAAGGATGATAGCGGTAGGTAAATTGCTCTCTCAATTAGACACAACTCCTTTTACTTTATAGATATGAGAGTAAGCTAGTAATATGGGAATCCATCCACCGCGGTAGACTATATTATATCACAATCTACTTTGTCAGACGTCGTAACAATACTGCAGTAACTGCAATGCTAAAGCTACGTTTCCGTCCGCAGACAACCCAGTGCGACGCACCGCATCCTCTTGTTCCACGATTTCGCCAGAAACTACACCCACACGTACCCGATCCTATTCTGGAGGCTCCACGAAAAGTTCAACATCAGCAACCCAACACCCCGATACGACATAGCCGTCGCCAAGCTCAATGTGGACTTCTACCCTTTTTCCATGAAGTCATCCGTGTTTGACGAGAAGGAGGCGACTCACGTCGAGGCCAGCATATGGAAGACAGTCTCCACCATGGACAAGAAGTTGTACCTCACGAACGACTTCGACAAATACGAAGTGAAAATAGTTAATTCTGCCAAGTGCTACGAGAGCTACGGAGTGGAGTTGGATGTGAGTATGATCTGTGTGGACATGTCCGACTATGACGACTGCTTCATCCACGAGTTCGGGCCGCTGTACTCTGGGGACAAGGTCGTGGGCATCCTGGTGGTGAAGCCGCGGGAGTGCGACATGAAGATGGCGATCTTCACGAACGTGTCGTATTACACGAACTGGATCTTAAGGTCTACTCACACTACTTATTACGGATGATGTTGGTTGGTTTTATTAGATTTTAAGTTAGAATTGTTATGAATTGTTTTATTGTTGTGTTTTTATTGAATTCTTACCCTTATACAACAAATAGGATGGGATTAATACTAATAGGATCCCCTCTCGTCGCGTTGCCGGGGAAAATCATCGTTAGCGTCGACATACACAAAGTGGGCCAGATACATGGAGAATAAGGTCACCACTTATTTATATTATTATAATAACTAGCGCACCCGGCAGACATCGTCCTGCCCGGAAAAGCAGCGCCACCTACCGGGTCCCATTGAAACAAGAACCCATTGAAATATACACACAAAATTTCATCCAAATCAGTCCTGCCGTTTAGGAGGAGATAGTAGACAAACACACGTACTGAAGAATTACATATATTACCATAATAAAAGCCTACAACTGTCCCACTGCAGGGCAAAGGTCTCCACATTCATCATCAGCTGGAAGACTTCCACTGTTACAACAATAAAGCCTATCCCTAATCCCCACGCTTGGCAAGCGGCTTGGGGATCGCAGTATTGGTGGTGAAGTTACAGAAGACGCTGCTCTCCACGGGAGGAAAGGGGGTGTGGTCAATTCTAGGCCGGATACCACTCGGCCTCCACACCTATCATAATATAACCTATGGACTTATCTTTGTGTTAGTGTACAGAGTTCTTATAAGGAGTACTCCACTGCCTACGGTTGCGGGTGTGATTGTATGTGTGTGTGTGTGTGTCGTACCATCTAGTTGCAAATGAGACAGTAGGCTTATTAGCCATGATAAGTCTTGAACTTAGCGTTCCTAGTAGAACAAAAAATATCCGTTCATTCTGTTAGAAAGTTTTATTTGCAGCAGAACTGATAAATGAACACACGGTCGGCCGCTACATCGGCATACGTGTGGCCTATACTTAGTTTGTCTTAAGCGGACTGTGGTTCCAGCAATCCTCTATGTTGTGCACATTTATAGCACTGATAGCCGAGTGGTATGACCGTTGGACTGCCAAGTCAGAGGTCGCAAGTTCAAACCCCGGCACAACTGATGTGCGTACTTAAGGTACCTTATCTGCTACTTAACAAACGTGTCTACCTTCAGGTAATTAGCTATTACTATAACAGGAGGTCCCAGGTTTTAAGGCCCCCAAACTAAATAAATATGTAATTTAATCAAATCTATATTTTTTAGTAAACAGCTTAATTAATGACTATTATTAATTTAATTTAACCCTTTCGACTCAATTCCATAGACGAAATACAGGCACTAGTAGAAACTACTGCCTGTATTTCGTTAACAATGAAACAACTAATACCCTTCGTACGTAGTCCTTAATATCCAATTTGAGTAGAAAGAAACATTTGTAAAGATGGATAACTTCATGTCACAATCTTGAGGCAACACCGCCACGATGCCCAGGACCTTATCGCCAACGTATAACGGTCCGAATTCGTGCACGAAGCAGTCATCATACTCAGACATGTCCACGCATATCAGGCTGTCGTCAGTCTCCACGCCGTAGGTCTCATAGCACCTGCCAGCGTTCACAATCTTCACATTGTACGTTTCAAAATGATTCGTCAGATACAGCTTCTTGTCCATGGTGGAGACTGTTTTCCAGACGCTTGCTTCGGCGTATGTGGCAGGCCTCTCGTCGAAGACCGATGGTTTTATACTGTGAGGATAGTCTTGCAAGTTGAGCCTGGCGACAGCTATGTCGTACCTGGGCGTTGGGTTGGTGCTGTTAAACTTCTCGTGGATTCTCCAGTACTTGATGGGGAAGGCGTACGTCCGGTTGAGAGTGAAGTCGTGGAAGAGGATCACTCGGTGCGAGGAGCCCGCTTGTCTGGAAAAAGATGGGATTAAGTCATGTAATAGTCGCTACAATTATGATTAGTATGTACTTATTTATTGTTCTCCTGACCAAATTTCGGTCACGGTGGCCTGTCTCATCTGAGACTAGCTAACTACGCTGGAGATTTCATAGTGCACAAGTATGCGCTTAAACAAAGGTGCACTCCCTATTCCCTCACTCGCATAGCCCGATAGGACGGTAGACCAACACGAGCAGAGAGAGGTCAGGCGTAGAACCAACGGCTTAACGTGCCTTCCGAAGCACGGACAGGTCTCGACATGTGAAAACGTTCACCCTTTCAAGACTGACCGCATTGAGCGACTGACCGTATCGACTGATCTGCGCGATAGCCACTGCCTAGCCCCTCAAAGTGGATGGATTTATTTATGAACCAGTACCCTAAGTACACAACAAGCTATATATATAGGACAACAAGCTATATATATTGATAAAATTGACTAACACGTTGCTCTGTTGGTCGCAAGGTGTGGCTGAGCGCGAGTTCCTGGATTTCATTCCCGGCTAAATCTTTTACCATTAGGGAACTCTCAGTAGAAGCACGGAATTATAACTTGAGCCAGGTCAATGGCAATAGACTCGCCCCTATTACATTGCAACCTGTATCATAACATGGGCGTACCCTACACCTCTAGCTACTGCTTCAGATAACCACAGGCGCGGTTCGACAACCAGTTTCAACTGACCTGCAATGAGCTGAAGTAACAATCCATTTGAACAGCACGACACTAGCGAAACACGCGAACGGCCACAAACTGGACGAGTTCCGGGTGACAGCCGCCACGTAAGGGAACCTCTTGGCTATAGGGATGGAGAAGTTCTGGTTATCCTCGCTCAGGGAGATGACGTGTCTCATGGAGTCCTCGGGACAGTCGCTGCGCGACATGGCCTCCGTCTTGTTCATGGCCCGGTTCAGCTGCACGCAGGTGATCATGATGGCGAAGAATATCATCGCTATGATACCGGCGAACACAATCGTGCTTGTCTTCATGTCGGAGTGTTGTTGTTGAGATCAATGTCGGTGTCGAGACTTGGGATTTTGCCAGGTTATGTCACGGCGCGAAATGATTAATATTCTAGGCATGGATAATTATTATAACATGATTCTAGGTTGCTCATAGAAATTTGAGGTTATTATTATAAATGAATCTAGACTAATCTGTGGTAGATTTGTGGCATAGATGTATTATTTTTTTTAATAAGGAGTTTTTGATATTTTAAGTATTTATTTATTAATTCGATTTTTCATTGAACATCCATATTTAAAGCCATATCAGAGGCCTACTTTATTTCTTATGCTCTAAGGGTTTATTTATCATCAAATAACAAACACAAATTATATCTTTGTTTACCCTAAGCCTATTAGTTATAAACAAAGAGGTTGTGATTATATTGAAATTTCCCAGTTCAAATGTTTGACGTCCTGATTAGCGCAGTGGCTAAGCGATTGGACTGCTGCGCTAAGGGTTGCGGGTCCGATTCCCGCGCGGGGCAAAACTTTGTGCGATCCGCAGATGTTTGTCCCGAGTCTGGGTGTTTATGTACGTGATATTTCATGTTTGTGAAACGCACCCACGATACAGGAGAAATTCCTAGTGTGGGGCAACTTTAATAAAAAAAATACTTTTTCATTTATAATTAAGCGTAAAAAATCGATGACAGTATATTTATGATATTTGAATACAGTATTGTTAACGCATCATTAAAAGAACCGCATCTAACTGTAAAATACTATTTTGTACATAAAACTATGTTCAACCACAATATACACCATACATTTATCAGAATAAGGTTGAATTTACAATACAAATATATTTAACTAATTGAAAAAGTTAACATGTACCTTATTATCTACACATAAGGTTGAAATTCAAATGGGCAGTTAGTTAGAAATTGTGGACAGGGACTTAGATAACATGAAGCTGGTTTGAACCTTATGTGGTGGATATAGGGTTGAGATTTAAATGGCTGGTCGGTATAACTAGGGGTTTATAGGACATTAGCTGGGAACCGAACAGCATTGATTTGGGGAAGAATTTCGATGTTATTTTGTTACAATGGTTCATTGCACTGATTTAGAAGTTCTGGTAATCGTTCGGAAGATATTAACAATACAATAACTATGTTTATATTTTACTATAAGTAATAACTTTTTTATTAATTAGATTGACTGCCTCGTTTGTCTAGTGGTTGCTAAGCTCGACTGCTGAGCAAGAGGTCCTGGGTTCGAATCCCGGGTCGGGCAAAGTGTTATTGGGTTTTTCCATTAGGTAATTCTCAGTAGCAGCACGGAGTCTGGATTTGTGCCCGGTTGATGGCAATAGGCTCGCCCCCTATTACATTGGGACCTAAAAAACATAATTGGCGAAATGTGGGTGTACTATATGTGCACCTCTGCCTACCCCTTCGGGAAATACAAGCGTGATGTTATGTATGTTTTTTTTTTATAATAACTTTTATGAGTGTTATCCATATTATTTACTGTATGCGTATGTACGCGGCAGTCTCTGTTACTCTTAATTACTCTGCCGCGTAACCAGCTCATGAATAAGGGCTCCGGTCGAGTTCGAAACTAGTCGGGCATTCCCGCATACACCCGTGAGTGTAACCGGAATATATAGGAAATAATATGTTTATTAAATTGTTGGCAAGTTCCATGTTAAGCAGTTTCTCTAAAAATCGACTCGACTCGAGACCCGAGCAGGATTTTTGGAACCACTAACAATATACCTTTTGAATAAACTGCACAAAAACATAACACTTCCTTTGCAGTCGGGTAAAAGTTAAATTGAATAATAAAAGGAGCATAATTAAAAAATATATGCTATAGGTCCCAAATTTCCAAGGAAATAGCGGGCGGTCTATTGCCATCAACCGGGCACAAATCCAGACTCCGTGCTGCTACTGAGAATTACCTAATGAAAAAACCCAGTAACGCCTTGCCCGACCCGGAATTCGAACCCAGGACCTCACACTCGGCAGTCGCGCTTCGCAGCCACTAGACCAACGAGGTTTCTTTATAAACAAAACAATTCTCTATAATGAGATGACCATTAAGTCTCAGATTCGATTCCCGATATCGCATTACTACAGAGGGTCTCAAATTAGAGCCACATGTGAGGGTAGTGCGCAATAAAACTGGAGCCAGCAATTAACTGACCATCTGATTAGGTGAGGTCAATGACCCGGCGAGGTCCGGGGACATATCGAACTACAATACGATATAGTATCTGATTAATTAATTAGTTATCAGTGGACCTATAACATAACTGGCGAAATGTGGGTGTACTATATGTGCACCTCTGCCTACCCCTTCTGGGAATACAGGCGTGATGTTATGTTTTATCAGTGGCTAAAAACGGTGAAGAACATCGTGAGGAAACCGGCACACCTGAGAGATGTTTCAACGGTGTGTGTCGCCATGTCAGTGGTCTACAGGCGGTTTACACTCTGACTGATGACCAGGTTTGTCATCAACCATACGATAAGAAGAACCTTTTTGAGGAATACAGGCGTGATGTTTTGCGAGACTAGGCATGCTGCTACTGAGAATTACCTAATGGAGGAACTCGGTAACACTGTCCGACCCAGGATTTGAACCCAACTACTCATGCTCAGCAGTCGCACTTAGCGACTACTAGACCAACGAGCCAGACGTTTTGTTTGTACATCTAAATACGCCCAAGAATCCTCTACATCACTGTCGTGTGTGTTCAACCCTTGGCGGGGGTGTATTTGACAACTGTCAGTGTTGCCACTCTGGCAGTATCGAGTTGCCACCGCAGGCCACTTAGAGATCAATTGTGATCAAATAACCTGCACTGTTTTGTTGTTAGTTTCTTGTATATTATCCTAAAGTTTGGGTATTCCGTTTAATTAAGGGAAACAAGAGAAAAAAAGATTTTAGGAAAAGTGTATAAAAGTAGGTAAGTAAATATAAATTCAACAATAACTATATGTGTGTCGCCATGTCAGAGGCTTACAGGCGGTTTAAACTCTGACACCAGGCTGTTCATCAACCATACGATATAAAAGCTATTTTGAATAAAGTTCCCCAATTCCAGCGTAATTCCAAGTAAGTAAGTATGCTGATACAAAATATCGTTAAAAAATGCTCCGATATTGGTATATCTTAAACGTAATACCTAAACATTGTGAATTTTATATAAACATTATAAATATGAATTTATTGACTTCAGAAAAATATTCTAACACAAATAAAATTACATTTAGACTTTGATTTACATACTACATTATTATAAATCTCTCAAGAGCAAATACTTCAAAACAAGTCGACGTTACCATAGATCATTTAACTACTCTGTACCATTTTAATCGGATCTCCTAAACGCGATACACTCACCATTGATCTCCACTCGGCAGTAATCAAATAGTAGCAGACATAAATCTGAGTTAAACCATGTTTAACTGTGAACTAACGCGGCTTCACTCCGGCGGCCCTTAGCGAAGGGTCTGTGATTGTGATGTATGGAGCCGTGTGGTATAACGAGAGAGGCGATGACACGAGCTAGATGTCGTTAATTTGAGATCGTTGCACTTGACAAACTTGATTAAAATTCTGCCTCTTAGCTAGCAGGAACTTAAAATGTATATAATATTATACTCTTCCTAATTTGAATACTGCCTCGTTGGTCTAGTGGTTGCTAAGCGTGACTGCTGAGCACGAGGTCCTGGGTTCGAATCCCATGTAGGGCAAAGTGTTACTGGGTTTTTCCATTAGGTAATTTTCAGTAGCAGCACGGAGTCTGGATTTGTGCCCGGTTGATGGCAATAGGCTCGCCCCCTATTACATTGGGACCTAACAACATAACTGGCGAAATGTGGGTGTACTGTATGCGCACCTCTGCCTACCCCTTCGGGGAATACAGGCGTGATGTTATGTTTGTGTAATTTTAATACTGTGTACCGGGTATACTAACGTATTCCCAAACTGGCCTGTCTCCTAAATATCTCCGATCTGCATATTCAACGAAATCTTCAATACAATATACAGTACTAGCTTTTGGCCGCGGCTTCGCTCGCGTTAGGTAGCCTATGTATTTTCTGGTCCTAAACTTTCTACATGCCAAATTTCATCAAAATCTGACCAGCGGTTTAGTCGAGAAGGCGTAACAGTCAGAGTTTCTTTTACATTTATAATATTAGTATGGATCACACTAGAAAAACTCTCTGTTCTGCCATTCCTGGTGCACAAATAATTCTTGGTATATAGCAACTTATATCTCATTTAAAATGACAACGCTACAGCCCTAACTCCCGGGCGCGCCACTGTTCACGCATCGGTACCCGCGCGATGACAACTTGCTGTCTGCGCTTAGGGTCGGAAATACACTAATTGTGATATATGGCGTTTGCCAATATGGTTAATTATTCGTTAAATGTAATTACGATAACTCATAGAATATTTTTTGACCCGCAGAGGAAACGACTGTTGAGGTTTTAGGTTGTTTCAGCTTCTTTTCAGAATAATTTCATCATAAATATTATAGTTATTGTGTACGGAGAGTAGGTAAATCTATCCAAAAGTGGCGAAGAGAACCTCTTATAATAGAATCAATTTACATTAACATCAGCTCAAAATAATGAACTAAAATAAAAGTTTGCATCGCATATTTATGAATTTAAATGATAAACATCGAGTCATAAAGTATCACCAATCCTATAATAAAGTCTTACTAAATTAGGTGCAAGGAACTTGTGAATACGTATATAACTCCGTATAAAGAAGAAGACGTTTGTACTGATATGCTATGTAGTTAATAATAAATAATTACATATTTGTATCTATAAATCTCGCTAATACTTATCTGAGACTTACATTAAGTTCAGCGTAAGTTTGCGAAATCACCTACGAAAACCTTTCGATACCAAAGCCAACCTAACAAAACCTTCATGACTTTTTACAAGAATCTCAGCCAACACATCCAACATCATCCCTAGCATACCAACAGGGGGAGGGCAGAGGCGCGGGGGGCTTCGGACATGATAAATCAACTCCTCCCCTTCAATCCAGAGCGTCGCGTCTCATTGAGCACCACATTTACATAAGTTCTCTCTTACATACGCTACGATGGACTCCTGATGTATGGTCCTGAGGAAAGGGGTCGTCTTCAAGAGAAACTTTCAGAAAAACATCTGTGGTCTGGACTGCTTGCTGAGTTGATAACCATACGAGAATAATGATAATGTTCTCCTGACCGAATATCGGTCATGGCGGCCTGTCTCACCGGAGACTAAGAAACTACGCAGGAGATATTATAGTGCTCAGGTATGTGCGCAAACACAGGTGCACTCCCTATTCGACTCCGAGGCAGTCTTCTTGTCATGCTAATATCTATATTCTAATATACTAATGCATACATCCATAAAGTCCCTTGTTTCCAATTAAGGCCAATCCGAGACCACTTCTTTCGCCTCATTCTTTCTTGACATCTCTCATACGCGCTTGCCGATTAAGGGCACTCCAAACCTGACCGTTTTCCAGCACATCTCCGGTCTGGACTCAGTATGTTCGCCGAGGTCTTCCCCTCCTAGTTACTCCACTAACACTAGGCTATTTGAATGCAAAGTTAAGTTTTTGTTGACTGCCTCGGTCTAGTGGTCGCTCAGTGCTGAATGCTAAGCATCGATTCGTTAATAGGAAATTGCCCGCCCGCTATTACATTGGAACCTATAAGATAACTGGAGAAATGTGGGTGTACTACACTACGCCTCTGCCTAACTCTTCGTGGACTACTGTACTCCGTAATGTTATGTATGTAAATTATTTTTTATAGTTACTCAGCCAAAACGAGATAGTCACACAACTCACAACAGGGGCTCCTAAGCTTAAATAAAAGAAACAAGCAGTCATCCGCCATTGTGAAAAAAATAACATTCAGGAGAAATGTGCAAGCTCAGTACCATCATAAGAGAACAGATCGTACAACTTCCGGCGCTTCCGGTGTGACGTCACTGCCGGGGGGCGACCAGGAAGACGGCGCGTAGGGACACCATTAAAGTAGAAGAATTGTGGACAAGAAAATGGAAATATATTAGCTTTTGTGCGGAGCTTCGCACGATTAGTGTATTTTTATGACGACTGTTGGGATAAAAAGTAGATTAGCTAATCTAACAAAAGAAGACAAAGGTGCACAATTAGCATAGTAAATTATGTGTACATCTAGTACCTATAGATTATCTTATAACATCACGCTTGTATCCCCTGCAGGGGTAGGCAGATATAGTACTCCCATATTTCGCCAGTTATGTTTTAGGTTCCAATGTAATAGGGGGCGAGCCTATTGCCATTAGGCACAAATCTAGACTCCGCGCTGCTACCTAGAACTACTTAATGGAAAATCCCAGTAACACTGCCTGACCCGGGATTCGAACCCAGGAACTCATACTCAGTAGTCTCATCACGACAAAGACCAACGAGGCAGTCATGCATCATAGTTCATTACAAATTCTACAAAGACAGCAAAGCTAAGGTCACCCTATCCGCCAACTATTTGTAACCATAACAATTCGCTCATAAAGTTTTATTGTAGCTATATAATATTAATATATATACACAAACTGTCTGCGAGGGATGCAAGTCACCCGGCTTTGTCTGCTGATGGATCTGTCGGAGTGGGGGCTACAGATCATTGCGCCTATTCTTTACTTTATTTGGTAGATATTTCTGATATTGGAATATAACTGTTATGATGTTATAAGTCAAATAATAACACTTATTTCTTAAAGTTTACGAATCCACTTTAGGATTTCATGTAGGTAAGCCAAATTTATCTTCTTATCGTATGGTTGATGAACAGCCTGGTGTCAGAGTGTAAAAGGCCTCTGACATGGCGACACACTCCGTTGGAAAATCTCTCAGGTGTGCCGGTTTCCTCACGATGTTTTCCTTCACCGTTTTTAGCTACTGATAACTAATTGTAGTACGCACATGAATTCGAAAAGACATTATTGTGTGCCGGGGTTTGAACTTGCGAGCTTTGACTTGGCAGTCCAACGGTCATACCACTCAGCTATTACTGCTTATAAACGTCAATAGCTAAATATTAGTTGCGCGGTTTCAAATGTAAATTGACTAACCTATAACAAATTCAATGTGGTCTTCTTCTTATATATAAAATTCTCGTGTCACAATGTTCGTTCCCGTACTCCTCCGAAACGGCTTGACCGATTCTCATGAAATTTTGTGAGCATATTGAGTAGTAGGTCTGAGAATCGGCCAACATCTATTTTTCATACCCCGGGTCAGCTAGTATTAAATACATTTTCGTGAGCTTCTATTATTTGACAGCTCTTATTTCTGCAACGGAAAATATATCTGAGCCAAGCCATTGACGTCAAGATTTAGAAGAAACAACTAGGTCTCTCGTGTTGTGAGTTATCCGTATTACCACCATTATACTTAAATGTTCCGCGCTATTTCATAGTTAGAATTGTTGTGATTGTTTTCTGATTTTTTGTGAATTTTCGTACTGACCAAGTTAATTTTATTTAAAGTAAAAGACTTTGAGATTTTTGTTTTGCCACTATATCTTTCTAATGTATACCTACTTGCGTAAAATAATCAGGTTGATGGAAGTTATTAAAATGTGGGTCTAATAAAGTGTAAAAATTGTGTCCAGTGAATAATGTATTAATAATATTTTATCTTGGCATCAACGCCTGTATTACTCCAAGAAGAAACTAATTAATCAAAATAAAACAAAAAGCCGCAGTAACAGCCATCTTTAATAAACCGCGTCATTCCCAACACGCTTGTCATGTTAGACCATAAACAATGGTCTTTTGTCTATGGGCCCATAAACAATTAAAATGCTGTTAATGGTTAAAATAACAAATGTTATTTGTCCCGGGAGAGGGGTGGGGACCGAGTCCCCCCAGGACTTGTATTAATGTGCATAACTTTTATAGTTTTATACTTCGTGGCTTTGATAGTTGTTTTAATGAAGAATGTGGCGGGTTTGATGATTTTATGTATGTAGAGAGATATATGTGTAGAATTCGTTGCCATTATCTAAGTTGTATTAGGTTCTATTCCAACTTTGCTTAGAATTTTAAGTTAGTTAAGGTTAAGTATTACAAATGAATGATGTATCTTATATTATTAGTTGCGTTAAGCTGTTTTTGTCAAATGAAGCTGAAACAACCTACCCTAAGCGTGTTTTTTAATGCAATCATGGTTTCATTATCATGACTGCCACGCAGCAGACACAATCAAAAACTATTGTTCCATATGCGTCTAAAGTGTTAAAATAAAGGTAAATGTATTCAAACAGTATTAAACGCGCAAACCTTAACAAGAGTACCCAAACTAATAACATTTGCATAATTCAAAGTCGTCGTCCCATCACAGAATCATTACAATTTGTTTTAACTGCATCTTCACCCCATTATATTGTGGTATCAGCAGACCTATTAATTGTGTGCACAAATTGCGGCGACAAATGCTCGCTGTTTTAATGACTTTAAAAAATTAGGGGTGGTTGTCTATGGGCTGACAATATGGCCGACTTGGTAGTTATGTATGTGTTAGCCGAGTTGTATGACCGTTGGAACGCTAAGCCTAAGGTCCAAGTTCAACCCCGGTACGCACCAATGTCTTTTCGAAATCATGTGCGTACTATAAATTAGTTATTAGTTGCTAAAAATCGAGAAGGAAAACATGGTGAGGGAACCGGCACACCTGAGAGATTTTTCTACGGTGTGTCGCCATGTTAGAGGCCTACAGGCGGTTTAAACTCTGACATCAGGTTGTTCATCGACCATACGATAAGAGCACCCACAAACTCTTTCGAAGTTGAGGTAGACTAAACTGTCGAAGGCTAAAGTACCACCAAACACTACACCACTGTAGTGCCGAATTGTCAAAACCCTACACACAAAACACAAGATTATACATGTTGAATTAGAATCTATCTCCAAGATACCCTCTTCGTAACTAGCGTGAACATACGCACCCCCACAGTTATAAATCAGAGCAATACAAGTGTGCTTCTTATCAAGCGCACCAATCGCCATGTTAGTTTGGATGTGCGTCCAATTCCGATATTGTTTCCAGATAATCTTGTTTTACTTTATTTTGTTTTGGCTTGTCGTATACCACTGCTTATATACTTCGAACGTATGTACCTTAAAGGAGTAGGAACTCCACAATACATGTCTATGTCGATGGGCAATACGAGCGATTTCTAATGTTACGTTATTAGGTGCACTAGTAGCGTAGTGGTATGACCGTTGGACTGTCAAGTCTACGGTCGCAAGTTCAAATTCCGGCACGCACCAATGTCTTTTCGAATTTATGTTATTATTATTATTTCAGCCATGATCGTCCCACTGCAGGGCAAAGGCCTCCCTTTCCTTCCTCCATCCTTCCTCCTCTCGGTTATGAGCTGCAATAGACCAATTTTCTTTAAAGAAAATTCATGTGTAGAAATTAATTATCTAACTATTATTATTTATAAGAACGGTGAAGGAAAACATCGATTGAGATGTTCAACGGTGTGTCGCCATGTCAGAGGCCTACAGGCGGTTTAAACTCTGACACCAGGTTGTTCATAAACCATACGATAAGAAGAAGGTACAAATAAATCCATGGGCGTTTTGACGCCTCTACATTGTAGCTTATACAGGGACCTAGACTAAGGAAAATCATTTGAAGGGAATTTAAGTAGTAGTTTCTCGAGAAACTTTAACATAGACTTTGTTACGACTTTACTTTGATGTCATAAATTCTATACCTACGTCTACGTCTTCTCAACCTACCGCTTCCAAAAACCTAAAAGTACGCATATTCTGTACAAATATGAATAAAGTTCTTCTCCACGAGATGTAACTGTTAATCAAGTGGAGTGCTCTGAACCCTAGTTATGACAGCTATAACAAATGGCCGCCCGCTATTTATCACGGCCCCCTCGGATAAGCCGCGCCGATATAATCTGCACAAATATCATTCGTTAAATTGTTTTAGTGTCCAAATTACATCAGCTTTATAAAATGGCTATGGTTTGTTTTGATAACGACGTAGCAAAACACAAGAAAACACCGGATATTTTACTAGATTCTACCTGGTAATTCTTCAGCGTCGAAGTCGAAAGTTTCATGTCTTTCCCTGAATCAAGATAGTATAATATAACCTAACCTATGTCCATATACCCAGCCACGTGTCCAAGACAGATAGAATTCATTCTTGAATCATCATCATTCAGCCGGAAGACGTCCACTGTTGAACAAAGGACCCCTTAGAGCGCCACAATGAACGACAACTTGCCATTAGCATCCACTGTTTGCAATTTCAAACTGGAATCTAATCCCAGGCTATTAAACTAATTGATTAAGGCAATGTTAAGCTAGGGTCTTTTGCTCACTCCATCTTAAAAATTGCATTCATCTTGGTTTGTCATCTACATAGATAGTTCTCGTCACGTAAGAAGAACGCTGAGCGACTGTCAGCGACTGTTTGCACTCGGATATAGTCGCTTCCTGGTCCTAGGTTATTGTGGTTTATAATTACCTGTAATTGTTTTGTTGTAGAATCATTATAGGTACTTTACTAGTTACGTAACACATTGCAATGGACAGGAATACAAATAATTAAGTAAAAGTTCTGCGTTCTTTCACTTGACGGGAACTAAGGATAATATTAGTTTGTTTATGTAATAAATTTGCTATAAAAATACTTGACTAGATCTCTTTTAAAGACACCAATAATATTAATGGATATTATAAAACGTTTGGTAAAGGCCGCTATCTTTTAAAATAACAACCTTTTTAAATCCAATTTCTTACAAACACTTCGGAAATTGTCTTGGCATAATATCTTGGCTGTACAGATAGTTTCCCTCGGCACACCTTAGCAGGGGGTGTACCCTACCGCGGTGGATCCACCAATCATAGCGTTTCCAACAGGTGGGCGCGAACCGCCATTTTGTAATTTTAAATAAATATGTACTCGGGAATTGATTTTTCCATTTTCCCTGTGAGTTTTACTATTGGGCGAAATGTGGGTGTACTATATGTGCACCTCTGCCTACCCCTTCGGGGAATATAGGCGTGATGTTATGTTAAAATAGGTACTATTAATTGATGTATTTATATATTATAGTAAAGTAATTGTTACAGCAATATTTTCTAGTAATGTATCCTTATTGCCATATTCAAAAGTAAGTTTCTAGTGAGATATACCACGGGAGTGAAAACGGAAGCCTAAACCAGCCAGGTTTCAGGTCATGATGATGATGAGCCCAGATTGGTACTGCCTCTAAAAATTACCAAATGGAAAAATCCAGTAGCACTTATCTTGACCCCGAATTCAGGACCTACCTATATAAATGATTTTTATTTCTGAAAATGTCTTTAGAACACACTTTACACGCCTTTGTGAACCTCTGAGAAGAAATGCCGAAAGAGACTTAAAGTCAATGTATCCAAGTCCAGACAAGTACAATAATTTATGTGAGAACAGTTTATGTGGTCTGAGAAGTGGTCCTTTAAAGAAAAAACTACGGCTAGTTTGATTCAGCAGTTGCGCTTTGATACCACGTGACCAACGAATCGGCCATATTGTTCAATTTCGCTTCTTGTATGCATAAGGTATCAATATGACTTTTTCAATGTTATAGTTAAATACTTTTTTAGTTATTCTAAGAGACCACTGACTGAGACCGCGGTGAGCTAGCGTGGTGATCAATGTTCAATCCTTCTCTATACGAGAAGAGGCCTTTGCCTTGCAGTGGGGCAGTTATAGGCTGTTATTATTATTATAAATGAATTGCAAGCCTGCAGAGCAAGACTTACTTGGAAGAATGACTTGTTTAAAAATTATGTTAACCAACTAACGATTATGCATGCTTATAAAACTATTCAAAATATTTTTTTAGAGTCCCTCGTAGGTCTAGTGGTTGCTAAGTGCGTCTGCTGAGCATTACGCCTGTACTCTAGGCAGAGGTGCACATATAGTACCTACACCCCCATTTCGCCAGTTATGTTATAGGTCCCAATGTAATAGGGAGCGAGCTGACCAACAACCAGGCACAAATCCAGACTTCGTTCTACTGAGAATTACCTAATAGAAAAACCTGGTAATCCTTTTCCCGACCCGGAATTTGATCGGAGGACCTCACGCTCAGCAGTCGCGGTTAGCAGACTAGACCAACACGGCAGTCATTTATAAAACCTTGACAATGCAAGTTTCTTTTGATAATAGTCGTATCTTCCGTGGTAAGTACTTAATCAAAGTTAGGATATTTCCTTTGTAGCCGAACCCTTCGCAGCGACATAAAACAATATAGTACCTCCTCTACTGAAATGTTACTTTTACGCGAATTCGAAGCAGGAGCAGCCCTTTTAATCAGTAATTTGCGAAAACCAACTCTATTGCCATGTACTACAGTTTAAAACGGTTTCGATGTTATCTAAATAGTTTTTGGCGCCACCCAGACAAAGCTTCACCAACGAAAAAAAATATTACTGTTACAAATTTTATTAAAGCGATCTAATAAAGACTCTATGTGCAGGGAGCTAAGGTTTAAACTTGACTGACGCCGCAATTCGTATCATAAAACGCATACCGCTTATATTGAAAAGTCAATAACGAGACTGCATTATTTTGCCAAAGGAAAATCAACTGTAATGTGGACACCTATAGCGCATATTCCTTTGGGTTACAATTGTGAGTTACAGCGTTTGAAAGTCGCTCAACTGAAAACCGTGGCGCCAGACTGGCCGACGCCATCTTGCCGCATTTTCGTTTTCCGCGGAGGCACCGACATTAGTGTATTCAGCCAGCTTCCGCCTTCCTCCTATTATGTTAGCTAATTTACTGTTATGGCCGTCTAACTTTACCAATAAGATATCTGCGGCTGTTCTTATAACATTTATTTAGGCTTAAGTGCTTTTATTCATGATTTCTCGTAGGTACGCGCGTTTGCACTTTGATTCTTGCGAGTTGTATTCTAGGGAACTGTCGTCGACGATTTAGTTAGCTTATTCGTAAGTCATTGAACTGTACAGGTACTTAACATATCTAATAGGATGATGATTTGACGACTTTCGATTCGTTGTACATAAACATTGTTTCAAATATAAATTAATTAATTAATCTGGTATTATTTAACAAGAAGCTAACATGTGTTTTAGGATAACTACTTGTTAAGTCTATTGTCATCTCTATTCATTAACATGCAAACGACAGGGACAGGTATAATTTAATCAATTGTTCAACACTGACCATTTTTAAGGTTTAAGGTTAATTTCAAATAATCGAGATGTCAATGGAGCAGCATTCCCCAGTGTAGGTATCGTTCACCGTACTGCGGAGGCCAGCTGGCCTGCCCAGCATGGTTACTATAGGAAAGAAAACGGCCCCCAGTTCCCAGCCGCCTTGCTATTCCAGGTAACTGGTAGTGACAGTATCAAGAGAGCGGCCTTACTGGCGTACCCTGGGGGAGGATTACGTCCAGCAGTGGACTGTTATAGGCCGATGTGATGCTTCGTAAAAGATTAAAACACATTAAGATACTCCGTCTTTAATACACTCGGACAAATACAAAAACGAGACAATAGTTACAAACACAATACACTTACAAATCAAATGGTATGTATAAATATATTCCCCCTTTTCTTTGATTGCACTATAATATCCTGTTAGTGAGCCAGTACCACAGCACCGTCGTGTGCAGCCTCCATTGCCGCGCCCGCTCCGCCGAGTTGCACCAGCTCCCCACACACACGCAGGCATGGAACCGCGCGTACAGCGAGATGCCGCGCGACAGCGGCAGGAGCGACGCCATCGGACTTATTATACAGCCGTTCTCAACGTTCTGAAGAAAAAAAATACATGAAATAACAATAATGATCTACGAACCCTCTATTTCGTATCTAAGTAATAACCAGGAACTGTGCAGTAATTAGACCGTCCGTTATTTGTCTCAAAGACCTCGTGAAATCGTCAATTACTTTCATTCGTAGATCGTTTCGGCAGTGAGAAGCCTGGAGATGCAGCCGAGGGAGTGCATTTTAAGGCGGCATGGCATGGCCAGTTCAGAGTGACGGACATGTCGGGCAGTCAAGTGCGCAGTAACAAAGTCATTTTGTACACAATAGTCATCTAAATTGATAAAGGAAACTTGAAAAATTATGGACACGAGCGGGATTCGCCGTACCGTGGCGCCGCTCTGCCAACTGAGCCATCGTGTCAAGAATGCCTGGTCACGGCAGCGGCCGTAGACTAAATACTACGTGATACGCACTATAAGAGCCAGCTCAAGTTTCGCCATCCGCTTGCTGGCGAAGTGCTTGCCCATGAGCGGCTTGAACCGGTTGCGGCAGGTGCGCTGCGTGTACACCCCGCTGAGGTCGGTCCAGCGCACGCCGCAGCCGCCCGTGAAGCGCCCGTAGATGGACTTCGCCTCCGACGGGTTCTCCACGTAGTTGTGCCTGAAATTATTTACTTCACTTGTATCTTTGGTTTGATTTTCACTGCCTATATATATATATTATATATATAGTGGTCGCTATGCAGGACTGCTGAGCATGATGTCCGGTATTCGTTTGTAGCTAGGATCTATACTCACACGTCGAGGAAGCGGCAGTACTTCCTGTACCTGGCGATCTGTCCCCTGGCGCGGGGGTTCACGGGGGTCAGCGGCAGGAAGTCTCCGGCGAACGCGTCTGCGCAGTACGCGTCGCGGGGAATCTCGGGGGACTTGAGGCCGCAGACGAAGCACTGAAAGGGAATGAAATATATCCTGAGAATCGAAGATAGAGAGCTGGTGCGAGATAAGAGGCCGGGAGTCGAACCTATGCAGTCAGGACAAGTGGAAATAAACCCCTGGTTAGGTTAGGTTAGAAGTGCAAAAAATGTTCCTACTTATTTTCCTTACTGGAGGTTAATTTATTTATAGAGTACCTATAAACTGCATGTTCGGTTATTCTTTGTGGAGCTCTAGAGACTAAACTGGTGGGCCGATTTTGATGATTCTTACATCTATCGATAATAAATAATAATAACAGCCTATAACTGTCCCACTGCGGGGCAAAGGCCTCTTCTTCATTTAGAGAAGAATTGAGCATTGATCGCCACGCTACTTCACTGCGGATTAGCGATTTCAGATGATCTATCTTCTATAATATGAAAATATAATGTAAAGATTAAAGTCAAACCTTAGAAACTACTGAAGTGTTGGAGAAGTCATACTGTGACGGCTGAGTGGTCGTTGTAGTTACAGTTGATTCGGTCAGACAGATCGGAACGCCGTGTCTGAAAGAGACGGCGATATAGACTGTGACAAGACAACAATCTGGAGTCAGAGTTTGAACCGCCTGCAGGCCTCTGACATGGCTTTACACACCGTTGAAAACTCTCTCAGGTGTGCCGGTTTCCTCACGATGTTTTCCTTCACCGTTATAACCAACTGATGACTAAATTATAATAAGCATATGAATTTGAAAAGACTTTGGTGCGTGGTCGGGTTGGACTTGCGACCTTAGACTTGGCAGTCCAATGGTCTACCATTGGGCTATGAGTTCTACAGAACATTATTAATCATCTTTATACCTACTGTATAAGCGACTTATTGAATTGCTCCGTTAGGTTCCAGTCATAGTCGTAAGTCAGGTTGGCTATGATGGCGATGATGGCGTTGATGTCTAATAAGGGCGTCTTCGTGGTAGTAGTCGTTATAGTTGTCGTAGTCATCGTCGTAGTTGTCATAGTCGTCTCATTGGTTGTCGTAGTGTTCGATTCGGTCGTCGCAGTACCTGATTCTGGAGTCTGAAATAAAACAAAATTCAACATAACATCACGCCTGTATTACCCTAAGGGGTATAGTTCTCCCACACTTTGCAAGTAATGTTTTAGGTCCTAATGTAATAGGGGGCGAGGCTATTGACATCAACCAGGCACAAATCCAACTCCGTGCTGGTACTGTAAATTACCTGGAATGCAATGGAAAAACCTAGTAACACTTTGCCTGACCCGGGATTAGAACCTAGGATCCCAAGCTTAGCAGTCTAAGACAGTCAACATATTTACTTTACACGTTACTGCTGAGCTGATTAACTCACCTGCCCGATATTCGATTTCTATTCGTTAAGCCACTTGTCTAGGGGGGAGGGGGGGCAAAAGTTTTCTTTTAATCCCCGATAGCTGCAACATATTAAGTACCTATAGTTACCGCCACGTAAGGAGAACGCTGAGCGACTGTCAGCGACTGTTTGGACTCGGATATAGTCGCTTCCTGGTCCTAGGATATTAGTTTATAATTAAGTGTAATTGTTTTATTGCAGAATCATTACAGGTACTTTACTAGTTACGTAACACTTTGGAATAGCCTGGGTTTCTAAAAATTAAGTTAATGGTCAGCGTTCGTTTTACGCGACGGGAACTATTCCATACTATGAACTTCCACGTGTAATTTGATAGTATCGTTTCAAAAGATCGAAGATGCGTAGTAAACGCATCTACCTCATTTTATGTTGCCTGCTGAAAATTCGGCCTAAAATTGACCACCCCCTTTCCTCCCGTGGGTGTCGTAAGAGGCGACTGAGGGAAAATACAGATGGGCAGCATCGTCTTCTGTAGCTTCCCCACCAAAACTGCGATCCCCAAGCCTCTTGAGAAGCATAGGGATTATGGCAAATTTTCCTTTTACTTAAGGGAGTGGCCTTTGTTCAACAGTGGACGTCTTCCGGCTGATGATGATGAAAGCTTGTTGTACAAATGTCTGTTCTATGAAATTGTTACAGCTGTACTCTCTCACTGCGTCCATTTGTCTCTAGCGGTAGTTGTAACGTGTACTGGTAGGAGCTTGTGTGTGTCGCGCTCGCAACCGTGACCGAGCGCTCGTCAAGTATCACACACTAGAACAATGAACGCCTGAAACAACCTGGTGTCAGTTTAAACCGCCTGTAGGTCTCTGACATGGCGACACACACCGTTGAAAAATCTGGTGGTGTATAACTAATTTATATGAATTCGAAAAGACATTGGTGCGTGCCGGGGCTTGAACTTGCGACCTTTGGCAGTCGAACAGTCATACCACTCGACTACCAGTGCTGTGCTTAGGGAAGATACAGAACATCTATAATGAATACTATAAGTGACATTCTGTCCACTTACCGTTCCCATCCGCTGGTAGTGCAGCCTGTGTCGCGTGGGCATGTCCCTTGTAGAGCTCAACACCGTGGCATTATCGTCGGTCGCGTTCCAACCAGATAGGTATTCCAGCGGATCTTCTTCTGGCGTTAGATCTATCTCGAACTGTCAGAAAATTGAGTTAAAAAAAGAATCTCAGAAAATGTATCGGCTTTGTCTTAATTCATTAACTATCAGATCTAATCTCGGCATAATAACACCTTTTTCGACTTATGTCCTTCTGACCGAATTTCGGTTGGCGGCCTGTCTAATCTGAGAATAGCCAACTGCGCAGGAGATATTATAGTGCACAAGTATACGCGCAAAAACAGGTGCACAGGTGAGGGAATAGTCCCTCACTCTCATAGTCCGATGGAACCGTAGGACCAACGGCTTAACATGCCTTCCAAAGCATGGAGAGGTCACGACATGTGAAAACGGTCGCTCATCACATAACTGACCGTGGCAAGCACGGCTTACCCTCGCAGATCGAGTGATCTGCGCGGTAGCCACATAGCTACGAGCCTCTCAACGGCTTATAACCATTCTATTTCTATTCTATTCGAGTTCTATTCATCAATCGGTTACATACTACTTGTAGACTGTTCAGAATACCGACCGACCTGAGTCTCACGTCCTTCTTGCTCGTTGCCATTAAACTGCCAATACTGCGTGTTCACGTCAGGGCTCCAATGCTGCATTGTCTCCTTAGGGCTCCACACAGTCTCCCGAGGGCTCCAATGCTGCTCAGTGTTCTTAGGGTTCCACACAGATTCTTTAGGGCTCCAATGCTTGACGGTGGAGCTCTCGTCTAGGCCTTCAGGAGAAGTCTGCTTACGGATATTAACATTCCTTATAGGCTCTTTTTTTGAACTGAAGTCGGAATCAACAGTGGTGTCAGATTTATTATCGAGATAATCGTATGCGTCAGTCAACGCCTTCGAGTACAGCTGCGGTGTTGTTAGGTGTTCCAGCTTGTGGCCGTACAGTATGTCGTTCAGTATGCCTGAGGGAAAAGGTGCTTACTATTTAGAAAAGAAATTACTTCAAAAGAGATGATCACTGCAAAAATCGTTTACTACTCTCAACGTTTAAACCTTCCCTGGACATCCACAAATATATCAAAACCAAAACTAGCCAAATCGGTCCAGCCGTTTTCTAGTTATAGCGTGACCTAGAGAATAGTGATTCTTTTTTATAGTATACAGTTAGGTTATGGACCGCCGAACGAGTCGCAGTCTGCGTGACCAGCAGACCAGCCCCCATAGACCAGTGGCAAAACGCGAATAGAATAATAAATGTATGGGGATGGCATAATGTGTCGACTATGTTATCGATAACATATTATATAAAACCAATATATATGTTTATTTGGAAACTAGTAGAGCATTCCCGAATTTACATGTGAGTATACATATCTCAACATCATCAACTGGAAGGCGTCCACATAGACTTTGTTTAATAGTGGACACACAGTCGGTTTCCATAATCCCCACGTTTGGCAAGCGGCTTGGGGATCGCAGCATTGGTGGTGAAGTTACAGAAGATGATGCTGCCAATCTTCTGGATTTTCCCTTTGTCGCCTCTTACGACACCCAGGGGAGGAAAGGGTGGTAAATTCTAGGCCAGATAGCACTCAGCCCACATATAAAAAAAAATCCCTGTTTCCCTCCAATCAATCCCGATTTGGCAAATTTTGATTAAAATTCGGCTAAGACTGGTGGTCTCAGAAAGAGTTAAGTCTCGTCTCAGTGGTATATAGGTAGTAACGGTTAGCCGATATGAGCGTACCCCTGACGTCATGGATCTCCCCAGGGTTGAGGGTCCTGATGGTCTCGTAGCGGCGCCGCCGGCTGAGGACCTCCATCTCCGTTGAGACCGTTGTTGTTTCTTCATCTGAAAATGACTGTCTTTAACAACATAAGTCATAACACATTTCAACAGTTATCTTCTGAACAATTCCCGGGTCGGTAGTTATTTTGGCAATAGGTTTGTTCTCGTACATAGAACCTATACCATAACTGGTAAAATGTGGGTGTACTACACCTCTGCGTAACACCAGGAGTTGTTAGCGTGATGTTATGTCATGTTAATATGTCCTGATATTTGTAAATTACTCTCTATTTGTCAATCATCATTAATAAAAAAGTGCTTTCAGCGCTGATCATCACACATAAAAGAAGAACGCTCGCTTTTCACTGTATCCTAGAGATAAAACTGTCTTTTTGAATTTAATATCAATAATAAAAATCCTAATCGCCGTTTTTGCGGTTTGTCTGAGGGTCTTAACGGGTCGCATATCCCACTTACTCGAATTTCCCATGTGCCCGTTCCACCACCACCCTGGATAACCTATACAACGCCTTTGATGCCACTATAGACGGCCACATACTGGACACACAAAAATAACCGTACTGTCGCATGTCGTGTCGATTCGAATAGAAAAAGTGAGTCACATAAGTGGTCATACTATACAGTCTTGTTAACGTATTATCTAGTTACGTAGCATATTAAATACAATCTAAGGACAATGTACAACGGGCGGTCTTATCGCATAAAGCAGTCTTACAGACAACCTTAAAAAGATAGAAATAATTTCGGTCAGAATATAGTACAATTTAGGTGTATATCATTTTATAGTTCTATAATTATTATCTAGTTTAGGGTGGACAGAGTTGCGGTGCAGCAAATGTTATGTCGTGTTAGTAGACCTACTATACATACAAGCGCCGCGGAATTGTTTCCCCTCGCCAGGGACAGAGAGAAATATTCAAAGCTGATGTCCGACCTCCAGTGAACAGAGAACAACAGAAACAAGACGGAGACTATACAAACATCCAAGGCTGTTGGCACAGACTTGTCAAACTCCACCTACCATACTCGTAGTGGTCGTAGAAGTCCGTGTCGTCGTCCTGCGCTTCGGCGTCTGACTCCGAGTACTGGTACGCCGAGTACGCAGCCCCCCGGCACGCTGGAGCGCCGGCCAGTAGAACAAACACCACTTCGGCCCACATCGGACCCAGAGTGGGGGGGAGTGAGGTAACTTATAAATTTAAGAGATGAAACCGCATGTTTTAATTTAAGGAATTGATTTTGCCAAACATTTTTTGTTTAAACTGGAAAATTAAAATGAATTTGACATCTTTCAGTTAAGAACACAGAGAATTTCATCGCTGCGTTCTGGCATGCGTCCAAGTCAGAAAAGGTTACTAAGCCACAGGTTGCCTCCAACTTTAACTTGACTATGGACCTCTGACGTGCCTAGTCTGTGGAGCAGTTTTATCCTCTTTAATATCCTCATGACCGAATTCTGGTCACGGCGGCCTATCTTTGAGCAGAGACTAGCCAACTATGTAAGAGGTATTAATGTACAAGTATGCGCGCTAACACTGCTGCACTACGTATTCTATCACTCTCATAGTCCGATGGGACGGTCAGACACGACTGGAGAGAGATCGCGTCCAGGACCAACGGAGTAACGTGCCTTCCGAAGCACGGAGAAGGCTCGATATCACGGCGAAGACGGCTTAACCTTGTAGATTGACTGATCTGCGAGGTTAAGCGGTGCTGGCCGCGGTCAGACTCGTAATGGGTGACTGTTTTCACTTATCGAACCCTCAACTGCTACTCAACACAATCCTCTTTAACAGTTACACATTAAAAACTCGTTTTATCGTTATACCGTAGTCAAACTCGCGACCATCTTCGTTGACTAGTTTTTTGAAACCGTGAGCTCCACGCTAACATTATGAAATCGGCAGATATTTGCCCGAGTTTGGGAACCTTAAACACCTCGCTCATACACCTCGATAGACAATAAAACAAGCCTTGTAACATGATTATTTATTGGACACTGGACAAATTCATACAACACGAAACATTACAAAAACAAAACATAAACAATTACAAAAACAATAAAACACATTCCCCCTTTTCTTTGATTGCAATATAATATCCTGTTAGTGAGCCAGTACCACAGCATCGTCGTGTGCAGCCTCCATTGCCGCGCCCGCTCCGCCGAGTTGCACCAGCTCCCCACACACACGCAGGCATGGAACCGCGAGTACAGTGAGATGCCGCGCGACAGCGGCAGGAGCGACGCCATCGGACTTATTATACAGCCGGTCTCAACGTTCTGAAATAATAACAACTCTTCATCATCATCAGCCGGAACACGTCCACTGTTGAACAGACCCTTCCCCCTCATAACGCCACAATGAACGACACTTAACAGCCAGTATTAAAGATTCCCATCATTCCAAGGAATACAGATCTGAACTGCTTCTTTGGTCTAGTGGTCGCTAAACGCGACTGCTAAGCCCTAGGTCCTGGATTCGGGTCGGGATAGACAAAAGTATTATTGGTTTTTGGCGAAATCTGGGTAGTCGTCGACCAGGTTAAACCATAGACATAGTTTCGGTGGCTAGTTCAGACCCTGTCAGTCACCCCTTGCTGGTTACCCTACAGGCGTCTCTTTTACTACTATCAGCCTCATTACCAGAACTAAAATAATATTCTACTCTATTCTGCTTTATTTTGCTCTATTTTACTAAATTATTTTTTGGGGGCAGCGCCAGTGTGCAAGAACGTACAATAAGAGCCAGCTCAAGTTTCGCCATCCGCTTGCTGGCGAAGTGCTTGCCCATGAGCGGCTTGAACCGGTTGCGGCAGGTGCGCTGCGTGTACACCCCGCTGAGGTCGGTCCAGCGCACGCCGCAGCCGCCCGTGAAGCGCCCGTAGATGGACTTCGCCTCCGACGGGTTCTCCACGTAGTTGTGCCTGAAAGCAACCTTGTTATATAACTTCAGGCTGGTGATAGTTAGCTGAGACACATATGTATGACTTTTTCATCGTGTGACCGACACATGCAAACATCTGTTTGACTGGCAAGCAGTAGTAGCAAGTTAACCGTGCAGGGAGCGCCGAGCTTACTAAGGTATCATCACCAGAACTCTCCGCTTGCTCCCAAATGGCTAGCTACCCGACCAAAGAAAGAAAACTATGCAGAATTACTTATGTGCGCAGTACGCAATGTGCCCGTACGCTATGTGCGCAGTGTACTACGTGCTTAGTACGCAATGTGTGCAGTACGCAATGTCCGCAGTACGCAAAGTGCACTACGAGCCGAAATAGTAGAAGTAAGTAGAACAAGTCAAATTTATACGGTAATACCAAACGGAGAGGAGAACAAAAGTTGTCTGGACTATGGATATACTCACACGTCGAGGAAGCGGCAGTACTTCCTGTACCTGGCGATCTGTCCCCTGGCGCGGGGGTCCACGGGGGTCAGCGGCAGGAAGTCTCCGGCGAACGCGTCTCCGCAGTACGCGTTGCGAGGAATATTAGTGGTCTTGAGGCCGCAGACGAAGCACTGGACAAAGAATATGCATGAAGGTCTCGACACGACAGAAAAAATCACGGGAGATTAATTAAAAGTATTGGACATTGGATGAATAGTTTCAGAGACTATTACTACTACACGCGTGCAACATATTAGTATAGATAGATAATACATAACACACACACACACAAATTAAAAAGTAAAACACTTGTCAGTCGCAGTCGATGGAATTTGTTTTTTACTTTTCATTTTGTATTTTGACATGCCATGATGCCAGTGTTTTTTTATTATTTATTGATGTGAAACATCTATAGGCTCACTTGTAAACCGAATTGTTGGCGTGGCGACGCTTGCCGTGGCGGCGGCTCGAAGGACCATGAACGAAGTCAACGAAGGTCGACTCGGAGAGGAATGAAACACTGGACTTTATATTAAGCGCGTATAGCCGTATAATATATATGATTGACCACAGTGCTTGATGCTCTCAAAAAATACAAACTTAAATGATTGACCTAGTTAAGCGCCGGAAAATCTTAACACCGCGATTCAGAAACCGGCGCTCTACTAACAACGCCATCTCTTGGCCACATTTGTAACTAATACAATACGCATATTTACGAGTGTACGGTGTGGCTTCTCACTCAGTTCGACGTTGTTGTTGACTACGGTATACATGACCTGCGTTTTATTTAATCGTGTTTCACATCTGCCAGGCGTCCCATGACGGCTCACATTATTTTTTTATTTGATTCATTGTTATAGCCTCTGTTACTCGCGATAGTGTAAGAATTCTAATAACGCTCCGTACATCAAACTCGGTGCAGCCATTCAGAAGTTATTGTAGAAAAACAACTCACATACACACAAGAACCCTGGAAACGTTACACTCCTCTTTTGGGCAGTCGTGTTAATAGATGTTTCCATACCTTGGATACCACAGACGTGTTGGAGAAGTCGTACGGCGACGGCGTGGTGGTAGTGGACATCACCGTGGACTCGGTCATGCACGTCGGCACCCCATGCCTGAAGACACGCGCCGCGCACACATTATTGATGGAACTTTAGGCTTAAGAAAGGCTCATACCGGTATCGACCCTGAAGGCGGCCGGCAAGAGTACACGTGGACGTGATAGGCGAACATTGAAATCAAGCTGCCGATTTGCATCGACAGACCCATCGCTATTCAACCAGAAACAAGGAACAGTTGGCCCGTCGACAATGCTACCACTTTCCAAGATTAAATTTCATCAAGCACGACTGGAGAGAGATCAGGCGCAGGACTAACGGCTTAACGTGCCTTCGAAGCACGGAGGGGTCTTGACCCGTGGAAACGGTCACCCATCACAAGACTGACCGCGGCGAGAACGGCTCAGAATTGCAGATCGACTAGTTTGTGGGCTTCCACGTAGCTACGAGTGAGTGTCTAACTCTAGTGGTATAATATAAAAAGCTAACACATCAACAGTACTCACTGGATCAAGCTCCTGTTGAACTGCTCCGTGAGGTTCCAGTCGTAGTCGTAGGTCAGGTTGGCTATAATAGCTATAACAGCATTGATGTCGATTTGTGGTCTCGTGGTAGTCTTTCTGGTTTTCTTAGTAGTTGTTGTAGAAGGAGTTGTGAGGAATTCATCCATTTGCTGCAAATTTGGCGAAAATGAGAGATTTTTTTTACTTCAAAACTAGAACTTTATTTCTAAAAAATATGCATAATTCTTTATGATTTTACCAAATAATAGCCAACTGCACACATAAACTTAGAAGTTATAAAGGTTTTAATTATTTTTTCGAACTGGTAATGACTTTGATAGTGTAGGTAATGACAACAGGGAAGACGGTAACATACACTGATATTTTGTACTTTCAAATTTTGCCGCTGGTAATGATCAATTTTGTGTGACAAAAGTTTTTTTTCAAATTAATAATACAGTTTAAGTTTGTGAAAAACATGAATACAGATTCTTTGTAATGTATGTAATAATATTTATTCACTTAGAAATTGATTGTAGTAACACAGCATTAAAATGAAACACCTATTTGGCAATACTCACGAACGGACACTGAAGGTAGATGATTTTTGCATATTTTTGTAAAATATTCATTAAACCCATTGGAAATAGCAATTCACGTTACCGTATGGCTATAGTTTAATACTATTCTATTTCGTTCTGATAGAAAGCACACATTCAAAGTGATTTATATTTTTTTATGACTACAAATAGCAAATTTGCACGAACTCGTAGAAGTAGCCTGGTAGTGGTAGTTGTAGTGGTGGGATCAGTTACGGCTGCGTCGTTTGTGGCGTTCAGTTTAGCAGCTCTCATTTCATGTTCATCCGTAGTAACTAGTGTTGTAAGTGTAGAAGGCTAAAAAAGAGAATTACTTATGAGCTTTAAACCTTCACTGTTTTATGAAATTATTGTCAATATTTTATTAGTTGTTCAATGATTCTTTTAATACTGACTTCATCATCGTCTTCGGTCGTCGTTGATTCGGACTGGTTCAGCATTTCTTTCCACTTCATGGTCTAGAAGCAATTTTTACATGAATGCAGAGGTCTGCCTGCTTATTGATATCTCAACAGTACGTCGGATTGGTTACACGAATGACTTTCGATGTAACTATAGTAGTTGTACCGAGTTTAACAAATACGAACCGACAGAAACTCGGGACGTAATTAATTACATCTATTATACATCCTACGGTGGTACGGTACGGGTACTAATGGAATTGGTTTTAAACAAACGAAATAATAATAGTTCGTATAAGTATAATCAAACAGTTTGTCAATCAATAATAAATAAAAACCATTTGTGTAGAATCAAAGCTTTACTAATAATGTTGATTTAATTCTTCAAATAGTTATTTAAAGAAAAACAGACGGGATTTGTAAATAACATAATATAACATCCCGCCATTTTTTTAGTTCATTATTTTGAGCTGAATTTATGTATTAACGGATTCTATACATATATACCATAAGAACCTTTTGGATAGGTTTACCCTTTCTGTTATACCCATAGTACGTACAGTTTGCGCAAATCTTTATGAGCCTTCTGAAGTCAAGCTCCATGAACAAGTTGTCTTTGTCTCTCTTTTGTGTACTGCGCAGCCTCCCGCGGCTAACATCCGAGAGGTCATAAAGTTTTGCGCCAACTACAAAAAACGTTCATTTCCCTTACCGTGGTGGGCCCCGCGGGGGGAGGGGCGTCTTCCGGTTTCTTCTGCAATAACAATTATAGTCAGGCGTGTTCGATACTGTGACATGGAGATGGACCGGCCTACCTAGAAGCTAGTGACTCTACATGACAAATACAAAAATGTATTGCTTACTAAGTGTAGGCCACGTTCTAAGGGGGAGGCCTTTGTTCAACAGTGGACGTCTTCCGGCTGATGATGATGATGATAAGGTGTGTGCATTGTTTACTTCTTACATTAATTGTAGAACATACAACTTAGTGCCTCTGAGAATATAATAGAGATGATGACCGCAATTTTTTTTTTATATTTTTATTCTGATTAGCTGCGCCCCGCGGTGTTACCCGCTGCATTTTTTTCGGGATAAAGATAAGATAAAATATATATATGTATATAAGAGAAGGAAATATGTATATGTATAAGGTATAGAATTAGCCTGTGTTCATCCAGGGTGTCAGCTACCTTCATATGAAATTTTATAAAAATCGGTCTAGCCGTTTGAGCGTGAAGAAGTAACAAACATACAAACACAAACTTTCGCCTTTATAATATTAGTGTGAGTGAGATATTCTGAAACATGGAAGAATTAACATGAGGCCTGTAAAACAAAAAAAACAACAAAGTTAGAAGCATTTTGAAGTTACTGTCAGACAGAGATGGCATCTGCTTAGAAATGACGTCACTCCTAAGTAATTGCATAGTAAATTTCACATCTCCCCGTACATTTATCGTTATGCGGGAGAGGGATAGAGAATGCCCCAGCTACAAACTTCAAATAGATGTATTTCATTAAACTTTTCATGATTTTATTTATTTCGTCGGATCCTTCTGGAATGCTTTTTTAGATTTTAATTAAGTTAGTAGGTACCATTATTGTAATGTCGTGGTGGCCTAGTGATTAATTTACCGGAATCGTATGCTCAAGGTTGCAGGTTAAAAACCCGGGCAAGTATCAATGTGACTTTTTCAATGTTATAAATACTTTCTTAGTTATTCTAAGACAGCACTGACTAACGGTGACGGAAAACATCGTGAGGAAACCCGGATTCTATTATCTGAAATCGCCCGCAGTGAGCTAGCGTGGTGATCAATGCTCACTCCTTCTCTATACGAGAAGAGGCCTTTGCAATGGGACAGTTATAGGCTGTTATTATTATATTATATTATATTGTTGTAATGTAGTCATCATCCCTGTTATAATAAAATACCAAACAAAATTTAAAATAAAACACATACTCTCATAAACTAAAATTATTCCATATTAAAACCTATTAAACTACTCCCCTACACAAAAACAAAATAATTATAATTGATACCATACACTAATTAATAATATAATTAATGAATTATACTATATTTACTATTTCTAATATTTTTTATTTGAACTATACACTACAAGACAATTCCAGACTCCGTTCTGCTACTGAGATTATCTAATGGAACAACCTGACAACACTTTGCTCAGCCCGGGATTCGAACCCACAAGAACACTTCCACAGTGGACGTCTTCCAGCTGATGATGATGATGATTAAGTAAGCCCCGCCGCTACTTACCCCTCCACCCCCTCCGCCACCAGGACCTTGCTGTAATTGAAGCTCAAATTATAACATTGGTAAGTTACTTCCATCGTAGGACCAGAGACTGTTACATATAGCAAGAAGGAGGGAAATGCATTTATGTATGTCTTGAAACACAAAAAGTTTCAATGCCAAAATAAGGCGCCAGTTTCCAGACCAATACGAAACGAGACGCCGCTAGCCCGCTAGGTACAGTGTAATGCGGCCACTCGCTTCCACACCGTAAACTGCCCTGCTTTAAATTAATGGTAAGGGTCAGAGTATGTTCGCCGAAGTCTTTCAGGTAGGCACCAAAAAGAAAACATATTTGTAAGGGGAGAACCTCTCTGTCTACCCCTTCGAGGATTACACGGGGGCGAGCATATTGCCATCAATCGTCTCTCAGGTCGGCTTCCTCACGACGTTTTCCTTCATTGTTCTAAGCAACTGATAACTAATTTAATAGGCACATGAATTTGAACAAATATTGGTGCGTGCCGGGATATCTTGCGGCCTTTGACTTGGTAGTCCAACGGTCATACCACTCGGCTATCAGTGCTACTACATACATACATAAAGTCACGCCTGTGTCTCTGAGCGGTAGGCAGAGACAAGGACCAGTGCTAGTGCTATATAGTCGTTACAATCAACAACTTACCCGTCGGTAGGTGTTGATCCGTGTTGGACGCGGCGGATACTTGTGGTGAGTGCCAGCGGGGAAAGCTGTGCGCGTCAGAGTCCCCGACCACGGCATCTGGGGGCCTGGCAGATCATCAATGATCCCTAACACGTCCGCCCACTGCCCTCTACTGTCCGTTTCGTCGACCGTCGAAGTGATCTTGGCAGAATGCATGTCGATCGTAGGAAATCGGTTGGTGAGTTCTGTATTTTCTGAAGATTCGGGGTCAAGTGTCTTCCTGTCGCCTGGCAGTAGTTGGTGACCCGAGATCATGTCCTTGATGACCCCTGGTGGAGAAAACACTTTGTATTTACTACTCACTGTATATTCGAGAATAACTCGTGCTTCAGATGTTATGCTACGCCCACGTTGACGATGGCTCGGGTCCCTATTCGTGCGTAACATTAGGGTAGGCTGGGAGTTTGAATTCGGAACACGAAGGCTAAAACGAGAGCCTATTACTAAGACTCCGCTGTCCGTCTGTCTGTCACCAGGCTGTATCTCATGAACCGTGATAGTTGGACATTTAACATTTAAGATTTTCACAGATGATGTGTTTCTGATACCGTTATGAAAAAATAAATATTTAAGGGCTCCCTTACAACAAACGTGATTTCTTTGCCGTTTTTATAAATAATGGTGGGGAACCCTTGGTGCGCGAGTTCGACTCGCACTTGGCTGGTTTTTACGTCACGTATTAATGTAATACATACCTCTGAGATCCTGCATTTCCCCTGAATTGAGGGTCCTTATGTCTTTGTTGGCTCCATATCCTTGACTCCTGGTGATCACGAATTCTGGTATCGATGACAGTATGGGTTCCGGTTCTGTGTGAACGCGAATAAACAATCATTACATTAAACAATTGTTAACTTGGCCACAATGATATATGACACACAGACATGGTAAAACCACAGTCTACAAACATGTGGTTGAACTGTCAGGGCAAGTATCAGAACACACAAAACAGCGAAACCCGAAATACGAGAATGAGGAATAGACTGTGGCAGTCTGGTTGGTCTCGTAGTACTACTCGGGGCTGTCTTGATGTTATTTAACGTTCAAAAAGTACATACATCAAAATTAACCATTTTTTGAATAAATTATTTTTATCTTATCATATGTGTCATACCGTCGGTGTCATCAGGGTCAGGGGTCATCAAGCCCAACTGCTCTTCGTACCGTTTGATCCTGGTGAGAGCGTCCGCCGCAGTGGACGTGTCGGCAGGGATTGTGACTTCCACTGAGGAATCAAGGCATATTTTGTCATTCACCTACTAAAGTAAAAACTAGTTTCTATGTTCTATCTCACGAAGATCGTCTCTCTTCGAATGCAGTCAGGCGTGCCATGCACATTGTTGTAGCTTGTAGCGTGTGTTACTTGAAGAGCGGGTCACGGCTGCGACGGTTTCACAAACATGAAATATTGAATATACCCAGACTCGGGACAACTGATAACTAATTTAACACGCACATGAATTTGAAAGAACATTGGTACGTGCCGAGTTTAAACTTGCGACCTTTGACTTGGCAGTCCAACGGCTACCACTCGGCTATTACGAGAGTACGTACTGACCTTTTAAATATTCATTGTAGAAGTTCACGTCCTGCTCCCCGTCCTCGTAGTACTGCGCCCCGCCCGCAGGAGCTCCCACCAGCAGGACAATTACCAGGACTTGAGTCCACATCGCAAGAAAAGGGGGAAATACACAAACAAAAACATTTATATTTTATTATACGAAAATTTGAGCATAATGCAACTTTTTTGGTTGCGTCACGCTGGAGGGAGAACTGACTAGATAGATAGCATTTGTGGGTATTGTGAACTAGCCTGGAGAAGCTAGCGGTGGTGACCTGGTGGCTCTCAGTATGTAAAATGTACTCTGTGATGGTGTCGACTTTGACAGGTGTCAAATGACAAGACCACAGCCAAAGTCCTCTGCTGCTATAAAGGAGGATGGGTGTGAACAGGAACGTGCCCAACGCTACGCAGTCCAAGTAGAGTTTTAAACATAACATCACGCCTTTATTCCCCGAAGGGGTAGGCAGAGATGCACACATGTTACACCTACATTTTCCCAGTTAACTCTTCATGAAATAAATAATATACACCCAGCAATACTTTGCCCGACCCGGGATTCAAACCCAGGACTTATCTAATGGAAAATCCCAACCGGGATTCGATCCCAAAAATAAAGTTAACAGCCAAACTTACCATATTAAATAATTATAATTGTGGGTATTGATTGGACAAATTAGTGTCAATTTTAACAAATATTATTACACCAATACTATTAAACGTGCCTAAGGCGTTTACATACTGTATATTGATAAATGCACTAATTAGTGCATGGTAACAGGTCACACCGGATGAACAGAGTGTCTTCAACAAGGATTAGCAAGGTTGACAGTACAGCCTCACCATGACCTAAAGCAGGGCAATTTACGTTGTGGAAGCGAAACGACTTGCTTCAAGAGTTCATGGTATGGGCTGCGTGCATAGCATGGTGCGTCAGTACTAAGGTATCCCTCCTATCTGCCCTAATATTGAGAAATAAGACACCAATCATAGAAAATACTTTATTCCCAAACAATGCAGATTTACTTTTCAAATGGGTAGTACATCGAGTTCTTCCACATCGGCACCGTGACCACTCTGTAGCCATTGTCGAAGCGTTTGATTGTGTCGCGCTCAGTCTGGTTCAGCTGGAAGTCAAACACCTCAATGTTCTGTTCAATCCGTTTCTTCGTCACCGACTTAGGAATGGGAATCACACCGAGTTCGATCTGTAAGGAAATGTTTATGTCAGCGCCATCTATTATCGAGTAGACGAATTAAAAATAATTTGTCTACTCGTGTGTTTTTTAATTTCTAAGATTATATTTGTTATTAAGTAAATAGTAGTATAATAAAAACTTATAAAGTGAGAATCAACGTAACACTAATGGCTGCTAAATTGACCTTCATTTTTGTTAATTTGAATATTCTTTACTCTCAATAGTAATGTTTTACGTTGATTTTTACCAACATTTACACTCCTCTTTATCTAGCGAAGTGCTTAAGGTTTAGGCATACTGAGTGCTGTCTTATGTAATAAGACTAATAATGTTGACATTCACACGTTCGCGATATTTATTATAGACTTAAAATAATGAAGCGACACTCACGAGGTATCGGAGAGCGACCTGCGCCACCGTCTTGTGGTACTTGTCAGATATCCTGAGGAGCGTCTGGTCGTCGGTGCGCGGGAGGGGGGCGTTCTTCGCCGCCTTGTTGTGGAACAGGGAACCGAACGGCGTGTACGCGATGACCGCGATCTCGTTCGCCTTGCACAACGATATCAACCTGGACTGCTGCAGGTTGAGGTTCACCTGCACACGAAAACAGGGTCCGAAACTTATTTCTTTGATAAACGTCTTCTCATTGTATAATATACTACATTTTTGTGTTTAGTTTGCTGCAGGTATAGTTTAAAATGAACTCCGACTCACAAAGAAGAGATATGTCCACATTTACATTGACGGATTTCGAGAGGGTGACATTACAATGGACTCTATGTAGCCTGTGGCTACATTGGGTGAATACCTAACTATATAAATGATAAACAAGTATACCCTTGTTATCCTGATGTATAAGCAATATACCCTAAAGTTCTAATAAAATCCGTCTAGTAGTTTTTGCGTGAAGGAGTAACAAACATCTGACCACACTTATTATCGCATTTATCTATCTATACATATATCTAAGCTATTTGTTAGGCTCGCTATAACTCAAAAACTGCTGGACTTATTTAGCTAATTTTGGTTTTAAAATATTTTTAGAAATACAGTGAAAGTTAAATGATGAAAAGTCGGTACGAAGTTCGCCGGCACAGCTAGTAATATTATAAGAAGCATATGCCCAGGAGATTACTATTACCTCGATCTGCAGTGCCGCCGGCTTCACGCTGGTCATGGCCAGGAGTCGTTTCATCTGGGTAATGTTGAAGTTGGAGACGCCGATGGACCTGACCAGGCCCTGCTCGCGCGCCTCGATCATACCCTTCCACGTGTCCAGGTAGTCAGCGTCGTAGTCAGTGCCATTCTCCTGGGAACACCGAAAGAAAACAATAGGTATTCAGATGTATTATTAATATTTTTAACATGTTGTAATATTTATTAGGAACGGGGAAAATAGTAGCGATATCCGAGTGGTATGACCGTTGGACTGCCAAGTCAAAGATTACCCGGCCCGCACGTCTTTCCGAATTAATTTGCGCTCTATAAATTGGTTATGAAGGAAAACATCGTAAGGAAACCGGCACACCTGAGAAATTTTTCAACGGTATGTAAAGCCATGCTACAGGCTGTTTAAACTCTGACATCAGGTTGTTCATCAACCATACGATACGAAGAAGAAGAGAGAATTAACGCATATACATACACCTTATTTCTGATTGGCAGATGGCCCCTAATTCTAATTAAATTTAATTTATCTTTATTTTTTTTAGGTTTTTGTGCGTCTTGTGTCTGTGTTGAATACAACGTTTTTCTTTCTTTCCTATTGTCCACGACTGTTCTCTCTATCAAACGTTGGTTTTTGTTGTACTTACGTATACCGCCATCGGGAAGTGTATGAGGTAGAGGTCCAGATAGTCTAGCTCCAGCTTGGCGAGGGACTCCCGGAGGGCCGGGATCACTTGGTCCTTGGCGTGGCGGTCGTTCCACAGCTGACGGTACAATAAAAGCAATTCAGTTCAAGATTATAAATTGTGTTTTGACTCTATCTATGGGTTTTTATGGATGGATACTTACTTCTTATACATTTTTGCAACATGTCTAATGTTCCTGTTAAATACTGGGGAATTTCCAACAGTTCTCATATTTATATTTTAACTTTTATCTTTTAACGCATCTACGACACAAAAGAAGTTTGTAGAGTAAGGCAGTGTATTCAATAATGCCTTAAACAATGGCGCCGGACGCTATACCTAACAATAATTTAAATGCAAGCGCGTGGGGGTGCCATAAGTAATATTGTTATTAAAATAAGTCTTACTTTGGTCGTGATAAACAAGTCTTCTCTTTTCACAACTCCTTCGGCTATCTTATTCTTGATTGCTTGTCCAACCTGTTCCAAATAATCATTAATTACAAAGTTATACTTAGTTCTTATAATGTAATAATAAGTTGGGACCATCACATTGACTTTTTCTGGTGAAATAAGTGCTAAAACCAGAGTTACAAATATGAATAAAAAACTATTAGATGTTCCAAAGTTACAATATTTTTTGTTTACCTCTGTATTTATAACACTATTATTTCTTAAGGTAGAAACGAGCTTGGAATTATGTAAGTATACAATCCAAGAAAATAATTTCTCATAAGTCGGTTTATTAAATTAAAAATTTGGATTGTATTTCTGTCTGAATGCATACGAACTTGTGGCTCGGTGTTGTACACGGCGGCCGTGTCGATGTGCCTGTACCCAGCGTCGATGGCCGTCTCCACCGCCTTCTGGACAGAGTCGTCCGTGATAGGCACCAGTTTACCCTAAAATAAGGAACATAGACATTAAACAATTTAGAAATAATGTGATTCAATATTGGCTCCATATGTGGTGTCTTATGTGAAAATGAACTGATGCGGGATATAAAGAAAATAGTCCGTAATAAGACTTGCAAATGATACAAAATTTTAAATAAAAATAAAACTTTTCTTTAGTATGTTTAGTTTAGTTTAATGATATCTACTATTTTCACCATCAAAATCTTAAAAATAGCTTTAATTTCAATATCAAGTTACTACACTAGTCATCAATTTATATATATTTACACTTCATGAAATACAACATGCCGTAAAACATGTATCGCACCGTGCAGTGGCAAATAGTAGTACTAACAAGCTACAGACAACTCGACTTAGTACAGCTACTTGTCAATAGATGGCGCTGTTATAACTTACCGATTTATCAGTGCCCAGCCAGGTTCCAAGCCCTAGAATGGGGATCGAGTTGCCATCGTTGAGGGTGATGTGTGGCGCTACACCGGGCCTCGTCACTGCCTCCTGTTGACCACAAAATAATGGGTGTAAATATCCAATGCTGGCACTTCACTTGGCGTATTTGCCCAAATATTCGTGGCATCTTATTAATGCAAAATACACTTCACTACTGAATGCAATAAGGTTTATTTTTGGACTCGTAAATATCGCAAATATTTGTACAAAAACGGCAAGTGTAGTGCCACTATTAGACTAAGATTTATAACGCCTAACTTAAGCACTATGGATATGAAACAAAAATGAAGTGTTGGGTTCATGTTTGCGGTCGAGAGACGTGTTATTAGGTTTTTACCGAGTAAAGAAAAGAAGGTTATGTATTCGGGCCATATTTTTTATCCATTAAGTAATTCTCAGTAGACAGTAGCATGATATTCGAGTACACCGATATTTCGCGAGGCAAAGCATATTGCCATCAACCGAGCAAGTCAAGACTCCTAGAATTACATAGTGGAAAAACCCAGTATCCTCAATGTATCTTAATAATATTAGTATTAAAGTAGAGCTACGCAGCGCACCTGACAGCAGCACTCTCTAGGAACCCTGTTCTTCTTGACCTGAGAATACTTCTTCACCCTCTCCTCGATGTCAGGCGTGATGATCACAGTCTGAATCAAGTCTTCCTCCCAGTCGGGGTTCGGACGTAAGACCTGCTTGGTCCTATTGTAGTCTTCAACAAACTCATCTAGCGTCCTCTTAGACATTGTCTTTAGTTTTAGAACCGAGAGAATGAAAGAGTGAATGAAACTAAAATATACCAGGAAGTTAAGTCCGTGGTCTCTGCCTACCACTCTGGGATGCAAGCGTGACTTTTGCAGTGTAATCTCTTTTAAATGCTTTATAATATGTTTTCTCCAACTTTAGAACTGAAGCAATATTATAGTTTTATTTCCAGAACCGGTTTCCTTCATATTATCAAGTTCAATGTTTTTTAGGTCTTGACGACTGGCTAGTGACATTACATGGAGGCCATGAAGCAGCCTATACCTCTGCCTATCTGCTTAAAAATACGAAGCGTAAAGTTATAATAACCAATGGTATTTTCTGAGATGTTCCAACCTTGGCATAATAAAGTTAATGTCTTGGCCTGCGTAACGTTCACTTTTAAATAATTATAAAACGAAGCATAGGTGTGTTGATATCGTTGGTACCCATTTAATATTATAAATGAATAGCACTGCTTTAATTACTCTTGAAATCTATAAAATATTCCAATTATAAGTGATCTATTGCTCCTTGAACTGTTTTCTTTCAAAAAGATGGTTGAATTCTTAATTTTTTGAGTGGAAATTAATCTATTACACTACCCATTTTTATATTATTTTGTTATAATATATTTTAGCAGCTAACATAGAAGTAATAAGTGTTATATAAACAGCTTATTACTGCTATGGCAGCTGACAAAGATGACATCGACCAACCGTCGTAACTGTCAAATATTTGAGGTTATGTTTATAAACAAAATTTGAAGAGGTTTGATAAAATAGGTGAACATACTGTCTATGGTACAGTCAGCCACAGGTGTTCCATAACATAAACATCACGCCTTATATTCTCTAAACGGGTAGGCAAAGGTGTATAGTACACTATGATTGTAGGTTCTAATGTAATAGGGCAGAAATCCATGCTGCTATAGGGTATTACCTGTTAGAAAAACTCAATATCACTACCCGACCTGGAATCGAACTTAGTACGATCGCCCTCAGCAGTCGCACTTCTCGATCACTAGACCACCGAGGCAGTCAGTAGATCCTTGAATAAATCTTCCGTGACCAGTAATCATGAGACAATGGTTTTATTATTTTGTAATTAACTTTGTAGATAATTACTGGCAGGATTGACGTCTATGTGTACCTATATCCTAATAGTTATAGATAATACCTATTAAATCGCGGATGCATACATATTACATAGTAATACATGTTATAATCACGCCTGTTATCTCTGAAAGTGTAAGCAGAGTAGTACACCCACATTTCGCTAGCTACGTCATAGGTCCCGATGGGAGCGAGCGTGCCATCAACAGGGCACAAATCCAGACCCCGTGCTGCTACAGAGAATAACCTAATGAAAAATCAAATAGTCTAACTATCGAAGCTGGAACTCTCAGCATTCGAGTTCAGCGACCGACCTCTTTTGAATAATTTTATATTTGACTTAATAAAACATATTTTATTAGTTTAAGTAAACATATCCCGCTGCGTCTGTCGCCAACAGATGTATAAACTTGATGCGTCAGTTCACTAACCTATCACTTGTCTACACTAGACAGGTTTTAATGGAAGTTTAATAAATCAAATCATAACATAACTGTATATATCTCTCCTATACCAGTAGAGCTACGGTACACGGATTTGCAACATCACGCCTGTAGCCCCCGAAGGGGTAGCGTAGAGATGTAGCATACACACACTGTCATGTTATAGACCCCAATACTACTCGTACTAAAAATTCCCAGACGGATAAACCCAGTAACAATTTGCTTGACCCGGGAAACGAAAACAGAACCTTACGCTCATTAGTCATGCTCAGTGTCGACTAAGGTAATGTATAACTAACATCACGCCAGTACTCCCTGACGGGGTAGACAGAGGTGTACCAGTAGTACACCCACATTTCGCCTGTCATGTTAGAGGTCCTGACGTAATAGGGGGCGAACCTATTGCCATCAACCGGGCACAAAGCCAGAGACCGTGCTGCTAAGTATGAAAAAACCCATTAACACTTTCCTTGACTCGGGAATCGAGTTTAGAATTTATAGTTATAAGTTATATATAACATACGTTGAGACGAATCTAACGACACCTCTCAAGCCATTTAGGCTGCAGAGTGTGCCAGAGAAATATACATACAAACATACTCCTGAAAAACATAACCCTCCTTCTTTAGAAGGAAAGTTCTAATTTAGATTGCAAGATTTGACCTAAACAAACTCACATACATACATACAAACATTGCAAGTTAAATAAATCATTTTATAATTTATATCTATATATAAACAATAATTTCTGTTCGTTAGTGTCGCTAAAACTCGAGAACGGCTCGACCGATTTGGCTAATGTTGGTCTTGAAATATTCGTGGCCGTCCAGGGAAGGTTTAAACGGTGAGAACGCGGTACGAAGTCGCCGGGTCAGCTAGTTAGGTATAAAATATACTCACGGTGACCGCAGCCCACAGCAGGACGCCCGTTATCTTCAGTAGGAACATGCTGACGTCAGGGTACTAAGTCGGCTCGACTCAGACTGGTACACTGAGCCTGATAGACTCAGTTTTAATAAACATCTGAATTTAGCCAAGTTATATGTAAAATTCACAGATGTGACAATACATTGAAAATAGTATTGTGCCTATTTTCTTCAAATTTGACTGCACCTCAGTGTAGTTGTCACACAGTACGACTGGTGAGTAACAGGTCTTAGATTCGATTCCTGGGTCGGGCAAAGTGTAACTTGGTTTTCCCATTAGGTAATTCTCAGTAACACGGAGTCTGGATTTGTCCCCAGTTACTGGAAATGCTTGCTAAAAGTCGCAAAGACCAAAGATGAAGAACGAATGGCAATAGACTCGCCTTCTATTAGGGGCGAGCCTATTGCCATTAACTGGGTCTAAATCCAGACTCTGTACTACTATTGAGAATGAGTCAATAAATAAATAAAATAAACTTTATTTAGACCTAATGGATACTATAGAATGGTATAGTTCATCACACTGCCCGACCCGAGATTCGAATCTAGGAGCTTATCTACAGCAGCCTTAGACAGCGGGGGAACGTGGGTGTACGATACACCTCTGCCGACATTATCAGGGTATTAATCTTTGGTGTCCGTGTCACCTCTACATAAATAATATTATTCTTTGCTTTATCTTGAGTTCGCGAGCTTAATTACTACAAAAACCTGTTCGTCAAGTATACTTTATGTTCAGTATCATATGACCTCTTCTTACTAACACATGCTTTGGAAATTGAGGTCTACATATGTGGTAGGACTTCCCAATAACATCAGACCTATCTGTTCCAATAATTCTCAAAGCAGCGAGGCTCAAATAACCTGGTGATTAAAGCTTCATTGTATGAATAAAAAAGTATCGATTAATTATTATGTAAATGTATATGCATTTAAAGACAAAGAGAATTGTTCGATGCAAACATCTGGGGATCACACAATTAATTTTTACCACGTACGGGAATGAACCCGCGTCATTATCAGCATTCTAATCATTGCGCCACTGTAACAATAAAACAAAGCTAATTTTGCTGAATGACAATAGGCTCGACCCTATTACAATAGGACTAGCGTCTACGTCTAGAAGGGTTTGATGAGTTGGAATGCGGTCTTCTTCATCTTATCGTATGGTTGATGAACAACCTGGTGTCAGAGTGTAAACCGCCTGTGGGCCTCTGACATGGCGACACACACCGTTGGAAATCTCTCAGGTGTGCCGGTTTCTTTACAATCTTTTCCTTCACCGTTTTTAGCAACTGATAACGAATTTATACGCAGGACCAACGGCTTAACGTGCCTTCCTAAGGAGGACGGGTCTCGATATTATGTGAAAACGGTCACCCATCACAAGACTGACCGCGGCGAGCTCGACTGAACCTCGCTGATCGATTGATCTGCGCTTGTCACGTAGCTACGAGCCTAAAACACCTCTATTACTCTACCTACACCATCTGTCGCCAGTCGTAAGCAACGTGTTGAGCATTTAAAACATGCGTACACACATAACATAGTAATCACCTTATACACGCCGCCGCGCGCCGCCACCCTCCCCTCCACCCTCCGGTCAGTACAACTCCTGCCGGCGCTCGCGCAGCGCGTCTATCAAAAGGTCAAAGAGCTTTTAGTATTGCGATAAAACAAGTGAATGTTTGAACATGATGGCGCGCGTGTGTAGTGGGTTCATATTTATTTGTGCGTTTACTACGGTACGTTGTGAAATACTCTTCTTCTTAATCATTAAGTTATTTTAGATGCATTCTATTAGCTTAACATTAAAATACTAGAAACCGGTGTCTTATGACGTCATATCTAAGTTTGAGAGCTACTCCGAAGGCTGAGCTAAAACTAGTACCATAGAATGCCGATCGATCTGGTTAAGGAGAGCTCGACGCAGTCAGTCTTGTGCTGGATGACCGTTTTTCACATGTCGTGACCTCTCAGTGCTTCGGAAGGCACGTTAAGCCGCTGGTCCTGCGCCTGATCTCTGTCCGGTAGTGTCGGTCTGCCGTCCCATCGGACTATTACAGTGAGGGAATAGGCAGTGCACCTGTGTTAGCACCGGCTTGTGCACTACAATATCTCCGTGTAGTTGACCAGTTTCTTATACGATTGGTTGATAGACTATGCATATTATTCATAGTTGGTGGGGGTACAAATAAGATCAAGGCACAAGGTTCCGTAAATCATAAAGTTCCCCTTGTGCTCCCCGAAGGGGTAGGCAGAGGTGCATACTTATAGTAAATCCACATTTCGCCAGGTATGTTATAGATCCCAATGTAATAGGGGGTGAGCCTATTGCCATCAACCAGACACAAATCCAGACTTCGTGCTGCTACTGAGAATTAACTAATGGAAAAATCTAATAACACTCCCCGACCCGGTATTCGAACCCAGGACCTCGTGCTTAGCAGTAGCGCTTAGCAACCACTAACGAGGCAGTCCCCTACTATTAAGATATTTGTTGTTTCAGCTCATAGGAGCGTCCGTACCGACATACAAGCTTCACGATGGACGAGATATACCCGCGTTGGCGCTCGGCACCTGGCTTGGAAACAATACAAAGGTATTTTACTATTACAATCTTGTGTTATCCGTATTATTTATTTGACCAGTTACTAGTGTTGCTTAGCTATCGATATGTTGTCAATACTTTTGTTTACCTCGAAAACTAGTTACAATATCGATAGGGCTGTAAAATTCCAATACCATCGATAGCCCTGTAGATATTCTGACTATTTTTCGAAGTCAACTATCTATAGTCACGCAACGCTATTAGTTAATAAAATCAAATGGAGCTTTATATTGTGAGCTAAAACTAGTCCCGCATCTTCGAATAAGCACGAGATGTGAGCAATACCATAGATAAATAAATCTACTTACTCTCTCTCTCTCTTATTTAAATCTATGGTAATGCCAACAAAAATAGTAATGAATACGAAGTTATTTTAACATTTTAAGTCATTAACTATCTAACGAACAACTAAGTATTGAGTCACAGAATATTCTTGGCCTCAGATATCTCAAACCGTATTGTTAAAACATAAGTATTAGAGATAAAAAATATATTATATCTTATTTGGTCTATCATTCTATGCCAATATACAAAGGTCAGGTGGCCTTCTCTCGAATTGAATTATTGCAAAATTTAATTTAAATATTGTTTTAAAGATATCATTGGAATTAACGGAATCTTTTGAATTCAGTTACTTCCTCCCAATGGACACATATTAAAATAGTTAGGCATGGCGCCTAACTATTTAAGAATCCTTCACGCAAAAGCTGCTAGACGGATTTTGATAAAACTTTAAAGTAATCGTCACAGCATTTACATCAGAATAACACATAGGGGTTTAACAATACTAGCTATACTTCGCGGCCTAGTAGGTATTAAAGCACAGACAAGTAAAGTCCTCTTCAAACTTCTTTTATTTAACCATGTATTCTTCTTCAACATGGCCGCGTGGAGCCCGGGCGCACCGAGGTGGAGCAGGCCGTCGGCTGGGCCCTCGACGCCGGCTACCGACACGTGGACACCGCCTTCGCCTACAGGATCGAAGACCAGGTCGGCAGGGCGCTGGCCAAGAAGATAGCGGAGGGCCTCAAGAGGGAAGACTTGTTTATAACTACCAAGGTGCGGTGATACCACCTTTTTTGACCTATTTTCAGAGGGAAACCATTAAAAGGTAAATCCTATGGTAAACTGACCAAGGAGTACGGGGTTTCTACATTATTAGAACTATCCCGATGGCCACCATGTTTCCATGTGCAGGACTTCCAGGTGTACACCTGGGGGCGTATACTTGAGGACACTTTAGAAATAGTTCCTGTGGTCATACGCCTAACCCTAGGGCTTAAATTTGGGGGACACTCATAATGTATACACCTGGGGACCTGCACCGGGGAGACATTCATCTAGGGGCATAACGCAGGTGATATTATAGTACAGCTATCCAATTGTTCTTCCCAGCTATGGAACAACGCGCACGCGCAGGCGTCCGTGGTGCCGGCCCTGCGCAGCTCGCTGGCCAGCCTCGGCCTGGACTACGTGGACCTCTACCTGATCCACTGGCCCGTCGGACAGTTCGTAAGTAAACGCCTTCAATACAGGTGATAGACCTTAACTCCCACCATTATCATGAAAGCGCAAGTTTGTGAAGATGTTTGTTAGTCCTTCACTGGATGGATTTTGTTGAGACTTCAGAGTTATATAGCTTATAATCGTAATTATGTGTAATATAGATTATGCATTAGAACAACACATAAGTTTTAATTTATAACTATGCTAGCCATGCTTTGTAATCCTTGTGTGAAGCGAAGGTTCTAAATTTCGATTCACAATGTAATGTATAAAATAATAACAGCCTATACCTTTCCCACTGCAGGGCAAAGGCCTCTTCTCGTATATACATATGTAGAAGGACTTAACATTGATCACCACGCTAGCTCACTGCGGGTTGGCGATTTTAGATTATTAAATCCGTCAGCATGAACTAAAATTCTAAACCAAAACATTAGCATGTTTTCTTCATCATCGTCCGGCTATTGAGTCTATATTCAATACCTTTAAGGGCCATGAAGAGGCCTATACCTCTTTCCATTTGTGCTGGCCTCCAAGCTCTACGAATCTCATCACCTGGATGAGATTCCCCCAATTATTTCCACAAGCGTCTTCAACATCCCTTAACAGACCATCGTCTTCTTCCAGATGAATGGCACTTACGACATGACGGACTTTGTGGAGACTTGGCGCGGCATGATGGAAGCCAAGAGCTTGGGGCTGGCCAAGTCCATCGGTGTCTCCAACTTCAACCAGCAGCAGATCGACCGGCTGCTGGAGCTGGGCTTGGAGAAGCCGGCCGTGCTGCAAGTTGAGGTAGGATCCTTGGTTTATCGACATAATGATAATGTTCTCCTGAATTTTGGTCACAGCAGCCTATCCCATCTGAGACTAGTCAACTACGCAGGAGATATTATAGTGCAAAGTATACGTAGGATTAAGGTTAAGCTAAACTTATCAAGGCTGGTCCTTGGATAGGTGGAATACGTAATCACCCTGCTTATACCCATATGTTCTACATGACTGTCCACAGCTGAACCTCAATCTCCAGCAACCAGACCTGCTGGCCTACTGTCGGGAACAGAACATCCTGGTGATGGCTTACACGCCCTTCGGCTCGCTGTTCTACAACAAGGCGCAGGCCGGCGCTCCGCCCCCGAGGGTCGACGACCCCGTGCTCGAGGCTATCGCTAATAAGTACAACAAGACGGTGCCGCAAGTGGCTCTCAGATACCTGGTGAGATGTTCTAGTTACATTACATTTTGAATTTGAACCACGCTCGTAGTCTCATGGCTGTAATGCAGATCAGTTGATTTGCGAGGTTAAGCTGTACTCGCCGAAGTCAGTCTTGAGATGGGTGACCGTTTTTTTATTGGTTGCTAAGAGTGACTACTGAGCATGAAGTCCTGGGTTCAAATCCCAGGTAAGGCAGTGTTATTGAGGTTTTTCCATTAGGTAATTCTTAGTAGCTAGCAGCACGGAGTCTGGATTTGTGCCTGGTTGATGGCAATAAGCTCGCCCTCTACTATATAGGGACCTATTAGATAAGTGAATACAGGCGTGATGTGATGTTATACCTACATATTTTAAACATTACAAAGCTATTTTAAGTTTAACATGATTCGAATGACCTAGAACTTCCATGAGTATTTTTCATTTTAGTAAATAAATATATTTGCGAGAAAAGCCGGAATTTAGTACCTAATAATTGAAATTTTATCATTTCCAGGTGGAGCTAGGAGTAATCCCGATACCCAAGTCATTAACAAAGTCCCGCATCGAGCAGAACATAGGAGTGTTCGACTTCACGCTGACGCCGCAGGAGAGGGATCAGCTGAAGTCCTTCGACCGCCACTACCGCACCATACCGCAGCACAAGTGGCTGGACCACCCCTACTACCCCTTCGAGAAGAACTGAATGTTCTCAGCATAAAGTAAAATAATAAATGATTGAAGTTCATTTTTGATTTCTAACAATGTCGCCCCACACTTGGCCTTTAGAATGGCTTTTAATCGCCGATACGTTTGGCTATTTTGTACAGACATTTTTATTTCTAAATCCAGGTCTCTTTATTAAGGATCTAAGAATATCTAAAAAAAAGTACAGAATAGAATTAGATCTACAGTCTAACATCTGAAAAAGTTACATTCTTGTGAACCTGCACCCTAGTGCGTGCAGAACCCTTCAACCACAGAGCCACCACGAACCAACAAAACACATTACCCTTCTTTGCGTCGCAGTCGGGTAAAAAACACCAATAAAAAATATATCAAATCAATTTATTTACAAAACACCAACTTCTTAAAGCCTATCCCCCAAGCCGCTTGCCACGCGTGGGGATTATGGCACCCCACTTACCTAAGGGGGAGGTCTCTGTTCAACAGTGGACGTCTTCCGGCTGATGATGAACTTAAAACTATAACTTCTTTAACTCCTTCATCATCAACTGCTTCCGTACCCTCAGAATTGACATCTCCAGCTCATGCCTCTCCCTCTTAAACTGCATCTCCATCTCAAACATCTCCTTCTGCCTCTTCAACTCAAACTCCAACAACTCTCTTCTCAACTCTTCAATCGTCTTCTTCTCTTCTCCGACTATTTGTATGGGGTCTACATCGTTTTTTATGTTAATATTAGGTTTGATATCAGTTGTGTCTGGTATGCTAACGTGTTCGGTGTCTATGTCTGCGCGTGCGACTAAATAGTCGTTCGACAAGTCAGTCGTGTCGTCGCAGCTGTCGATTTTCGTGTCGTTGAGAGATTTTAGATTGAAACGAGGGCTCTGAAAGAAATATTAATATTTAATTTCAAAAATAAATTATAATACCTTTGCTTTGTGTCAAAGCGGGACTACTGAGCGTGTCTTCCGGGGTTTTATTCCTGGGCCAGACATTGTTATTGGAGTTTTCGCGTAAGGTCATTCCCAGCCATCTGCGTGGTAAATTCCATCATGTCTTTTCCGAGCCTAGGTACTTTCTTAGGATACAAGCTTACTGCATACGAATTTTCATCAAATTCGGTTCAGTAGTGACGTCCCCCTTAAGACGTAAATAATAAGAAGGGAACTCGAAATTCGATGAGAGTAACGACACGATAGCTCAATCGGCAGACCTGCGCCACGGTATAGCCAAGAACGCGAGTTCGAGTCCCAAGTAAAAACTCTGACACCAGGCTGTTCATCAACCACAATACGATAAGAAGAAGATATAACATAGTATAATTTGATAAAATAATTTTGATCTTCTATCAAATTTTATTCCGTACCCTGGTCTCTTTGCCATGACACCGTGGAAGGCGGTCTTTGCCCTGGTGGTAAACGGAGGCGGTGGGCAGCAGGTTCCCCTCCTCATCAGTCAGGACCCTCACGATCCTCTCCTCCAGAGGACTCAGGTGGACGGCGCAGCGACTGCCCTCGGCCTCACACTTGCGGACCACCGCGTACTTCCGGCGGATCTTGAACTTCAAGTCTATCCAGTACTGGAAGCATAAAGGTTTGATTAAAAGAAAATGGCTATGCATAGTCTAGACGTATTTATTTATTTATTTAAACTTAAGTACAGTTGTGTACAAGGCGGACTTAATGCCTGAAGCATTTTCTACCAGTCTAACCTTCAGGTAGTGCAGAGATAGAAACGGTAGATGCACAAACGATTATAAAAACAAGCGAATTAACAATACATAATTATTATCTTATAAACATACATAAATTATAATTCTTTATAACATATGATACATACATAAATACATACATACAATATAATAATATCCATAGCTTGGTCGAGATATATCATGAATCCGTCGTCTTGTCAAGTAGATATCGTTTAATTCTCTTTTTAAAATTTTGCCGATTATTTACCATCCTGATCTCACGAGGGAGCGCGTTCCAAAGAAGAATGGATTGAATGAAGAAGGTAGAGTGAACGAAATCAGAGCGATGGGAGGGACATTGAAGAAGACGATTAGTGGAAGAACGAAGATGCTTGTTGATGCGTATCTAATGGAGAAGAATAAATAGAACATTTTTAGAAGCTTTTATTTAACTTGCAATGTTTTTATGTATGTGTGTAACTGTGTATGTTAGTTTGTTTAGGTCAAATCTGGCAATCTAAATTAGAACCACTTCCTGATATACTATTGAAATGAAATTTCGCATACATATGTAGGTTCGGTGACAATACAATATTATGGTACTTTTGAGCTGGTCTGATGGTGGTCATAAGAACACTGTAACTAAATGACGCAACCCCATCGTGTTTGGGCTTGTTTAATTCGTCTTTAGTAGTACTTTGAGCCTAGCTGATTTAAATGCTTCGGTTTAGAAACATATTTTAATATAAACTTATTATAACCGACTTCGTATAAAGGAGGTTCTGTATTCGACCCATATTTATGCGTGTATCTAATTATGTTTGTATGTCCGCGATTTTGTAACTTCATTTTCCAAAGAGAGAACTCATTTTATCTTTATAATACTATAATAGGTATGAATAAAAATAAATCCCTGTTCCCCTTAGTCACTCCATACCTTGAAATTGTCTGGACCAATTTAACTAATTTAAGTTTTGATATTATTGTGGAAGGCAGAACAAAGTTAGGCCCGGGCAGTAAATTAATAGTCGACCCTTATGTTCTAACTGACACACAACATAAAATCGTATCTGTCTCACACACATACAAGTTATGTCTTTAAATTATCTATTACTGGTGTCTACAACCCAATATATGGCAGCTATAATAAACACCTACAAACCCTACCCACCCGAGCCCAGCTCTTGCCGCTCTTAGTGACACTGTCATCAACCCTGTTTAGGGTCCTGGCTATCTTCTCCCACATCCGCTTAGCCTGCACGTGGCCCTCCCGGGACCGAGCGCTGGCCAGCGCCAGCGGGGGGTACCGCTCCATGTACTGAGCCAGCAGCTCCAGATGTTGGCGGGAGACTGTGCGGCGGTACAGCAGCTGGTCATCGGACATGATCCTGAAAATTAAATGTAACTTGTGTATTCCCTGAAGCAGTCGCCAGTCTTGATGAAGATCATAATGTAATAGGAGGAGAACCAATCTATATTTTAAAGATACTCATATTCTCTCACAATTTTTGTAACAAATTTCTGGGCCAACAATATTAATTGCCATCAACTTGATAAGAAGAAGAAGATTTTAAAGATGTACCTGGAAGTGTGATACTTACATAACATACACCTTTATTAACTGGCTTGGCAGAAACTATATGTCAACATTCCAATATCTTTATAATCTCTATTCTTAATACAGATTCCAAGTTCTCATATCTTCTAACAGTTTCTGAAACCAATGCTGCAATTTTAATAACATGCCTTTATTCCATAATACGGGAAGGATTTGTGCCCAGTTGATGGCAATGAGCTCGCCCCCTATTACATTGCTACCTTAAAACAAGGGTGTACTGTATGTGCATCTCTGCCTACCCCTATGGGGAATATAGGTGTGATCTTATGTTATGTTTTTATAGGAAGGATAAGGTCTGTACTATCCCCTATATTGCTAGTTATGATGTTACAGGTGCTATATAATAAAGGGAGTGCCTTTTGCCTTTGACTGGTGCTACTACTAAGAATTACGTAATGGAAGTATAAAATAAAACTACTCGACTTCGGAATCGAACCTAAGACCTCTCTCTCTCAGCTATTGCAATTGCAACCAAGAGGTAGAAAAGCAGGCGATTTAATCAATGAAATTATCTGACATCACTCGTATTTATTAACTTCTATGAACTAAATGTAAGTGCTACTGGTTAAAGAAGTAAAATATTAATAAACAATAAGACAAACGATTACCTATCCAGTCATAACATTATAATTACTTAAAAGAAGATTATCTACTTTGTTTATGTTTCAACCTCAGGTTTCAACTATATAGTTTTCATTATCCTTACAGAACATTATCATATTATAAACATAAACAGAACTTTATTCTCGCGTTTATTTATAAATATCTTATTTTCCCCAAGATAATTACAATTATTTATGTAGTTTTAAAAATAATAAATAACAATCTCGCTACTCAGTACTCGACTCTTACGAAGTTTGACATTCGTTTTTCTTTTTAAACATCTGACATTCCCTTTACCATAAGTCATAATTAGTTAAATAAGATAACTATGTAACAACATTTTTATCATAATATTGAATCAAATATAATATGTAAATACATAATTATTTTAAGATGCGTAATAAGTTTTTCTAAATTTCGATTATCTTATTTCACGTTTAAGTACATGTATCCGAACGCACCACAGCTGACGAATCACGAACCAATATCGCGATCAACAATTTTTTTGATAGACTTGACGTGAGCGGGCACGGTTGTTGAAAGCCGTCGAGATGTCTGCGATTAAATTAAATTTAGTATTGTGCAGTGTGATATTATGTATTTTGGTGTGCGTCAACACGCAGTCCGTACATAGACGTTTTGAATATAAATATTCATTTAAACCTCCGTATTTAGCGCAAAAAGATGGATCTGTTCCGTTCTGGGAGTACGGAGGCAGTAAGTATAACCTTATTTCTCGTAATATATCAAAGATAAATTGGTTTTATTCGCTCTACATACATGTATGGGCTCCTTATCAACGTTTCTAGGTTCATGATTATTCAAGTTAAGTTATAAACATCGAATAAAAAAGTTAAAATCGTTTGTTGTTTCGGCCCGTTTTGTGTGACAGCGACACGTCAGTGAAAACTGTCAAGTTGGAAAGAGACGACGCTATGTAATTAGTTGTAAGTTAGACAGAGAGGCATAATAGTTGCCAAGATCATGTTTTTTGGTTCCACGAAAGCAGTCGACACGCTTAAAATGCTTTAATAATTTTACGATAAAATTAAATTATATACTCATTAATGTTATTGTAACAAGTTTGGTAATAGTTTATAACAATCACTAATGCGAATCGCAAATATGGAACGCTATTAACAAACGAAGAATTAAATTACATATTGTTTCTTTTAAAACGGTATTAACACTGCATTAATTACTTGTTCTGTCTTCTAAACTCATTAATTTATAGAAAGCTATGTCTTCACTCCTGTATTCTGTAGTGATTATAGTATCATCATACTTTTCATGAGTTATTTAACATTAACAGTATTTTTTACTTTTAATTATTGATTGGAGAAGATAACTTTCTATTTACATCAGAATTGATAATGATTATAATGCTCTAATATTACCAAATTTACTGCTATCAATTATCTGTGGTATACACATAAAAACCCAGTGTCCCTTCTCACATGTATTATTAAGATATCATTATGATACTAAAAGATAAACTTAGATTATGCATTTTTTATTGCCTGCTTAATCTTCTCATTACTTATTAGTTCTTCAGCAAATGACAGTTATTTGACAATTAATCAACCAACACTATTTATTAATTTAAACTTTATTAAGAGTGTACAAGGCGGACTTCATTAAACATCACCCCACACAAGGAATTTCTCTTGTTTTATAAACATGAAATATCACATACAGAAATCCAGACTAAAGACAAACATCTGCAGATTATTAAATGTTTTGTCAGATATTAGAATTAGACCTTTTCCTTAGTGCATCAGGTTAGTTTAAATTAATTTCCAATTATTAATTTCTGACCAGATAGACAGTTATAAAGATCTTAAAACTGATATTAGCATACATTTATTACTCAACAAATTTATTCAGACATGTTTTATAGCTGTATGAAGCTCTCTCAAACATACTTATTAATATGTTATTAACTGTAACTGAGGGGCTCATAGCTATGTGGCTGCTCGCCATGGTCAGTCTTGTGATTGGTGACTGTTTTCACAAGTTGAGACCCCTCCATGTTTTGGGTAGCATGTAAAGCCATTGGTCCTACGCCTGGTCTCTCTCTAGTTGTGTTTATACACATACTAGTGCACTTTATATATCCTGTGTAGTTGGCTAGTCTCAGCTGAGACAGGCCGCTGTGACCATAGTGCGGTCAGGAGAACATTATTAACTGTAATTGTTCATAACCATTGTTATTAAATAAAACCAGTTGGCATTATTGTAATTTTAGTAATTTTTTATGCAATGTTACCTGTGGTTATCAGTAGTACAGGCCCAATATACTTAACATGTTTTCTGCTGATTTCACTTGCAAACATACCCATTTAAGAGTATTTAGTATATATTTATATCAAAGATATTAGTTTTACCTATTAAAAAATTGTCTATGAAATTTTAATGGCCCAAAACTCCCGCCGCGGCCGCGCGAACGGCGTTGTCAGCAACCAGGAAAAGCTCATCAGGGGTACTGGTCACAGGGCTTGCAGAACATTATAAAAGGGACATTTTAATATTTTTTTAAATAACCAGAGCAAAATCAAAAGCAGTAACCACTACCATTGTTCTGCCTTCACCTATAATATATATATTATTATTAGCCTATTTCCGATCATTGTATCACACGTCCACACCGCGTTACCGGCACATAATGCAATAGTTATAATAATATATATTATGAATTCCATAGCATTGCTGCATTGGCTTTAATTTACCGACTCCATTTATGAAAAAAAACCGTCACCCCACTCTAGGAATTCCTCTGTATCGTGGGTGCGATCCACAAACATGAAATATCACATACACAAACACCCAGACTCGGGTCAAACATCTGCGGATCGCACAAATTTTTGTCCCATACAGAAATCGAACCCGCATCCCTTAACACATTAGTCGAATCGCTGAGCCACTGCGCCAATCAGGTCGTCAAACATTTAACTTCTTCACATTGTGCCTGTATGACTTAATACATCGATAATGCAGTACATGCATGTTGCAGTCCCTGCATAACACGCGTAAATGGAAACATTGATAGCGCTGCGTTTGCGCAACATTTAGTAAATCATTAGTATTACCATTACCTGACGTGGCAGTGTGGCGTCAACTCTTTGCCAGTTTGTAGTATTATTATGTTAAATCGAGTTATTTTGATTACTACTTTAATTTGCGTAATGACGCTCAAAACTTATGGAATGTAATCTAATGACATAATTGGCGCAGAGGCTGAGTGATTGGACTTCGCGCTTAGGGTTGCGGGTTAGATTCCCGCACGAGACAAATATTTGATCTTCATGTTCGTAAAAAATTATAATAAATCACACTCCAAACATTCGTGTATGTTCTAAAATAATCCGAGTCAAATGATAGGAAGATTAATTAATTTCCCAATAATTAGACCGCCTTCGGGGACAGGCGATGTGTTTGTTATGTGATTTCCAGTAGCAGCGCGCAGTCTAGATTTGTGCCCGGTGATTGACAAACCCGCCCTTAATTACATAAGGACCTATAACATACCTGGCGAAAGTACTTTACACCTGTGCCGACCTCTCCAGAGAAATTCAGGCTTTTTACATGATTGTTTATGTTATTTTAGTATATTGCTCATCACTGTCTCCCTCAGCCTATCGCAGTCCACTGGACATAGGCCTCTTCCAACACCCATTCACCGCCTTCTGCATCCAGTCATGCTGTCAGTCAGTTGCCCATGCTACAGCTTAAACCTAAATTGGTAAAGCAAATTTGAAAAAGTCACGAGCGGGACTCAAACCCTCGCCTTTCGGAGATCCGTGTCAACTGAGCTATCGTGTTGCAGCTCACACCCATAAGTAATAGCTCAGTTAGCAGAGCTGCGCCACGGAGCGGCTAAAGTCGCGGGTTCGAGTACCGCTCGTGTCCATAATTTTTCATATTTACGTTACGATGCGGGTGATACCGCGTGCGGTAGCTAGCTATTAGTAATATGTGGTTCCCTATTGATAATATTAGCAATAAAGATAATGCCCAGCTTACCGGTCTGCTAGTTATATTGTGTTCGATTTATCTAATCGGTTTTATTATTATTTATAATGGCCCGCGGCTGGGTTTCGGATGCCGCACTTCATACACCTTAAAGTTAATCATTTTTAATATAATATATTTATAAATGAAGACGAAATGTGCACCTCTGCCTATCCCTTTGGGGAATACAGGCGTGATGTTGTGTTATGTCATCCTGCCGCTTGTTGGTAACGGGAATAGAACCCAAGTCCTCTCGTTTTGACGGCACGATGCAAGATCTAGAGGTCTATCAAATTACATGGGACCAACTCGGAAGTGTAATTATATTTAATCTTTCAAACAAAATAATAATTAAATTCGTCCGTTACTATTGACATAGTTTATGTACGTACACAAAAAGCTAACTGAGATCACCTTTTTTAAGTAATTTTAAAATACAACACCTGTATTAAGTACAGCATGTTTATAAAGTTAATAATGATAATGTTCTCCTGACCGACTGTCCGTCACGGCAGCCTGTCTCAGCTAAGACTAACCAACTACGCAGAAGATATTATAGTGCACAAGTATGCGCGCAAACACAGGTGAACTCCCTATTCCCTCGCTCTCATAGTCCGATGGAACGATAGACACGACCGGAGCAGGTCAGATGCGGGACCAATGGCTTCACGTGCTTTCGAAACACGGAGGGGTCTCGAACTCTCAACAGGTAAAAACGGTCACCCATCACAAATCAGACCGCGGCGAGCACGGCTTAACCTCGCAGATCGACTAATCTGCGCGGTAGCTACGAGCCCGTCTAGGTAAAGTCACTTCTGTACTAACAAAAAGATTTAGAGGTCTACTTATTATGTTAACAAGTTACATAACATTAAATTAACAATGCTCTGTATATTTCAATATTCATGGGGCTCTCATATATTTAACAGTCGATGGCGAGCGGCCGTATTTAAATTATTAACACCAGGAATTTCGACAGAGTATTTTGTACTCTATGTTCTCGATTTTAAAGTCTACAATCGTGTATATAGTTATCATACATAATTTTCAAATACGATTCTTAGTTTTTAGTGCTACTGTACTAGGAAATGTTTTACTAAAAAATCAGTAACAGTTAGTCTGTAATGTAATAAATATCATTATCTATGGCCATAGCTCCCAGATCATAAAAAATATTATTATTAGCTCATATTTTTGTCCCGTGCGGGAATCGAACCTGCAACGCTACGCGCAGCGGTCTAATTAGCCACAGCGTCTATCAGGTCGTCAACTAAAACTAACTTCTCCATCACCAGATGCCATCGCGTCAGGAGAGAGCGTGCGCCTGGCCCCGTCGCTGCGCAGCCAGAAGGGAGCCATCTGGACCAAGACCGGCATCAACTTCGACTGGTGGGAGGTGGACATCATGTTCAAGGTCACGGGCCGCGGCAGGATAGGGGCCGACGGGCTGGTGAGTACACTTCTACATCTTCCCATCGTAAGGTTGATGAACAACCTGGTGTCAGAGTTTGAACCGCCTGCAGGCCTCTGATATGGCTTTACACACCGCTGAAAACTTTCACAGGTGTGCCGGTTTCCGCACGATGTTTTCCTTCACCGTCTTTAGCAACTGATAATTAATTTATAGTACGCACATGAATTCGAAAAGAGATCGGTGCGTGCTGGTGTCTGAACTTGCGACCTTTGTCTCGGCAGTCCAACGTTGTTACCACCAATTGGTTATCAGTTGCTAAAAACGCTGATGGAAAACATCGTAAGGAAACCGACACACCTGAGAGATTTTTCATGTGTAAAGCCATGTCAGAGACCTGCAGGCAGTTTAAACTCTGACACGAGTTTGTTCATCAACCTTATAATATAAAGAAGGTTAATAATAATACTTATAAATTGTTGTAATGAAGTAGTAGTTATAATTTTGAATCTATTATTTACTATATATTCCGGTTAGACTCTGCCGCGTAACCAGCTCATGAATAAGGGCTCCGGTCGAGTCCGAAACTAGTCGGGCATTCCCGAATACACCCGTGAGTATAACCGGAATATATAGTAAATAATATGGATAACACTCACGAAAGTTATTATAGTAAAATTTTGAAGCTTCACTAGTCCCCCTCTTCACCGATTATCTGCGTGTCCACAGGCCTTCTGGTACACGACGCAGCGCGGCGACTACACGGGTGAGGTGTTCGGCTCCTCGGACCGCTGGAACGGGCTGGCCGTGATCTTTGATTCCTTCGACAACGACAACAAGCACAACAACCCGTACATCATGGCGGTGCTCAACGACGGCACCAAGGTCTTCGACCACAAGAGGTAGGTTCCTGCCTCACCAGCTCCTGCCTCACCAGCTCCTGTTCCAACCAGCTGCAGGCTTGGCCAGCGACCACGTGAACAACATCACAACTTAAAAATATGCTAAAAACCCCTTCCGGTGATTCTCCAGTAAGCTACCACAATCGATGATGCCCAAGCTAAGTTGGAATCTAAATTGATAAAGGAAACTTGAAAACTGGGACTTCCCCCGACCTTCGCCGTACCGTGGCGCAGCTTGACGAACTGAGCTATCGTGTCACTGCTCGCACCCATCGACTATGCTATACTACCTTTTATTCAGAAAATATGTAGCAGGTAACACCACGGGGCACAGCTAGTTAATAATAAATTCCGTGCTAGGAACGTATGCATGTCATTTATCCCTGGTACTAACTGTCCTGGTTTCCTTCTCTCTTGTATTATATAATCTATTAACCTGTGTGTGTGTGTGTGTGTGTGTGTGCAGTGACGGCGCGACGCAGCTGCTGTCCGGCTGCCTGCGCGACTTCCGTAACAAGCCGTTCCCGACGCGCGCGCGCATCGAGTACTACCTCAACACCCTCACAGTATACTTCCACAACGGTATGTACACGTTAATACAACAACTGATTTTGTTAACAATTTTATGTTTATTTTAGCTATCAGCCAGTGAAACTCCCATCAAAGTCCGCCTAGTTGTCGCGGAGAAACTGTAACCCGCGAAATTCCAACTTTCCCGCGGAAACCTAAATATTTTTGAAAAATAAACAGACGCTCCAATTTTATTATATATATCATCAGCAGCCGGAAGACGTTCACTGTTGAACAATGGCCTCTTCTAGGCCGGATACCACTTGGCATTATATGTACATACACTTGAATTTCGTTCATTAGGCAACCAATACAGTATATTCTTCCTCTCCCCAGGCATGACCAACAACGAGGCGGACTACGAGCTGTGTTTCCGCGCTGAGAACGTCCAGCTGCCCCGGGGGGGCCACCTGGGGCTGTCGGCGGCCACGGGCGGCCTGGCCGACGACCATGACGTCATCCACCTGCTCACCACCTCGCTGCACACGCAGCAGCAGCAGTCCGGTAGGTCACATGGTTATAGCAAGCAACTTTGAACCCTATATTAAGAAGATAAGGATGACATTAGCAGAAACGGATTATTAAATAAGTTTACTGTTGGTTCGAGGGATTTTGAACTCTATTTTGCAGGTACAAAGACAGTTGTTACAGCATAACTCTGACTCTGGTTTACTGTTAGTGTAGCTGAACTAGTTTGCAGTTGGTTCGAGCGAGTTTGAACTCTATTATGTTGGTATAAGAACTGTTTTGACATAAACAATTGACTGCATATTTACCTTAGTTTATTCAAACGATTTTCGAAAGTTATAAAATTTAATTTGTATGAACAGGAGGGCAACAGATGAGCTCGGACGAGCAGCAGAAGCTGTCCCAAGAGTACCAGGAGTACCAGAAGAAGCTGGAGCAGCAGAAGGAGGACTACAGGAAGGAGCACCCCGATGAGGTGAGCTACTTCCAGAAGAATAGCTATCAGTTAGTCTGTGATTTAGCCAACAGAGCCAATGCGACGTTTCGAGTCCTATCGCAAAGTGCGACTGCTGAGCACGAGGTCCGAGGTTCAAATCCCGGGTCGGACAAAGCGTTATTGGTTTTTTCCATTTGGTAATTCGCAGTAACAGCCCGGAGTCTGAATTGTTTGCCCGGTTGATGATGCGTGACGTTCATGTTGTAAATTTTGAGATTTTTTAGCTCATACAATAGTAACTCTTCTTTTCAAAACATATACCTGTCTCTTTTCCACTAACCTTATCTCCGTTTACCCTTAGGCGCGCGACAAGGAGGGCGAGTTCGACGACTGGTTCGAATCCGACGGGCAGCGCGAGTTGCGGCAGATCTTCCAGGGACAGACACAGATCCATGACATACTGCGGGACCTCAACAAGAAGGTCGACGAGGTGAGTGCTTATATCTGACACTTTTATATAATATATTTAGTCTAATGTTGTATCTGACATTTTAATCTGACGGATATAATTTGAGACCTCTAAATGATGTTACAAATCTGACAATAAATATCTGACATTACTCTCCCCTATAAAGGGTTATATCAACCTCTTTTACTTTGATGCTTGTAATCTTACATTTTAAATGAGATACGTACTAAGTACGCGTGCTGACTCATATTTTAAATCAATATTCTTAACCTTCCACGTTCAATTTGACAAATCTGACGCATGTCACCTAATATAATGATATCTTCTTTAAATTGATAAAGATGCAAAAAAGATTTATGACCTCAAATCTGAGACTTATCACCTAATATTAATATATAATGTTAACGTGTCCGCAGGTGATAGGCAAGCAGATGAGCTCTCTGTCGATGCTGTCGGCCGTGTACAGCCACTCGCAGGGCCAGCCCGTGCAGCCCGGGGCCGCGCCGCCTGCGCAGGTACACACACAGCTACACTTATTATTATACTAGCTTACCTATACTTAGCCCACGACTTCGTCCGAGTGGATATCGATTGCAAATTATATGTCGGACCAGAAACTCTCTAAAGCGTATTCAAAAAGTTATCATCAACATCGGACGGAAGACGTCTACTGTTAAACAAAGGCCTCTCCCTTAAGGGGGGTTTGGGGCTTGCCATAATCCCCACGATTGGCAAGCGGTTTGAGGATCCCAGTATGGGTGGTACAAAAAATCATGCTAAAGAGAAATCATATTTTTTAAATATTATTTAATAATAATGTCGTGTATTCCCCAGATGCCCTCCCTGCCCATCGGGCGACACGACTGGGACGCGCTGGTCACCAACAACCAGGTCATGATCAACACCATCGCTGAGCTCAAGTGAGTACCGCTCCAGCATCCAACCTGCACCATACAGATGCTCACTACGTTACAAACATCTTAGTAATTAATTAAAATCTAAAAAGGCATTCCAAAGGGATGGAAAAACTAAAGAAATCAATAATATTTATGAACAAAATGGAGGAAATACAGCGATTTGAAGTATAGGGGCATTCTGTATCCCTTTCCCGCAAAACGATACATGTACGGGGCGATGTGAAATTTTCTATGCAATTACTATTTTCTTAAGCAGGCGTGACGTCATTTCTAAGCAGATGTCATCTCTATTTGACAGTAAATTTAAAAGCCCCCAAAACGTCACCGCTTCCTAGTCTATACTTGGGTATAAGAAACAGCGCAACAAATTACCCAGCAGCAAAAACTATTTCAATTATTCTAATATGTACCTTATTCCGTCCACAGAGGGTTCATCATCGAGGTGTCCCGCAAGGCGGACTCGCTGGCCGGCGCCGGGCCGGCGGGCGCGGCAGCCAGCCCGCAGCTGGTCAGCGAGCTGCGCGACAGCCTGCACCAGCTGAAGGCCAACGTCGCCAACGTGGCCCAGAGGTAAGCTGCACGGCCGGTGCCCAGCCTGAGGCTATACGTGGCTTCTTATACTATGCTTGATAAACATTGTGGCAGAGTTAAACCGCCTGTACGACTCTGACATGGTTTTACACGCCGTTGGAAAATCTCTCAGGTGTACCGGTTTTCTCACGATGTTTTACCTATTATATATACTTCAATGTAGAAAACATTTACGGTATCCTAAAAGATAATGTAAATACTCAACTAAATATCTGATCAGATTAAAATAGGTGAATCTGCTTACTGCTGTGTACAGGTTTTTGAATCAAAATCCACGGAGAAGTCGCGGGCATAAGCTAGTGTATTAATATAATGTTTGTGTGGTACAGGATAGCGGCCGGAGGTCCTCAGATAGTGAACGCGCCGGCGTGTCCGGAGGTGTCGTGCGTGAGCCTCACGGCGCTGCTGCTGGTGCTGGCCGTGCAGCTCGCGCTCATGCTCGTCTACGCCATGTACAAGTTAGTACACAGCCTTATGTGCTCTTAGTAATAATAATATCCTCCTGGCCGAATGTCGGTTACGGCCACCTAACTATGAAGATATTATAGTGCACAAGTATGCGCGCAAACACAGGTGCACTCCCTATTCCCTCACTCTCATAGTCCGATGGAACGATAGACACGACCGGAGAGAGATCAGACGCAGGACCAACGGCTTCACGTGCCTTCCGAAGCATGGGGGGGGGTCTCATGTGAGAGCGGTCGCCCATCATAAGACTGACCGAGGCGAGCACGGCTTAACCTCGCAGATTGATGAATCTGTGCGGAAGCCACGTAGCTGCAAGCCCCTCATTAATATTATAACAATCAATATTATATTAAAGAACAGATTTCATTATAATAATTAATTCGACCTTCTTTGTCCACAGAGAAAGAAAGGAGGCGCAAGCGAAGAAGTTCTTCTAAGAAGTTACTAGTAGCTGTCACTAGGTGTCGCCACTAGTTGCATACTGTTGCCGGCGGCCGCCGACAGGAGGCGCCCCAAATATAGTATTACCCTCAATTCTGCCTACGACATTATTAGTACATACGTGAAGAAAACGCTACACCACACTTAACATTCCGTCTAATGCATAAACGAGGATTATACCTGTATTAACTTAAACCCGTCTCAAGTCTACTGGCATCTCTATTCTCTGGCTGACAGAGACAGGTGTAATTTAATCCATGGGTTAAAATCGTCAAGAGGGATTAAGTGCGAAGTAGTGTGAGATTATGTAAAGTTTAAGTGGAGAAATTATAATGTATTTATATTCCCAATAGTATAGAGATGTGGGTATTAGTAGATATAATGGACGTTTGAAACGTTAAGGGGGGGTAGGCAGAAGTGTTTTTTGCCCTAAATGCATTTGTAAGTCGGTAAAATTTGCATAATTTATTATTTAAGACAGTATGTCAATTGAAAGGCACTACTCTTGCTGACTTTCTAGAATTTTCTGATAGAAAACATAACTAATGTTAGTTAATATTTTCTTGAGAGGGTAATGAGTAAAGTACCAATACCTCTGCCTACCCTGTTACTGAATAGTAGAAATTTGAACACGATAATATGACAAATGCGCACACGCACATTACCCGGTAATGCGTATTTACCGGATAAGTTAATATTATCCGAAAATCCGGGTAAAACCCATATCCGTAAAAAATATTCAGTGAATTTATCAGTCAGTGTTGATCTCAAAACAGCTGCACCGTTTTCGATAAACTCTAAAGGCAGTAGTATGGAACTAGTGGCTTATAATATTTTTTTTACCAATTGTGGTGCGAGATAATTTGTCTGTACATAATATTTATATTGTTTCCGTTCCTTCGTCGTTTATTTTTTAATGTTTTTTTCAATACATTTGTTATTTTTCTACATGTGTCAGTAAATCTCGCAGTGTGTGTGGATGTGTAAAAAATGGTTGTAAGTAAAGATTATTTTTTGAGATTATCTGCCTTGTTTTATTTATGTTGTGGCCTGTGGGGTTTAATTACCATAGAGAACCAAAACTACCGGATTTCCGAATTAAACATCTATCCGTAACCGAAAATGTTTTAATAATTTCGGATAGGGACTCCACCCTATGCGAAATTATTCAATAATAATGAGACATGTATGACTGACGGTAGGGATGATAACTTAGAATTAAATTTCAATGTGTAAAAAGGCCTCTGCGCAGCAGTGACTAACAAAATAAGCTTTTAATCAAACTTTAGCAATAATATTGTTCGGACTGAGTATCGTCACGGAGGCCTGTGCCAGCTGAGACTGGCCAACTAAGCAGGAGATATTATACTATACAAGTATGCACGCAAACATAAGTGCACTCCCTATTCTCGAACTCTCATAGTCGGAGTCCTATGGGACGGCAGACCGACACGACCGGAGAGAGATCTGAAGCCGAGCCTTTTGAAACACGGAGGGGCTCCGACATGCGAAAACGGTCACCCATCACGAGACTGACCGCGGTCATTTCGGCTTAACCTTGCGGATTGACTCAACTGCGTGGTAACCGTGTAGCTAATAGTACTCGCCACCTAATTCGGCCATAGTGTTGACGGGTACCATGATCAAATTAGACTTAAACGTCAGCGAATTAGATGACTGGAATGATTGAGGATGGACTCATTATTATAATGATGTAACATGGCCCATAGAATGGGGCAATTCTCGTAACCTGAGACGTTCTCGAACAATGCAATAGCGATGAGCTTTGGATAGTAACTAATTCTCAATACGAAAGTCGTTGATTTTATCGAAAGCACATCATTATTGCACTGTTCGACAACGTCTTAAGATACGGGAGCTCGCGTTTATTATTTTTGGTGAAATCATTAACCGGTATCGCAGTTAATGTTGCCAGGTCCAGTGTCTAAAACTCCGGGACAGAAAATTTAATAATTGGTAAGTGTTGGTTTCGGGACTGCTACAGGAAATTTTGAATGATCATTTATGTTTGAAGTTGATTGTCCATAAGTACGATAAGGTGTCGTAATAAATTGTTATATTCAGAGCGTTCTGTTTAAGGGGTCATCCACCCTAGAAAAATGGCTAATCGCTCGACGAATAGAAATAGATAAAATGAAAAATATATGCGTTTGACATAATTATGCCATGGAGGACATGGTCGAGACATTATGTCATCCACATACATTTGCCATGCTACTAGTTCTACTTGTCCCGCGCAAATTGTGACATGTAGGTATGGTTTGGCGTCCTTGGATTTCGGACTTTGGACCAAAGAATGCAGTTATAACCACTACTTCGGACTTTGGATGTTGGAAGATAATTATAAGTACCTACATACTTAAGTGCCTACTTAATTACTAAGTGGAAGATATGGACTCCTGTCTAAAGTGTACAGACAATTACGATTGTTGACACAAAATAGTTGCGCCGTCATCGTTGCTTAGCACTTTACGAGATACATTGTCAGATCCCAGATCGTCCGGATGTGGGACACCAGCATTCTACAGCGAAGAGGAACTGCCTATGACCTCCACAATACAGTTATTGGGTATAATAATAATTTTCTCTTGACTGATTTTCGGTCACAGCGGCCTATTTCATACGGGACTAGTCAACTACGCAGGAGATTATATTGTTATAGAGCACAAGTATGCACGCAAACACAGGTGCACTCCCTGTTCTCTCACTCTCATAGTCTGATGGGACGGTAGACACGACCGGAAAGAGATCAGGCGCGGGACCAACGGCTTAACATGCCTTCCGAAGCACGGAATTATTAGGTATAGACCTTAGTGAGGCTGGTTGTCTGTTTCGGGTTTCTGACTACCTGCAATGATTGTCAAAAAAGTGAATAACTGGGAACACAGCATCAACGGCTGATAGCATGACCGTTGGACTGTAAAGCTAAAGATCGCTTATTCAAACTCCAGCACGTACAAATGTCTTAGCGAATTCATGTGTATTATAAATAACTTACCAGTTGCTAAACACGGTGAGACAAAACATGGTGAGGAAACCGGCACACCTGAGAGATTTTTCAACGGTGTGTAAAGCCATGTCAGAGGGCTACAGGCGGTTTAAACTCTGACACCTGGTTGTTCAACAATAATAACATAAAAATAAGAAGCGTATGATGCAAGATAAAGTCAAGGGTCTCCATATGAAGAGTGTCAGTCACTCATCGACGAAACGTTCGTGGTATCGTACCCTCAACCTTGATCGATCGAACAGCGCCACCGTATCTACTATCTACCACGAGCCACAGATAATGACCCAAATATTTACGTCGTATTAGACAATAACATACTGTATCATCTATCTAAAAATATTGTGTGTTGTTTAATGAACACCTGTAATCAATTATATTAACTTATTTTTTGCGTTTCTAGCTGTAGGTATGTACGTATATGTATGACGCAACGAAATGACCCTGTCAAGGATATCAGTTCATTATTTCCATCTCCCGTGAATTGATGCAATGTGAAGAGGTTCAAAGTTCTCAAAGTCTGTGCGATCCGCAGATGTTTGTCACTAGTCTAGGCGTGTGTGTGATATTTCATATTTTTGTAACGCACCCACGATACACGGGATATTCCTATCAAGTGCGTGGCGATGTTTTCCAAAAAATAAATAATGATTCGTCTTCCTGGCAGGATAATCTGTTGTGATGATCCGTTCTTTGGCGGTGTTATACCCCTGTGACTCTACCAATGGGCCGAAAAAATTGCGAGTCCTTAATGAAAAGTGTGACTGTTTCTAAGATTAATTCGAAAAACTGTAGAAGGTGGTTGTAGATTAATAGTTAATACATAAAAGAGAACATTTAACGTTTTGTACAAAAACCATCGCAGGTTATCATATTTATTATTTTTTGGTGTTATAACAGATACATTTTTATTAGTTAACGCTTTCCCCGTTATCGGGGAGATTATACTTATCTGGCGAGTTTACCTTGTTTTAGTTCCACAGTCCACGAGCCCACTTTTTATGTACCTACCTATATAATATGTATGTGTATCCTGCTGTAGTATCAGAGTACATATATATATAGTAGTATCAATGAACTTGAGAATAAGATCGAGTGTTGCCGTGTGGCGTGTGCTCATTCAGATAGAGTGCCGCGTTGAGTTGCGGCGCGGTCGCACGTAAGTGTTTCATTTAAGTTGTGTGTGTGACAAAAACAATTACGACGACTTTAAAACAATAATTACGAGTGTTGTCTGTTTCATTTTTATTGGTAAGGGTTCAGGAAACTAGAAACAAATTATATAAAATAATAATATTGATTGACAGCTGTTTTTTTTATTGATATTTGACAGTAGTTTGTCTACTGTTAAATAGTGTTGGATTTTTTTCGAATTTAACAGGTGCTAACACCACATACTTTGTTTCTATTGTTACTATAATAATAAAATGTAAAATACATATTGACTCTAAAGTTATTAACGATATTGCATTTATTATTGTTTAAAGCACTAGAGTAACCGACGTATAGTCCATCTTGATATCAAATTGCAAACTATAACAAAAACTACTAGCATAGCGCTCATGTAAATAACCAGTTCGCCGATATAAATAACTTCAAATTATGTTTTTGTGAACACAGCGCCACAAAATAGTGCTGTTATAGTCAGTTATAGTTTATAATTTTTTTGGAGAGATAATAGAGGTGGGCCGCTGACCTGCGATTATGTATAAGTATTATTTATAAACGGATATAAATGTATCCCACACGACGTACGTATCACTTATTCAGTCTATCATAGATTAAGTGAAGAATGTATCTACTTTAAGATGGTGTTTTTTTAACTTAGAATATACAAAATGTAACTGTGTTTGTACTATGAAGTAATGTTGTTATTATCAATGCTTATCTGCGTATTGTTATTTACAGATAGCTGTTAAAAACATCCTGGAACATAATAGTGCCATTGAATAGTAGATCCGGAAAATGATTACCTTAGCGATTGTTGTGATAGTCCTAATATCTCTGTACATCTATAATATAAGGACCTTTAATTACTGGAAGGAGAGAGGCATAAAACATGATAAACCACTCGCTCTGTTCGGAAACAATTTGAAAGGGTACCTGTTCTTGAAAAGCATGACGCAAATAGCTGATGACATATACTGGAGGTACCCAGATGAACGGGTCGTTGGATTCTATAGATCATCACGACCTGAACTCATAATAAGAGACCCGGAGATCATCAAGCGAATTTTAATCACAGATTTCGATAACTTTTACGAACGAGGGTTTACGCCGCATAAGACTGTGTTTGAGCCTCTCATGCAAAACTTGTTTTTTGTTGAAGGAGATGTTTGGAAGCTGCTGCGACAGAGAATGACGCCTGCCTTTACTACAGGGAAACTGAAAGCCATGTTCCCGTTGATTGTGGAGAGAGCTGAGAGGTTGAGGGCGCGCACGCAAGCCGCGGCCGTTGACGGCAAGCCTCTTGATGCCCGCGACCTCATGGCTAGGTTCACGACGGACTTCATCGGAGCTTGTGGCTTCGGCCTCGACACAGACACGCTGAACGACGAAAACTCAGCATTTAGACAGCTTGGCATCAAGATATTTAAATTTCCACCCAAAGCTGTTTTCTTTGCGATTCTTAAAGAACTTTTTCCGGATATATTTTGTAATTTAAAGGTCTGGGAACGTTTGGAGGGTGACGTGAACGATCTAGTTGGAGAGATCATGAGGAAGAGGGATTATAAGCCGTGCGGAAGGAACGACTTCATTGATTTGATGTTAGAGTGTAAGATGAAGGGCACTATTGTTGGCGACTCCATCGAGAAGAAGAAGCCAGACGGGACGCCAGAGTCGGTCTCCCTGGAGTTCAACGATGGCCTGATTGGTGCCCAAGTGTTCGTTTTCTTCGCAGCAGGGTTCGAGACGTCCTCATCGGCGACTAGCTTCACTCTCCACGAGCTGGCATTCAATCCAGACATCCAAAAGAAGGCTCAGGCCGAGATTGACCGAGTTTTGGCGAAACATGGTGGCAAACTGTCCTACGAGGCCGTCAAAGAGATGACGTACTTAGAATGGGCCTTCAGAGAAGGACTACGAATGTTCCCTTCGCTTGGCTTCTTGCTGCGAAAGAGCACGAGGCCATACACGATCCCGGAATTAAATTTGACAATAGACGAAAGCGTAAAAGTATTGATTCCGTTGCAGTCACTGCAGAACGATCCTAAGTACTATCCGAATCCGGGGCAGTTCAGACCGGAGCGGTTTGATCCTGGAGAGATGGACACTAACAATAAATATGTGTACTTACCGTTTGGAGAGGGACCTAGAGCTTGCATAGGTGAGTGCTTCTTACGACCACTGTAACCGACTTTAAAAAAGGGGGGTTATGTTTTTGTGGCGTATTTTTGTTCCTTTTTTTCTGTGTTGTCATGTAACTGCCTAAACATAATATCCCATTATTGCTCGTTTCAAAATGTTCGTAAGGCATTTTGTCAGAATTTCCACCTAAATAGTACTATGTTATCCAAACTGATTAGTTAGGTGGCTATTCTTAATTGTCAAGACAACATGATGTTTGATGTACTGAGGCGAGCATAACTCAGTTCTCTTAGAGCACACTTCAGTTTTTTTATCTTTTATTAACTCAAGTATACAGGTACGTAGGTAAGTAGTTCAGCCTTAGATCTTTTATTTATTTTCCCAGGAGCGCGTCTGGGCCTGATGCAGTCGTTGGCAGGCCTGGCGGCCATCTTATCCTGCTTCACCGTGGAGCCGGCGCCAGAAACCGTCAGACATCCAATCGTGGACCCCAAGTCGAGCATCGTACAGAGCTTCACCAAAGGCCTACCTCTTATGTTCCGGACGAGAGAGAAATAACTTCTTCTCCTTAATGTATGGTTGATGAACAACCTGGTGTCAGAGTTTAAATCGCCTGTAGGCCTCTGATATAGCTTTACACACCGTTAAAAAATCTCTTAGTTATGCCGGTTACCTCACGATGTTTTCCTTCGTCGTTTTATAAAAATACCTAATAGTTGGCCTCAACGATTATTCAACGTACAGTAATTAATTACCAATTAAGTTTGTCTATAAATAGTTTATTCTTGTCAGTAAAGACGAGTTACAATGAGATGCATCATTCAATAAGGTAATTGTTAGCACATTTGGTTAACCCAGTTTCACAGTGTTTACTTTGTGTGCATTTGTTTATCTAATACCTACTTATTTCTAGATTATGTCTGTGTTAAGTGCATTGTATCAGAAACAAACTGTACTTATAATTTTTTGTTCTCATACCGACAACAGCTGTATCTAATAAACGTAAATTAATTGTAACATAATATTTATTGTAAGTGTAGAGGTAATATAGATGTCGATTTATTTATTGGAACTAATTTGTAAATACCATCTATTTTAACTGTTCCGCATTACAATATTTTCTTCTGTCAGCTCCAAAATTTTAGAAAAGCCAATTGTTTCTCTTTATAAATTGATGATTGGATTATAAATTAAAATTAATTTATATAGTGTGTTATAAATGGGTAAGGTTCAACAATATGAGATTATAGAATGTCTGTGATAAATAAATTACATATAACAATATAAAGGGTTTTTATCTTAGATAACTAAGTCCTTTATTATGGTCTTTATGATTAGGTATGTAAATATTACAGAACGTGTTTTCTTGTGTAAAATATTTAATTGAAAACTCTGATATTCATGCATATTCTTCAAAGATAGGTAGATAGATCCTCTTAGGCAATATCTACATCATAACTACAGAAACAAAGACGACGTAGACAACAATATAAGTGCATTACACGAGCCAATTTTCATTTTCATCAGTCTTTTCTTGGCCCTCTTGATAAATTTACATAATAAAACAAAACCTAAATATATTTATGCCATTACTTAAATATACGAATAATAATAATAATAATCATTTATTGGGACAAAAACAAGTTTACAAAATTAATTGTGCATTAACAGTTACATTAGTTAGAAAATAATAAAAATATTTAAGTAATGGCATAAATATATTTATATCAGGAGCCAAGATTTATTTTTGCGCTCATGGACTTGTGTTTATAATTAGGTAAATAATACGAAACATTAGAAATCATCTTATTATATTTATTTACTTTACAACCACTTGTCATATGCTATTCATACGGAAAAGTAGTCAGTAAAAATAGGTTCTATAAAGTACCTAACTAACTTCTTAGTTTTCAGACTACATAGATTACAAAAAAATTACAAAACGTATTTTACATTTATGTCTAACTTTGACAACACTTTGTTTGTTAGGCACGTCAAGTCAGAAAATAAAATGGCGGCAATCAAATTTTCAAATCTTTTGTAACTACCTCCCTGTTGTTGAATTATTATTTAAGATTGTAAATAAATGTGCCGGTCATACGTGCTTCAAGGACTATATTTATTTAGTTTTTTCAATACTTTATTTCTAAATTATCAATCTATCAGTACTAAAGCTGTGTTGCTGACTGGGCTGAAATCAGCAATACTTTTATTAGCATTACCATTATTCTTGAAAACATTTCGAACGCCAAGTCTATTTATACAGAAAATACCTTAAATACTATCGTTGCTAAAGATGGAGACGAATTACGAAAAAGCTAAATCGGATTTAATAGCAATATATCGCTTAGAATTTTACAAAAATAAGAAGAATTGGAAGCTGTGCCAGGATGTTCGGAAGATGCCACAGCGGGCCCAGCCACAGAAGAGCAAGAGGTACCTGATACTATTCATATTGCGGAAACTTGGGCCTACATCCATATACTGTTTAAAGTTTATTGACTTATGTTAAGATCAGACTAGAATGTTGCTTCATTTATGTACATTAGTGTATAGTTCCACTAGAGATTAGCATAATAAAGAAACCAACGACAATAATACCAGTTCTGTCACATACATAGCTGTCCATAATTCCCACCGTGAGATTTACTAAATTAATTACATTAGATACTTAACCTCCAGTACGTTAATTAACTAATTAATGTATAAAATAATAATCATACTAGAAAATATTGGCATTCAATATTCGGTACGTTAGTAAAAACACTTAGTTTTAAAATTGCTATACGAATATAGATGACCCTAATTGCCTTTCATACAAAGAACCTCTACACTGAAGCAATTGTGGGCTGAACGTAGTAGACACTATCTGTAGCAGCTTATAATGTATTTCAGCAAATTGTTCAATGAAACATATGATGTGGAGCCAGACGTAGAGTCGGAGGCGGTCTCGCCTCTCAACCAGGCCTTCATGCACGAAGAACCCGGTTTGTACCTTCTTAAAAATGAATTTCCAGAAATAGGCTAATAAAAAAAACTAGTTTATTATTGTTATAGGACAATATAAACAGAATCAGAACAGAGCTTACAGTTGTGGACTCGAGTCCATATTGGAAATACTTGTCTAATATTTAATTATTTATTACATAAAACATAACAAGAATAGAAGACATCATATTGATGCCCTTCTGTAACCCAAGAAGTCAAAGTTCAATTTGGTTAAAAATAAAGGTGAAAATGTGTTTGTTATAGTACTTATTTTATTCAATAAATTATTCAGTCAATATGTTATAGTAATAACAAGTATTTAGGACATGACTGCTAAAGTAGTGGTTTTATCATAACAGTAGATGAGCCTCACTACCAAGAACAGCCACAGATACAGCTGGAAGCCCCCGCCCAGGACACGGGGCTGTGCCACCACACATGGACCGACCAGCCCTGGGCGGAGGCGCCATGCCAGGACGAGCAGCAGGTGAGGGCGCCACCTGGAGCTTCAGCCAGGGGCACAGAACTGTACCACAGCACGTGTGCGGGCCAGTGCTAGACATAGAAGACTACTATCTTAGTTTCATCATCAGCCAGATGACATCTACATCTGTTGAACAAAGGCCTTCTCCTTATAAGAGGCTTGGGGATCGCAGTATTGGTGGTAAAGTTACAGAAGATGCTGCCCATTTACTGGATTTCCCATGAGTCGCCTCTTATGACATCTGATGGGACGAAATGGGGGGGGGGTTATTCTGGCCCGACACTACACGGGCTTTCTTAGTAACCTCATGTTTGAATGGAGCAGCCAATCACCGTTACTGTGTGTAGGAGTGGTGCGGCGAGGAGGCTGAGGGCGAGCCACTGGCCGAGCTGGCCGAGCTGGCCTACCACGACCAGTGCGACGGCCCGCCCCACCACCACGCCCACCACCCCATGTGGCCGCAAGGTACCATACCCAGCAGATTATGACTGTATTACGAATGTCTAACAGAGTTTACATTATTTTTCTTAAAACTGATAGCTTTGCTCTTGTCGGTGGAGTTAATGCCACTGTTCTCCATTTTCAGCCTTCGATTTGTGTGCTGACGAATTATTATACATTACTGCCCACAAAACAGAGTAATGTTTTTATAATCCATGTATATATATGTAGAAGAGTGCCTCGTTGGTCTAGTGGTCGCTGGTAGCGATTGCTGAGCATGAGGTCCTGTGTTATAATCCCGGGTATTGGATTACAGTAGTGTTATCGGGTTTTTTCATAAGTTAATTCTCAGTAGCAGCACGGAGTCTGGATTTGTGCCCGCTTGATGGCAATAGGCTCGCCCCCTATTACATTATAAAAGGGATGTATAACATAACTGGCGATATGTGCGTGCAATATACACTACTACCCTTTTGGGCAATACGGGCGTGATGGTATGCTGTGTTAAATTCATCACATCACATTGTAGTTAATTTTCGGTTAGATTATAGACAGGCAGTCGTGTTGGTTAATTATTTGGAGTGTAGTAGTATTACCTCTCGCCTCCGACCGCCAGCGGAGCAGTGCCCGGCGCCGCTGTCGCAGCTGGAGCTGTTCTCGCCGGCCGAGCTGCTGCGCCTGGCCGACGACTGGCTGTGCCGCAACGGGTACGACTGCCAGGACTGCGCCGACAACGCCTGCTGTGACCCCTATGCGGTGAGGATACTTAGGAACTTACTTCTTCTTACTTTTTCGTTTAGACTGCGGAGTTGGTCTGATGCTCGCTGAGCACGAGGTCCTGGGTTCGAATCCCGGGTCGGGAAACATGTTATTGGTTGTTTCCATTAGGTAATTCTCAGTAGCAGCACGGAGTCTAGATTTGTGCCCGGTTACAGGCAATAGGCCGCCCTTATTACAAGTATGCCAGGACCGTAGCACATGGAAATCCGTGCTCTCTGCTTACCCCTTAGGGTAACAGGCGTGACTGTATGTACGTATTACATTGGGACCTATAACATAACTGGCGATATGTGGGTGTACTGTATGTGCTCGCCTGCCTACTTCTTCGGGGAATACAGGCGTGATGTTGTCTTATGTATGTAATAAATATATTTTTCTTGAGCCTCTACGGACGTTAACCGACTGTGTCATATAACAGGTGCTCCACCAGATGGAGGACAACGACAGCGCGGACTTCGAGCGGGGGGCGCACACCGTGCCGCACTCCTCGGAGACAGACCTCAACGTCAGCCATGAGGGTAGGTGGGGCGGACGGCGGCGGGTGCTGGGAGGGAGTGTGAATGAATGAGGGAGGAAGTGTGAATGGCCATGATTTGTAGAATATGGTGTTGATACGAATTAGGTCAGACACTTCAGAGGAATGATGATATTAGATGAATGAGTGATAGAACTTTTGAATAACTGAGAGATATAATTATGTAGAGTAACTTGTGGAGCTTCTAGCCGGTTCTTCTCCATACGAATGACATTCTCGAACCGAGCACTAATAAATTCGAAACTAATATCTGCAGATTGTGTAGATTACACTATTATATTTGTCCCGTGCGGGAATTGAACCCGCGACCTCGCAGCAGTCCAATCACTGCAACTGAGATAATTTGGTCTAAAAATTGAAATTCAGTGTAAAGTATTATGCCCTGCTGTCAGAGTGTGAATGCCTGTCCTCGGCCGCGCTGCGCTCTGCCCCCGGGCGGCGGCTGGCCCGCGCGGTCAACCTGCACGCCGCCGCCCTGCGCCGCCTGCTGCTGGAGCACGCGCTGCGGGACCAGCTGGTGGGTAACCCATCCATTTCTAAACCTGCTCGATCGCTGTATAAAAATCATCATCATCCTTCAATATCTTATTACTGGATGTGATCTTCCTGTAGTCACATGCCGCACTCCTGGCCCATTTGCATGTGATGTCTATCAAATTCATTTCATCTCAAAAACCACTCTATTTCCATATAGATAATGAAATCCATAGGTATATAAATAATTCCTCTTTATGTTCATGTAAAGAGACCACAAGCGTCGCTCCCCCCCCCGCTGCCACTGGACGACTACCCGACGCGCGACACAGACCCGCTGCACCCCCCCGACTACCTCCTGGCCGGCTCGCACCTGTGCGGCGCGCCGCGGGCCTGCCAGCGCCTGCCCAGCCCTCCCCTGCCCTGCCCGCACATGCCCCGCCCCTCCCCGCCCCGCGCCGCCTCGGGCAGGGGGCGGGGCAGGCTGCGACAGGACGACAGGATCATCGGCATCGACCTGGGCAGGCCATACCGGCTCTAGTGGAGTGTCTGTCTACCCCGCTGGGACACGTAGGCGATGTGAGAGTCCTTATGTTGTCCAAAGAAAATGTCTTGAAAATTAAATGCTGTTGCCTGTGGGATAAATTGTAGTTGCGCTGTGTAAACTAAGATTATGTTGAGTTTGGAGTGACAGGCCATTGTTCTTATATACAAGTGTCTGAAATTTAAATAAGAGTAATTTAATAAACAATATTTTTTTAGGAGTAAAGTATTAGTATTGTCTATCTCTTCACCTACCTTCAGGATACACAATATGTATCTAGCTCAAATACATATATCTTATTAGAATATTTGATTTCTTGTATGGAAGCAAAAAGTATTGTGGAAAGTTGCTTCTTTCTAACTACATTACCTATGAGACTGAACCATTCGTTCCTATAAACTGCAGAATTAATTAGATTTACAACAATATTATTTGTTATGTCGTTCATCTAACCTTGGCCCAACCCTCGAACGGCCAAAGGCAGCCCTGTCCTTAGCGTCCAGCACTAGGTGGTAAGGGCACTATTCCACTGATATCTTTCTTACGTGTATCAATAAATGGTCAGATTTAAGTCAGTTTTATGACAGTAGCGTCACTGGAAATATTATCTAATATTTGACTACTGGTATCTGATAAACGTTGTAGATGGCGCCACGGGCTGGTCTGTTATACACAGTTATAGTACCGTTGAGAAAGGTGACGGTCCTCGTTACTAAATGTCTTGTATACACACTATATACTTAACGAGAAGTCTGTGATTAATACATGATACAAGTAACACAACAGGCATTGCCCAGATATATATTTTCTTTGAATTTTTGATAAATTGAGTGTTTTCTCGTTAAATTTAAATTTGTACGTTAGAAATATTGAGGTGTGAAGGTATTCTCATAATTAATAACGATCGATCTGAGGTATAACCTTCGTGCCATTAATTTGTCAGCCAAAAAGATAGATGTCAGGTTGACATATGTCTATAAGAGCGTGCCTTTAGCATAACTGATCAAATATATTTTTTGTTATTATAACATTATAGTTATCTTTATCCAACAGTTAAGTTTCAAAGTATATGTAAGCGGGCGGTGCGCGGCTCGCGACCGCACTGGACGCCTACTTCTGTCAAATGTAAAGTTATTCATATTCTGTTGCATGAATAAATATATTTTGAATAGACTTTTTGTTTTTTTTTTACATTTGTAAAGTTTAAAAAATTGTCTATTGTTGTATAGTACTTAACTATCTTCAAAATGAATTTTAGCTGATAGAGACTACTATAGCAGACCAGCTGATTGCAACAGTGGCTCAGCGATTGTCTTACTGTGCAAGGTGTGCTACGGGTTCGATTCCCGCATGGGTTAAGATTAGGATTCGCAATGTTATTCCCGAGTCTGGGTGTTTTTTTTGTGTAGATATGTGATATTTCAAATAAGTTTGCTTTGACACTACTCAACTAAAGCAACATTAAAAAAAATTAAGCGTAAGTGTGTAAACACAGGTGCACTAGAGTGACACACCTTAGAGAGACCAGGCGCGGGACCAACGGATTACCAAGTCGCGGATAGAACTCGGGTTGTGGAAACCAGTCACCCATCTAAAGAGGGACCGTGACAAGCGATACTTAACCTCGTAGATCAACTCATCCGTACAGTAGTCATGTGGCTACCGTACATAGGACGTCAAATAAAAGGCCGCACGTGAAACAAACATTGTATTTATTACTTATAAATACGTTCTTTACTGTACAAGCATGTTTGTAAACTTTAAATACATAGAACATTACAATATATTATGTTTAGGACGCGGCGAGGACGTTGAGGCATATCCTAGATGTACGGCACACAGTCGTTAGTTTATTTATATCACTCACAGACAATTTATGCATAATCTTGGTTAAATAAAGTTATTAGACTATGTAAATGGACTAATGTAACACTTCTATGTAATTGAAGATGTTCTCATATTACAACCACTTAAGAAATTATGTAAGAACTATCAATACTGCCCCTCACCCTCCTGTAAGAAAAAATAAGACATAATCGACCCCCCTCCCCCCTTAATCGCGGTACGTAATAAATGAATGGTCCCTTATCTAATTGTTATACAATGTGTTCAGGAAACCGTGGTTTTATTAAGAATATAATACAGATCAAATTGAACCTCTCTCTCTAGATCAACACAGCTATCGCGAAAATTAAACAGTTGTCTCATAAAAATAATTAATATCTACTCGATTCAAATGAGGCGGCTGATTATTTCTGCGCAATTGCATGTCGGTCCCATAGAGAAAGGTGTTTAGTTTGAGACATGTTGTAACAATACAATAAGTTACTGTCATATGAAAACATCGTTAATTACATAAACTTGTCAGTGAAGTAGGCATCTGGATGTCTGCTATCCATCTAGAGATATAACCGCGACCCGCTAAGACCAAGGCACAAAAAATCATCAAAGAAATACATGTTCCCTACCAATATAATTTCTAAGACAAGTTCGTTTAAATTTAAGTTACCAACATAAACGTCTACTCGACACTCCCTCTTACTTAAATCGATAATAAAGTAAACACTTCCCGCCTAACTTATAAGAATTGATCATGATCACCAATTGGTTCAATTACACCTGTCACTGGCTTGTATGTCATAACATGCAAACGACAGTGACAGGTATAATATAATCAATTATTCACCATGGTCAATGTTCACAAGTGAGCGGACATTTGTTTAAACATCTCCAGTTAAACTAAACCGCGTCAAACTAAGTTATAAAAGTATAAGAGGAACTTCACTTAGTTTAAATAACTAAATACTCTACAATTTACAACAATTGTTACTTAAACTATAACAATATACAATTTGGCCCCACAGTAACGTTATTATTATATTATTACTAACTTAATGTTTATATAATCAGGTCAATAAAAAAGAAAATAACGGATATCTATTCTGCAGAACATTCCAATAATGTAAACAATATAGAATGTGACCTCAGTAGCTACCATTTACACTCACGGTATTCATTTTAGTGTTAACTGGTTCACGTACATAAGGAAATTATTAATAAAACATTTCAATATAATGATACATATCTTCGTCAACTAATAAATAATATATTTAATTTACACCATTAGAAATAGCATCTTATTCATAATCCGTTTAAACGAATTTTATATCTATTGCATACAACTGCGTTTTTATCATCTGGCCATAGCCTACAGGCTTTAAAATCGGATGGCATTTGTACTGAACCGCTGAAAACTGCATTCAAATATGGACTTAAGGATGTAGTCTGTAGATACATATTACAATGACAGTATAAAAAAGCCAACGGCGCGCTGAAACTACAGTGTCACTGAAAACTGTATCTACGGCGTACAACCTTAAGCCTATATTTGAAAGCTCATTTTTCTGCTGATCACGACCTCAAGTATGTGTATGATCTAGCTAGGTCTTCTCAGGTTTACATTATTGGAACCGTGACATTAGCTACATATCTACTAGTGCAAATAAAGGTATTCACACATGTGTGTCTGTCTGTATATAAATAATATCATGTGCATACAACATATTGCCCAAGTGTGGCAGTTATATAATAGGAAACCGGACGGACTTCAAAGTAACTTAATGTATATTATGCTAATTGAGCTGCGTTAGGACGCGAACAATATTATAATGATAATAGTGAGACTGGTCTCAATAAGGAACCAGAGGACACGCTGTGCTGTGAGCAGTGTTGTGATATGTGTGTCTGGAAATATCATGGACTACATACTAGGTTCTACAATTAATATACTCTATTTGACATAACATTAGGTTCTGGCTGACACCATTAACCAATAAATCCAAGATACAATTTCTCTTCAACAAAATTTTCAGTTAACTATAAATTAGAGAATTTGTTGGCTTTGAAATTCAATTTGATATTACAGTACAATGGGGAAATACCGTTTTACAGCTGATGACAATCGGGTAGTAGACACCACCAATTAATCAACTGACATACTTTTTATGAGCTGTCAAAACGCTATACCTCTATGAAAGATTTTGTATGGAAATAGGAACTTGTGACGTCACTTATTTGCCAAGTCAATTGATTACTATTTATTGATTTCAAAGCAAGTAAGACATTTTTTTAAATGTATAGATAGGGTTTTTATGGCTAAAGCATAAGCATGTTTTTAAGGAAGTAGTATCTTGGAAATTTTGGTTAAAGGTGTCAATGAACCAATGATTAATTGATGGATGGTGTACAGCTCGCGTCAAATAACTGTGCCCCTCTGAAGTTAGCCATTTGTAAAAATCGCGCAGGTGCAGTCAACGCGCAACAACACTTGTAGCATCGACTGTCTACTTGTACGGAGCAAGGGGGACGTAAGCATGCATCGAACGTAAACGAGCGACTGAGACATAAAATGGCGACCCCGTAGTCCCCGCCCCGATGCCTCGCGCATGCGCAATAGTTGTGTCGTTCGTAATTTTGATTGTTGCGCAGCCACTAGTAGCCAACTTCAGAGGGGCACAGTTATTTGAGGCGAGCTGTACAATATACAATTCTTATTGACATTCCGTTTAACCAATTTTCACTTGTATTGCCTTGGTAACAAGACACACGTCTACAGTAAACAGTGGTTAATGTTAACGTATTCGCTTTCAATGCCGTCCTTATGCCGACGGCATAGAAGTCAAAATTGTCTGACTGAACGGTACGTGCGTGTGGTGGACATTTCTAATATTATATCAAAATGGAGATTAGTCAATTGATGTAAATATTACAATTATCTACGAGTGTTACTATATATATTATTATTTTAAATATGTGAGTGTGCTATGTGCCACATTTCCGTGTGCGATCAGGCAAATTATCTAATGAATAGCATTCACTTAAAGACCAACATAAATGTTTGTCTGTGTGTAGGTATATCGATTTATATATATATATTATGTAAATAATGTTATTACATTCCAAATAAAATATATTCAATCTGTATTGGACGGACTCATTAGTTTTAATAAATGCACTAATCATTATAATTGAAATTAATAAATCTTCTCTTCAAAACTTTTAGACTTCGTATTCATCAAATAATGAATATTACAACCTACTAGGTTGTCAGTAACAGGTCCTACTAGACCAACTAGTTGTGTGACTCATTTATAATTAGACTCGCAATAAAGATTAATTTTAAATTGAATAATTATAAATGAGACCACCACGTAAGAAATAACTAAAAAGGAACTTTGTTTAGACCTTAATGTATCGACAGGCAGGCGTCTAGGTGAGCGATGTGACTTGTAGACATAACTTGAAACAGATTAATGTTTTTCTTATAAAAGAACTCATTAAGTTCATAAAAATAATTAAGAATGTTTGTTGTAAGTACAGTAGGTTCGTGAGTAGTCCCGAATTGGACTTGAGCTCATCATCAGTGCTAACGGAAGCTGTCACCTGAGCTCATTATAAACACCATCATGCAAGAATTTGCAGAAAATGAAATTAAAAAATATAACGTAAATATGACGAAGGATATACTTAAAATTTGTGTCGAGAATCGAACCATGACCGATTAAAGTGCTCATCATGATATTATTGCGTACCGAATAAAACGGAGGTCTCGAGGCTAGCGGCGTGTTAACGGTCTCGGTGAGTCCCGGCAGGTCCCGACAGGTCTCGGCGAGTCCCCTCAAGTCCCGGCGGGTCTCGGGGCCGGCGAGCTCAGTCCCCGCTGCTGTCCGACGAGGAGGAGGAGTGGTGCGCGCTGGCGCTGTGCGCGTCGGTCTCCAGGGGGCGCGTGGCGCGGCTGGCGGGCCCCGCGCCCCCCTCCCCCCCGCGGGCCCCCAAGCCCCCCGCGGCGCGGCCCGACACGTGCGCGCGCACCTCGATGCCGGCCGCGCGGCTGGCGGGGCCCAGCTCGTTCGCGCGCATCGCCTCGCTGCTGTTGGACGGGATGGACAGCTCGCCGAGGAACTCATTGCTAGAAGGATAGAAGGCACGTGTGAGGCTGTGTTGGCCGACCCCTGGGCTGGTAAACCTTAGCCCTCTTAACAAACGATGATGATAACTGTCATAACTCTTCCTAAGACTATAAACAGCTTCATTCTTTGACATGTAAAAAAACAGCAAATGGTATAATTTGATGATGAATAAGAGAGTATTGGTATCTAAGCGAGTTCTTAAAAACAAATAAGATTAATTCTATGTACACAGAGAATATGCAGCACCTGGACATCTGACCATGCCTTCAAGAAGTAAAACAAGTGTCGTGGAATATATTTGTCAGTGTTCATTCTTATTGGAACCATTCTTTTATTACTCACACCAACACTGGAGACACCGTGAACAATGCTCAGGGTACCTATATTTTTATCTTATCGTATGGTTGATGAACAACCTGGTGTCAGAGTATAAACCGCCTGTAGGCTATTGACATGGCGACACACACCGTTGAACAATCTCTCATGTGTGAAAATACATTAGCATTGAACTTGCGACCTTTGACCTGGTCGTCCAACGGTCATACCACTTGAGTACCTAACTGTGTCAGGGTACCTAGATGAGTAGACTTACACCAGGTCGTCGGTGGCTCTGTTCTTCCAGGCGAAGAACTCGTCTCCGAGGTTGAAGGTGAGGTTGCTGCGCATGACGACCTTGACGGGGGTGGCCTCCGCGCTGCTGTTGGTCGTGCGCGTGTACAGCGGCTGGAAGTCAGTCAGTTGCTGCAAGTGGGCATAGCAGCTCATCAGACAGGCGCCTCGCTCATGCTATTGACTACTGATATCGGTTGTTACTAATTTAGGCCAGTCAAGGTACGAGTCCACCAGACTGAGGGTAACTTCTACATAGATAACAAACTCTGTTATTCTACGATGTAGTATACTATATAATACCAATAGTCATATCTTGTCGTATACGAGGGTCAAACTGAAAGTTCTTAGAACTGGCCACTTATAAACAATATAATAAAAAAATAATTCTAAAATTTGAAAATAGAACTCTTTGCCAATATTACTGAGTATATATTTCATTAATTTGTCATTTGTTTTACGATTTGGCGGCAAATTAAATTATAAATTGTCTGTGTCACGTCAACATGAATTTAACACGAGAAAATTTTCGTGCAATGATTTTTTATGACTTTCGATGTCATTTAAGTCAACAAGAAAGTTATGATAGACTACGATTGGCCTTTCACGATGAAGCCCCATCTCGTGCGACAGTTTACAACTGGTTTAATGAGTTTAAACGTGGTCGCACTAATCTCACTGATGATTTACGTAAGGGACGGCCTTCTACGGCGACGACTGAAGATAACATCTGTGTTGTGCGGCGTATGATAGAGACTGACAAAAGAGTGACCTATCAGCACATTCGGACAAGCTTAGGCATCGGTATGAGTCAAGTGCACAAAATCCTCCACGAACATTTAGCAGTCAGGAAGCTTTGCGCCCGGTGGATACCTCATAATTTGACTGAGGCTCAAAAACTCCATCGTGTGGATTGGTGCCGTAAAATGATTGAAAGATTTAACGGACGTGACTCAAATGCTGTGTTCGACATACTAACAGGTGACGAAAGCTGGATTTACTGTTATGATCCTGAAACCAAAAGACAATCTGCTCAGTGGGTGTTTCCTTTCGAGAGGTTGCCAACTAAAGTGAAGAGAGATCGAAGTGCGGGAAAAAAAATGGTGGCCTCGTTCTTTGGAAGGATAGGTCATTTCGCAACAATTGTGTTAGAGGATCAAAAAACAGTTTCTGCAGAATGGTACACTACCAATTGTTTGCCACTTGTCTTGGAAAAAGTTCGAGAGAAACGACCTCGCAGTAGGATCCTCCTTCACCACGACAACGCCTCGTCGCACACCGCTAAGCGAACGATCGACTATTTGGCGACATCAAACGTTGAATTACTGGGTCACCCGCCGTATAGCCCCGACCTCGCCCCTTGTGATTTTTATTTATTTCCAAAAATTAAAGAAAAACTTAAAGGAAAGCGGTTTATGAATGCTGAAGAAGCGGTGGCTGCGTATCGCGATGCCATTGAAGAGAACCCTAAAGACGAGTGGGCAAAGTGCTTTTCCCAGTGGTTCCATCGCATGTAGCGGTGTATTGACGTGAATGGACAATATTTTGAAAAGATATAATAAAATTAATAACTGGCTAATGTAATCAGTTTTTGATTTTCTAAGAACTTTCAGTTTGACCCTCGTACTAGTCATATATTATGTTGATATACTAATGATAAGTTGTCGCATACTAGTGATAATTATGCTGTAGTATTCTAATGACATTTCTTCTTTACTTTGGCATCAAACAGTCACTGTCGCCCTTGTCGTATACTAATGAGATGTTGTCGTATACTAAACAACAGGCAAAGCAAACTAATTAACATGAGTTGTATATGTAGTACACAAGCTAGTGTACATAGAGCTGTCCCCCGCACCGCCCAGTACTCACATCGTCCCGGGTGTACTCGATCTCCGTCTCCGGCGCGTCGTCCTTGGCCTTGGGCACGGGGCGCGACTGCTCGTGCTCCCCGGACATGACGTCACGGTCGGCGATGTGCTCCGCCACTTGGTCGAGCCGCTCACTCATGCGCTGACTCTGTCGCTCCACGAGGCGGCTGTGGCCGTGGTCGCTGTCGCTGCCTCTGTCGCTCCCTCTATCGCTACCTCTGTCGCTGCCCCTATCGCTGTCCCTGTCGTTGTCGCGGTCGTGTTCGTGTTCGTGCGCGTGCTGCCGCCGGATGGGCCGCCCGCGCGAGTTGTTGCGGCGGAAGCGGGACTCACCTGCATGGGAACGAGTGTTGGAGTGTTTGTGGGCTAAGCAGCGGAGGCTCAGGTGTACCTCGGGCGGACACCGGGAAAGTTAACGATTGATCTATACTAACATTATTAAGATCTGATATCGGGCAGGTATCTTAAAAACTTTAAATCCAAATAAATTTTTGGTTTCACCAAAATTAAAAAAAAAATAATTACATTATCTACGCAAACGAAGTCGCAGGGTGAATCTAGCTATGTAGTATTGCGTGTGTCTGAAAATGTAAGTATGTGTGTGTGTGTACCTACCGACGGGCCAGTCTTCGCGGCCGGCGCTGCGGTCCATGCTGTCGTCCAGCATGGGCGTGTCCTCCATGGACTCCCCCCCCTCGCCCTTCCCGGAGGGCCCCGCGTTCTCGCCGGATTCGTGGGCTGACCTAAGATAACAAGAAGCTTAAGAAATCCACCATGTTACTACGAAGATGTTGACCACCTGGAATACCCAAATGCATCGTCCCGCAGTTCCCTAGACAGGTAGGTACCGTGTGTCGTCGGGCGGGCGCTCGCGCAGCGCGGAGTGCAGCTCCCCGCCGGCCTGCGCCTGCGCAGGGGGCAGCGCCGGCGTGGCCGACACGGTCACGGCGCCGCGCTGACGCTTGCGTTTGCGCTTACGGTTGCGCTGCTGGAATGTTACTTATTATTACTCCCACAGTCGTGGCGAGGGCCTGTTGTAGTGGGGGGCACTCGTTTAAAAGAGAAACAACAGATTCTATAGACAAAGGAACTTAACTTGTCAGTTACAATATCAGACTCTACAATGACATAGATGTACAGGCGACCACTAGTACAGTACCGAGTTGAAGGAAGGAGCCAGAGTCTCAGTGAGCCCGCACTGACCTTGGAGCCGGCGCCGGAGGGCGGCTCAGTGCTGGCCGTGAGCCTCTTGACCTCCACGAAGTCCTCGATGATGATCTTCTTGTCGGCGTCCCTCTGGCCGCTCGGCGGCGCGCCGGGCAGGCTGAGGTGCAGGCCGCCCAGGCCCGCCGCGCCGCCCAGGCCGGGCCCGGCCGGCCCGCCCGGCCCGGGCCCGCCCGGCCCCGGGCCCGGCCCGTCGGGCGGCAGCACGCGGCCGCGCGGGGCCTCCGCCGCCCCCAGCGTCGCGAGGGCGCTCACCGGCTCCCGAGTTATCACACTCTGAACTTCGGACACCATCTTAGGCTTTTTCATGTGCTGTTTGATTTGTTGGATGATCTGTTTTTGTGTGAGCTGGTGGCAACGAGGTGGAGGTTTAGTATAGGGCAGTGGCTGACCTAACCGAGTTGGTTCGGAGCGGCGCCGGCGCGCGCTGGGGGCGGCGGAGGGCGGCGGGGGCACGGGGGGACGGGGGGACGGGGGCCTCGCACTATCCTTGGCAACGACTGAGCGGAGCCGACTAACAAAATAAACGTCTGTACCTGATCTGCGCGCGCGCATCTTCCGTCTGCTGCCAAGGATCCTCCGCCGCCGCTAACAATACCTAGTCTTCATCCCTTATACAAAGATCACGAGCACGTGTCCTAGTACCACAAGTAAAACCTTTGATATTAGATTAGAACCAACTGAGCGTATCGACCATGGTTTAACGACATCTCGTCATGCTCCACGCGGATGAAGCCGCGGGCGCAACATATAGTTCAATATAAATTTAACTTTGACGCCGGTTGACTGCTAGTCACTGTGTACTGTATAGTATGGTGCTGCGCTCACCCCCTCCCTCATCTGCGCCTGCCCGACGGGCGCCTGCGGCTGCTCGGGGGGCTGCTGCGGGGGCTCCTCGATCTCCATCTTGTTGAGCACCTTCTGCGGCCGGTGCGTGTCCAGCTCCGTCACCTTGTTCCGCTCGAACACGCGCCCGTTGTTTATCACCTGTGAAAAAACAGGAACTTATCACACTTAAGTACCCCAACCCTGCTACTACGTACCCCGAACCCGGGCCTTAATACCCCAAACCCTGCTAATACGTATTCCGGACTCTGCCACTCTGTACCCCTGCCCCGAACTACTCCCAATCCTGACCTTGAGTACCCCTGATTCTGCCACTAAGTATCCCCAATCCTGCTCCTAAATACCCCCGACCCTGCCACTAAGTACCCCGACTTTGACCTCAACTATCCCCGATCCTGGTCCTAAATACCCCTGCCCCTCCCACTGAGCACCCCGGCCCGCACTGACCTTGACGTTCTTCTCGTTGAGGATGGTGACCAGGTCGCGCACGAACGTGTTGTTGGGGAACAGCTGGCGGTGCTTGCAGTGGATGTCCACCTCCAGGTGCTCCTCGGTGCCGTTCATGAGCGTGCGCATGATCTTCAGGATGAACTTGTTCTTGGTGCGCTTCTTGTTGCCCCGGCTGCGCTTGCGGCCGTGGCGCTTGTGGTGCTTGCCCTGGAGGGAATGTGCGATTGGAGACTAACTGAAGTAGACCTTGTTACGGTGGATTTAGGTTTATAATGCCAGTATTTAAACAGTACTTAACATCGTGTGCAGTAATTACATCCGTAATTCTGCTAGTTTGCCTTTTTGCAGATGTTTGTCCCGAGTCCGAGCGTTTGTGTATGTGGTATTAGATGTTTGTGAAACACCGCACACAATAACACCGCAGCCCCCCCCCCCCTCCCCCCCGTACCTTGTGCGTGTGCCTGCGCAGCGTGCCGTTGTCTCCGCCGTCGTCGCGCCGCGTGTCCTCCAGCACGTTGGCGTTGGTGTCCGCGTACGACAGCAGCGAGCGGGAGATGCGCCTGCACACAACGTATACAACTATTACCTGCTGTGTTAGTACAAACACTGTTCAAAACGCCGAAGCCTTTGAGATACATTACGTTTGAACTGACACGCTAAATATTTACTTGTTTTTACAGGAGAAGCAATATAAACTTGTCAAGTTTGACCCTTGCAGCAAGACTGAGCTCCGCAGCGAGAGAGACCTCCGTTTCACGAATGACTTTCGTAGCAGGATTGCGTAAAAAAGTATATACTCCGAAATAAGCCTGACCCTTGGAGACGGATTGACTACTGTCGCAAGACCGAACTTTTTAGCTTGATTATCACCGAAGCAGGACTGATAACCGTCGCACGAATAAACTCTGTAAAAACTTCGGCAGCAAACCTGGCCCTCGGACTGAACAGACTTGGCAAGTACGTACCGTTGTCCTCGCAGCCTGTTGAGCCTCTGTTCACGCTCGGGGCCGAACCTCAGGTCATCTGCAACAAACGTCCGTGTGTATACTCATGAGACAATGTTAATGTGCTTCACGGAATGAATTATGGCCGTCTGGGGGTGTGAATAAAGACGGTTGCATCATCATCAGCCGGAAATCGTCCACCTTTGAACTAAGAGTAGGGGGACCCCCCTTGTTGTGTGGGGGGCGGTCCATAATCCCCATGTTTGGCAAGCGGCTTGGGGATCGCAGTATTAGTGGTGAAGTTACAGAAGACGCTGCTGTCCTTCTTCTGGAACCCACGTGATTATTGAAGCACAGTAAGTTGTTATAGATGGATGTACTCTCACTGGCGTGGAAGTTGTTGTCCTCGGTGTAGTCGATGGCCCAGTACTGCGAGGCCTGCTCGGGGCGGCACAGCGCGGCCCGCACGTCCCCCACGTCCCGCGGCGCGTCCAGGCAGAGCCGCGTGGCCGCGTGCTGCAGCTGGCCGGAGGTCAGCCGCCGCCACTTCTGCTCGCGCCCGTTCCCGTGGCACGGGGTCATCACCACCGGCCGGACCACCTCCGTGGAGTGCGCGTCCGGCTGCAGCCTGGGGGGGGGGGGGAGATATCACATAACATCACGCTCCTATTCCCCGCAGGGATGCAGAGGTGTGCTTGTACATATAGTACACCTCAATTTCGCCAGTTATGTTATAAGTCCTATAATAGGGGGCGAGCCTATTGCCATCAACCAGGCACAAATCCAAAAATTCCAACGTTTATTACCTAATGGAAAACTCAATATCACTTTGCCAGACAAGGGAAATGAGCCCAGGACCTCATACTCAGCAGTTTCATTAGACCAACAAGGAAGTCAAAGGTTTATCTACCTACATTTAAAATATATTCCCGGAAAATATGTAGTAAGCGGCCATAGGCTTAATGAAACCTAGCTAAAATGATAATAATGATGATGTAGTAGTGATCCAGTGCCACGTTACCTGGAGGGCTGCACGGTAGCGCAGTTGAACTCGTCGCGCAGCTCGCCGGTGAGCGAGAAGGAGAAGTACTGCGTGGCCTGCAGCTCGGGGTGGCAGGGGTAGCAGCCCAGCGGGGACGCCTCCGCCTCGCGCTGCAGCGTGTCCAGGCACATCTGGGTCGCGTCGTTCTTAAACCTGAGGGAGGGGGTACAAGTCATCATCATCAGCCCGAAGACGTCCACTGCAGAACAAAGGCCTTCGCCTTGGGGAAGACGAAGGAGTGCCATCGAAATTGTAAATGTTGCGGGAAATGGATGCAGGGCATTTTTGCAGGACAATCGTGCGGGACATTGGCGCGAGTCATTGTAGCGGGACATTAGTTGAGGACATTGATGCGGGACTTTGTTACAGGACTTTTTAGTGGGACATTATTGTAAGACACAGTTGCAGGGCTATGGGACAGGACATTGCAGCAGGACAATAGTACCCACCTCCCGTAGCCATACACGTCCCGCACGGGCACGAACTTCTCCTTGTAGATGTTGTCCAGGTACCACTGGAAGCTCTTGCACTTCAGCTTCTCGCGCAGGACCTTGCGGTGCGTCACGTCGCCGATCTTCGGGTTGTTCTGTAGGAAAAGGAACAGCTTAGTGGGTAGACGTGGCAGAACGAGGGTGTCGACATGTTTCACAGTACCAGGCGGCAAGCAGCATCTTACAATACTTAAGAAAGTCATATCATACTGAAAATTTTAGTATTTCATCAGTTTTTCACACCGGTGTTGAGTGGTATGACCGTTGGACTGCTAAGTCAAAGGTCGGAAGTGCAAACCCCGGCACGCGCCAATCATCATCATCATCATCAGCCGGAAGACGTCCACTGCTAGACAAAGGCCTCCCCCTTAGAACCAACGCGCCAATACCTTTTCAAATTCATGTGCGTGTTATAAATTAGACATGAGTTCCTTAAAACGGTGAAGGAAAACATCGTGAGGGACCCGGCACACCTGAGAGACTGTTCAACGGTGTGTGTCGCCATGTCAGAGGGCTACAGGCGGTTAAAACTATAACAGCAGGTTGTTCATCAACCATACGATAAGAAGAAGAGTACAGGACTCACTCGGAGGTCAGGTCGGTGCAGGTAGAACAGCTCGGCGTACTCGTCCATCCAGACCTCGGCCATGCGCGCCGTGTTGATGCCTGCCGACATTGTACACTTTAAGATACGGACACTTATGGACAGCCAAGGAAGACGCTTATTCATAGTTAGAGGTTCTTCGGAATATCTGGCTTCTCCATAAAAATGATGTTGTTAGAACGGAGTAATGAGTATTCTATTTAGGTTATAAGATTATTATTGTAAATACGGTAATAATTCTATGAAAAAGCGTTGACTAGTATTAAAGGTATATAAACGTCAGAAACTTTACAGAAATTTAAACAATTTTTCCATGTTTTTGTATGAAATACTATTCTGGTTTATAAATGAAACTTATTACTTAGTTACCACGTTTCCCACTTATACAATACGATGGTTTACTTATGGTAGCGGTACTGACCGTGCGTGTCCATGTAGGAGGGCATGCCGTAGGGGTGGAAGCTGCGGAACACGTGGCCCACGCGCGAGCACGGGATGGTCTCCAGGGTGCCGCCGCCTGCGGACACGAAGAACATGTGACAGGGGAACTCGGACACAGGGAGGAGGGTCTTCCCAAATCCTAACCATTCCTAATCAACTATAAACCCATATTATGTCTGCTGCTGTCAAGTCGACAAGAGGCCAACGTTACCACAAAGCAGCTAGACAAGATGATATTCATAGCATGCCTCTTTCACCTCGATAACTTTTTTTCATTCATACACATCACTCCTCAGTTATTAAAGTAACAAAAAAAAAAAAACATAACATCACGCCTGTATTCCCCGAAGGGGTAGGCAGAGGTGCACATATAGTACACCCACATTCCGCCAGTTATGTTTTAGGTCCCAACGTAATAGGGGGCGAGCCTATTGCCATCAACCGGGCACAAATCCAGACTCCGTGCTGCTACTGAAAATTACCTAATGGAAAAACCCAGTAACACTTTGCCCGACCCGGGATTCGAACCCAGGACCTCGAGCTCAGCAGTCGCGCTTAGCAACCACTAGACCAACGAGGCAGTCTATTATTAAAGTAAGTATCCTTATAGTTAAAAAATAACGTTACCTCCCACTGGGAATTCCTCCTGTATCATGAGTGCGGTTTACAAACATGAACTATCACATACACATACACTCAGACTCGTGACAAAGAGATGTTTGCAAAAAGCCCGCACCTACGGGTGGGTTACACATTTTTTTGTCCCGGCCGGAAGTCGAACCCGCAACCCTTAGCGCAGCAGTCCAATCGCTTAGCCATTAACAATCGCCTTCTTTCTCATCGGACCATGAACAGCTCTAGAACATATAACATCGCTACTAACACTGCCATATCCTGAAGGACATCTCGAGGTTCTCCCCGCCCCAGCCTCCCATCTGCTCGTCGTAGGCGCCCAGCTCCCAGAAGTATGTGCGGCTGATGGCGAACAGCCCGCCCGCCATTGTTGGAGACCTGCCAGGATACAGACAGAGATGAATATCAGGGGTGGCTGGGTTATAACCACAGATCATACAAGACAGCTTCCCTGAGCTTCCAGTACTATCGACTGAATTGTTACTCAAATTAGGTTCAGAAGACTTTATTATTGTAATAATTTACTATAAATGTCTAACGTTATCTTTTACTTTAACAACTGCATGAGAAAAGGTTATACGGATTATATTTCTCTTTCAGTTTTATTTGTCTGTACTCTGTAGAGAAGTGAGTTATCTTTTGTCACCTTTGTAAAGACTTCGATATTATGTTCTAATTGGTTACAAAGTACCTCATAAATAATGTGTAACAATGTTGGTAAACTAGATAAATAAATAAAATATATCACTGACCATGTAGGCGCTATATCAGATCCTCGGCGCTTCTTCTCCCGCTCCGGCACGTCGGTCCACGTGAAGTGGCCCATGAACGAGAACCCTCCCACCTGCAGTAGGAGCCACGTTAGAATCCTCTGAATTATGGCCAAAGACATTCAGAAATGAGATAAGGAAGCTGCCTTTACCACACAGAATGGAAATCAAGACAACGGGGCATGTCAATATGGTGGCTAGCTTTACTGCCAATTTTACTGCCACAAATATGACATATTCTCTTGTTCTTTATCGCTGTGGTATAGGCTTCATTGCAACAGAAAGAAAGATAGATTTAAAGCCTTTTGTTGGTCGATTTTAGTGCACTTAGAAAGACAATCCTCCGGAAGATTCAATGTTAGTTAGTAAAGTTTGGCGAACATTTGAGATGTTGTCAAAACTGCTGTAAATACAGATGCTTACTTTGTTATCACTGTAATCGACCGACAGAAGCGCTGGACATCTTATGTATGAGGCGCAACCAGAATTGTGGAGCATAATAATAAAAGATGATATGTTTGGAAGCCCTCCCCCCACCAAGCAGAGACCCGCATGTAATTCAGACCATGAACTTAGAATTAAGATCAAAACAACTTATCAAGCTATTCCTATTCAAGTTACGCCTTAAGTATTGGACACGCAAAGAGGTTTACTTACTCAGTGTACAACCGATCGATATTTTTACCCGACTGCGCGACGCAAAGAAGGATAATGTTTTTATTACAGCAGTCTCCACAAAGGGAATTAGGTTCTCCACATGAGTATGTAAAACACAATGTTAATTAGAATGGTGGCACCTGATATGTTATTTTATTATAATTAGTAGGTTTCTAACAAAATACTCTCATTACCAAATAAATAACTACATCATTACTCGACCAAATTAAACTTCATATGATATAACATTAGACAAACATAATTTACCGCTAATTCAATCGATTTTAAATTTTATTCTGAAGGCAATAAGGATAGCGGTGACAGCAGAGACATTTACAGTACCAACTGTTTCGCAGCTGTGTGTCTTGTAACAATTGCAATAGGAGTTAGAATCGCTTGAACTGGTAAATAAGGGTTATTTTCTAATGTTATTTCAAATGAATATTGTAAGTCTAGTACACATACAATGAGTAATCAACTTAACTAACTATATAGTGGAAGGTATACTGGTTAGTGAGCATCAAACGTTAGTACATACACCCTAACAACTGTCTACACTCTCAAGTGAATTGATAAGCCGGTTACTGTTAGCAGTTAATATTAGGCCCCATACGCGGTACGATGGATCGGTCCGACTAATCGGAAGAAAATCGAGACGATCGATCGCAAGGAGTGTTACACCGACGATTTATCGTTACCCTTCACACCGGATTGGGTATTAGGAAAAAATACTCGCATTGCCAAAGTCGAATAATTTTATATTTTAACCATGAAAGTATCATGTAAATACCACGCGGGTATTAGGCCACAGCATCCACGTTAGAACCAAGCTAAAGCAGTACCTAGGCTAATGAATTTTTTCGAGACAAAATCTCACCAAATACTTCAAGGTACCACCAATTTAAATTGGTCAATGCTGGTTCCTTACTCTGTAGGAGAAGAGGCCTGACCCCTAGATTAAGTGATGCCTTCTTAGTAATAAACGCGGATAACACCTGTTCTCCTGACCCATCAAGTCTATTGACATCTCTATTCTCTGTCATGCGTAACAGTGGCAGGTATACTTTAATCCTTGGTTTAGAATTCCATTTTTTTATTATTAAGTGAGTTATAGAATAGCATATTGTTATATTTGTAGTTGATATATCAGCAATTTGTTATTATTGTTGGGCATGCGTGACATTATTTGTCATTCTATTGATTTAAGACCAGACTCCATTGCTATTATTTTGTGTAGAATGCAACCTTAAACCACTATGTGTCTTCTTTTTCATAAATATGACTGAGACTAGAGTCAATCCAAAGCATGCAGGAAAACCCCACGGCATCATTTTTTACGGCTCTTTAGATGAGACCACATCCGCCTCAACTTTCGTCCACACGTTTGGTTGTTAGTCTGCCGTCATAGGCCGTGTCTTGCATGCGTTTAGTTTTATGTAGCCATCACCAGCGGGCGTCGTAGACTAGGGTTTGTAGTTTTAATGCTATAAGGTCAACATGTTTGGTAGCCTTATTTTTTATTTTGAAAGATCTTTATGGTATCTTTATTGATTTTTTTGGGATTGAAATGTTTCTAAGATAAGAAATAAACAGGGAACTTGCTGCAGCTCTTTTGTTTTGGAAAATGTCTACTACAAGGCTGTTTTGGGTATTTTCATAATTAATGTCCGAGCCCCGTAGTAGGTCTAATTGCCATAAATGGCGTATATTATACAATACACCTTTTCCTGAAATTTTCTGGAATACAAGCATAATAATATCCAGTACACCGCCGCGGCCGGTACACAAGCATTGAAACCACAACCCATCGCCACTCCTCAAGCGCTGCAGCCATGCTCCATCATCCACAAGCATTGTGCTGCAAAGCGGTCCGCCGGCCAGCCCCCGACCTGGTAGGTCTCCGACGCCTCCAGCTTGAAGGTCGACTGGTCCAGGACGTCGATGATGGGAGTGAGGACCGCGTCCTTCTTGTGCTTGACCCTCTCCAGCAGGGGTCGCAGCCAGTCGGCCTCGGGCTCGCAGTGCGCGTCCAGGAAGATGAGCACGTCGCCGCGGGCTGCGCGTGCGCCACGGATGCGCGCCAGGATCAGGCCCTGGCTGGAATCCCGCGCGTCACGTTACTGGTACTTTGGTGATGGTTTTTTGCTCAGGGTCAATATTTATGGGTAGGATGGACCTTTCTTCGGACAATTAGTATTTTAGATGGCACAGATACCTTTACTGAACTTTTATGAATACTGCCGTAGTGGCCTAGTAGTTGTTATACCGGATTTATGTGCAAGGGTTGTAGGTTTAAACCCAGGTGGGTATCAATATTACTATTTTCATGTTATCAAATACTTTCTTAGATATTTTAAGCTACTAACTAGACTAAGGGTGACAGAAATCGTGAGGAAACTTGGATTTTATTATCTGATCTATGTGATGTGTGACCTGTAGTGACCTGTAGACCTCAATCCCTCTCTATACAAGAAGAGGCGTCTGCCTGGAGGACACAGTTATAGGCTGTTATTAATCGATTCCTTTACTTCTAATCTTTATAAGTCCATTTTTCTTTGTGAAAGAAAAGGTTAACTGTAGTTTGAAATAAAATGATTATTTAGTAAGTCAGTTTAATAAATATTACGTGGAGTAACTGCGTTTTATTTATTACGGTAATTATATGCGATAAACGATAAGGTAAACTATTGGTATACAACTCCGGCATCGTCGCCAATCATTTGCCATATTTCATTGGGAATGTAAATTACGAAACTAGTCATACCCAGGTGAATATAACACAGGTACACCAAGAGTACCCCACCCCAAGCGTGGGGGGGGGGGCTTATGGCAACACTCGCTTACCTAAGGGGAGGCTTTGTTCAATAGCGAACGTGTTTCGGCTGATGATGACACTACGCTACACTAGCACATAACATACACAACACATAACATACACAACACATAACATACACAACACATAACATACACAACACATAATATACACAACACATAACCAGAAACAAGAGAAATGAAATTAAAGATATTTTTTACAAAATGATGCACAATTAATAATAAATGCAAAATAAAAAAAAGCAAAGACCAAAGGAGTTTAGTTAACGTCCCAAACAGTTCGTATTCACACAAAAATGAACTTAACAAAGAAGAATCAATAAATAGTAGCCGATACCTAAGTAGTTATTTTCCGTAAAGATAAGAGCTGCCACAGGTGGAGCTAAAGCAAACCGTCCATAAAAGAAAAGAAAATGCACAAGATATTAAAATATCTCAAATTTTAAGTGTCATTGGAGTTGAAAAAATCTCGAGCCCCTAGCTTGAGCTTCTTGTAGATTTACCCAGGTAAGAGCCCGCCGGGTAAGGAACCTAATGACATTTACCCAGGATAAAGATATAGTGTAAAGAATAGTAAATACAGCTGTGAGCGATAAGACCGCCAAGTGTACAATTTAAATTTAAGGTTTTCTCTGTATATTTTTATTTTCATTTTGGTGTGCAATAAAGAGATATATTATTATTATAGAAATGTGTGGTAAACTGTTTGTGCCTGTCGCAAGTCACCCCAAGCTTGCAAAACAGTCTGGTGCCCAACTTCAAGTCTTAAAAACACGATTCCAAAAAACCTCGTTTCCAAATCTCCATCATCAGAAATAAGAAAGAAAACCCAAAAAGCAATCGACATGTGCAAAGCGGACCTGGTGACGTCACCACGTCGCGCCTCAACGGAAACTCCCGGCAAAATATAAACAGACGAAATTAACAATAAAACAAAAACAGGCAGAGACAATATCAACACCGACCAGCAAACATAGACAAATAGCTAAAAACAAGTTAAATATAATAGTCTATTGTTTTGTACTTCGGTACTTAATTAAAATGTTTAATTTGTAGGAATGTTCTCGTAATAGGAAAAACATTTTTTCATTTTGTTTTTTTCGGTTTGAATTTACATACACAATAATACACAGTCCATGATTTGGTTTATTTTAAAAGTATATTATTATAAACACCCAGTTATGGGTATTTTTATGGTATAATACATAAATAAATATTCTTTTGAAATACGTATATTTTTTTGTTAAAAGACGATAAACTAAATACAAACAGCATGCAGATTTGTTTCCACGTGCGCAGAATTAACGCGTCATAAAATGCAACATAATATAATGTGACTAATACATAATATATTACATACTTTACAATACATACTAGTCAGAAACGGTGCGTGTGTGTGTTCGGGGTCTAATCCTGGAGAAAGCCTAAACAGAAATGTCTGAATTATAGTGAAGTGGTATCATCTGACACGTGTATAACAAGAACTTAACGAAACTTCTAAGCATCATTTTATTTAGTACACTTAAATACTTGTAGTCGATTTGTGTAGTCAATTCTGTGCTGTTTTTAACGTTTCGAGACAAACAACGAAATAAAAACCCTCATTGGAGAACCAAAAGCCAAAAACGCAACCCAAAGAAGAACAATATGAGCTTATTGACAAACAGCACGCGACAGTAAGTGCGGACAGAGGCTCGCGTGCGACGGGTTGGAGCAAATGTTGGGCTACTGGATGTGTGGCCAACATTGGGAGCACAGATATTGGCTGCACAACTTCGCAACACTGTAAAAATTACGTCACGGAACTTTGTTAGATGTGGAAGGATCGATATTGTTTGTTTGTTTATCGACTTTCACCTTCAAAGTAAATTATGCCTCCCATAAGAAACGCTCAGATTAACAAAGTATATAATCGGCGTAATCGATTAAGGTTTGCTTTGATCAGCCGTAGCCGGAACCAAACAGTTAATAACATCGCAACCACTCTACCCTTGAGGTGCTCTGATTATGTACACTGGCTTTTATAAAAAATACATCATCCACAATCTGCGAATCCCAAGGGAAGCCACAACACCGATAAGATTAACCTGAAAAGTCGTGGCGTCAAGCACGCTGTAGTAGAAATTGGTGGACTCGATGACGTCAATGATGGGGACGACGACGGCGTGGGGGCGGTCCTTGATGGCCTGCAGCAGCGGGCGGAGCCAGTCGGGCTGGCTCTCGCAGTGAGAGTCCAGGAACACGATGGCGTCACCGGCGGCGTAGCGCGCGCCCGCCAGCCGCGCCCGCGTCAGCCCCACGCTGCAGGACGGCGGGAGGTTACGACACTCAACATGAACATCACACCTGCATTCCCCGAAGGGGGAAGCAGGTTGCCCCAATTTCCCCAGATCCCCATGGTCGGATGTAATAGGGGTGCAAGTCTAAACTCCTTGATGTTGCAGAGAATTACCTACTGGAAAAACCCAATGCCACTGCCCAACCCGGGAATCGAACCCAAGGCCTTTAGACCAACGAGGCAGCAGAGGCCGGGCAGAAAGAAGATCATATAATTAATAGATATAGATGGAAGATCATGATATTAGTTATCATATTTAGTAGAATATAATACTATTAATACCATACATATTAGATTTAGTGTCTTAAGTTTGATGTGGCCTATATCCAGTGTACACAGATACACAGGTTTAACATGATAATGAGTTGATAACAGAAGCAAATAATATAGTATGTAAACAACCAGCATTATATAAACATATAGTCGGGCCTGGTTAAGATCGCCACTGGACCTGGATTAGGACATAATAATAATAATAAAACATTAATTTCATATGATACTTATAGTCCGGGTACATGAAGTATCTTAGAATGTGAGTGAACGCGAGCAACTGCTACAAAATGTAGGTTTAGCAAAATATAACACAAGTCTAAAGATTGACGGTACGATTCAGCTTTTGTCAATAGAAAATAACCGATTTGTAAGGAGATGATTCAGCTTCCGACAGTTTGGTGTATTTTTATGAACTGAATTGTGTAGTGAGTCCCTACATGTAGACAGACTGATGTATATTTGCCTCGGAATTCCATGAAACTTACCTAAAAGGCGTATTTTTAGCTGATATTGATAGTCTGATATGATAATGATAGAAGTAGATTATATTCAGTAAATTAAGTGCTGATAACTATCTGATACATGTTTATGAAATTTCATTAGTGTGTTATTTATATTACAAATATTTAGATATGTAATAATTTAGTTTGTTTTAATTCATACTTATATAAATATTTACGTTGTAAACGTAGCGTTCTAATGAAATATACCTAAATAATACCGAATACCGATACACGCCCGTTTTCAAAAACGGTCAAATACACGACTAGGCTTTAAAATTCAAAACGTATTAAAGAAAGCAAAAAATAACTCGCTTTTAATGTAGTCCATGAATACGGAAGGTTCCATCAGGGATGCCTCAAGGTACGCGCCTGGGACCGATATGTTCTAGGACAAACTTGTTTCGGAAAACAAACAAACTATTATAATACGAATCGTTGAAAACTCGTGCAACTGCCGCGGTCGTGATGAGAATAACATTCATAAACAAAAGCTTGTGAGACACACGAAGATCCGCGGCATTGTCTATTCTGATTACTTGCCACAATATATCTATACTACATTACTAGATATATTAATCATCGACACAATTAATTTACATACATCGTTATAAACAGCTAGGTCACAAATATTCTAAGCTTCCCATTGGAATATCAACTCTACTGCGTGGGGATACAGCCTATAGTTGCAGGCTACCTCTTCGTTCTCGCTCGTGTCTTCGAGCAGGAAGTTGGTATTCTCTATGGTCTCTATGTCGGGCACGAGCACCGAGTCGTTCTTTTCCTTTAGGCGCTGCAGCAGCGGCCGCAGCCAGTCGGGCAGCGCCTCGCAGTGCGCGTCCAGGACCACCAGCACCTCGCCCGTGGCGGCCTTGATGCCCTCGAGGCGGGCGCGGATCAGGCCCGTCCTGGAGGTCACGTCACATGTATACTAGTCATTCCTAGTGGTCGCCCAGAGATCGGATATCGGAACTTATTTTAATCTCTTGCTAGCCTATGTGAGATAAATATCTCATGACTGGGATTTTAAAGTTCATTTACTTGTCTCTATTAAAACTTAAACTATGCCAAATTTCACACTTCTCCAAACGCGCAATATTCTTCAAAAAAGATCCGAAGATTTCGCTGCACGAATTAATGTAATACCTTCTACCCATCAATATAGACGTTGTGTTCTTTATTTATGTTATTGGTGTATATCGTTTAGTTAAAGTAAATAAATTAGTTAAAATTAGACTATTCCTGATTATGTTCAAAAGGTTTCAACATCTTCCAAGGGTTGAGATCTAGTGCTGCCTAGCTTTACAATAAAATAACAAACGACAAACAAAATTAAAATTTGGTACAGAACTGTAAAAAAACGTTGATGCTAAAAGGTAGTTTTTTTACTTCAATCTTTACATCGGTTGTCGTCCTTTTCGCCGTTACACAACTGTAACGAACGAATTCATAAAAACCTATTTCCTAACAACAAAGGTTGACGATGGAATAAAGTTATCCCATCGAGATCAATCTGACGCGGTGTTAATCTTGAACTCTGAAGGTCTACGAGCACTGAAATAGCTACAAAAATTGATCGCGTCTCCGTCATAACACCTTCTCAACTTCTGCAAGGCTTCTTGTACAGTTGTTGCTGCATCCAATATACATGTCGACGTGCTTCAGCGATTATATAAAACAAACAAATCAGGAATAGTGAAAAGTAAGCTTGACTAGCTACGAAAACTACATGGCCTACTTTAATTATACAGTATTATAAGAATGTTGGTGAAGCGTGCCTCAAGGTGCTGATATCGGACCAATCTAGAATTGATTGAACTTTTATTAATTTACTTTGCATTTCCAGTATTAAAAGATATAAATCTGACAAAATATTACTGAAAATGTTAAAGCATGTATCTCGTGATAACTTGTTAAGTAATATAATGTGTTGCTTGTGTGCGGCAAAGATTAACATTAATTGACGAAAGATTCTTAACTACCAAAGTAATCTCCTATATAAAGGAAATTAAACAGCAAAAGATTGATTAGTGAACAACAGAAGATAATGAACATAAATACAAAACTAATAGACAAATCACGTGTGCGGACCCCGAATCATTTAAAATGACACTCTATTCCAAGACAAATACGACACAAAATCGTTAAACCCTTACGACTACCTCGTAATCGGTAGTTTCATAGTAGGAGAAGTTGTTCCATTTGATGAAGTCAATGTCTGGGACGACGACGGTGGTGAAGTTGTCCTTGATGCGCTGCAGCAGCGGCCGCAGCCAGTCCACGACGGCCTCGCAGTGAGGGTCGAGGAACACCAGCACCTCGCCCACGGCCACGCTGGCGCCCTCCAGCCGGGCTCGGATCAGGCCTACCCTGATTGTTTAACTTATGTGGACTAACTAATGATGATGGCCATTAGTTAAGCACGTATGTGTTGACACTGAAGCTGTGTTAGGGTTTATATCATGAACAGTTAAGTTTAAGTCAGTCTTGTAGTCTTGCTAGTGAATTTAGGATAATTTTGAAAGGATTGGTTGAATTCAAATATAGATAATCATGGCAACTGAGTCCTTTAATCTTGATACGTTGAAGAAAGCTCAGCTTGCTCGCCAGTACCGTGTAGTGCTAGCCAAAGTCCTTTAGAAGACCCGGTGGCCTAGCCCAAATCAAACCGACCCTGATGACGAACGCTTTATTCTCTAAATGTACCTAACCAGGTAAGCAGACCAGAAACGTCATCACCACTAAAAAGATAATAAATCCCAACTAGAACTTTACAACTAGGATAGAAACGACGGATGTTAAACAATATTGAAGAAAATTATCTAACGAGCATAAAGAAAATGATTATGAATGCTCATGCATGAGCAGGATGGCATGAGTATGACCTGTTTTTAGACATTTGCAGGCTGTAGTTAGCTCAGAGTGGCTGGATGTGGGTTTGACTCCAAGATCCTGATGCCACCTACATGGCGCAGCTGGAAGAAGACTTCAGAATAGAGTTGTTATTTTCATCTCTTGAAGACGGCGTCAATGGAAGGCGTGACCACTGTGCGGTTGTCTTGCTTGATGCACAGGAGCAGACGTCAGAGACAATCGGTAACCACCTCGCAGTGATTAGCTGAAGACCAGAATCTACCGCCATCCACACAAGCTTGGGTCAGCCCTAGCCCGACGTACATGGCTTCCGTAAGACCATTACCTAAGTTAAAACTTTTTGGTAACGACATACCATGTTTTATTTTTTAATTCTGTTGTACCCTAAACGCAAAAGTATTGTTTCTTGTTAATGAAGAAATAATACAACCGTCAGGCGACACGTGTAAGTGATATGTATTTCTGGTTTATATACTAATCAGTTAGAGAATTCTGATTGTACCAAATATAATTTAAGTTATTTTGTCTTAGAGCAGAACATGAAAGGTCAAACAAAATAAACCTAACAGCATTGTTTGGATTTTATATTAGATAACAAAGAATTAAAATTATGTTCTTCTATTAACTCGTTAATATTACTTACACCCAATTATGTTTTGTTTTAAAATTATGTAATGTAAGTATCCGGTTAGAATGTACTGTTAAAAGTTATATTATTAATGAGTGTATCATTTATTGATGACTCTAACCAGGTTTATGAACAACAGATTAGATACTAATAAAAATAAATGATTTGATCCAAAATAACATTTTGAATATCCCATGAAAATGATTAATTATAATTATTACGATACTTACTATTTTACGCCGAATTATCATAAGTCAAAACTATATGATTATCCCCAAAACTATTCTACAATCTGGAACACAAATTCTAAAATACCTTATTTACTGCTCACTGCGTCATATCTACAGTATTAGTTCGATTATTTCTATCTAAAACCTCAATGGAAGCTGTGTAACGCGTTAGACACATCGGGCGGCGCAGCGGCACTGCATGGGGCTGTACAGAAGGTCCGGTCATAACAACGATAAGGAACACACACATAAACACTGCGCCGACTGTTTGGCTAGACCGGAACTTGGAAGCAAACCGATATTGTTCGCAAGTTAGGTAAACACTAGTTCGACAATTTTCATGACCATTATGTAAGAAGAATAAACAAAAACAAAACCCTGCTCGTATCTCACGTTATTCAGTCGTAATTATCAATCAAAATCACGATCTAAAAAAGTGAATTATACAATTTAGAATTGCAATCTCTCAAATCCAGTTCTGAATCTCTCTCAATCACATCTTCGACTGAGTATCATTTTAGAATCTTGAAATCTTTAACTAGTGTTTTCTATGTTCTAGTATGAGTTGCATTTTGTCTATGTGTGAGCTCCTTTCTGATCAGTGATCAGTGTGACCTCCTGTACTGAGCCCTTAGTCACCGGAATCACCTCGAAGTCTTGAGGATCTCCTGGCTGATACACAAAGTCCTCCTTCTCTATAACGTCTATGAGAGGCGTCACTACTGCCGTGTGTTTCTCTTTGATGCGGTGCAGCAGCGGCCGCAGCCAGTCCTCCACGGCCTCGCAGTGGGAGTCGAGGAAGATCATGACGTCACCGACCGCGGCCCGGCTGCCCGCCATCCTGGCTTGGGTCAAACCTATCCTGGGTGTTGCAGGACCGTTTAGTGTGGAAACATTTGACTGGAATTTTTGGTGGAGTTCTATCAGATAGTTGTAGATGAGCGTATGTTGACGATTGTCTTTTGCTTTGTTATTCTCTCCCATCTTGTTGGATTACCTATCCATCAACCGACAATGAGTGTGAGGGAACAGAGTTTGTACACATACTATAAAAGTCTATGATTGCATTAGTATCTCCTGCACAGTTGTCTAGTCTCCGTTGATATACAGTGACCTAAATTAACCTAGGAAAACATTGGAGGTAAAACGCCGTAGAATAGGAGAAGTTTTGAAGGTAGCGCATTCTGATCTCTGAGTTATTACATGTTATATTTGTGCCAAGATTGGACCAAACAATCGTGCCACGGTAAGAGCCAAGGTTCAACCAGATTTCACGTTTTATATGTGCTCCTTGAAAACCTATATGATATAAAACCTTGCGTCTGCAAATCTATTGATAAAACCAGGACGCACGTTACTCATTAAATTCTAGCAGTACGTGTGTTGGTGTTATACAAGCAGGCGTGTACAACAAGCGCACGCGGCGGGGAACGCCCGTCACTTGCACATCTGTTCACAGGCCGGTGGGCGTGCGATACTCTGGTGGGAACCATTGACGGTGCAATCGTTTCCAGGTCGCAGGTAATGCATCATACAAATGTAATTTATGAGATTTATAGATTATAGGAGTAATTGGGTAGTTGAGACCATTCACCAATAATTCCAAGTTCTAAAAACCCTATACATTACTTATTAACCGTACTCGTAAAATTCGAATATTATTTGCTTTGAAATCAATAAATAGCAAGTCAATTGGGTTTGCGAACTAGTGACGTCACTTGTTCCTATTTCCATACAAAATCTATGGAGGAATAGCGTTTTGACAGTTTATAAAAAGTATGTTATTGTTATGTAAATTTATTGGTGGTGTCGACTACGGAAGTCATTTTTGTTTGTTGTGTTGGGTTTGTTGTTAAGTCCGGTAGATGGCGCTTATCTTACTATATAACATACTTAACTTTCGATGACATCGGCTGAAATTCGGTCTTATTAAAAATATATGATTATTTTATTTACGTCCCTTACCGCTAAAAGGCACATCCTAAAGCATTAACATTGTTCCAGATTCCTTTGATACCTATTTTAGGTATTTTACCATTGATTTATCGTCAAACGTTGACGGCCTCGTTGGTCTAGTGGTCGCTAAGCGCGACTGCTGAGCACGACGAGGTCCTGGGTTCAAATCCCGGGCTGGGCAAAGTGTTACTGGGTTTTTCCATTAGGTAATTCTCAGTGGCAGCACGGAGTCTGGATTTGTGCCCGGTTGATGGCAATAGGCTCGCCCCCTATTACATTGGGATCTAAAAACATAACTGGCGAAATGTGTGAGTACTTTATGTGCACCTCTGCCTACCCCTTTAGGAAATACATGCGTGATGTTATGTTATTATGTTTTATCGTCAAACACATTATTTTGTTACACAGAACACTATAGTAGCTTCCACACAGTATGATCCCTAACGGGCAAAGGCAACAGAATAGTTGGACTAAAACGACTAAAAAAATATCATGATGCTTAAACATTGGCATGCATAACACCAAGTCAGTGCAGGAGACATGCAAGATATTTCACGTCTGTGTATCGCATCCCGGTGCGGGACATCCCCACTGTAGTACATACTCCCTCCAATTACTCATACATACATAAACTCACGCTTATTTCCCAGAGGGGTAGGCAGAGACCATGGATGTCCATCTGCTACTCTTTATATTAAAATACCTTTATTAATAGTCATCATGTAGAGTCAAAAATGTGATCGGTCTAATGATTAAGGGTTATCCTGAGGTACGGGTTCAAATCCTATGTTAAGTTCAAGCTTTTTAATACCATGTATGTTTAAAAACGCCTCATACTGCAGTTTTCTTCAATTACAATTTTTTCATTTTGTACTTTCTTGAACATTTCAGTCTAAGCCCGTGGCTTTTGCTCTAAAATGTCTAAGGTCCGCCACGTGTGTGTAGTGTTGCTTACCGGTCGGGCAGGCGCAGTATCCGGATGAGGTCGGGCGGCAGGCGCGTGCGCACGTAGTGGCTGAGCTTGCCCTTCAGCTCGGGCAGAGTGGAGTTGTCGTCCACCAGGATGATCTCCTTCAGGTACACCAGCTGCGAGTTTGGGTCCTGGCCGGGGTAACCTGGGAGGGGGGGGAGGGGTTACTTCACACCATTCTCTACTATTATAATGGTATATGAATACACTAGTGCTAAGTGATTGAACTATTTCGCTGTGGGTCGCATGTTGAATTCCTACACGTGACAAATATCGGGGAGTGTTTCATGATGTGGTATTTTATGTATATGTGCACCCACGAGGCCACGATACACGAAACTTGTGAGAGGCAATTTAACTTTAAACTCTATTCTTACAAACATAGGTTTCCAATTTAATTATAAACTAAAAATGTACTCTACATTGTACTATATTACTCCCATATGATCATATCATCGTCAGTACAGTGCTGAATTAACCCCTATAACTTGCAACATACGGTTCAATCTCACCTGTACCAGTGGTCCTCCCAGTCTGTCGGTCCACAAAGTTGGCGTGCTTATACCAGGGCTGGTCTCTTCTCGCGCTGTTCACGACGCTCCAGATGGTCCTTACCACCACGGAATAAGGCTCATTATGGAATATCAGGATGACGGACGCTGACGGTAGCTCTGCGTCGTACACCACTCGCTTGCAGGCTGGGTTGCGGAAGTCTGTCGAAGGATGGTGGAGTTTAAGAACTGCTAAGTTTTAAGAGGGCCCTAACTACAAGTAGTACTTTAATCTTAACCCTATAACCTACGATATGTCTATTACATAAACCAATTTAATGTACATAGTTAGCGGCCCAAATTACGCCAGTTATCATATAGGACCCGTGTGGTAGGGAGCGAGCCTATTGCCACCAAACAGGCCAAAATTCAGACTCCATGCTGCTTCTGAATATTACCTAAAGAAAAAAAAACAATAATACAGCCTTCAGAATCAAACGCTGGACTTCATGCTCAGCAGTTTGCGACTGACCTCCAGGGTGTCATAACACGAAAGTGTCTTAAAATTCAAGATATGCGCTACAAGCTGGCCAGACTGTCCCAATACTTCCTAGGTTGAATCTAGGTCTATCGCCAGTGTCTTATGTACCCGGAGACAAGAGCGTGCTCTCACGAGACCTGCGACACTACCCGCCGTCCGCGTCGGGTGTCGGGTGACAACACCGTGGGAACGCACCGACTGCGCTGCGCCGGCGCTGATACTCGCTTATACTACTCCACTTAACGATAACATAAGTAGCGGACAATTAACTGTAGCATCCATAGTAACAGCTTTGGGGTGGGAACAAACCTACATCAATATAGAGATGTATTTTTTTGCTTTGTAATTTGCATGTAATCTCCGGAACTAGCAGTCCAATTCCCAAAAATCTTTCTCTAAATTTTAGTTTAAGCCCAGAAAAGACCCGTTGTTGTCCACGCAGACGAAGTCACTGGATGTGTAGTGTGTGCTAGATGTACCTATAATATACATAGAAATGGACTTCAGAGGTTCGCAGCGGGGCGCAGATCTACCACTCGCGTAGTAAGTAGTGTCTCCTTTACCAGCGAACTTTGTCCAACATGGGTAATCATCATCAGCCGGTAGACGTCCATTGTTGAACAAAGGCCTCTCCCTTAGAACGCCAAATTGGCATTAGAATCGACCTGTTGCCCGCAACTCTGACGATATCGTCGGTCCACCAGGTGGGAGGTCAGCCAACGCTGCGTCTTCCGGGCATGAGCAAGATGGCCATCAAATTGTTTACCGCCTTTTGACAACCCTATTAAGTGAAGAATTTCAAAAGCCAAAGAAGCGGGTTGGATATTAATGTGTTTACACTTATTTTTAAGGTGCAAATTAATATTAAAACTGGTTATCCCATACGACAACAAACACTTTTTATGTTTGTTAGAATTAATAAATAATTAATCAAGATTTACGTTTCCAAAATGTCGTCTTGTCAATGAGTTATATTCCAAGTGGTGAGTGACGTCATGGGAACGGCATACGGCTGAGTTAGTTGTCTTTGCTATGTATTCGAACGTAAAAAGCTTAACGATATTGTGGATCTTTGAATCTAGACTTAGACTTAGTTTTTTGATCAACTGAATAGGAATCAAACTAGGTACCACTTTCGTATGGCTTATTGTTAAATATAAAATGTATCATAAAGTCCAAGACGAAATTAGGGACCTTTAGAATAAAAAATATATTATTGTTTATGAAAGCCAAACTCAACGAGGGTCTTTCCATCTCGTAATTCCATAATCTACGACTCTCCCAGCACGGAGTCTGGATTAGTGCCCGGTTAATGCCATGGCTCGCCCCTATAACATGACTACCGAAATGTGTGCGTACATTGTTACAGCCCCTTGCGACTATACTGCTACAGGTCCTTCAGGAATACAGGCGTGATGGTAAGATAAGTTTTACTATGTAACACGTAGTATAGTAACGCCACACTCCCGCGCAGGCGGCTATCGTAACTCGCGTCCACCACACACACATGCGCTTGATTCATTTCACGGTTGTGCGCGCGGCTCGGCGGACTGCGCCGGCGCACCGTCACTACTGATCGCATAGCAGCTGAATACTAATGGATCTAGACTTCATATTTTACTAATATTTATGAAACTTTGTAGGAATTATAGTGAGCTAGGTTTTAAAGAATGTACAGCATCCAATAGCATTTACCAATCGGGTAAACAGACTTGTATTATTTTAACAATGAGGGAGCAATAAGACACTTCTGCTTATGTCTTCAGCGATTAAATGCGTTTTGATAAGCCCACTATATGATGGTATACACCTAGATTAAGTAAGACACAGTATACCTCTCGTAGGCAGGCAAGACGGTAAGGAGTTTCAACCTTCAGTATACCTTGTTTGAACATCGTTAGCGTTTTTTATGGGTCAACCCCACCAACTCGTGCCCATCACTGTAACTCCTGTAAGCCAGGACCTACAATAACCATTGAGAACGAGGCAATGAAGCTCGAGGCGTCAGAAAGAAATGATTGGACTGTCTTGGAACCCGCAACGAAATTAATCATAAAATATATAGGAGGAGTAGGTATATAAATTTAGTTCCCACTTCCCTCCATAGCAAGCGGGAGACAAACACTAATAAGCCAGAAGCATATTATGGGATTCACAACTGATAAAAGCCAAAGGTGTACCGTGTAATAAATGACACCATTGCTACTGTTATCAATGAACTGTTCCTCTCGGTCTACTCCGTATACTCTATACCTAATCGTTATCTTCGAGAAATCCCAAACACGACGCGACGCGGCGTGAGGTCAGCGAGCCGACCGCCGGCCGACGGATAGCGGTTGTTAATCAACGAGCTGACTGACTAATGAGGGCTGCACAGCTAGTCACTTGGTTCAATCAATGAGAGCGGTTAATGCATACATTTAGACCACATTACAACGTTTTTTATATTCTTTTTAGTTTTAACTCAGCCGTCTACCGTCGGTGCGAGCTATTTATAATTTCTGATGCAAAAAGCGAAAGGGTTGTTATAACCGTTATAAGTTTGGCTTCTGTAAGTTTGATGCGCGTTTGTGTATCTGACTGTGGCATCATAACTTATAAACGGCTGAACTGATTATGATTTAAGTACCTAGTTTTTATGTTTGAAGGGTGAGTGTTCTTGATCTGAGTGTTCTTCTTTGAATTAAGAACTTCTGTTTCGCCATTTGTAAAATCAGCTCTTTTCAAGTTGGTTAAGAAATTAAGTAGCGTCTACAGGTCTGATCAACTCCATACCAATTCGGTATCCAGTTCAATTAATTGATATTGTAAAAAGAACATAATAAACTTGACCTGCGTGTCGCGTGTTGTTAATTATAATCAATATTTGATATTGACTGGACTGGTGTGCCTTATGAACAAACAATTCAATACGGATGTGTATACAACTATATAGGTACATATTGTGTCAGCTTACTGATGAAGTAATGAGTCTGCTGATGTGCCGCTGACATTGATCTCACCTGAGCAAAGAGACGCGAGCACCGCGGCCAATCGGTGGGCACACAGTACCTAACACATGGCGGGGGTGACATTGAGGGAACTGGTTACTTTAAACTTTAGTACCTATACCTACCGCCGTCTACAAAGCTGTGTTATCATGTAATAAAAATAGACTAGTCCATTACACAGTATTTCCTGATTAATAGTAATTTCTGAGTGGCTCGTAGCTACGTGGCTGCCGCGGAGGTCGGTCAGTCTTGTGATAGGCGGGTGACTGTGTCACATGTCGCGACCCTCCGTGCTTCGGAAGTCACGTTAAGCCGTTGGTCCTGCGCCTGATCTGTGTCTGATCGTGTCGGTCGACCGACTCGTCAGACTATGAGAGTGAGGGAATAGGGTGTCGACTTGAGTGCGCATACTTGTGCACTATAATATATCCTGCGTAGTCGGCTGTCGACTGCGACAGGCCGCCGTGACCGAAACTAGGCAAAGGTGTACATAATGATGGATGGTGCACCGTCGTATCACCAGGTAGCAACCACTAAACCAACAAGGCAGTGTCTAACATAACTGGCAAAATATGGGTGTACCATGTACACTTTTGTCTGTAAGGTATACAAACATAGCATTACATCACACTCACAACTTAGTCCATTTAAATTTCCTCACACTAAGACTTCGTACATAATTAAATTCCTTCCGCATGGCAACTGATTACCAAATAAATACATTTGACTCCCGCGTCTCTGTTTGTTATCAACTTGTTATAGGTGCATTATAATTAGACATGCCTGTTAAATCTTATTACGCTGATAATGTTAATTGCCAACACCACACGCCTACCGCTATAAAACCAATTATTACACAATGTAAGGCTCTCTATGTTTTATAATATTATAATATTTGGTGGTCATCATATTGTTACCGTTGCCAATTATATTGACTCTGTCAGTGTAGTCACTCTCTGCATACTTATGTCATCTTTTATACAATGCAAGCATATTTTCTTTTGTCTTTCCATCACTATGTGCACATTCATCATCAATTTCATCACTATTTTAGTCACATAACTTTCATTTGTTTATAACATAACAATCTGTAACTGTCAACATTGGTGTCACTTACTCTACTCAGTACAGTTAGTTAGGATCTTATTATATATATATATTTAAATTTTGAGTATAATTCACAAAGTTTAAATAATATTGGTGCTGCTTTCATACTTCCTTTAATATATATTTTGTATAAATATCTATTGTTAACATTATATTATTTCAGCAGTGTTACAGATAAGACCGGGTGACCTTATGTATTTAGCAATTAAAATACTGGCCGCCTAATAACTATAGTGTTCATAGATTGTTATGTATAGATATATTGTTTGGAACACCTACATTATTTAAAGTAAAGCAGGACAAAATCACAAGGGCTATGACTAAGTACTTAAATATTCACCTAGAAACAATAAGTGTAATATTACACTTGTTGATTTTTACACATTCCTAGTTATTTTTCATTTGTTATCTTTCAAATTCTTCTCATAAGCAGAACAGGTTCATGGCCAGCTCTCTGCCTATCACTGACATAAATGGCTCACATTTTAATTCAATAGATAATTATAATACAATAATAATGTTTACTAAAAACAACTGACGATAAAGAGTGCTTTAGATTTAAATTAATATTTTGAATGAAAATTTCTACATAATATGTCTGAATTATGAAATAACTCAAGTAATATCTAGATATTTAATTAGTACAGTGTTGATATTACGCTCCATACCCAGAGAGCGTGCCTCGCCGCTAATAAGCATTCAGTAGCACGTTAGTTTTACCAGCTCAACACACTTTCACTGTGATACTAGCCAGCTTCCAGATTACATTTACATAAACAAATTCGTGTAATATAACACGACACTGTTATCGGCAAACACATTCGGTATTTTCTGTGTAATACTCATTATTTATCCCGCGGATGTTATGTTATAATTCCGTCTCTAAGCCTTACCTTTTAGAGTCCTGTTGTACGGTATTCTGTCACTGAGATACACGTTAATGGCCAGCTTCTTCTCGGACTCCTCGCCCAGCCTCTTCTCCTCGCCGATGAGGTGCGCGGCGGCGCCGCCCTCACCCAGCCCCGGGATGATGCGCGCCTCATCCTCCAGGATCTCCCGTTCGTACTCGGCCTCCAAGGGGTCCGAGTACGCCGCGCGCGCGTTCTTCTTGCCGCCTCGCCACTGCTCGAACATTGCCAGGATAGTCACCACCAAAATAACCAGCACTGCCACTTTGGCCGCCTGGTAGCACTTTCGCACCGGAAAATACACCATTCTCGATGAACAATGCGACACCGCGCCGCGCCGCTTTCGGCGACCGACTGATTTTGACGTTTCGCATCAACCATGTTTGTTTACAGTTTAACTTTTTAAAAACAGGAAAGGCAACCGTAAACATGTTATTCAGTCTAATCTGGATAGGAAACTGTTTAGTTTTTATTTCGGTTTTATATTTTCGATTTTTTAATGAGGAGTTATCGTGGTTTTATGACAGAGAGGTTTTATCGGAAGAAGGTAGTGTGCTTTCTGGTAGTTATCAGTGTACTTGTTGCTGTTAATCACCACATTAAACTGTATTTAAACAACTTGTTGAATCATTATGCAGATATAATTTTAATTTAAACCAGTACCTACCTATTTCGAATAGATGAAAATTATATTTTTACTATTTGGGAAGCGTAAGTTTCTTGTAGTGATTGTATTTTATAATTAACAAGCTTCCGCCCGCGACTTCGTCCGCGTGGATTTGAAACATCATGAGTTTACTTTTTTTGCAACATTTTTTATTGATTCTTCGTTCCTACTGGTCGTAATGTGATGTTATAATATAGCCTATAGCCCTCCTCAGTAAATGGACCCAACACAAATATAAATTTTAGTAATACAATCGGATTAGTAGTACCGGAGATTACCACGTACATCCAAGCATTACCTTTTTATAATATTAGTATAGGTAAAGTCAGCATCATAAGTAACTAAATATTGTTTTTTTATTATACCATTAATTATTGAACAACTTTTTATATAGCAAAAAGTCTTAAATATTCCTAGATCATCATTTGGACGTTTCAGATATATAATAAAATATTATTATATGGACTAAAAGCAACCAAAATGCGAATCTGTCATGATTATAACAAGTAGGTAATTCCAGAGAGCTGCCTACCCCACTTAAACACAGAAGCATAGTTATTTCCGCATTAATCATGTCGGTTGATGTTTAACAACTGTGTTTACAAACACACGGAGTCGGAAGAATGAGACAAACGGTGGGCCAGTCAGGCGGGAGTCTTACACGTGCAGGCTCCATTATGTTTTGTGGGAATATGGATGTATTTATTAATGGGTACGCAATTGTGTTGCAGGGTACTTTGTTGTGCCGTTTCTTCAAGCCAGTGCTACAGCATTAGGTCACTAGGAAGCGGTAACGGGCGGGTGTTTGGGGGCTGTCTTCGTGTAATTTAACGTTAAAAAAGTACTTATAATTTAGCATTTGATGTTCGAGGCCTATTGGCGGGTTGCTAGTCTCGCCATCTCATAGTTACGCCACTGATTGAGAGGTTCGTCTTTGTCCTTGGACTTGCCTCTCGGCGGTTTGCAGTTGTGTAGGGTTCCAGTCGCACGGACAGCGAGGGAGACTGTTACGACTCACGGACCTGTCTTTTCACTAAAAAAAACTACGACACTTCAATTCATAAAAAATGTTTATTAGTAATTTCATATTATCGTTATTGCACATAATACAAGCAAACATAATCGATGTGTGGAATGTCGACAATCACAGCTTACACTACAATACAATACAAATCATTACACTACAATACAATAAAAATAAATACACATCACTAACTGGTCCAATAATAAAACATTGATATAGCAGCATCGGGCCTTTTTAGTGATTAGCAACACTTCAACATGTAGATTTAAGAATATACAACATATTAATAGGTTAAGCAACACCAGCCGCGGTATATCACTGGATGGGTGGCCGCTCTTGCATTTATTTAAGTCAATCGAACAGTTATCGTTTAAGAGCAACAGATTTAAGTTGTTTTAAATGAATAAGCTCTAATTGATCTAAGCACTAGAAAGGCACGATGTATTAAAATTATAATCTAATTAAGAATTAGTAATTTAGTTAATACCAAATAATTATGTATATGTTACAGGAATTCATCTTAACTTTGTTTTGTCACTTACCTTATTAAATTAAATAAATACCATCAGTCAAGTGCGAGTCTGTTTGTTGCAAATCCTGATTAATGTATACTATAAGTAATATTAAGTAGTTGAAATTAACTAAATACATGATTTTTTACCCCATTTTATGAATTTTCTTTTAATAAAATGACTTCCTAAGGCGTATCGACTTATTTAAAGTTTCCAAGTCAAACAGACACCTGGACTCCAACGATTTCTTTTTTGTTTGAGATACGATTATATTAGATTAACAGTTTGTTTAATATAAAGTAGGATATGCACCAATGAAGCATACAATACTGACTAGGCAGGTTATTTTAAAATTTCTCTTTTTTAAAATATATCTTCTAACATGAGTTGAATGAATTTATTTCGCAAGGAAATAAATATAATTATGCTGGTTTACAAACATTGTATGCCTCTTTGGCGCGAACGAAACAGATCTGAGTAATGTGGAGGTACAGTCAGCGTCATAAGCAGCTTAACATGTCAAGAAATCTCGCGTCAAATTGAAAGAAACAAACATCCATTCAAGTTGTTGTTTTAAATTATAAACATCCAACTGATTTGAGAATATTTAAGACTTTTTACAACATAAGAAGTTGTTCTTTAATTAATGGTGTGTTAAAAAAATAACGTTCTGCTGATATGATGCTGACTGCACCAGGTTCAACCCCAGCTGGGTATAAGGCCAGAACCCAATAGGTCGAAGTATTTCACTATCAGCACCTTTTTCAGAAGACTGTCAGTGCCAAACGACAACAATCATAAAAATAAGGTTGGCCGTCACGGGACGCCCGGCAGAGGAGAAATATCAAAGTGTGTAGTATACGCACACAGGCGTCAAGAGCGATGGCGTAGTAGGGGCATCACCGCATGACATCGCCGTCACGGCATTCGAGTAAATGTAACTGCCAAGGCTCGCCAGCAAATGTTTCACATCAAAATATTAATTATAATAAAACCATTTGGTATCATTTGTGAAGTAGTCAACTAATTATCTACATAAATTAGTATATATAACCTAACTTTTAGTCTGTATCAGGAATACGCACAGGTGTGTAGTACACCCACATTTCACCAGTTATGTTTAAAGGTCCCAATGTACAATATGGCCGATGTATGTTGACGAACCTAAGTTAGTCGATTAGCTGCACAGTAGACAATTTCGTTCCTGACAGATCCATTGCGCAGCTAAGCGGCTAACTTCAGGATCGCCAAGATACTCCGGCTGTAGGTATCGTACTAGGGGGCGAGACTATTGCCCTCAACCGGACACTAGTCCAGACTCCGCGTTGCTACTGAGAATTACCTAATGGAAAAACCCAGTAACACTGCCCGACCCGGGATTTGAACCCAGGACCACATGCTCAGCAGTCACGCTTACCGACCACAAGACCAAAGAAACAGTACATATATGTCCCATTATACATGTAATGAGGTGCGGGCCTGTCCCTGTTGATGAGGGCAATTAATATTAATTGTTAGTGTTGTCGTTCAGCACCGACACTAACACTAAGTACAGTTAATTCAACTAACATGTTCACACTTGTGAGTTCATCTATAACAACATCCATCACTCTTCTCTTCGCCTAGTCTACGGTTACCACTTATATATACAACTTCAGACTAGGATGACGTATAATCAGAATTCTTTAAGTACTGCTGTCTCTTTCCTACGAGGTTTGACTCGGTGCGGGCTAGGTACGTCGCTTTTTCATAATAAAACATTGTTTGAGAATGGTCTAATAATGTAAACATTTAAATATGTGACGAATGATATAAATAATTATCTATGTTGCAATTTATAATTAAATTAAATAATTTTCGGTGTGTAAATAATACCTAAGACGAAACGATCATTGGAATATACGTAGATGTTGACAACAACATTGAACTTGTATAATAATTAACCCTGAACAAAAAGTGTCATTGCCAGCCCGCAACCAAGTCACCCACCGCCTACTCTCCCATATTCCATGTTCTCTATTCATTCTTTCTTATTTTCCTTCAGTTTATGAGAAGAGGCTTTTATTTGCTGTGTGGTAGCTAAGGATACTTCAGTCTACTTGCCCGCGTCGCTGTGCAGGTTCCTGCAGGTCTCCCTGAAGAAGGCGTCGAGCGCGGTCTGCTGACTCTTGGACAGCTTGGCGCCCTTCATGTCCAGCACGCGGTGGAACTCCGTCAGTGTGCACTCCGGCAGCAGCTGCACGAACTGCCCCACGAAGCCCTCCAGGCTGCCGTCCAGCGGCGCCATCACCAGCTTCAAGATCATCTCCGCCTTCGTCATCAGTTTGATGACCACTTTGGTGTACGTCGCCGGCGCCGGGCGTCGAACCTCCGACCCCATCGACGGCAGCTCCAACAACGCAGTCTTTAACATGTGCGTGTCCAGTAACAACTGCTCGGAGCCTACCGTTGAGATAGGTTTACATTTGTAAATGTTTTGGATGAATTTGGGAATGAACGAGTTCGCGAACCGTATGCAGAACTGCGTGAAGTACTTCCTGGAAGACGACAAGTTGTCTCTGAGGTTGGGGACGGTGTTCTTTAGGTGCATGATAATCTGCGTGACGTAGGAGCTCTGGTCGCCGACGTTGTCGAAGTGCAGCCAGGAGATCTTGGCCATGGCCTGCAGCGCGGGCTCGCATGCCTGCTCCAGGTCCTGCACCAGCAGCTGGCAGCAGTTGCTGATGATCTTGTGGAACAGGTCCTGCTCGGGACTCATGTCGATCTTGTCAGACAGCCCGGGGGACACCTTCTCCTTCAGCTTCTGCTCCAGGTGGACGGTGGTCTCCAGGCAGTACTCCGAGGTCGTGATCACGCTGGTGATCTTTGAAATCTCTTGTTTTGTGAATCTGAGAATCATTATTGTATTAGTTATTTACTGCGGTTATACGCACTGCTGCTTTTAACAAGAATGCCCGACTAGTTTCGAACTCAAACGGAACCCTTAATGTAGAGATGCAGAATAGTTCATCTAGTAACCCCCTGCAGCACGCCGCTCGTACTGCGTGCGTGGTGTGTCTCACCTGGTGTAGCGGGTGTCGGCGTCGTCCCGCAGCAGCGTGTGCAGGTTGGTGACGATGGCCGGCACCCCGAGCGGGCCGGGCGCCGCGCCCTGCCGCGGGAGGCTCGCCTGCAGCACGCCGCTCGTACTGCGTGCGTGGTGTGTCTCACCTGGTGTAGCGGGTGTCGGCGTCGTCCCGCAGCAGCGTGTGCAGGTTGGTGACGATGGCCGGCACCCCGAGCGGGCCGGGCGCCGCGCCCTGCCGCGGGAGGCTCGCCTGCAGCACGCCGCTCGTACTGCGTGCGTGGTGTGTCTCACCTGGTGTAGCGGGTGTCGGCGTCGTCCCGCAGCAGCGTGTGCAGGTTGGTGACGATGGCCGGCACCCCGAGCGGGCCGGGCGCCGCGCCCTGCCGCGGGAGGCTCGCCTGCAGCACGCCGCTCGTACTGCGTGCGTGGTGTGTCTCACCTGGTGTAGCGGGTGTCGGCGTCGTCCCGCAGCAGCGTGTGCAGGTTGGTGACGATGGCCGGCACCCCGAGCGGGCCGGGCGCCGCGCCCTGCCGCGGGAGGCTCGCCTGCAGCACGCCGCTCGTACTGCGTGCGTGGTGTGTCTCACCTGGTGTAGCGGGTGTCGGCGTCGTCCCGCAGCAGCGTGTGCAGGTTGGTGACGATGGCCGGCACCCCGAGCGGGCCGGGCGCCGCGCCCTGCCGCGGGAGGCTCGCCTGCAGCACGCCGCTCGTACTGCGTGCGTGGTGTGTCTCACCTGGTGTAGCGGGTGTCGGCGTCGTCCCGCAGCAGCGTGTGCAGGTTGGTGACGATGGCCGGCACCCCGAGCGGGCCGGGCGCCGCGCCCTGCCGCGGGAGGCTCGCCTGCAGCACGCCGCTCGTACTGCGTGCGTGGTGTGTCTCACCTGGTGTAGCGGGTGTCGGCGTCGTCCCGCAGCAGCGTGTGCAGGTTGGTGACGATGGCCGGCACCCCGAGCGGGCCGGGCGCCGCGCCCTGCCGCGGGAGGCTCGCCTGCAGCACGCCGCTCGTACTGCGTGCGTGGTGTGTCTCACCTGGTGTAGCGGGTGTCGGCGTCGTCCCGCAGCAGCGTGTGCAGGTTGGTGACGATGGCCGGCACCCCGAGCGGGCCGGGCGCCGCGCCCTGCCGCGGGAGGCTCGCCTGCAGCACGCCGCTCGTACTGCGTGCGTGGTGTGTCTCACCTGGTGTAGCGGGTGTCGGCGTCGTCCCGCAGCAGCGTGTGCAGGTTGGTGACGATGGCCGGCACCCCGAGCGGGCCGGGCGCCGCGCCCTGCCGCGGGAGGCTCGCCTGCAGCACGCCGCTCGTACTGCGTGCGTGGTGTGTCTCACCTGGTGTAGCGGGTGTCGGCGTCGTCCCGCAGCAGCGTGTGCAGGTTGGTGACGATGGCCGGCACCCCGAGCGGGCCGGGCGCCGCGCCCTGCCGCGGGAGGCTCGCCTGCAGCACGCCGCTCGTACTGCGTGCGTGGTGTGTCTCACCTGGTGTAGCGGGTGTCGGCGTCGTCCCGCAGCAGCGTGTGCAGGTTGGTGACGATGGCCGGCACCCCGAGCGGGCCGGGCGCCGCGCCCTGCCGCGGGAGGCTCGCCTGCAGCACGCCGCTCGTACTGCGTGCGTGGTGTGTCTCACCTGGTGTAGCGGGTGTCGGCGTCGTCCCGCAGCAGCGTGTGCAGGTTGGTGACGATGGCCGGCACCCCGAGCGGGCCGGGCGCCGCGCCCTGCCGCGGGAGGCTCGCCTGCAGCACGCCGCTCGTACTGCGTGCGTGGTGTGTCTCACCTGGTGTAGCGGGTGTCGGCGTCGTCCCGCAGCAGCGTGTGCAGGTTGGTGACGATGGCCGGCACCCCGAGCGGGCCGGGCGCCGCGCCCTGCCGCGGGAGGCTCGCCTGCAGCACGCCGCTCGTACTGCGTGCGTGGTGTGTCTCACCTGGTGTAGCGGGTGTCGGCGTCGTCCCGCAGCAGCGTGTGCAGGTTGGTGACGATGGCCGGCACCCCGAGCGGGCCGGGCGCCGCGCCCTGCCGCGGGAGGCTCGCCTGCAGCACGCCGCTCGTACTGCGTGCGTGGTGTGTCTCACCTGGTGTAGCGGGTGTCGGCGTCGTCCCGCAGCAGCGTGTGCAGGTTGGTGACGATGGCCGGCACCCCGAGCGGGCCGGGCGCCGCGCCCTGCCGCGGGAGGCTCGCCTGCAGCACGCCGCTCGTACTGCGTGCGTGGTGTGTCTCACCTGGTGTAGCGGGTGTCGGCGTCGTCCCGCAGCAGCGTGTGCAGGTTGGTGACGATGGCCGGCACCCCGAGCGGGCCGGGCGCCGCGCCCTGCCGCGGGAGGCTCGCCTGCAGCACGCCGCTCGCGTACTCCCGCAAGTACTTCTGGAACACGCCCGCCAGCTCTACGAGGGGGGAGGGGTGGCGTATTAACACGGATTCTGCCTCTACAAACGTGGCGTATGTGCCGCACGTACATTTCTCACGATCGTAAATATGCAAGCGACGCAAGCTGACACAACAGCGCGACTGAATCAACGAAATTATGTTTCGATATTGTTACTGACTGATGACTCCCATAGGTTCACGTGCACACGCCGGACACAGCGAGTGAATATTATGTGTTCCTTAGTAATATCATCACACGATCTTCGGAGTACAAGCTGATACGCGCACTAGTTATGGATGCTTTAGGGGGCTGTTGGAGAAACGGGCATAAGACCTGACTCAAAGAAAGCTTTAGTTCAGGAACTGGTGACGCGGTGGGGTCTGAGCAAGGTAGGCTCAAGAAACACAACATTATTATCTGATCTAACTGTACTGCTATATACATATATAGGTAGCAAGCTCGGAGTATTCTTTGATGGAGTTCCAAATAAATAAAATGTTGAAGAGTACTAATTAACATGTTTATATGATTTAAATTTTGAGAGTAAATAAGTCTAACATCGCATGAAGTTAAAATAAATGAGGATAGGCTTGCCCCCTATTACATCAGGACCTGTAATATAAATGGCGAACCGTGGGCGTACAACACACCTGGAATACAGGCACGATGTATGCGATGTATAAGAATCTATGACAATGTATTACTCCTTACCATACTTTACGTAATTCAAGTCCATAGCCGCATCTGTTACCAAAAACCTTTTCGTATAAATTCAACCTAAAGCAATAACATCAATGGACATCCCTACTCCCTAGTTGGTCTCGCACGGGCACATCACACGCCGGAACATGTGTCGCCGGGCAGTGGCCGCAGTGGGGGCGTGTTGTTGTTAGCCGGCCACACAATGGTGTGTTATGGCCGCGGGCACGTGTCGCTAACATAACAACGGTAACTGTGATTGTAACGTGCACAAGGTTGCGGGCCGGCTCGTGGTAGTTACCACACATAGGTTAAGCTGTGCTAGTTGAGGTCAGACTAGGATGGGTGACAATTTTTCGCAGATTGTCTTCCCCGGTCGTGTGTCTCCCTCCCATAGGATATGAGGGAACATCGACCAGTGTATGTCCACACTTGTGCTCTATAATATATCCAGCATAGTTACCGAGTAGTATCCGGCCTAGAATCGTCCACCCCTTAACTCCCGTGGGTGTCGAAAGAGGTGTCTAAGGGAAAATCCAGAAGATGGGCCGCAGCATATTCTGTTATTTTACCACTAATACTACGATCCCCAAGCAGTTTGCCAAACGTAGGGGTTGTGGCACCTCCCTCCCCTCTCCAAGGGAGCGGTCTTTGTTCAACAGTGGACGTGTTCCGGCTACTTATAATGATAATGCGTTTGCTACGTAAAATTATGATAATCAGGGGGTCAGGGGGTCAAGACTGAGAATTAATAATATTTCCTAATGGTCGAGGTTTCAGACCCTTACGCCTATATACCCCGAAGGAGTACGCAGCGGTGCACAATTTTGGCACACCCACATTTCGCCAGTTATCTTTTAGGTCCTAATGTAATAGGGGGCGAGCCTATTGATATCAACCGGGCTCAAAACCAGACTTCGTGCCGCTACTGAGAATTACCTAAGGAAAAACCCAGAAACACTTTTCCCGAACCAGGATTAAAACCCCGGCGCCCGTGGTTAGCAGTCGCGCCTAGCGAGCACTAGACCAACGAGGCAGGCCATTGTATTCCTTATTTGCGCTAGCTTTTGGGAATGTTTAATGTAGCCTTTCGGGACCTGTCATCAACTATTTGGAGTCCTTCCGTGTACCCTGTGGGGACCTTGGAGGACCTGTGACGTAGAGTCCGGAGCCCACTCACCGATCATGGGCTCCCCGGTGGTGAGGCGCGCGCACTGCACGAGGCACTTCTTGTAGAACAGGAACAGGTCGGCGCACGACGAGATCACCGCGCCCGAGCCGCTGCCGCCCACCGGGGGGGAGGACTTCGCGTCCTGGGGAGGGGACAGTATTATTATTACATCGCTTACCATTAGGAATTTCTCTTGCATCGTTACAGTATATCAGTATATCACAAACTGTACGCATGTGACTCTAGACTCATATAATATGACTATGTTTGTCCCGCGAGGGTTCGATTCCTGCTCATATTCAATTTCTTCATTCAATTCGTATTCAAAATAGTCTGCAGCTGGTTACCTGTGTGAACCGGTCCATGAGCTCGCTGAGGTTGGCGTCGAGCGAGCTGACGTACAGCGACAGGTAGGGCTCGAAGCAGCTGCCGATCTGGCCCAGCCAGGGGGACCCCATCCGGGACCCCGCCTCGCCGGCCTCACCCGCGCCTGACTGGGGTACACACTCACATTTGGAACATTTCATGCTTTACAAAACATGCTTGGTGCTTGCATACATTTTTCAGCAGTAAGCAAATTAAAAGCCATACTAATATTATAAATACTATGTAACTCTGTCTGTCTGTTACGCCTTCACAACTAAACCATTGGACAGATTTTGATGAAATTTGGCATGTAGAAAGTTTAAGACCCGAAAAAGGACATAGGCGGGCAAAGCCGCGGTAAAAAGATAGTAAGATATAAATAAGAGTAATATATGTCAGAGCGAACATTTCATAACACAATATAATTATCATGTACTCACCAGTTTGTTGTCGGCGTCGAAGGCGGGCCTGTCTCCGCCCACATCCGGCTCCGCGCCCAGATCCGTACCTACACACAATACACACACACGTAATTGTACTACAATGAAAAATATGTACTACCTCACGACCAGGGGCCAAAATATGTATTGTCATGAAAAAAGGTTCACAATACTGTTGTTTTTTTTTTTTATAGGTACATTTTATTTACAAGGTTATTTACAATTCTTAAAAATAAATATATACAAAATAAAAAAATTAAACTAAAAATTATGTATCAAAGTATTCGTCCTCATCGCTGTCGACTGGTAGGGTGCCCAAAAGGCTGGCGGCATTGCCACGTTGAATGGCAATGCTAATTCTTTGGCCGAAAAACAGGCCAGCCTTTTGGTCACGTGAAGCGTCAATTAACCGTTTAGAAAGGTCACTAAAAAGAAGACGCGCACTCGGACCCCATGACCCGAGTGTTTCGACCCCAATGAATGTTGATAGTGTTGAATTGACATGCGTTTGTGTGCTTACATTGTGTGTATGTGTGCGTTTGTGTGCATATATTACGTGAGTTTGTCGATACATGAGTGTGTGTTTGTGCATGAGTATGTGTGTGTGTGCGTGTTACCTGTGAACCTCTTATGAAGCAACAGCTCGAAGTTGTACGTCTTCTGTATGGCGTACAGCAGCAGCTTGACGTCCACCTCGCTGCGCCGCGCCGCCATCAGGCTGCTCAGCTCCGTGCGGGTTATCTGGGGGAGCGGGGAGAGTATACAGAGCGGGGGGCGTTAGTATAGTGGGTCACGTTGTTAAACGGTCGTGGTTAAGCAGCGAATGCCACGGTTTTTGGATGGGTGACCATACATTGTCATTTGGTACATTGGACAGCACGGGAAACCGTTGGCATGGCTCCTATAGTTACAACCACGTGTTATAGACGTATTGTAGTACCCATTGTTTTATAGGTCTGTTATATAGTCGTTTCATGTAGAATGCCGGTCCCCAGCAGTATCCGGTAAGACACAAGCCGGTCCATTAAGTCCCCCAAAGAAGATGAAGAAGAGAAGAAGAAGCAGTGTTTCTGTGCTGACCTTACAGAAGTGCAGCGTGATCTTCTCGCTGAGCGCCCAGGAGTGCGGGAACAGGTTGGCCAGCGACTCCTCGAAGGCCAGCAGGTGCCTCTTAAGCCAGGCGTAGCGCCGCTCCACGTGCGAGATCCACGCCGACTCCTGCTCCGCCGAGAACAGGTGCTGGTACTCCTGGAGGGTTAGCACGGTGACAGCTGGGCCTTAGACCCGGCTGGCAAACTCACACGGAGGGTGAAGCAAACTCAGACTCATCTCAGTGTCAAGCTAATTAGTATGCTGATAGTTTTGTGGAGTTTTAAATTTGCCAGTGCAATCCTAACAACATACAAACATTTGTTGGTAATAATCAATCAATCAATCAATCATTTATTTCAATCCATCAGATCATAAATTAACATTATTACATTGTACATTAAAAATCATAATAAATAAGATACATGTATATATCTACTCATAAATAATTAATTAGATTACATATAATAATTAAATCCTGAAATTGACTTAACCCGTGAGATAAGTATGAGATAAGTGTACATTATAATTTGAAGTTTTAGGCTTTGTATATAACATAGTCTAAAATATGTATAAAACTTGTATTCTTACATCTATAAATACAAAATCAAATATAATATGTGATATTTCAAGTTTGTGAAATGCGCCCACGATACAGGAAAAAATTATTGTGAAAAGCAGCGTGTTTTTTAAATAAACACTCAGCATAGGCTGATTCTGAGTTAAGTCTGAGCAGTCAGATCTAGCAAGGGTTCGTTATTGAATACAAAATGAGTGATTATGCTCAGCGAGGACTGAGTGTGAGCGAAGCCTGAGCGCAGGCAGCAGTGTACCTGCAGCTGCACGTCGATGAGCCAGGCCAGCAGCTCGGCCTTGACGCGCGGCTCCAGGATGTCCAGCACGCCGCACGCCTCCGCCAGCGTGCGGTGCGCCACGCCGGCCTTGCTGCCCGCTGCCCGAGCACACGGGACCACGTTAGTATTCGTTATTAACTACTCAATATTAGTTGACACTGCCAAGTCAGAGGTCGCAAGTTCAACCCTCGTGACTCACCAATGTCTTTTCGAATTCATGTGAGTATTATAAATTAGTTATGTATCTTTATGCATAAAAATTAATTGCTGCTCGTTTGACTGACTAAAACTCAGGAATGGCTACACCGATTTGGCTAATTTTGGTCTTGAAATATCCGTGGAATTCCAGGGACGGTTTAAACGGTGAGAAGGCGGCACGAAGTTCACCGGGTCATCTAGGCCATTGATAAAACCGATGAAGAAAAACATCGTGAGGACACCGCACACCGGCTTTCAGCGGTTTAAACTCTGACACCAGGTTGTTCATAAACCATATGATGCACTATGCATTGTAAATTAAATTTTATTTCAATCAGACTACACATACACACACACATACCGGTGAAGGCCTCCTTAAAGTCGGCGAGGATCTGCGCGGCCAGCTGGCTCCTGATGGCGGTGACCTGGTCGCGCAGCGTGCTCAGCTCGCGGATCTCCCGGTAGCACTCGAAGTGCTGCAACACCTGCAAGTGGACCACTCCAGGGGTAAGGTAAAGATAACCATTAAAGGCTAAAAAAAACTTAAATTTTTGACTGATTTCAGCTAGTAGAGAACTCTGTGATTATAATTATAGGGATGACTAATTTATAATACGGGAAAGTGTTGATTACTGCACAGAATGTGGCTAATGAAAATTTGTGACTACCGCGCGACCACAACCTTAACTGTGGTTACGGCACTGTACTTCCCCTAGAGACAAACGGACGCGCGACTGGGATTAACTAAGTGATTAGTGCTTCTCGAAGTTTTCGTTTTCGGTTAGTTGTTATATTAATATGTTTCTCCTTGTGCTATTATGGCTGTCATGCGCCTGATTGTTTTGGTCGCGACATCCCGACCATATTCGGCCACAGCGAATTGGAATTTTTACTGGTGAGAGCTTCGATGATGTGCTCTCAGGTGGCAGGCTATCCGATTTTTGGTCGCGTAGTACATAATATGTAGGTATATAATAGTGGCTGTAGACTTTACTGACCTCCATGATGGCCTGCATGGGCAGCACGATCTCCTTGTACTGCCTTGCGGCGGTCATGGCCCGCAGCGCGCGCACGCCGCCCACCAGCATGTGCAGGTGGTTGAGCGCGGTGATGGCGCCTGTCAGGTTGGACTTGGCGCAGTCCAGCTGCTTGATCTCCGAGGTGATCTCCCGCACCATGCTCTCGCTGCGCTCCGCCTTCTTGTTTATGTCGGCCACCTGGAAAAGTCCGCGTAGAGTTTCATAAAACATTTAACTTGATTGCAGGTTTATAGATAGATAGTTGTTTAAAAATTAGTGTGTATTCCCTTTAAGCCACCCGTCTACCGCCAACTAAACTAAGTCCCTTTTATTCACAAACAAGGATCACACAGGCATTAATTAAACCCCATATTAAGTCTAACACCATCTCTATTCTTTGGTTTGCAAATGAAAGTGACAGGTATAATATAAGGGGGAGTTAGGGCCTTTGCACACGACGTATTTTTAACGCGCCGACGACGCGCGTTGTACGCAACTAGGACGCTTAGCAAACGCAGGGCCGTCGACGCTCTGTGACCTTTGCACACGATGCTCGCGCTTGTATCGCTACAAACGCGCAGATAACTCGATACGAACGCGCTGTGAGCGCGCGTTTCTAGCGATACTAACGCGCAGAAAGCAGATGCCTTTTTAAAGAATTGTGACTACAGTATTACGATGGCCTCACTCGAGACAACACTGCTCACGCTAGCCTTCGTGCTGATTTTAAAACAACGATATACTAGGAAAAACAGTAAGAAAATCCTGCGTAAATATTGGGTACATCCATTTACGAATGAAAGAAGATTGGGTGGCCATTACAAAACAACATTTGGAAATTTAGTGAATCATGGAAAAAAGTTTTCAAATTGTTACCGGATGTCATATTCATCATTTCAAGAACTTCTATCGATTGTAAAACCAGAGTTAACCCGTCAAAATACAGTGATGAGATCTTCTATATCGGCGGAAGAACGTTTGCTTATTACTTTGAGGTAAGTAAAACTAAAGTTATGGATTTGTTTTTTATTGGACTTACTACAATGTCATACGTTATTCATAAATTAAAGAAGTACGAAAATTAGTGGCGTATCTAGTAAATTAAGAAATTATTTTTAATCATACATATCGGTAATAATATCAGATTGATTGGTAGCCGAATCATAGTCGTCCAAATTCAGTAGTGAAGAACTACTTGTTAAAGTATGTGCGGCTCTTTCTGCTGTCTGGTAACCTGTATATTCAGATCCAGACTGATGACCATATTGTGTTGATGTTCCTTGCATATCAAATCTCAATGATTTCCCCATATTTTTGTATTTACGAATCAGATTGATTATATCAGCCTTCGCCTCCAACTTGTAATCTTCTTGAATAGCAGTAAAATCATTAACCAATGACAACAAAAACAATTTATCTGGATTTTCAGGTTCACTAGTTTTTTGGAGGTTAGCAGTAAGTGCTTCAAACAATTTTTCTTGAGCATCTTCTTTCATTGGGTTTTTTTTAGGCTTCTTCTGTGGTGGTTTTGGTAAAGGGATAATAGTGTCTTCAGTAGACTCGTCCTCTTCCAAGTCTTCAGTAGACGTGTTTGAACATTGGCTTGATGGTCGAATTTCAGAAAGAGGGTCTAAAAACGATAGATATTTGGAATACACATAAGGTTTTTTGAATGTAGCTTTTGATCCACTGGCACATTTGTTCCTCTTTGATTTGTCTCTGTTATAAGCATCCTTTACGCTTTTCCACTTTTTTTGCAGTTCTATAACTGAAAACAAGAATTACAAAACAGTTAAAAGGTTTTTCAAGCGTATATTATGTTGTATGTATTTACGTGGGTTTGTCTATGTATCCAAATAATTCTATGTTTAAGTGTTTGTTTCGACGAAGTTAGAATGGTTTCATTATGGAAAGTGACATAGCCATAGGCGTAATACATATTCAGAAATCTAAACTGCTGGTTAAATAAACAAATATTATGAACACAATAAATATTTTTAATTATAAATGCTTGTTACAGGTACTTAGGAACAGGATGCTATTTTACAGACTTACACTATGACTTTAAATGTGGAATAACTACTGCCCGTAACATAGTCCGTGAAACAGTTAAAATAATATGGGAAAAATTAAAAGATATTTCTATGCCAGAGCCTACAAGAGAAATGCATCTTCAAACCGCTGAAGTATTCGAAAAATTTGCAAATTTTCCTAATCTCATTGGGGCAATCGATGGAAAACATATTAGGATCATAAAACCACAACAGAGTGGATCAGAATATTTTAATTATAAACGTTATTTTTCAATCGTATTGCTTGCGATATGTGATGCTAATTACAATTTCATCGATATAGATGTTGGATGTTATGGAAAGAGTGCAGACTCGACAATAAATAACTCCAGCGAATGGACTAAAAAAATAAAGCAAGGAAATTACAATATACCGGATCCTAGGCCAATATCTAATAATGGAATACCCTTACCATTTTCATTTGTTGGCGACGAAGGATTTGGGTTATCTGAACATTTACAGAGACCATATGCAGGAAATTTTCTATCACGAGAAAAGAAAATATATAATTACCGTTTGACTCGTGTAAGACGTTTTATTGAATGTACATTTGGTTTACTTAGTAATAAATTTAAAATTTTTAATCGTCCATTGAATGTAAGTGTGGATTTCAGTAGAGACATTATAAGATGTTGTTGTGTACTACACAATTTTATACGTAAGCGTGACGGATATAACTTTTCTCATACTATGAGCACTGTAGGCCTAGAAGATCTACCTGCCAGTGGAAGTTTAATTTCACTAAGAAGGTCGACACGGAATAGCCGAATGAGCGGAACGATGATCAGAAAAATGTACACTGAATATTTTAGCAGTGATGAAGGCGCAGTACCTTGGCAGGACTCAAAAATATGAAACCAGGATTTCATCAAAGAATGAATGATTTGATTAATCAATTTAAAAAGAATGAATTAATTCAGTTCAGAAATAGCTTTTATTCGTTTTCTATAAATAATAATTAATAATTAATAGATAAGAAGGTACTCACAATAAGTTAGTTTCCTTAACTAATAAGTTTAATTATTAAATTAAAACAATGCAGTTCAATACAAAGACAATTTAATTATAAAACAACTAGCTGTACCCGGCATGCGTTGCAATGCAATTTTTTCTCTATGTACCTACATTTTATGCAAATAAAGATATATTATTATTATTACCTACCTACTACCTGCCTACTACCTACCACCTAATTTTTCCTGAATTTTCTTTGCTATAAACCTCACTGAGCCGGAGACCTTTCCAACGAATGCAAAACCGTGGAAATCGGTTCGTGCGTTTTGGAGTTATAGCGTCAGGAAGGAAAACCCGACTTATTTTTATATGTATAGTAGATTGTCTGTAAAGATTTACGTACTCCTAAAACGAATGTAAAATCTGCTTTTTACTTTGATTTGTATTATTTATTAGAATAATTAAAATTAAGGTTTACGAATGTAGGAAACTAGCCTGTTACTACAAACTACATTTTCAATCCTATGTACGGCATAAGTTGTGGTGAAGGTGTAATTAAGATAATTTGAATTAAATTAGTTTACTCGTAGAATAAATTTAAATAAATATGTAACTAACTTACCAGCAAAATTTTTTTCTTTATTCGTCTTTTTCTCAAAATCTGTATAAAAAATTTTGCATACTTCTTCCCATGCATTTTTCTTTAAAACTTTGTTAGAATATTCTGGCAAACGTGAATTCCATATAGGAGGACGATTTTGTATTTCCGTTATAAAGACATCCACATCGAATGGCTCCATTTTTCGTTAGCGAAATACGTGTCGTTCACAACTAGTTAGATTTACAACAGGAGTATGCTACGCGAAGCTCGGCCGGCGTGTGCGCACCCCTCCTCCACACCCCTTTCTCCGCAGCCTCGGCTGTTTGAAGCGCGTTCCACGTGCGTTTGTATCGATACAAACGCGCGTATGAAGCGCGTTTCGCTTGCGTTTGTATCGATACAAACGCGCGTATGAAGCGCGTTCCGCTTGCGTTTGTATCGATACAAACGCATACAATCTGCTAATACGCGTTGATAACGCGCAGAGGACGCGCTCATCAAAAACGCGCGTCGTCGGCGCGTTAAAAATACGTCGTGTGCAAAGGCCCTTAGATGACCTTGCATAGTTGAGTCAGTATTTTAGTATTATGTAGCTTAGCTGGCATAGTTTTCAGTGGGCACACATAGTTGAGCCAGTTTGTCATACATGTATGACAAACTGGCTCAACTATGAACTTTAGATTTTTATACAATGTGTAATGATGTCACTACAAGGCTAACGTTAATGGGCAAAAAGGAACAGACATTGATTTTGGCATCATATTTGGTCTTTCACATACCTGTAGTGCTAATTCCCCGATACACCGCTGTGCTTCCAGCAATGCTTTCTGGCCAGCATCTCGCTGCTCGGCCTGTGCCCTCACTAGCCTCCGGATATCGTGCTCCACACCTGCCAGGTGGAACTCACAGCGAGCGGCCGCACTCTCCACTCCTGAGAGGGACTGCTCCGTGGGGAACACTCGGTTGATATAGGCTACTGCGTCAAACTGTGAATGCATAAACATCTACATTAATAATTGTGCTTAGTAGAGCATGCTATAAACTACTCACTATGCACTGGGTCCTCTCCTGTGGCAAGTGATTTCTCACACAAAAGAAGACAAAGCAATGAGTACTTATAACTGCTACGAAACGTTTCTGGTATGGTAAGGCGGGCTGATACAATAACTTGAAGTGAATAAGAACTAGTTTCTGTGGTCTAACAAAAACATGATTGTTTAGAAATGTTTTACACAAAGTTATGAATTCAGAGCTCAACTTTAAGGTTTGGTTTAGGGTCACCGATACTGTTGACTAGGTTACGACTGACCATGAGTTTAATAAACTGAGTTAAATACGAAGAGAACATAATAAGATATCAAGTTGGAATCTAAATGGAATACAAGATAAAACGATTAATAGAAGACTACTGTTGATTTCTGACGAGTTACCTCACAGCATCTTATGAAAAGATAGGCTTCAGGTGCTTAATCTGATGGCAAAATAACAAGAAAGTCCAGGAAGATACGAAATAATTGCACTCACTTCTGTACTATCAAATTGTTCAGTTCCTCCCATCATTTCTTCTATCCGGCTCATGACAGAGCTTGGGAAGTTAATTTGTACCTCTGGCCCACTATCCTTGTCGTCTAATATGTCGTTAGAATCCATATTTAGATCTGTTTCTTGTTCTTCGCTTGTGAAAAATAAACTCCAAGCCCGCAGGCTCGGTTGACGTCCTAAACGTCACTGTCAAAAGTGACACAAGAGTGTTTACGTGAAGTGTCATCTTGGAACAGTGTTGGATCCATGAAAAATATTCTTTAAATAAGCACCGTGTTTTATGCGTTTATCGGATTAATTGAATACGGAAAAAAGCAAATTAAATTGATCTTAAAAAGTATTGTAATATCATTAATTCATACATGGATGAATATAGCATGTAATTTAAATGACAAAATAATGTACCCTTCCTAAAATATAAAAAATAAATGTAGCAACATCATTAGAAAAGTCGAAAATATGACATTTCCCATTTCCATTCTTTGATCTGTCATGTTACCGTCAAATTATTCGACATCGGATTCAAATCGGAAAATATAAAATAACATTCAGTCATCTTAGGAAAATAAAACACATGGTTTTAGTTTAAACTAGTTCAATGTGGCTATTGAAATCAAAAGCTCAAATTAAAAAACCGAAGGTATGAGTAAATATGTTTGACCAAATAATTTTGCTGGAAAATTGCAATTGTTAAATGTTAATCCGTTATGTTCAGTTATCCGCAAACAACAACAGCTGCATATCGTGAGTCAGTGGAAACTCACGCAGCAATTAACTCGACCGCTAACGTCAAGTGAGCGGAAACGTCGTGCGAGATCGCTTATTGTTTTTTAGTTATTTGTACGCGCTCGGGGCGTGTTGCCGTCGCGTAACGTGTCGCGCCGCGATGATCTCCGCGTACTCTCCGCCGTAAATATTACCCGCTGTGTTCGTTTTTCTACCAGTTTTGTATACAAACACCAGTGTCAGTGCAGTGCTTAGCCATGGCGCGTCTCACTGAAGAAATGGTGATCGCGCGCTCAAAGCAGTCGGACCTGACGGCGATAAAGAAGCTCAACTGCTGGTGAGTTCATGAGTCAGGGCTCGCAGCCGCACGGCGCACTGCTCGCGGACAAAGGAGCGTCGAGAGATTAAAATGTCTGACGGCCCTAGTCGCGGCCGCTCGCTGTGGTTTGTGGTAATGTGAAATCGCTGGCAATGCTGAGTGCAGTGCACGGAGGCGGAACGCTAACGTATTTGTTTGCGTTAATATGCTACAGTTCATGGTCTTAATTAAGGTTTTATCATAATTTCATTACAACTGGCTGAACACTGAATGCCTTGGTCTTTCACTTTTAGATGGTATGAGTGGTCACAGTCTGTGGCCACATCAACCATAATATGATTAAGTTCTATTAATCTTTTTATTGCCAGAACTAGTTCACAACAATTAAGTGTGGGAAACATGTACATTACATTAACTAGACAGCTTAGTCTTTGACATTATTGTGTTGAAAACAAGTTTTCTTTGAGTCAACCTTACAAATGTCACATTGATTATAATTATTATGTTTATGATAGGTAGGAAGCCTGTTATCAGTACAATATAAATACTTAATGGAGCTATTATTGTGGCATATCTATTGAGTGCGCTCTTATGTGGTCATTTTCATTAATAAATACACAGAACTTACAAATGTGTATGGTCACTATTCCCAAAAATATAGGTAAACTTTTGAAAACATATGTCTTACAACAGCTACCAAATGATGATTGTTTTAATGATGCATCATTCTCACAAGGTTGACTGGTAGAGAATGGCTGTAGGCTGTAGCATTAGGGCCTCCTTTGTATATTATACATGTTCATCAAGTATTTAAAAATAATAAATACAACACAGTGCATGTATGATAATAACAAAAGTTGTAGTACTAATCTTCTTCCAACTTATTATTTGAATCACAGTTTCTTGTAAGATTCTTGCTTGAAGAATGAAATTAATAACTAATTGATTGAATTGAGTTAATAATATTTTTATTAGGCCTTTTGTTCATCTGTAATAACAAAGCTATCTTAGAATGTTGTACAACCAGTGCATTGTTACTGAACTGTGATTCTTGCACCTGCTACCTGAACTGACTAATATTTCCATTGACATTGTGAGTGTGATGCCTTGTCTATGGTACCACTTCTAAGTTCTGAATCCCAGGGCTGATAATAGTGTTATAGAAATAACAGGATTTTAATTCTAACTAATAAATGAAATAACAAGGTATGAATGTAAACTAAAATATTTAAAATATATTTTATACCTGTATATCTAATTGACTTGCTTTTAATGTAACATACTCCTTTCACAAACATCTTTTTTTATATAACTCCTACACTATGTAAACTTTCTTTTTATTATTTGAGCACTTACATAAATGTTGCAAATGGTAAAACCTCAGATGTGATATGAAAAGGCAACAATGTTTAATATTGCATCTAGAATATTTAACTATCAGAACTATTGTAAGTGTTATCCATAATATAACCATTTAATAAATACTGGCTGGCGTGTCTGCCACATCACCTGCTCATGGATAAGGGCTCTGTTTCAGTCTGAAACTAGTCAAGCATTTCCAAATAAACATGTGAGTAAAACCAGAAAATCTATACTAAAATATTATAAAGCTGAAGAGTTAAGTTTGTTTGGTTGAACCCACAAATCTCAGGAACTACTGGTTTGAATATAAATATTAGTTTTGTGTTGGATAGTGCATTTGTAAAGGAAGGTAATTAAACATTTGAAATCCACATCAACAAAATCACTGATGGAAGCTAGTAGTAAATAAAACTAGAATATGAATGTGACATGAGGCATGCAGTTAATGTCACCTATAGGTAACATATATTTATTTACTTTAATTATGTCTATACAGTAAGCTTGTCCTGGTTCCCACAGGGGTAGGTGTAGTCTTTCTTCGATATGCTATTCTGGAATACAACCTCACCTCCTCCAAACATGCTTGTCAGTTATGAATATCTACTTTGTACCAGACTATTCCCCAGATCATCTTCAGCCTGTACACAATCCTGCCATTTGACAAAGTGTTTACTTTAATATCTGATCGTTGTTGTGATTCACACAGATGTAATGTGGAGATAATATTAATATTGATCTCATTTGACACTGATGATGACAAATTCATATTAAAGTATTTGTGTACAATGTTATCATTTTTGTTATCAGATATTATGTATCCTGATAACAAAAACATTTACTTACGAGTTATACTACTGTATCAACTTATCAAATCTTTATTTCCTTTCTGTTACAATCATGCTTGTTATCCCCAAAGGGGTAGGCAGAGGTATCCTTCCATCAGGAGTCTTTACACCATAATCTTGTTGCTCATCATAATTCCCTCCCAAGTGTAATATGTATAGGTAACACGCGTGTTGCAGTCTGTCTCCTCAGACGACGACTCGAGAGAGATTAAAGACGTCATCCTCATCTCGACTTATCTTAAAGTGACGAGTATGTAGATTACGTTTTTTTCTGTTAAACCACTAAACTACTGTTTTGCAAACAGTTTTCATATCTATGAATGGAATCCGCATCTCATATGCTACGACTATAAATATGGACCAGTAGGACACAATCAAAAGACAGGCCTTTGCACTGCAGTAGGACGATCATGCCTGACAAATAATAATTTTAGTTAGTGGCCTGATGCTATCATGACGAGGATAATCTATTATGTGGATGTATAAATATATTTGCAGTAGGTAAGCATTGAAAAGTTTCCTCTTTCATCCCATTATTACATAGGGATTTAGATAAGCGTAGTAAAACCAGGTAATACGAACTAAAATCTTAGCTACGATTCCCAGCCCCCTTACCATGACCTCTTAAGCAGGTCAGTTTACGATGTGAAAGGGAGACGCCGCATTATAATGAACGTAGTAGCCTCTCAGTTCCACGACGTAAAGTGTCCTGCTTTAAGAGTTCATGGTGAGGGGGCATGTCGGAACAATGTTACCAGACTTTTTGTGCGAAAGTTTTATAAGATCGATCATCGCTAAAACTCGTGTATGACACTGTTATGATATCGAGTTTCAATAGCATCGCGTGTGTCTGCTGGGAAGCCAGCCGCTCCACAAACTTCGTGGATCCGTGTAAATATTGACGGGGCTTGTGAACGGCCGCGTCGAGTGTCGTGTAGACACATTGTTTGGTGGAAACTGGAGCCGGGAAAGCGGTGAAGGCGATGAACGCTGTTTGAGCTTGACACATCGCAACAAGCTCACATGGGAAGCTGAGAGATGTGAGTTTATAGTCTTCTGATAAAGAATGAATTACGCCTTTGTGGTTCTTTGGCTACGAACTTGAACTTTTCTGAGGTATCATCTTTGTCTGTCGTGATCTCTGCCTACCTCTTCTGTATTAGGAAAACAGAGGGGTTTGTATGTATTGCTAATTTGCTATGTACACAAATAGATGCTCTTGATTTGATCAATTTTTTGGGAATACGCGTGATGAGTACCTGCCTGATTATGTATTTTGTGGCCACAACTTATAATTGAACTATGTATCAATTTACTGGAATTTTATAGTTTTTGACAATATGGGGGGAATTTTAGTCGAGTATCGGAATGGGGAAGACCTAGGTGAGCCTATTTAGATGAGCTGTTCAGCAAAAGGGCCAAAGGTTTATTTATTTCAAAATAATGTAAGTAATCCACAAATAAATCTTGCCTTAATCTGAACTTATAAATTCCGCTGTAATTAGCATACAGCCTTGCGCGAAGTAATACACAATACCTTTATATGGTGCGCAGAAAACCAGGTCTGACTCGTGTGGAGTATGGCGCCCGATAGGAGGACGTGCTTGTGTTGCTAGGCGGGCTCCGATCAGTCCTTATAATTATGAGGTTAACCAGTGCTCGCCGCGGTCAGTCTGCTGCTGGGTGACCGTTTTTATCATGTCGACTCCCTTCCGTGCATTAAAAGGCACGTTAAACTCTTGGTCTGCTATATTGTGTGGCGACATGGAAATGTATTATTCACCTCTGCCTACCCCTGCCTTGAATACAGGCGTGATAATTTACTTGTTATAACAGTAGGTTATTTTACATAATATTGTAAAAAAAATATATTTCGTATTCACTTAGATGATTAGCACCTAAACGCCACTGATGTGCTAACCGTCCTTGTCGCAAGTGTGTCATCTGCATTGCGCAGGCGCATGCAACGTACTAAATAATACCTACGTACTTATAATAACCATGTATTTGTGTGCAGACCAACTGCATCTAATGACAATAATACTGCAACTGTCCAGGTTGTGAGGTATCTGTCTCACTGGCGTAAGATATGCTGTTGCTATACCTATGCCATACTTTCCTGTTTAATATTTTTTGTGGTATAAAGGGCAGCAAATCGAGTTTCATTTTGTAAAATAAACGAGAATATTTAATTCACTTCAATAAGTCTGAAGGCCTTGCTATTTATAGTTTTTCGATAGCCCTGGATTATTGTGGCAAGCTAAATTTAACTTAAGGGCACAAGACAAGGAGTGTAGGTAGTAAAGCTTAACCTTACTACAGCGAGAATTTATAATGAAGTCAATATTTTGAATAATATGTTCAATAAATCAGTCGCGAATTAAATGAAACGTATAGTTACCATTTTAAGCTAATTTAGAACCAAGTTCACCCGTACTACATTTTCTGGCGTAGATTGTAACCGATGCTGTTTTTAAATTAGACTTATCTAAGTAGAATCTATTTATTAGTACCTGCTCGTTAATGCGTAACTTTTTTGCCTTTAAAGTGAGCACTTTGATCTGCATAATATTCTTTTTGATCTTATTAACATGAATGTGGCTGTGTGGCCCATCCACACCCATCTAAGATGCAATTTGATTCAAAGTGCGTCGTACGATTTTATATCGTCACTTACCGTGTGGTGTCTAGTTAGCAAACATTGTAAGCAGCGTATTATCCAATCTGTATGCATTATCCCTTCAAGTATAGCATTCCATATCCGTCGCGCCGCTCCGCCCACGTGGAGCAGCGCGAGGAGCGTGAGTCAGCCCGCGCCACCGCGCAGACAATGCCGGGCAGTATTGTGTCTCGTTATGTAACAGTAACACACTCGGCATAATATGTGTGTCTGTGTGTTGACAGTGCTAGAGCCGACTGTATGGCGAGCGATAAGCTCTGAGGTAGGGATTGGATAGAAGGATGTTCTGCTTGCTTCTTAACTTATAGGTCGATTCTCGAGACTTTAGACGTTATCGAGCAGTGCAATAGCGATTTTCTTGTGATAAAAACCAACGAATTTCAATACAAAGATTATTGGTTATTATCGAAAGCGCATCGCTTCTGGACTGCTCGAGAATGTCTAAGTTACGAGCATGGACCTACTGATGAGAGGCAATAGGCTCGCGGGGCAGGCGTGTCACAGTACACATTTCGCCAGTAATGTTACCAACTGGTCACAAATCCTGACCCAGCGCCACTGCTGAGGCTGTACTTATAACTACGAGGAACAACATTTAGCCCGACCCGATGGGAATCGGTCCCAGGACCTCTTGCTTAGCAGACGCGCTTGCGACTTGCGACTAAACCGGCGAGACGGTCGTGTACATGGTGGCATTAATTAATGAGAGGTCCTCATTAGCCTGGCGTGACGTCACTGCTAGTTATGTAAGTTAACGCCGGTTTACTGTTCGGAGACACTTTCAAAGAAAGTGACGTCACACATGAACACTCTACTAGAGGGTAGGATGTCCTGTATCAAGCTGGTTTGATTAATTTAATGCCAAGCCAATTAGTGAAATCTCATCCGGCGTAACATTACATAATGTGTACCGTGCATATGAATGTTAGCTATTATTTAATTGGGTTCTTGTTTGCGTTCGCTAAACACTTTTTCTAGATCTTGTATTTAGTCTTGTAGGCAGACAGTGCGACTTTCTCTGAGGGAAACGGCTCAATCAAAACTCATATACATTGTCGTATTTCAAAGTGTTCTACTATAAACATCGTGTATTTGAGTCGACGACCTCGAGCACATCAAGTCGACCGCTCAACCACTGCGCCCACTGGCTAATCTAATTAGAGATAGATTCAGAGTGAGTCAGGCGCCGGCAATAGCAGGCGTGCTAGTACGAGTGCATGCAAATATGCGCCTTGTGTCGACATCATATGGATGATAGTCCCGTGTGAATAGGCGCCCATATATTTAGCTTGCATGGCAGTTCCTAGTGTTAGGTCCTAGTGTTCCTAGTGCATGCTGTGAATGTGTGGATCTATACTGCGTTGGAGATAACGTTTGACATTAAAGAAGCTCCTATTTACAGTTCGTTCAGTCGATTTTGAAACCCAGCTGCAGGAAACAAGCAGATTTTTTTTTTTGGTCCCCTACTTCGAAAGTCTCCTGTATCGTGGGTGCGTCTCACAAACATGAAATATCACATACACATAACCCCGACTCGGGACAAACATCTACGGATCGCACTCATTTTTGTCCCGTGTGGGAATCAGCAGTACATCGCTTACCGACTGCGCCCATCGGGTCGTCGATTGTAACCTTTCTACTTATCATGCTATCCTTACGCCTATTAAAGTCAATATCTCAATAATTTCTTTCAATTTTTTTTTTAATTTTAGAGACCGCAACTTTGTGCATATGACAGCCAGGATGTGTGAGCTGTTTATATTGACGGACACTCAGCGATACGTGCACTATCTGACGTTGACTCGCTCGGAAACTGCCTCTACCGGCGGGTGACGTAGTCTGCGGGTTATCTTATTTAGATCGTAGTGTTTAGTAAATGACGTGTGCTCGTCTTAATAGGTTAGCTGGAAGGGGAACACCTTTGTGAATGTTCTGACGAATTCTGAAAAATTCTGGAGACAGGCTGGTTAGGAGTACCCTGAACCGGTACCTCTTTATACCTAGATAGCAAATTTTATTGAATAGAATAGAATAGAATAGAATTTTTATTTGCTTAGAAAGTAGGTATACATTAATACTGGTGTTAAACAATAAAATTTCGACCCTTACTATCTACCTTACATTAGGCATGCAAATTTAAAAAACTTAAGTTAAACATAACTTAAAATCAGAGTTTGATAAAAACTAAATAGTGGTATCATTTATAAAATCATTAACTGAGTAATAACATTTGTTAATTAAAAGGCCTTTTAATTTATTTTTAAATATTTGTACTGTGCTATTTTTTATTATATCAGGAATTTTATTATATATAATGGGACCCATGCCAAAGATACTTTTCTTAAGTAGAGCAGTATTATAACCACCAAGATGCAACAGGTTCCTATATTGACGTCTCACAGGCCCTTTTCTTTTTTCAGACATAGTTGCAAAATAATGTTTATTTTCTTTTACAAAGACAGCCATTTCAAAAATATATATTGAAGGAAATGTTAGTAATTTTAGGGACTTAAACATGGGTATACAACTATCAGTCATTTTCAGACCGCACATCGCTCTTACACAGCGCTTTTGAGCTTTAAATATCTGCTCCCTCAAACTACCATTACCCCAGAATATAACCCCGAATCGCAAAACAGATGCGACCAAGCCATGGTATGCTGTTAGTGTTGTAGCTACATTTACTTTCTTTGACAAAGAACTTTGAAGTTTCTGAAATGCTCATGTCGTGTGTAACGTTTTTCATGAGTACGAATTTTTTCGGTTCCGGTTGCCTATCTCGTTGTTATGTGAGACTAGCCAGCTACGCAGGACATATTATAGTGCATCAGTATGCACACAAACACTCGCACTCCCTATTCCGTCACCCTCATAGTCCGATGGGGCGTTATCCGACACGACCGGAGAGAGATCAGGCGGAGCACCTGCGGATTAACGTGCCTTCCGAAGCACCAATCATAAGACTGACCGCGGCAACCCAGACTTGACCTCGGAGAAGTGATCTGCGCAATGGCCATGTAGCTAAGAACCCCTCATGTTATTAAATAAGGCAATATTTACTAATGTCGCGTGTAGGAGCCTGGTAATAGACCAGTCTGAAACGGACACCCCGAAGCTCACCAGCATGGTGATCAAGGCTCCCTTCTTCTGTACACGAGAGGACTTTTCCCTGCTGTGTGACAGTTGTAGGCTAGTGATATATGAGAGTAGTTCGCGTAGGATTGGAATGAAGCCGCCGGCCACAGCCAGGGGCACACAATGACACTTATTGTTGCCTTGTGTACAATTAGTGTGCGTTGATGTAGAGTATTTAAACAAGAATCAATCGAACTGTTTGTTTAAACATACATTATTTACAATGTGTGTACACAGGTATCTGGTATGGTGAATCAGGAATCTTGCGGTCGGTTGTGTTGTTCATATTGTTCGAGTTCTGCGTAGTCAAGGGCGCCTCCTTCTGTGTACGTGGGCCGCGACCTCGGCGGTGAGACTAATGAGAGGGACAACGGTATACATCGCGCTATTGCTGTCCCACTTTAAAGTTTCAAAAGGTTACTCTTCTGGTTTGAGAGACGTGTTTCCTGGTACTTGTTGTTTTTTTTACAAACAAGTGACTTTACTGAGCTTTTACTAGTATTCATAAATAAAATGTATGGCATAATATTTTTAAGTTTCGGTGTTATTACATATTGCTTTAACAGTTTTGTTTTTATGACCTGTGAATCTGTTAAGGAGAGGGATGAAAGTCGTGTGACGAATATGTTGGTGATTGAACATTAACACAGACAAGCCGACGCGGAGAAAGGAGAGAGTAATGTGACATAATATTCCGGATTAGGTCAGGAATATGATGGTTTAATTAAACAAGCATAACACTAACTTTGTAGTCGCGCAGTCGAGTAAAATGTCGTGCGTGACTCGTTCTTAACTACCTACACATGTGAAACCTGTCATTTTAATTATAGAAATAAGTTTGTAATGACGAGAATGTTACTAATGAAGTATTTTTGGAGAACAGAACGGCATGCGTCGGGTATGCGTAGAGTTTAGTTAATTGTTGACCCGGTTGTGTCCGGAGTAGCGGCGTGTCACCCACGTGTGGCGACCTACTTGTGTGTGGCGGGGGAGGTTGGGTTCCCACAGGTAATGACCGCTACTCTTTACAGACTGGACACTCGTGGTAACTAGTTAGTACTAAGGCGTATATTTATACCAAATTTATTTACTACACTGCCTCGTTGATCGTTGGTCTATTATGTAAAACTTGACCGCTGAGCGTAAAGTCCTGGGTTTGATTACCAGGTTCGGCAAGTCCTCAAGGTATATTAGCACGGAGTGCGCTTTTGTGCCTTGTTAATGGCAATAGTCTCGCTTATAAAACTGGGAAGTAACACATAACTGGCGAAATGTGAGTAAATTATACATCTTTGCTTACCCCATTGGGTATAAGAGGTGTGACAATGTTTATATGTTACATTTCAATATTCCTCAAATAAAGTTTGACATCCAAATATTTTGCGAAGCATTTTAATTTACCTGTTGAGTTCTAGCCTTGTTTGCTACTATTTACCCACATTTATCAGTTAGTAGGCTGTGATACGGTGGCCGCTACATCAGCATCACTCGGAGCGTGTGTCGTGGCTTATCTCTGACGAGGGCCGCGCGCCGTTATCTGCTCGTAGATAACAGGCTAGACTGGTGTGTGCTGTGTCTAGCTGGCGGTGACGTCACCGCTGATACTGATCTGATCGTGTGTCTGTGGAGATCGTATCAGGCTCGGAGTACGGAAGTACTATTATCTACCGACTTCACGACAAAATAAGGAGTAGGTTCTCAATACGTCGCACTCTCTTATGTGACATGGATCTGTGTCGTGATCGAGTAAAATGCGGGCACTAGCTACCTAGATAATGTAATCAGTTTTAAAACAACATAACATCACGGCGGTATTTCCTGATGGGGTAGGTATTAGGCAGAGGTGTATAGTAGTTCCAGAATTCCAGAATGCTAGGAATTTCTCATGTATCGTGGGTGCATTTCACAAACAGATTACATACACAATCACCAAGACTCGGGGCAAACATCTGCGGATCACACAATTTTTTGTACCGTGCGGGAATCGAACCCGCAACTCTCCGAGCAGCAGTCCAATTACCTAGCCATTGCAACAATCAGGTCGTACCTTCTATATATGACCTCAACAGCGTCTTAGCTCATCGTATGTAGCTCTGTGCGCGGCGGTCTGTGGCCCATGACGCTAACCGTAGCTCATGGGTAGTGACCCGCGCCGGCGCAGAGTCCCAGCCTGATGGTGTGTGGCGGCGTTATGGAGGCGAGTTGATGGCTTCATTTGGTATTTGTTCGTTACTGATCGACTGCACGACAACCGTATCAGGAAATAAGTGAACAATCTGAGATGAAATTTAATCGCCTATGACATAAATAAACGAATTTCTCTGTCTATTTATAACATAGGCGACGACCTGACGACTTGATTGGCGCAGTGGGTAAGCGATTGTACTGCTGTAAGGGTTGCAGGGAACACATTGTTTAAATCTAAGGTTGTAGCAGGTTGGTTGTCGACCGCAGGAGGCAAGATGCGACCGTAATATAATTAACTAGGTCTAGGTACACATGACAAATCTCACGCGCTCGTGCGCGCTATAGGTATGGTCTTGAAAAGTGAAGCCGGGTTTTTGTATTTAATACTAATGTAGAGCTGCCCTGTAAGAAATCCTCGAAACCTAGACTTTATGTTTGAGGAATTATAGTTAACGATCAGGTGAAGTATTGTGAACCACGGCATTATCTTGTACCTATTTGTTTAGTAGGTAGTAGGTACGCGTCCTATTGGTTTAGCCGATAAATTAAGTAAATAACAAATACATTACAGTTGTATTTGAAGGAAAATGTGTTTACAGATACCGTACACGTAATACAAACTGCACCTTATAACTTCCGACAGTAAGTCCGATTTTGGGTGGCATCCGCGGTCCACCCACGCGCTCACGTGACTCACTGTTGTATGGCGTGGCGTGGTGGGTCTCCTTGTAGGGCTGTGTCTGCTGAAGTCTACCTGAATACCTACCTCCGCCTATATAGCCGTATTATTGTCTCAAAGTCGCTTAAATCTTCTTATCGTACAGTTGATGAACAACCTGATGTCAGAGCTCAAACCGCCTGGAGGCCTTTGACATGGTTTTACACCCCGTTGAAAAATCTCAGGTGTGCCGGTTTACGCATGATGTTTTCCTTCACCGTTTTTAGCAACTGATATCTAATTTATAGAACTCGCATGAATTCGAAAAGGATTAAAACTTGGGAACTTTGCCTTAGCTGTCCAATGGATCATACCATACCACCCGGATATCAGTGCATTTATTTACTAAAAGCAGAGCTAAAAGGACCCGTCTTCAGAACTTTGTAGCCCCGCCGCCCCGCCGCCCCGCCGTATCGTTTCAACCATTCTACCGTCATAAGAATGTAAAACATTCATAATTTCGATATCTTTCCGTTTTTTCTTAAAATATTCAATGTGGATCGTTGTTCGGCTGGATATAAACGTGGGCATAAAACTTAATGCGCCCTTATCTGCAACCCCTCCCCCCTCCTTCCTCCAGACTTTAATATGTAAAGGGTCGGTATAGGTACCTCTTGGCGGAAGACAAACATAGTATGTCAATAATGGAAAGACTTGATTCAATTGTTGAGTGTCCTTGCTCCTTGGTATATTTTACATTTGTTGGTGCTGTAGATTATTTTTAATGTAAGACGGAGATAAACGAACTCCATTTTTTGGGTATGTCGCTGCAAAGAACACACATAGGTTTTTAAACAGAAAAATGAAAACATCTCATCATCATTGATTTTTCCGCCACACACTGGGCCGTGAGCCTCGCTAGTCGCTACCAACCTCTTGATTGTCTATTGATTACGTCATGAGCTGTTCTAATTGTACCTCACGTCACCATGACAGAACATCTCGTATGACATTAGGTGAGGTCAGGGCGGTTCCGAGTGAGCACGCGGTGCCGCGCCGCGCCGGGCGGCTCCTGTGCGCTACCTATACACGTGTCATCTTAACGGCGGCCTTCGCTGTCAATGTCACCGCCTGCCGCGTCGCAGGGAGTGCAGAAGGTGCGCGAGTCGCGGCGGGAACACAGCACGTCATGTTGGAGATCAGACGAAATTATTAATTATGTTTGAAGTTTTGAAGACAATAAACAGACAGCTTGGTTCGAGGTCAATATTATAATGATAAAAGAAAATGAATGCGTCTTGAGGGATGCGGATAATTACCGTCTGAATATTTCTGCTCGCGAAAACCCTAGCTGTATCGTAATATTGTGTTCAGTTCGTTTGACAAAGACAAGCCCAGAGTGTTTAACTATCCCTGGCACGTTACTATTAGTGTCAATCGTACATTAAGGCATTTTCCGAGACCCTCCAGACGGAAAGTACCACACCAACCGGTCTCCACAAGGCTAGGTATCTTCCTAGAGTGGAAGTCCACCACCTAGGTAACAGGCGGCGCACTGCGGGAACTCTGCGTATTTCTAGAGGCCAAGACCTACTTACTTCAGTACGCCGGTTTATTAACTAAACAAGTAACTGGGTTTGTTCCATTTTCGTGAAGGTGCTGCCGCATTGGTGGAGATAGTTTACATCGTCCGTGTTGGAATTCACTGTGTATTAGTCTACTGAAAACTAAAATAAACAACTTAACTCTTGACAAATACCGTCAAATAAAAGACCTGAGCCCTTTTCCACATTATAATAAAGAGCTTGCTATATAACTAGTGTAGCTACTGCGCATACTACTGCGGTTCTTGGATAGGCGACCGTTTTTGGTACATCAAGACTGCTCCAGATATCTCGTTATGTTATCATATTTATGGGGTTTTCTACTACGTATCAGCTGCGCCAGTAGCCACATGGAACAGGTCATGCCGTGGTGTAGAGAGTGGTCAGTCAACAAGGATGGTAGCGAGGCTGACCGACCAGGGTGACGGACGTACTTAGGTATCGTCAGTCGTGGAGGCTCTGTACTTGAAGCCCATTTATGAGGTAATGATGAGATGTTGTGAGTAATGAAACTTCTGTCCATCTTGTGTAGTACACTTCATGGCTTATTACTCCACACTCCACCGCATCTCGACTGCAACTGCTCTGTCCCTCTCGCACGCGTGCTGTTACAATGAGAGTGAAAGGGTCAAGGGAGGGCAGTGTTCAGGGCCGTCGTCTACAGATGCAAGGTTCCTTGGAATCGATACAGTATGCCAATGTTACTGGGACGTGTGTGGAAGTAACTTATGTGACTAGAATGTTTCTCGACTCCGTCTCTACTATTCAATGTTTCGAGGACTATGGAATCAACAATATTAATATACATAATATAATATCATCAGAGTCAGTAGGTGTTAGCGGCCTACCGTATCTAAAATAAGCATAAGTTCTGGAATGAGTATTTACTGTTTTTTTTTCAGGCGTCACCCCACTCTATTTCTCATGTATCGTGGGTGCGATTCACAATCATGGAATATCACATACAGTTTCGATCGTTTTCCGAGTTAATAATGTAGATATGTGTCCTACTACCATTAGACGAGTACAACAACAGATCTTAAAGAGTTGTTATACATATATATAAACAAACTCAGTAGGCATCAGATAAGTATTGGAGTCCACTTGGATCAATTGGTGACGTGTCCGAATGCTATTGCCATCAATACTTAACAATCATAATGTGTTTCATATTGCCGAGTCATTGACCTCATTCGGTGTATTCGTTCTCAAAGCCAGCAAAGAAGCGAGGGGCAGTGATTGATTGGTCTTAGGGGAGGTTTACTTTGAGTGATGGCTGCGTGACCTATATTATATTACGGTAAACAAGCCCTTGTAACTGTGGCGTTATGAGGGGGTTTGAACTGTGAAGAGCATAATCAAAGCCTGCACAAATGGTGAGACTGAATTCATTGCCCCCGTGGCAGACAGCCTCACTGCTAGCAGTATTCCCTCGTCTAATTCTGAAGTTCTTCATCCGTTCTACACTTACTTTACATTTGCATAGTACTTCTCACACGAAAGAGAAATAATTTAAAACGACTTACATTACAAGAAAGAGAATTAACAGCCGAAACACAAACTGATTCTTTGTATTTTTTTGAAGTCGATCACTCTTAATATATGTAAATACCTAGTACCTCCCAATAGCACTGTAAGTGATAGAGACACAAGCGTCGGTAGATGGGTCGATACAACATCAAATCAGAGCTCAGCAACATGCATGCTACTGACAATAGTCATTATTTGACATTGTACGATAACACGTGTGTGTGTGTATGTGTGGTATATAGGCATAGACAGCTGGCGCATGCAATTACACCATTAAGTGCAGCTATTATGTATTAATGTGGGGCTCGTAGCCACACAAATGAGTCAATCGGCGAGGTTGTTAGCTCCTACTGTTGGTATTTACTTGGATGCATAGGACTCGTCCGAGCACATCAAGTCTCATTGGAACTGTAACAACAGTAAGTAATAGTCGAGAGGTAGGTATCACCGTTGGTCTACCAAGTCAAAAGTCGCAAGTTCAAACCCCGGTACTCAAGAAAGTCAAGTCTTTTCGAACTCATATGCGTGTTATAAATTAGTTATCAGTCGCTAAAAACGGTGAAGAACATCAAGAGGAAACCGGCACCACTGAGAGGTTTTTCGACGGTGTAAAGCCATGTAATAGGCCTACAGGCGGTTTTAACTCTGACACCAGATTGTTCATCAAACTTACGACAAGAAGATCAGCCTGTGAGTGTGATGAGAGAAAGCATCTGTGTCCACACGCCTGTGCACTATATGATGACGTTGGCTAGTCTCAGTTGATTTCGATCGGCGTAACCGACATTTGGTAAATTTCGCCAGAAACATATTTACATATTATATCATGCTCGGCGCTGGAATTACAGAGGTAGGGGGGGGGGGCATAGCCTTGACCACACAATAGTATAAACAAGCCCCAATAATAGGTGCCACCCTGTGACTAATGGCGGTGTGTTCTGAGAACTGCACGGTTTTGGTGACGTCACTGGTGTAGGCGTGGGCATGCATCGCGTGGGTGTCGCCCTGCTGTGGGTGGTGCATTATAAACATGGGTAATAACTATTTGGATCAATATGCTTACAATACGTAATTGTATGTTACCTTATTGGGAGAGAGCTCGACAAACACCCTCCTCACCAGATCGGAGATGTTCTGCACAAGGATCAGGTTCGGAGCACCCTTAACCGATGAGCGTGTATGTAGAATGTACTGAAAGTGAATGAGGTCGTCATATTTTTCACAGTATGACGTCAAAATTGCCTCACCTTTGAGTTCACCTAACTTATAAGGATGCTTACCTTCCTCTGCAATACCTACAATGACGTCACCAGAACAGTCCCCAGAAGCGTGCAAGTCCTTATTGTCAGGCGGTAGTGTCGCAGTACGACAAGCGTGACTTGCGTTATACCTGTGTACCTGCGACTCAGATGTTGAGAGCTCGTTAATACGGCGGGAGGTCGCGGGTCGATCCCCGGCGACACGTTACTGTACATAGAAGTCATAAACCACACGTCTCCGGTACTAAAGTTATACGGCGCTAGTAAATTTTGTTGGTACCTTGACTGGTAATGGTCGTAGGTTCGATTTCGTGATCCATTTCTCCGTTAGTTGATTCTATATTTCATTAGATATTGGGAACTATAACTGGCGAAATGTGGGTATACTTCAATGTCCATCTCTACCTACCCCTCGGGAATACAGGCGTGATGTTATGTTATTTTATGTAGTCACCATCATCAACCGGAAGACGTCCACTGTTGATCAAAGCCGTCCGCCTTAGAACGCCATAATGATTTTTTATAGTACAGTAGCACGTATTATTTCCGATGATCCTGGAGCATTATCGCCGCCCTACACCATTCATTATGATCGATGTCGTATCGACTCACAGTATCATAACGCATAGTTACCGCGGGTTGAGTGACAGAGTGACAGCTGACCCTGCACGTTATTTATAGTCTCCTGTACCCCGCGCCCCCCTCGCCGGCCCGCGGGTGTGGCGGGGGTCAAGGTAGCGGTCACGGCTGTCCTGCACGTGGTCGGTCTTAGGTACCTCTACCAACTACTGGCCCCCATCCATCCAGTTGCAAAACGCGTGAGGTATATATATATAGTGCGACCTGTCTCCATTGTGACTATTACTTCAACCTGATACAAAAACCACCAGATCGGCATACAAGTATTACATAGTTAGGAATTCAGAACAATATGCCGCAACGTTCCTAAGAATATGATAAGAATATAGTTCGCAAGTTATTGTGAAGTGGGGCGGGCGGCGTCGGGCGGCGCGCCAAGTGTTACAGACAGGTCGACTGCTGCTTTATTAGTGACGTGGGAGTTTTTTACTGTACGAGCAGGCATGGAGCTTAGTATCACGCCTGTGTTCCTCGAAGGTGTAGGCAGATGATAACACTGATTAAACAATTATGGCTATCACAGTTCTAAGAACTGCTAAGCCACTATTCTAATTAATATTATCATTAAAGTAGATAACTAATTTGGTGTCCGTTACCTTGATACCAGCCTGTGGCGAGCCGAGGTCGTCTGACTCGCTCCTCATTAATATTATAAGACGAGGCTATCAAATACTGTCCTCAGGTAGTACACGAGACAGACACACATCGATACTGTCGCGGAGGAGTTTTAACTGTTTTAAGTTTAACTAATAGCATAGTATGTTATATACCTAGTATAAATGAGGCAAATGTTACTGGAATATCGGGAAGGGGAAGACCGGCGAATATACTTGGACCAGATCGGAGATGTTCTGCAAAAGGGTCAAGTGAGGAGTACCCTTAACTGACGAGCGTGTAAGAGGAATGTGATGCGTGTGAATGAGGAGAAATAAGTATGGCAGGATGTTAGCAAATGGAAATACTTGGTCTCTGCCTGTCCCTCTTAGAAATAGGCGTGACATTTTGTAGGTATGTTATAGTAGAGATATGCCTTGTTGGTTTAAATAGTTGTCGTAAGCGTGAGGTCCTGGCTTCGACACGTGCAGCAGGCCAAACGTTATTGCGTTTTCCATTAGGAAATTTGTTGTAGCAGCAAGGACCCTGGTTTTGTGCCCGGTTAATGGCAAAAGGCTCGCCCCCTATTACATAACTGGAAGTATGTACTATGTATTTATTAGCTTTCCGATTCCCGCCTCTGGCCTTTTCTGGCCAAGGGTTAATAATAAGATGATATGCTTTTAAAGCATTTTATTATTTACCCAACCTCACCTCACCGAACTCTCCATACCCAATTCGATTACAATCGGCTTAGTGTTTAGACAAGTCAACGTAACAAACAGAGTGCTGTACTTTCTCATTCATAATATTGGTATAGCTAGATATACACCAATATTATTGAACAGCCACCAACGATCCCAGCTCACTGTCCATATAACCAGCACCATCACCACAGTGTGACGGACGAGCGCAGCTCACGACACTCCTGAGGTGATTGAGTGCGGTGTCAATCACGGCGTGCGTGTCGAGCGGGTGTCGTGTTGTGTGGACATGCACGTCGCCGTGTGTGTGTGTGTGTGTGTGTGTGTGTGTGTGTGTGTGTGTGATGGAGTGGCCAGTGAATATTTACTTTGTTGCAAGCTTTCATTTGTTTAGACTTTTTAGTACAGTGTTGTAACGTGGGGATCGGGTTCAAAGCACCAACACTATCTTTACTTCGCACTTACAAGAAAATGTGTGTCGGGCCCTGTCGAGGGATGCGGTTCATCGTACGCAGATCAAGCGTCCCTCGACCTGAGGTATTTAGGGGAGGCCCGCGGGTTAGCCGGTGCGAGTCCATAAGAACTACCTCAGATGAAAAGAAGGTGTTTCATATACTTGGAATATCGCTGCACTAACACCTTTACTTGGCTTCAAGACTGCGGATCATACAAATATTGATCTCTTTGACATCTCAGCCCTTCAACAGTCACTCTCTTGCTTTTCCTATCATCTTTTACACCAACTACTTCTTCACTCTTACTCTGCTCGTATGCATATACACTAATTATTTTGTTGATATTTAAAATAAACAACAATTCGTACCGCCAGTTACCAACACGCGAACTCCTCAGAGCCTCGGCCGTGCATAATGGGCAATACACAAGTATTACCGCTGGCCGACACGCGTGCATGCCATTCAAACATTTATGTAACTGACAGGATTTTGACATACACCGGACAGGTGTTCGCAGGTTACTTATGTGGCTGAACATTTCAGTTTTTCAAACACTAATTACTACTACTACTGTACTAATTGAACAAACGTTCCGGTCATCAACCCCCTTACCATGAACTCTGGAAGCAGGACAGTTTATGTTGTGGAAGCGGCACACCGCTACATGCAGTGTAACGCGGCGTTTTCACTACATAACATGTCCTGCTTTAAAAGTTCATGGTAAGAGAACCAAACTAACTTATTTGACAGCTTCTAGAACTTATCAAATCTTGGGTCGGGCGCAATGGATTATGAGGTCATTCTTGTCAAAATCAAAGCAAAAAGTAACATTTATGTTAAGCATTTTCAGGTGATGCAAGGCAAGGGTTTTACAACTAGGTACAATGTCGGAGTCTAGTGATATGTGCCCGGTTAATGGCAATAGCCTCGCTCCCTATTACACGGAATTTGAAACATAACTGGCGAAATGAGGGGCACCTCTATCTACCTTTTTAATGAATATATGCATGTCTGTGTGTTATGTCAGTGGCTGCACGCCACACGATCGTTCGCAGTGACTCCGACACCAGCAGTCAGTGGCCGGCGCAGTTGATTTATACTTAATTACTGTTATTAATAGACACTGATACTTCTCTTTGATGGACAGTAGCCAGTTTACACCTTATACTTAGCCGCCTAATTGATATTTTTTAACGTGAATGCCGCACAATAGTCGTGTCTCCTGTCGTGAAGTTGATTTATAAACATGAAATGTCACATGAGTACACGAAACGACTTGCGACATGTATTTGTGCATTACAAGTTACACTATGTGGGGATGAAGCTCACTCAAAATCGCTGTAGTCAGACACTATTGAGATCTATTAAGTGCACTTAAACTTATCTCGGACTTATCTCACGAGTTAAGTCAAATTGGCTATGTATTTATTTATAAGCCAATCGTTGTAGTCTTCTGAGATTGCACTTAGCAAATGCGCAAGTCTATGAAGTCGACGACTTACGAGTAAAAACGGTAGAGAAAACGTGGTGAGGAAACCGGCACACCTGAGAGATTTAACAACGGTGTGTGTCGCCATGTCAGAGGGCTGCAGGCGGTTTAAACCCTGACACCTGCCCCCTTACCATCAACTCTTAGAGCAGGACAATTTACGACGTGAAAGCGAGACTCCGCTGAGTTCATTGTAAGGGGCAAGTTGGTCATCAACCATACGATAAAAAGATTAAGGATCAAAGAAAATGATAGCGGAATGTATGGAAGAGATTGATGTGTAGGTCATCACTTTGATTCGTTATCTATATTGGAGTGTTCACATCAAATTGGGCTTCATGGCTGATAGCACTTAGTCAATATAATCCGTATCGCTGTGTCGCGGGGCGTGTACCTGTACACTGTCCACCAGTGACACCCGCCACCCGCCGTCGGGACCCAATGACCCACATTACACACCTTCATATGAGGGTGGTCGGTAGGTGTGTAGTTATTGTTGGAAGTTAATGGTGGCATTGTACAGGCTGTAGTTATATAGAGAAGTGTTGATTGATGGCTGTGTCGCGACCTGATCGGAATAATGGTTCTGTCGTCATACGGGACACGTGTTCGTGTGGTCGGTAGATGTATTTGATTGTCCGAGAGATATTTTAAGAATCCACAGTAAAAGAGACTTTCAACATATCCCGACTAATATTACAAACGCGAAAGTGTGTAAGTATGTTTGTTACTCTTTCAGGTAAAAAAACTGAATGGATTTTAATGAAATTTTATATGAAGGCTGACACCCTGGATTAACACATAGGCTAGTTTTTATCCCGATCAAATGTAGCGGGTAACACCACGGGGCGCAGCTAGTAAAGTATAAAGAAGTATAAATATTATGTTGAGCTTCAAAGCCTTATTGCACCGTTTAGCGCAGTGGCACCAGGGTTCGATTCCAGCAATTTGTGTGATCCTCAGATGTTTGTCCCGAGTCTGGGTGTTTGTGTATGTGATATTTCATGTTTTTGAAACGCACTCACGACACAGGAGAAATTCCTAGTGATGGTATTAAAAAAATAGTGAAGTTGGTGGAGTGGCCCTCAGTGTGGCTCGGTCGGAGTCGTTGTTGTAAGTAAATGAAGGAGCGGCGCGGAGAGACTATGTCAGTTGGTCACGACATGCAGCTGTTACCGGATATTATACCTTATTGTTATGTGATTACAGTTGAATTCAGTTCTCAGGGTGCTTGGGGAGGGGTGACGGGTAGTTTCTTGTTGGGGTTCCGTATTATCGTGGGAGCTTGCTTTTGCGATCACCAAAGGATAATTATAAAAATAACCAGTCCCGGTCAAATCTGTCAGTGTGGGCTGTAATACTTACCTACAAGTAAAAATAATTAGTCAGAGGCGCTCGGAGAACTAGGAGCGTGTCGGTAATTCCTGGTTGGAGAAAGTCCAAGTAGTGCACATCAGCGCATGCGCATCATCTGTTTGTATCACTGTGTACTGCTGGCCTACTTACAGCTTTATGAGGTCGGTGGTCTGCTCGTGTGATGTGCACTGCACTTATTTAGTATCCAGTTAGTGTATCAGGGGAAAGGAGTATGCCGGGATCATAGCAGATAGTAATCTGTTATCTCTGTCTACTCCTCTGGGAGACAGGCGTGGCTTATGTGGTTGAGATATTCATGTATAATATATCCAATACTATCTTATCCCTAGTTATTTGACTGTAAGGTTTATTAGTTCCCTTACTACTACTATGAAAAATAGTTTTAAAGACAACCTTACGGAACCCTAACTTCTAACAAAGTTCCAGAAAGCTAACACATTAATCTACAATCAATTGTAGAGTTTAGTGGTACAGTAATAGATCTTAAAATACTATTTTACTATTATTGTGTTAGAGGCAAACTTATATATTCTCCCTACATTCAATTTTCTACCTCAAGTTAGTGTACATAGGGTTGAAATCACAATACATTTAATGAATAACTTTTAAGTTAGTATTGTTATACTGTTGCATTCAATTTAATGGTTTATCACGTAGAGAATAAGGCTGTCTTTGTATTGTGTGTAGTGTCAGGGATGTCGCGACATCGCCGCCCGCTACTAGAGGGTAACGACCCCACGGATGGCGCTTGTCGTGTTATGGTTTATGGTGATTAGGTGATGGTGGTGAGCGGTCTGTGTGGGTTCGAGTCCCGTGCGGTGCTGTTTACTGTACGTAGGATGCCATCAAATTGATTATGTGGTTTGTGTCTGACGATCGTGAAGTCTCAGGTTAGGTTTCTTTTGTTTTGTTTTTTTAATGTCGCCTTACAGCCTCACACCAGGAAGTTGTCTCAGCCAGCTTTGGCCAGTTGTTTAGGAACGCGTCCGAATCCTCTCATCATCTTCGTCTGGCTCTTCCGCATCTCCGCCGTCCGTGTCGTGGCAACTACTTGGTGGAGATGCGACAGTTCACGGTAGAAGATCGTCTCTAGAACATTGTCGATCGTTTGTATGAAAGTGATCGGTCATGGTGTCCACTTGTGTTGGACCTACTTTCCCCATCACATGGGCGTGTGTGTGTGCGTGTAAAGAGTGGCCATAGGCATGCATCAATTACTTAGGTCGTTTGGGATACTTAACATGTTAATAATAACAAAACATAGGCAGAGGTGCACAACTACACATAATTACATGTAGAACAGTTGTGCACCTCTGCCGACCCGGGGTTCGTAGCCAAGACCTCATGCACAACAGTCGCGCTTAGCGACCACTAGACTAAAGAGGCAGTCAATAAGTCGATGGTAATGACTATCCTAGAAGCTAAAAAATATAATAAGAAGACCACCTATGGTTATTAATTGGGACCCATGGCGCATGCGCAGGACCTTGGTATGCTTTGTAGTGAATAAGTCACTACAAAGCATACCAAGGTCTCACGCTCAGTCTCATCTCAGACTCTGAATAGACGAGTAATAATGACTGTTTGTGTCGTTAATGTTAGCCTCGCTTGGGACTCGATCCGGCTACCTTACCGCTAAGTCTTCATAACGCACGCATAGCACACAGTAGCAACAATTATTATGTTTATAACTAACTTCGTGAGTCATTCATTCATTGAGCGAGACCGACTCGACACGCAACCTTCACTCATTCAGACGAGTTGTTTATTTAAACGTCAAAGTTCATTACTTCACTCCCACGCGAGCTGAGCGGTCGATGTTTACGGTTTGCCATGTTAATGCCGCGTAAGGTAATATTGCCACATTCGCCACGTTTGCCATGTTTGGTGCGGCCAACAAGCCTGCTCTGCCTTATTAGGTAGGTAGAGTCATACGCCTACAATACAACGATGACGGTATTAATTTTTATGTCCTTCTCCCAATGTGACGTCACGCATACACAATGTAGGTACCTGGGAATACATACATATAATCACGTCCTTAATGATCGATAATACCTCATCGAGAATTAATGTGAGACACAGAGCTATCCTCCTTCATAAGAAGTCTATACATGGACATTTCGTTGACCATGACATCACATATCTCATGTTACAGGTGGCGAACCTATTACCATTTATCAAGTTCAAACCGGGTTCGCCATCTTCTTCATCGGTAGAGAGATTCTTTATCCGTCCCTCCGCGTATAAAACAACAAGCAAATGTACTTAGTTTAAGCACGAAACAGTAACTTGTATTGTAATCATACTAAAAACTGTGAAAACTGCTCAGTATTCCCTCTACATGGCTGCGTGAATATGGGTTCATGTAGCGCGGGTCCATACGGGCGGCTCGGTGTACACTGTGCAGACGGCGGAAGTGTCGCGGGGTCATCGACTAGTGAAAGTGAAACTATTGAGTGCCCGTCGTGATCTATAGTACTGCAGTGGTAGGCAGAGCTGTGCATTTGTGCTCAACAGCGACGAAGAAAAACGAAGTCAATACGAGTCCATAAACTAGTTTCTGCCCCCGACATTGTCTATGTGAGTTTTACTGAATCTTGTCTGGAATAAAAAGCAGCTTGTCGTTTGATAGTTGCCCAGCTGTCTCCTTATCACATTGCTGTAGGATCTATTTAGTTGTGATGAGGTGAAGACATCTATAACTAGACACAAATCTAGACTGTGTACTAGTGAGCATCACCTAATAGTAAAGGCCAAAATTTGATCCGACCCGGGAATAAAACCAATGGCCTTACACTCAGCCGTCGCGCTCTCGACTGCTGGGCTGGTAGACATACTTTGACTTCTATACATACATACATACATATTTAAAGTCACGCCTGTTTCCCTGAGGGGTAGGCAGAGACCATGGATTTCCATTTGCTACGATCCTGGCATACTTCTTTTGCTTCGTTCACACGCATCACAACTGACTTCTATAATGTGTAAATAAACTAGTCTATTAGAAGTGCAGTTTGTAGTGTTACAGATAGTGTGCGACAAGGTCCGCGCGGTATTAGCGGCGCGTGTCAAGAGAGTGCACTCCCCCCGCCGCGCCGCGCGCCGGCGTGCTACACACGGTCACAGAAGGTCCACTACATACAGACAGACAAGACGAAGTACATGTTGGGGTCGGCTTCCAGTGTCACCGGCAGCTGGACACCAGGACTCTACATGGAGCGTCTGTATCTGACCTGCACAACGCAGTTACCGCCCTCTTACCATGAACTCTTAAAGCAGGACATTTTCCATAGTGAAAACGAGACACCGCCCTACACTGCACGTAGCGGCGTCTCGCTTTGACTTCAGAAACTGTCCTGCTTTAACAGTGAGAGAGTGGGGGACTGGGTATATGATACCCCTAAGTAAGACGTGTTGTCCTATGAGCTGGTTCCCACATGTTGTGTAGAGTCAACCGTCTGTACATTTGTCTGTATTGTGCAGCCGTCCGTACCCTTGCCAATTTTAACGATCACATAACTAATACTAAAGCGCTTTAATTGCCGGGCTCTATGACAGAGTAACGAACCCAGAATGTGCTCTATATACATAGCAGTCGTGGCTAATGGTTAGCGGCTAAATGTGGGCAAATAAACTATTGAAGAACGATACCTCTACCTACCTCTTTGGAAATTATAGGCATGGTTGTATATGTAAGAATAAAAAAAACTTACTTCTTGCCGGAACTGGAACTCAACCTGGGCATCTTGTAAGATGTCCGGTAAAATTAGAAAGCCATACTGTATAATCTGATGAGGTTGTTACTTTCAATGAACAATTAAATCTGCACTCACCGCCATATTGATTTCATAACCACACATAATGCCTGGTCAAGTATCATTACACGCATTATCCAATTATCGCGAGCAGCCGCAGTGCGCGGCAGAAGGTCCACTATGAACAATATGTACCGATGCTACTTGAGAGAGGTCAAGTTTCGTGGATGGGTAACCAAACATCATCACACCGAGATCCCTAGAAAGATAGTCGTTAATATAAGATTTAATACGTATTACAAAATAGTAATCTCTTATGTAAGTGCCTATTGTGTACAGTACAACAGTGCAGTGCGCGCGCGCCGCGATGTCTTAGTATTGATACTCTGACAGTCAAGTTGCGTGTGTTGTGTGTGGTCGGCGCACGACCTTGCTTTGTGTGTAGTGTTGCGGGTGACGATCGTGACATACACAACACTCCGCGGCGACACTTCCGGTGTGCTGCACAATGACTATTGTTGTTATTATGTCAGCCGGTGACTGGCCCTCTAAGGAGAAGCCGCTCTAAGCAATATCTTATAAACTTTTAATACAAAGACGATTTCTTTATCACGATTTGATTTCAAAGAATAAAGAGAGTGGAAAGGAAAGGAGGTCCTAATACGCTGCCTTGAGGAACACCTACATAATTATCCTTACCTAAAGATCTGTACCTCATTAATACGAACTTTTACTTTGTCCGGGCCCTCTGGGCAGCAGGTGTAACTTAGTATAATGTTTGTTTAATTAACATCAATACTTACTTTAATGCACTGATATGATTATGACAATCAGATGTTAACGTGTGTGTTGTTGTTCCAGGGGCGCGGAGCTGGGCGACGTGAGCCTGCTGCGGCGCATGCCCAACGTGGAGGTGCTGGCGCTCAGGTAACAGAGACAGACATACTCGGCGGAGCTCATAATAATATGACAAGCACAAGTAGGAGTGACAGTGTATAGCATGCAACACCGGTGAGGTCGCCATCACCCCGCGTGGCAGCAGGACGCGAGTTTGGGAGTTACAGCCGGTGAGTCCGGCACAAGCCTCTGTCAGAACCAGGATGGAGGAAATCCGCGAGGAAATTCTTCAGAAATAAAAACATACATTAAAATACTACAAGCAAAGTGAGAACCTCTTTTCTTGAGTCGGTTGCAAAGGTATAGAACCTGCGGTCTAGAGGATTTAATCTCCCAAAGACTTTGGTCACTTACACGGAACACATAATTAATTATAATATTGTAACCGAGCGCCGGAGAAAGAGAACCTTCCAGCTATATTATGTTTGTGTGTGTTCTGTACACATTAGTCCCCCGTGTTAGCCGACTAATATCCTGAGTGAGCACTAATCCAATGTCGGCGCTTTGACACGACACGCACACACTGCACACACTACAGAAGGTCCGCTCGTAGTTACCTTTGTTATGATATCCTCCTGATCAATTGTTAATGGTGAGAGGAAGGTATCTTGCGTCTGTGAGGTGTGCAAAAAAATTGATCTTGTTAAAAGCTGTGTGGTATGACCGTTGGACTGCCAAGTCAAAGGTCGTTACGTCACGGTCAAATCCTGATACGCACAATTACTAATTTCTCAGTCCAAGAATAGTAATTGGCAGTGGCCACGTGGCCAGCTTTTGCCCCTCTCTGATCGTCTGGCTGTCACAAGTTGTTGTAGAAACCTGTACTATGCCTGTATCGTTGACAACGTTTGATGGAGTTTGATATGAAATATAATTATTAACCCCAGAAGAATGACAATAATATATTTACTCCGGCTGCGTTATTTATTCCACGAAATGAAGTCACGGGTAGAAGCTTGTATTCTTATTTGTTTAATTATCAACTTTGCAACAATTTGCTTCTTTTAAAATGCCTTCTCCAAGCATCGCCTGTGCTCGCTAATTAGTAATATTTGCTCTTTCTTCATTACGGTTTATATTAAACACATTGATGTTACTTAATGTTTTCATTCCGCTCTTCTCTGTTGTAACCAGCTGCTCGCTCCGCGTGTACCGATGTACTCGTTGTTACTTCATCTGGACTAGTTTAGATCACCTGACTAGTCACACTAGTTTAACTGGTAGATCTTGACTTTGGCGAATAGTAATGATTAGATTAAAGCTAACTGGCTGGACTGCTACACTCAGTGTTGCGGGCTCCGTCCCTGCTGCACAATTACTATGTGATCCGCAGTGTGGATGTTTGTGTTATTATTTCATGTCAGTGAATGGCACCTGTGATTCAGAAAACCTTTTTAGTGCGAACTGCAGAGCGATGTACTTTATTAAAGGTTTAGGTGCACATCCTGCGTTTAGTTGTAATAGGTAGGTATGGGTGGCGGGGGACGGCGGGGGCCGGCGGGGTCATGACCCGTCTGCCGGCGCGGGTAGCTTCATACCGTCTGCAACACGCTCCTGCACCTTTTATTGTTATTAGACACGTTTATCAAACTGTCTCCCGGCTGGTCTCGTTATCCGCCGCCGTAACTCCCACACTACATTGAGACAATCCTACTAATTTACTTCTCATTAGCTGATTGCCTCAGGGAACAGGTCATGTCGTAGAGATTGTCATCAACAAGGACGCTAGCGAGGTTGACCGTCCCTCGTGGAGGCTCTACTTGCAACTCCGATACTTCAGGAAGACATTGACCTTATAGAGCAGTCAATGTCCTCCTACAGACAGTTACAGCTCGTGACAGGCCGTCTCATGACAGTGGCCATCTTGTGATATCTGTTTCTCTGAAAGCGGTACATTTTCCCCTGCGTGTGTGCTGTGCGTAGGCCTGGTGCGCGCACGCATGCGCTCGTTACGTCACGCGGCGGCGCGTAGCAAGTGCGTCGTGCGTAGGCTCATGAATATCATATTATGTGCCCTGGCGGGACCCGTGGCTCTGCCTGTGAAAATATCAGAAAGGCGAGCCCCATGTTAAAAATATGAAATAACTTACAGCTAAGATAAAGTATACGTAAGAATAAATATACAAGAAATTAAGAAATCTGATTATAGATTACCATTCACGTTTTCCAAAAGTTTTGTGACTACCTCAATCAGCTCATGGTAGATGAAATGGGAACATTATTTCTACTCAACACTCCGTAATGACAAATTAACAATGAACAATATCCAACACAAATCCACAATCATAACCAACTAGTTTCCGCCATTGCGGCACGCGGGACAAGGACACCGACCAATCAGAGCGTGGCGCGGGCGAGTTGCCCAATCACGCGCGAGCACTAGGGACGTTGACCAATCACGAAAGTTTGACCGTTGCACTTTCAAAATTTGAAATCCCAACGTGTTTTGAGTTGTATTTGTTAGGATTAGGGTTTGTATTCCATTGTCGTGTGGAGTATTGGTTAGGCTGTTCACTATACAGCCGGCATCCTGCAGGATGTGAGCGTCGGTCTGAAGTCTGTGGAGCGTTGCGTCTTGGCCTGTCACCGAACTGATTGTACAGAAGTCTCACTCCGAACTAAGCTGACGACCTGATCGGCGCAGTGGCCAAGCGATTAGACTGTTGCGCTAAGGGTTGCGGGTTCGATTCCCGCACGTTTAAAAAAAATACTGTGATGATCCGTGCGGTCGAACCTGTATATTGTATTATGTATATGCGTACTTATAATATCATAATTAATACGACTGTTAGTCAATCATCTCACAAACTGTTCTCCGTAATTTTGCTTGCTTGAATGTAGTATGATTAAGAAGAACAATAACTAGTGTGGTGGAGCGCTGGACGTCGGCCTTGTCGGGAACACTGCGCATGCGCAGACCGAGCCCCGAGCTCGTGTTACATGAGGCTTGATTACAACTGGTTTGTCTGTGTGTGGCAGACCGACTCCGACTGAAGTAGCGATATTTAGGGAAACTTATTTAGCCAGAATTGTAAGAGCTATTGAAACTCCTGATGCTGCTCAAATGATAAATAAATCATAAATCATTTATTAATTTGCAAACATGGGTATATAGTACATAGGTGTAGTTTATATGATAAAGTAGTTTAAAAAAAGAAGTTTATAAAGTAGATTATCTTCGTCGTTAAGTCTCTCGTTACTCGTGTCCTTGAACCGCTATCCTCTGCTCCGTTCCAGTATAAACAAGATCCGCACGCTGGGGGACTTCGCGGGCTGCCGGCGCCTGCGCGAGCTGTACGTGCGCAAGAACGAGATCAACGACCTGCACGAGATCCGCCACCTGCGCCACCTGCCGGACCTCACCAGCCTGTGGCTCGACGAGAACCCCTGCACGCAGCACCCGCAGTGAGTACACGCACGACGGACCTTCGTATACACAATGCAGACTCCACACACATGTAAACTTCACCTCCCCGCACATCATCACATGGACGTGTGTGTGGGACACACGTCCAGTACGTGTTATTTGATCTATTTTCCTGTACTCATGCGAGCGGGTGCTGTTCCAGGTACAGGATGACGGTGCTGAGGAACCTGCCCAACCTGGAGAAGCTGGACAACGTGCCCGTGCAGCCCGACGAGGTATGTACCCTGCTGCCTCCCACCAGCCCCGAAATGTAGGCCCGGAGACCGTGAGGAGTAGCTGAAAGTCGGAGGGAACAGCTGGACTTCAGAAACACTTTCAAATTTAACACTAGACTATAACAGAATGAGTAAGACTACTATAGTGCCTGGATCTCAACCTATCAAATAGAAACTCGAGGCCGTCTCTGCATACCTCCTCGCTCGGAAAACGGTTTTAATATAATATTATATAATATACATATCCGGTCAGAAATTGCAATGAGTCGAATTTGTGTTACTAAGTTCTCGTGACGTCACTTACACGTGCTTACAGCAGTTGCCCTAAATACATACGGCCTGCTCAGCAGTTTACATTGCTGGCCGATCACACACTCAGTAGTAACACCGAGGTCTTTGACTGACAATGTATCGTGAAGTGGCTCACTGTGGTCAGGGGAACAAGGTACAGCAGTGTAAACAGTCTCATATATTTATATTACTATGTAGATGTAGTTTGCAGCTCTCGATCTTAGCTAGTTGTGTGTGTGACATAAGAGTGGAACAGGTAAAACCTAGTGCGGAGTCGGATTGAGAATATATCGACGGAGAGCCTGGAGACGGACTACGAAAACTATTGTTGTCGTATACTTTTTCTAAACACGTATTTAAAAAAATGTTAATCGTCGAATTCTCTCTATATTGTATTGTATATTTAATTAATTCTGTAAGATTGAGTCCATGTTATGGACTTTATGCTGACTTCTATATTTTTATTATCGACTTGTTGGAAATAAACCTTATATTGAGTACATTTGTGTCGTTATACTAATTGTAACGTCTGCGCAGGTGCAGGAGGCCATGCGCCGCGGTCTCCACATCCCGGACTCAGATGACGAGGGCTACCCGCAGCAGGTGAGACACTACCAGCTCGTAAGGATCACCAGATACCGCCAACTTTCCGCCGCTATCCAGCTTTTAGTAATTCAAGCCACAGTTTCTGTTATGTCCCAGTAATTAATATCAATGAATGGCGTTCTGTAGTTACAAGACTTCTGGTACTGCGCCTGATCTCTCTCCGGCGGCGTAGGAGAGAGTGGTGCAGAAGAGAGTGCCTGTTTTGGCCCACACTTTTGGCCTTTATAATAGTTATTGTCTTGAGAGTGACGTGTTTGTGGTGTTTGCAGCAGGAGAGCTACGGACAGTACCGACGGCAGCGGTCGTGCGAGTCCAGCCCCGAGCGCGAGCCCGAACACTACTACACGCGGCCCCCGCGCCACGAGGTAACACACGCTTCTCACCTCTCATGGAAACGAACGTGAAACGTGACGGTTGTGAGCAAAGACTTGAGTTCAATCCCCGGGTCAGGCAAATGGTTGGGAGTTGGCGGTTTAGACAATCCTCAGAAACAATCAGAATCTCAATATATTTTTAATGTGAAATTTGTGAATAAGCCATGTCGGCCGCCCTCGGCGGCATGACTCGTTGTGTTACAAGTGAATCGGTTTCGTTAGTTTGGATCCCATATATTTATTTATAAACATAATATGGATAATATATTGTAATACTGTGCTCGTTAGGATAATTCCCTACATTTAAAACGTTTCGGTCTCGTCTCAAATATCTCAAAAGTAAAATAATAACTTATTATGTTATATATCTATATATATAACGAGTTACTAACTCGTCGACTTGTCGCCTGTATGTAACTAATTATATTAAGATCGACCTGTCAGGTGTACAGCGATACTCAACCTGCTTTGTTAACGCATCGGTACCTTGTTATAACATTATAATAAAAAAAATATTGACATAAAAAGAGGTAGAAACAGTTATGTGGAACCCTGACACCCGTGCTAGGTTTATAACTTGTGTTACAGGAGTCAGTGTCTTCGCCCAGATTGTTACATAAACTTTTATGTCCTAATACTAACAAACATAGTTATGTATACATGTACATTGTGAATATAACTTTAAACACTGGCCTGTGAACGCTCATCACAATTTAAAATGGGCAGCGAGTAGTGTAGGCCCTAGAATGTTCCCCTGTGGAACACCAAAACAAATATTATCCTTACTGGATAAACAGTCTGATTAAATACAGAGTGACCTTAAGAACCTTTTAATACTGTGATTTGTACTTATTATATACGAAAGCCTTTGGATCCCAAAGTCTACTATATCGTACATTGAGATTGGAAGATATGTACAGTGTCAAACGCCTAAGGCAGGTCGAAATTAGGGAATATTCCTTTTTTTGTAACTTGTCCTAAATTCATTTTACTACTTGGTACTTTTATGGGGTTACAACATTTTGTAAAATATAAGCTTAGTTCGGTTGAGTATCGCTGTACTAGTGTGAGTTAGCTTTATATACATAACAGTATGTGTGTATGTGTGCACTAACCCCCCGGCGGCGCAGGGCAGCGACAGCTCGGAGGCGGGGCCCGAGCCGCCGCCCGACTCCGCGCGCGTCGAGCCCCTCCAGGTGAGTACCCCGCGAGACAACACAACGCTCTTGTTCTTGTTAACGAGCATAGCTTCAGACTACTAATTCTCTCGACCGCTCGATCATAGGGACCGCGACTGCGATCCTCACGTTGGCTTACACTGCTCACCGGTTCAGTCAAGTTAGGTATTACATTGTGATCTGAGATTGCACTTAGCACATACGTAAATCGACGATCCACAAAAAACTTAAGACGATAAAACAAGTATGTGAAAATTGAGACCTAAGATGAGTCTAAGTTCGCTTTTAGATCTGATCCTGAGATTCAAGCAGTCGTGCCGACTAGTCTCGTTCCTATGTTCAGAGCGGTCGTGGCGGTGGTTGGACGTGAGTATCGTAGGTCAGGTAGATAATAAGATAGTACAACGGGAATTGGAGTTATTTGAATCGCTAGGATAATATCATCCACGCAAGTAGGTTCCTCCTCATCATCACCAGGACCTTGTTGCTGTCCACCAGGAGTTTCACCTGAAGACATGTAAGGTTACTAGGCGTCGTCTTCTAACTGTACACTATTAGCTTACATACGAGTAGTACTATGATACTAATCTGCTCTCGCATGTAGCGCCTTCTCCATCATTATTCATCACCAGTCCCCTGATGTCGTGTGTGACGTCATTAAGCACAGGCAGTGCTCATCATTATCATTCGTTCATCACACCATCTTCCTAAATAGATGATCATCTGCGGTCGCTTGTCTCGTCGCGTGAAGTCACGAATCATGTATCTATGTGTATATTTCTAACCATCGTATATTGTCATATAACTAATCCGTAGGTGACTTGCACCTTACTTGTAGTCCTAGCACCTAGTAGTACATCTAGATTCAATTTGGTCCTGCAATTAACTATATTATGTAACATGTTCCGCAGTGCCCCGCGTCCCCCATCCGGCGCGTGGCCCCGGCGGCGTCCCCGGACTCGGACGAGCGCTACGAGCACCCCGCAATGACGCGCTCGCACTACGACGTGAGTACACCCGGTGACACACCACACGGCCACTGAACTAGATCACGGAGCAGGCAGCAAATGGAATGCTCTCTGACTCTTCACTTGCATTACATAATATATTTAATTTGTAATAAACTCTTGTATGATTTATATTTTAGTACTGTCAAAACCGTTTTAATTTACATAGAGATTAGAAAAGATAAATAAAATCAGTTCATTAATGCATTCTTCTCACAGTACTTCATACATAACATTTGGTTTGTTTTTCTCATTTAACAGGTGTGAGATGTAATGCTTTGATTGAATCCTCCATTTGCTATCTGTTCCACGTTTGTCCGTCACGAGTATCAGTCAGACTCCATGAAGTAGACTCATCTCTAGTTTGAGTCATCTACATAACATGCCACGCTTGCGCAGTAGCTCTATTAATGATTAATGTTTACATTCACCAACTAACTTAACTGTTCTATGCATGATGAAGAACGAGGTTTGATTTACAACTTAGGATTTATTTATTTCAATCAACAGTTGAATCATACTTCGTAATGTCCACAACTGTTCTCAAACAGGCGACTTGTAGACAGTGTGCGCGCGCACTTACACTGCGAATGAACCTGTGGCAGCGTGGACGTGAATTGATTGAGAGCTTGCTTGATAAATAATATCAATTACTACCAAAAAATTGATTAAAAATTATCTACAGTGTGTATATGTCGAGTTTAACTTGGGATAAAAAACTCCAAACAGATAATTAAAATGTCGTAGTGTCGTGTAGTAGCAGAGACCGCATCGTCATCTTTGCGTGTCGACGCGATCTAATATTACACTGAAATAGCTCACGTGTTGGCGTAGAGATTAGCTAGAGGATCAGATGGTAGCGGCGGCGTGCTGGTAGGGATCGTGGCTCGGGTAGGCTGTGTACTTGCATGTGTGACGTGACCACGTGACGTGCGCTCGAAGTGCAGTGTATGCGGTGTGTGGTTGCAGACGCGCTCGTCGGCGCGCTCGCCCGACGCCTGCTCGCTGTCGCTGCGGCACTCGCTCTCCGCGCACAGCGTCAAGGTACACACACACAGAGATGTATGGCTTGCCACTCACACACATGTAACACGTAACGATATTAACTGTATGCCTTGGTAACACGGAGTAGTTAACAACAGGAACGAAGATTATAATAAGTACTCTAAAAATATCATTAGGTCATGTCGAAAGTAAAATATGCAATGTTTTGTATGAGCACTCCATGCGTTAGTTACTCCGTGTCGCGAGATATCTACAATATTCATATCCAGTACATTGGTATCGTTCGGATTGTCCTCCATCCGCACTTCAGTTCACTGTTAGTTACTATTGATTCTTCATACTCTAGTTACTGCAATCAATATTGTGTTGAAATCATTAATTACCTTTTTTGAGAATCCCCACCAGGTCCATAATGATGTTCCAGTTTGAAGACTATCGACCAAATGTATTATTCTAGGCTCTTTCAATAATTTAATTATATCAGATTGTAGGTTTGGAACCAGTTGGAAATATGTATCACAGCATAATCTTATACACGCAAGATACAAAAAAGTATTGCGTTTATGCTCTCTGCCATCCAACATTATGACACTTGAGGCCGGTGGCCTACAGGGACAGGGACGAGCACAGCTAAGCCTCGTATATATCTCTCTTGAAGCAACCCGCGTGTAATGTAGTTGTGTGTGTGCAGGAATACTCGTACTCGTCCAACGGCGAGTGTCGGTACGCGCCCCCCGGCGGGCCCGCCTCGCCGCCCTACGATCCCCCGCCGTGCGAGAGGACCGACAGGTACGACCCCCGCCAGGCCCAGTTTCTTGTTAATAAGGGCTTAATAAATATCTATTTTGCATAATTAAATTGGTGAAATATTGTGAAATTATCACAATAAATGCGGCTGCAATTCCAGTAAGTCGTCGAACGCGTGGCGTCAAATATGCGCCGGATTGGAGGCACTAAGTAACACAAATGTTATATCATTTAGTTGTTGAAGTCCGGCGCGGCGTCGTGTATACGCGAGCTATACATATACACATAGTATACCCCGGCTGCACCCCGGCAGGTCGGAGTCCCTGGGGCAGATGTCGCAGCGCGGCAGCGGCGAGGCGTGGGAGGAGCGCGGCTCGGCGCGCGAGCGGGAGAGGGAGCGGGACAGAGAGTACCCGTCCGCCGTCATGGGCGAGCACCGCGGCTTCACGCGCAGGCCCGTGGCGCGCAACTCCAACCTGCTGTCCGCCGTGCTCTGCCTCGTCAAGGAGCTGGACTACCCGGGGCTCGAGGTCGCCGAGATGGCCGTCAGGTCCGTCCATACACGCTTCAGTGACTCTGGCTGTCTATTACGCTTTTTTGATGAAATTTGAACGGACTTAACTTTAAAAGCGTTTAAAATTGTATCGACAATCGACATCAACAACAAAATCGCGGGCAGAACCTAGTACTCGTAGATATCGTTGGACAAAATAAATAAATAATAGAAGATACCAACACGGAGTTAACGCGAACACGACTTTATTCATTTATTGCTTGACGTTTCGACCGAGTTTGTAACTCGTAAGTTCTATTATTTATAATCATGCAACGCGATAGTTTAAAAGTTAATACGTTTTACTTCACGTGTCTTCAGATGCCGCATGGACGAGCTGGCCAACAGCCAGTGACGCAGCGCGCGCTCCCCGCCCGCCGCCCTAGTCACGTGAGCCGCCGCCCGCCCCGCCCCGCCCGCCCGCCTGCCCGGGCAGGCCCGCCCCGCCCGCCCGCCTGCCCGGGCAGGCCCGCCCCGCCGCCCCGGGCAGGCCCGCCCCGCCCGCGCCGCGACGAGAAGCCCGTGTGTGTAGTGTAGAGCGTTGTGCGTCTACAGTAGATGGTGAAGCGAGTCCCTGTGTACATGTCGGTACATTCTGTACAATGTTAAGTAACTTTACTGTTTTTTTAAGTAAGAACATTTTGTTATAGTTCTTCGATCAATTTTATACTATTAGTTGTAATTCATGGAGGCTATAAACCCTTTATCTGTTGTGGTGACTACACAACAAGCCACCAGTACAAAACAACGACAGCGCCATCTAGTTTTAAAATTATAAACAATCGCAATGAACAAAGTATTCAAAGTAAATGTATGCATATTTATTGAGCTGTAACTTCATTGTTATTCGAGCCGACTTATTAATATAGGCAACTGCTGAAGTAATACTCATAATATTAATAAATGTTTCACCATCTACTGTGATGTAGTGTGTACATACAATTAATGTGGGGTCTATTCTCATACTATTAAAACTTAGTATTGATCTACGTCAAAATGTCTATAACCTTTATTTGTATGACAAAATGTGACATCGATATGAGATTATATTGTAAGTGGGGTAGGCAGAGGTGTTCTCCTTTATACGCACATCTCGCCGCTCATCATAAGCCAAATATAGTTAATATACGGTAAACCTATTACCACTGTCGGGATCATACTAGATCTTCATGTTAAAACTATGAGAATAGCCCCCCAGTAGCCACGTGTCCCGGCCACGGGCGTGAATGAACTGTTTGTATATACCTACTATTGTTACGTTATTCCAAATGTATTACTTTGTACCTACACGTAGCTTAGCTAAGAGTGTATGGCTGGGCGTGAACCCTTCACGCGTGTGTATGGCTGGGCGTGCGTGATGCATGCGGACGTGGATGTCGAGCGTGTCTGTATCTGGACCCGCGAGGGCAAACAATTGTCAGGAAATGTTCACAGTATCATCTCGATCTAGTCTCAGCGTCTTAAATGTCACATTATGATTTTTATGGCGCCCAAATTAAAATAATTCCCTAAATTGAAATTATACTTGAACATTTCTCAATGATAAGAATTAGCTGTTGTGATGCGTGGAGGACAGATCTCAACACACTTGGGTGTGTGTGTGTGTGTGTGTATGTGTGTGTGTGTGTGTATGTGTGTGTGTGTGTCAACAGCGAGCGCGGATCTCTTCCAGTTAGTGGATATGCTTGCTTTATACTGTAAAGTTAACTGTGAGTGTAGGTCCGCGGCCGTTGGGCCGAGAACACGAGCCAGCACGGGGAAGGAGTGTGAGAGTGTTCCATGGGCGCCGCGCTGTGGGCACACCCCTGGCTACCTCCTGGGAAATGCAGGCGTGAAGTTGTTGGAAACTATAGACTGGTACACTCAGTACAGTCGAGTGCGACGCAAAGTGACGCGCTCCGTTATATATGAAGTTATAGATACATAACGTTATGTATGTTAGAGGGGACATTGTTTCTGTTGGGATGTTCCACAACCGTCCTTGTGTGTTGTTTGTTAATACTGAGGGTGGGCAGCAGCAGGACCCCTGCAGGTTCGGCTAGGGCTCACAGCAGCTGTATACAAAGTATATTTAACATGAAACAAAGGAGAGAGTGTGGATCTGGCCGCCAAACTGCTCCGCTGTCTCTATGGCACAAGTAGTGGAATCACAATAAACAAAGTCCACACAATTGAGTCAATTGAATTAAATAAAATCCCTTCCCCTGTCCCGTGGAGCACATAAGATACCTGGCTATAGTTTAACTATTGTATCTACCGTCAGGTCAGGCAGGCTGTTAAAGTTCATGGGACAGCTAAGGATTTTTATGATATTATTTCCATAGAGAACCTAGTTACCTCATTGCCCTAGTGATTGTCCACGAGGTCCTGGGTACGAATCCCGGGTCGGGCAGTGTTACTGGGTTTTTCCATTAGGTCATGCTGCCGGCTGGAGCTGCCGCTGTGTTGTTGATATGCTGTATATATGTGTGTGTGTGTGTGTGTGTGTGACGGCGGGGGCGGGCCGTGTGCGCGGGCGAGGGGGAGGGGGAGGCCCCACTCGCCGATGAACTAATTAAATTAATAATGTAACTTACTATAATTAATTGTAATGTAATAAAATTAACTTGCCGTAACGTTACGAGTTTGTTTTATTTACGTCCGACTGAGTACTGCGCGCGTCGGGGGACGGGCGGACACTGTCGGCCACTGTGGCCGGTCCCTGCGGGTTGAGACTCGAACATGTTCAGACCAGGCTCGAAGGACCGGTGTCAGGTAACTACATGGAACCATCCACCACGAAAGCCCCACATGACCACGGCATACATAATGCCTCGTCATTGTCATGATCATAACCTGAAATGTGGGTAAGTATAGCATCGTGATAAGATGCATATTATCTCAACGAAGGGACAAGGCGACCTAATCTTGGGGCCTACTGTTATTCGCTCCGTTACTCGTACCTACTAATATTTCCTCAGTATCGATGTATCGACTGTTTGACGCCTGGCGGCACGAAGTACACGAGTACAAACAGTTTTGCTAAAACTTCAAATTCAAATCTCTCTCGGTCGCTAACAAAAGCCATTCTTGCCTGCAAGAGCCTTGACGTCCTGATTGGCGTAGGGGCTAAGTGATTGGACTGCTGCGCTAAGGGTTGCTGGTTCGATTCCCGCAATTTGTGTGGTCCGCAGGTGTTTGTCCCGAGTCCGGGTGTTGGTTTATGTGATATTTTTGGAACGCACTGACGATACAGGAGAAATTCCTAGTGTGGGGCGACGAATGTTAAAGAAATCTAAATCAAATGTTGTACAGGACTACTATAGCTACTGAGGTACTCGTGTGAATCAGACTGTCACCACTACACCACGAGCAGTACCTCCCTTGTTACAGTAGGGGAGGAGCCAATCCTTTACCAGAGTCGACACTCGGAAGGGGCTCGCGTGGCCATCACAGATACCAGAGAGCTGTCCGCTAGCGACACATCGCGGCGCTGAACACAGCTAGCAATTTATAATGACTAAAATTTAATAAATCCTCACCGGCTGGGGACCAATAACACTGGGGGGGGGGTATGTCCTACGGCCCCTGCTTATGGCATAACACCTACAGTGCACAGAGTCTCCAAGAGATACTTAAGTACGTCCGGCGCACCCTGGACGGCTAACCTCGCTACCATCCTTGTTGACTGACCTTTACATCACAGCAAGACCTATTCCATGCGGCTCTTGACTCATGCCGATACGACGAACCAGACGAAAGTAGAATTTAAAAAAAAAACTGAGAATGATATAATTATACGACTGTTGGTGTAAGTTTAGCATGTTGCCCACGAATAACTTGATAAAGGAATTTTGAAAATAGAGGGACACTAGCGTGGCTTGAACCCGCGACCTTCGCCGTACCGTGGCGACTCTCAGTTGGCAGAGCAGCGCCACGGTACGGCGAAGGTCGCGGGTTTACCAAAGGACCGCTAGTGTACATCATTTTTCAAATTTTCTTTATCAATTTAGAATGATATAATTAACTAATGGGGTCTATGATTTCGGGCAAATATTTTTCATAGGCTCTTAGGATTGTTGGAGACGGGAAGTGCTTACCACCTCCTTAGAGATACGCGTTAATACATGACTTCAATGACTACGCCTTTTGCGCACATCATGCTTGACGGTAGACGATTCACTGATTTTAGGTCATATGTGTAGCTCTTATAAATAATTTGTCACCACGAGGTATCAGTACTTTAGAAGTGCAACACACGCTCGCATGTTCGCCGGCCGGCCCGGGCGCTTCCCGGGCGCTAGCTTAGTGCGCTGAGCATTTCTGAGACTAGAGCCACACTCGCTCACAGACGAGGACAGTGTAGCACCAAACTCACGCAATGACCAAAGAGGAGTCGTCCTCCTTGGTCCAGTTGACGGCGGAGCATTCGAACATGGAAGCTGTCAGCGCCGCCGCGTCAGACGGTGACGTGCTGCGGACTGCGGCGCCATGCGAGCACAGCGCCGCCCGGGGGCTCGCCTCCAGCCGAGCGCGAGCACCGACCAGCACCACGCGACACAGGTACACGTGCGCAGCTCGCTGTGACCCCCATGACCGGCGCGATACTAACTCTCTGTGTTGTGGCAGGACCGCGGGTAACTCGACGCCTTCCTGGTATATTACATTACAAGGTAAACACAATATATATTATTTGTGACATGTATTAAAGCAAGAATTGTCCATAAGGTTATTTTCAGAAGTGTTCTCCTTGCCGCTCGTTTGAGATACAACTTACTTCCGTACCAGTTTTGAAACAATGTATAAACATCCAAGTATAAAACATGAGTTCTGTTGAAGCTGCTCCGAGGCTGTGAAGATCCGGAGACGGTCGATAGTCTTCGTACCCAGGAGCAGTGAGCACAGTGTGTAACAGTGTTGTGGTGCAGTCCGCGGTAACTGGTGTGGTGTGTCCGGCAGGCAGCAGAGCAGGATGTCAGCGCGCTCGTCGTCGGGCTCGTGGTCCGGCGGCGGCGCGCCCCCCGACATCATCGACCTGGACAAGTACATGCGCGGCAACGTGCGGCCCTCGCGCGACCCGCACCCGCTGCGCTGGTAACTACCGCGACTGCTGTGGCCAGTGTGCTCGGGCACGGCGGGCTAATGTGTGCGTATGTGCAGCGACCAGCTGGTGGTGGATGCGGGCGGCGTAGACCGCAAGCCCGGCGTAGCGCCGCTGGTGACGGGTGCGGCCGGCGCTGCGCCCGCGCCGCCCGTGCTGGCCGCCGCGCACACCGCCGCCAGCAGCAGCAGCGGCAGCCGCCCCCCGCCGCACGCCAAGCGCTTCTCTCACGACTCCGGCCTGTCGGACGGCAGCTACGCGCGCCGCAAGCATCGCCAGCACAGGTTCGGCCGAGCGAGCTGTAGTAGCCGGCTGTCTCCTGCGAGCCGGGCTACGCTACGTTCACACAGATACATGCCGATCTTACTTTTGCAGGCTATGGTTTAGTCACAACATCATTTCATTTATATCTATGAGTTTTTTAGATCTTATGATCCGAAATATATTGGGACTTATCGTAACGTATCGTGAGAACCTGTAATTGGCTTTATGTTGCATATTGTAACCACCCATCCCTATTTTTATAGCTATTGGTTTTCCAAATATAAATAAATATATAAAGTGAGACCGGCATGAGTCCGTGCGAACGTAGCGTTATCTACAGTGAGCGAGTGTTGCAGGCGCGCGGTGGGCGGCGAGACGGGCGGGCCGCGCGCGCCGCGCACGCCGGCCGGCTCCAGCAACTCACTGCGCGCCTTCCGCGCCGTGTGCGAGCGCGCGCTGCTGGACCAGCAGGCGCAGATCGCGCGCGTCGCGCAGCTGTGCGAGCGGCTCACCGAGCGCCCGCCGCGCCGCCGCTCCGAGCGCTCCGCCACGCCCGACACCAGCGACGTCAGCTCCAGCAGTCGCAGCACTCGCGACCAGCGCCGCAAGGACAAGCACCGGGTGCGTCCCCCGCCCACACACACCTCCCCCTGCCCCCGCCCCCCGTGACGAGCGTCGTGTTGCAGACGGAGGAGTGCAAGACCTACAAGATCATAATGAACAAGCTGGACGAGCTGAACCGGCTGTTCGCTGCGCGCGCACGCTCGCCGGCGGCGCGGCCCCCCGCCCCCGCGCGCCGCCCCGCCGCCGCGCCCTCCTCGGCCTCCGTGTCCGTGTCCGACAAGCTCGTGGCCACGGAGCCCGAGCGCAAGCGCGAGCGGGAGCGCGAGCCCGAGCGCCGACCCATCGTGCAGGTCAACCACAACTCTATCACGGTAAGCTACTGTACCTGCGGAGTGTAGCTCGCATCCACTGAGACTTGAGCCATGCGTGATATGACCATTAGAAGACGTTAATTGTGGAATTTCTGACAGTTCAATTAGGACATGAACAAAATGACCCATATTTTTTAAATATTGTGATAAATAATTGTGGTCACCAGTGCCCAGCTAAGCCTGTCCTGTGCCCTGTGTGTGCAGGTGCGCGGCGGCGGCGAGTCAGTGGGCGGGCGCGGGTCTGCGGGGGGCGCGGGGTCGGCGGGCGCGGGGGGCGGCAGCACGCGCCTGTCCGCGCTGCGCGCCGTGGCCAACACGTGCGCGCTCGACATCGCGCCGCACGACGCGCTGCCCGCCCCGCACCGCCACAACATTGCTACCGAGAGGTGACGTCGTCCAAATCCTATTGAACACTCCTCATGACACAAAACGTGTATATAAAATCATTCATTGGTCTCACGGTCGGGGCCACCGGTCCCTTGTCCCATCCTTAACTAACATTGTCGTGTCGTACTTCAGCGTGGTGCAGTGCGAGAGCCGCATGGGGTCCAGCGCCGGGGACCCGCGCTGCGGCTTCGACCTGGAGGACCCCGTGCATGTGAGTACCGCGCAGACCTCCCCCCGCCGCGCCGCGCCCGGCCGAGCGACCTCCGCTGGCTCTTAGCCAACAGTCACCAACGAGCTCACCTGAGAAACATTCCCTTCCAGAAGTTTTGGTCACGGTTATGAAACAAATATTTACTCTCGTACGTGTTATTTTAAGTGCTTGTCTCTTGAATGACTTCTACTCCACCAAAGAGTTGTAATGGCGACGTGTTGAGACCCCACTACGTATCGTCGAGCCAGCGGTCGCTGGGCTCGGGCGGCGCGGGAGGCTAGCGTGCTCGTGGCGCGGCACCAATAATGATTCAAAGTTGTACTCGCAAGCGAAACGCCTGCAAGCGCTGCCCGCGACCACGCGGCGCGCGCGCAGCGTGGAGCCGGCCGAGCGCTGCATCGACGAGCGCCTGGAGCGCTTCGAGCGGCGGCGCGCGCGCCTGGCCGGCAAGGAGCGCGCGCGGGACACGTCGCTGTGCGCGCTGTGCCGCGGCTACTGGCGCGCGCTGCGACACTACCTGGCCGCGCAGATCTTCTGCTACCCCGACGCCACCTGTAGTTAGCTGATAATGATGTTGTTGTTTTAATTATGTTGTTACAATTATATCATACTTCTGGACAGAGCGAGTGGTTTTATTCTAACAATACAATTTGTAATCGAGGCGTCTTATCTGCGCCTGCGTCGTAGCTAGCTAGCAAACACCTGTCAACCCAGAACCTTCGGACGAGTGTGGAACTACCATAATTAGCTTTAGAGGTGACGTACATGATGCAAAGCGAGGCCAAGTGGAGCCAGGCGAGACCAACTTAGTAGTAGTCTATACTTAGGTGTGAGATATAACCACGGAGGATGTAAAGCCGATGATCGATTAGGCATAGACACAAGCTGTAGAAAGACGAAATAATCCAGATTCATCTTGTATTGCACCTTTGCCTATGGACGTCCAAATTCTAATGTTTGCAGTCAAGCAACATAGCCAAATATAAATAACTGCAAATTAGTTCAATGAGTTCTGCAGTTCAGCGTCGAAGTCTATTTACAAAGCGTCCGCTTGTTGACGGTCCTCACGACCTCCGCTGAGGTCCCATCCCGGCATGACAGAGGAGACCCGCTGTCTCTGGCCGAACAGACAACTTCATGAAAAAAGAACTTGATGACAGAACAGAACAAAAGAAAATTTCGGCCATGACACAATCAAAATTACACGTGAAAATAAAGCAATAAAATAACAGTGAAATAACTGACACGATGTAGTGAGCTGACCGCACGGACACTGCGAAAACACAAACAAATATGAATTATTCCGGCGCTGGCATCTGGTGGCTACTCTGTCTTCTAATACAGGTGGGTGTGACGCGAGGCCGTGTGGAGCGCCGCCGGGCGCGGGGCCTGCGCGGGCCGCGCCTGACAGCTGTCGGCAGCTGACGCGTGACACTTGTGTGGTGCTCAGTGAAGTGTTCCCATTCTCCGGACGACGTTAGCCCCTACCTCACACGTCACACTCTGGGCCTCACTCGGCGGACTCCTAACACACGCACGTGTTCTCTGAGGCTATGGGCATAACGCAACGTTCATTTCATGGCTTTCTACTTTGCACTTGCCACAAGAAACTTTAGACAATTTTAATAAAAGTCAAATTCAAGTGAATGTATTGTACTTATATGCTGGCATGGTGATGTAGTGAGAACACTTAGAGGTCGTATCGATGATATTCCACGTATCGATATGAGCGCGCTGTGACATGGGAACATGTCATACCTTGGTGTACATTTTTCCCGTCAACAAGAATGGCAGCAAGAGATTGACCGTGCAGGGAGTAGCAGGAATATTTACGTATATGTATTTAACCACGATGTGACGGTGTCGTCCTGGGTTCGAATCCCGGGTTAAGGTTGTGACATTGACTTGTTCTATTAGCTTTTCTCAGTGGCAGCACGGAGTCTTGATTTGTGCCCGGTTGACGGCAATAGGCACGCTATTACTTCGGGACCTATATTATCACTGGAGAAATGTGGGTGTACTAATATGTATATTATACACCTCTACCGACCACTTCGTGAAGTACAGACGGGATCCTGTGTTATGGTTTATGTAATCAACCGTGGCGGGTCTCTATCTGCACCCCAGTGCCGGCGGTAACATGTCTCCATTCATACTTATACTTGTATAGAAAATATCTAGGCTAGGGATTTAAATTAAAACAATTGTAGTTTTTAGCTGACCTTCGAACGATATAGTTGCTGGCCAACGTAAGGAAGTAGCTTAACTTAGATATTCTGCTCTTGAACTGAGCTAACTGTCGGCAGTTGGATTGGCTCCCAACTGTAATAACTTTTAACTGGAATATTTGACGACCTGATTGGCACAGTGGCTAAGCGATTGGACGGCGGCGCTCAGGTTTGCGGGTTCGATTTCCGCACGGAACACAAATTAGTGCAATCCGCAATGTTTGTTCCGAATCTGGGTGTTTGTGTGTGATATTGCATGTTTGTGAAACACACCGACGATACAGGAGATATTCCTAGAGTGGGGCGACGTTCTTATTAGAAGAAAAAAAATGACTGATGGGCAAAGCGCGTGTCCTGTACTTGTACAGTTGTAGTCAGTCCAGCCCGGTGACTGGTGAGCGTGTAGCGCGCGGCGGAGCGGCTGACCAGCTGTAGCCAGTAGTGTCGCTTGTCGCAGGTGGTGGGCGCTCTCGCCTGCAAAAGGAAGCCGTCGTGCCGCCCGCCCCGCTGCCCCGGCGGCTGCAAGCCCAAGTACTGGTGAGCGAAGCGCATGCGCACACGAACTCCCGGACAGGAAAAAAAAGCGCGTGCCGACGCGAAATTATTATGGTGAGCCTCCTACACTAAGTTATAGTTATAGTGTTACTGTATGCTATGCCTGCTTACGTAGTACCTAGGGGCATTTATTTATTATATAACGTTTTACAAGGGGGGGGAGGGGGGACCATATCTTATTTTTTCTTACAAGGGGGTAGGTTCTCAAAGATCCCTGTCTTGATAGTTCTTACGTAAGATTACAAAAATGCGCATATAATCATTTTTCTTTTACATTCTTACGTAATAAATATTGACCCCTGGGGGAAGGGGTCAGCATATTCTTATTTTTTCATATTTGAGGGGGGGGGGAGTAAAACCTTCAAAAGAAGAAAAATTCTTCCGTTACACAAAATGTAACCACTTGTTTAAATTGTTCGCATATATTTATATCGCAAAATCAAATGCATACTTAGTCTACTAATGTGCGTGCTGACACTATTTAATACTTGTGTGTGCGTGGGATAGTTCAGTAATTATTAAACTGATAAAATAATTTAGTTTTATTAGTTAGCAGACAGAATGTAGCTCATGGTGGCCATTCCATTCCCAAGGATGGAGATAATCACTTGTATGACTTCAGGTGCACTCTATTCCCTTACAGTCATAATCTGATGACGGTATGACACGATCGGAACGGATAGTGCCCGCGCGGGAATGTAACCCGGACCTTATGTAAGTGGTTGTGGTGCAGTGGTACGAGTGGGCGGTGTCGCTGTGGTGGTGGGTGCTGTGCCTCACGCTGAGCGCGGTGGGCGCGCGCGGCTGCAAGAAGAAGACCATCTGCCGCCCGCCGCCCGGCGGCAAGCCCGGCTGCGGCGGGCGCGGCAAGGCGTGACCCCGCCTCTGCTCCGTCGGTGAGTGTGCCCCTGGTCGGCCAGACCTGTTGCTACTGCTGACTACGTAGACTTCCCCCTTACTTATGGTCGATGCTGACAAGTGTTTTAGGATAACTACTTGTTTAGCCTATTGACATCTCTATTCATTAACATGCAAACGACAGGGACAGGTATAATTTAATCAATTGTTCAACACTGACCATTTTTATAAGTAAGGGTGTTACTGCGCGGTAGGATAAGAGTTGTACTTTGACTGGAATTTACCGTAAACATATACGGGTTTTCAAATAGTCATCTTATCGTATGGTTGACGAACAACCTGGTGTCAGAGTTTAAACCGTATGTAGGCTTTTGACACGTGCCGGTTTTTTTCAGTTTTGAACAACTAATACACATTATACACGCATGAATTCGAAATGACATTGGTGCGTGCCGGGGTTTGAACTTGCGACCTTTGATTTGGCAGTCTTACGGTCATACTACGCGGCTAAAAGTAAATGAATATATAAGCAGGTTAAAACTATTTATTACGAAATAACAGATTCTGATCATACTATTCCACTTTACCTTATGCATGACGTCATTTGCAGCGCTTACAATTTGTTTTATACGAATACTGCAGTCAAAACATAATCTTATTGTTTATAAGATTATGTTTTTGACTTCCGAATACAGTTTCTACAAAAAAAACTTGGCGAGTCTGTAACCATTAATTAACGTTTGTTTCAATGTACAGTTAGCACTCCCTCCCCTCCCCCGTTCATATAAACAAATCGCACACTGTCAACTTTGTTGGGAATCCGTTCACTGGTGACAAATATAGCATAGGTAGTTCTTTGAAGATATTTTATGTATGCGATAATTTTGGTACCTAGGTAGTGCAAAGGCCTGTACAGATGGATTGCTCATCAGTGGTGTAGCGTGGCTTAGCCGGGCCCTGTATTAATTTCTTGGGGAGGCAGTTTTGCTTAAGTTATACGTTCGGGCCCCAGCAACTTTGATACGGCGGTAGCTACGCCCCTGTTGCCCATTAGAAAAGTGACGACATACTTCAGTTAGATAACCGTTACAGAAGACATTAGAGTCATTCTCAATTAGTTCCTGCACGGAGCAGGCCTCACGCTTGAACGAATGAACGTTTTCAAGAACAATAAGTAGGTAATCTAAGAATGATAGAAGACGAGTCCCGCTAAAACAGGATAGAACTGGCAACACCAGCGTACCAGTCCTAGGACTTCCTATAGGCCGCTGCACAAATCTGTTGTAATGTAATAATTGTTTGATTGAAGTAATCCTATGGTTGCGGCTGTACTCGATGTGTCTATGTGCGCAGTGCCGTCAGCCCCCGGCGCGCAGGCCGCCGCCCCGCGCCTGCGCAGCTCGTCGCTCGCGTCGGAGCCGGCCCCGCGCGGCGCGAGTGACCTGCACTCCGCTTTTGTTGTGATATTTTAATCTTATACTCTATACTATACATAATTATACTTAAATAAAATAATACAAGCTAAGTTTTATAATTTTTATTATTTTCCTTAAAATTATGCTCCTTACATGACTAAATCACATCAGTAGTTCCTGAAACAAACGACAACAATGTATAGTGAGCCAGCAACACATTCCATCCAGCCGCACAAGGTCGTCTGATCCCAAACTAAACAGAGCCTGTATTATGGCGCCCAGACAACTGATACACATACTACTTCTCTTACATTTTACCAATAAATTACACCCAGACAAAGAACAAGTGATCATTCTCATCACACAAAGACTAGTCCTCGGTGGGAATCAAACCCACAACCTCGAGTTGTAGCAGTCAGGGTCACTAACAACCTAGACCCTCAGGCCAGTCAAAATAATATAACATCCAGTGTGGTTCTAGCCAGCCTGTACAGCTGGGTACACACTTATAAATATAACTCACAGCCTTACAAGTGTCAAGTATAATTAATTGAATGTATTGATACAGGTTAAATATTGTTCATATTCATTTGTAAAAGTGGTACAAGTAACAATGTATAGTATCAACCGTGCACCTTGTTAGGGCACTGCAATCTATTTATTATTGCTGCAACTATTGTTAAAATATAATAATACACATACCATAAATAAATGAATTTGTTTAATGTGCAATGTTAGCGGTTGAATAGACTAGAAATCGAAAACACTTGGCCTGCCCCTACTGACGACATGTGTGTTCACATGTAATGAAAACAAGTTCTGCTGCGAGCCTACACCCAACAGACTTCAGGTGGACTTCAAGACAGTTTATGTCTACTATTAATACATTATAACTGTTATTTATTTATATTTGCCTTGGGAAATATTAGCAGTGACAAACATTATCTGGAAGGGCTGGCCTTGTTCCACTACAGATGTTTCATACATTGGTTTTAATAATAATGGCTATGCAACGTCAGCAACAAGCGTGTACTTACTTAGTCAGTATGCCGTCCTTCTTGGTGAGCCGGACGATGCAGTCGTCGGACTCGCCCATGCGGCGGATGGCGCCGCACACCACGTACATCTTGGAGGTGTCGGCGGCGCGGCCCGTGGCGGGGTCCACGTCGGCGATGACCAGCTGCACGGACGCGTGGTCCTTGGCGTGGATCAGACGGTTGCTGGCCGAGCTGCAACACCACGACACTAAGTTCATCTAGAAGCAAGGGTGCTCCCCACTGGTCCTACATTTTTTTTTTTTTTTTTTTTTAAAAACGTCGCCCCACACTAGGAATTGCTCCTGTGTCGTGGGTGCGTTTCACAAACATGAAATATCACATACACAAACACCCAGACTCGGGACAAACATCTGTGGTTCGCACAAAGTTTTGCCCCGTGCGGGAATCGAACCCGCAACCCTTAGCGCAGCAGTCCAATCACTTAGCCACTGCGCTAATCAGGTCGTCAAACACTTTTCCAACATATTATGTAATAATATAGTAGTTTAGTAATATTTAAACTAATAGTTGAGTAACAGTAATATCTACATAAAACAATGTGTATGTGACAGATACTATACTTGGCTTCAATACATTATATTAGGCTATGGGAATATCAGATACATCAATATTAACAATTTTATGTAGAATGATAGATTCAATAGGTAGATATTTCATACTTAGTGATTTGTAATCATTCTAATATGCTCAATATAACATAACCTAACATCACGCCTGTATTCCCCGAAGGGGTAGGCAGAGGTGCACATATAGTACACCCACATTTCGCCAGTTATGTTTTTTCGGTCCCAATGTAATAGGGGGCGAGCCTATTGCCATCATCCGGGCACAAATCCAGACTCCGTGCTGCTACTGAGAATTACCTAATGGAAAAACCCAGTAACACTTTGCCCGACCCGGGATTCGAACCCTGGACCTTGTGCTCAGCAGTCGCGCTTAGCAACCACTAGACCAACGAGGCAGTCAATGTATGCTCAATATTAATATTTCCATATTATTATAGAAATTAATCAGTGTTCTAAAGTTATACAGAGACCTAATTTGAATTAATTAATTACAAATGAGGAGAAAAATCTGATTTTTGAAATGCTATATCCTGTTACTCTTGTTCGCAGCACATTCACACATCCAGGTCACATTCCTGTGTAGGTGTTATTACCCAGATAAGGAAGAGACAAATACAATAATATGTTTCTTTATGCCAGAGCAAAGTGAATACAATTTATGGCAATTGAAAAAAAGAATCCAAATAATACTATTCAACCTGTTTTAAATAGTATCCATACAGACTATGTATGTATACATATTAGCATATCAGCGTTAATCGGATTACTGATCTATGAATTTGTGGAATATTACTGATCTCTGAGCCAATACTAATATATCACTCACACTTTTAGTCTGGACATAGATTTGAATATTTGTTAATTTTACTGCCTCTACATTGTGGAATGCAATAAACATTCTAAACTGTGCGTAGTAATGCCAAAGTCAACGGAGATGTTATGAATATTGTATTGTGCAGCATATAACTAAGGAAATGTCAATAAAGCATTAACAAAACATGTAGAGAGACTAGCTCTAACTGTTATAATGGACAGCCACCATACTACATACAAACACACTATTAAACTTAAAAATGTTAGAAGTTTTCTTTCAGGTGCATTTTAGACACGACCACTGTAAGTCATGGTGGACTAAGCCCATAAGCGCTGCACATCGATACCTTACAAGAACAGTAGCTAAATGTCTGAATTTGATTTTAGAACTTTGATATCTTCATCAACGGAGACATTTAGAGTAAATAAGAGGCGCGTGTCGCGGTGGACAATGTGGGCAACAATGTAAGATAACCTCACTCACCACTTCCTCGGGCAGTACAAGTCAACGAATTCACCGGCGTCGTTCTGCATGTTGTACGTCTGAAACACAAAAGTAATGTTGACCACGGGCTCGATATCTGTAATTATTCACTTTTATTACAAAGAAATAACAAGATTCACCTAAAAGCACACTAGTCACGGAAATGACAGAAGCGAAAGAAAGATTAAAGATGGCAGAATATTTTTTTAATTATACAGTTAGAATAACAGTCTTTTAATATTGTGGTTTTTCATCATGGCAATGATAAATTGTAAAATTAAACATTTTAATTTTGTATAATATCATGGATTTAATTTATATATTTTACAAAATAACGTCATTAAATATATTTTGACTGTAAATTGGTATTTATTAACCTAAATTCGGCCATAGCGACTGTTTGGCAGCGCTCGTGAGCCCGTATGTGTTGCGCATGTTGCCAAATCTTCAACTACTGAAATAAAGATATAGAACTATAAATTATTACTTTATTCATGCTTTGTTGTACAACCATTTACGTCGTATTTTAATGTTTGTTAACAAAAATTCTATTTAAATGTTCTTCCGCGGTCTTGTTCGTTGACTTTAAGCAAATAATGCAAGGCAGAGGGCAATAAAATAGGAACTATGTTTATTCATGTGTTCGTTACCTTATTCAACTTTCTATGCGATGATAATGTTTATCAGAAATGTATTAATATATTATAAAAATAAAACAAGTAAAAGATTTATTATGTGACGAACAATTAATTACAATAGAATTAAGTACACAATTTTTTTATACATAAATCCAACTAGATTGACTTCGCCGGCAGGTGATTATATTGTTTTCGTGTCAGTATTTATTACAAATGAACAATACCCGAACCTTATTGTCTATCTATTTGTTTCCTATTTCTTTTTTAATTAATATTTCAACACAACCAACTTACAACCTGCGTAGTGTAAATAATTGTGTAGAACTTGTATAAGTAGGGCAGGCCACTAGGGAACCTCACAGAAGCCGATCATCTTTCTCACCATGAACAGCGTGACACCCACCGCGGTACGTTCAACCTCTTTGCTTATATTATGGTCCTCCGTGGTCGCTCTACTTCACAGCTTAGGGTCTGAGAGTAATTACTAAAGCTTTAGTTTTATGACCCTTAATATCCGGGATAAAGACATTCAAAGCCGCCCAGCGGCGAATAAACTGTAGAATACTGGAGAACTGTTGTTTTGCGAGGAACCAGTTATCGACATCGGCTTCGTTACTATAAAAATGAAATTTGAATTGAATATTATGTTTAGGGATTACATAATAACTCCCAACAATAAATTGATAATATGGTAGAGTTCATAATACAAAAAAAAAAACAATCTTACCCATTCTCTAAAGAATCTTTCACACCAGATGCGCTTAGATTATATAACGGCAATCCTTAGAAAGTGATGCGGATGTTATTAAATGTCGATGAGCGTCAGACATAAATCTGACCAACATTTATTTTTCGATTCATGACATAAAGAGAGAACTAAAGTCATTAGATGCCTCCAAAGGACCTGGGCCTGACGGCATTCCCTCAATCTTTCTAAAAAATACTTGCAATACACTCTGTCTTCCCTTGTACATATTATTTAATAAATGTATTACAGAGGGAGTATTCCCGGAGGTGTGGAAATGCGCGAATATTGTTCCGATTCACAAGTGTGGTTCAAAAAATGATGTGTCTATGTACCGCCCAATCTCCTTATTGTCAGCACTCTCTAAACTTTTTGAAAAACTTGTGCATAACGAGGTATACCCTGTCATGCGCCGCGTCATTTCAAAAGAACAGCATGGTTTCGTAAAAGACAGGTCTTGCGTTAGTAACCTCCTCATTTTCACATCACATCTTTTTAAAAGCATTGATAATAGACAGCAAATTGATGTGGTATACACTGACTTCCAGAAGGCATTTGATAAAGTGGATCATAGATTGCTTCTCGACAAGATTGCCTTCAACGGTATCAGAGGAGATCTACTCCGGTGGTTTGAATCTTATGTCACTAATAGGACTCAAAAGGTAGTGATTGAAGGTTATGAATCTAGGTCGATTGCCGTTACATCTGGCGTTCCGCAAGGATCCATTTTAGGACCTTTTTTATTTATTTTATTCATTAATGACATCTCGGATTGCTTTCAAAATTCTAAATTTCTTCTGTACGCGGACGACTTAAAAATATATAAAAATATCTCGACTTTATCTAACTGTATTGATCTACAAATGGATCTTGACAGATTTTTGGATTATTGCACTTATAACAAACTTCACCTCAGCCTTTCCAAATGCCATAGTATCACATTTACCAAAAAGAAACGTGTTACCAAATTTAATTACAGTTTTGGCATGGCTGTTATAAATAACGCAACTTGTCTTCGTGATCTCGGTGTTCAGTTAGATGCTAAACTACATCTGGACGTGCACGTGGATAAAATTGTTAGTAAAGCTTATCAAATGTTTGGCTTTGTAATGCGGGCATCCAGAGAATTTCAGCGTCCTTCTACGTACTTACATTTATATAAGTCCATTATACGGCCGCAGTTAGAGTATGCAGTACCTATTTGGAATCCTCTTTACAATAAATATGTCGAAATAATAGAGTCAGTACAACGCAAATACCTACGTGCTATGCACTATAGATGTTTTCACAAAAAAAAATCCTATCAATCCCTACTGAAAACATATAACATTTTATCCCTGCAAGCGAGACGCACTTTGCTGGAAATGATGACTCTGTATAGTGTATGCCGCAACAAGTTTGATTGTATAGATCTTGTGAACAGTCTGTGTTACCTGGTCCCTCGCACAGTGCAAGGTCGGGAGGTTCGCTCGAGACATTTGTTTGCTACCGATTTCTGTCATACCAACTCTGGCGTTCGCTCACCGCTGCACAGATTAATTGATACATATAATAAGCAGTTTGGCTCAGTTGACATTATGTTTCTCAATAGACACGTTTTTAGAAATAAAATAATTTCAATTTTAAATGATAGTCTTTGAAGGGATCACATGTGCATAACTATTTATTTAATAATGGATAGATATGAATATGTATTAGTTTAGTATTATTTTATCAAAATTTGTAAGTTTAGTAGTTTAGAGTTACAAATATCTATGTAGTATAAACATGTCTTTATTAACAGCTATTCAGTATTGTAATCTGCGGATAGCGTTGTGGGTAGTATATTTATAATTCTAGCAATTAAGTACTTCAACTGTAAACCCTAATATACTGCTGTTTGTTATCCCAATAAATAAATAAATAAATAAATAAATAAATAAATAAATAGACATACGTTTACTATTTCCAAGAGCTGCCGAGTTAATTAATTGTTGTTTTGCCTATTTTTAGTAATTTAAGAAAAAACTGTCGTACGTCGCTGTCGCCACCACGACACTTAGTTAAAAAAAACCATCAAAAATTCTGCGCGCACCCTTTGTGTACCCTCGCACCCCTAGGCCTTGACCTAGTTTGGCTTTTGGTTATTGCGCCACTGAGAACACCATGTGGTTTAATACTAGGTGAATTTATTCTTTACAGCGCTCAATACAATGGACTAATTGTTGATGTTAACCTAGTATTGTTTTGTCCCCAGATCTTCATCCTGTTCGCGCTGCTGATCCAGACCGGGGCAGCAGCGGCTTGGGAGCTTCCAGAATCTAAAATTCCAGAGAAAGGATGCGTAGACCCACCTCATGTACCTTGCGGTGAACCGCCCAAGCTACCACACCCGAAGGTGCCACACGGCCCCAAGGCGCCGAGTAAGCCCCTCCCCGGGCCCGATCCTCCATGCTTGTTTAGGTAGTTGTACTGCCTTAACTGTATATGAATCCACGCGAATATCAATAATATGAATAACAACAAAATATTAAAGTTGATGAAGTAAACCTCTGTAAAAACTTACCTATGTCGTCTATCCTGCCATAACTATAGTATAATTATTATATTCCTACCTAAATTACATATAATGTAATAGTTTACTGTGCTGGTCAATAAATGTGTCGTGTGAAACCATTATTAGTTGTTGTTTTTCACCTTTAAGGAGTCTACACTTATTCAGTTTTTCCATAATAAAGAAATATTCTCTGTGAAATGTATAATAATGTATTTGATAGCTGTAAACTGCTTGTAAAGTGGATATCGCAATATATCGTAAATTTTGAATTTGGCGCCAATGGTAAAATGTTGCCAACGCTTAAAACAGCGTGACAACTAAAACTTAGAAGTCGATACACGAAAACAATGTGTTGCTCTTATGTATGGAAACACAAGAAGTGAAACTACATAACTAGTATAAAATGCAGCTTAGAGATTTTTGTTCAATTAGAGTGGACCGCGGTGAAGCGGAATCCGGGCAATCTGTAGTGGGCAGTCAGACTCTGACCAGACCGGGAGGCTGGTCAAGCAAAAGCACCGACTAGTCGGCCTGGTACTTTATTTACATTACATTTTTATGCTGAAAATAGAGTGATGTAAAAATAAATCATCTTCTAATACCTATGTCAAAGAATGTCCATACACTTCACTTCACTCGCCTAGCTCATTTACTGACTTTTGTTTCATTTGTCTGAGTTATCCGCATGCTCGTACACAATTCTAGCATGGCGTACGATGTGACCCGGACATAATCCAAAGTAATGATCGGCTTCTTGCCACCGGCTAGTGAATTTGAGGACATTGTAGACATTAGTTGCTCAGGTCAGTCAGCTGACTTCGCGATGGTTCCACGGTTCCTCCACCAGAACACTTTTGCACTCTACAATAAATAAATGACTGCGGCATATGGTCAACATACCTCTTCGCCAGCTATGTTATAGGTCAACGTGATAACGGGCGAACTTATAGTCCAGGTGGGCCCAGGGTGTTGGCGGTAGAATGCTGCAGCGATCCCGCCTCCCCGCCATCTAAAGCGCAGAGCAGGCAGGTGAGGTTTTTAGTGGGTAGGCCCCCGGATCTTATTGGGTTCAGGGGAGAGTCCCACATACCCCCGTTGTCTCCCAACGGCGGGGAATGCGTAACGCATTTCCCTCACGGTAAAAAAAAAAAAAAGGTGGGCCCAGGGTCAGGCGCTGCATCAACTGGCCCTGCAGGCAGTCCGGTTGTAGTACACTGGATCGCAATAATTCCGAGTCACTAATAAATGGCGTGATAGCTTCTTAAATACATAAGACTAATATTGCGAAAATATATTATATCGTAGATGACTGATTATAGTATATATAAAATGTGTAACACATATTATTGTACAAAACTTAATTAAATACTAAAAATTAAGAACATTTCGCTTCTAACTTATGACAACAAAAATATACTTCGCAGTAAAACTTAAAAATTAAAACATTTTTGTCAATTACTTATTTGGACTGCCTCGTTGGTCTAGTGGTTGTTAAGCGCGACTGCTGAGCACGAGGTCCTGGGTTCGAATCCCGGGTCGGACAAAGTGTTACTGGGTTTCTCCATTAGGTAATTCTCGGTAGCAGCACGGAGTCTGGATTTGTGCCCGGTTGATGGCAATAGGCTCGACCCCTATTACATTGGGACCGAAAAACATAACTGGCGAAATGTGGGTGTACTATATGTGCACCTCTGCCTACCTCTTCGGGGAATACAGGCGTGATGTTATGTTTTTTTATGTTTTACTTATTTTGTATTTCCTGCACCAGCCCGTATTACTTCATTAAGACGATTTGGCTGTCAACCAAATCAATCAATCCTCTGAAGATATTCTATCCCAACCATTATTGATCCTCCACCAAATGGCACTTTCTTTCAAACACGCTTGATGACACCGTTCTCCTGGTCCTCTAAATAATCTTCGTCTCCAGTCGTGCGTAAACTTTGTTCTCCTGTTTTTTTATCGCGAAATAAAATAAATGTTATCGGAGCAGTTTGGGCCGTTCGCTGCCCTATAAGGCTTTATTTCAGCTTCTCAAAGACGTTGCAGAATCATATCAGAGCTCACATTGTTGTGGTGAACTTCTTGAAGACTGTGTCGGACCTGAACAACCGTGAGATGCCGATTTCTTAACATAGTGCTCACGATGACGCGGTCTTCTCGTTCATGCCGGTTTTTTGAAATCGCAGGAGTACTCTTTTAACCTTGACCCCTGAGTTTGTTTCGGTATTTCTTCTCAGAGGTAGTCAGTTAGGAAATGCCGATGCCATCTAGTTTTAAAAAAGAATACGTGTGAAAGTGTTTTTTTAAAACCTATTTGCAGAAATAAAATCATTTATCATTTAACCGTTGATAAAGATACTCCTACTGTTCTAGCAGTGCTAGGCTGACGTCTTCCTTCTTCCGCCCGCTCGGACAGTCATGAAAAGGTAGACGACCTGCTGAGCTAGGGAATGCGAATTTTCGATTCCCGCGCGGGACAAAACATTCTGTGATTCACGGGTGTTTTTCCCATGTCTGGGAGTTTGTGTGTGTAATAATAATAATAATATATCTCTAATGCACACCAAAATGAAAAAATAAAAATATACAGGAAATATGATGGGCGGTCTTATCGCTCACTATGATATTTCATGTTTGTGAAACGAACCCTCGATACAGGAGATATTCCTAGTGTGGGGCGTTTAAAAAAATAGGTACCTACGTACAATATAATAAGGTCACAGTACAATAGTGTCATTCATCAATTTATTTTTATACTAAGCGTAAATAAGTAGTTACTTACAATACTACTTTCCAATAATAACTATGATGTTGTTCCATGTGTGTGTGTGTTTGTTCGACTGCACTTCAACGCAGTTGAGTAAATATTATTTCAGGAGTCACAGCCGGCGTCGTGTGACCATTGTGTGAGGCTCGTATAAGAAGGGCAGCGCGCGAGACAACCTCACAGAAGTCCTCCTCCCTCTCACCATGAACTGCGTCACACCCGCCACGGTAAGGATCACCTCTTTTCTTATAAGACCCTCGGAGGTCGGCTGATTAGACTTACTAGCTAACCGGTCCTCGTGTAGGTCGGAGCGGCTGGGATTTAAAATAACATTCTTATTCTTACTGAATGAGTACATTAGGATGTATAGACCTCACAAGAGGTGTCGTGTTCTACATCTATGAGGCACAGTAAGGAATAAGAAGACTTAAGAAGTCTACCTGCCAATATGTTATGTTGAATGGTACCTAAATTACAATTATTTTCTCCGCAGATTTTCGTCCTGCTCGCGCTCCTGACCACAGCTAGTGTGGCGGCGCCGCAACTTCCCTGCGGCACACCCCCGCAACTTCCCTGCGGCAGTCCCCCGCAGGTACCCTGCGGCACCCCTCCGAAGGTACCCGGCAAAGGGCCCCCAAAGTTGCCAGGGAAACCGCTTCCCATCCCCGATAAATGCCTCTTTAGATAGGTATACAGTGGACTATCTCTACTATCTATTTTGTAATGCCCGCGCTCCGGACCTCCTGTGTTGTACATCGGTTGAATGTTAATAATATTAAGAACTGCTGTTACTTACATGACTTTTTTTTTGTTTTTAAATATTCCGCTTGTAGTCGCTTTTGTTTAAACAATAATTCACGATTGTTATCTCGAATAACATTATATAATGTAAATGTTGATTCATAAATATACAGTTATAATTCCTTATTTGTGGTTTTTCTCACCTTTGACTATTACATTTAGTGGATAACTCCAAAAACTAACAATACGACAAATCAGACCGACGACCGAGCGAGATGCACGATTGCACAGCCAGACAAGGACAGGGCTATCGAATGGTGTTACTCACAAGTCATAATGTCTACACTAATGCATCTAAATTGATAAAGTAAACTTGAAAAATGATGGACACGAGCGGGACTCGAACCCCCGAGTTCCCTTTTAGTATTTACGTCTTAAAGGTGACGTCAGGTATAATGGAGTTGGAATCTATGATTACTAACTCAGTTTTATACCTTTACAGCTATAAATCACTGAAACGATAATACCAACCCAAATAGAACATTATGCTAATCATGTTATTTTACGGTTCAATGTTATTAAAGCCTAATTATATGACTTTTTGTATCTTTTTTTTTTTTTTTTTTGCATGTTGCCATGCTAGGCTTAAATCTAAATGTTTCAAGTTTCCTTTATCAATGTAGATTTGCAAAAAAAAGATAAAAACGTCAAATACACTAATGCATACTAACTTCATTATGTTGTAGTAAATATTTTGATAGACGCGTAACTACGAAACAGTGTTATTGCACTCTTTTTCTAATCGAAGCATAATGCAAAAGAGCGAGATGCCTAAATTTACCGCGTCGTCCTTTGATATTTGACCGCCGCGCGCGCCACCGTCGCCGGCGGGGCGGCGCACCTGTCTGACTTCAAAAGCGATTAGTCCTCCGCCGACAGCGTCCTGTGAATGTGATTGTGTTTCGCTTTCGTTATCCTTGCTGTCATATTTATTAGTAACCGCGCGCGATGTATTTCCGTTATACTAATATCCAGTACAGAGAGACGGTGAAGACACTGGCTTGTGGCGACGATAATGTCGCGTTAACATAGTTATTAGTATGTTGAGTGGTTATAAAACGGTATCAAATCAGAGACTCAGACCTCAAATGACGCAGAAGGTGTCAATTACTTTAACATAATATGATAGACGCTTTTGTGGCGGTGAAAAGTGATTTTCAAGTTCTTATTAAACTAAAAACAAAAGCCTTAAATACAGTGCATCAACCAAACAGCTGCTAACATTACAAGTCCCCAATAAAAAAGTAACGAAGAAATAGTGTAAAAAGTGTTTCTACAAATTGTTCGTTTTCGTAAGTACCTGCAATTTTATGAATATTGTCATTCGTCTTTTTTTTTTTTTTTTTTTTTTTTTTTTTTTCTTTTAGCCACGACGAATGTACATATATACGACTGTTACGAGACTGAGACATTAGGGAATATGCATGGGATTCAATTATGTTGATACACTCTTTTGCTTAAGAATTATACCTATATCAATATATAATGTGCAGTTTTGAAGCTGCAAAATATTTCAGGAGGTAATTATGTTAGTGAATCTCAACCCGAATCAACGTTGTTAGCCGGATCAATCTAGGCCTACATATCAGGATAAACCACTTAATAACTAACACAAATTCTCTTGAGGTATTTTGTCGGTCCTCAGACCGTAAAAAAGTAATAAAAAGTACATAGTAAAAGCGTAATTATCACAGAAAACTGACCTTATGACAGAATTTACCTAAAGCGCGCCAAGTACCTACAGTCGCATGCCGCCAGTTTATTATTAAGTACCTAATACCTGCGCGCGCGTCGGTATTAGGTAGGACGTCCTAGAGAGTTATTCAGGGTAGATAGATAGATAGATAGATAGATAGATAGATAGATAGATAGATAGATAGATAGATAGATAGATAGATAGATAGATAGATAGATAGATAGATAGATAGATAGATAGATAGATAGATAGATAGATAGATAGATAGATAGATAGATAGATAGATAGATAGATAGATAGATAGATAGATAGATAGATAGATAGATAGATAGATAGATAGATAGATAGATAGATAGATAGATAGATAGATAGATAGATAGATAGATAGATAGATAGATAGATAGATAGATAGATAGATAGATAGATAGATAGATAGATAGATAGATAGATAGATAGATAGATAGATAGATAGATAGATAGATAGATAGATAGATAGATAGATAGATAGATAGATAGATAGATAGATAGATAGATAGATAGATAGATAGATAGATAGATAGATAGATAGATAGATAGATAGATAGATAGATAGATAGATAGATAGATAGATAGATAGATAGATAGATAGATAGATAGATAGATAGATAGATAGATAGATAGATAGATAGATAGATAGATAGATAGATAGATAGATAGATAGATAGATAGATAGATAGATAGATAGATAGATAGATAGATAGATAGATAGATAGATAGATAGATAGATAGATAGATAGATAGATAGATAGATAGATAGATAGATAGATAGATAGATAGATAGATAGATAGATAGATAGATAGATAGATAGATAGATAGATAGATAGATAGATAGATAGATAGATAGATAGATAGATAGATAGATAGATAGATAGATAGATAGATAGATAGATAGATAGATAGATAGATAGATAGATAGATAGATAGATAGATAGATAGATAGATAGATAGATAGATAGATAGATAGATAGATAGATAGATAGATAGATAGATAGATAGATAGATAGATAGATAGATAGATAGATAGATAGATAGATAGATAGATAGATAGATAGATAGATAGATAGATAGATAGATAGATAGATAGATAGATAGATAGATAGATAGATAGATAGATAGATAGATAGATAGATAGATAGATAGATAGATAGATAGATAGATAGATAGATAGATAGATAGATAGATAGATAGATAGATAGATAGATAGATAGATAGATAGATAGATAGATAGATAGATAGATAGATAGATAGATAGATAGATAGATAGATAGATAGATAGATAGATAGATAGATAGATAGATAGATAGATAGATAGATAGATAGATAGATAGATAGATAGATAGATAGATAGATAGATAGATAGATAGATAGATAGATAGATAGATAGATAGATAGATAGATAGATAGATAGATAGATAGATAGATAGATAGATAGATAGATAGATAGATAGATAGATAGATAGATAGATAGATAGATAGATAGATAGATAGATAGATAGATAGATAGATAGATAGATAGATAGATAGATAGATAGATAGATAGATAGATAGATAGATAGATAGATAGATAGATAGATAGATAGATAGATAGATAGATAGATAGATAGATAGATAGATAGATAGATAGATAGATAGATAGATAGATAGATAGATAGATAGATAGATAGATAGATAGATAGATAGATAGATAGATAGATAGATAGATAGATAGATAGATAGATAGATAGATAGATAGATAGATAGATAGATAGATAGATAGATAGATAGATAGATAGATAGATAGATAGATAGATAGATAGATAGATAGATAGATAGATAGATAGATAGATAGATAGATAGATAGATAGATAGATAGATAGATAGATAGATAGATAGATAGATAGATAGATAGATAGATAGATAGATAGATAGATAGATAGATAGATAGATAGATAGATAGATAGATAGATAGATAGATAGATAGATAGATAGATAGATAGATAGATAGATAGATAGATAGATAGATAGATAGATAGATAGATAGATAGATAGATAGATAGATAGATAGATAGATAGATAGATAGATAGATAGATAGATAGATAGATAGATAGATAGATAGATAGATAGATAGATAGATAGATAGATAGATAGATAGATAGATAGATAGATAGATAGATAGATAGATAGATAGATAGATAGATAGATAGATAGATAGATAGATAGATAGATAGATAGATAGATAGATAGATAGATAGATAGATAGATAGATAGATAGATAGATAGATAGATAGATAGATAGATAGATAGATAGATAGATAGATAGATAGATAGATAGATAGATAGATAGATAGATAGATAGATAGATAGATAGATAGATAGATAGATAGATAGATAGATAGATAGATAGATAGATAGATAGATAGATAGATAGATAGATAGATAGATAGATAGATAGATAGATAGATAGATAGATAGATAGATAGATAGATAGATAGATAGATAGATAGATAGATAGATAGATAGATAGATAGATAGATAGATAGATAGATAGATAGATAGATAGATAGATAGATAGATAGATAGATAGATAGATAGATAGATAGATAGATAGATAGATAGATAGATAGATAGATAGATAGATAGATAGATAGATAGATAGATAGATAGATAGATAGATAGATAGATAGATAGATAGATAGATAGATAGATAGATAGATAGATAGATAGATAGATAGATAGATAGATAGATAGATAGATAGATAGATAGATAGATAGATAGATAGATAGATAGATAGATAGATAGATAGATAGATAGATAGATAGATAGATAGATAGATAGATAGATAGATAGATAGATAGATAGATAGATAGATAGATAGATAGATAGATAGATAGATAGATAGATAGATAGATAGATAGATAGATAGATAGATAGATAGATAGATAGATAGATAGATAGATAGATAGATAGATAGATAGATAGATAGATAGATAGATAGATAGATAGATAGATAGATAGATAGATAGATAGATAGATAGATAGATAGATAGATAGATAGATAGATAGATAGATAGATAGATAGATAGATAGATAGATAGATAGATAGATAGATAGATAGATAGATAGATAGATAGATAGATAGATAGATAGATAGATAGATAGATAGATAGATAGATAGATAGATAGATAGATAGATAGATAGATAGATAGATAGATAGATAGATAGATAGATAGATAGATAGATAGATAGATAGATAGATAGATAGATAGATAGATAGATAGATAGATAGATAGATAGATAGATAGATAGATAGATAGATAGATAGATAGATAGATAGATAGATAGATAGATAGATAGATAGATAGATAGATAGATAGATAGATAGATAGATAGATAGATAGATAGATAGATAGATAGATAGATAGATAGATAGATAGATAGATAGATAGATAGATAGATAGATAGATAGATAGATAGATAGATAGATAGATAGATAGATAGATAGATAGATAGATAGATAGATAGATAGATAGATAGATAGATAGATAGATAGATAGATAGATAGATAGATAGATAGATAGATAGATAGATAGATAGATAGATAGATAGATAGATAGATAGATAGATAGATAGATAGATAGATAGATAGATAGATAGATAGATAGATAGATAGATAGATAGATAGATAGATAGATAGATAGATAGATAGATAGATAGATAGATAGATAGATAGATAGATAGATAGATAGATAGATAGATAGATAGATAGATAGATAGATAGATAGATAGATAGATAGATAGATAGATAGATAGATAGATAGATAGATAGATAGATAGATAGATAGATAGATAGATAGATAGATAGATAGATAGATAGATAGATAGATAGATAGATAGATAGATAGATAGATAGATAGATAGATAGATAGATAGATAGATAGATAGATAGATAGATAGATAGATAGATAGATAGATAGATAGATAGATAGATAGATAGATAGATAGATAGATAGATAGATAGATAGATAGATAGATAGATAGATAGATAGATAGATAGATAGATAGATAGATAGATAGATAGATAGATAGATAGATAGATAGATAGATAGATAGATAGATAGATAGATAGATAGATAGATAGATAGATAGATAGATAGATAGATAGATAGATAGATAGATAGATAGATAGATAGATAGATAGATAGATAGATAGATAGATAGATAGATAGATAGATAGATAGATAGATAGATAGATAGATAGATAGATAGATAGATAGATAGATAGATAGATAGATAGATAGATAGATAGATAGATAGATAGATAGATAGATAGATAGATAGATAGATAGATAGATAGATAGATAGATAGATAGATAGATAGATAGATAGATAGATAGATAGATAGATAGATAGATAGATAGATAGATAGATAGATAGATAGATAGATAGATAGATAGATAGATAGATAGATAGATAGATAGATAGATAGATAGATAGATAGATAGATAGATAGATAGATAGATAGATAGATAGATAGATAGATAGATAGATAGATAGATAGATAGATAGATAGATAGATAGATAGATAGATAGATAGATAGATAGATAGATAGATAGATAGATAGATAGATAGATAGATAGATAGATAGATAGATAGATAGATAGATAGATAGATAGATAGATAGATAGATAGATAGATAGATAGATAGATAGATAGATAGATAGATAGATAGATAGATAGATAGATAGATAGATAGATAGATAGATAGATAGATAGATAGATAGATAGATAGATAGATAGATAGATAGATAGATAGATAGATAGATAGATAGATAGATAGATAGATAGATAGATAGATAGATAGATAGATAGATAGATAGATAGATAGATAGATAGATAGATAGATAGATAGATAGATAGATAGATAGATAGATAGATAGATAGATAGATAGATAGATAGATAGATAGATAGATAGATAGATAGATAGATAGATAGATAGATAGATAGATAGATAGATAGATAGATAGATAGATAGATAGATAGATAGATAGATAGATAGATAGATA